>OX422212.1:163141478-164563353 GCA_949130495.1 Sambucus nigra
TTTGAAACGTAAACATAAAGAAATGGGGCTTGAGGTCTTGATTGTGAGATTAACGATTGAAGAGGATAATCAGGTATCAAAGAAGAAAACTAGAAATCCTATGAAATCCAAAGCACATGTTATGAAAAAAAGGGCAAAGTGGCAAAAACAAGAAAAGGAAGTGTGTGAACCAAGGTGGGCCAAACAAAGGGACTCAAAGTGGAAACTTTAAAAAGTTTGATGGAAAATATTTTGTATGTGACAAGTCGTGACATCGTGCTAAATATTGTCATAATCGAAAAAATCAAGAGAATAAGAAACATAAGCCAGCACAAGCCAATGTCACTGAAGTTAAGAACCTTTCTGACGATATTAATAATTTGAGCCTCTCGGTCATGGTTTCTGAAGTCGGCATGGAGGGAAACACTAGGTAATGGTGGGTGGACACTGGGGTCACTCATCACATATGTTCTGATAAGAATATATTTACTTCCTACCAACACTCTGATGTTATACTCAGAATGACTTCGTAAAATAAACTTACTATCAACAACGTGCTTCATGTACCAAATATTCGAAAGAACTTGGTTTCAGGATCACTGCTTAGTAAGAAAGGATTTAAACTTGTATTTGAATCTGATTAATTTGTACCCACTAAAAGTATGTATATGGGAAAGGATATATGAGCGATGGGCTCTTCAAACTCAACGTAATGACTGTAATGCCTATTAATAATAATAAGAACGTATATTCTACTTATTTGCTTGAGTCTTGTAATGTATGGCATTGTAGATTAGGTCATGTTAATTATGATACTATTTGTAGATTAATTAATTTAGACTTAATACCAAAATTTAGTATTGAGTCAAGTTACAAGTGTGAAACGTGTGTAGAATCAAAGTTAACTAAAACTCCTTTTAAAAATATTGAAAGAAGTACAAACCCACTTGAGTTAATTAACAGTAATATATGTGATTTAAAATTTGTATAAACAAGAGGTGAAAAAAGTATTTTATTACTTTTATTAATAATTGCACAAGATATTGTTACGTGTACTTGCTTAGAAGCAAGGATGAGGCAGTAAATATTTTCGAACATTATAAAAATGAAGTTGAAAATCAACTTAGCAAAATTATTAAAGTAGTTAGGAGTGATAGACGAGGTGAATATGATTCCCCTTTTGAATAATTTTGTTCAAAACATGGAATTATGTATCAAACTACTGCTCCTTACTCACCTCAATCTAACGGGATTGGAAAACACAAAAATTGAACTCTAAAATAGATGATGAATGCTATGTTGATATGTTCGGGTTTACCCCAGAGCTTTTGGGGTAAGTCTTTACTCTCTGCAAACAGCCTTCTTAATAAAATGCCTTATAAGAGAACACATAAGACACCATATGAATTATGAATAGGTCGAACACCTTCCTACAAATACCTCAAAGTTTGTGTGTCTCTTGCAAAGGTAGTGGTTCCTGATCCAAAAAGGATTAAGATAAGACCAAAAACTATTAATTACACATTTATTGGTTATGCAAATAATAGTAGTGCATATCGATTTCTTGTATATAAATCTGAGATTCTTGATATACACATAAATATTATAATTAAATCTAGTAATTCATATTTCTTCGAAGATATATTTCCTAATAAAAATAAAGTGGTTTATTCAAGTTCTTGTAAACGAACTTACGATACTGCATCTAGTAGTCATCAAAATAATATAAAAACTGAATATATTGAGAAAGATGATGACCTGGAACCTAAACGCGACAAAAGGAAAAAGACTTCAAAGTCTTTTGGTCCAAATTTTTTAACATAAATGTTAGAAAGTGAACCTAGAAACTTCGCAGAAGCGATGTCATCTCCAGAAGCCCATTTCTGGAAAGTGGCTATCGATAGTGAAATTGAATCCATCATGCAAAACCATACACGGGAATTGGTTGACCTTCCACCAGGAAGTAAACCTCTTGGATGCAAGTAGATATTCAAGAGAAAATTAAAAGTTGATTGATCAATTAAAAATACAAAGCTAGACTTGTAGTTAAAGGCTATAGACAAAAGGAAGAATTGGATTACGTTGGCACTTACTCACCTGTTACGAGAATAACACCCATTCGAATGTATGGAGAATTAAATGAAGAGATATACATGGAACAACCAGAAGGGTTTAAAGTTCCAAGGAAAAAAAGTGTGTAAACTTGTTAAATCCCTTTACGGATTAAAATAAGCACATAAACAGTGGCATGAGAAATTTGACAATGTAATGATGTCAAATGAATTTAAAATAAATGAGTGTGATAAATGTGTTTACAATAAAAAAAACAAATGTGGATATGTCATTATTTGTCTCTATGTAGATGATATGCTTATTATTGGAAATAATAAAGATAACATCAAATCTATTAAGAAAATCTTATCCCATAAATTTGATATGAAGGATATGGGTATTGTTGATGTTATATTAGGAATTAGAATTTTCAAAAAATTGGAAGAACTTATCTTATCTCAATATCATTATATTAAGAAGATACTCGATAAGTTCAACAAAGGTAGTGATAGCATTGCTAAAATACATATTGACCCAAATCTTCATTTATATAAAAAAATACTGGAAATAGTATATCTCAATTGGAATACTCTCGTATCATAAGAAGTTTAAGGCATGTGATGAAGTGCACGATTAGAGAGGTGAAGATCATTGAAAAGATATCTAAGATATACTCTTAATAATGGATTGCACTACACTAGATATCCAGCTGTACTTGAAGGATACAGTGATGCTAATTGGATATCTGATTCAAAAGATTCTAAATCCATAAATGGTTATGTATTTACACTTGGTAGTGCAGCAGTGTTAAGAAAATTCTCAAAATAGACGTGCATTGCTAGGTCAACTACATAGTCTGAATTTGTAGATTTAGATAAAGCTGGAGAAGAAGCAGAATGGCTTCGAAACATTTTAGAGGGTATTCCAATGTGGCCAAAACCCGTTCCTGCAATTTTCATACATTGTGATAGTCAATCGGTAATTAACAGAGAACAGAGTCATACATATAATAATAAGTATAGACATATTCGTCGAAGACATAATACTGCTAAACAACTTCTCTGAAATGGGATAATTTCCATTGATTATATTAAGTCTAAGGACAAAATAGCGAATCGGTTAACCAAGGGGTTAAATAGATAGCAAGTGTATAATTTATCGTAGGGGATGAGACTAAAGCCTACAAAATAAAGAGTTGTCTTGATGACAATCCTACCTAGCTAACTAGAGATCCCAAGATCTAGGTTCAAGGGGAGAACTGAATCCTGACTGACTCTTTGAAAGAGCTTTGATGAGTTCCAAGCTCATATATATTCCTATGATAAAACAATGTTGCCTGCAAAATAAGTAAGGATAAGCTTAGCTTTTAATGGCTCCTATACTTTAAAAATTCAAATAGGTTATAGTATGATACTCTTAATAGGAAGTCACCAATATGAGTGTGAAGGGGCCACTTTTATGAGAAATTTGAAAGGCTGAAATTCTCTAAAACACTCATGAAATAATGAATTATTCAGGGCCAAAATGAACACAATCGAAAGAAATAAGTTTGTTTAAAAAATTATTATGTGAAGTCTATTAACTTGATTTACCCAAAACACTAAAGGGTTAATGGCATCATATTCATTGATCAATAAGTAAATCTAATAATCTCTCACTAGGAAAGATTCAAGGCCAAAAACTATCTCTCCCGATATAGAAATTTTTCTATAGAACTCTCTTTGTGTATGCATAGTCTTTTTATGTTGATCCAACCAATTTTCATTCATGTGGGGGATTGTTAGAATTTATGGATTTTAATTAAGTTGACAAAATTAGATTTTGGTCAATTTTAGGGTCAATTTAATATGGAATCCATATGTCTTTCGAGATGGTTCGAAGTGGAAATGCGTTCTCCTCCGCGAGGAGTACAAGGTGATATACTCACATATGTAAAACCATAAATTAATGAATAAAAAATTATAGCTCAAAGTACCCACTCGGAACATGAAACTTGGTTGAAGTGTTATGTTAGAGCACTTGTCCCACATAAGAAGAATGAGAGAAATGGATGTAGTATAATATAACTCATTTTGGCTTAAAGGCTTGGTTCCCTTGGGGTATCCTAACTCTTTGAAGGAGGCAGGACTTACATGGGCTTAGGTTGACTTTTAAGCCCACACACGTGCTCACGCATTGTCTTCTCCCTCTTGGCCATACTCGGTCCGGCTCAACTCGTGCTCGTGGGTCGTGGACTTTAAGTTGGCCAAAGTATAAACTTTGGGGACAATTTTAATGGGATTTTTTATTTATTTTTGTGGATTAATTTTATAATTTGTAGTCTAGTTTATTATTCCATTTTATTTTTGTTTTTTTATTTATTTGTACAGTTAAAATTCGACTTTATCCTAACTGTTGAGTGTTGGGATTTTTCTAACCATTTTTTTAACTGCCACTTATTTAGTATAAACAAGTGGCTTGGGTCATAATTTTTGGGACGGTTTTAGACAAACATAAAATATGTATTATTAAGGTCTGAGTTCGTATAACATAAGAGTTCTACAAATGTTCGTTCAAAGGTAAATTGCAATTTGAAGTGCTACTATTGCAAGGATGATTGTTATATCTTGGGAGACATTCACCAATTGAGGGACAATATCGTCTTAAGGTCAGAGTGTTTAACACTTACCTCAATTGAAAATTCTGCATTTCTTATACTTGTGAATTTCAAACATATATAAGATTATCATACATGTTTAATTATTGTTTATATATATTATGTAAATATATTAAAAATCATCCTGAATAACACTAGTAGATTGGTCTCGTTTAAATGGGAAATCTTTGAAGCTTGGAACATTTAATCTTAAATACCTATTCACATTCTGTTTTGTTTTATACATGCTTCTTCATCCCAATAATTGTTACTTAGTCCTTTGTGTTCATTCAGGTTGTACACATTATATATATATATATATATATATATATATATATATATATATATATATATATATATATATATATATATATATATATATATATATATATTGAATGAAATAAATAATTTGGGATAAGTGGCCAAGTGGTAAGTTTGTGGAATTTTGTGCTTGGGGTCTTGGGTTCAATCCCTAAGAGGCACACAACATTAATTGTCTTTTATTGTCCCTAGGACTTTGGGCTTCTCTTGAGTGCCCAGAATTTATCCCCAATTAATATTTGTAAGGACATATTTTATAAGTCCTAGTTTATATTACTGTATGTCCTGTACCGCTACAACCGTCGAAGAATTATTCAAGGTCACTCCGAATATCAACATTCTTCAACAAAGAAGCCTCTATAAGATTAATTTTGGTAAGGTTGTATTTTAGTCCCTTAACGAAAATATTTTCTAAGTGTTAAGGCATTTTTTGCGTCAAAATATTTTTTCTAAGTGTTGAGGCGGACTTTTAAAATAAAAAATAAATTCGCTCTATCGTTCGAGCATCGTATGCATGTCGTTCAAGTGATATTGGCATCTCACGCGATGTCGTTCAAGCAACATTTGGTTTCGTTCGAGTGACTTTGACACTTTGTTTGAGCAATCTGCCGACTCAATTTTTTTAATATAAAGTGTGTTAAATGAGCTCATTTTTTTTAAGAAGACCTAACATTTTTCATTCTGCACAAACTGCAAAACAGCATAACACCTTGTCTTCTTCAATTTATGGTTCAAACCTTTGTTTTTTAATTCACAAAAATCTCAATAGTTTAGTGAATTGTTTTAGAACCCAAGATACATCTTTGGTAAAGTTTCTCGGGTAGAGAGGATAAATCTACGAATGAAGACTGAGTGTCATTTGGGAGTACTCGTGGGTGTTCCTTGCTGATTTAGGATTGTGTGTTCTTGTGGGCTGCTACGGTTGTTCCATTGCTAACTCTAGGCTGCGTGTCTATGTGAGTATCTGCGTGAAATTCATTATAGATTTCATTGTGTATGTAAGTTGCGATTTATTTTACATAGTGAAATAAAAATATTTTTTCTTTTTGGTTTTTTCTTGAAATTCGTGAGTCAGCATTTCATATTTATGTGTACTGGCATGATCCACTGCACCTTGATGTTTGTTTAGGGTTAATTAAAATTAATTTTAATTAATTTGATTTACAATTGACAATTGATTAAATAAGCATTTAATTGGAATTTGCAAACTTATTCAAATCGATATCACACCGCTTTCACAAATTGGTATCAGAGCGGGTTTCTCTAATTTATCGAGTGATCGTGTTTTTAGCAAAATTTTGAGATACTGATTTGATTTTGAAAAATCAAAATGTTTCCAAATGAAAACTTATATAATCGGTATCCAATTTTTTACGGGTCTAATTATGCTTACTGGAAAGCCCGTATGAAATTGCATTTAAAAGTAATCGATGAGCATGTTTGGGTTGTTTGTGAAAGAGGTTGGACTCCTACCACTGTCACCGAAAATAATGTTATTAATTTCAAACTCTTGGCAGACTCGACTGAGGATGAGTTTAGGTGGAGCACTTTTAATTCACGTGGGCTGAGTGCAATTTCTGGTGTCGTCACTCCTGAGGATTTTCGACATATTATGACGTGCACTACGTCTAAAGAAGTGTGGTATGTTTTACAACTTACCCATGAAGGCATGAATGCGGTCAAAGAGTCTAAACTTCAAAATTTAACTACTCAATTTGAAACAATTAACATGCTTGAAACTGAGTGTTTTGATGAGTTTTATGCATGTTTGTCTGATATTGTAAACACTAATTTCAATCTTAGTGAGAACATTCCTGATGCACGAGTGGTCAAAAAGATTTTGAGTTCGCTGCCTAAACGCTTCGTCCCTAAAGTAACTGTTTTGAATTCCTTAGATAATTTGAGCAATTTAAAATTGGAAGAGCTGGTAGGAGACCTTCAGACATATGAGATTGACATATTCCCCGATATTGTCAAACCTAGGGATATAGGGATAACACTTAGAGCCCAGTCTAGAAAATGAGAGGAAGTGTCCAAGAGTGAGAAGAAAAAGAAAGTGAGAGTTGGTGAGTCCGAGTCTAGGAACGAGTATGATTTTGATATGGCCATGCTTGCAAAAAAATTCAAAAAATTTCTCAAGTTTTCAAAGCAAAATTCTTCTAATAAAGGGTTTTTGAGAGAAATAAAAGAAAAATGAGGCGAAATAGAGCGGTGAGGAAGAGGACGAGGACGAGGACGAGGAGAGATGTTTTGAATGCGAAGGCAAGGGGCATAAGGCGTTAGAGTGTCCCACTAGGCTAAAAAGAAAGGGCATAAAGATTTCCATGCCAGCCACTCTTAGCGATAGTGAGGAAGATGTGAAGGATTCTGGGGATGAGTCTTCACATGGGAAGTTTGCTGCCTTTTTAACTAGTCACGTGAGCACACCTAGTTTATCCCACGATGATAAGGATACTTGTGCAAGTGAGACCCCCGAGGATAATAGTTTGAGTGTTTCTAGCGAGTGTGAGAGTGAGTGCGCTGGTGAGGGTGAGAGTGAGCACCAGATTACGTTTAAAGATTTGTATGTCGAGACCCTAAAGACCAAAAAGTTTAACAAAGACCTAACTCTTAGGGTGATAGATTTGGAGAGAGAGATTGAGAGTTTTAGGGGATTTGAGGCATCGGCGAGTCAACTCGAGAAGGTGAAGGTTTCTTTGAGTGAGCAGTTGATCATCGTAAATCGAGAGAAGATTAAACTTATAGACCGTTTGTCATAATTAGAGAGAGATCTTGAACGTGCCCGGGTGGTAAAGGTCACTTTAGTGGATACATATAACAAGGTAGGAAAGATGCTCATCGGTCTCGCTTTGGTTAATGTTGAGAGACTAGGAATAAGTCATGATGGTGCGTCTACTTCCGAAGCTGCATCCAAGTCAGTTCTTGAGTTTGTTCTTGATCCATATGGCTCTCAACCTAACCCACCTAGGCGTCCCATACCTGATGGGAGAGTGCGTTGTAGACGTTTTGAGAGATATTTTCTAGGCCCGTGTATGTTTTCACCCATTATAAGAAGAGAGGACATCTTACGGAGTTTTGCTTTAAGTTGGGTAGTGTGTCGCATAGAGTTTTGCCATGTATTTTCACACACGCACCCAACATGATGTTGCGAATGATTATGTGAGAGAGTTTTCACATATTAGGGAACAAGTTAAGTTTTTAGTCAAGACTAGAAATGACTTGATGGATGTTATTCATAGGATGCCACCCCCTTTGGAAAACTCCACCACACCTAACGGTTGAGGTCTAGACTTGTTTGCTAGCATATGATGATTTTCATGATGATATCTTATGCCTATTGCTAGTATGTACCATTTTTGTATTCATATTTTCCACTTTTGATATATTTTTTGAAAAACAAAGAAGATTTTTATTTTTGAAATTTTTTGGAAAAATACAAAAAGAATTTCAATTTTTTGAGAAAAAATTGAAAAAGTCAAAAAGATTTTATATCAATATTTTTTTTTGAAAAAGACAAAAAGAGTTTTTTATTTTGTTTACACTGTTTATGGATGGAAATTTAGGATGACCGAGTCACAATTTCATTCCATATTCACGTGACTATTTGATAGTATTTTGATATGCATCATCATTTCATTTTTGTACTTTATAATGTTTGGACTCATTAAAATGTAATTTGAGATAACTACCTACACGTTTGAATCTTAGTCTCCTTTAATGCCCACTTGCACGGATTTATTTGATTATTGTATTTGTTGATTAAGGGTGAAAAGTAGCGCGTGTCAAACGCTGATCGTTGTTTTCTATTCACCGCCTTAATACAAAAACCTAAACTTATGACTACACTCAACAGGTGAGTATAGCGGCCAAGTCCGGGTATCGAAAATCCACAGAGACGAGTTGTTAGAATTGAATTGGTTTAATACTTCTAAATAAAAGTGTAAACGGTATTTTATTAAAAAAAGAAAGAAATAAAAGATAAACTAGGCATGAGTGTATTTAAACTAAATTAACAAAATGAATAAAAACTATAGGATGCGACTAATATCCCTTAAATTGAGTTAACGCGTATAAATGGTTACATGGGACTGCGAATTATTAGGATTGCATCTCGTTTCGTCAATTAATTAAATTAAGAGTTGTCACACCCCTAAATTTGCATAAAAGATTATTAAGATTTTGGCGTCAACAAATACCCCTGAAATTACGCACGCAAGGTCGTAAATACGGCGCATACATGATATACACCGTTAAATTTTCTAGGCGTAAAAACTAGGACAACGCACTCGAAATAAATACGTAAATCTCCATCACCAAAGTGAAGCAACAAATCAACCCTACATGAGTTCCATTAATTGCACCATAATTTAAATTAGCCCCTACACATATTAAATGACATAAACGCGGTCGACCGGTGAACAGGGGAGGAGTACACTGTCTCGGATCAAAGGCAAAAATCGAATCAGCGGTTGACCGCTGGAGCATGGCCGGTCGACCGCACACAGCAGCTCCAGCCACGCAGCACCATCCATGGCCAAAAATCAAAGACCCACATTTGCAATAGAAATCGCCCACCTGCGAACTCAAACCAAGACTCACCCAAGCCATCAATGGCCAAAACAGAGTCCACCCATGTCCAACCTCCATGAAAATGTCAAAACCCACCATTAATGGCCAAATCTTGAAAATGCCCAAAATGGGTATTCCAAGAACCCGTGAACTCGAGCCAACCGACCTATATGTGCGTGTGGATAATAATCAAGCTCCAATTTCGAACAAAAGTCCCGAATTTCGAACGAACCCAAAACCCGAGCCTAGGGCCCAATCGCCATCTTCATTTGCTGAAAAAACGTTTTGGGGACATAGATGGAATTAATGGATTTGTTATTAAAGAAGAAAAGGAACATGGATGGAATTATTTAAATTATTAATGAATTTTTTATAATTCTTTCCGATTAAAGCTCCGTGTTTTCTTCGTTCGGACTCCGATTCACGCACTGTTTATGGCCACGCGAAGCTTGGCCCGAGAGCTATAACTTCCGTGAAGATTTCGGGAAAAAATCCCAAAGTATAAAATTACGAAAATGCCCCTGAACGTGCGAATCGCGACGAAACTTAATCGGAACGTGCCCAAACTTCATACTAAGCACTTTAACACCTATAAAAGCTCAATTATACCTCAAATAATATTTTAGCATATAAAACGGAGGTTGTCTGATTAACGAGCATAATTATAGGAATTAAAGTACTCGAGGGGGCTAAAATGCATAACTTTCGAGGGTATATATGTGCAATATTTGATACGAATCACACCCCATAACTTACACATTGCTAGTCCCTAGTAATGAAATTCAACGCAAGAAGAACTATAAGAAAATCACAACATGTATATATACATCGAAATATAAATGTCACTTTCGTAGGGAACACGATTGCATTTAGCATATGCAATAAGCCGTTAAACCCCTAGGTTACCCTAGTGGACGAGTGTCGTCTCGTGAGGGTTTTCAGGGATGATACCCACAAACATCATATGGTTTCCTCAAAATATGCCCAGTCAACATGCGAAAAGCCCAACAACAACGAAAAAGAATTCATACGCATTATTAGCAAAGTGAATGAATTCACACAAAAGTCTGAATCATTAACATTATAGAATGCACCTCATAGAATTGAAACCTTAAAATGTGGGAGGGGAGGGATCACATGAAAAGTGTGATTTGGCGAAAAACTTATATAAACCGGATACTAAATTAAAGCAAGCATATATTCAATCCTCACGGGCATTACGCTCATCAAGGGAATTCACTCGAAACAGGGAGATAACACACGGAACATGCGGGCATAAAGAGTAAATGTAAATGGAAACTAGTCCGCACACATGTCCCAAATGAAGAACGCAATATATGAAATTAAAAACTGTAATCTCAATGAAAGATACCGCTTATTAAAGGAGGCAAAATGCATTTTCACAGATTATCAAAACTATTTAAACCTTTGAATCACATCTACTTAAGATCACATAGGACTTGTATAGGGTTATAATGTAGGCTAGGATAGAGTACGAAATGAGGGAATGTATGTACGGATTCAAAGTGTTCGGGATGAAAACTCGGGATAATGGGAAAATGCGAACAATATCAAAATTAGAAAACAAGTTCCAAAAAGGCATTAGATGTATTATCGGGGAGAGTAATCAAAGCTTATTGAACTATATACAACATTTACAAACTTCTCTTTCTTTTTATTTTCTTCTTTTTCTCATTTTCTCTTTTGTTTTTTTTTGTTTTTTTTTTATTTTTTTTGCTTTCTCTTTTTCTTCACTTTTTTCACTACTTTCTTTTCTTTACTTGTCAAACTCTCATATGCCTAAATTGCAACCGACATCATAACAACGTCATTCAATCCCAAGTAACATTCCAAACAAAGGTATGGAAAGTGTATGTATGGTTTATAACTCCAATTTAGAGTTGATTATGGGATTGGGGTTATGAAACGAAAGGCTATATTTAGGCTCAAAGGGGTAAACGAGGGTAAACATATAAGGGTGAGGTCAAGGCTAATATGGGTGATATAACAAAGAGGGCCTATGATCATTTCACAAAGTTTACGCAATTCTCGAATCAAAACAATATATGAAAATCATGATCAAGTAGCACATTTCAAGTATGAACTCAATTAATGAACGGTCAAATGAAAGAATAGAGAGATTACCAACAAAATCAACGTTTTCAATGAGAAAAGAATAGTGTATACACTCACAAACGACGAAAGGTACAAAGCTTACTCGGTGTAAGTATATACAATGCAACAAAAGATTATTGAGTTATAAAAATCTTAAACCAAATCAATATAACCATAAAAGTGCATGTGCTCATGGGATTAAAGTTTAATTCATGAAGTTATTCACAATATCAATAATCGAGACTAAAGTCTAATAACTTCTAAAATCGAAAACATGCATCATTGGGTTCTCTATTGGATCGAGAAATTATTGAAATTTATCATCGGAAACAAAGGCAAAATGCCTAAAAAAGGAGAAAAAAGAAAGAAAATCTTTTTAAAATTTTTAATTTTTCTAAGAAAAGCATACTAAGTAACTAACATGTGAGCAAAAACATGGACTAAATAATGAAATGGATAGAATATCCCACACCCCCTAACTTAAAACTTGACATTGTCCTCAATATAAATTAAGAACCAAGTTAAAGAGAGGAAAATAGCGATATTACCCAAAAGTGGAGCGATCCCCATAAGAACAAGTCCAAAGAATCTACAAAACAAGTTAGTACCAAGAATAGCAAAAATAAATAATGAAAAGTTAACTAATTACACTAGACTAAATTAAAAAGGAAAGAAAAAAATAACGAAAGAAAGCTAACTATATACAACCTACTATTTAGACATCACTCTAACTATACACTAGAAGTCTAAATAGCTGAGGGTCCACTGAAAAAACGATTTGACTTTGGAGGATAATTGGTGTACCCTCACATAAAAGCATGCCCTCCGAAAAATATGAATTCCGTTTGAACAACGGAAGGCATGCGTAAGGCAGAAGAAATGAACCATCGCCAATTAAAAGTTTTGGAGGGACGATGGGGGGTTTGGATTGAACAAGTGACAAAAACATGTGGGGACCGAGAAAAGACGAATATCCTCCCAATGATTTTGAAATTGGAATGGGAGGTGGCGCACACGAAGGCATGAATTCGATCGTAGAAGGCGACTCGAGCAAGTACTCCTCATCGGCGATAGGGTTTAAAACATTAAAGTTTGAAACCGAATCATCGGGTACTTGTTCCGGTGGGATAATAGAGAATAAAAATGGGGATGCATGAAATTCAAACTCATGAGATGAATCATCATCACATGAAGTTTGAGTTTCGAATGAAATAATATCATTTTCAATGAAATGTTCTTCGTTGGGGGCCAAAGAAGAAATCATTTCATTACAAATAGATATTACATCATTTTCATCCTCGCTTTCAATATCTATTACGCGATGGGCAAAGTGTAGAATGGTTTGTTCCAAAGTAGGCACAAGTACCTCATTTGGGTCAAAACATTCATTGACTTCGAAAGTCTCGAAAGCAAAATCGTCGTCGGACTCAAATAATAAATCCAACTCATGTTCCCACGAACGATTTTCTTCCCGATAACGATTTTCAATTTTCTCATTTTCATACATACGCAAACCCTCACCGAATGTCATAGGTCGAGGTGCGAATCCATGAAAATGGGAACTTTGAAAATTACCATCAGACTTAAAACGAAAACTCATTATAATAGGAATTTTGAAAACTATTCAAATTCGTTTCAAAATTCCTATTATAAGGAGGTAAAGGCCCAAAATCATTATCATCATCATCAAAATTCCAATAACCGAAATTTTGACTTTCGTTATACTCGCCCAAAGTAATATTTGAACTTGTAAATTTTTAGGAAATTAAGGATTCACCGAAAGTCATAGTTTTGCGAGAATTTTGAGAATTATAACAATGATTACCGAAAGAATTGGAATAAGACATGCTTACCCCAAAAATGGCTCGAAGTGGCGCATTCAATAAAGTAGGTGCGCGCGGGAAAAATTCAAGCGTTTTCTAAGTGCTCAAATGTGGAAGTTCTGCAAAAAGGTTAGCAAATAATACAAATAGAAAGAAAATACTATGAAATACTAAATCAAATAAATTCTAAAACATCAAGTCCCCGGCAACGGCGCCATTTTGATTAAGGGTGAAAAGTAGCGCGTGTCAAACGTTGATCGTTGTTTTCTATTCACCGCCTTAATATAAAAACCTAAACTTATGACTACACTCAATAGGTGAGTATGGGGACCAAGTCCGGTATCAAAAATCCACAGAGACGAGTTGTTAGAATTTAATTGGTTTAATACTTCTAAATAAAAGTGTAAAAGGTATTTTGTTAAAAAAAAGAAATAAAAGATAAACTAGGCATGAGTGTATTTAAACTAAATTAACAAAATGAATAAAAACTATAGGATGCGACTAATATCCCTCAAATTGAGTTAATGCGTATAACTGGTTACATGGGACTGCGAATTATTATGATTGCATCTCGTTTCGTCAATTAATTAAATTAAGAGTTGTCACACCCATAAATTCGCATAAAAGATTATTAAGATTTTGGCGTCAACAAATACCCCAAAAATTACGCACGCAAGGTCGTAAATATGGCGCATACATGATATACACCGTTAAATTTCCTAGGCGTAAAAACTAGGACAATGCACTCGAAATAAATACGTAAATCTCCATCACCAAAGTGAAGCAACAAATCAACCCTACATGAGTTCCATTAATCGCACCCTAATTTAAATTAGCCCCTAAACATATTAAATGACATAAATAAATTAACTAATTAATTAAAGCACACCACTAATTAATTTAGCAACTAAAATTATCTAGGCATGAAAATTAATTAAGCATGGAAAATAAAGCAAATACAACTTAAAAGAGATAATGAATAGTAACACTTACATTAATGGTGGAAAATGAGGAGAGGGGTTATCTCCAACAAAGTATCTCCAAATATCAAACCCTAGGTTCTAAGAGAGAAGAGAACTAAAAATTTAATTTATTACATGATATTTTCTAAAAATGAGATATGTCTTCTATTTATACTAAATTGGGAAAAGGAAAGAAAGAAAAAGAAATAAGGATAAGTCTGCTAATTAAGGAATAAAAAGAAAAAAGAAAAAGAAAATAAAATAAAATAAAAAGAAAAAGAAAGTGGCAACAGCAATAAACGCACAAAACAGGGGACCGATCGACCGGAGGCCAAAACGCGGTCAACCGGTGAACAGGGGAGGAGCACACTATCTCGGATCAAAGGCAAAAATCGAATCAGCGGTCGACCGCGCACAGCAGCTCCAGCCACGCAGCACCACCCATGGCCAAAAATCAAAGACCCGCATTTGCAATAGAAATCGGCCACCTACGAACTCAAATCAAGACTCACCCATGCCATCAATGGCCAAAACCGAGTCCACCCATGTCCAACCTCCATGAAAATGTCAAAACCCACCATTAATGGCCAAAGCTTGAAAATGCCCAAAATGGGTATTCCAAAAACCCGTGAACTCGAGCCAACCGACCTATATGCGCTTGTGGACAATAATCAAGCTCCAATTTCAGACAAAAGTTCCGAATTTCGATCGAACCCAAAACCCGAGACTAGTACCAAATCGCCATCTTCATTTGGTGAAAAAACGTTTTGGGGACATAGATGAAATTAATGGATCTGTTATTAAAGAAGAAAAGGGACATGGATGGAATTATTTAAATTGTTAATGAATCTTTTATAATTCTTTCCAATTAAAGCACCGTGTTTCCTTCGTTCGGTCTCTGATTCGGGCACCGTTTGCGGCCACGTGAAGCTTGGCCCGAGGGCTACAACTTCCGTGAAGATTTCGGGAAAAAATCCCAAAGTGTAAAATTACGAAATAGCCCCTAAACGTGCGAATCGCGACGAAACTTAATCGAAACGTGCCCAAACTTCATACTAAGAACTTTAACACCTATAAAAGCTCAATTATACCTCAAATAATATTTTAGCATATAAAACGGAGGTTGTCTGATTAACGAGCATAATTATAGGCATTAAAGTACCCCGAGGGGGCTAAAATGCATAAGTTTCGAGGGTATATATGTGCAATATTCGATACGAATCACTTGTCAAATCACATATTGGTCGAAGTATTTTCATCTTAATTCTGTCTTTAAAATGAACCAAATGCGATAAAACTTGACAATGAAAGTAGTGCATGTAAGAACCATTTACCGTGAGGAATTAAATTGAAAAAAATAATGAGTGTTCACGGGAAAGGGCTACGAGAGTACAAAATTAACTCGTCATGAAATCCACCATTTAAAAGAGACCGAAAAAAATTAAGGCAATAAAAAGATAAATATGCCAAAAATGGGGTCAATAGGATTTCTCTAAGGAGAGAAAAATAGATCACCTTAAGGATAAAAATAATAAAAGATTTATTATTTATGAGAGTGTTCGGATGGAAAAAGTAATCAACAAGTTTACATGTCCTGACAAAGTCTTGAAAAATCATTACATAATTTTAGACGTTATTGGTATGGAAATTATTTTAGACTTTGATGTGTCGATTAGATGGAGTCGATGTCATATAGATTCACATTTTTGACACCTAAGAACGATTTTGAGATCATTCGTTAGGAGTATCCGTATTCATCGTGTACATATATTTTGTTTGATTGCGTTGATTTTTTTATCTAATTTGTTCACACCCATTCATTCCATTTCCACGATTTGATTATCTTAGTGTAAATTCATGGTGTATGATTTTTGTAAAATTATTTTTAGCATTTTTGTTTGAAAAAATTGAAAAATCAAAAATAGTTTGTGGAATGCTTTTGAGTATTTCTTGGATGATCGTAGTTTTTTGCTATGCTTATAGTGACAACTCTATGTTTGTTTTTTTTGTTTGTTCTTTTCCTTGTCTATTTCGGACAAATAAAAAAGGGGAGAATGAATTATGGGGGAGTTTTACATTATGGGGGAGATTTGAGATTCAAACTCAATACATTATGAAGGTATTTGCTTTGTCTCATGTGTGTAGGTACAAAGATTGATGATCATATTTTACACACCCTGGTGAGAAAAGCTTAGAGATTTGAAGATTTGATGTTGAAGATTTTTGAAGAAAAGTTTTTGTCCTGCATTTTTAGTACCTTTTCAGTGTTAGGATCATCGGAGGGTATTAGATTTGTATAGGCATTTTTATTTGATAATTCGAATGTTTCTATTTTGTACCGGTATAGACATAGGAGATATTTGTATGGACATATTTTATAAATCCTGATTTACATTAGTGTATGTGATATACCGCTACAACCGTCGAAGAATTATTTAAGGTCAATCATGCATCGAGATGGATCCAAATATAAACATTCTTCACTAAAGAAGCCTCTACGAGATTAATTTTGGTAAGGTTGTGTTTTAGTCCCTTCACATCTCATTTAAAAGTGTTGGGATATCTTTCTAAAATATTTTCTAAGTGTTGAGGCATTATTTTTCGTCAAAATATTTTTTCTAAGTGTTGAGGCGGATTTTAAAATTGAAAAAAAAAAATCACTTTATCGTTCGAGCATCGTATGCCTATCGTTCAAGCGACATTGGCATCTTATGCGATGTCGTTCAAGCGACATCTGGTTTTGTTCGAGCGACTTTGACACTTCATTTTAGCGATCTGCCGACTCAACTTTTTTATATAAAGCGTGTTAAATGAGTCCGCTTTTGTTAAGAATACCGATGTTTTTCATTCTGCACAAACTGCAAAATAGTTTGACACTTTTTCTTCTTCAATTTAGGGTTCAAACCTTTGTTTTTCAATTCACAAAAATACTAATAGTTCAGTGAATTATTTTGGAACCTAAGATACATCTTTCGTAAAGTTTCTCGTGTAGAGAGGATAAATCTACGGCTGAAGACTACATGTCATTTGGGAGTACTCATGGGTGTTCCTTGCTGATTTAGGATTGCGTGTTCTTGTGGGCTACTGTGGTTGTTCCATTGCTAACTCTAGGTTGCGTGTCTATGCGAGTATCTGCGTGATATTCATTGCAGATTTCATTGTGTATGTAAGTTGTGATTTATTTTAAATAGTGAAATGAAAAGGTTTTCCCTTTGGGGTTTTTTCCTGAAATCTGTGAATCAGCAATTCATATTTATTTGTGTTGGCATGATCCACTGCACCGTGATGTTTGTTTAGGGTTAATTAAAATTAGGTTTAATGAATTTGATTTAAAATTGACAATTGATTAAATAAGGGTTTTATTGAAATTTACAAATTTATTCAAATCGATATCACACAGCTTTCACAATATTTCGTTTTTAACTCATTTTAAGCGTGTTTTTGTTTTCTGACTTAGTCTTTAATTCTGACTCAACTACCTGTTAGTGGAGAAATAAGTGGGTTAGTGGGAAAAACGTTTTTAGAATATTCCTTTAAAATAGAGCCCTCTTTTGAGCTAAAAACCATCTCTTTCTCTATCCCCCTTTATAGAAAACCAAAAAATCAATTATCTCTCCATTACATTATTTTTATTTAATTGTTTTTCGTACTGGAGTATCCTGAAAGTTCAAGATCCTTCATAGTTGCTGGTGATAGAATTTGATCGTTGAATCCTCTGAGGTGTTTATTCAAGAGGCTGACAACATCAATACCAGCGAACAATTTCACGTTTAGGACTTTATGTCAAACACAGACATCGATCGATAAGTTCTCTTAATTTTATTTATTTTAAAGTTAGATTTTTTCATTTATTCTGCATATTTTATTTCCAATGCACATAAAATCCCTCGGCTCTATATTATCTCCCACTCTGCTCTTTTTGTTTATTCTTCCATTTTTCATTTTATTTTTTACAGTGATTTTAGCAGAGGCTATTCATTAATAGGGTTCTTAGGTTTTAAAATTTCATTTTGACAATGATTTTAGCAGATACGTTTACGGTTCAGTTGCTTTGAGTTAGGTTTCTGAAAAAATCTTAATTTATTCCCATCTCTTTGTTTTCTTCAGAATCTATGCCTTTTCACAGTTCTTTATTTTCGAACCTAATTTCTAAGATATATTTTTGGTATCTCGGATTCCAAATCGGAGTACAAAAGAACCATGTTTGAGTTGTGCATGTCTACATATGGTTATGTTTTTGTTGTGTTAAGTTTGAAATAATTTGTTATGGAGATTTCTGATTTGAGTTTGTTTCTCTGATATTTTTGTATAGTGAGAATTTAAGTTACCTTTGTGTGTTTTCAGAGATCGATTACTCATACCTCGATTTGTCTTGAGAGGTTAGTTACTCATTATCATTTATATCTTTTCAGTTATTATTTATTTTCATATGAGAATCAATGTAGTCGAATTGGTTCCAAATTATAATTAGTTTATTGTTAACAAGATTCTGGAGCAACAAAAAATGATTACAGGGGTCATAGGTTCTGTAAATATTACAGTACTCTCAATTGGGTTTCCTTTTGAAGTGAAACTAAGGTATTTTAAGGTCTAATTAAAAGCTGAAATAGGAGAACGAGGAAAGAATGCCAGGAAAGTTGAAGAAGAGGAGTATATTTTAAGTTAAGCAAATCTACTTATTTCATTAATCAATTACGTTATTTTGGGCATTCAGTTGTTTCTTATTTTCAAGTTTTATTTTGACATATATGGTTTTATATGAATTTATGTTAGTTCATCTTACCATGCTTTGTAAGAATTGAAAATTTAATATATTGCTTCATAAGTGAACAACTTATGTTATATGTTACAACCCACTAGTTTAATCCCAAGCGCAGAAGCTGGGAAAAAGGGGTGGGGTGGTTTGATGAAAGAAGCATATGCATTAAGTAATAGGTTATTTCATGTTCAAAGGTTGAAATAATATCCATTGATATTGATATGATTATTTTCTATACATTTTTATTAGAGTTTTTTTTCTCCTGCGTGTAATGAGAAGAACTATAGGAAATTATGGGAACTTCCCCCAAGCCTTACGAGAGCATGAATGTGAAATTGATTGATTTCCAAGTTATGGTACACCTCTTTTTATCTTCCCCTCTATATCCATGTGCCTGTTTCATTTTATATTAATTTATCATTTAGTGATTCAGGTTTTATAATGTTGCAGCTAATGATAGTTGTTTAGTGGGAAATTGTTTTATCCAGTCAAACATTATTTCTCTATTAATAATGGGGTATATGTCTAGGAAAATCCTTATAACATCTTTTGTTTATAATGAGCCTCAAATTTATATGAATTTGTATATACACTTTATTTTTTAAGTCCATAGGACAATGTTTTGGTTTTGGTTAATATTAACAATAGCCTAATTAATATTTGTATCTGTTAGGTATGATATTTTGCTTGCGACTGAGTTGGTTAGTCGATGCTAAATTAAAAATTGTTTTTGTTATCTATGTTGTTATATTTATTATTGTGTGGGGGGTATTTTTATAGGTCATTTACTGTTTGGGGTACGTTTGTTTATAGTATTTAGTGCTTGGGGTACGTTAGTTTTCATATTAGTTGGTTGGGTGTTATTTAAACAGTTTAGCTAACAACCATCTAATGACTGTACATTTTTCATCAAATACCCTAAATGTCCTTATGTTTAAATACCTTTATACATTTATACCATTTTTAAACCCTCAAATCCTCTCTCTCTCTCTATCTCTCTCTCTCTCTCTCTCTCTCTCTCTCTCTCTCTCATATCTGTCTAAAAATCAAAGGTTTGTTCCATGGCCAGAGGCTTGTTGAAATCAGAGGTTTGTTCCATGGCCAAAGGTTTGTTGAAATCGTTTTTTATGGCCGGAGGTTTATTTTGTTCTATGGCCGGATGTGTTAGTTTTTTGGATGTGTTCGTTTTGAGGTTTGTTGAAATCGTTCCATGGCCGGAGGTTTATTTTGGATGTGTTCATTTTTTGGAGGTTTGTTGAAATATTCTTATGTTGGTTATGTGTTTGGTTGAAATCAGGTTTGTTCCATAGCCATGTGTTTGGAGGTTTTTTCCATGGTTGGAATTGTTTTTTTTTTTTGAAAATATTTTTTTTAGGAAATATATATTGTAAACGAAAATAGTTCTATTTTTATCAAGCAAAAAATATTTTTCTTCTAAAAATAATTTTATTAAGTGAAAAACATTTTTTTCCTGAAAATATATTTTTTAAACTAAAATCACTTTTATTATCATATTTTTTTAACTGGAAATTATTTTTTTCCTAGAAATATATATATATATATATATTGAAATCAGTTTTATTTATATATTTTTGGCCGGAGGTTTGTTTTTGGTGGGAGATTTGTTTGGTTGCTGCCTATTTTGGCCACGGGTTTGTTTTTGTCGGAATTTTTTTTCCAGTTTTTTTGTAGTGGAAATAAATTTCTGGGTGGATTTTTTGCCGAATATCATTTTTTTGTGGAAAATATTTTTTTTCCTGACAATAATTTTTTAAATTGAAATCAATATTTTCATATTTTTTTTGCTGGAAATGATTTATTTTGTAATTGGAAATTATTTATTTTGTAATTGGAAATTATTTATTTTGTAACTGGAAAAAATTTGTTTTGTTGAATAACACGGTTTAATATTTTAAAATCATTTTAATATTTATGCTGGAATTTATTTATTTTTATTTTTGTTTTGTTTATATATATATACACAGTTTAATATTTTTAACAACTTTTTTAACTATTTTTTTTAAAAACAATTTTTAACTGAAATCATTTTTATTTTTAACTGAAATATATTTTCTTTTGTTGAAAATCATTTTTTTCTGGAGGTTTTTTGAAATCGATTTTTTTAAATCATTTTGTAAACAATTTTTTTAACTAAAAATCATTTTTTAAACATTATAAATAGTTTTTTAACAAAATATATATAATTTATATATATATATATATATATATATATATATATATATATATATAGCACCATGGTGTTTTACTATTCATCATATGTATGATATTTTTTCTTTTCATGCCCATGAATGAATGTCATGCTAAAAGTTTTTTTTTGTATGCGTTAAAGGGGGATTTTTTTTTATTAAATATTTTTTAAAATATATATTTTTTAAAATATATATATATATATATTTTTTTAATTTTTTCTTTTTATTTTTTTTAAAGATGTTTTTTAAAAAAAAGCGGGTTATTATGGGCTGGGTTTTATCACGGGGCAAATTTATTTTGTAATTGGAAATCATTTTTTGGTTTGCATATATATGTTGATGCAAAAAACTAGACAAGACTAATTAATTGATAACAGATAAATAGAAATAAGAGATCAGAGATTTTTAAAGTGGTTCGACTTAAGGAAATAGCCTACGTCCACTCTTGTGTGTTGTTTTGGGATTATTTTCATTTGTTCCTGTATGTAGGGTTTACAATGTATTTATAATCCTCAGGGGGTGTGCCAGAGATGGAATATCAAGATATGGAATGCCTTTATATCGTAGACATTTACATATGTACAATCATTAATATATACAACTGTTGGTGTTTGCCTGTCACGTTGGTCGGTATTTCAAGAGTTGGTCGGCATTCCTAGAGTTGGTCGGTATTCCATCCTTAATGACTAGGATTAATCTCCCACTGTATAATGCGTGTCAGTATCTAAATGGTCCATGTAGATGGATAATTTTTTGTATCAACAAACGCCCCTAATGTTTCAACCTTGAAGTTTTTATAAGAGTATGGAGCATTTTGGCTCTTAAAGTTACTCGGGCAACAATTTTAGGCTTGGTCGATTGTCGACTTCCCATACTTGTAAAAATTTATAGTTTAACTATGGGGATATAATACGCGTGGCATTTTTGAAAATATCCATCGCTTTAAAACATTTTTGGACAAATCCGTCTTTTCTGCCTTTTAGCCGCCACCAGTTCAATCGGCGTTGCATTTTAATCATTACTTTTTCAGTTTTCAAGGCGACCTATAAAGAGCGGGAAAAGCCACGAACTTTTGCCATCTCAAATCTTCTGAGTGTTTCTGGGCTACAGTGTCTTCAAGCTTTTTTTTCTTTCTCGAACGATCATTTTTTGTTCTTCAGTTCTGGCTGAATCCTTAATTCCTGTAAGAATTCTTTCTTTTATCTTCTATTCTTTATCATGGTTTACTCTGTTGATTCTCTTGATGAATTCAGAAAAGAATTTAAAATTCCATCTTGAGTTGTTTTGGAACACGTTATTTTAGCTACTGTTATTTTCTCACTTGCTGAGGGTCACTGGTTTCCATCTATTTTTATAGTTGAATGTGGGTTTACTTTTCCTCCCAAACCACTATGTCTTGAATTTTTTCAATACTTTGATGTTGTCCCAGCTAGGGTAGCCCCCAATACTTGGAGGGTTGTGAATGGAGTGTTTAGGTTGAATCAAATTCATGGAGCCCATCTAGGGATTCCAGAGATAATGTTTTATTATAAGTGGGTAACTAGCGATATCACTTTTTATTTAAAAACTATAGCTATAAAAAAAGCGCTAGTAGTTAATCTTCCAGACTCCAATAGGGACTATTTTAATCATGGGGTTGTTGTAAAAAATTGGCAATACGCCCCTTTGACTGGAAATGCTGAGTACCAGGACCCTAGGTGCCCTCCTTTTGATAATGGGATAGGGTATTCCTCATTTAACTTCTTTGTCTTATACATATCTTGTTTGAATGTTACACTAATTGTTGCTCTGTAACTTCTTATTGCAGTTGATCAGAAGAGAATGTGACCCAAGGAAAGTGAGGTAAATTTGAGGGAGTTGAAGATTATTTGGGGACTTCATCAAAGGATTGGCGAGGAGCACATCAGGTCTGCATATTATTTGTTGTAGTACAAGAACACAATCTCTTCCTTCGATGTTTGTCCTACTCCTTCCCCTATAATTGACCTTGAACAAGAACCTCCTTCCACTTCCTCAGCCACTGCATCTGGCAGTGGTGACTGTGACACCCCGACTAATTAAATACCGGGTAGCTACTCCCATATTAAATTAATACAAAATGCCAAGTTGGTTCAGTTCATAGCATCACTGTCGAAAACATTTTAAACAATTACTAGCCACCTAATATTTAAAAGTGAGTTTTCAATTTTAATTAGATCCGATTATCATGCAATAAATAGATTATGAAATGCTAACATAATCACCACAACATAGTCACAATAGAATAACCATAAAATAATAATGAATCTGGAGGAATACTCCTCACAACAATCCGAATACTGGAATAAACAAATACAAAGTCCACATCATTAAATTAATTACAACCCAAAATCTGAATTAACTGAATAGAATAAGTATCTATAAAAGAAAATAGGGTGACATGCCCAACAGATGAGAGAATCTGATAATATAGAGTCAAGATCGAAAATGGAGGCGTCTACAGTCAAGGTCCTGTAACTTCCACATCAGCTACAGTACGTCACCTGAATGGAACTCCTATGATTGGTGTCCTTGTGGCTGGGCACCTAAAAGGTTTTTACAAGAAAATATATTTGGAAGCAAACGGGTCAGAGCCCGATTGTGAAAACAGTTTAAAATATAGCAAGTGTTTAATATCATTAAACAATGAATATAAAGTACATGATAGTGTGTGCACTCACATGAGTTCCTCACCTCTCCACTAACTGTGCACTCCTATCGTACCCGTACCCATTCTAGTTATTCCCATACTTAACTAGTCCAATATAAAATCTAACATTACTATATGATTCACGATTTACTTTCGGTATCTTCATTTAAACAGTATGTCTTACATTTCTTCACGATTTCCCATATTAGTAATACTACTTACTAGAGGGTTTCCATTTTTATCTTTACGAAAACGTTGCTATTATTTATACTCACATTTATACATGACATTTCATTTCAAATTACAGTATATTATTCTCATCATAAATATACAATACTAGCACCCCGAGGCTAAGCTGCGGTGCACACATACTCTGCTATCCAATCCCGGTACATCACGTACATAAGGACCACGCATTCTGAATCTCTCAGGAATCGTTCTCAAATAACAACAATCACACATAATGGAGGCGAACATAGTTCACATCACATGGGTCACGCACATACCTATGCTCCCATGATCAGTAGACTTATTAACTTCTTAATAAGTCCTTCTCTGACCTATGTCCTCGAGGTACCAATCTAAATCCCCCTGTAGGCGCACAAAGATTATATGGCCCTGATCGAACACCGACCTCCCATGATAGCAAGTACGGTAGGTATGTTATACACAGATAACTACATATACTAAGCATTTTCACATCTTAGAGATCTCAATATATTACTAGATGTATACTTCTCGTTCTTGTATCATCATTTAATGTCATACATTTATAAGTTCCCGATTTATATACATTAAAGTTGTCAATTCTTCTCACGTCATAATTAGGTACTCGTTTCCTAGTCCATAAAGGTCATTCGATTTACTACAAGATTCTAAGTTTTACTCCTCAATGTACTCGAATCACCCAAATATACCCACTAGTCAATAAGGGAAGGTTATTACTCCATTTAAATAAGTCTATGGGACATTTGAAATAGAATCAGGCCAAAAAGCCATTATGTCAACTCGTTAGAAGTCTCGTTCGAATGAGGTCATTCGAACGAGTGTCGTTCGAACGAAAGGCTTCGAACGAACTACCAACTCGTTAAAACGGATACTGCCATCTCGTTAGAAGCTCATTCGAACGAGGTAGTTCGAACGACCTGGGCAGGTCTTCTAACGAGATGGCAAACTACTCCCAGAATTTTCCAAATTCGATTTTTCTCCTTTCTCCTCTTCTCTAAATCCACCCTAAGACTATCCAAATACGTTTTTCATGTTTGCAAACTATTTTTAGTCACCCTAGATCATTTCTTAACATGCTTTTGGGCCAAATCTTACAAATTAACATGCCAAAATCTTAAATCCACAATTCTTATTCCAAACCCTATGAACTTGAACCCAAAATTTCAATTTCATAAAAAGACTCCTTATTAATCCGATTTCAGGTCATCAAAAGTTATGTTTTGTATATTAAATTCGTCCATAATCATTCTACATGTAAATTCCTACCCAAAACCACAAATTTCACAATAATTCCATTGGGTATTCTTCATCAAAATTTCCAAGACATAAACCGTTTTCTACACTATACATGGAGGAACTATTCAATGCAAATAACGACATCAAAACACTTGCCTTAGATTTGTTTCTTCTGAGTTGATGTTGGTGAATGAAGGTTGATTTCTCCCCTTTCTCTACAGAATTCTCTGAAGGATGGTGATGGTGGTTGGAGGTTTCTTTTGGAACTTCTTCAAACTCTCCCTTTAACTCCCGTAGCCCTCTAACTCACCTAATGCTGATAATGGACTCAATGGGTTCATTAGTAATATATTATTTAACCCTAAAATTCGTGGGTTTTAATTCCCATATTTTTAAAATTACCAAAATACCCTTCTAGGTTGCCGGTTTGGCCTAAAAATGCCCCGGGACCCAAACTAAACCCCCGGCTAGTGTTTTCTGACTATTTCGACCCTTACGAACACGTTAGCGCACTCAAAATGATCATTCGGTTGATAAAAATATAATTCACTTTTTAATTTAAATAATTTCGTTCCTGACGCGACTGACACGCGCGTCCCAACTAAATTTCCAAATTGTCTTATTTCAGTCTCGCGACAACTTTAATATTTTCAATACTCATGTATTACCATACTTACTCAGAAATATTAAATTTTAACATCATAATCAAATACCAACTCATATCTCGCTAGTATTTATCCCTTAAATAAAATCAATAAAATTACGGGGTATTACATACTTCCCCCCTAATAACAGAATTTCGTCCCGAAATTCAGAACTAAAGAATACCTGGTAAAAATAGCTCCGGATAACGCTCGCGCATCTCATCCTCGCGCTCCCATGTGGACTCCTCGGTATTATGATGCCGCCACTGAACACGTACTAACGGTACTATCTTCGACCTCAGTTTACGCTCGCTTTGGTCCAAAATAGCAATCGGCCCCTCCTCGTGGGAACTATCAGGCTGAAGATCGATGTCCTCCAAAGCAATGTGAGTATGGGACAAATCATCCCTAAGATATTTCCTTAGCGAGAAAATATGGAACACATCATGAATCCTATGCAAGTGCTCCGGTAACCCAAGTCTGTATGCGACTGGCCCAATCCTCTCGATGATAGGAAATGGCCCCACGTATCTTGGTGCCAGTTTCCCCTTCTTCCCAAAATGCATGATCCCCTTCATCGAAGATACTCTGAGTAACACCTGGTCCCCCACCTTGAATTCTCTGAAGAACCTCTTGGCATCAGCATAGCTCTTCTGCCGGTCATGAGCTACCCGAATACGGCTCCGTATTATCTATATCCTTGCCGAAGTATCCTGGATCACTTTCGGCCCAAGGAGTTTGTTATCCCCCACCTCTAACCAACATGCAGGGGAACGACAAGGTCTACCATACAACGCCTCAAATAGAGCCATGCCAATGTTGAACTGGTAGGAGTTATTATAAGCAAACTCCACCAGTGGAAGGTACTGTTCCCAACCACCTCTAAAATTTAGGATGCACATACGCAACATGTCCTCCAACATCTGATTTCTTCGCTCTGTTTGCCCATCAGTCTGCGGGTGATATGTCGTACTCAGCCGCAACTCTGTACCCATGGCCTCCTGAAAACTCTCCCAAAATTATGAAACAAATATCTTGTCTCGGTCAGACACGATATTTAGAGGCACCCCGTGAAGTCTCACTATCTCTGCAATGAAAATCTGGGCATACTGTCCCGTATTGTAATCTGTCCTTACGGATAGAAAATCAGCAACTTTGGTCAACCGGTCCATAATTACCCATATGGAGTCATGACCCCTCTGTGACGTAGGTAACCCCGCGATAAAGTCCATGGATATGCTCTCCCATATCCACGTCGGAACCTCTAATGGTTGTAGAAGTCCTGCCGATTTCTGATAGTCTACCTTTACTAGCTGACAAGTGGCATATTTAGAAATGAACACGGCGATATCCCTCTTCATCCCGCTCCACCAGTATTGTCGTCTCATGTCTTGGTACATCTTATCCCCGCCAGGGTGCATCGCGAACCGTGAGCCGTGCGACTCTGCCATTACCTCGTGTCGCAAGTCTTCCCCTTCCAGAACAACCAGTCTTCCATTGAAGCGCAATCTTCCGTCTGAACTAACGGTATAGGACTCGGCTCCCTCTGCTAGTAATCGAACTATCTGCTCCTGACATAACGAGTCATTTGCCTGGGCCTTTATCACTCTCGTAACAATCTGCGGTGTAACAGTCATCACAGACATGAACGATCGGGCCACTGCATCCTGGTGTCCCAACTCTTTCCACTTAGCTTTCCACACACTGGCCACCTCATCTACTGGCCTACGGCTCAACGCGTCTGCTACCACGTTAGCCTTCCCTGGGTGATACTAGATATCGAACTGATAATCCTTCATAAACTCAAGCCACCGATGTTGATGCATATTCAGCTCCTTCTACGTGAATAGGTACTGTAGAGACTTGTGGTCTGTGAACAACCAAAATTTCTCTCCCAGAAGATAGTGTCTCCAAATTCGAAGAGCAAATACGACTTCCGCTAAATCCAAGTCGTGTGTGGGGTAATTCCTCTCGTGAGGCTTAAGATTACGGGAAGCATAAGCTATTGCCTGACTCTCCTATTGCAACACACCTCCAAGTCCTTGTAAGGAGGCATCGGTGTAGACTAAATACTCAACTCCTGGTCTGTGCAATGCTAACACAGGCGCTGAGGTCAACTTGTCCTTCAACTCATCAAATGTCAACTGACAGACATCGCTCCAAATGAATGGCACACCTTTGCAAGTCAGATGTGTCAAAGGACCCGCTATCTTTGAGAAACCCCGAATAAACCTCCTGTAGTATCCTGCTAGGCCCAAGAAACTATGGATCTCAGTCGGTGTCATGGGTTGTCCCCACTCCCTCACTGCGTATACCTTCCTCGGATCAACAGATATCCTCCGGTATAAAATGATATGCCCCCAAAACTGAACGTCCTTCAGCCAAAATCCACATTTCTCATACTTTGCATAAAGCTCGTTCTGACGTAGCATCTGCAAAACCTGTCTCAAATGCTCGGCGTGCTCCTCTTCTGTCTGGGAGTAAACCAGGATGTCATCAATAAAGACGACGACGAACTGGTCTAGGAACTCTCTGAACTCCCTATTCATCAAGTCCATAAACACGGTTGGAGCATTGGTCAAGCCAAAAGGCATAACCCGAAACTCATAGGAACCATATCTCGTCAAGAAAGCAGTCTTTGAGACGTCCTATTCTCTGATACGCAACTGATGGTATCCCGATCGTAAATCAATCTTTGAGAAGAAGCAAGCTCCCCTTAACTGGTCAAATAAGTCATCGATTCAGGGCAACGGATATTTATTTCGTATCGTGACTTTATTCAACTCCCGGTAATCTACACATAATCTCAACGATCCATCCCTCTTCTTTACGAACAACACAGGGTCACCCCACGACGAAGTATTCCTTCGGATGAACCCCTGACCCAATAACTGCTCTATCTGATCCCTTAGCTCTCTCATCTCCGCTGGAGCCATACCGTACGGTGCGCGGGCAATTGGCCGAGTGCCGGTGTTAAATCGATCATAAAATCTATCTCTCTACTCGGAGGTAGTCCAGGTATATCCTGAAATACATCAGCAAATTCTCTAACAACTGGAATTGAATCGAGTGATATCACCACTTCCTTAGAGGTCTCCTCCTCTATATAGTATAAATGGGTGGATGATCCTCCCTCAGGGCGAGGCATCGCCACTAAAAACATCTCCTGCCCGGGAATGGCAAAAATAATACTCATACTGAAACAATCAATCATGGCTCGGTACGCAACTAGCCAATCCATACCAACAATCACATCGCACTCAGTCATCTATAATACTAACATATCAGCAGGTAAAGTAAATCTCCCGATCTCTATACCCACACCTCTACAAATAAGGGAAATCACAGAACCCCTTCTCAACGGTGAATCTACACAAGTAATCGTGCTCTCTGTAGTGTCTAACAACCCCAAAGTGCGTGTAAATCTCGTGGTAATGAAACAGTGTGTGGCCCCCGTATCAAATAAAATACGCCCCATAGTCCCCTGAATAGAGAACATACCTTCAATAGCAGGTGGATCATGTGGGACTGCGGCATGCTGGAGCTGATACACTCTCCCATACTAAAGCTGTCCCTGCTAGACTGGGACCGCTGGGATGGGTGGTAATGCTGCCATCTGTGGTGGTGCTGGGAGGGCGGCGAGAAACATAGGCCTTTGTGGCTCGTATCGAGCACCCTGCTGCTGCTGCTGTGGGCCCCTGCCCCTATCAGGACAATCCTAGCATTTGTGGCCAATCTTCCCACAAACGAAGCACTTCCCCGAGAAGTTTCCCCCTCACTATCCCTGCTGCCCTCGGCCCTGATGGCCGTTACCATTCCTACCTTGACCATACTGGCCTTGCTGAAACTGTTGTTGTTGACCATTATGGCCCTGCTGGCCCTGATTTCCATTCTGAGCCTGATGGCCATGTCTGAAACCTCCCTGGCCATTCCTGAAACCCCCAGATCGGAATCTCTTAGGATCCCCCTGTTGGGAACCCTGATCACCCTGCCTTTGCTGACCCTGAGCAGATTATGCCCCGCTGGCACCATTTCCCCCTGTCCTGCCCTGATGGCTGGACTCTCCTGATCTCTTACTCTCAGACATGTGAAAGCGGTGATCCTGGCAGTTAAGCAGTGCTGCGTTAACCATGTCAGAGTAAGTGGCCAACGAAAGATTTCCCAACAAGTGTTGTCGGATCCTCCAAGTCAATCCGTCCATGAACTTCTGAATCTTCTTCTCCTCAGTCGGAATCTCATCGGGAATAATGTTTAAGAGATTAGTGAATTCGGCCTCATACTCGGCCACGGTCCTCCCTTCCTTCTTGAGGTTCATTAACTTCCTCCTCATTTCAGTGTGAATAGCTGATGGAAAATATTTGCGGTCGAACCGCACCCAGAACTCCTAAATAGAAAGGGAGTCTCTCTCCTCCGCGGCGGTAATGGACTCCCACCACTGCAACGCTGAACCTACTAGCTTGAAAGTAGCCAGTATTTGCTTCTGAACATCCGTGCACTCGTACATCCTTAAGTGCCTTTGAATGTCCTTCCTCCACTGACTGGACACAATAACGTCGGAGCAACCTGCAAATTCTGGAGGGTGTGCTTTCTGAAAAGAATCACGAACGCATTCCTAATCAGATGGGAATGCATGAGCCTGAACTGACGCGGCTATCGGCGCCTGAGGTGGTGCCTGCTGCACAACTGCGAGGGCGGCATTTACCGCTTGGGCTACAATAGCTGCAACCTCTGCGGCATTCATGGTGCCCTGAACTGGTGCAGGTTGTGGCTCGGGCTGAGCATCCCTAGGAACTCGCTGTGCACGTCGTGAAGGCATCTAAAATGAGAGTAAAGTCTTATAAGTTCGCAGTTATTATCTCAAAATAGCTGAAGAGCGAAACATACATAAAAGAATACAACAGTCCAAAAATATAGGGCTCTACATCAAAGAAAGCTCAGCGAAAACATAACAAGCCGTACAAATCCTAAGGACACTAGAACCTGATGCTTTGATACCACCTGTGACACCCCAACTAATTAAATACCGGGTAGCTACTCCTTTATTAAATTAATACAAAATGCCAAGTTGGTTCAGTTCATAGCATCACTGTAGAAAACATTTTAAATAATTATTAGCCACCTAATATTTAAAAGTGAATTGTCAATTTTAATTAAATCTGATTATCATGCAATAAATAGATTATGAAATGCTAACATAATCACCACAACATAGTCACAATAGAATAACCATAAAATAATAATGAATCTGGAGGAATACTCCTCACAACAATCCGAATACTGGAATAAACAAATACAAAGTCCGCATCATTAAATTAATTACAACCTAAAATCTGAATTAACTGAATAGAATAAGTATCTCTAAAAGGAAATAGGGCGACATGCCCAACAAATGAGAGAATCTGATAATATAGAGTCAAGATCGAAAATGGAGCCATCTATTGTCAAGGTCCTGTAACTTCCACAGCAGCTACAGTACGTCACCTGAATGGAACTCCTATGCCTGGTGTCTTTGTAGCTGGGCACCTAAAAGGTTTTTACAAGAAAATATATTTGGAAGCAAACGGGTCAGAGCCCGATTGTTAAAACAGTTTAAAATATAGCAAGTGTTTAATATCATTAAACAATGAATATAAAGTACATGATAGTGTGTGCACTCACATGAGTTCCTCACCTCTCCACTAACTGTGCACTCCTATTGTACCCGTACCCATTCTAGTTATTCCCATACTTAACTAGTCCAATATAAAATCTAACATTACTATACGATTCACGATTTACTTTCGGTATCTTCATTTAAACAGTATGTATTACATTTCTTCACGATTTCCCATATTAGTAATACTACTTACTAGAGGGTTTCCATTTTTATCTTTACGAAAACGTTGCTATTATTTATACTCACATTTATACATGACATTTCATTTCAAATCACAGTATATTATTCTCATTATAAATATACAATACTATCACCCCGAGGCTAAGCTGCGGTGCACACATACTCTGCTATCCAATCCCGATACATCACGTACATAAGGACCATGCATTCCGAATCTTTCAGGAATCGTTCTCAAATAACAACAATCACACATAATGGAAGCGGACATAGTTCACATCACATGGGTCACGCATATACCTACGCTCCCATGATCAGTAGACTTATTAACTTCTCAATAAGTCCTTCTCTGACCTATATGCTCGAGGTACCAATCTAAATCCCCCCGTAGGCACACAAAGATTAGATGGCCCTGATCGAACGCCGACCTCCCATGATAGTAAGTTCGGTAGGTATGTTATACACAGATAACTACATATACTAAGCATTCACACATCTTCAAGATCTTAATATATTACTAGATGTATACTTCTCGTTCTTGTGTCATCATTTAATGTCATACGTTTATAAGTCCCCGATTTATATACATTAAAATTGTCAATTCTTCTCACGTCGTAATTAGGTACTTGTTTCCTAGTCCATAAAGGTCATTCGATTTACTACAAGATTCTAAGTTTTACTCCTCAATGTACTCCAATCTCTCAAATATACCCACTAGTCAATAAGGGAAGGTTATTACTCCATTTAAATAAGTCTATGGGACATTTGAAATAGAATTAGGCCAAAAATCCATTCTATCAACTCGTTAGAAGTCTCGTTCGAATGAGGTCGTTCTAACGAGTGTCGTTCGAACGAAAGGCTTCGAACGAACTATTAAAATTGACAACTCACTTTTAAATATTAGGTGGCTAGTAATTGTTTAAAATGTTTTCGACAGTGATGCTATGAACTGAACCAACTCGGCATTTTGTATTAATTTAATAAAGGAGTAGCTACCCGATATTTAATTAGTCAAGGTGTCACAGTGACCTTGATGCCCTTTCCCCTTCCTCCTTAGATTCAAATTTGCCCTTTGCCGCATCTATGGGAAAAAGGAAGATTCCCAACATTTTGGGAGATATTGCCAGTCCCCCTTTTAAACGAGCTGATGCAAGGGTGAGAAATAAATATTAAATTTGGGAAGAATCCCCCCACCAAACAAACTGAAGAGAGCTCCCTGATTAGATTAAAGAAAGGGCTGCCCTCTAAGTTAGCAGAAGGTTCTTCTGCTCATCCCGACCAATGTGAGTTGGTCGACATATCTTCTTCTGCATCTCCAGTGGTTCTTAGCCCTGGATTGGCAAAATAATTAATAAAGTTTGGGACTTTGCCAGACCACAGGAGTGCTACTGTTGTATTGCGTTGCTTCAAGAGTTCTGACAGGGATGCTCATTTCCTTGTTATGGTATATTCTTTTTACCCTCTTTAATTAATATCTCTTGAGTTGTTCTTCACAATACTGACTTTCTTTGTTGTTCTTGTGCAGTTCCTCATTAACTTCAACAATATGTTAGAGAAAGATGAGGCTTTGATAGCTTCTTCCTTTGGTGAAGTTGAAGAATCTTTCAACGAGTTAAAAAAGTCTTTGCTTGAATCCCAACAATCCTTGGTTAACGAACAAAATAAATGGGAGGGTAGGATTAAATCTCCTAAAGATGTTGCTGAGAATACTCAGGGTTTGGCTAAGAAATTACAAAAGAACTTAGATGTTGAGAAAATTAAGTATGCCCAGCTACAGAAGGACCTGGATGTTGAGAATGTGAAGAGAGTTAAGGCCAGAGAGGCTGGCTTCAACAAAGGCTGGGATAAGGCCTTTGGTGCAGCTTCTTCACAAATTGAGTTTATGAAGAAAAAATGCTTCAAGGATGGTTGGTCTGCTGCTTTGGTGGAGGTCGGCACTCCAAAGGATTTCGTGGTATTCTCTCGGTATGATCCTGGGACTCCTCTAAACCTGGATGAGGAAGTTGATGATGGGGGTTCCAATGAATCTTTGATAATGATGGAGTCTATTAATCAACACCAGGATGTTGATTCTAATGTGCCCTCCAAAGTTAATCCTCCTCCTCTTTTAGCTCCCGCTTCTTCTTCAGCTAATCCTGAAGCAGATAAGAAGAAGGTGTAAAACCAAGCAACTTTTGTTTTCTTTTCAATAGTTGTACTTTTTTCTTTCTTTTTTGAAGGCGTATTTATACTTCCCTTTTTATTAATGAAAAGATAAATATTTATGTTCCCCTTCTTGTATTTTTTAATACGTTGTAACTTGTTGATTGATGACTTTCTTTTTCTGAATATTTTATGGATTAACTGGAATACTTCTCATTTATTGACTCCGAGCTACTCCAAAGGTGTAATGAGCTTTTCAAAGCTGGTCACTTATCTCTGACTGATATCGACCTACTGTAGTTGCTCAGAGAAGGGGTATCCGAGCAAGCCAAAAAGGTATATATTCATCTGAAGTGTCTTCTTGATCGTACAGTGGCCAATAATGCTGCCTACTTTGAAATTATTTAAGAGCTTCATAAGGGGCATAATGAAGCTAGGGAACTTTTCCATGAAGATTATGAGAAGAAATTCCAGGCCCTTAGTAAAGGCTGGGGATTTGAGCAGAAGTTGGATAAATTTGCTTCTCATTTTCGAAGACAAGAATTCCTGTTGAAATATGAGACGGATTAAGCAAAGGACATTGCCAAGAAGCTAGAGGAAGAAAATAATAGCTTGAGAGATGAACTTGATGCTCTGAAATCATCCACTACTATTGTTTCTACTATAGATGAGGGTCATTCCTTCTTAGAAGCTAAAAATGCAAGGCTGAGTGAGGAGTTGGAGGATCTAAAGAAAATAAAGCCTGCCTCTTCATCTTCTCGAGTTAGAGTCAAGCCTGGTTGAGGTACTACAGAGGAAGTCAGGACCCAACAGGACCTTGCCAATCAAGCTGCATAATTAAAAGATAAAGATCAAGCTATTACTGATATGTCCCATAAGCTACAGACCTTGTCTGAACAACTATCCACTCAATCATCTCAATTACAGGGTAAGGATAGAGTATTGAAGAAGCTGTATTCTCAGGTTGACAAGTTGACCTTTAAATTTCATAAGCAACTAAGGGAAGTCTGGATGGATGGGTATATTAAAGCTCTGGGTATCTTGATGATAAACTTCAACAAGATAAGAATGAGAGCTACAAATGGGGTTGGTTAATGCTTTAACAGTGATGAAAGCGGATCAAAACAGCTCATTGTGGAACTGGTCTAATCCAGGCTAGCTTGAGCTTGACAATCCTCCTTTCAAGTTAGATGTCAAATGGATTCCTGTTCACCGTATTCCTCAATGCTTGATTTTAAAGTACTTGGGAGATTACAGGCTTTATGATGAACTAGAGATCATCTAACCTCCTCACCTGCTTGATCGTCCTAGTAGCAGCAATACCAGAATGCTTCAAGATTTTAACTTCATCAACTCTCCTTATACTTTAGATGATCCTCCTGCTGGAATGGACCATGTTTCTAAAGCTGAAGGAAAACGTCATGCAGAATAAAACTTTGTACTCTATTTTGTTAACATAATTTTATAATTCATTTGATTTAATGAAATAGAAATTCGATCAACATATCTTATAATAAATTTTAATCCTTTATTTGTCCTTAGTTCTATTTATACACTTTGATTAAGTGGAGTATCAATTACCAATTAGTGCAGATGTCATATTAGCATACTTAGTGTTGATACCAAAATTAATGTGCTGATGTGGACGAATAAGATGAAGACACGTGTCAATCTACATGGCACAATAGCAACGAGGAAGATCATTTCCCGACCAACTGTGCTTCTTTCCCTTCAACAAGAATACACCGAGAAACTACATCATCCCGAGATACTCTAAGTACTCCGAGGAACTCTTGATCAACAAGCAACTAAGGCGGTCCGAACTGCATCTCGGCCGTATCATTAATTACTAGACGGACAACTGTTCAACTATCCATTATATTCTTGACGCACACGTTGCATTAAATGTATTACCCTTTCATATGTAAATCATTTAATGTATTGGACCTTTCATGTACAGCCTCAAGGCTATAAATACATTGTATCTCCCTCATTCAAGAGGAGCGGAATTTCTTGAGAGAATTTGTAATCAAGAATTCCACAAACACTCAGCAATAACATAACAGTGGACGTAGGCTTTCTTCCTAGCCGAACCACTTTAAAAATCTTTGTCTTATTTATTTATCTGTGATTGAATAATTAGAGCAATCTAGTTTTTTACATCAACAGATTGGCGCCGTCTGTGGGAAACGACTGTTATTATCGTTTTTCATAAAAATCATTTATCACCAATGGCTGATAATCCAGAATCCAGTAATCGAAATGTTGGAAATACTGGAAATCTTCCAAATCCATCTGCATCCCCAGATTTGGCTGGGATTATGACGAATCTGGCTCAAGGACAAACCGCCATGCAAGAATCCATGAGGCAACTCATTCAAACTCTTCAGGGCGGTGCACCTACCTATTCAGGGCAAAGAAGTGATCATAGGCAATCGCAATCTAGACGCACTGGGTCATATCGCAATGAGGAGTCTAATGATTTTTCTTATCAACCTGGGCGAACTTCATCAATACGGGCTTCGGATACAGATCAACGTATCACTCTCTCTCCGGAGAGAACTAGCGCTTTGGAGAGGTTAAGTAGAGTATCTCCTTTCAGTCGGTTAGGACCAAGGAGGAACATGAGTCCACCTAGGGCTCCATCAAGAAGTTTTCGACCACCACCAGGTTTGAGAGAAGGATCTGCGCAATCGCGACCAACCACTCGTCGAGATAAATCTCAGGAAGCTACGTCAGAGCAATCAGTTGCTCGGACTAAACGGCCCGAGGAAGGGAATGAAGCATGGAAAGGTTCCATTCAACGATTGGAGGATAGACTGGGAGAAATGGCTAAGGCAAGAAATCCCTTACAGAGAACTTTTGTTCAAGGAACACCTTTTGTGCAAGCCATTGTGGATTTCCCTACGCCGCCGAAATTCAAAGCACCCGTAGTGACTCCCAAGTACGATGGAAAGACAGATCCCGTACTTCATATAGAACAATACCAAGCTGCTGCAGATATCTACGCTGTTCCCGACGAGATGAGGTGTAGAGCATTCTAGGGAACTCTTACTAGATCTGCACAGATATGGTACAATAATCTTCCTCGGGGTAAGATTTCAACTTTTGTTCAGTTAGCCGAGTTGTTTATTGGCAATTTTTGTTTTGGAGCAAAGCCGGTAAAGCGAGTAGCACACTTGCTAAGTGTTAGACAAAAATCAGGTGAAAGTACTAGAGATTACATAACTCGTTTCAATAACGAAAAGTTGGAAGTCGTAGATTATGAAGAAAAGACAGCAATCACTGCTTTGATGAGTGGTTTGCTGCCTAACAAGCTGTATTACACTTTGGCTAAAGATCCACCTAAAAATATGTCGGAGTTGATGGCAAAGGCGGCCAAAATCATGAATGCCGAGGAGGCTATGGCTGCGAAGAAGAATATGGATAAAGAAGTTAAAGTGGAGGTCGACAATTCTAAGAAGAAAGATCAGAAAAGTAATGGTGGTGACAAATATTCCAAGAATAACAGGATGAAGTTGGAAGCCCTAAAGAAGTATGATAATTATACTCCATTGAAAGTGGGTATTAATCATGTTTTGGAAGAAATCAGGAATAACGAGGAAATCAAATGGCCAGAGAAACTGAAGACAGATCCCGACCTGAGGAATAAGACCAAATATTGCGAATTTCACAAAGATCATGGCCATATGACCAAAAATTGTATAGCCCTTCAGAACGAGATTGAAACACTCATCCGAAGAGGAAAATTATCAAAGTACGTAGATCGCAGGAGTGAGAGGAAGAATGATGATAGAACTAGAGAGAGATCTAGATCTCCTCGTCGTGCAGAGGAGAAAAAGAGGAGGGACCATGAAGAGGATCCAGATGAGGACCCCGATCTTCCCAAGAAGCCAAGGAAACCTGAACGAGAGGTATTTTCCATACGTTTTGGGTCATTTGATTATAATGTTATTACAGGAGGAGATGCAGGAGGAGGAGACCTTACTGCAGAAAGAAAAGCTTATCTCGGAGAGGCTCAAGCTTGTTCATACATTCAGCGAATAAACCTGGCCGAGGATGATCGTCCCAGGAAAGTAAACAAAGAGAAGCTAGTGATTGGTTTTTCAAAAAACGACCTGGCAGGTGTTCTCTACCCTCATGATGATCCGCTGGTGATCAAAATGAGGATGAAGGATGTGGTCATTTCAAGGGTGTTAGTAGACAATGGTAGTTCAGCACACATCATGTATTATTCATGCTTTGATAGCTTGAATTTAAAATTATCTCAGTTAGAACCTTATCACAGACCCCTTCTGGGTTTTGCTGGCGAGAAAGTTTTTCCACTTGGGACGATCAAGTTGGATATACTCATTGGAACTTGGCCTGCTTGTCGAACGGAAAGAATACGCTTTTTTGTAATGGATAAGAATGTGCAGTCCGCCTACAACATCATCATGGGAAGAGTTGGATTGAAGAAGTTCGAAGCAGTTCCATCTACAGTTCATCAATGTTTGAAATTCCCAACGAATTTTGGAGTAGGAATTATGAAAGGTGATCAAAAAGTAGCTCGGGAATGCTATTATTCGTCGGCCGAGCAAGAGGAACTTGAAGAGTTACAGAAAAAGACTACTACTTACCAAGTGGAGGAAAGCACAGAAATTGAAACTCTTGACCCTAGGGATGAATCTCAACTCGTAAAAGGACAGGTTGTGGAATCTACAGAAATTGTTATCCTGGACGACGAGCATCCTGAACGAATAACTCAGATAGGGTCGTCGTTGGATTTTTCAATAAAACAGGAGTTGATAACTTTCTTGAGAAACAGGAAGAATACTTTTGCTTGGAGTCATGAAGACATGCCAGGAATAGATCCAAACTTCTTATGTCATGAACTCAATGTGAATAAGGAGATCAAACCTGTGAAGCAAAGAAGAAGAGTGTTTAGTCCCGAGAAGAACCAGGCCATACAAGAGGAGGTCGAGAAACTCCAGAAAGCCCAATTCATTGAAGACGTGAAATATCCAGCTTGGTTGGCGAATGTGGTGATGGTAAAGAAGAAGAACAACAAGTGGAGAATGTGTGTTGATTTTACTGATCTCAACAAAGCATGTCCAAAAGATCATTTTCCATTGCCCAGAATTGATCAACTAGTGGATGCTACTTCGGGACACGAGCTACTCAGCTTCATGGATGCTTATTCTGGCTACAACCAAATCAAAATGAAACCTGAAGACAGGGAAAGTACTTCTTTTATTACCCCAAGGGGAACTTATTGTTATAATGTTATGCCTTTTGGTTTAAAAAATGCAGGTGCAACATATCAGCGGTTGATGAACAAGGTATTCACCGAACAAATCAGCCGCAATATGGAGGTCTATGTCGACGACATGCTCACCAAAAGCAAGAGAGCTGCAGATCATTTGGTTGACTTGAGTCAAACTTTTGATCAACTGGATAAATACCAGATGAAGCTTAACCCGACGAAATGTACCTTTGGAGTACGAGAAGGAATGTTCCTCGGATACATCGTCAACCAACGAGGTATTGAGGCAAATCCAGAAAAGATCAAAGCTCTTTTAGGGCTGCGATCCCCGACGACGAAGAAAGAAGTGCAAAGTCTTACCGGACGAGTTGCAGCACTCAACAGATTTGTATCCCGAGCAACTGATAAATGCCTCCCATTCTTCAAAACGCTACAAAAAAGTTTTGAGTGGACTGATGAATGTGAGAAAGCCTTTCAAGATCTGAAGAAGTATTTGGGAGCCCCACCATTGTTGTCTAGGCCAATAAATGGAGAGAAGCTGTACTTGTATTTGGCAGTATCAGAAAATGCAGTTAGCTCGGCGTTGATCAGATTGGAGAATGGAGTCCAAAAGCCAATTTATTACACAAGCAAGGCCTTCCGAGGTGCGGAAATCAGATACCCAAAGCTGGAAAAATTGGCATTGGCATTAATTGAAGCAAGTAGAAGAATGAGACCATACTTCCAGGCCCATACCATCATTGTGTATACCGACATGCCGTTAAGACAAGCCCTTCACAAGCCAGAAAAATCAGGAAGATTGATGTATTGGGCAATAGAACTCGGTGAATATGATATTGTGTATGAACCCAGATCATCGTTGAAAGGGCAAGCCGTGGCAGATTTTATAGCAGAGTTCACATACCCTGATACCCCCGAGGAGCAAAAGATGCTTGCTGACCTACCTGTGGACGATACAGGATCGACAGACACAGATCCAAACCAACCAAGGTTGGTAAAAGGACTTGTGGATGTAGAAAAATCATCATATTTAAATCCCGATTAACTCCGGTTGGTGGAGGGGCACGAACAAATGATCGATGAGGAACGAAGGATACCCGGGGATGATGAAAGAAAATAGATGATATTTCACCGAGGAACTCTAACAGATAAGAAATTTGAAGACGAGTTACATACATGGAGATTATATGTAGATGGATCATCTTGCACGGCTGGTTGTGGAGCAGGGATTGTTTTAAATTCTCCAGATGATATTGACATGGAGTACGCCTTGAGATTCCAATTCAAAGCTTCCAATAATGAAGCTGAATATGAGGCTATGATAGCAGGTTTTCATTTGGCGAAAGTTATGGAGGCACGTCAAGTAATTGTTTTCAGTGATTCTCAGTTAATTGTGAATCAAATGATGGGAATATATGCAGTGAAGGGAGAGTTAATGGTGAAGTACCATGCAAAAGTGATGGAATTGTTGAAAGAATTTGATGCTATTCAATTGGTGAGGATACCGAGAATGGAGAATGCCAGAGCAGACGCATTGGCCCGACTAGCGTCAGCTACGCGCACCGAGCTGCGAAGAACAATACCAATTGAAGTATTAGAAAGTCGGAGCATAGAAGAAGATCTGACGATGAAGATTATTACCCTTGATTTAGGACCATCTTGGATGGATCCTATCAGAGCATACATTGAAGAAGGAGTACTATCGGAGGACAAACTAGCTGCCAAGAAATTAAAGTATAAAGTTGCTCGGTATGTGTTAACTAATGGTGTTTTGTATAGACGAGGAATTATGGCAGGTTTGCAGAGATGTGTGCATCCATCAGAAGTCAAAGAATTGATTGAAGAAATCCATGAAGGATCTTGTGGAGCTCATGTAGCAGGTCGGACCCTACTGCAAAGGGTGATGACACAGGGATACTATTGGCCGACGATGAGAGCTGATTGTATAGCTTATGCTAAGAAGTGTGACAAGTGCCAACGTTTTTCTTCCATCCGAAGAACTCCACAGGCATTGTTGACACCCATAACATCACCTTGGCCATTTGCCATGTGGGGGATTGATCTGGTTGGACCACTGCCGACGACCCGAGGAAGGTTCAAGTATCTCGTCGTGGCAGTAGACTATTTTACTAAGTGGGTGGAAGCTGAACCACTAATTGATATGACGTACGAGAAGGTGTATCAGTTCATATGGAAGAATATCATTTGTCGATATGGTCTCCCCCACGCTTTCATCACAGACCATGGAACACAATTTGATAATGAAGAATTTGCTGCCTATTGTCATCAGTCAAATGTCTTGAAGTTTCATTCAGCACCAGGCCATCCCCAAAGCAATGGGCAGACTGAAGTGACGAACAGAACATTACTAAATGGGTTGAAGAAGAGGTTAAGTGAGGCTAAAGCAAATTGGATTAATGAGCTACAGTCAGTTTTGTGGGCTTACCGAACAACTCCCCGAGCAGCAACAGGAGAATCACCATATATGCTAGCATTTGGAAGTGAGGCTGTGATACCTGTCGAGTTGGGCCTACCAACACATAGGGTGTTAAATTTCAATTCTCCGATCAGTGATTTGATGAGAAGGATGGATTTAGATATGCTCGAGGAAGTCAGAGAAGAGGCAGCCATTAGGAATGCTGCTTATCAACAACGAACAGCTCTGTTTTACAACAAAAGGGTAAAGAAATGTGATTTAAAAGAAGGGGATTATGTGCTAAAGAAGGTCATTCAGAAGCAGAATAAACTGGAGGCAAACTGGCATGGACCTTACCGAGTTACAGAGGTTGTTCGACCAGGAACTTACAGAATAGCAACTCTAGAAGGAGAGGAATTTAAAAATGCATGGAATGTTGAACACCTGCGCAAGTATTATCAATGATGTCCAATGTAAAGCATTTCTCTCATTATGAATAAAACGAAGATGTTTCACCATTTTTTCCTTCTGGATGAAAGTTTTTCGGGGAATACTAGTGTAATACACTATACAACAAAAGTTCTCTAAGGAGCCAACCTCCTTTGGTTAGGAGGACATGCTCTAAGGAGCCAACAAATGCAGCTCTTCGGAGCAAAAGTGCTCTAAGGAGCCAACCTCCTTTGGTTAGGAGGACAGCTCTTCGGAGCAAAAGTGCTCTAAGGAGCCAACCTCCTTTGGTTAGGAGGACAGCTCTATTGAGCAAAAAGTGCTATAAGTAGCCAACCTCCTTTGGTTAGGAGGACATGCTCTACGGAGCCAAAAAATGCTCTAAGGAGCCAAAAGCTTTAAGGAGCCAAAAAGTGTACACCAGCAGGATCAACCACGGTTGGTAAGATAAAAATATACTCTCATATTACAACTTATGTTGGTCGGGAGGTAATATTGTTACAATGAGTTCTTTGAAGAACAAAATGTTTAAAAAATACACCAAGTATAGTTGATCGGGGATAAAAACCCAATAACTGTAGTTGGTCGGCGAGGACAACTTATTGATCATAGTTGGTCGGACGCAATTTTATAATCAAACCAAGTATAGTTCGTCGGAGCTGTATTTAGTCGACAAACATTATTCACCCACCTTGGTTGGTTGGAAACAGTTTGAACATTTTTCTCATTACTTTATTATTAAGTGATCGAGAAACATTACTAATACTTGTAACCTTTTATTAAGTTGCTTATTGAACAATAATACTGTTAGCTTTTTAATAGATACATAGATACATATGTACAAATATAAATGTGCTTGATAAAACAAAATTGGCAAACAGAAAATGAAAATCTTTTCATTAATCTGGAATAAATTACAAAATTGTTACATGGACATTACTATTCTATTGGTTTTTTGCCCTGCGCTTTAGAAACAGGTTCCTCGCCGGCAGGAGGGTCTTCTAGGCAAAGGGGAGAATTGATGAAATTAACATCTCTGAGCATTCTGACGTTCATAACAGAAGGTGTATCCAAAAGATGCTCAGGACGAGATAATTCAGCTTGGGAGTGAAGGCTATAATCACCAAGATATTTCGAAATTAGACTGCGAGGAATGGAGCGAGCTGGAATCCATGCCATATCCAATTTGAAAGGTGGTACAGGCAGGTCTAATAACGATGGAGCATGATAGTCCCATAAAAAATGCCCTTGCTCCAACTTTAATACACCCAATGCATTTAACCATCCTTGCTTGTAACCTTCATTATTAGCATGTTCAATGCGAGCATCCAGATGAACGAGAGCTTCATTGTATCCTGCCATCCAGAATTCTCTTGGCTGTTTATGGAATTGGAAAGTTAATCTATCCAATTGTTCATGAAGGCTTTTGGCAAAGAGATCTTTGTTATGCAAGGCAGATTTCGTTGATGCCAGCTGATCTTCCAGAGACAGATTTTTATTGGACATTTCAGTCAGAGCACGGTCTTTTACTTTCAACTGGAATGCTTGAGTTTCCAGAGTAGACTGAGTGCGAGCTTCCTCAACATTTTGGCTGACTCTTCCTCGCCCCCGAGAACCTCTTCCTCATCCCCGAGCAGTTCCAGAAATAGCAGATCTTCTTAAGTCCTCCAGCTCTTGCCTCAGTTTGGCATTTTCGACCTCTAAGAACGAGAAGCCTTCATCAGTGACTGGTATTAATGCAGTAGAGGATGAAGCAGCAGATTCATACTGAGCTAATTTCTTCTGCAAATTATTATTTTCTTGCTCCAGGATCTCAGCGATTTGTCTACAGGCTTCAATTTCACCTTTTAGGGTCCTCTCCCTGACGTCATACCCAGCAATGATCTTCTTGTGGCCTGTTTCTGAAGAGAGCTGCTGGTATCTATTTTCATAATCTTCATGTAACAAAGCCATTGATTCGTTATGTTGATTTTGAAGATCCTTTAAGGAATCATGAAGCTCTTCAATCAACTCATAGTAAGCGACATTGTTGGCCACTGCTCGGTCGAGTAAAGCTTTCAAGTATTGATAAGCTTCAATAGCCTGCTCTGAAGCACCGTGACCAAGGATATCAACAATTTCCGATGTACTAAGATCTGTATGACCAGCCTTATAGTATTGATGACATTGCTGCATCAGCTTGGTATCATGAGAAGAGATCAATTCCATTCTAGCAACAAACTAATGACAAGAAAAAGACAACAATCAACAAAAACAAGTTATCAACAACAGAGATGAGCAAAGATATATTTTATTAGATCATCAAAAAGTTACATCGTTCGATTACAAGGAAATACAGAAAGGCTACCGAACAACTTCACACCTTTTCCTTGTCCCCCAAGACTTTCTCGGGAGGCTGAACGAGGAGCTCGGTTGCTCGGTGATAACTACAGCTTGATCGGTAGGAGTCTTCTCGGGAGGAGGAGGCATGGAGGAAATGTCCTCGGTGGCAGATGGTTGAGAGGCAGAAACTTGATCTCCCATAGCCATGGAAGATTCATCTGAAGCAGGTTCATCTTCTTCTTCCACAATTGGTGGAGGAGGACCAGGGAGATGCCGTTGGAATAGCTCAGAATCATCTTGGACTTTTAGCTCTTGCAGAGCAGCTACCCAACCATCATAGAAGTATTTCAACTCCCCATATTGGACTTGGGACGTCATTGCAGCTATCCCTCTCTCCCATCCTTTCTCCCAACCAACACTGAAATGTTTCTTGATTGCAACTTTTCTCCTCGATTTCTCCGAGGAGAGCTTCACCTCCAGTTCCTCTTTCTTAACCTTAATATCTCGCAGAGTAGATATTTCTTCTTCTGCCTTCTTCAATTTATCATCAGATTCCTGATGTTTAACTTCCAAATCTTTAATTTTCTCCTCCAAATTCTTGGAGGTTTCAGCCATCTTCATCTTATCAGCCTCAGCCACAGCCAATTTTTTCTCCCAAACAGTTTTCTCCTCGATGTATTGTTGGCGAGATTCCTTCACAGATTGGGTTAAACCCAACAGAGCATCGTCAACATCGGACGAGGAAGTGGAAGCTTTAATAACTTGATCTTTCTTCACGATGGTATTGAAGCAGTTCACCAGCTGAAAGATAAGAAAAACAATAGAGTCAACACAAATACAAGAATTCAAGAAAAAGAAAGAAAGATCAAAGGTATGAGAAATTTACTGAAGAAAGATGGCGAGCAGCTAGGGACGTCAGTGTATCCCTAGGAATTTTTTCATCAACCCCGAGAACCTCGGGTATAACTGAGTTCGTTGAAGAATTCGGAAGAATAATTTTTGAGACACCACTACCACCAGCGGGTAGAGAAGGTGCAGTTCCAGCAAGATTAACCGAGGATGATTTCCTCAATCTCTTCAAAGGACGGTCAGTAGCATCAACCAAGGAAGAAGTCTTGGTCGGAGAGATGGCAATTACATCAGCAGGAGCATCTTTCTTGCTCGGGGCCACCGGGGGCTTCTCGGCAACTTTGGAGGAACCAGCATCTACTTTTTTAGTCCCCTCTGGGATATCAATTTTGCCTTTCTGGGCTCCAACAGCAGAAGAAGTGTCACCAAATAGAGCAGGAGGAGCTCTTTTCTTGCCCATTCTCTGAGATAGGGGGATATGAGAATCTGAAGATGAACTTTCTGGTGTTGAAGCTGGTTCAACAGGGCGAGCAGTATAAGAGGTTGTGTAACTCTTATACTGTAGTAAATATGAAGCAGATCTAATATGCTCGTCAGCAATGGTCTTATGCAAATTCCAGATAAGTTTCAAATGCTTGATATTCACTTCTGACTCTTTTGGAGTTTTTCTTTTGCTATCAACTGCAAACAAATACATAATAGAATATCAGTCATACATTTTGTCAAACAGGATGAAAGCATAATTTCATAAGTAAAATAAAATGAAAAATAAACCTATCCCATTGCCGTATGGGGGGCATCTGGGACCGTTGTATACTTCATTCCCAGATAAAGGCGCATGTTGCCAATTTTTTATGACCAACCCATGCTCAAAATAATCCCTATTTGAGTCAGGGAGATTAACTACAAGAGACCTATTCAAATACCTAGTTTTCAAATAATAAATATTATCTAGAACGGCCCATTTATAACAAAACATAATTTCAGGGATCCCAATACGAGTCCCAAGAGTTAAATTTAATTTGTGCACCCCGTTAATTATTCTCCATGAATTGGGGGCTATTTTTGCAGGAACAAGATCAAAATATTGACAAAACTCAAGACATAATGGGTTTGGTGGAAAGGAAAAACCGCATTCAGCAACAAAAAGACTGGGGAACCAATGTCCCTCAGCCAATCGAAAGTAATCTAAAGGCTCAGAAAGAACCTCTAGAGTTACCCACGAAGGAATGGAAAAATCAGAACGGAATTTCTCAACAGATTCCACAATATAAACCATATTGAATAAAAGAGATACAGAAGAAAGAAAGAAGATCTTACAGAAAGAAAGGAGATGTGTTGACAACGAACGGAAACAAAGATGAACGCACAAGAGAAGAAGAGAAGAGAAAGCTTGAATGCAGAGAATGAAAAACGAAGACGACGGTATGGTTACCAAAGAAGTTTAAATACTTTGCATTGGGAAGCGGCGAAAGAAATGATTACCAAAAAGAAACTACTAAACTTCCGGCGGCTAAAAGGACAAAATTTACACGAATATCAAAGCGCTTATCAAAAAGGCGGAAACTGCGAAATAAGAAGGAAATTTGAATATAATGTTCCTGAAACCCGGGAAGTACATTTAATATTACCATATACCGAGAAAGAATGTTCCATACTCTTCAGAGTTCAAAATATGAAACATTGGGGGCTTCTGTTGATACCAAAATTAATGTGCTGATGTGGACGAATAAGATGAAGACACGTGTCAATCTACATGGCACAATAGCAACGAGGAAGATCATTTCCCGACCAACTGTGCTTCTTTCCCTTCAACAAGAATACACCGAGAAACTACATCATCCCGAGATACTCTAAGTACTCCGAGGAACTCTTGATCAACAAGCAACTAAGGCGGTCCGAACTGCATCTCGGCCGTATCATTAATTACTAGACGGACAACTGTTCAACTATCCATTGTATTCTTGACGCACACGTTGCATTAAATGTATTACCCTTTCATATGTAAATCATTTAATGTATTGGACCTTTCATGTACAGCCTCAAGGCTATAAATACATTGTATCTCCCTCATTCAAGAGGAGCGAAATTTCTTGAGAGAATTTGTAATCAAGAATTCCACAAACACTCAGCAATAACATAACAGTGGACGTAGGCTTTCTTCCTAGCCGAACCACTTTAAAAATCTTTGTCTTATTTATTTATCTGTGATTGAATAATTAGAGCAATCTAGTTTTTTACATCAACACTTAGATTAAAAGCTAAATTTAGAGCTAGTAAGTTCTACTAGCATACTTAGATTAAAATCTAAATTTAGAGATAGTTAGATGAATACATTGGTTCTACTAGCATACTTAGATTAAAATCTAAATTTAAAGCTAGTTATCTGTGTGTCTCCAAAGGTTTTACTAATGCACCCAAGTATTGGATTTTTGCATTAAATACCAGTGGTGTGACCAGGAATTTGTGGAAGATGTGCTTACGTTCCTCTTGAGGAGACTTTGCAGCATTCTTCCTATACTTTGTCCAGTAGGATAAAGACCTTGTTTTATCGTTATGTTTGCGGACCAAGTTTCTTGAGGATTTTAACATCCCGTTGACTTGGACTTCGTGTATTAACGATCAAGTTTGTGGCTGCTCCGAGCAACTTATTTCTTATGTCGAGTAACTTTCAGGACAATATTTGCTGATCCGAGCAATAATTGTTTGAACCAGGAAACAATTTATAACTTTTTTATCAAGCTAATGTAGTGCATAACACGAGTACTCCCAAAAAAATGAACAATAAAAATGGAAAGAAACTGAAGATTTTATTAATATCGCAAGTTGAAAACTGAATACAATATCATTGATAATACTTTCGGAGATGCTCTGCATGCCATAGGTTTTTGAATTCTTCACCTTCGAAGGTTTCAATTCGATAGGTTCCAGGTCGGATTACTGCTGAAACACGATAGGGCCCATGCCAATTAGCTTCAAGCTTGTTATTTTTCTGCAGAACTTTCTTCAACACATAATATCCTTCCTTCAAGTTGGTCGATTTCATCCTTTTATTGTAAAAATGTGTTGTTATTTGCTGATAAGCAGCATTGCGCAGGCAGCATCTTCTCTTACTTCTTCCAGCATGTCTAGATCCAACCTTCTCATTAAGTCACTTACAAGAGAGTTAAAATTCAAAACTCTGTGGATGGTAAGCCTAGCTCGGCAAGAATGACAGCTTCCGTCCCAAATGATAACATATATGGGGATTCTCCAGTTGCTGTTCGCGGTGTTGTTCTGTATGCCCACAAGACAGAGTGTAACTCGTTTATCCAATTTCCCTTGGCATCATCAAGCCTTTTCTTCAACCTATTAAGCAAGGTTCTATTCATAACTTTAGTTTGTCCATTACTCTCAGGATGTCCTAAAGCAGAATGCAATTTTTTAGCATTGGATTGAGCACAGTAATCTGCGAACTCATTGTCAAACTATGTTCTATGGTCGGTAATGAAAGCATAAGGCAACCCATACCTATAAATGATATTTTCCATATGAATTGATAGACCTTTTCATAAGGCATATCTATCAAAGTTTTTGCCTCCACCCATTTTGTAAAATAATCCATGGTAAACACCAAGTATTTAAATCTTCATCGGGTGGTCGGCAGTGGCCCGACCAGGTCTATACCCTACATGGAAAATGGCCATGGAGAAGTGATTGGAGTGAGAGCAGCCTATGGAGTTTTACGAATTGTATAAAATAGCTGACATTTATCACAATTCTGGGAAAAAGTTGCACAATCTTCTCGCATTGTTAGCCAGTAATACCCTTGAGTATTGATTCTTTACAAAAGTGTTCTCCCTACTATGTGAGATCTACATGATCCTTCATGCACCTTCTGAATTAGATCTTGGATCTCTGATGGATGCACACAACGTTGAAAATTGATTGTTAGTCCTCTCATGTATAAAATACCTTTGTCTAACAAATACCGAGTTATTTTATACTTCAACTTATTGGCTTCCACCACATCTGCTGGTAGAGTTCCCTCTTCAATGTATGCTCTGATGAGGTCCATCCATGATGGCCCCATATCTATGGCAATAAAATTTACCATCAGATCTTCATCTATGCTCTTATTAGCTAAAATCTCAATAGGGATAGTTCGTCGGAGTTCAATTCTGGTGGCAGAGGCTAGCCGAGCAAGGGCATCAACTCGGGCATTTTTCAACCTTGGTTTTGCAATGACTCCCATCACCTTTGGCTCCATATAAACCCAATGCCTGGCTTACTACTTGCTGAGAATCACTGTGTGCCACAACTTGCTCGACACTCAATGAATGGGATAAACTTAAGCCTACAATAAGAGCTTCGTACTCTGCTTCATTATTTGAAGCCTAGAATTAAAAACGTAGTGCATACTCAATATCAATACCATCAGGAGTGTTAAGTATTGTACCTGCTCCACTACCGGTTGAACAAGATGACCCATTAATATATAAGTTCCATATGGGGACGTTGTTGTCGAAGGATTGATCTATCAAATTCCTATAGAGGAATACTTTCCTCTTTGCTTCTTCATACTTCCTGGTCATCTCTTGTGTTCGGGAAGAAGAGTCTGTTAGGTCTGTACTCGCTTCTTCTGAAAAAAGTTCTTCGAGAGATTTTTTGGTAACATTACCTTCTCCTTATTCTTGTTCTGTTTAATCAATTTGTTGCTCGGGGACCTCAGAGTAGGTGAACTTCGCTATGAAATCTGCTACTGCTTGGCCTTCAGAGAAGACCTTGGTTCATATATGATATCATACTCCCCCAATTCCACAACCCAGTACATTAATTTACCAGATTTCCCTTGCTTGTGCAAAGCCAGCCTTAGAGGCATATCAGTGTAAACTATGATTGTATGGGCTTGGAAATAGGGTTTTATGCATTTGGATGCTTCAATTAATGCCAATGCCAATTTTTCCAAGCGATGGTATCTGGTTTCTACTCCTCGGAATGCCGTACTGGTATAGTCGACGGGATTTTTGAACTCCATTCTCCTCTAGAATCAATGCAGAACTCACAGCTAATTCAGAAACAGCTAAGTACACGTACAACTTTTCACCAGTGATTGGTAGAGAGAGCAATGGAGGATACCCTAAATACTTTTTCCATTGCCCAAAAGATTTTTAACATTCTTCATTCCATTCAAAGCTTATTCTGAGCACCATGAAGAATGGCGGGCATCTATCTGTAGCTCGAGACACAAATTTGTTCAAGTTTACTACTCGTCCAGTTATTCTTTGCACATCCTTCTTGCAAGTCAGAGATTGCATTTTAATTAGTGCCTTGATCTTGTCTGAATTTGCTTCAATTCCCATTTGATTTACTATGTACCTGATTAGGCATAAATTCTTCACATTTATCCACTTAATTTCGGTATTTTTATGATCCCGTGCATTGTAAATAAATTGGATTTGTCTTATATTTATGCTACTAACCCTTTTTGGCAAGTATTTAGTATTTTGTGTATCTCTTATGTATTTTACAGGTATTTCATGCAAATTAGTGCGAAAGAGAACGCAAAACAGTGAAAGAAACCAAGAAATGGGGAGTTCAATGGCATTTTCATAATTTTACAGCCATATTCCGGAGGTGGGGAAGTTTAAGAGCTCTAAATTACAAGAACACTGGAAAAAAACGGCAGTCAAATCAGAGCTCTGGATCAAAATATATGGCAACTCAAAGTTAGAAAAATAAAGTCAAAGCTGAAATTAATTCTGGAAGCTGAAGAGTTTCAATTCTTGAAATTTCTTGTATAATTCCTTTTTATTAGTTGTAAAACATGGAGAGGCATGGGAAGAGTCATTTTTTAAGATGTATAAAAGGGAAAACCCTAGTAGGAATAAGAGGAGGTTTTTTACTTCACGTTGTAGGAGGCAAGTAGTTAATGTTTCTTTGTAGTTAGTTTTTAAAGGATTCTTGTATCCAAGAACCCTAGTTTTGAAGTTTGGCACCTATTAAAGATTCAAAGACCTATCCAAGATTCATCATTCATCCATTGCAAGTAATTTTAATTTATTATTTTTACTGCTTTCATAGTTATTTTAATTAATTGTTGCTCTCTAGTTTTCCAATCCCAATTCAAGTCATGTTCTCAATTTTCTAGATTTAGTTATGAATTCCTGCACTTTTCATTTAAAGTTTTCTTTTATTTTAATCATTTTAAGCTAAGTTTTTAAGGGCGGGGATGCATGAACCCAACCTGATGTGGTATGCATAGGTATAAAATTTGTCCTCTAAATTAAATAAGTGATTAGATCGTGTTGTATAGTTTCACAACCATTGTAGACCTTTTGACCTCGTTTGCCCTAGGTAACCGGGGTGCTTAAGGATGCAATGCGCATGAACTATTGCAACACTGCTTTACTCATTCTTTGGCTCATTCTTTGATTATGTATGATGTGGGCTTGAACCTCATATATGTAATGCTTTGGAGTACTAAAGACTGAGTCTAATCAATTATCTAATTATGACTAATTTTGTACTGACATACACACTAGGGTTTAGGGGAGTGTATTCTTAACCTATTTCTTCATTCATATTAATTCCTTCTTAGTTAGTTAATTTTGCATGCGTAGGTTAATTTAATTGGATTTAGTTAATTCATAGATAAAATCCAAAAAATAATCATCTTTTTATTTTCTTTTCTTTTAACATCAACTGTAGGATTAAACTACCTTACCTTTATCATCACGTTCACACGTCCTAACTCTCTGTGGATTCGATACCCAGACTCATCACTATACTCCTTAAGAGTGTAGTTATAAGTTTAGGTTTTTTGTATTGAGGATGGAAGCCGATAACAATGACTAGCGTATTTACACGGACGCTTGGTTTTTCCACTAGATCTTCCCTCTTGCACTCCAAAAACATATTTGGTCGGATTTAGCTTCATTTGGTGCTTCTCAAGTTGATCAAAAGTCTGGTTGAGGTCTGCAATGTTATTAAATGCCTTTTTTCTCTTTGTGAGCATATCATCTACGTATACTTCTGTATTCTTGCCAATCTGTTCCTCAAACACCTTGTTAACCAGCCTTTGATATGTAGCACTTGCATTTTTCAAACCAAAAGGCATAACATTATAACAGTATGTTCCTCGGGGAGTGATGAAAGAAGTGCTTTCCTTATCCTCAGGCTTTATTTTTATCTGGTTATAACCAGAGTAAGCATCCATAAAGCTAAGAAGCTCATGTCCTGATGTAGCTTCCACGAGCTGATCTATTTGGGGCAAAAGAAAGTGATCCTTTGGGCATGCTTTATTTAAATCCGTGAAGTCTACTCACATTCTTCACTTGTTATTTTTCCTTTTGATCATAACTATATTAGTTAACCAGTCTGGATATTTCACTTCATTAATAAAAGATGCTTTCTGAATCTTTTCGACCTCTTCCTGTATGGCTTGGTTCTTTTCGGGGCTGAACACTCTTCGCCTTTGTTGACTGGTTTAACTTATTTATTTACGTTGAGCTCATGGCAAAGGAAATTAGTATCTATCCCAGGCATGTCTTCATGACTTTAGGCAAACGTATGATTTCTATGTTTAAGGAAGCTCACTAGTTCCTTTTTAAGAACAGGATCCAATGTTGTCCCTATTTGAATGGGGCGTTCTGGTTTATCATCATCTAACACAATGCTTTCAGTTGCTTCCATAATATGTCCCTTTACTAGTTGTTTCCTGTCATGTATCTAAGGTTTCAACCTTATATTCTTTATCAAGTTTAGGAGTATCTACCTGGTAGGTTGTGGTTTTTTCCTTTATATCTTCTAAGTCTTCTTGCTCGGTAGAAGAATAGTAACACTCCCGAGCTACTTTCTGATCACCTTTCACAATTCCCACACCAAAATTAGTAGGGAATTTTAGAAACTGATGAACAATGGATAGTACTGCTTCGAACTTCTTTAGCCTACTCTCCCCATGGTTATATTATAAGATAAATGGACATTTTTATCCATTACGAAGAAATGAATCTTCTTTGTTAGGCTAGCTGGCCAAGTGCCTATCATCGCCTCCATTTTAATGGTTCTCAAAGGGAAGACTTTCTCACCCGCAAATCCTATTAGTGGTCCATGATAAGGTTCTAATTGGTTGAGTTTAAAATCCAAGTTGATGAAACAAGGATGGAACATGATATCCGTCGAGCTACCATTATCTACTAATACTCTAGAGACAATGATTTCTTATTTTCTGACTTTGATTACCAGTGGGTCGTCATGAGGATACAGTACTCCTGAAAGATTATTTTTAGAGAAACCGATTACTAGTTTGTCCTTGTTAACCTTCCTTAGTTGATCTTCCTATGCAAAGTTGATCCTCTGTATGTACGAGCAAGCTTGTTCCTCATGGAGGTAAGATTTTTGATCTGCTGTATGATCTCCTCCTTTCGCATCTCCACCTGTAATTATTTGGCAATCAAAAGAACCACAATTGATATAGAATACCTCACGTTCTGGTTGTCGAGGTTTTTTAGGGAGATCGGCATCATCTTCATGAGTTCTTTTCTTCTCCTCGTTGGGCTTGCATGGAGATTTTGATCTATACCGACCTCCTGAGTTGTTTTGTCGATCAACGTACTGATTCAGTTTTCCTCTTTGGATGAGAGTTTCAATCTCATTTTGAAAAGCTATACAACGTTCCGTCGTATGCAACGTTCCATCGTGTGACTGTGATCACTGTGAAATTCGCAGTACTTAGTTTTGTCTATCTTGGTCGGGAAACTTTTCAACTTTTTAGGCCAACGCACATCTTTATTATGCTTGATTTCCTCCAAAACATGATGAATTCCCATGGTTAGCAGAGTATAGTCGTTGTACTTATTGAGTCTCTCCAAAATTCCTTTTTGTCTTGATTCCCTATTCTCTCTGAGTTCTTTATGATCTATCGTATCATTTTTTCCATCAGCTTTTTTACCCGAGCTACGCTTGGCTACCATTGCTTCCTTGGCATTCATGATCTTTGTTGCTTTAGCCATTAATTCTGTCATTGTCTTCGGAGGATCTTTAATAAGAGTGTAATACATCTTTTCGAGGAGCAATCCACTCATGAGGGCAATTATTGCAACCTTCTCCACATAATCTACGACTTCTATAGTTTCTTGTTATTAAAGCGAGTGATGTAATCCCCGTTGCTCTCTCCTTCTGTCTCACACTAAGTAAGTGTGCCACCTTTTTCATTGGCTTTGCTCCAAAGCAAAAGTTGTTAATGAATAGCTCGACCAGTTGGTTGAAACTAAAAATTTGCCCCCGAGGAAGACCATTGTACCAGATTTGGGCAGATCTGGTAATGGTTTTAGAAAATGCTCTACACTCATCCCGTCGGGGACGTCATAAATATCAGCAGCTGCCTAGTATTGTTCTATGTGGAGGACTGGATCAGTTTTCGCATCATATTTAGGCGTTACTACTGGGGCCTTGAGCTTTGTTGGAGTAGGGAAATCCACAATTGCTTGCACAAATGGAGATTCTTTTACAAAACTTCTTTGTAGTGGGTTTTTTGTCTTTCCCATTTCTTCCAATCCGTCTTCCAATCTATGTATGGAGCCTTTCCATGCATCATTGGCAGCACTGTATTTATGCTTTGCAACTTTAGTAGTTATTGAGCTTTCTTCTTGAACCCGTTACTTGGTCCGAGTATCAGTTCGTCGGGCATTTGATCTAGATTGAGTCGTGCTTTTCCTTTGATCAGATGTTTTCTAGTATTACCAGATCTTACCTTGGGAACATTTTTATTCCCCCTGGGTCCCAAATGATCAAAGGTAGATGCACGACTTAATCTCTCTAAGGCGCTTGGCCTTTCTGGAGAATAAGACTGCGTATGAAAAGATTCTGATGTTTGAGTAATGAAGTTGACCTTGGACGGTATGAAACATCTCTTACTGAGATCGAGTGGCTACGCCGACCATCTCTTGGTGGGTGTGGGGGCATATTTCCTTGAGCAGATAAAGCAGGTGCTCCGACTTGGAGGGTTTGTGCAAGTTGCCTGATAGTATCTTGCATGGCCTCTTGTAAGACTGGCCAGAATCCCAGTTAAATCATTTGCAGATGGAGGAGCAGAAGAAGTGTGACACCCCGCTTAATTAAATACCGGATGATCAGTCCTTTATTAAATTATAATCAAGGTGAACGGTTGGTTCACTCTTAGCATCACTGTCGTAAAAATAACTTTTCCAATTAAGCACCCTAAATAATTAAGCTAAGTGTCAAAACCATTTTTGTGACATCAATTTCCAAATTTAATTAAAAACCAATATTTAAAACTTTACATAATTCATAAATAAAGAATCACCCAACAACTATACTGGAACAAACAATCCAAATGATTAAACATTCAACTAATTAATTCCAACTTTAAAACTTAACGGAAAACATCCTGACACTAATAATTCCCAAAGTGTAAATACTGAAAATAAACGAATCACAATCTCTGATAAAACAACTGAATAATGGAAAAAGGGCGACACACGCCCAACTGGATAAAATAGTGCTAGAAGTGGAATCAATAATGAGGTCGTCTAATCAAGAGGCCTGCAACTCCCACCAAAGCTGCAGCGCGTTCCTTCCAAAGGATCCTATGTAAGACGCCCCTGTACCTGGGCACCTATAATATATACATATATACAAGAGAGAAGAGAAAATAGGAAATGGGTCAGAGCCCGATTGTAAAACAGTTCAAAATTACTTTAGCAAGTATTTAAAATGCCTACCGGCTAATGCAACCAACATATTAGTGCGACACTCCCTTGAGAAATTCTCGCCTCTCTTCTAATGTGAACACCTGTCGCACTAATACTCCCAATAGTTTAACTTATCTTATCTTAAGTTACTCATAAGATTTCATGCCGATAATTTCAATTGTTAAGGAAGTTAATTTTATTAAACAATAAAGTTCTCACATAAGACTCATTTAATTATAAGGTTTCTCAGTAACACATCATACTTTTCAAACACTTGTTCCCAAGTTGAAATAATTATTCATTTCTTACTTACCATAGTCACAGTAGGTAGTTCCCAAATTCCAGGTTTAAATATATATATATTAAATACTCATATAATATATATATTCTAACGGCACCCCATATAAAATTTATGGTGCAGGCATACTCTGCTATCCAATCCCCGTATCACTCGTACTAAGGGAAATACAAGTTCAGAATCACTCTCGAACAATATTAACACCAAACATATACAAATTGAGGCGAAGCATAGTTCCAAGTCACTAAGAGGTCAGCACATACCCTCATGTCTCTTAAGGCCGTCTGACTATCGATCCGATAGCCTGTACCAAGGGTTCCTATCTACTAGGGTACGAGTCAATATCCCCCATAAAGGTCCCATCAAGATAAGAATGTCCGAGCGCGGTAACTTTCGGGATAGCAAGTAGCGCGGTCATGATTTTTACACGTATATAGTATATGCCTAAACACAGTCATATATGTATACCACTATTCCCATATCAAATTTAGGTACACTCTCACGACCCATAATTATGATATTTATCCTTATTACTCATTATTAGATAATCACGTATAACGGTTTGTCTCTTATTCTTATTTGTGGGATTATTCTAATTTACTACGTAACACTCATGGATTCCTATCCCTCCAAGTGTAATTTCAGTAGGTACTCATTTTGTAAGGACATTTTTCACATGTCCGAAATGTTTCATTTATTTATGTCGTACGCCGCTACATTTGGCATGTCACCTCATGATCTCACATGACGGCCTCTATCCGAATTCCGGGAATCAAGCATGCATTGTCTCCACTAATGTGCCCCTCATTTACATCAACGACTTCACGTTCCTTGATTCTAGGCTCGTAATGCAAGTGGAACGCAAGAGAAGTCAAATCAGTGAAACAAGGCATGATAGGGATGTTCAAGGGAAAATTGGTAATTTTACAACCACCGTCCGGAGGACCGGTCAACTGGAAAGTTGAAGAGCTTGCCGCAACAAAGATACTGGAAGAAACGGCACCTCAATCCGAGCTACGGTGAACAAGTTATGGCCCGCTGAAAATGGAGATATGTTCATTGAAAAGTCTGGAAAATTTTCTAAGTGTTTAAGCACCAATTTCCAACACACTTTCCCGAACCCTGACCCAAACCGGTTCGGAGGGGCGAACCGGTTCGCAGGGGTACCCGAACCGACTCGGGTTACCTGTACGCTGGATAGAATTTCAGCAGTTTAAAATCGTGGGTCTCTTCATGGTTTTCCCTATAAATACCAACTTCGGGAGAGTTGTTTTGCAAGACTTTAGGAGACGAATTTGAGAGTCCAAATACATCTAGTCTTCATATTTTTGAGTCCCAAGACTCATGGTTTGATTCACACAACCTTGCCAAATATTTATGAATCCTTTTTGCAACCCAAGAACACAACTTTGGTTTGTTCAACCCTTGTGGAGGAGACCATTCTTCTTCTTCATTACAGCCCTACTGGAAAGGGATAATTCCAGCCGCGACTACAGAATCCGATACCCGAGGATAATTCTTAGTCAACTTGTATTTTCATTGTAATCCGATTGTAAGCCGTTCTCTTACAAATTATAGTGAAAATAAATGGTTTTGCCCCTGAGGGGGATTTTTCCTTAATTGCATGTGTTTGAATGTTCTTGCGTAGATTATCAATTTATTCAATCACATACTGCTGCATGTTTAGGGTTTGTTTGTGTTAAAAGGGTTTTATATATAACTTGATCATTTGAACGCGAGCACACACGGTCCTTCAAATTGGTATCAGAGCAGGTTACGATAATCTATCACGTATTCCTATTTTCCGCAAAATTTTTCTAAGATATCAATTTTCTGAAAAAATTGATTTTTGAAAAAGTGCGTGTTCAAATGGAGAAGTCATATTATAAAATGCCTGTTTTTGACGGGACAAATTATGCTTATTGGAAAGCCCGTATGAGGTCGGCTTTAAAATCCATTGATGAACGTGTCTGGATTTTGGTTGAACGAGGGTGGACTCCTACCACTGTGACTGTTGATAATGTGACCAACTTGAAACCTGACATTTCTTGGTCTGATGAAGAAATTAAATGGTCATCTTTTAATTCTAAGGGTCTAAGTGCTATTTTTGGGTCTGTCACACCTGATGAGTTCAAACGCATAATGACGTGCACCACGTCAAAAGAGGCATGGGATGTTTTACAACTCACCCATGAAGGAACTAATGCTGTGAAAGAATCTAAGTTGCAAAACTTGACAACTCAATTTGAAACAATCACCATGCATGATTCTGAATGCTTTGATGAATTTTATGCTAGACTTTCTGACATTGTGAATACTAGTTTTAATCTTGGTGAACATATTCCGAATGCTAGAGTTGTTAAAAAGATTCTTCGTTCTTTGCCTAAGCGTTTTATCCCTAAAGTCACTGTGCTAAATTCTATGGGTAATTTAAATACGCTAAAATTGGAAGAACTTGTAGGAGATTTGCAAACTTATGAAATTGATATGTTCCCTAAAAATACTAAATCTAAAGATAAGGGAATTGCACTTAAAGCCCAAGAGAGAAGGAATGAGGGGTCAACTAGAAAGAGGGTAGAGTCATCTAGAAAGAGAGAGACTGACACGTCAGATTCTGAGTGCGATTTTGACTTAGATGATTTGGCTCTTTTCGCAAAAAATTTCAAGAGGATTCTCAAATTTAAGAAAAATGGCAATTTTAAAGATAAAAAGAAATTTGAGAAAAATAAGTTTGAAAATAAAAATGAAAAAGTTTCCAAAAATCCTCCTCTGAAAGAAAGTGAGAGATGTTTTGAGTGTGATGGGAGGGGTCACAGAGCTTTTGAGTGTGCCAATCGTCTGAATAGAGAGAAAGGGAAAGCTGTTCTTAATGCTACCCTTAGTGACGACAGTGAGGTCGAGACGGTGGATTCTGGAGATGAGTTACCGCATGAGTGTAACTTCACCGCATTCATGGCCATCCAAGTGAGCACTCCTAGTTCTCCTCATGACGTTGAGGATGATGCTTCACAGGGACACCTCGACAGTGAGAGCGATGTGAGTGAGGGGGAGGATGACACAAGTGAGAGCGAGAGTGATATACAACGCGCCTACGCTGAGTTATATTCTGAGTCATTTAAAACTAAAAAGCGTAACAAAGCGTTAGTTCTTAAGATCACCGGCTTAGAGGAAGATTTAAGAAAAGCGAGAGAAAGAGAGTCCTCCACCTGCACCGCATTGAGAGAGAGAGAATATGCCTGTGTCGAGAAAGAGATCCTATTTAGAGAAAGAGAGAGTGTTTTAGAGAAAGAGAGAGGGGACTTGACTAAACAAGTGGCTAGTCTTACGAGTCAGCTCCATTCCTCCGTGGAGACTCGGAAGAAACTTGAAGCCCTTGTTGCCCAACTGACTCATGATCTTGAGAAAGCACGGGAAGTCAAGGTACAAATCGAGGACAGATCTGGGAAGATGGGAAAGATGCTCCTCGGCCCCGCTTTAGGTTTTGGTAATCGACAAGGAATTGGTTATGATGGTGCCTCCACGTCCCAAATTGCACCTGGACCAGTTCCTGAGTTTACTACAACCCCTTATGGTCACCGTCAAAAACCTCGTAGGAGAGTTCGACCAAGAAAAGCAAACCAAGGTCCACCTTTGACTGAACTCTTTTGTACCTATTGCAAAAGAAAAGGACACCTTAGGGAGTTTTGCTATAGCATGGGTCGAACACGACGTACTACTGCTCCACCACGTCATACTGATGAGTTTTCTAGTCTGAGAGAGCGAGTTGAGTTCTTAGCTGCCACTTCTCAGAGTTTGATGGAAGAATTCAGACGGATGTCTTTGCCGTTAGTGAATGCTTCTCACATTCCAGCTAAAACCAACAACAACAAAGGCAAACAAAAGGTTACCACTGCTTGGGTACCGAAGAAAGATAAAAAGGCTTTTGTTGTTCATATTGCTCTCAAAGCACATAATACCTCACAGTGGTATTTTGACAGTGGGTGCTCCAGACATATGACAGGTGATGCCTCATTTTTTACATATCTTGAGGATTATCAGGATGGCAGAGTCACCTTTGGAGATGGGAGCAAGTCTAGCATTGTAGGACGAGGTACTGTAGAGTTTCCAGGATTTCCTAAGCTAGAAAATGTGTTGTACGTCAAAAGTTTAAAAGTAAACCTTCTCAGCATTAGTCAGTTGTGCGACACTGACTTTGCAGTAAAGTTTGACCGGGACGCGTGTAATGTCTACAATCAAGCCAGTAAACTTTTGATGCAAGGGGTGAGGACTGAGGATAATTGCTATGGGACTGAGCCCACATCCTCACTTGTCTGCAACAGCGCCACGATCACTCCTATGGATTTGTGGCATCAACGTCTAGGTCACGTGAACGTTAGAGATCTTAATCGTTTATCTAAAAAGGACCTAGTACATGGCTTACCATCTCTTGGAAAGTCAACTTCAACCGTTTGTGGACCCTGTCAGTTGGGAAAACAAATTCGTAGTCCTCATAGGAAGTTGCATTCCATTACCACCTCTCGTGTTCTGGAGTTGATTCACATGGATCTTATGGGTCCCACTCGTACTGAGAGTCTAGGTGGTAAGAGGTACATCCTCGTGATGGTAGATGATTTCTCCAGGCACTCCATTGTAGGTTTTCTGAGAGAGAAATCCGATGCTGTAGAATTTTTAACGACCAAGTGCCGTGTCCTGCAAAATCAACACGGTGTCACTATTAACAGAATACGTAGTGACAACGGCACTGAATTCAAGGAAGCAAAGGTGGATTTATACTGTGATAGCCTTGGGATCAAACATGAGTTTTCTGCTGTGAGAACTCCTCAGCAAAATGGGATTGTTGAGAGAAAGAATAGAACGATCCAAGAGATGGCTAGATCTATGCTTCTAGGTCGTAAAGTTTCTAGGAGATTTTGGGCAGAGGCAGTGTCTACTGCAGGCCACACGGTGAATAGGGTTTATTTACGTCCACACACACTACAGACACCTTATGAGTTGTGGACCGGCAAGAAGCCCAACCTGGCGTATTTTCGTGTTTTTAGGAGTAAATGCTACATCCTACGGGATAGAGAGCAATTAGGAAAGTTTGACTCCCGGAGGGACGAGGGAATATTTCTAGGATATTCATCGAATAGTAGAGCATACCGGGTATTTAACCTGAAGAGCTCTAGGGTTATGGAATCAATAAACGTTACCGTGCAAGATGACGAGCCTTCGATGGTTATTGATCCTAACCTTAAGTGTGAGGATGAGGATTGTTCTGACAGTGATTTACATGTTCCTCTCTCACACTCTGTGGATCCTACTCCTGTGTTAGGGGACACACCTGCTTGGGTTCCCAAGAGTCATGACCCTTCTGCCATTGTTGGTGATCCCACTCTAGGGGTCAAGACTCGTGCTCAGCTAGAGAACGTTGTTAGCCATCTCTGCTACACGTCCAAAGTCGAGCCCAAGAACCATAAAGAAGCACTCAAGGATGAACACTGGATATCTGCTATGCAGGATGAGTTGCTTCAGTTTAAAAAGAATAATGTCTAGGAATTAGTCCCCCGACCTAGTGAGACTAATGTGATAGGTACCCGGTGGATTTTCAAGAACAAAATGGATGAATATGGTACCATAATCAGAAATAAGGCTAGGTTGGTCGCTCAAGGCTACACACAGATAGAGGGTGTAGACTTTGGGGAGACATTTGCTCCTGTTGCGAGGCTTGAGTCCGTCCGTCTTCTTCTCGCCATCGCATGTCATCTGCGCTTCAAGGTGTATCAGATGGATGTCAAGAGTGCCTTTCTAAATGGCTTTCTACAGGAGGAGGTTTATGTGGAACAACCAAAAGGGTTTGAAGACCCTCAGCACCCTGAGCACGTCTATTATCTGAGGAAATCCTTGTATGGTTTGAAGCAAGCACCCCGTGCTTGGTACGAGAGGCTTACTTCCTATCTCTTAGCTCGTGGCTTCAAGAGAGGGGGAGTAGATATGACGTTGTTCGTCAGGAGAGATGACGGTGCTATTTTGGTTGCCCAGGTCTATGTGGACGACATAGTCTTTGGATCCACTTGTTCCCAGCATGCTCACCACTTTGAGGAGGAGATGAAAAGTGAGTTTGAGATGAGCATGGTTGGTGAGCTTACATTCTTCCTTGGTCTCCAGGTTCGTCAGCTAGAGGATGGGATGTTCATCTCCCAATCCAAGTATGCTAGAGACCTAGTGAAGAAATTTGGTTTAGACTCCGCTAAGCATGCACGTACACCTATGAGTACCACTACCAAGCTTAGTAAGGACACTTCCGGCAAGGACGTAGAGCAAACCTTATATCAGAGTATGATAGGTAGTCTTCTCTACTTGACTGCCAGTCGTCCCGGCATCGCCTTTAGTGTTGGAGTCTATGCGCGATATCAGGCATCCCCAAAAGAGTCACATTTACTTGCTCTAAAACTTATTATTAAATACGTGAGTGGGACTCTCTCATACGGGATTTGGTATTCCTTTGATACCGATGACCGTCTGTCCGCCTATTCGGATGCCGATTGGGCTGGGGATGTAGATGGATGTAGGAGCACTTCTGGTGGGTGTTTCTATTTTGGTTCTGCTCTTGTCTCCTGGCTGAGCAAGAAGCAAAATTCCATCTCTTTGTCCACTACGGAGGCTGAGTACATAGCCGCCGGGAGTTGTTGCACACAACTCTTGTGGATGAAGCAAATGCTGGAGGATTATGGGATATCACAGGACACCATGACCATTTCCTGTGATAACACGAGCGGGATACACATATCCCGCAATCCAGTTCAGCATTCGCGCACAAAACACATCAGGATACGTGAGCACTTTATACGTCAGTTAGTTGAAGAGAAAGTCGTATCCATGAGTTGTGTTCCTATCGACCGTCAGTTAGCCGATATTTTCACGAAACCTTTAGATGCCCTTAGATTTGAGAGTCTTAGGAAATCTTTAGGGATTTGCACAGTTGACTGAGAAGCTGGTCTATGTCTAGAATAGGATCCTCCTTCATGTTCATATCATATACTTTCTATTGCTAGTCTGTTTTATATGTACCATTGCTTAGTTGTACAACTTTGTTTTATTCTTGTTGCTTTTTATATTTCTTTTGAAAAATACAAAAAGATTTTCCTTTAAGAAAAATTTTGAGAAAAAGCACAAAAAGATTTTATTTTGATAATATTTTTTGAAAAAGGCCAAAAAAAAATTTCTGTTTTTGCACCTTTTATGGATGAGCATTTAAGTTAGCCAAGTCACAACTCCATTCCATATATCCATGTGACTGTTTGATAGAGATTTGAGAGGCTACATCATTTCATCCATGTGCTTTACATTGATTGGAGTCTTTGAGATGTAATTAGTGATATCTTCCTACATGTTTGACTCCTATATCCTTTATTGCACACATGCACGGCTATATTTGATTATTGCACTTGTCCATCTCATGTTGGCTTGCGTGTTTTCATCTCAATCCTGTCTATACAATGTACTATATGCGATAAAACTTGATAAGATTGGAATGCATGTAAAAACCGTTTTGGTGAGACTGTGTGTTTTTGTATAACGGGGAGGGGCTGCGAAAGGTAATCATCTATCCTTTGCGCAAAAGCCACCGTTAAAAAGGACCTAAAAATGGAGGAATTTTAATATCCGAGGTCCTAAGAGGTTAAAAGAGCCCGAAAAATTTAAAGGCAATAAAAAGCTATACATGCCAAATATGGGCCACTTAGGTTTCACCATCAATTCTCCAAAGTTTGAGAATTTAGAATGCCTCTATTCAAAATAATATCTGAGGGAGTTTGGTTGGAGAATTTTTAAACGGGTTTGCACTTGCTTGAAAGTCCTGAAAAAGCATAAAATCATTTTGGACGTTATTGGTGTGAAAATCATTCTGAGCTTTGATTTGTTGATTTGATTGAGTCAATATCTTATATTGTCATTATTTTACACCAAAGGAAGCATTTGAGTTCATTCGCTAGGAATATCCAATATTCATCGTGCACATATGTCATGTTTGTATGCATTGATTTTCCTATCGAATTTGATCACACCACTTCATTTACGCTATCGTCGACTTGGTTGCTTTCTGTCTATTCATGGTGTGTTTTTATCCTAGTGACACCCCGCACTTGCTTATTTGATTTATTTCTCTAATTTGTCCATTTGGGGACATCATAAAAAGGGGGAGAAAGAATTATCATATTATGGGGGAGTTTGAATTTTGGGGGAGTTTTTGAGATGTTGCTTATGTTTTTATCATATATTGATATCCATGTTATCTCAGTTCAAACTCGATATGTCACGTGGTATTTGCTTTGTCTCATGTGTGTAGGTATGAAGATTGCAGATCTATATGTTGCACACCCTGATGAGAAAAGCTTTGAGATTCTTGAAGAATTGATGAACAAACGATGAAGACTATTCATTTGTACCTTTTCCAGTTTTGGGTTCATGGGAGGGTAGATTTGTATAGGAAATTTCATTATTTGATAATTCGGATTTTTTATGTATGTACCGGCATAGACATAGGGGGGGATTTGTAAGGACATTTTTCACATGTTCGAAATGTTTCATTTATTTATGTCGTACGCCGCTACATTTGGCACGTCACCTCACGATCTCACATGACGGCCTCTATCCGAATTTCAGGAATCAAGCATGCATTATCTCCACTAATATGCCCCTCATCTGCATCAACGACTTCACGTTCCTTGATTCTAGGCTCGTAATGCAAGTGGAACGCAAGAGAAGTCAAATCAGTGAAACAAGGCATGATAGGGATGTTCAAGGGCAAATTGGTAATTTTACAACCACCGTCCGGAGGACCGGTCAACTGGAAAGTTGAAGATCTTGCCGCAACAAAGATACTGGAAGAAACGGCACCTCAATCTGAGCTACGGTGAACAAGTTATGGCCCGCTGAAAATGGAGATATGTTCATTGAAAAGTCTGGAAAATTTTCTAAGTGTTTAAGCACCAATTTCCAGCACACTTTCCCGAACCCTGACCCAAACCGGTTCGGAGGGGCGAACCGGTTCGCAGGGGTACCCGAACCGGTTCGGGGTGCCTGTACGCTGGATAGAATTTCAGCAGTTTAAAATCGTGGGTCTCTTCATGGTTTTCCCTATAAATACCAACTTCGGGAGAGTTGTTTTGCAAGACTTTAGGAGACGAATTTGAGAGTCCAAATACATCTAGTCTTCATATTTTTGAGTCCCAAGACTCATGGTTTGATTCACACAACCTTGCCAAATATTTGTGAATCCTTTTTGCAACCCAAGAACACAACTTTGGTTTGTTCAACCCTTGTGGAGGAGACCGTTCTTCTTCTTCATTGCAGCCCTACTGGAAAGGGATAATTCCAGCCGCGACTACAGAATCCGATACCCGAGGGTAATTCTTAGTCAACTTGTATTTTCATTGTAATCCGATTGTAAGCCGTTCTCTTACAAATTATAGTGAAAATAAATGGTTTTGCCCCTGAGGGGGATTTTTCCTTAATTGCATGTGTTTGAATGTTCTTGCGTAGATTATCAATTTATTCAATCACATACTACTGCATGTTTAGGGTTTGTTTGTGTTAAAAGGGTTTTATATATAACTTGATCATTTGAACGCGAGCACACACGGTCCTTCAATTTTATAACGTAACTTCTTTACGAGTTTCACCCTTTAACACATATTCCCATTGTCCCTTATATGTAAAACACCCCCCCGTGAAATGTTAATCTCGTCTCATATTAACGGGTCCATATATTCCTAATGTTCTACTGGTCTTCTTTATGTCCCAAAATGTTCTCACATTAATATCCAAGAATGTCTAATCATTTAAGTTAGAACGACCTATTAAATAGGAATAAGAGTTATACAGGAGGGGTCGATCGATCGATGGCAGGTATTCGATCAATCGAATCATCAATCGATCGATGCTCTAGGGTCGATCGATCAATCAAGCAAGTATGGCAAATCTGCAGAATTTCCAGTTACGGGTTTCATCATTCGTAATCATCCAAAACGATATATTTGACTACCAAACTCCCAATAATTTGTACTACAAGTATTATAACCTCAAATAAGTGATTTACTACGTCAAGCATGCGAATTTTCATCGTGGATAACGATTTAAAAGGGCATAATCCTTAAAAACATCAAGAACCCTAATATTTCTTTTGTTTAGTTACTTCCCATTCTTTTACCAGATTTCATACTCTTTATTTACTTTAATTTCGTGGTTCAATCTCTACATATGAATTGGGTTTCCAGAATACATCTATTGCTCATACAACATGTGAATTCAAATCTCTAAATAGGTTTTTCTTTCACAAAAACTAGTCCTAATCAATCCTAGGGTAATATTATTGGAGCATTAACTGAAATGGAGCAAGATAGATACTTGCCAGAGAATTCTTGGTTCATATTTGTGGGGAGATTTGTGTGGTTGTGATCCTCGTTGCACGATCTATCGTTTGGCGGCGACAGCGGTGCAAACGGTGGAATTCTTGGCCTAGAAATCCTTGGAATGCCTCTCCTCTTCCTCTCATATAGCCATCTTTGGTTTATGGTGATTCTAACCCTAGAAGATGACTCTTGACATCTGAAATACCCTTATAATTTTCGTGGGTTTTCATGCCCAAAAATGTAAAATGTCCAAAACGCCCTCCCGGGGTGTTAATTAGGCCTAAAAACACCCCGAGACCCAAACTAAACCCCTGGGTACATTATTTTGACTATCTAGACCCTTCCGGACACATTGACGCACTCAAAATGGCCATACAGGTGACTTCTAATTTATTTACTTTTAATAGTCCGAATTTAATCCCGACACGACACAAGCGCGTCCTGATCTGTATGCTACCGGCCCAACCCTCTCGATAATGGGAAATGGTCCCACGTACCCCGGGGCCAATTTCCCTTTCTTCCCGAACCTCATCACCCCTTTCATAGGGGATACACATAGTAATACTTGGTCCCCCACATTAAATTCTCGAAAGAACCGTTTTGCATCGGCGTAGCTTTTCTGCCTGTCCTGGGTTACCTGAATGCGACTCCTGATAAGCTCAATCCTAGCGAAGGTTTCCTGAATCACCTCTGATCCGAGCAACTTATTATCCCCCACTTCTAGCCAAAAAATTGGGGAACGAGAAGGCCTGCCATACAAAGCCTCAAATGGAGCCATGCCAATCGTGAACTGATAAGAGTTATTATAAGTGAACTATACCAGTGGAAGATGTGGCTCCCAACCTCCTCCAAAATTAAGGAAACACATGCATAGCATATCCTTCAACATCTGATTGGTACGCTCTGTTTGTCCATCTGCCTGTGGGTGATAAGCTGAACTCAACCTCAACTCTGTACCCATGGCCTCCTGAAAGCTTTCCAAGAAATGCGACACGAAAATCTTATCTCTATCTGACACAATATTCAGGGGCACTCCATGTAATCTGATAATCTTAGCAATGGAGAACTGAGCATACTGACCCGTGGTATAGTCTGTTCACACTGGTAGAAAATGAGCCACCTTGGTCAAACGGTCCACAATCACCCAGATGGAGTCGTGGCCCCGCTGTGATGTAGGCAATCCAGTAATAAAATCCATGGAAATACTCTCTCACTTCCATGCGGGTATTTCCAATGGCTGAAGCAACCCCGATGGTTTCTGGTGGTCCACCTTTACCAGCTGGCAGGTAGAACACTTGGACACGAACTCAGCAATGTCCTTTTTCACCCCACTCCAACAGTATTGCCGCCTCATATCCTGGTACATCTTATCTCCCCCAGGATGCACCACAAATCGGGACCCATGAGACTGGGTCATCACTGCATGACGTAAGTCTGCTCCTTCGAGAACCACCAATCTCCCATTAAACCTCAAACCTCCGTCGAAACTAACAGAATAGGACTCAGCACCCTCAGCTAAAAGTCGTACAATCTGCTCCTGGCAAAATGGGTCTGTTGTATTACCCTCATAACAATCTCGGATGTCACTGTCATGACAGATATAAAGGAACGGGCTACTACATCCTGGTGACCCAACTCTTTCCACTTTACTTTCCAAATGTCTGCTACATCATCTATCGGTCTACGACTCAACACATCAGCAACTACGTTGGCCTTCCCCAGATGGTACTGTATATCGAACTGATAGTCCTTCACAAACTCTAGCCACCTGCGCTGACGCATATTCAACTCTTGCTGAGTGAACAGGTACTGCAGTGACTTGTGGTCTGTGAACAAGCGAAATTTATCCCCCAATAAGTAGTGTCTCCATATTCTCAATACAAAGACGACCGCTGCTAACTCTAGGTCGTGTGTGGGGTAGTTCTTCTCATGCGGCTTAAGCTTGCAGGAGGCAAAAGCTATAGCCTTCTCCTCTTACTGAAGTACTCCCCTAAGTCCCCGTAAAGAGGCGTCGGTGTAAACCAGATATTCTATGCCCGGCTTAGGTAAAGCAAGGACCGGTGCTGAAGTAAGCTTATCTTTCAGCTTGTCGAAATCCAATTGACAAGCACCGTCCCAAACGTATGGTACCCCCTTACGAGTCAGGTTCGTCAATAGATCCGCTATTTTGGAGAACCCTTGAATGAATCTCCTATAGTATTCGGCTAATCCCAAGAAATTTCGTACTTCCGTCGGTGTCATGGGCTGTCCCCACTCCCTCACCGCTGACACTTTACCCGGGTCAACTTCTATCCCCTGTTCAGAAACAATATGCCCCAAGAACTGCACTTCTCGTAACTAGAACCCGCACTTCTCATACTTAGCATACAATTGATGCTCTCGTAGAGTCTGAAGAACCTGCCTCAAGTGCTCGGCATGCTCTTCCTCCGAATGTGAATATATCAGGAGCTCATCTATGAAGACGATGACAAACTGATCCAAGAACTCTCTAAACACTCGGTTCATCAAGTCCATGAATATGGCTGGAGCATTTATGAGTCCAAATGGCATTACTCTGAAATCATAGGATCCATATCTCGTCAAGAAAGCAGTCTTCGAAACATCCTGCTCCCTAATACGTAGCTGATGGTATCCTGACCTCAGATCTATCTTCAAAAAGAAAGTTGCTCCCCTCAGCTGGTCGAACAGATCATCGATTCGAGGCAACGGATATTTGTTCCGTATCGTGACCTTGTTCAGCTCCCGGTAGTCCACACATAGCCTCAGTGAACCATTTCTCTTTTTCATAAATAAAACTGGAGCGCCCCATGGTGAAGTACTCCTGAGAATGAAGACCTGACCTAACAGCTGCTCTATCTGATCTCGTAACTCTCGCATCTCCACCGGAGCCATACGGTATGGAGTGCATACTATAGGTCGAGTATCCGGTAATAATTCTATGACAAAATCTATCTCTCGACTCGGGGGTAGGCCTGGTATCTCCTGAAATACATCAGAATACTCACGAACAACTGGGATCGAATCTAAGGGAATCACGACCTCCTTAGAGGTATCCTCCTCTATGTAATACAAATGAGCGGTCGAGCCTCCCTCTGGTCGAGGCATCGCCACTACAAATATCTCTTACCCCGGAATGGCAAAGACAATACTCCCACCGAATCAATCTATCATGGCTCTGTAGGCTGTGATCCAATCTATACCAATAATGACGTCGTGCTCATGCATATCGAAGACTAACATGTCTGCTGGTAATAACAAGCTACCAATCTCTACTCCCACACCCCGACATATAAAGAAAATTAACGATCCATTTCCTAGTGGTGAGTCTACACACATTACAGTGCTCTCTGATGTGGCTAATAACCCTAAGGCCTTCGCAAAATGGGTAGCTATAAAATAGTGTGTCGCCCCAGTATCAAATAAAACCCGACCCATAGTACCATGGATAGGAAACATACCCTCAATCACGGGTGGGGCCTGTAGAGCTGCTTCCTGGTGGACGTTATAGACACATCCGTACTGTAACTTCCCCTGCTGCACGGGAGCGGATGGTATGGTTGGTAGGGGCTGGTACTTGAGCTGGGAGGGCGGCTGGAAAAAGTGGCCTCTGTGGCTCATTACGGGCACCCTGCTGTTGTGGGGCCCTATCACCCTCTGGACAATCCTGGCGCCTGTGGCCATTTTTACCACACGCGAAGCATCGGCCCCTGAAATTTCCTCCCCTTTGTCCCTGCTGATTATGGCCTTGTTGGTTGTTACCACCCCGCCATTGGCCCTGGTGGCCCTGCTGATTACACTGTTGGCCCTGGTGGCCCTACTGCTGACCCTGAGGCTGACGATGTTGGCCCTGCTGGCCCTGCTGATTAGACTGGCCCTGCCTAAATCCCCCAAATCCCTTCCTGGAATCACTTAATCGGAATCGTTTGGCAGGGTCCCCCTGATGGGAACTCTGTTCATGCTGACGAGTCTACCCCTGAGATGTCGGTGCTCCACTAGCATCACTACCCCCTGTCCTGCCCTGCTGGACGAACTCTCCTACTCGCTTGCTTCCCTGCAGATGGAAGCGGTGATCCTTGAAGTGTAGCAAAGCAGCATTGAGTACATCTGTGTAGGTACTCAGAGACAGATTTCCTATAAGGTGCTGACGGATCCTCCAAGCCAACCCGTCCATAAACAATAGTATCTTCTTACCCTCACTGGGTGCCTCATCTGGCACTATAGTGATAAGTCTTGTGAACTCCTCTTCATATTCAGCAACGATCAAATTCTCCTGCTTCAGACTCAGTAATTTCCTCCTCATCTCAGTCTGCATGGCGGATGGGAAGTATTTGCTGTCAAACCGCGCCCAAAATGAATGAATAGTAATAATATCCCTCTCCTCCAAGGTGGTAGTGGATTCCAACCAATGCAAAGCGGCCCCCACAAGCTTAAAGGAAGCCAACAGTTGTTTCTGCACGTCCGTGCACTCGTACATACGCAGATGCCTCTGGATATCTTTCTTCCATTGACTGGCTACAATAATATCTGAACCACTCGCAAACTCTGGGGGATGCGCCTTCTGAAAGGCATCCCTAACTCGCTCCCATGCAGATGGAAGTTGTGTCGGTACTGGCGCCACTACCTGAACTTGGGGTGGAGCCTGCTGTACTACTGCTAGCGCAACATTCACCACCTGAGCAACGATAGTGGCTACCTCATTCGCATTTATCGTTCCCTGAGCCGGTGGTACTAGCTGCTCGGCTTAGGCACGCCTATCCTTTGGTGCACGTCTCGGAGGCATATGAAACGTTAAGAAATTTATTAGTCTACAGTTATTATCAAATCTCAAATTGCTGAAGACGTAATCGTAAAAGCAAGAATACAACAATCCTAAAATAGGGCTCTATAACAAGAACGCTAAGCTGAAAGTGAAATAAGCTGTACAGACCCTAAAGGACACTAGAACCTGATGCTCTGATACCACCTGTGACACCCCGCCTAATTAAATACCGGGTGATCAATCCTTTATTAAATTATAATCAAGGTGAACGGTTGGTTCATTCTTAGCATCACTGTCGCAAAAATAACTTTTTCAATTAAACACCCTAAATAATTAAGCTAAGTGTCAAAACCATTTTTATGACATCAATTTCCAGATTTAATTAAAAACCATTATTTAAAACTTTACATAATTCATAAATAAAGAATCACCCAACAACTATACTGGAACAAACAATCCAAATAATTAAACATTCAACTAATTAATTACAACTTTAAAACTTAACGGAAAACATCCTCACACTAATAATTCTCAAAGTGTAAATACTGGAAATAAATGAATCACAATCTCTGATAAAACAACTGAATAATGGAAAAAGGGCGACACATGCCCAACTGGATAAAATAGTGCCAGAAGTGGAATCAATAATGAGGTCGTCTAAGCAAGAGGCCTGCAATTCCCACCTAAGCTGCAGCGAGTTCCTTCCAAAGGATCCTATGTAAGACGCCCCTGTGGCTGAGCACCTATAATATATACATATATACAAGAGAGAAGAGAAAATAGGAAATGGGTCAGAGCCCGATTGTAAAACAGTTTAAAATTAGTTTAGCAAGTATTTAAAATGCTTACCGGCTAATGCAACCAACATATTAGTGCGACACTCCCTTGAGAAATTCTCACCTCTCTTCTAATGTGCACACCTATCGCACTAATACTCCCAACAGTTTAACTTATCTTATCTTATCTTAAGTTACTCATAAGATTTCATGCCGATAATTTCAATTGTTAAGGAAGTTAATTTTATTAAACAATAAAGTTCTCACATAAGCCTCATTTAATTGTAAGGTTTCTCAGTAACGCATCATACTTTTCAAACACTTGTTCCCAAGTTGAAATAATTATTCATTTCTTACTTACCATAGTCACAGTAGGTAGTTCCCAAATTCCAGGTTTAAATATATATATTAAATACTCATATAATATATATATTCTAACGGCACCCCATATAAAATTTATAGTGCAGGCATACTCTGCTATCCAATCCTCGTATCACTCGTACTAAGGGAAATACAAGTTCGGAATCACTCTCAAATAGTATTAACATCAAACACATACAAATTGAGGCGAAGCATAGTTCCAAGTCACTAAGAGGTCAGCACATACCATCACATCTCTTAGGACCGGCTGAGTATCGATCCGATAGCCTGTACCAAGAATTCCTATCTTCTAGGGTACGAGTCAATATCCCCCATAAAGGTCCCATCGAGATAAGATTGTCCCAGTACGGTAACCTCCGGGATAGCAAGTAGCGCGGGCATGATTTTTACACTTATATAGTATATGCATAAACACAGTCATATATGTATACCACTATTCCCATGTCAAATTTAGGTACACTCTCACGACCCATAATTATGATATTTATCATTATTACTCATTATTAGATAATCACGTATAACGGTTTGTCTCTTATTCTTATTTGTGGGATTATTCCAATTTACTACGTAACACTCGTGGATTCCTCTCTCTCCAAGTGTAATTTCAGTAGGTACTCATTTATTTTACAACGTAACTTCTTTACGAGTCTCACCCTTTAACACATATTCCCATTGTCCCTTATATGTAAAACACCCCCCGTGAAATGTTAATCTCGTCTCATATTAACGGGTCCATATATTCCTAAAGTTATACTGGTCTTCTTTATGTCCCAAAATGTTCTCACATTAATATCCAAGAATGTCTAATCATTTAACTTAGAACGGCCTAATAAAATGGAATAAGAGTTATACAGGAGAGGTCGATCGATCGATGGCAGGTATTCAATCGATCGAATCATCGATCGATCGATGCTCTAGGGTCGATCGATCGATCAAGCAGGTATGGCAAATCTGCAGAATTTCCAGTTACGGGTTTGATCTTCCAAAATCATCCAAAACGATATATTTGACTACCAAACTCCCAATAATTTATACTACAAGTATTATAACCTCAAATAAGTGATTTCCTACGTCAAGCATGCGGATTTTCATCATGGATAACGAATTAAAAGGGCATAATCCTTAAAAACATCAAGAACCCTAATATTTCTTTTGTTTAGTTTCTTCCCATTCTTTTACCAGATTTCATACTCTTTATTTACTGTAATTTCGTGGTTCAATCTCTACATACGAATTGGGTTTCCAGAATACATCTATTACTCATACAACATGCGAATTCAAATCTCCAAATAGGTTTTTCTTTCACAAAACTAGTCCTAATCAATCCTATGCTAATATTATTGTAGCATTAACTGAAATAGATCAAGATAGATACTTGCCTGAGAATTCTTGGTTCAGATTTGTGGGGAGATTTGTGTGGTTGTGATCCTCGTTGCACGATCTATCATTTGGCGGCGACAGCGGTGCAAACGGTGGAGTTCTTGGCCTAGAACTCCTTGGAAAGCATCTCCTCTTCCTTTCCTATAGCCGTCTTTGGTTTATGGTGATTCTAACCCTAGAAGATGACTCTTGCCATCTGAAATACCCTTAGAATTTTCGTGGGTTTTCATGCCCAAAAATATAAAATGTCCAAAACGCCCTCCCGAGGTGTTAATTAGGCCTAAAAATGCCCCGAGACCCAAACTAAATCCCCGGGTACATTATTTTGACTATCTCGACCCTTCCGGATACGTTGACGCACTCAAAATGACCATACGGGTGACTTATAATTTATTTACTTTTAATAGTCCGAATTTAATCCCGACACGACACAAGCGCGTCCCGATAAATTTCCAAAATTATCAAATTAGATTCTCGTGATAATTTTACTAATCATAATTACACCACTTACTTTACCCATAAAGTAACTTACAACTAAATAATTACTAACTCTCATCACGCTAGTAGTATTTAAATGATTTTCCGAATTAATATTAAATTAATATCTCTAATTAAATATAATAAATCCCCAAAATTAAAAGTCATAAAAATACGGGGTATTACAAGAAGCAGGCAAGATACCTTCGTTCTTGAGACTTGATCCAAGATTTAGGTGTTTGATTGAGTGGGGTCGATTAGAAATATCGTTACCATAGACGACGCCAATTTGTAATGCAAAAAACTAGACGAGGCTAATTAATTTATAACATATAAATAGAAATAAGAGACAAAAGATTTTTAAAGTGGTTCGGCTTAAGGAAAGAGCCTACGTCCACTGTTGTGTATTGTTTTGGGATTATTCAATTGCCTCTCTTTTCGTATGTCATGGGTATGTAGGGTTTACAATGTATTTATAGTCCTCAGGGGGTGTACCAGAGATGGAATATCAAGAGATGGAATGTCTTTATATCATAGACATTTACATTTGTACAATCATTAATATATACAACTATTGGTGTTTGCGTATCACGTTGGTCGGCATTCCAAGAGTTGGTCAGCATTCCTGGAGTTGGTCGGTATTCCATCTTTAATGACTAGGATTAATCTCCCATTGTAAAATACGTGTCAGTATCTGAATGATCCATGTAGATGGATAATTTTTGGTATCAACAATATATATATATATTGTTGAAAATACAAAATGTTCTTTTTTCGGATATTATTTTTAACAATTTTCAAAAATTATTTTTTTACCAATTTTTAACAACTTTTTTTATTAATATTAAACCATTTTTATTAATATTAAATAATTTTTATTAAACAGTTTTAATTAAACAAGTTTTATAAATATTAAACATTTTATGCTTTAATTTTAAGGGCAAAGATGTCATTTACCATGTGAGAGGCAATTGTTAAAGATGTTAATTGGCGGTCAAATGAGTCAACTGATGGTTTTCATTAGTTTTGAACCCAACCAACTAATACGAAAACTAACGTATACAAGGAAACTAGCGTACACAAGCACCAAATACTATAAACAAACGTACCAACAGTAAATGACCCTATTTTATTTACTACTACTTTCTCCATTTATTATTTTTAGTCCAGATTTATGGTTAATGTGCTTTCCTATTTACAACTATTTTAATTAATTTTGAAAAGTGAACATTCCTATTGATCCAATCATTTACTTAATTTTCTTTTTGTAAATCGTCTGGACTTTTTTTTTTCTTTTTGAAATTTGATTGCATTAAGATAGAGAATAATTTATCACCTTTGATAATTAAGGAATTGTTTTTCAAAAACTTATGTTCCATCAGGTTCAATTACAAACTCTTTAATTCGTTATTTAATAGGTTGGAGAATTAATAACGGAAGTGAGTATTCCAACATAGGGAGCTCAGGACTTTGTAATTTGTTCTAAATGATCCCTACAGGTATGGGGTAATATAGACAAGTTTAATAATGTACAGGTCATCTCGTAAGGTTTCTTTCATCAAAATTTGATATGAAAGATCTTGGAGAAGCTGATGTGATTTTAGGAATCAAAATTGTGAGAAAGGATAATTCTTTAGCGTTATCCCAATCTCATTATATAGAAAAAGTTCTTAAAAGATATAATCATTTTGAACTTAAGCCAGGTACTACACCAGTGGATCCTAGCATCAAATTAATGAAAAATATTGGGCGCGCTATGGACCAACTTAAATATGCTAGTATTATTGGGAGTCTAATGTATGCCATGCATTGCACTAGACCAGACATTGCTTATGCAGTGAGTGTATTATGTAGATTTACAAGTAATCCAGGATAAGAGCACTGGAATGCAATTTCTAGGGTGCTTAGATACCTGAAGAGGACTTTGGATTATGGCTTACATTATGTAGGATATCCATCTGTTTTAGAAGGATATAGTGATTCAAGTTGGAATAATCTTGAATCAAAATCCAAGTCAACTACTGGTTGTATTTTTACGCTAGGAGGAGCATCTATCTCTTGGGGATCCAAGAAACAAACATGTGTATCAGATTCAACAATGCAATCTGAATTTATAGCCCTAGCAGATGCATGTAAAGAAGCAGAATGGCTTAGAAATGCGTTGTATGATATTCCTTTATGGAAAAAGCCATCGCCTTCTATTATGATAAGTGGTGATAACCAAGCCACAATTTATAAAGTTTCAAACAAAACTTACAACGAAAAATCTAGACACATTAGTCTAAGGCATCAAATTATAAGAAAATTACTCAAGGAAGGAGTAATTACAGTCGATTATATTAAAACGAACAAGAATTTAGCAGATCCTCTAACTAAAGGTCTTGTTAGAGAGATGATATATATATCACCTCAAAAGGAATGGGACTAAGGTCTATTAAATAACACAACTATATTTAATGGGAACCCAACTCATATCTTGAAAATATAGATAGAGTTAAATGAGGTACAAACAAGTTAAATTATAGTTATGGAACACTAGGAATTTTATACAAAAAGTTTCATTCCTATGTGCCTAGTGTTGGTTTTCTGCATGTTAGAGGATGAAGGTTACTTCTTAATAAATCATATAAGTGTGACTCGCAGAATCACTAAAGTTGATTTACCTATACGAGTGTCGAAAGTGTGGCCGCTTTCTATGGAATCAAGACCGATCCTAAAGCACTCGTGAAATCAGGATTATCATAAGGCCATAAAAGTGCATGCTAGAAGAACACTTATAAACTCAGAAATCGGTATGTGTGATAGTTCCGGCTAGTCTCAAAAGGTCCTTGGTTCAAGATACGTTCACCACAGCACCTTGATGAAGCTTTGAATTATTTTCACTATATGGAAGTTCAAGTCCGAAAGACACTTCTCATTTATGTACTAGATTTTAGTGACAATGCCAAAAGTTATTTATTGACTTTTTGCTTTGCTCTCTTGTGTATATTGAAATTGGTGGGGGAATGTTGGATAAATTCCAATATTTATTGATATTTTATTTTTTAGTTGTTAATATTTTATTATATTATTTGTGTTTTATTTTAAACATAGTTTGGGTTTTAATTTAGAAGGTAGAAACATGAGCAAATGGGTGTGAAAGATATGGGAGTGCTCAAAATCCCATATTGTCCCACATTGGAAGAATACTACAAAAAGTAGTGGTATATCAACTAAAGGACAACTAAGGTTCTTAGTTGACAAGTCAAATAAGAGGCTATGATCCTACGCATCGCGGTGGTGCTTAAGCACCACCAATCGCGACACGCGTAAGCGCAACACGTGGCGCGCGAAAGGTCGATTGGGCGACTTAGGGCGCATTGCGCGCTTTGATGCGCACTTGGCACTTGGCACGTGCGCATCGTCGCTTGGAGCGTGGGAGCCTAAAGTTTTGACGAGGTAAAACAGATCAACGGTTGTGATTAAACGATCCGATAAAAGAGTTTAAAATCCGAAACGACTTGATCTAAACCGTTAGATGAATTCGTAGCGTTTCGTGTAGGGGATGTTCATTCGCTTACGATGGAACGCCTAATCTGAACCGTTATCCGAAACGACTTGATCTAAACCGTTAGATAAACTCGTAGCGTTTCGTGTAGGGGATGTCCATTCGCTTACGATGGGACGCCTAATCTGAACCGTTAAATCGCAGCTATTCCAAATGGGCACGATCCAACAGTTGCTGAGTCACTCCATGAAGAGCTGTGACTGCTAAAGAACAGTCATAGAAATGGCTATAAAAAGAGTTCCAGGCCTCTGTTTTGGACACCGAAAATTGTTAGTTTCACCTCTCTCCATCCTCTATACTTTGGCATTATCAAGTTACAAATTCATAGTGTTCTCGGTTTGATCAAACAGTACATAGTTTGAATCAAACAACTGTTCATACACTGCATTATATCCTGAAGGCAGATTCTATAAAACCCATAGTGTACTCGCGGTTTTGTTTCTGTCTCAACCGGATTGGGAGAAATTTTGCCTAAAAGAAAGCATTCCAAGAACGTGCCTTGCTGAAATTAATTAATATATTTCGTTCTTTCCATAACAAAACTCCAACAGTTTTAGGCAAAAAATTATTCTTATTACTCCACTCAAATGGACGAAACTGTGGCACAATCTATCCAAGTCATGACTCAATACTTAATCCGACTCGATCGTTTTGATGGCGGAAATTTCACCTGTTGGCAAGAGAAAGTTATGTTCTTCCTCACATCACTAAAACTTGCATACATTCTAGATGATAATCTTGAATAAATTCCCAAGCCCACACCCAAAGACACCGAAGAAATAAAGCAAAAATGTGTGAAGAGGAAAGAAGACGAATTTATGTGTCGAGGACACATCCTCAATGCTTTGTCTCAAACTGTTTATATCGCTCATCGAATGATTCCGACGGCAAATGAATTATGGAAGACTTTGGAGACAAAGTATCAAAACGACGAAGCGAGCAACCGTAAGTTTCTAATTTCAAACTATATGAATTTTAGAATGATTAATGATAAATCTGTCATTGCACAAGCCCATGAACTCCAACAAATTATTGGTGACCTTAAAGCCACTGGTATTAATCTTCAAGATGAATTTCAAGTAGGGGTGATTGTTTCAAAATTTCCATCCTCTTAAAATGGCTTTAAGAAGAAAATTAATCATGATGAAAAGACTTATACTGTGGAATCCCTTCTTCGTCACCTTCGTATTGAAGATGATACTCGTATTCGAGAAAAGAAGGATGAACAAGGTGAGGGTCATTCAAAAGCTAATATGGTTGAGGATAAAAAATCCAAGATTACCAAAGACTCAAAATTTAAAGCAAAGAATGATTCAAAATTCAAGAACCAAGGTGCAAATAAGAAAAAGAAGAGAAAATGTTTCTTCTGTGATAAATCGGGCCATTATTCTCGAGAATGTCGTCTTAAAAAGAATGCATTTAAGGAAAAACAAGGGTCGAAGGAAACCAACAATGTTGAAGATCTTATTGCTACTGTTTGCTAAGCAAATTCAATTGATAATGAAAGTGGATGGTGGCTGGATACCGGCGCAACGGTCCACATATGCAAAGACCGCTCTTCATTCAAAACATATCAAGAAATTGATGGAAAAGAAGTGAAGATGGCAAATAATCTTCGCACCAATGTAGTTGGAAAAGGCACAGTGGAATTGAAGCTAACTTCTGGAAAGACACTTACTCTAATTGATGTACTTCGTGTACCTGATATGTGTAAAAATCTTGTGTCTGGGGACCTTCTCAATAAGAGAGGTTTTAAACTAGTGTATGAGTCTGATAAGTTTGTTTTGTCTAAGAATGGCCAATTTATTGGCAAAAGGTACTCTTGTAACGGCATGATCAAAATTAATGTAATCAATGATATTAGTTCTGCTTATATGGTTGAGTCTATTTCTTTATGGCATAGTAGATTAGGTCATGTGAATTATAGAAGTATAAAAAATATAACTAATCTCGGATTGTAAATTTGATAACCTTTCTAAATGTGAAATTTGTGCTCAATCGAAGATAACTAGAAAGTAGTTCAAATCTGTTGAGAGAAAATCCGAAATGCTTGATCTTATTCATAGTGATGTATGTGATATGAAAAGTAATATGACTCGTGGTGGAAATAAATATTTCTTAACTTTCATTGATGATTACTCAAAGTATGCATATACATATTTACTTAAAAGTAAAGATGAAGTTTTCGAGAAATTCCTAATTTTTAAAGCAGAAGTTGAAACTCAACAAAATCAAAAAATTAAAGTCCTACGATTCGATAGGGGTGGTGAATATTACCCGAGTGAGTTTATACAATTTTGTAATACTCATGAGATAATCCATTAAGTTACGGCGCCATATACGCCACAACAAAATGGAACGACGGAAAGAAAAAATAGGACTTTAGTTGAAATGATAAATTCAATGTTAATCAATTCTAGTTTACCTTTGTCGATGTGGGGAGAAGCTGTTTTATCCGCATGTTATATTTTAAATAGAGTTCCATTGAAAAACAAGGATATTACAACATATGAATTATGGTTTAATCGTAAGCCTAATCTTAGACGTCTTAAAGTTTGGGGATGTCTTGCTTATGTAAGAAAACCCGAACCTAAAAGACCTAAACTAGGAAATAGGACTTACAAATGTATTTTTATTGGATACTCTAGTAACAGTACGACTTATAGATTTTTAAACCTTGAAACTCAAGAAATCATTGAGTCGGTAGATGTGCAATTCTTTGAACATCTAACAAAGTTTAGTACTTTGAATCAAGGTTTAGAAAATAATAATCCGACTGTTGACTTCTCAAATTTAGAAGAAAATTCACAACCTATATCTTCTTCGGAAACAACGAATGACGTTGAACCACGAAGGAGTAAAAGATAAAGAACTGAAAAAACATTTGGGCCTAACTTTGTTATTTATTTAGTTGAAGGGGATTTAAATGAGACTAAGAACAAAACTAAATTTGTTCTTAATGTAGAAGATGAACCGACCACATTTCATAAAGCGGTAACATCTAGGGATGATGTCTTTTGGAAAGAAGCAATAAATGATGAAATGAACTCAATTTTGTCAAATCAAACTTGGGTTATTTCCGATCTTCCCCCGGGGCTAAACCTATTGGGTGCAAATGGATATTTAAAAGAAAATTAAATTCGGATGGTTCTATAAATAAATTTAAGGCAAGACTAGTTGCTAAAGGTTATAAGCAAAAACATGGAATTGATTACTTTGATACATATGCTCCTGTTGCTCGAATCACTTCCATTAGGATATTAATATCTCTTGCTTCTATTCACAATTTAGTTATTCATCAAATGGATGTTAAAACTGCATTTTTAAATGGTGATTTAGAAGAAGAGATTTACATGGAACAACCCGAAGGGTTTGTTTTGCCTGGCCAAGAAAAGAAAGTATGTAAATTGGTTAAATCTCTTTATGGCCTTAAACAAGCTCCTATGCAATGGCATGAGAAGTTTAATAATACTGTTATATCCCATGGATATAAAGGTAATGATGTCGATAAATGTATATATAGTAAATTTGAAAATGGTGTTGGTGTTATTATTTGCTTATATGTGGATGACATGTTAATATTTGGGTCTAACCTCAAATATGTTGAAGAAACCAAAAGGTTTCTTTCATCAAAAATTGATATGAAAGATCTTGGAGAAGCTGATGTGATTTTAGGAATCAAAATTGTGAGAAAGGATAATTCTTTAGCGTTATCTTAATCTCATTATATAGAAAAAGTTTTTAAAAGATATAATCATTTTGAACTTAAGCCAGGTACTACACCAGTGGATCCTAGCATCAAATTAATGAAAAATATTGGGCGCGCTATGGACCAACTTAAATATGCTAGTATTATTGGGAGTCTAATGTATGCCATGCATTGCACTAGACCAGACATTGCTTAGGCAGTGAGTGTATTATGTAGATTTACAAGTAATCCAGGACAAGAGCACTGGAATGCAATTTCTAGGGTGCTTACCTGAAGAGGACTTTGAATTATGGCTTACATTATGTAGGATATCCATCTGTTTTAGAAGGATATAGTGATTCAAGTTGGAATAATCTTGAATCAAAATCCAAGTCAACTACTGGTTGGATTTTTACGCTAGGAGGAGCAGCTATCTCTTGGGGATCCAAGAAACAAACATGTGTATCAGATTCAACAATGCAATCTGAATTTATAGCCCTAACAGATGCATGTAAAGAAGCAGAATGGCTTAGAAATGTGTTGTATGATATTCCTTTATGGAAAAAGCCATCGCCTTCTATTATGATAAATTGTGATAACCAAGCCATAATTTATAAAGTTTCAAACAAAACTTACAACGAAAAATCTAGACACATTAGTTTAAGGCATCAAATTATAAGAAAATTACTCAAGGAAGGAGTAATTACAGTCGACTATATTAAAACGAACAAGAATTTAGCAGATCCTCTGACTAAAGGTCTTGTTAAGGAGATGATATATATCACCTCAAAAGGAATGGGACTAAGGTCTATTAAATAACACAACTATATTTAATGGGAACCCAACTCATATCTTGAAAATATAGATAGAGTTCAATGAGGTACAAACAAGTTAAATTATAGTTATGGAACACTAGGAATTTTATACAAAAAGTTCCATTCCTATGTGCCTAGTGTTGGTTTTCTGCATGTTAGAGGATGAAGGTTACTTCTTAATAAATCATATAAGTGTGACTCGCAGAATCACTAAAGTTGATTTACCTATACGAGTGTCGAAAGTGTGGCCGCTTTCTACGGAATCAAGACCGATCCTAAAGCACTCGTGAAATCAGGATTATCATAAGGCCATAAAAGTGCATGCTAGAAGAACACTTATAAACTCAGAAATCGGTATGTGTGATAGTTCCGGCTAGTCTCAAAAGGTCCTTGGTTCAAGATACGTTCACCACAGCACCTTGATGAAGCTTTGAATTATTTTCACTATATGGAAGTTCAAGTCCGAAAGACACTTCTCATTTATGTACTAGATTTTAGCGACAATGCCAAAAGTTATTTATTGTCTTTTTGCTTTGCTCTCTTGTGTATATTGAAATTGGTGGGGGAATGTTGGATAAATTCCAATATTTATTGATATTTTATTTTTTAGTTGTTAATATTTTATTATATTATTTGTGTTTTATTTTAAACATAGTTTGGGTTTTAATTTAGAAGGTAGAAACATGAGCAAATGGGTGTGAAAGATATGGGAGTGCTCAAAATCCCATATTATCCCACATTGGAAGAATACTACAAAAAGTAGTGGTATATAAACTAAAGGACAACTAAGATTCTTAGTTGACAAGTCAAATAAGAGGCTATGATCCTACGCATCGCGGTGGTGCTTAAGCACCACCAATCGCGACACGCGTAAGCGCGTAAGCGCGGCCCGCGAAATGTCGATTGGGCGACTTAGGGCGCATTGCGCGCTTTGACGCGCACTTGGCACTTCGCACGTGCATCGTCGCTTGGAGCGTGGGAGCCTAAAGTTTTGACGAGGTAAAACAGATCAACGGTTGTGATTAAATGATCCGATCAAAGAGTTTAAAATCCGAAACGACTTGATCTAAACCGTTAGATGAACTCGTAGCGTTTCGTGTAGGGGATGTCCATTCGCTTACGATGGGACGCCTAATCTGAACCATTTGATCGCAGCTATTCCAAATAGGCACGATCCAACGGTTGCTGAGTCACTCCATGAAGAGCTGTGACTGTTGAAGAACAGTCACATAAATGGCTATAAAAAGAGTTCCGGGCCTCTTTTTGGATACCGAAAATTGCTAGTTTCTCCTCTCTCCGTCCTCTATACTTTGGCATTATCAAGTTACAATTTCAGAGTGTTCTCGGTTTGATCAAATAGTACATAGTTTGAATCAAACAACTGTTCATACACTGCATTGTATCCTGAAGGCAGATTCTATAAAACCCATAGTGTACTCGCGGTTGTGGTTCTGTCTCAACCGAATTGAGAGAAATTTTGCCTAAAAGAAAGCATTCCAAGAACGTGCCTTGCAGAAATTAATTAATATATTTCGTTCTTTCCATAAAAAAACTCCAACAAGTTGCTCCAGGTTTACTTAGTTTGTTTCAACTCCCATTATATTGGTAGGGTATGCTACTAGAATGAAATTAGGCTTTAATTTTTTTTGTAGTATATCATGAGGTGTCTGGGCCAGTTTACGCGCATCTCGACATCACTAATCCCCATTCCCAGTTTGTGTCTTTCACTGGCCAAGCATTATTTAACAGTGCCAGGGATCAAACTGGGGACCAGACCCAATTCACCCCCAAGACTATCCCAGTAGAAACCTTATACCATTGGACCAAGAGACTTGATTTAAACTCTCATTATGTTGGCCAAAATGAGTATCATTGTATGAGATTTATGCTTTAGAATCTCACCCATTTGCACATAGTTCTCTTCCATCTTAAACAAATTAGAAAATTGACTATTTCACATGTTTTGTATTTCATTTTTTAAAACTAAACTCAAACCTTATATTGGGTTCATTTCCACTAAAACATTTATTTTTGATAAGATTGTTTCTAGTTATAGTAACTATCATTTACTATTGTTGAGAGTGTATTTAGTGACTTTGGGGTTTAGGCTATAATTAGTGGCGGAATCAGGAATTTTCAATGGGTGGGGCACAACAATAAAAATGATGGGTGTTCGGGGGCGGTAGGCCCCAAATTTGTTTTTAGGTTTAATCAAATATCTAAACGAAGAAAAATATTCACACAATATTGTAAGATTGTCACAAATAAAACAAGCACACTTCATTACTCAAAAAGAAAAGAGGATTAACATCCTTTCATACAAAATTATAGTTGAAAAACACCATATTGGAGTAAAAAAAATTATAATATCCCTCGGTGAGTTTTCATCTTCTGAAAGTGATCCATGATTGCTTCATTGGAGATGTAATTAAAAACATCATTTTCAATGTATGTCACATAACTATAACTTAACCATTCATCCCCCCAAAAAATATTTTTGAGTTGATTTTTTTTGTGTGATATTTAAACATTTCAAGGGACCCATATAAAAAAAGCTCAAAAAACGTTTTTGCTATTTCAAAAAAATCGGTCAAACTTTCGCTGCTTTGAAAGCACTTTAAAAGTTGCAAAGGTTTGAACGATTTTTTAAAATAGCAAAAAAAGTTTTTTGACCTGATTTTTTTATATGGGTCCGTTGAAATGTTTATATATGACATAAGAAAATCAACTCAATTTTTTTTATTATTTAAAAAAAATAGGTGTGCGCCAGTACGTGTGCGAACTTAGTGTGCACAAGAACTTGCCAATATATATATATATATATATATATATATAGTACACTTATTTTTGTGTGAATTATATTAAATTGTTCACCTTGTTGTTAGATGTTATGAAGTATTAATCATTAGTTGTGGATATTTTTAGTGGTAATCGTGGTATGAATATTACTCCTTGGTACTTTTGAATTAGAATATATTCTGGTTGTGGGATTTTAAGTTGAATTAATAATGGTTAATATAGTAGCTTTGGTGTTAAATTTTTGTATTTATTTTGTTGTGATTGTAGTCGATTAATGAATGAAAAACATATTTCTATTGCACAATTGAAGGTTGGTTTCATGTAAAAACAATTTATATATAATAATATGACCTTTTATGTCAGTTTTTACCAAAAAAAAAGGCAAAATCAAGGCTCCCCTTAAAAAACCGTGATAAAAATTAACATTTTAGCGTAGTTTACCATGTTAAACTGAGATAAATATGGTAAGACTACACTATACTTTTGTAACAACCCCGATTTTTTTAAATAGGTGTTTTTAAACTAATTTTAAAAAATTCGAGAAAAATAAAATTTTGGATTTAATTATTTTTAATAATTAAATATGTTGGTTTTTATATATAAAAATAAGGTTTTAAGTGGAATTTAAATCGGGATTAAAATTTGGAAATTATAACTTTTTGTATAAAAATCGGGGGATGACCCGAGCTAAAGAGGATAAAAATAATATTTTTAAAAATTCGATCGTCCAATCGAGATGAATTTTTCACAGCAGTCATGTCTCGCCGTTCGATACATTATAGTAATATTTCAAGCCATTTTGACGGTCCGATCGTCTGTAATGATTTTTCGAGTGTTTATATCTGATTAAAATTATTTTCTTAATCAAAATCTTAATCCTTTATATATCCAACTAATTTGTGGATGGACTTTTCAAATCACTTTTTTTCAAACTTTTCAACTAGATGACCTCTCCAAAATTACCCCCTTTCATCTACAAACTATAGCCCTAAACTTATTCAAGATTTAAACCTTAGATTAAAAGGCTTATTTGGTGCTTTCTCGAGTTTGGGCTAGAACGAGATTTGATTATTTTTGCGAGAGGAGCGTGATGGTGCGATCAGATTTTGAGGCTGAAATTCTGTGATGATTTATGTGATGATTTTGAGGTACGGGACTTACACAATATGATCATAAATTCTTTCGAGAGTATTCCGTTTTTTTTTTTTTTGTCTATGCTCTCATGTTAAATTGTGATATTCATTGGAATCCTGAAAAATTGTTGGAATCTATTATTAATTCATTATGATATATTATATTGTTGATTTGAGCATAGTGTCATGAGATTTTAATATGGCACGAAGAATGGGCACTCGTCAATAGTCCAAAATTCGAATATGCTTAAGAATGCATAGGCGCGGTGAGGTGAGGCCTGATGACTCATTGATGTGTTGTTGAGAAATTAATATTGATATAATGCTTGAGTATTGCATTTTATTTGTATACGTGGATTCGTATTGTTGCCATTTATTCATCCTGCTAATTATTTTTTAGCATCTATTCCTGTCATATTGTGTATTTCCCCGTATTTTCTTTTAGTTGGCGGGTTAGCGTGGATTGGGACGCTATGGACTATTTTGGAAAAATTTTAGAGCTTGGATTGGAAGATTTATTTATGATGTAATAATTGGTGGTGAAATTTTTAGTGGGAGAATTTTATATTTGAGAGACTTTATTGTCATCTTTTTGTGGGAATAGAAATTGTGGATTTATTACATTTAAACTGTGGACATTTAGATGCTCTATACTTGTTGATTGATGGATTTAGTTTAGTTTTATCATAGTAGCACGCCACGTGTCTCTTTTCGGGTGCACGGGGTGTTACAGATGGTATCAGAGCATGGTCTTAGGTCTCGTAGGTTATGAGTCCGTTTTAGCTTCCGCGTTGCTTATCTTTGATTCCTTTTAATGATTTGATGTTGTTTTGTTCCTATCTTTTCAGATGGCGAACACAAGGAGAGCTGGGAGTAGGAAAGAGGAGTCTGTTTCTGGTCCCGCGACTCAAGAGAGGCGACGTCAGATTGTTTTAGAGGCCAAGGAGTTAGCAGCTATCATTCGTGAGGCCACGACGATCGGTTTGGAGACGGGGATACAGGTAGGGGTTACTTTAGAGGCACAGCAGCGGGGTACACCCATTTCACCTTGGGATAGGGTGAGAACCAGTTTCTTTAAGGGCAATCCTCCCACCTTTGGAGGGGGATCTGACCTAACGGTTGCTCACCAGTGGAGGAGAGATATGGAGAGGCATTTGAGGATGGTGGAGTGCACGGATGTGCAGAAGCAGATGTTAGCAACATTTCAGCTGACAGGGGATGCGTTGCAATGGTGGGAGAGTGCCACCACATCAGAGGAGAGAGATCAGTTGGGCTATGCAAAGTTTCTGATGAAGTTTAATAATAAGTACTTTCCGTATGCAATTAGAAATGCCAAGAAGAGAGAATTTATGGACTTGGAGCAAGGTTCAAAGTCGATTGTTGAGTATGAACAGGAGTTCACAAATTTATCTATGTTTGTACCAGAGGAGGTTAGCACTGAGATGAAGAAGATGGAGTGTTTCATTAAGGGATTGTCTTGGTCGATTAGGTAAATGGTGTAGGGGAATTCGGCGTATGCTACTTATGCTCAGGTGGTGGATGTTGTAATATTGCTATGGCAAGAGAAGGCTAATTATCAAAAGAATTTAGGAAAGAGACAAGTGTCTAATGGACAATGAGGTGAGAATAAGAGTCGCAATGACCAAGCTTGGAAGAGGCAGAGAACAAATCAAGGACAACAGGGTGAACAAAACTCGGGGATGAATTCAGGAACCATTAGGGGTGCATGTTTTGTCTGTGGAAAGATAGGACATCGAGCGGCTCAATGTAACAATAGGGAGGGACAACAAGGCCAAGAGACACCCCAATCAGGGAAGGTTATGCAAGGGAAACAAGGTCCAGGGGTACAGGGACAACAAGGACTGTGGCCTCTAATTCTCGCAGCAGTTAGCGTTCAGGAAGCGCCAGCAGCACCGGCAGCGTCAGGTGCGCAGGGGGTGGTCACAACACCAACTAATCTCAGTTATGGGAGGTGCTATGTGCCTCCTCAGCTTCAGTCAGAGAAGGACATGTTGCGTGGCTAGTAGAGTATCACGGTACGTAATATTTTTAGATACTTATATATTGACGTTATATATATCGTATTTTTGTTAAGGATTACGTTCGGGTAGTTTAGATGTATGGGTGCCTAATTATGATATTCTAAAGGTAGGCATATGCGAGACTTATTTTCTTTCGCGAGATTTACGCGTTGATGGGTATACTTCATTTAATTTCGAGGATGAAATTCTTTACTACTGGGGAAGTATGTAACAACCCCGATTTTTTTAAATAGGTATTTTTAAACTAATTTTGGAAAATTCAAAAAAAATAAAATTTTGGATTTAATTATTTTTAATAATTAAATATGTTGATTTTTATATATAAAAATAAGGTTTTAAGTGGAATTTAAATCGGGATTAAAATTTGGAAATTATACCTTTTTGTATAAAAATCGGGGGAGGACCCGAGCTAAAGAGGATAAAAATAATATTTTTAAAATTCGACCGTCCGATCGAGCTGAATTTTTCACAGCAACCCTGTCTCGCCGTTATCTACAACATAATAAAATTTTAAGCCATTTTGATGGTTCGATCGTTCGTAATGATTTTTCGAGTGTTTGTATCTGATTAGAACTCTTTTCTTAATCAAACTCTTAATTCTTTATATATCCAACTAATTCGTGGATGGACTTTTCAAATCACTTTTTCTCAAGCTTTTCAACTAGAAGACCTCTCCAAAATTACTCCCTTTCATCTACAAACCACAGCCCCAAACTTATTCAAGATTTCAACCTTAGATTAGAAGGCTTATTGGGTGTTTTCTCGAGTTTGGGCTAGAACGAGATTTGATTATTTTCGCGAGAGGAACGTGATGGTGCGATCAGATTTTGAGGCTAAAATTATGTGATGATTTTGAGGTACGAAACTTACACAATATGTTCCTAAATTCTCTCGAGAGTATTCCGTTTTTTTTTTGTCAATTGCACTCATGTTAAATTTTGATATTCATTAGAATCCTGAAAAATTATTGGAATCTATTATTGATTCATTGTAATATATTATATTATTGATTTGAGCATATTGTCATGAGATTTTAATATGGCACGGAGAATGGGCACCCGTCAATCATTCGAAATCCGGATATGCTTAAGAATGCATAGGTGCGGTGAGGTGAGGCCTGATGACTCATTGATGTGTTGTTGAGAAATTAATATTGATATAATGCTTGAGTATTGCATTTGATTTGTATTCTCGAATTCGTATTGTTGCGATTTATTCATTGTGCTAATTATTTTTTAGCATCTATTCCTGTCATATTGTGTACTTCCCCGTATTTTCTTTTAGTTGGCAGGTTAGCGTGGATTGGGACGCTATGGACTATTTTGGAGAAGTTTTAGAGCTTGGATTGGAAGATTTATTTTTGATGTAATAATTAGTGGTGAAATTTTTAGTTGGAGAATTTTTTATTCGAGAGACTTTATTTAATCTTTTTGTGGGAGTAGAAATTGTGGATTTATTTCATTTAAACTGTGGACATTTAGATGCTCTATACTTGTTGATTGACGGATTTAGTTTAGTTTTATCGTAGTATCTCGCCGCGTGTCTCTTTTCGGGTGCGCGAGGTGTTACAACTTTATCATTATTTACATAAAAACTATGATAAGAATGACACATCTTTTATCACCGTTTTACGAACATTTATGTCACCCCTATTTATCACAGTTTTTGGAAATTTTAAAATTGCAATTAAAGAATTTTTATCACGAATTTTAACCGTGATAAATAGCTATTTTCTTCTAGTGCATGTTTTGATAAAAAATTAGTCCAAGTAATATATAGGTGATGAAAATAAAAAATTCGAAAATAAAAGAAATCACACATATGCACGCATGATTTTGAGTGGACACCCTTGCGAAAAAAATTATTATCATGCCCAGCCCAACAATTCCGCTATTACTAACATGAAGTTATAAGACTTATATAGAGGTAGACTTAACTTACAAGAAAAATATTTTCTACCATGAAGTCTTAACCACGTGTTTTGTTTTAATACCTCTGCCCATATTAGCAACAGTTGCTTCACTGATCTATAACTAGCGCGATCTACCTACACATATTATCTCATTTTAATTACCCACGCATTCACTAGTGCTAAAATCTTTTGTTGATGAAGATTGTAGGGGATTTGTAAGAGACATCTTACTTTGAAAGTATAAATTTGACAAAATCACATTGTTTTAAAAATCTCTCTCAAAATCAATTAGGATTTTGTAAAAATTGAGCTTTGCACTTTAAAAAAAAATAAACAAAGTTTTTTATACTTTGCAGTACTTAAATAATGATTTAAAAACAATTCCCAAAATAAGCCCCCTTGTTCGAACTAGGAAGTTATCGTTCGAACAAGATCTTTCCAATGAGAGGTCTAATGACTTCTCACGAGGGTTCTGGAAGTGAAATAGGGTCCTCATGCAAAAATAGTTTCACAAAAGAAGGTCTCATGAAAAGTCAACTCAAAACAAGGCCTTTCGTCTTCTAACCCTAGCTCCCATGTGCATATCCCTTTCGAACGAAGCTATCTCTCATTCGAATAGGAGTCAAAAAAATATATCGCTTATAATAAAATCAGTTTTAAAAATAAAACCTTTTCCTTTAAATAAGAATGGTTTTGTCCTGTTAATTATTTACTTAAAAAATAAACTTAAGGAAATACAAAAACTTAAAAAGTTTGCCAAACCTCCGATCGTATGAAATTGTCCAGTCCGATAGCAGTTTGTCTCGGTGCTTTGTCTTTGTCTTTAAGATCCTAAATCATAACTCGAAAGACAACATAAAATTACACATTGATATCTTTTCTAGAATAAATCCAAAACCAAAAATCGAGGGATGTAAATAATATCCTTACAAATCTCTCCAGGACAAAACTAAAAAATGAAAAAAATCTAAAAAATACGAATAAAAAACTACACATCATATATACTTGTCCCCAAATCCCCGCAAAATAGGCTCGATTCTTTATACGACTTGAAAAATCAATGACATCATAAAAAAACATTAACATCGTGAGCCTATAAGTCCTGCACATATAAACATATACTTTCTTTTTTAGGGGGGGGGGGGGGGGGAGGGACGGTACCACCAAGTTTTATTAGATCTATAAAGGATAATAGCCCTTGGTGGGTGGCTTACAATTTTTCGAAAAGTTAGATTTATAAATGAACCAAAATTGCAAAAATAATGAGCCCGAAAGAAATGAAAATAAATAAGACCCGTTGTTGGGGTTTTATTCTTATAACAAAGTATGAAATTTATTTTTCAATAAAGGTGTGTCAGGTTCACTTTGAAATAAGAATTATGTTTGTCAGAATGCCCTATATTTTGTTTTAAATATGTTGTATATATATGTCGGTCAATTGAACATAGTAGGAATTATGGCGAGTTGGGTTCAACCTGATCATAGCATATTAGAATTTCAATTCTCGTTCAATTGAATAGTTCATAACTTAGATGGTGAATTGACATTTGATTGGTAAAGTTGCAAGTACTATCTAAGTATTTATCGTGACTCGATAATCTATCTGATGGTTCAGATACTTGTTTAATAGCTCAAAGAGGATCGTACCAGTACATTATGATTGTATTGAACAAGACCATATGTGAGAGTCAAGTCTAGGTGTTGACTAGATTATACTTACACGATCTCATAACATTTGCAAATAATGTATACATTGTTAATCTCGACGACAATAATGATTGGAATATGCATATAATTATTGCTTTGATTGTTATGAATGCGATTCAATTTATTCGGTCTAAATCTCCGAAAGTTGGGCAATCATTATATGTATATGTCTGGGATCATATTCCAGAGGAATCCACATCTGGTAAATATCATGGATTGTGATACTCCTTTTATAATCTTATGAGTTTTTATTCTACTAATAAACTCGACCGATGGATTTTATAATCCGGTAGAGTATCAAATAAGTTAAGTTTGAGATCGAGGAATACATAAGACATTGATGAAATTCAATCAGCAATGAATTGAATTTTACCAAGAAGGTATTGTATACTTTAGAAGGAAATCATGCTCTTCATTATCTAGCTTTGCAAACAAGACCTCGTGATTCAAGTAATTATGAGATGATTAAATTTAAGTGTAATTATTATTATTTAGTGAAACTAGTTATAATTAAATGGGAAAGAAAATATATTATGAGGAGTAATATGGGATTTTTATATTTTCATTTGAAATCCAATTTAATTATAAGTCTTGGTTCCTTAGTAGAGTTTATTATCCAAGTAGTAGGCCCAAACTCTCTGAAATCCCGAATTACCCCAAGCCCACTTCATGTACCTATTTATATAGGTTAAGAAAAAGGGTGTAACTTGGATGAGATATTCTCTAAGGTTATATTGGGAGAGGAAAAATACTACTCACGTTTTTATGAAGGGGTCAGGAGAGAGAAAGTAATTTCTCTCATATTTCATCAAATTTTCATCTCCTGGAGTACCCACACACATGACTTGCTTGGTGGGGTGGGGTGGGGTGGGGGGATCATATACTAAAAGATTCAAGACATACGTAAAATTCTAGCAAGGATTAGGAGGAGGAAGAAATGAAACCCCATCATCCTCTTCATCGAATATTTCTCCTCATTCGGATCACCTAAAAGATCCGCAAAGGTATCGCGATCCGAACCCTAGATTCATTCTTTGATTCCATTCATTTTTGCTTACTTTTGAATCGTGATCAATTGAAGTTTTTAAGGCAATAATTTCTTTTATAATGTTAATCCCCATCACTCGATATATACAAAAGATACAAGAGAGTAGGGATGGAAACAAGGTGTATTTTTGTGGGTTCCCAACCTGCCCCACACTAATGGGCCAATTTTGGGGGTCAATAAACGGGGCGGGGATGCATTCGGCATCCTAATAAAAATAAATATAAATACTAGGGTCGGGTTTATGTATAAAAAAACCTGACTCGGACCTGTTTAGGGGTATTATTATAAATATACCCTTATATAAATATAATGATAGTTTTCGGGTTTGATACATGATTTCCTTTGTTTGTGAGATTTTTAATTGGCTTGGTTACTAGGTGTAATTATAAGTGCGAGCGTATGAGCATGCCAAGCAAGGTTATGGTCTTGCCAACCAAAACTTCAATTACGAAGACTTGTGCTTCTCTTGGGGAATAAATTGATGCGAGTAATAAATTTCTACAATTAACTAGAACAAAATAAGCTATAAAGTGCATGAACTAAAACAAAAGTAAAATTTTGGAATTAAGGAAAAGTAAATGCTTGAAAGTAAATAATTACACGACAAAATGTAAAGTAATAAAGTAAAAGAAACCAAATATAAAGGCAATAAACTTTAATAAACTTAAAAGAAAGTTACAATCTACTTCGAATGAAAGAAAAACAGTAATCAAACTAAAAGAAATAAGAATAAAGGAAACAGGGGATAAAGTGAGTAAATGTAGTTTTTTGTTGAGGGAGTCATTTTTTCCTTTGTTTGCTCGTTGCTTATTTATAGAGTTTCTTGCCATGCAACGTAACTGCATTTGTAACTGGTAGGTGGTTACACATCTAATTGAGTTCTTTAAGCTTCTTTTATTGGACGTAATTTTTGCTTAGTAATTATACGTGGCAATCTCTCATTGGATGACAATTATATGGTGTAAACATACCCCCCGCATTAATTAATTTATGGAAAAAACTTGATTAATGGACTGTTGGATTCTCCATGCCACTCTTTCACATATATGCCATCATGACTTCTGATCACACGCTGCCTATATAATCGTTTGTTGGAGGTGAGATGTTATCCACTTCGGTCAATCAGTCTTTTTAACTGAATTCTTTATATCTCACCCTTTCATCTTCTTCAAGATTCAACAATGTCATCTCAGGAGAACAATGAGAACTTTACTTCGAACTCCATAGGTACTGATGCAAGTCTGTAGGGGATCAATAATATCACCCTTAATCAATTTTTGGATGATGACTTATTCATTATGAAACTGAGAGAAAGACTTTTCCTATATTTTATGAAATTCCTTCTCCATCGTGTCTTGGTGCATCTGACTCTAATGTCACTGGGTTGGTTATTCCAGTCTCAACGACCCACCATGTTGAAGAAGAAAGCCTTAATTACATAGTTGTTGAAGATTATGATGTCCATAATGTTGAGGTTTCTGAGTATAAACCCAATTATATACTTCGAAATTTCTCTAATCACTATAGTATGCATACCACCATAGTTCATGAACCCCCCTCCCAACTCTTCCTCTTAGACTTTCATATGAAGAACCTGTTTTTCCAGATCATGATTTCTTAGCCATTGGTCGTGAACATGGCTTTATACTTCCTTTCTTTCCACTTGAGTTTTAAGCATAAATGTTTTTCTCAACTTCACGAGCCATCCAATCAGAGCACATGTTTGGTCGAAACCTGACCAACCCTATTTTCCTTTTAATTATCACAAAAGTGAGTATTTTAGTCTTTTGGACACTTGGCATCATTCACCTTAAAAAGTTCCAAGGTATGGATCTAATGATGTCCATAACCCTTGCTATGCTTTTGTCCATCTTGATTCTTATCGCATCACCGACGACCTCTATACTTCTTATGCCTTAGTTGAACCTTTTGTAAGAAAGATAATTGTTTGACGGAGCAACAAACGGTTTCCATTCATTTTGGTGGCAAAGTATAAAGAAAAACTAAATAGTAGGAAAATTTTATTTATGAAGACTAAACAGGGGTAAAGTCAAAATACCCCTTATATTTATTTAAAGGCTAATAATCCTAATACAACTACAAAACTTAAAAGAATAATTACTAAAATGAATACTAATAATTATCAAACGATCTTAAAATAAGATAAATACTAATAAACAATTTAGTATAGTGCAATAATAAATAGAAATCAAATTTATTTATGAACATCTCCAAGGCATTGAAGCATTTTGGCTCCTCCAAAATGCATTTTTGCTCCTTGAAAAAGGTGATTTTCTTAAAGGAATGAGTTATACCCGCCCTTCGGGTGGCAAACTAATTCTTGCGACACCAATTCTCGCCCAGTAGTTGGGATGCCTCGAGAGTAGTCCATATATATATTCCACTTTGAGAGTTTGGGTGACATTTCATTACCCGCCCAAACTTCTCTCTAACCATTTACTCTACATCTCATATTCTCTCATCCATCCAAACTCATGATGTCGAGGAGTTTCGTTTGCGACCGATGCGTCGAGTTTCACAGTGTAGGTTCATCATGAGTGACCCAACGTGACATTGGTGATTTTGGATTTTCGGATGGTACATATATTATGTAGTCTCCTCCATCTAGTCCTCTTTAAATACACATTTCTCTCAATAATTTTTGAATAGAGAGATATGGATATCATTCAATTTTTTTTTTCATGTTAAATTTATTGCATTTATTTAGTTATTGAATTTATTTAGGGGACATTTGGACTTTGGCCCGCTAATTTGTTTAGAGTTTGACACGCACTCTTTTTGTTTATATAGTTTTGACACCTATTTGGGATGGAAATCATTAGCTCAACATAGTCGACCATTAACTATAAGCAATTTTTGGAAAAATTCTAAAATACAATTCTATTTAACAAAATAATAACTTACCCTTAACCCCCAACTATTTTTTAATAGTAAATATTTTTTCGTTTGAATTTAAAACAACTATAAAACATTGTTTTAAATTTTAAAAATGTTTTTGATATTAATATTAAATAGTTTTTAAAAACAAATTATAATATTAAAATTATTTTTAAACATAGTTTCAAATATTAAAACTGTTTTAATTATTTTATATATAAATGAGACGTTTTTAATTATTTTTAAAAATGTTAAAAAGACTGTTTTTAAAATGTTTTTTACATATTAAAACGTTAAAGCAATAAAAAAATAATAATTTTAAATATTTTTCATATAAAAATATTTTTTAACGTTTTTTAAGTTTTTGCTTAAAAAAATTGCTTTTCATAAAATGTTTTTTTCTGATAAAATAATGTTTTTAATATGTTTTTGAAAAATTGTGTTTTTAAATATTTTTAAAAGAATTTTCTTTATGATAAAAATATTTTTATAATAAATATTAATAAATGTTCAAACTATTTTTACAAAATAATATCATAGATAAATACATTAAAAAACTATTTTTATAGTAAAATGCTTTTTTTTAATAGTAAAAACTATTTTTGTAATAAAAACAATTTTTATAATAAAAAATAGTTTTTAGTATAAAATGTTATTTTTAAATAAATTTTTGTAATAAATTAAATTTTTTTTTAAGATTTTGAAATTATTTTTATAAAAACATTATTGTTGTTAGAAACATTAAAAACTCATTTCATATAATAAAAAAATAATTTAATTTATAATAAAACTTTTTTTAATTATAAAATTTATTTTTAATAAATGTTTCATTATACAAAAATAGTTTTTTTTTTAATATAAAACCCCTTTTTAACATTAATAAATGTTGAAATGTTTTTTTAAAAAACATTATTGTAGATAGAAATGTTAAAAACTCTTTTTATGATAAAATGTTATTTTTATAAGAAAAATTGTTGTTTTATAATAAAAACCTTTTTTTAATTATAAAACATTTTTTTATAATAATTTTTTTATATTCGAGTGTTTTTAAACTATTTAAAAAAGCTGGCATTAATAAATGTTGAAACTGTTTCTAAAAAACGTCATTATAGATTAAAACGTTAAAAATTTATTTTTTTAATAATAAAACATTATTGTTTTATAATTAAAATTGGTTTTTTACAAAACGTTATTTTTATTTTTTCTGTTATAATAAAACTGTTTTTAATATTAACATCAAATATTTTTGTAATAAAATAGAAATATCAAAGAAAAACTTGCATAAATAATTTTAAAAAAAAATTATAACAAAAAGGGCTTTGTAGAGATTTGTCAAACGAAAATAAGGGCATTAAAGACCTCTGGCTTGAGTATGTTTGTCAACTAACGATCAAACTTGGGATTTAACGATTTCTATCCAAAATTGATGTTAAACGTGTGTAAACAAAAAGAGTGGGAGTCAAATTATAAATTGGACAAATCAGTGGATGCCAAAGGCCAAATGATCGTTTATTTAATTTAGTAAAATAATTGAATTTTTAGTAATTTGATAATAAAAGTTAGTGAACTAATTCAACTTAAGTTATTTTTTAAAACATTTTAGCTATTTAATAAATAATTGGTTAGTTGGTGAATTGATTCAATTAAGTTAATTAATTTAACTTTTAGGTCATTTTATTAGTAAAGAGATTATTTTATGAATTAACGTTAATTAAGTTAATTTTATTTAAATTTTAGGTAATCAATGAATTTATACTTCGTTGTGCGATGAGATCCGTATATACATGGTGATGTGCTATGGAACACTGGAGTTAACCTTTAATACATATTTATTTATTAGTGGAATCATAACAAAATTTGGCCCCATTATTGTTTGGGCTTACACAAAGACGAATTAATCAAGACATTATTATATCAGTCACTAGTCACTGAGAGGTAGTGGGACATGACCCACACGTTTCTTTTTCCCTACGGGGAAATATAATTTATACTGTTCGACTTCACGATGCTGACAAGTTTAGAGGTGGGCTTGGGAGACCAAGCCATTTGTTTATGCAAATCAATATCTCATTTGACTCGAGGATTTTAGCGTTAGCGCGACCCAACAAACTTATTTTTAGAGATTCGAGAATATGGTTAGGGATGACGTTCTGTGCGAAGATCATATGAAATACACGACTAGCTTGAAATATTCTATAACGCAAGTGCACACTAATCGCGAGAGTAGTAAAAACTCTGTAAGAACATAATCGATTTCCACAGAGAGTTATATGAAGTACCGAAGATATTATAGGTAAAAGTCAATAAACAAGAATAAAAGATAAAAGAAAATATGATTTAAGTTTCGATTGTTATTTCAGACCAAAGCGAACCACAATTACCGGAACACTTAACTAAAGGCTAATAGATCAAACGAGATTAACAAAACAGATTATGAAACGATTCTTAACAAAACGTTGAGGAGCATTCCACCACCTCAGATGATCACAACTGACACGATTCTTCCGATTGAATCACAATCAAACGGGAATAAGATGCCGCTCTCAACAATCCTGCATGAAGGATGCCACCCCAACGATACGAGATGAAGGTTAAGACATATTATCGAACAAATGTATTGATGTTGGAGTTAAGTCTTAAATACCACCCTTACATGATAATAGAGGTTAAAATCCTATGAAACTCCAATATCAACACATACACCCATTTATTGGATTCAAACATTGAATTAATCAAGAAGATGAACCATCCAAGGTGGGTTTCTGCTCTTAACCTAAGGAAACTAGCTGCTCATAACACCAACTAAGCACACACACAATATAGAGTTAATAAAAAAGGAATAAACCATTACAAAAGAGAGCATTCAAGACAAAACCACTATATTAATTACCCAAATAGTGCCAATAGTCAACAAGGTACAACTAAAATGGAATTTGACTTACAATAAATGAAGTAGATGATGGAAATGAGACGAAAACCACAAGCCCTAGGAGAGAGAATAGAGAACAAAACAAATATCTAATTTCTTTCTTCCTTATTTATTACAAGATTGAACGACCATTTTCTTGATACAAACCACTTACTATATATAGTAAGTGGGAAAAAACCACCAAACAAGAAGTTTAAAACCAAAACCAAAAAGTGGAAAATAAACCACTTAACAAAAAGATTCGAGGACTGAGGGTACCAGTTGATTGCGGCCCAAAGACCAATCGACCGAGTCTTGAAAAAAACCAACTGCTTCAAACCAAAGGAAAAAATCAAAATTACCAATCGACCACATGTCATGGACCGGCCGACTAGGTCTTAGAATCCTTGGACTCTTCTCTCCTTTTTGTTCCACACAATGGGCCTCGAAGTAACTTGACCATAACTTGTTCATTTGGAACCGGATTGAGGCAACGTCAAAAGCTATGCGAAGTTGACTTGGAGAGCTAAAACTTCCGTGAAAAGTTCAGGCACGAAGCTCAAATGCAGTAATGAGTAAATTTCCCCCGAAGTTGCATAATGCGTTGTAACTTTCTCGGAAAGTGCACACTAACACCGTATAACATTCCAATCCCTACAAAAGCTCAAATAAACCCTGAAACACACACACACACACACGCACACACACACACACACACACACATATATATATATATATATATATATATATATATATATATATATATATATATATATATATATATATATATAAAGATAGGTTGGTTTTTGAAAATATGTACATTTTTTACGGCTCAGATGTGTGCCACCTCCTTACATATTTTAATGGTTGAGATCATATGTACTTTCTTTTTACAACCCTACCCCTCAATTATTTGGTTTCCCCCCTTTTTCTACTTAACAGCCTTACCCTTCAATTCAAAAATTGGGGAATTTGGGTAAAAGCACATCGTGTGTTGGGTTTCCCCCTACTTTTCTACCCAAACATTCTCTCACATTCTCTCACCTCACTCTCTCTTCTGTTTCTCTCTTCCGTTTCTCCCTTCCCCAAAGAAAACCCTCATGCCGCCAGGTAAGATCCCTCCCCCCTTCCCCACTCACACACACGCACACATAAACACACACACATATGCACACACAAACGCAGTCACACACGCACACGCGCACGCACGCACGCACACGGACACACACACACACACACACACACACACACTCTCTCTCTCTCTCTCTATGATTTTACCTCTGTTATGTTTTTTTTTGGGTGCCGATTTAGGTAGAAATGGAATCATTTTCTGGGTTCATTGTTTGGGTGCCGATTAGGGGTTTTGGATGAATGTATGGGTTCTATGTTTTTTTGGGGGGGTGCCGATTTGGGTAGAAATGGAATCATTTTCTGGGTTTATTGTATGGATTTGGATTTTGGAAAATGATCTTTGATTTCGGTTGCTGATTTCGATTTTGGATGTATGGTTTTTGCTGATTTTGATTTTGGCTGCTTTCGGTTTTGGTTGCTAATTTCAGTTTTCGTTACTAATTTAACTAATGTCCTGTTCTTTTTTTTTTCCTTTGCAGGTATTAGTTATGCCCAAGTTTTATTTTAGTTTCTTATTTTATGCCCAGGTATCAGGTATCAGTTATGCCCAAGTTGCAATCAATAGTTATGTGTAAGGATATCTATTACCTAATATTTCATATTGTTAGGGGGAGTTCTTACAATCAATACTGAACATAATCCAAAGTTTATATCTAGAGTTCATATTATTACAATCATGTGGTAATGTTATGTTTTTTCCTATATTGAGTTCTTTTAGGCCTCAATCGCTTAGTTTTAGTGTTCTGGTCAATGTTCATTGTGAGTTTTGATTTCCGTCAAGAAAATATATGATTTTATCTTGAATTTGCTTAATCATAGTGTTGAAATCAGAAATTATTCGATACTCCGATCAAATAACTAATACACAAGGTCAATATGGAGGCAATTCTCTTCATGTTGTCACCTGATGTGTTAAGAATGTAATTTCTACTTTAACCATTCTGTTGAAAATATTATTTGTGCGACCCTAGCTGTGTTGCTCATATTCATTGACATATGCCCCTGATTATTGTCTTATTAAGATTTGTGTACACGTGCCTGAGTTTTTTTGCACATTTCATAATAAGTTTATATGAATGTGCATAGAACCCTGTGAAAGGAGCATGTGGATTTTTTTAAGACCATCAACATGTCTAAATGGGCATGCATTGTAAGTAAAACTCTATTCTTAATGTAACTCGCGTGTACTTTAAAGTAGTTTGTCTATGCACCTCTACTTATATATGTGGATTATTTAGAGTGGGGGATGGGTTACAGACTTACTATAATGAAGCATATTTTTTTGCTTTTATCTATGTGGAACAAAATATGTTATTAAATTTTTTATCTTATATACCTTTTAACTATTCCTATAATATATACTATTGAACTATTCTTATAATATATACTAACTAAGAGAAGCTATTTCTTAGTGTCCTCTGATTTTCTTCTATACACATGCCATTTGATTTGTGGACCTTAGTTTTTTTTTATTTTCACGTACTAGATAAGATATCAAGTGTCCTATAATATACAGTGAATGTGGTTGCTGCCACCAATCCGACATACTTAGGTACAATGTGCCTTCGTTTGATATATTTTTGAAGTACTATTAGTTTCTTATGTATTGAAATGTTATTGGCTATTTGCATTGGGATGGTTAATGTTCATCTTATGGATTTAAATGTTTATATGTGTATTGTAACTAATGAATTTCAAGTTGAGTTTTTAGATCTCCCTCTTTTAGTTGGTGCGTAATAGTTTGTGAAGTTTATTTTTACCTCCAATATTTTATGAAGTTTCTTTTTAGGCCAGGAAAATTGTCATTCTAGTTGTCCAAGTTGATCTTATGGATTAAATTGATGATAGATGTGGCATGTGTAGTGATAGGGGTGAGCTGATATGCTGTGAAATTGTCCATAAACATTCAATTACCTACATCTTTGGCATGAGGTAATACGATGCTTCCCACTATTAATTTTAACTTTCCAAACGTTGGAAGTCACGCTACATCTTCGGCATAGTTTATTAATGATATATGTGGCATGTTATTTGGGGAATTAGTAAATGTCAATTTTTTTTTGGTTTCCTAAATTATTATTTTTTTTGTTTATCTATTTGATTATTGCCAATATATATTTGTTGTATTGCCATTATCTATTTGATAAAGTTATGAAATTCAGGAAGTATCGGGCAAGACAGTTATGTGTGTAATGGGAAATCTAGCAGTAGCATGTAGTTAGTAGTAGAGGAAGTAACGGGGTAATGGGAATTGCATATATGCATATTGCATATGTGGAGTTGCATATATGCAATATGCATATATGCAATCTGCATATATGTTGCCTGCATATATGCATATGCATATATGCTGCTGCCTCCCTCCCTCCGTTGCCTCCCTCCGCTGCCTCACTCTTGCAAGTTTGTGATGATTAATCTATATTTAAGATGGTTAATTCTAATATCCTCAATTTATGCTCTCTACAATTATCTGCAGGTTGCAATAGTTCAAAAGGAGAGCGTATCAGGGCAATTTCTTCTTTTAGAGCATATCAGTATAATTTCTCTAGAGATTGTGCAAGGTAAATGAGGAAATTGGTACTTCATTCAAGCATTAAAGATTTATTTTTAATAGTTGATGTTATATCATTACTGGGTCTAATAGGTTATCTTTTTTTAATGAACTTTTAGGTTATGTATTCTATCATGAAGGTTACGGAAAGATCAACTACAACAGCGTTATGACTTGTAAGGATGGACCTTGCACGCAAGGATGGGACTTCCGACTTAATTTATGCGGTATTAAACCCCATTGTCTCACTCTTATTGTAAAAATTTTAAACTGTTTGATTATACAAATGGATACGGATAAGCGAGGGATAAATACATGCACTGGTGGATGTGTATGATGTTTTTTTCGTTTCGAGTTATACAAATTCAATGTCGTGCCCTCTGATTTTGAGTTATCAAACATTCTATTATCAAATAGTTTATGATGGTTACTGGTTTTTTATGATTAATAAACTTAATTATTTTATGCACTTTATCATCTCTAACTAACTTGGAATTATATCACCTCTTTGCTAGATTGAGCTACTATTCGTTGGCGGCCAAATGGGACTCACTAACAGCGAACAACCAATGACTAGGTTGATTCAGGTCCTAAAAACCAGAGCTTCTGTTGAAGATTTGCGGGTAGCGAATGATGCGACAAGCCGGTATTGAACACCTCGTAGAGAGTGAGTGCTAGCAATGGACAACGTACCTATCTGGGACTGAATTTTCAAGCCAAAAATCCATTAATTGGACAAATACGTATTAAGAGGTTTTGTCAAGCTGCCTGCATATATGCAGACCAACCACTGTTATGACAAAAATCTTCGAAACATGGTTGTGAAAAAAATTCTTCAACCTGCAAATAGTTGTGACAAAAATCTCCTTCATTCTTTGTTTCACGACTCGAAAGATCATAGTTATGACTTAAATCTTCAACCCGCAACCACAAAATCCTCTTAGCAATAATCATAACATTACCAACAACAACAACACAACACGGAGAGGTAGAGAGAGAGACTATAAAAAGTTGAAATACATCTGCTCTGTTTTTCTCACCAACACATTAACACCATTCACAACAATCTCTCTATCTCTCAACACAGATAAACACATGTAAAATGTGCACCCCTCTCCCTAAGCACCCCTTAAACAATAGCAACAAACAACAACCAAGCATTTTATTTTGACTAAGCTTACTGTTCTTTACCGTTTCATCCTTGAGATGTATTTTCTAATGAACAAAATAAAAAAACATCATTACTAATCCAAGATTATGTTGCAGTACACAGTTACACAAACTAAAATAAAAATTATGATCAAATTTAAACAATATAACTAAATAACCTAAAAATGCAATGCATATATGCATATACATGTCCATAAGTATCATCCTACATTACCGAGGTATAAATATTACTTTTAGAATGAAAATGCACTTTTATTGAAGTGACGTTTATACTCAATCTGTTTGAAAAATATATAACTTTTCTCTTTATTATTGATTGTTGATGTTGATTACGAAAACTAAAACTGTTTTTCTTTTCATTTTTCATGTGTAGGAATATAATGGACATATGTTTCTATTGTTCTCTTTTTTAACATTTAACGGGGTGGGGTGGGGGTAATGTACAAGTATCGTATAAGTCTTTTAGAGAAATAAATACATTTTCTTGGAGTCAGGAGGTTTGGAGGATGCACAGGGGTATGGTGGTTACGGGTTGGTGTGGATGGGATTGGGGAGGTTGCGAGTTGGGAATGGTGATGGCTGCTGGGAGTTCGGTGCGGTGTGGGGGAGGCGGGGAGGGAATGGGATCGCATATATGCAGATGCATATATGCAGGCAGCATATATGCAGATTGCATATATGCATCTGCATATATGCATATGCACATATGCATCTACCTCCCTCCCTCCGCTGCCTCCCTCTGCTTCTCTGTATATTTTTTTTACATTTTGGTAGTTACATTTTGTAGTTACATTCGTTTTGTAGTTACAATGAGGTATTTATAAACCAACCTCGGTAGGTTTTTAGGAATTAACTGCTCACTAAGTACGATAAAGTGTATGGATAATTAGTTTCAGTACCGAAGTACTATTAGAGTGAAAGTAAATGCCACATAATGAATGAGGGTTAATCCAAAGAACCAAGTTGCCTTTGTCTAAATGCTTTTAGAGAATTCAATGATCCAATCGCACTTGATTTGGGCGTTGGCCCACATTTGCTCCCTGGCCAATGTCTTCAGTAAAAATATGTTTTTCGATTGATTGTTTATAACACGTGTTTTAGTTTTTTATCCCATCTAATGATCATATATTTGTACATGAATGTAACTTCTTTTCCTTGGATGCATGTAAGATTAGGATGAAAAAAAGCTCATGTATGTTACTGATTGTATATTTACTTATGTGATTGTATCTTTGTTCGAGAAACTGATTAATTATGTTTATTGTTTGTCAAATCGTACAGAAAACCGAGAGGGAGAGAGTGATAATGGCGAGAGGTGGGAAGAAGGATGGGAAGACAGCAGTAGTAGCACCTAATCCAGAAGCAGATGAGTGCAAAAGACTTAAAAGAATTGCAATTTCCAAAAACATGCTCTCCGATGCTCCCGCAAAGGCCTGCTCAGTTTCTCTCACCCCATCCAAGATGGTGGTCAAACACCACGGCATAAACATTTTGAGGAAGTCCCACAGAAAGAACAAATTCATATTCTTCTTTCTCGACCTTCTAGCTCCCATCTCCGAATTTGGGATTTTTTTTTATATTGTTGAATTTGTTGTTACCCCTTTAATAGGGTGGATAGTCCAATAAACAAATGAGATTATGCTCAATTTTTTTTTAAAATTGATACTTTATTTTTTTTGAGACACGGTGAATTTGATTGATGAATATTGTATATTTCATTTTATATGTGAATTTGTTTGATGAATTTAGACAATTTGGATCTTAGACTATTTGTTATTTGTTAAGCAGGGTGAATAGTTCCATAAACAAAGGAGATTATGCCCAATTATTTTTAAAATTTGACACTTTGTTTCTTTGAGACACAATGTGAATTCAATGGATGAATATTGTATATTTTGTATTATATGTGAATTTATTTGATGAATTTAGACTATTTGGATGTTATTGGACTATTTGTTATATGTTAAGCATGGTGAATAGTCGTATAAATAAAGGATATTATGTCCAATTGTTTTAAAATTACACTTTGAAATTTTTGCGTTTCGCTATTATGTACGTTGAAAAATTGTCCCCATTTCGCGATTACGTACTTTGGAAAATTTCGTCGTGCCTTCAGGCACAGGCACAGGCACACACTAGTATATATATATATGTGACAACCCTAATATAATTATGATAAATTATATTTAAATCATGCTTATCTTATGTGATATGAATAATGTGATATTAGTATAACTAATGTTAAGTGATTATGTTTATTATAATCCTACTTTCATAAATCATGAAAGGTCGAATTATTTACAAACACAAATTTTGTTGTTTTCGGTGGAAAGGTTCCTGTTAGAGACTAGTTTTTGACCTTCATAACATTATAAATGACTTGAGGTGAAAACTAGATAGTTGTAGACATGTGAGTTAGGGTTTTAACACAACAAACGGATCATCAAATGGATGCCCGAGTAAAGAGTTATACTGAAATTACGAACGAAGGGCAAAATTGTCCATTCCCTTTAAGTGGTATTTTGTCTTTTATTAAACCAAATGGTTTAATCTGATTGGTTGGCTTGGGAGGCAGCCTTGGCCGACCTTATACCCTTGAAATAGACTTATCCTTCAGCCAAAATCAGCCATGAAAGGGTTTTAAGCTTAAGGAAAGAGAAGGTAGAAGTTTAGGAAGAAAAGTGAGGGGAAAAAGTGTAGAAAAATTCGTCGAAATTACGTAAAAGTCCCGAAGGTAATCCTAATTGAAAATCTTGTCATTTATCTTATATTACCGATTTATATGATATAAATCATCATAGGTTTACGAAAGTTTCAGCCCTTTATATGTATCTATGGTTAGATGCAAGTTTATGTTAAGTTGCATGTAGAAACCCTTAAAAACATTTTGTATTGAAACCCCTTGCCTTCAAACTTTCATATCTATTTTTGTGCTTACTGGAATTGAGAAATTCCACTTGGATATGAAATTATACTCATATATTCATATCATACCCGAAAATGAGAATTTATCTCCTTGTGGTTAGGCCGTAATGATGATTTCAAGTTGGTACATGGTTGCTGTTTGTATACTTGATTTCGGTATGCCCTACGTTTAGTCGACCTTTTGAGATAGTAAATGAAGTCAAAAATTTATGAAACTTTAATTCTGTACTATTAATTATGTGTACTAAAAATGAGTTAAAAATCATGGAAAGTTATACTGTATAAAAATTATGAAAATTCTGGGAATTCGAAGGAACAATAGAGGAGCTTGTAGGGAAGATTTCTTGTCTTGTAGAGAAATGGTCATAACTTGCTCTAGGAAGCTTGAACAATTACACCGTCACTTGTACCGAAAAGTATATTCATATATATTTTTATATTGATAAGGTTGGACCGCTGTATTTATACAATTTAGGAATATAGGATGATTAAGTATGTAAGACAATAATTTCAGGCCATACCGGATACCCCTTGAATGAATGTTTGTATTTCGTCCTTACAAAGAGTACTTTGAGTACATGTTTCATGTGTATATACATTGAGAAGTATAATTTAATGTTTACTTGGTTTTGGTAATAAATTCCTTATGAGGTATTTCCTACGGTTGAATGTCCGTAACGTTATCAACATGTATATCATTGTTTTGCCTTTACCTATGTTTTATGGAATGTGACTTAATTGAAATTATATTGTTGATGTATAGTCATGGAAAGTTACATAATTATGTTTGTATAATATTTATGATTGAGATTCAGTACTGATTTAGTTGTATTGACAGGTGTAAGGTCTAATCAACCCAGTTCAGCTCCACCAGAAGAAAACGTGAATACATAGTTGTCAACCAAGGTGAGTGTACTCACTGGAAAGAGATATTTGTATCATGTTATTGATATGATCATAATATGATGAATATGAAATTATTCATTTCGGTTTACCGAAATGAGGGGTTACTCCTCGACCAGGAATGGGGGAGATTTGTCTATAAATGACAAGGGGTTACTCCTCGACTAGGAATGGGGGAGAATTGTCTATTTAGACAGGATATGTGAATCATGATTCAAAAAAGTTGGTCATTCATTATGAATGAGCCGGATAAGTTAATTCATAATTATATGGACATGATATATTGCATATAAATTTATGCAGTAGTATAGTAGTGATGCATTCACTGGGCTATTTTGCTCATGGTTCCTATGTTCACATTTTTTTTAGGTAATGCGATGTCACTGCCAAATCTAGGAAGTCGGGCTGGGTTAGCCAGGAATGGGAGAAACAAAGATTTTGTTTAAATGTAAATGATGTAATTAAGTTAACTTATCCTTCAAGAATGTTTTTATGGGCATGATTAATCTGATGTTGTAAAAAGGTTTTCAGTTATATGGATTTACAATGATGACTCTGAAATTAAAACTCGTGTTTATGGTTTGGTTAGATTAATTATGGTTTGACTCACTTTGACTTTCAGACTTAATTATAAGTAACTGGGTTGGGGTGTGTCAGCTTTTGGTATCAGAGCCTAGGTTTTAGAGGTTCTGGAGTGAGAAGAGTCTAGATTTGGCAGTGAATGTTAGAAATATATTTTATTTGATACTAACGATTATGTTAGGAAATATATGTAAATATGGATGTTGTTATATCTTTGATTCATTTTCTTATATAAGATAATGGAACGAGGGAATGTAAATGTGAGATTTGAAGATGAGGCTTCAAATATGGCAGCAGAAGCGGAGGTTGAGCAACCTGTTCATGGAAATGTAGAACCCGAGCATGAACAATTGACAGACATGCAAAAAATAGCACGTGCTATGACGCTAATGGCAGAGCAACAAGCTAGATTTATGGCTCAGATGGAAGAACAACAGACCAGGCAACTGGAGGTACAAGCCTTAGCTAGGGCTGAGGGGGTGATACACCTGGAAGAAAGAAGTACTTAACATGAGAAATTTATTAAGATGAACCCACCCTCATTTGAAGGAGCAGTTGATCCAGCAGAGGCAGAAGTATGGGTTAAAGAAATTGAACTTATCTTTGGGGTAATGAGGATGCCTGAAAATCAACAGGTAACCTTGGCGGCGTATATGCTGAAAGGAGAAGCTAAGTACTGGTGGGATGCCACGAAACATTTGTTGATTACTCCAGGAGGCGGGAATGTGATCTCATGGGATGCTTTTGTTAAAGCCTTGTATGACAAATATTTTCCCCCAATGTATCAAAAACAAAAGGAGAAGGAATATTTCATGTTAAATCAGGGGAGTATGACAGTCAGAGAATATGAAGCTAAACTTACAGCCTTATCTCGTTTTGCTTCGAGGTTTATACGGAATGAGGAAGATATGTGTAGCCGATTTCTCGATGAACTAGAGTTAGTTATAAAATCAAGGCTATCGGCTTTAGAGACTGTTAATTATTCAGCTTTGGTGAATAAAGCCCTGCTGGTAGAAAATGACGTGAATGAAGCAAGAAGGAATCGAGAACGAGGTGTAAAAAGAAGCAGATTCAATCCAAGTTATCAAAAAGGTAGTGATACAGAATATTCAAGACTTGGAGGGCAGAAACTTCAGCATGGTAGAGGTATGGGAGGTGGTTCGCAGAGGGGTGAGGCTAGTAGTGGAAGAGGCTCAGGAGCTTCAGCGCAAGGAGATTCGAACGTTTATTTCTTTTGTGGTACATCGGGCCATATAAAAAGAAATTGCCCAAAGTTACAAAGTATAGAATGTTTCAACTGTCATCAGAAGGGCCATCTGAGAAAGAATTGCCCTATGCTATCAAGAGCAGTTTCAGTCAGTAGTGTGGGGCCTCATAAAGGATCCTCTCCAGGAAGTGACACCAGGGGAAGAGGTACAGGACAAGCAAGTGAATCGAAGGAAGGAGGAAGAGTGTTTGCGATGACGCTGCAAGATGCCCATGCTACACCTGAAGTGTTTACAGGTAAACTCTCTATTGCGAACAAAGATTTATATGCACTCATTGATCCTGGATCTATGCATTCATTTGTGGCATTAGATATTGTTTCATATTTGGGTAGACCATGTTCATTTCTCAATTGTGCCTTATATATTTCTACCCCAATGGAAAGTGTGATTCTGGTTGAGCATGTTTATAAAGATTGTGTCTTACGAATGGGTGAGCGAGATTTCTATGTTGATTTGATACCGTTGGCCATTCGGGATTTTGATATTATATTGGGGATGGATTGGTTATCATCATACCATGCTTCCATTGATTGTTTCCGCAAAGAAGTTACATTTCATTTGCCTGGTGAACCCGAGTTCCAATTTATAGGAGAAAGGAATGTTGTCCCTAATTGTCTTATCTCAGCAATAAAGAGCAGAAAGTTATTGAGTAAGGGTTGTATAGGGTATTTAGCGTATGTGGTTGATGTTAGTAAGGAAGCACTTAAAGTTGAAGATATACCAGTGGTTAGAGAGTTTTCTGATGTCTTCCCATAAGAATTGCCAGTATTGCCACCCGATAGGGAAGTAGAGTTTTTTATTGAATTAATTGCAGGTACTGGTCCGATTTCCCTCTCTCCTTATAGAATGGCACCAACAGAGTTGAAGGAATTGAAAGTGCAATTACAAGATCTGATAAGCAGAGGGTTCATTCGGCCTAGTGTTTCGCCATGGGCAGCCCCAGTGTTATTTGTGAAAAAGAAAGATGGGACAATGCGATTATGTATTGATTATCGGCAGTTGAATAAGGTGACCATTAGAAATAAGTACCATCTACCTCGTATTGATGACTTGTTTGACCAATTACAGGGGGCCACAGTATTTTCAAAGATTGATTTGAGATCGGGTTACCACCAACTGAAAGTGAAGGATAGCGATATTTCCAAAACAGCTTTTCGAACTCGATATGGGCACTATGAGTTTTTGGTGATGCCATTTGGATTGACTAATGCTCCAGCAGTTTTTATGGATTTGATGAATCGAATCGGGTATTCCACCCTTTCATTGATTCCTTTGTGATTGTATTCATAGACGATGTGTTGATTTACTCGCGTAGCATGGAGGAACATGAGAAGCATTTGAGACTTGTATTGCAGATTTTGAGTGAGAAGAAATTGTTTGCTAAATTCAGCAAGTGTGAGTTTTGGTTGAATGAAATTGTGTTTTTAGGGCACGTTGTCTCGGGAAATGGGATATATGTTGATCCAAATAAGGTGGAAGCAATTGTTGAATGGGAGAGTCCTAAGAATGTGACAGAAATTAGGAAGTTTCCTAGGATTGGCAGGTTACTATCGCAGATTCATTAAGGGATTTTTAGCAATAGCATTACCACTGACAAAATTGACTTGTAAAGAAGTGAAGTTTGTATGGGATGAAGAATGTGAGAGGAGTTTTAAAGAATTAAAGAATCGGTTGGTTTCAGCCCCTATACTTACTATTCCATGTGGGAATGAGTCTTTTGTGATCTATACAGATGCTTCATTTCAGGGTTTAGGATGTGTTCTTATGCAGAATGGGAAGGAAATAGCATATGCTTCCAGACAATTAAAGACGCATGAACGAAATTACCCTACACATGATTTGGAGCTAGCGGCCATTGTTTTTGCTTTAAAGTTGTGGCGACATTACTTGTATGGAGAAACTTGTGAGATATTTACAGATCATCAAAGTTTGAAATACTTGTTTACACAGAAAGAACTGAATTTGAGACAGAGGCGTTGGATAGAGCTAATTAAAGACTGTGACTGTACCATTCATCATCATCCTGGGAAGGCCAATGTGGTAGCAGATGCTTTGAGTCGAAAATCATCAGGGATGCTTGGTTGCATACAGTGTGCCCGTGTTGGAAATATTCTTGACTTGGCATCGATGGGGATTGAATTGAAGTTTTCAAAAAGTGGAGGATTATTAGCACATGTCACAGTGAGACCTTTATTGGACGAGCGCATACGAAATTTGCAGACCAGTGATCCATTTCTTGAGAAGAAGAAACAAGATGTCCTGGATGGTAAAGAGAGTGACTTTGAAATTAAGAATGATGAATCGTTGTGTTATAAAAATAGGATTTGTGTACCTAATGATCCACCCTTAAAGAAAGATATATTAGAAGAGGCACATAGTTCAATTTACTCTATGCATCCGGGAGGTACCAAAATGTACAGAGATTTGAAAGAGTATTACTGGTGGAATAATATGAAACATGAGATTGCAGAGTTCGTAGCTAAATGTTTAGTGTGCCAGCAAGTAAAGGCGGAGCATCAGAAGCCGGCAGGATTATTAGAGTCATTGCCTATTCCGGAATGGAAGTGGGAGCATATAACGATGGACTTTGTTACGGGATTACCCCGGTCACCAAAGGGGCATGATTCTATTTGGGTGATTGTAGACCGATTGACGAAGTCAGCTCATTTTTTCCTAGTTAAGACCACCTACACTGTTGACAAGTATGCACGTATGTACGTTGATGAGATTATCCGTTTACATGGGGCACCGGTGTCAATTGTATCAGGTAGAGATCCAACGTTCACTTCTAAGTTTTGGCCTCGTCTCCAGAATGCCATGGGCACAAGTTTGAAGTTCAGCACTGCGTTTCACCCACAAACTGATGGGCAATCAAAAAGGACGATTCAAATATTAGAAGACATGTTACAAGCCTGTGTATTTGACTTCAAAGGTAGTTGGGATGATCATTTGCCATTGATGGAATTTTCATATAATAATAGTTATCAGTCGACTATTGGTATGGCTCCTTATGAAGATTTATATGGGAGGAGATGTAGAATGCCTTTGTGTTGGGATGAAGTGGGTGAAAGGAAAATTTTGGGTCCTGAATTCATAGATATAACAACTGAAAAGATCAAGATGATTCGGGAACGAATAAAGATAGTGCAAAGCAGGCAAAAATTTTATGCAGATAAGAGGAAGCATCCATTGGAATTTCAGAAGGGAGATTTTGTATTCCTGCGTATTTCACCATGGAAAGGCGTTATGAGATTTGGCAAAAAGGGGAAACTAAGTCCAAGATACATTGGACCATATGAGGTGTTGGAAAGAATTGGGACCCTGGCTTATAGATTAGCATTACCTCCAGATTTATCCCGTTTACATGATGTGTTTCACGTATCGATGCTTCGTAAGTATTTGGCGGATCCATCTCATCAGCTGAATACTCAACCAATTGAACTGAAGGAAGACTTGTCGTACATCGAGGAACCAATGGAAATTATTGATCGTAAGGAGCAAGTATTGAGAAATAAAGTTATTCCCTTAGTTAAGGTTATGTGGATGAGCCATGGAGTTAAAGAAGCAACTTGGGAAACGGATGATAGCATGAGGAAACATTATCCCCATTTGTTTGGTAAGTGACCTTTATATTAAATTTCGGGGACGAAATTTTCTAAGGGGGGAAGTTGTGACAACCCGAATATAATTATGATAAATTATATTTAAATCATGCTTATCTTATGTGATATGAATAATGTGATATTAGTATATCTAATGTTAAGTGATTATGTTTATTATAATCCTACTTTCATAAATCATGAAAGGTCGAATTATTTACAAACACAAATTTTGTTATTTTCGGTGGAAAGGTTCCTGTTAGAGACTAGTTTTTGACCTTTATAACATTATAAATGACTTGAGGTGAAAACTAGATAGTTGTAGACATGTGAGTTAGGGTTTTAACACAACAAACGGATCATCAAATGGATGCCCGAGTAAAGAGTTATACTGAAATTACGAACAAAGGGCAAAGTTGTCCATTCCCTTTAAGTGGTATTTTGTCTTTTATTAAACCAAATGGTTTAATCTGATTGGTTGGCTTGGGAGGAAACCTTGGCCGACCTTATACCCTTGAAATAGACTTATCCTTCAGCCAAAATCAGCCATGAAAGGGTTTTAAGCTTAAGGAAAGAGAAGGTAGAAGTTTAGGAAGAAAAGTGAGGGGAAAAAGTGTAGAAAAATTCGTCGAAATTACGTAAAAGTCCCGAAGGTAATCCTAATTGAAAATCTTGTCATTTATCTTATATTACTGATTTATATGACATAAATCATCATAGGTTTACGAAAGTTTCAGCCCTTTATATGTATGTATGGTTAGATGCAAGTTTATGTTAAGTTGAATGTAGAAACCCTTAAAAACATTTTGTATTGAAACCCCTTGCATTCAAACTTGCATATCTCTTTTTGTGCTTACTGGAATTGAGAAATTCTACTTGGATATGAAATTATACTCATATATTCATATCATACCCGAAAATTAGAATTTATCTCCTTGTGGTTAGGCCATAATGATGATTTCAAGTTGGTACATGGTTGCTGTTTGTATACTTGATTTCTGTATGTCCTAAGTTTAGTCGAGCTTTTGAGATAGCAAATGAAGTCAAAAATTTATGACACTTTAATTCTGTATTATTAATTATGTGTAATGAAACTGAGTTAAAAATCATGGAAAGTTATCCTGTAGAAAAATTATGAAAATTCTGGGAATTCGAAGGAACAATAGAGGAGCTTGTAGGGAAGATTTCTTGTCTTGTAGAGAAATGGTCATAACTTTCTCTAGGAAGCTTGAACAATTACACCGTCACTTGTACCGAAAAGTATATTCATATATATTTTCATATTGATAAGGTTGGACCCCTGTATTTATACAATTTAGGAATATAGGACGATTAAGTATGTAAGACAATAATTTCAGGCCATACTGGATACCCCTTGAATGAATGTTTGTATTTCGTCCTTACAAAGAGTACTTTGAGTACATGTTTCATGTGTATATACATTGAGAAGTATAATTTAATGTTTACTTGGTTTTGGTAATAAATTCCTTATGAGGTAATTCCTACGGTTGAATGTCCGTAACGTTATCAACATGTATATCATTGTTTTGCCTTTACCTATGTTTTATGGAATGTGACTTAATTGAAATTATATTGTTGATGTATAGTCATGGAAAGTTACATAATTATGTTTGGATAATATTTATGATTGAGATTCAGTACTGATTTAGTTGGATTGACAGGTGTAAGGTCTAATCAACCCAGTTCAGCTCCACCAGAAGAAAACGCGAATACATAGTTGTCAACCAAGGTGAGTGTACTCACTGGAAAGAGATATTTGTATCATGTTATTGATATGATCATAATATGATGAATATGAAATTGTTCATTTCGGTTTACCGAAATTAGGGGTTACTCATCGACCAGGAATGGGGGAGGTTTGTCTATAAATGACAAGGGGTTACTCCTCGACCAGGAATGGGGGAGAATTGTCTATTTAGACAGGATATGTGAATCATGATTCGGAAAAGTTGGCCATTCATTATGAATGAGCCGGATAAGTTAATTCATAATTATATGGACATGATATATTGCATATAAATTTATGTAGTAGTATAGTAGGGATGCATTCACTGGGCTATTTTGCTCATGGTTCCTATGTTCACATTTTTTTCAGGTAATGCGATGTCACTGCCAAATCTAGGAAGTCGGGCTGGGTTAGCCATGAATGGGAGAAACAAAGATTTTGTTTAAATGTAAATGATGTAATTAAGTTAACTTATCCTTCAAGAATGTTTTTATGGGCATGATTACTCTGATGCTGTAAAAAGGTTTTCAGTTATATGGATTTACAATGATGACTCTGAAATTAAAACTCGTGTTTATGGTTTGGTTAGATTAATTATGGTTTGACTCACTTTGACTTTCAGACTTAATTATAAGTAACTGGGTTGGGGTGTGTCAATATATATATATATATATATATATATATATATATATATATATATCGAAACCACAGGATATACAGTACAAGAGCTTTTATATGTGAAATAATGGCCACAAATGTGCATGCATGCATAAGTAATTGGAGCAAATATACAATATTCGCGACTAATCAATACATTCGAGTGTTTATGTTTTATACTCTCGGCTAGTTTTTCTTCATAACTGGAAATAGTGTCATTATAGTTGGTTAATTGGGACCATTGATTAACTTAAAGCCTTTAGATGATCTTGATTGAGACATCGCCATCACGATGCATCTTTATACACGATTGGATATGGTGCACGGACATGTTCACTTAGATAATAATCCCCATTGGAGGTCACAGGTGAGTGGATTCACTTGGATCCTTTGAGTAAATTAATTTAATTTACCTAATCATTATTATAAACTTCTTTTGTAGTTTTAGTAGTTGAAATACCTGCGATGCATGAACCCTATGGGTTACTTTTCACATCCTTATATATAGTCCATGGCCAGTTGGAGATGTGGGAAGCCATGACAGTGGTGCAGGACCATGAGTGAATAGCCAACACTTGTAGAGGGACAAGGTGGTGCAATCCCACATCATTATGGGGTGGAGGACTATTTTACTCGTCGAAGATGGTATTCACATTTGGTATCACATGATCGATGTTGACGGTATCACATTGGATTTCCAGTCGTCCCACTTTCCCGGTTGGGCGACATGGTATGCCAGCGTGTTGGGCTTAAGCATATCGTATGCCACCAGGACACCAACAACTGGCCTAAATCAGAACCCCAATAGATGGCCCATCGCCCTCTCTAATGTGGTAATCCATATGAAATACGATACGTGGTGGTAAGATTACGAGTTGAGGTCGTTATTACCATTGTTTTACAAAATGACTAATATTGATGTCGTGCGCATCGATGGAGTATGACCAAAGCTACATAGCTCGTATGTCATGTAGCCTCACCATGCTCAGAGTGGTTACCCTACTGCCGCTCCATAACCACATCAAGCTGACAAAGGTCCCTAAAGGGCATGTGTGGGTAGCATGCATGCGCCTGACGGCTACATCCAATTAACCCAACATCCCCCAGAGGTCACCCTAGGTTTTATGCCGCACATGTACTAATTTTCGTAAGTAAATTTCATATGTTTGTATGATCACATTTTATTTATATTATATTACTATTTTGATATATATTAACTTACTTGTTTAATGTAGGATGAATACCATAAATGTTTGTGTCAGAAGGTTTTGGTCAATCAAAGTGTGAGAGAGGGGATATACCTCTAGATGCAAGGTGACGCGACCACAAATGTGTATCTGAGTGCGTGCTATCTAGGCTCAAGTGCAAGCCTGTCGCTCAAGTAATAATTTCAGTAAGTCGGGTATCAATCCTCAGGGAAAAAGGAAGAACGGAGTCGTGACGACGTTGAAAAGATAAGGGTAACCTAGCTTTGACTCTAAAAATAAAGAAAAGATTATTCTGGGGAAACGGAACAACTACAACTAGATGCGAATTCGAGAGTGATTAACTAATGAAATTAAGAATTAACAAAATGCAACTTCACTAATTAAAAGAAAAGTTGATGATTTTACGAGTTAACTATGAAATGAGAACAATAGGTTAGGTTACAATCCCACACACCCTAGTAATTCACTTCGTAGGATACTAGATTCAGAATTAGAACTTTAAATGAACCCGATCTTTAGTACTCCTAAGTACTACACATATGAGGGATCGTAGTCCACACAGTATGTAAGCAAAAGATGAGTAAAGCGGTGTTGCATTAACCAATACTTGCGTCGCACTCTTAAGCATCCTGGTTACCTAGGGCAAATGAGATCAAAAGTCCTACGATGGTTGCACCAATTATACAACACGATTCATTTAAGATTTCAATTCAAAATGTCTATTTCCACTATCGTGAATTACATCGGGTGGGGTTCATGCACCCCCAACCCTTAGAAAATTAGCGGGACATAATTAACTTAGAGAAAAATAGGTTTTTTAAGAAATAAAACATTAACTCTAAAGAAACTAATTAAGAAGAGAATTTCAGATTCAAAACCAACAATTAAAACTAATGAGCAATCGAAAATTAAAGTAAATGTGTTACTTGAATTGCATAAACCAAAACTTGAATCCTTACAGCAAAATATTCTTATGAAAAACTAGGATTTTTTACTACAAAAACCCTCTACTCCTACTTAGCTAACCTAAAAATCGAACTCCACTGTCTAATAATAACGAGGGGTTAAATACATTACGAAAAATTCAGAGTTGTAGCTGAATCAAACTCTAAAATCGGAACAAGAAAATCAAGTTTATCCTCAACGGACCGATCCGTGCCTTCAGTGGTGGATCGGTCCTCATTCAAATCCGGATCGATCCTTTTTTTTTTCTGGGAAATGGGATCGGTTCATTTTGTCAAATTTTCCAGTGAGTGCCGAGGATTCGGACTGGTCCTTTTATTTTGGAAATAGGATCGGTTCGCCTTGTCATTTTTGCCAGTAGGTTTTGAGGGGTCGGACCGGTCCTTTTATTTTGGAAATAAGATTGGTCCGCAATTGGTCTTTAAGTTCTCTTTAATTTCTCCTCAATTTCTCTTCAATATCTCGCATCCTTAGAAGCCCGTAACTTCTTACCTAAACTCGAAATTGGACGCCGTTTCTTCCTATACACTCGTTGAATTAAGATCTTCAACTTTCATGTTAGGTTTTCTTCCGGATTTCAGATGAAAATTACACTTTTGCCCTTTCGACTTTTCTTCTTTGACTTATTCTTTTGCTTTGACTTTCTCCTTTCTTTCCTTAGCAATGAATACATATAAATGACCGGAAAAAAGCATAAAACTCACAATACTATGTACAAGGGTCATTAGCATGGAAACGAGATAATTTAAGAGCAATTGCATTATCCGGGATGCTAAAAGGTACTAAATTAGGGAGTAATATTGGAAGAATTACTGCTTAATCACAAGGTTGACACCCCATTTACGATAAGACGAGAAACAACCAAGATGAGTTGAATTCATCACCCCACCTGAGAGGGTGTAGACCGTGCCATAGTAGTCAGGGAAGCACATACTAGTATATTTTTTTTATCAAACATTATGAGACGAAGAATTATATTATATTATTGAATTTTGATATTTTAATTTTGATGCATATTTTTCTTTTATTACTATCTCATTTGTTTCATTTTTCCAAATTTGCTTATTGCAAGAGACAAATTCTAATTGAACTAAAACTAGAATTAGAAATATATAAAAACTAGGCTGATTTTTCGTGGCATTTTAATTGTCACATGTGTCCTTCCCGCTGCGATTGGTTTGCCCCGCCAACCGTATGTATGCTTTTCGAGGGGAAGCAAAATCAATAGCATTTTGCTCCTATTTTTACACTTGAAAGCAAACTCTATTGATTTGCTACATGCTCTGGATAACCCAAATCACAAAATCGAAGAGAAAAAATAATATTTTGCAAAAATGATGCTTGCATTGGAGATGATCTAATATAACCAAAATACAATTATTTGTAAATATTCATCGTTTTTCGTGTCAATTAATTTTTATGCTTAAAAATTAGCATAAGAATACGCTTTACAACTTAACAAAAAATAAAAAACACAAATGAGATCAGACTCCTCTACAGTTGTGGGAAAACTTTATCTAGTAGAGTGATCATCTTAGCTTTTTATGTAAAAAAAAATCAAGATTAATTCAATTTAAAAAATGAGTAAATTCAAATCTTTATCTTTATCTTTATATAATATAAAATGCTCTACATGGAGTTCTAATGCATTTTCACCATATTATGCCATGTGGCATCTTAATTAACTTCTATCATATCTATCACGTAAGCTTCACCGGGAGACTTTTCTCCTTCTTCCTTGCCCCTTTGGTTTCTTCACCCGTTTTTCCCCCTTCAAAACTACTTTTTTTAATAAATTACGTACAATATTTTTTAAAATAACTTACGTATAGTATTTTTTAAATTAAGTCAGTATTTTTTACCATGTATATATAATTGTTTCATTATGTTTTTATAAATTATGTAAAATATTTTTTAAATAAAAAAAGTTTTTTATTTTTAAAATTTTCTTTTTTGTTTAATCTAAAAAATTCATTTTAACTGTTTTATAGAAAAATATTTTTTTAACAAAAATTAAAACTGTTGACCATGAAAAGAAACTGTTTTACACTGTTGAAAAATGTTTTTAACCGTTTAAAAACAATTTTTTTAATAAGAAATTGTTTTTAAAGTTTTTTTTATACGTAATAGATATGGTTTTAATGGTGTTTTAACTTTTGAACAAAGAATAAATGTTTTACAATAACTGTTTGTATATTTTTTTAATTATTTTATAAAATTAAGAAAGTGCTTTAAAGTTATATAAAAAAATTCAATTAATATGAGAATTGTTTTACCTTTCCTTTTTAATTAACTTAGTACAATACATCTTATATATAAAAACAGTTTATTATTTTTTATTTAAAAAAATGTTATAATTGTTTTATAAAAAATGTTATGTTTTTAATAAAAATAAAAACTTTGCTATATGTTTGCAGGATGTATTTTAATTATATTTGTTTTACATGACTTGCGATCAATTGAAGTTTTTGAACAATTTTCTATTTTCGCTTAGTATCCTTTCCTGTATTTGCGATTTCACAATTTTTTTCGTACATTAACGTATAACTCGCACATCGCGCGAATTTCCAACTAATATAATGTATTTAAAACAAAATATAATAATATGGTTCAATTGTGACCTTTCATTTTTAAATGAACCATTTAGATTTGTAGAACTCTATTTGGTAGAGTTAGCCCAATCCACACAAATGGATATATCGGCCCCAACCCACTAGAAGTTGGCGTATAGCCCATTGTGTCGATACTCCCTCCGTGAAAATTAGGGTTTGGTGAGTCATCGCTATATATGTACTCACTTGGGCTGCAGTTTTATGCCTTCCCTACAATTTGCGATTCGGGTTTTGATCAACTAGCGTCTCTTGCAGTAGCCGAAGATGGGACACTCAAACGTGTGGAACTCTCATCCAAAGAGCTACGGACCTGGTTCTCGCACCTGGTAACCACTCTCAACCATTGCTATGCTATTTACATGTTTGTTTCTTTGCTTGCTTATAAGAAAATTGATTATCCTCAAAACATTTCTAGTGTATATTCGATTTTGACGAAGATCCATGTCTTCTTTGATGTTGCTCAATGCTGTCTTCTGATTTTGAATGCTTAAAACGTGTTGGAAAATTGAAATGGTAGTGCTTGGAAGTACAATTAGATTTTATTTGTGTAACAGCAATATCATTCAAGAAAAAATGCATTTTTCCTAATTAAAGTAGTAGGAAAAAATGGAATTTACAGGATATGACTTTATGTGTCTAAATTACCCGTTTACATGCTGTAAACAGTAAGAGTTTATTGAGTAAACAACCCTATGGCCCCTAAACTTAGTCCCTAAACTAATAATTTGGTCAATTTAGTCCCTATAATTTGGCAAATTTAGTCCCTGAAATAGTTTAAAACTGTTTTTTTTCTTTTCAAAGTTAGAAATTTACTATTTTCTAAATAGAATAAAAACAGTTTTTTTAAATCGAATAAAAAACTGTTTTTTAAAGATTAAAACTGTTTTTATTTTTTCTAAGTTGAAGAATCACTCTATTTTTTTACTAGAGTTACAACCTTTGAAATGTATCCCAAATAATAAAAAACTGTGAGTTTTTTTTAATAGGATAAAAAACACTCTTTTCTTTTAAATAGGAAAAACAGTTTTTTATAGGATAAAAACAGTTTTATAAATAGGATAAAAAACACTTTTTAAAATTTAAAATAACAGTTTTAAACAGTTATTTTTTTACTATTTAAAAAACATTTTTTTTAATTGTAAAAAACAGTTTTTTAAAACAATTCAATTTTTTTTTAAAAACAGTTTAAGAAAATAGTTTTTTTTTCCTTTTTTTAAAAACAGTTTTTTTTTAAAATAGGAAAAAAACAGCTTTTTTTAATCTTAAAAACTGTTTTTTATCCAATTTAAAAAGCTGTTTTTTATCCTATTTAAAAAAGACTCACATTTGTTATTATTATTTGGGGTACATTTCAAAGGTTTTAACTCTTGTTAAAAAGTAGAGTAATTCTTCAACTTTGAAAAAATAAAAACAGTTTTAAACTTAACAGTTTTTTATTCCATTTTAAAAAACTGTTTTAAAAACTTTTTTTTATTCCATTTATAAAAAAAACTGTTTCAAATTGGCCAAATTATAATAGTCCAGCGACTAAATTGGCCAAATTATATTAGTTCAGCGATTAAATTGGTCAAATTATTAGTTTAGGGATTAAATTGGCCAAATTATATTAGTTCAGGGACTAAATTGGCCAAATTGGCTAAACTTGTATAGTTTAAGGGCCGTAGGGGTTGTTTACTCGAGTTTATTTATTTCAAAGTTGGACGATGTTGAGAAATGTTTCAGTGTTAGAAGTCCATGAAAACATAGACACACAAAATTCCTTCAGCTATTTAAGAAGAATCAAATTTATAGCAGCTCAACTCAGTGTAGCTCATAGAGAATATAATCCCTCATATTATTCCATCTTGAAGCCAGAAATATAGATATACAAGTATTCAGTGAAAGGTCTTACTCTATTCCTTCCCGTGGTCAGGATTGCGACAATCAAAAGCCTACTTCCTTACCTTATTCCATTATTTCTGTAAGCCAAGGTTGTGGATCGAGTATATAGGTATATGAGGATTTGGTGTGAGGTCTTGCTCTATTCCTTACCGTGATCAGGAATAGAGGCCGTCAAACTCTATTTCTTAACTGAGTGTGCACGCACAGTCGCTGTGTGTAGTGCCTAAAAGAAAAGAAACTTGGCTGCAGTCTTACGACATGGCACGATTCATGATTCTCAAATCCCATTAGTCTGAGCAGGTGTATGAATACACAAATAAGAACACGACCAAGACAAGTCATAAGTTTGACACATGGCACATGATATGCCTTGTTTTCAAAATTGCCACTAGTTTTTTCATTGAGTCCAATTATTTGTGAATGGTTTGGACATTCTCATCGAAAACAAGAAAGAAGGGACTAGTGTCTCACATGTTTTTAACTTCTTACTGAATAAATTTGCATCAACAAGATTAAAAGAAATAAGAGTAAAAAGTAATTTTTCATGGAAAATGTAATGCCAAATTTAATATTTCCCATGTTCAAAATTGGTTTCTTGAACGTGAGAGAATACAGGGCGAAATAAAGAGTGCTTCCTAGTAGGTTATTATTAGACTGCAGACTACAATTAAATAGTAGTTAGTGTAGTAAACTATTACTGATCACTAGTTTCAGCGATTCGGTGTAAGAATTTATTTGAAAGGTCCAATTTGTTCTATGTATTCGAAGTTTACTGAAGTCCTACTATGAGTATGAACACTTGTTCCTCTTGCATCAATGCAAAAAATTGATTTGGTAACTTTTTTTGGTAGTTGTATATATTGGGTTGCATTTATGCATGTGTTTTCATGGCGTAACGCAACATATCAATTGTAATCATCACTGATTAGATTATATTGTGGTCTTTTCAGTCGCGTGTGTGGGAACCCACATGGGTTGATAAGGAAATATGGGCTCATGTGCTGCAGACAGTGCTTCCGCAGTAATGCCAAGGAGATTGGCTTCATCAAGGTAATTATTTGACTTTATGAGAAGTTGTCTCTTCGGTTTATCATCCGCCTCTCTGAGCCGTGCTTCATTTGTGTTTGCAGTATCGCTAAATGATTTATCCCATCTCCTAAGAGTGGAGGATCTTGCCCCAAGTATAATGCTATTAGTATTACGACTTCTCGTGTTTTGCATCTTTGGAGACAATGGAAACAATCAAAATGAAATGACTAGGATTGTTCTTGAGTTGATTTGTGGACACTAAAAATATTATTATCACTTGTTTTGAAGCATGTTTCGTATTCTTCCTTAGTTTTCGCTTGTCTTGGTTTTTTTGCATATGTGGTTATTGTAACAATTGGTTGATGAAGATGAAAACAAACTAACTTGAACAGAAATCAATGCTGCTAAGTAAGGTTGGGTTGACTAGCTATTGCTATCCTACAGATGTGCTAAATGCGCATGAAGGAAAACCTCAAATGCAAAGGAGGTAATCCCAGTTTTATGGGTACTTTTAGCTTTTCTAGGCAGTGCACAAATACAATGTTTAGGATAAACCCATAAAAAGCTTTGGTTAATACTGAGAATTTTGGTATATCGGGGATCACTTACATAAGGCCTTTCTATATGATGGGATATGATATGGATGGTGAATCAGATAAATGTTTTCTGTAAGCATGCATTTCCACATGTAGAAATGCTTATTTAGTTGGAGAAATATGACGAGGGCGAACCTGTCTATTACACTAGAGCAGTTTTGTTTTCTAACTGCAGTAACCATTCTTCTAAATTGAAGAAGAATGCACTACATTTGGATTTGTTGATCCTCCTTATGGAGGGTTAATGTGACCCTCAAATATGATTGGCTAAAATATTACAGCTCATTAAAAATTATAAGGTTCATTGCTGAAAAAATATTGCAACTCATTAAAAATTACAAGGTTCATTGCTGAATCATTCATGTTTCAATCACTCACATTATATGGTTATGTCAATCGTTGAATCGTTCATATTTCAATTCATAATATTTAATAGTCATGTTAACCTTTATCTTCGTAGGGTTAACAAATTTGTATTCTATTTGGAAACTCAAATGTACTGTTATTTAGCGCATTATTAGTTCTCAAACTTCATTTTGCATTGCCAGACATCCTTTTTCTATGAAAATTGGGAGTAGTTGGCAATTAATGGACAATTTTTTTGGTCATTGAAATTTTGGCGTAGTGAAAAAGGTTACTTGGGACCTTCTGGGCTGTATTTGGGGCTTCTGTTATATTGCTTTTTTGAAAAAGATTTGAGTGATATTTGAAAAAGGTTGGAGTATAAAAAAATGTGTTTGAAATTACTCAACACGTTTGTAAAGTGGTTATTAGTGATCAAGTCAAAAAGCCACTTGCCTACTATTCCCAAATTGATTCCCCACTAAACTATTGCAGAACTATTGTACGTGTTGGAATTCTAAACTACATATTATTTAACACAGTTTTTAATGTAGTGGCTAGTGACCATTTCACAAATCACTTCTCCACCAAATTGCAAGTTAATCTCCCCAGAAAAAGGTTTTCAAGTTCATATTATTTTCACTCAAATACAAGACATCCATCAACATATCTGAAACCACACAAATTTCCTATGCAAAATTTATCCCATTGAGTAATATGATGATATCGATCATATTATTTTTGAACGAGTCATTGGCTTATTAGGTTTCTATAGCACTACAATTATTCGAGACAAAGGTCTATAAATCGTTGGTGATTTTATCATTTTGTTAATAATGGGTTGTTTCATCATTTATTTATAAAGTCGCAAAACACTTTCAAAAGGAGCAGAGCATAGAATGCCACTCAGCACAAATAATTTTATTTATATTATTATGTAATTGGTTTATTTTTGTCTCTCTTATTTCAATTGTGCAGAAACAATTTGAAGACGATTATTTTCTGTGACGAAAACCAAAACAACTCTACGTCCAATGTTATGAACAAACCTTTTAGATTCGAAAGGTTGCACTTCAAAAGGCAGAGGTAGAAAAGGATCTTCTATTTAACCTTTAAAAAATTGACATTAGTCGTTCTATTGGACAAACCCAATGAATTTAACCCTTTACGATTGATGAAACTAAGACCATTAAAACTTGAGAAGAAAATGAGTGCAAAAATTATATTTTGAAGCTTTAAGTGATGATCTTTATGATTATTATGCCATGTGTAAAACTGCAAAAGATGTTTGGAAAGCCTTACATAAATTATCAGAGTCTGAAATTAAAAAAATATCCAGCCTGTCATTTTCTGAAATTTTAGACGATTAATGACAAATCTTATGTTGTTCAAACTTAAGATGTGAAAAAAAAATAAATAGCCCAAGAAATTATTTAAAGAAGAATGAACTTAGATGAACAATTTTAGGTTACTGTATGATTGATAAAATTCCTCCTGATTGAAAAGATTTAAAAATGCATTGAGTGATAAATTTAAAGAGTGTCAACTTGAATGCTTAATGACCCTCTTGAGCATTGAGGAAGAAGCTCGTAAACGGGAATATAAGGATGCGATTCTGGTTATGTCCAAGAACAAGAATTACAATCAAATACCAACTCCAGTTGCTTTGAAACCAAATGGAAAAAATGTTATACATCATATTTTTTATGATTAATTAATCAATTAAATTAAGAATTTATTGAATAAAATTTGTAGAGGGGTCCTCCCCAACCTCACATAAAAAAAAGTAAATTTGGACACGAGTGGATGCCAATCGAGGGGGTGCCAAGTGAGGAAGTGCCAATCGAGTGGCTACCAAAACAAAAGTGATTCCCTTGGGCATGCAAACAACCCCAAGCCAACGAGGAGGTGCCAATCAAGTAGATCCAAGCTTATGAGGGGATGCCATGTTAATGGACCCAAGTCAACGAAGAGGTGCTAGGCGAGCAACCCAAAAGCAATAAGGAACTGCTCTGTGAGCAATCCCAAGACAACGAGGGAGTGCTCTATAAGCAACCCCAAGCCTATTTTATAAAAAAGTTTACCTAAAAAGTGTTACACCTCGTATTTTTTAGCATTTATTTTTGAGAATTTTTAAATCACACGTGTTCACGTAATTTAATTAACAATGAGAAATAATGAGAATTTAATAGATATTAATTTGCGAGAAAATGATTAATATTTATGTGAAAATATATTTACTAGTGTGATATGTAAATAAAATTATTTCGAATGATATTACGTCGTAAGTGAGTAATATCGATAGGTTTGACGGTATCTAATTCGAGATGCGCGTCGTGTTGGGAATGAGATGGAATAATTGTGTTAGGTTACTCGGATGGTGATTTCAAGTGCACTGATGATTCGGAATGAATCGAGATAGTCAGAATTAGGTGCTCGGGGGTAGTAATAGGGTTCCGGGGACTTTCTTGACTAAACGGGACCCGTATAAGTGCGTTCAGATCATTTTACACTTAACACTTAGCTTAATTTAGGGATTAGTGATATAACAAGGGAAGGTGGATGGAGTGGGAAACCATTCCACCATCCCCAAAGACATAGAGTTGAGAGAGAAGAGAAAAGAGAAGGGAAAACTCAAGAGAAAGTAAAAAAAATCATTCCGGGAAGAGATTGGATCAATTCCGGGCGTAAAACCATCGTGTAAAGGAGATTCGTAGAGGCAAAATCAGAATTCCAACAATCTAAAGGCAAGTGTTTATATTGCTTTGAAGTTCTAGTTTGTTTAAATTATTTCATATCAAAGTTGGTGTAATCTCGAATGGAATACAAATTCTGGGGTGGGGTTCACATGTAAAATGGGACTTTTGGGATTGAAATCATCGTGTCACAAATTGAACATAATCCCATGTTAAATCTGGTAGGATTTATATTAGAAATATGTGATTTTTAAGGACAAATATGTGAATTGATGATTTCTTGATTAAAGATTGAGAAAGTGGGTAATTCTTGATGAACATATATTAATCCCTTGAATTGATGTGTTTCCGAATTAATTCGGACATAAAAACATGTACCATTATGTTCAGGATTGATAAAAAGAGTATATTTTGGGTTAGCATGATATATTGATATGATAAAAAGGGAGTTGATGAATCCCGTCAAAGTTGAACAACCCCCTGCCCAAAATCGAACCAATTCGCCATTGAGGGGCGAATTGATTCTACAGGCAAACCGGTTCGGGTCAGGAGGGCAAATCGATTCGGACCTGCTGTTTGGCCCGCCTTGTTTGTTTCGATTTTTTCGTGGACCATTCAGGGTTCGGATTAATTTAGGGAGTTAGATGGGTGACTTAGGAATTCAGGAAAAATATGGGATAAATTATATTTACCTTAGGTTAGTTGGGAATCAAATTCGGGCATGAAAATACGGGTGTTTTAGGGTGAATGACACTTGGAATAGAATTGATGAAATCAATTTAGGATTTCGGAAAGAGTTAGGCTACAGGATGGAGTAGAATAACTTAGTGGCCAGAATAATGATGTTTATGAGTTTGTTAAATATAAGTGAATACTTGAATATTCGGGAGTTAGGGGTAGGCTCGGAAATTGTGGACTAGTGCTACGAGTGATTTATGTCTATGACTGCCTCCAGTTATGTGTGAACATACCTACTCTATGGATGCTATTGTTGGATGTTGCACGTAGTGGGCGGTCCATATAGGCATTGACCAGTAGGAGTTGGATCGGTTCCCCAGGTCATAAGACTGTCGCATGACCACTGTATGTGAGTTTAGAGTCTAGTGGGGTAATGTGCTATGGTTATGACTCACAGATGTATGTCTATGACTGCCTCCAGTTATGAATTAACGATATGGATTCGGTGGCGAGATTCCGACCCGGTAACCCAGGAGTGGTATGTGATGTACCAGGAGCCTGATAGCATGCTCGAGAATGCATCCACGAGGTCTCAGCTTTGGAGATGCGATTATATGTATATAACGAATGACATATATGTATGTGCATGATATGTGATATATATATATATATATATATATATATATATATATATATATATATATATATATATATATATATATATATATATATATGTGAATTAAACGAATGTGCGAACATTGAAATTATAACTAGTGTAAAGTTATGTGAATCAGTTAATGATAAGATTATAATTAAGAATTATAATATTATAGCTTATGTGAAAGCTCATTGAGAATGAAGGTAAAATAAAATTCATGTAGCACGGTTGTAAGGACACAAATTTCCAATTGAGTCCTTTGTAGTTTTGGCTCAATTCCGGACAAAAACGTTTGAGTCATATGATAGAGTTAATTGATCCTATTTCAAGCCTATGACGAGTTTGTTGAAGACGTAGCGGCCAAGAGTATAAAGCTTCATCATATTGCCAAGTTTAAAGTGCCTCGTTTCTACGTCATCAACATGGTTCCATTGCTCCTAAGGTATGGATGCATTTTAATATATATATATAGGAGCTTGGAACATTTTATAATGGGTGTACGTTTATTTAAAACTGTTGTTTATTTTCAGAAAGATTTTAATAAAACTTTAAAATACGTTTATAAAGTTTTTGGGCTAAAAATAGAATATTTTAAACTTTCTGGAAGTTCGTTCGAAATGCCGTTCGAACGAGTTTGTCGTTCGAACCACATTGTCTTTCGAACGAGTTTACCGACGAGTTCCCATATTGGCCACTGGAACTTCGTTCGAAATGTCGTTCGAACGAGATTTCCAACGAGATTTCTAACGAGTTCACACTGGAACTTCGTTAGAAGCCTTGTTCAAACGAGACTTCGTTCGAACGAAAATATTGTTCGAACGAGTTTTGGCGGGAACAGTTAAATGGTAGTTTTGAGCAGTGTTTTTTCCCACTTTCCCACTTCTTTTCCCACTAACTTTTTGGGCAGTCTTAATATGTGCGGGAACTAACTTTTTCCACTTAACCTTTTAATATCCTACAACCTCTAAAAGAGTATTTTGTGAGAGAGATTAAAAGGGAAAAAGTTCATTGTTTTGAGTGTTTAATTCTTCAAGAAAAATCTTTTAAACACTTATTTACACCCAATTGTTGTTTAATCCAAGTTCCATATATATATATATATATATATATATATATATATATATATATATATATATATATAATTAGTTAAAATTGAGAAATATGACTTAGGCAAATTTTCTAGGACTTGGGTTAATTAATTTGGTTTAAGTGAAATTTAAATAAGTGTGTGTGTTTGAATCTAATTTCAATTGGTTTAATTTAATTTACATAGAAATTAAAATTTGTTAAGTTGTTTAATTGAACCATCATCTAACGCTTTCGCATATCTATTCCTAAAGGAAAATTAACTATAAGAATTTTAAAATTGGGGGCTTACTTCGTTTCAACAGTTTTGCTAGAAGGGTAGCATCTGGGCTAATTTAGGCGATGGTAATAATTAGGCTGGGTATAGTATAACTAATGTGTTAAAATACACGCGTTAGGTGCACACTATAGATGAGGCGTAAGGATTATCTCATGTGAGTACGACACCAGTTTAAATATGAACGATTATGCTACATTTGCATCATTGCATTTTAAATACTTGCAAAATATTTTCAAATGATTTTGGACTCTGACCCATACCAAAAATATTTTGAAAACCTTTTAGGTATCCAGCCACAAGAACGTCAAGCGTAGCTATCTTTCCGATTAGACAATGCAACAGTAGCTGTGAATGACTGCATGCCTCGACTAGACGCATCTATCCTTGATATATATATATATATATATATATATATATTATCTCGATTATTTATTCGGGCATGTTGCCCATTGTTAGATAGTCTTTACATTATTCACACTTTATTGTATTTCCTTATCAGTTGGATTATTATATTTGGATTTACCGAGAGTTATTCAGTTAATTTATTTATTTTATTTCATCTATATTTATTCCATCTGTGTGGTGAATATGTATTTAAATGATTAGAATGGTTTGTTGTATGGTTACAAGTTTTTAAGGCAAGTTAATAAGTTTTAAAATTTAACATCAGGCTTAATAGGTTATTAGTAATGAATTTGGTTTTCGACAGCGATGCTAAGAATGAGCCAGTCTGAGATTCCTATTTTATTTCAGTATAGGGCTGGCCACCCGTTATTTATATAGGCGGGGTACCACAAAAAATATTTTCTAACACTTTGTTATTTTTGTACACATTAATGCTCAGCAAGAAGCCTTAATCGAGCAAGTAGGGCTCGAGCAGATGGCTAATTGGGTTCCCTTGAGAGTTTTGATTTGGAGGTTGAGAGGCAAGTCTTGTTGGGCAAGTTAAGACCCAACCACTTCATTATCTTAAGAAAGAGTGAATACCAAAAGGAGGGATCTAAGAGGTCACTCACACACTTACACAGTTCACACTTAGTAAAATAGGTGAGCGTCCAAAACACTGCTCACAAAGTGTTTTAAGTTAAAAACATTGGCGAGTGACCATCAAGGCCGCTTCAAGTTTTCAAAAAGTTTCTTTAGCAAGTAACCGTTTGAAAAAATCTACAAATCGTAATTTTAGGCACAACACCCGACATATTTGCTTTTTGACTTTAGGTTACACCAAATTCCATCTTTTAGAGTGGACATACGACAAATAGTAAAATAAGACAAAAAGTACAACTCAAATATTATCGCAAAAAAAAATCCTTTTGGCGTGCACATGCCACATCAGCCATAGTATTTACCTATAAATAGAGCATTTGGGCAAGGTCAAAGCAGAACATAATTGAAGCACTGTTACTCTGCACAAATAGATACACAAAATATTCTCTGCCTGCTCTCTCCTTGGTACTTGAAGTACCTGTCTCTTCACTCCCAAAAATCATCACTTCCAAGTGATCCCTTTTCTCTTTTGTTATTGCTGAAAAGTTCATAGTTCAATCAATGTCTTTCTCATTCAGCAATCATAAAATCATCATTTTATCACAGAAGTTAGTTTTTAACCATCCGTTGCTTTTAAAGCTTTGAATACCTTGAAGGAAGCTTCCATTGAAATGGGTCACGCCTTACCAGATTCAGTATATTCATAGACCCCAGTACCACTACCCTCCTATATTTGGTGACTCCGCTGGGGAGGTATTCTCGCTACCATGGATAAAAAAAGAATACAATGTGTAGACACCTCATTCTGTTACCCCTAACTCTCCTTAGGTCCCTAGTACCTCCACTCATCAGCTCAAACCCAGGTCATGTCCCAAGCACTGACCTGGAAGCCATCGGGCACTCCTCGGCTCGATTTGACCAAAAGTCAAATTTTTCATCTTGATCAAGACTGAATGAATCTTCAAAGGGAACTGAATACCCTTTCCAACGGTCCACCCCGTGCGCGATTTCGACTTACCATGCAGACGAACGGTCCGTTTGCATCCGAAACCTGACTCAGAGGCCACCGGGCGCTCCCGGGCTCTGTTTGACCTAAGTTAACTTTTCAAATCAACTGAGGCTGAATGAATCTTCGAAGGGCACTGAATACCCTTTCCAACGGTCCGTCCCGTGCACGATTCTGACTTTCCATGCGGACGAACGATCCGTTTGACTTCGGGAGGCCACCGAGCGCTTCCTGGGCTCGGTTGACCAAAGTCAACTCTCCAAACGGGGTCAAACTCTTTGTAATGTCAAATTACATCTCCTAACCTTTCCAATGGTATGCCCCATGCGCGATTCGAACTTACCATGCGGACGAACGATCCATTTGCCTCCGAACGATTCCCCGTCCAGCGGACTGACAAACGCTTTCGAGCCATATTTGACCCAAAATCAACTCTCGAAATCGGGATAAGTCCAAAGGACTTTCGATGGTCTCTGAATTACCTTTCCAACGGTATGCCCCGTGCGCGATTCTGATCGACGGTTTGCCCTCGGCGGCCGATTTTCCGAAAAAGCTTGAAACACACTGCCAAACGGCAGGTCCCAGAACCTGCCTATCGGCACCTTCCTGCCAACAGGCAGGAAGGGATCTATGTCGATCGGCAAACCCCTGGGCCTATAAAAGGAGGCCTTGGCCTCATTTGCAGGGGAGAGCTCAGATCAGAAGGAAATCACTCTCAGCAAGTCCCAGAAACCTCTCTCGAAGGCAGCGTGATTTTAACTCCCAAATCCCCCCTTTACTTCCACTTGTCATCATCCCCTCCATCAAACTTGGTGAATTAACCAATCTCCATCATCATCCAAGGTGCAAGGGCTAATCTCCAACATTCAAGATCAAGCTCAAGATCTTCAAGAAGGTCCAACTTTCTCAAACTCTCTCTTAAATTCTCTTAAATTACCAATAACTTATTTTCTTACTTAGCACTTTTATTATCTCATCTCACACATCCTAATATACCTTTTATTTAGTATTATTGCACTTCTCTTATTTTCATATAAATAAAACCCAAAAAAATATGAAAAAGAGGGTCTGCTCATAAATTCCAAATAGGGATTCTCACACTATTTCCACACTTTTCTCACAACTAAAATACTTTTTCTACACACACACACACACACTTACAAATAAGAGATTCCCCATTTGGATTTATGGGATAAATCCCACCCCTCATTTTGTATGCGAACTACGTGGACTTTGATGCCTTTATAGGCTACATAGGCGTCTCGGGGTAAAACCTGAGATTCGAGTCCTTTTTTTCACTTTTTCTTATTTTCTATCTTCTCTTTGTCCCATTTTCTATTATATTATATTCATTCATTCTTAGTGGCGTATTATCTCACATGCGTTATCGTTCCCTAATAACAATCAACGCAAGGGTAGTCGCACAAATCCTATTTTCTACATTAATCTCACATTCCTATGGATGACTCGCTTTATCTTTTCCATGATACAAGTCGAGGAATCCTACCTCCATTCTATATATACACATGCACACATATCACGGGGGGAAATATAAAGGAAAATAACAAATATTCATGAGAGACCGAAAGGGCGGAATGAGTGCCTAACACCTTCCCATTTCGTAACTAAGCCTTCGAACCCTTCTCGAATCATTTTGGTTTCGCACGCACCAGTATGTCTTTGGATGCCATCCTTCGGGGTGGCTCCCCCTTTCTTTTGTCTGTTTTGAGTAAAATATACTGACGACTCTGAAACTCTCCACATTTTCACACCTCACAAATCGACGCCGGCCGAAGCGCTCTCCCGAGAGGGGACGCGCGGGACCCGAAGGATCCTTTTCCCTCCGCGGCGTGGATCGGGGATGGCCACACAATGTTTTAAAGAAGTTAGTTTTTGAAGATACTCCAACTAGTAATGGGATGCAAAATGATAATATGGACAATCAGGAGTTCATGGTTACTGGAGCAAGAACTCCTGATCCTTTAGGGAGCAGACAAATGCAACAACGGTTGCACCGTTGAAAGGGATGAACTTGATGAACATATTTTTTGAGTTCTCGAGACAACACAACGTGTATATGGCCAGCTTGGGCCAAGCTTATGTGACACTCTCGATGGCTCCTATTGGAGGAGTAGCTGCAACAGAGACGACCACGACTAGAAAAGTGGCAACGGAGCAAGTTGTGACTCTAGTAAGCCCGTCAGTTGCGAAGAAAGTAGGGATAGAGGAATTTCCCTCCAAAGATATCATGATGGAAGAAGTGAAAAAGTCGCACTCCTCCGAAAAGGAGTGACCTCTTGTGTATGAGGAGTTGTAAAACCCCCACCCTGCCAGTATCAATGAAAAACCATACCCTGAGGAGTACGTTCCCCCTAAGTTCATGAATTTTAATGGGAAAGGAGAAAATCCTAGAGAGCATATCAAGAGGTTTGTGGAGTACCTTGGCATGTATGGCAATGACAAAGAGCTGAAATTATGGGAGTAATAAAATCTCTCATTGGACGGCCATATACGTGCTACTCTTATCTGGCGCCAAACAACATTCCCACTTGGGAGGAAATGCACATGAAATTTTTGCAGAATTTATTCTTGGTTGAGGATAAGTTCACGTTGAAACACTTAGCATAAGAAGTTTAGAATCAAGGTGAGGAGTTGATGCAATACATCAAGCATTTTAGAGAGAGGGCACTAGATGTACATAAAGATGTTACAAAGGTAAAGTTGCTGTTGATCTTTGTAGAGGGGCTGCTGGAGGAATACAAAATTAACCTAATTAAGGAGACTTGAGAGGGTACCTTCAGAGAATTCAAGCGAATAGATAGTAATATTTACATGATCATCAAACCAAGACCCCAAGCATGAAGGGCAAATATTCCGTCCGAATCATGTTTTTGTTAAAAAAAATTAAAAAATTTCAAAAATATTTTCCCCTTATTTTCCCTCCCGTGGGCCCCGTGTTTGGTGCCACGTAGGTCCGTCTCGGGCCGTACCAATTTTTGGATGACCCAAATTTTAAATTTTTTAGCAATCGTGCGTAATCGAAGTCTTATTTATATATTTATATTTCCATTCCTCTTATATATATGTTTTGTTCCAATCCTAATTTTCTAATCCCCCCCATCTCATCCAAAATCACAAAGGAAAAAAGCCCAAAAGTGCTAACCATCGATTAATCGTTGGCATCAGTTATTGCCTATGTCAATTCCAATAGCCAATTTTCCTGAACCATCGTTAGATCGATGGCCAATCGATTGATTGATGGCATCAGTTTTAACCACTTAATCGATTCAGCCCCTTATTACCAACAACACACCCCACTTCATCCCTTACCTTAATCTGTTCCCTTTTAAGCCCTAGTTTTCTTATACACATCTCCAACCCAACATTACTCATTTTCCTCCATTCTCAAACGTCTGAGGTATGATTCCTCAATTTTTATATGGATTTCTTCGAGTTTTTGATGATTAATTTCAATGTTAGGGCTTGCTAGGTGTTGTATGATTAAACTTGTTCTAAATACTCCCCCCACCCCCATGAATGCTTGGAAATTTCTCTATATTATCAAAATATACACATATATTGTATTGGTTATGCTTGTTTTTGTGTATTCTTGGTTGATGACCATTGTGTTTGGATGGGATTGATGCCTAAATTTGGGTGGTATGTTAAAGGATTGATCTTAGCTTTAGTTACCCAAAAATATAATCACAAATATAAGAAATAAAGAGAACAAAAAGAGACACAAGTGATCTTTACATGGTTTAGCTCAAGAATAATGCCAATACTGGTTTTAGAGTTTTGTTCCAATCTCATAGGTAAATTATTTAGTGTTTTTTCAATCTCTCCTTCCTCCCTCAGTTAGGAGAGTAGTGTATTTATAGTAATAAAAAGTTCAAGAGATGGAATGACTTTATAGATTAGGCATTTACACCTTTAATAATATGTAGCTAGATATTATTTACATGCATGTGCATGGTGACTGTTGAGTATCCCACATGTGCCCTTTCATCTGATTGATGGTTCACGTTCCTGGTTGTGGTCGGTTGGCCGACTGGCCAGAGGTTATTGGGGATGACTGAGTTTACTCGTTGTAAAAATTTCAATGGATATGTGGATAGGTGTTACTAGTTCACTGGTCCACACAGCCTAATAAATTTAGTCTACAACAAAAGTCCCCAATAATTCATGCTTAAAGGATTAACAAAAGAATGGAGTATTTGTCTCAAACACTGCTCGACATCGTGGACAGGTGGTGGTCGGTGACCGACCTTCAAGACTTGTAATTTTTCACTCGGTTATACTAAGGCGGTGGCAATTTTGTAAATAACTCAAAAAATAGCAAGCCACCTGAGGGTTCGCTAGTCTTTTTGGCATTTAGGGATATGGGATGTCGTTAATATCCTAAACAGTGGTAAGTTTAATCATTTCAATTATTGGATTTCAAGAGCCATCATTGTACCCATAAAAGGTTTTCTTCTCCCTCCATATTTTCTCACTCTACACTTCGAACTGTTTCATCCATTGTTACTTTTTTGCTGCCTTAAATATTTCAACCGGTTGCTGTTACTGTAAGAATCCTCTTCCTGTAACACCCCATAGTTTTAAACTGTTAATAATTTAAATTAATTTGGAATTCAAAAAAATAAATTTTTTGGATTTAATTACTTATAGCAATTTAATACGTTTGATTTTATTTATGGAAAATAGGATTTTAATTTGAATTAAAATTGAGATTTTACTTTAATATATAAAAATTTAGGCATTTTGGGGCACTTGACCAGACCGAATTGATTCGTCTTGGAAGGCGAATCGATTCGGAATGGTCAGTTTTGGTAGTGCATTGGTTTTAATAGAATTCTTATTGTATTTAAAATCTTAATCTTTTTCAACATTAAAATAACTCAGGGTTAGACTTTTTAAAACACTTTTCCACCAATTTTTCAACCAGAAGACTCCTACAACTTTTACACCGTTCATCAACAAGCCCTAGCCCCAAATTTTATCAAGATTCAACCCAAGTTTTAAAGGCTTAAACTGTGTTTTCTCATGATTGTTCAGAACGGATCTTTATTAATTTGTTGAGAGGATTGAAATGATCTAATCAAAATTTTCAACCAACTTTTCATTAGGCATGAATACTTCTATTATCTCTCTTTAGTACTATGCTTTTTAAATTTTGCCTAAACATTAATTTACATAATTTTCTTAAAATAAATTATCAACCTTAATTAGGGAAAGTGATATCTAATTTGGGACTATTTTTTTGAAAAATATTAATATGAATTAAGACTTGTAACCCTTCTGTGCCTAGGGTAGAAATTATATTTTTGATTATTATGGGGGTAAGTTTGCATGTAGAAACCATAGTGATTTTATTAAAGTGAAAAAGGGACTTGTGCAATCATATGAAATTATGTAGGTATGATCAAAGTAAATTATTATTGTGTGAACCCTAATCTTGCATGATGTTGAAATTATAATCGTTGTATAAAAAGATGGTGTTAATCACAAAGATGGATTGAATGAATTAAATTGAATTTAAATTGTGATCGCATGAGAAATTCGTATAATTGTTGATAAATTGGGATGTGCAATTTATTGTTTTGATTATAATTATCATCGCGGGGGCGACATAAATTTTGGGTAGTTATGCTCTCACCTTAATTTTAGGAATACTGACTAGGTATGGGACTAGTGGATATGCCTTAGTTGTGATTAACACTTTCTAGGTATGGGACTAGTTAATGTAAATTTTCGCGAATGGGATATTCCAGGGTGGGACTAATTTTTGGTATCGTTCCGTTGATTTAGATAGCCTAGGCGCAAGATTAGGAAGAGATAAATGATATTAATTCATCCTATAACATAGGGTAGGACGTGTTTGTGTTTTGGGGACCTCTAGGAATGAGACTAAGGGTAGGTTCCAGGATTATGCTCTATAATAGGGTGGGGCTAAAATAAAATAATAAGAACTTGAGAAATAATAAATGGGTATTAAAATGAATTGGCGTCGTTAATAAGTGCATGACTGATAGAATACGAGTTGGATGGCTATTACGACATGTGGGTGCGTTGGCATCATCAATAAGTGCAAGGCTAACAAAATGCGGGCTGGCTGACTATTATGACATATCATGCATGGAACCACATTAATAAGTGCAGGGCTGACAGAATACGGGCCGACTGGCTATAGAGAGGGGAGTGTGTGTGGTGTAAAGCTTTAGACGGGCCCAGATAAGTGCAGGACATACAATAGGGTTGCATAGGTATGACGATAATAATAATAATAATAATAATAATAATAATAATAATAATGTGATAAATCAATTTAAATAAAAATGGTGACCTTAGAGTAATTACTGAATTGTGATAACATAAGTTGAACTTAAACTTTTGGGGTGGCTTAGTTACCTGATTCAAAATTGTCATAGTTGATTTTATTCATATGTTAATAATTATCTTGTTTAAATTAAAATATTCTATTGTGGTGTTTAGTATGTATAAGGCTAATGTGTGGGTTCACATACCCTAATTGGGGAGAGTAGCTTGTACTCATACGGTGGGCTCTGACCCATTGCATTGACTAACATTTTAGGTATAGCGCTGGAGTAGGTGCATAGGAGTATTGGAGATATTATTGAAGGTGCAACATGAGACTTATTTATTTTAGACACTTTCGTTGTTTAGGATTTACTTTCCATTCCATTACAATATCTGATTACGAATTTGGTGGGCCAATAGGTTACATAGTTGTTGACGATTTTTATTCAGATATTTGCACTTGGATCATTTTATTCGAGTTTATATTTATTTGGAGTTGGATTATTTTGGAGATTATCATTGTGATGGATTTTAATATTTCATGGATGATTATATTTATTGGATAAATCTGATTATTATCTAGTGAAAATAAATTTTTATATGTCTCATATCTGTCAGATGCCAAGGATGATTACTTATTTAGTGACACCTGACGTAATTTGGCGACACCGGTTGGCCACATCGCTTGCTAAATTGTGCGGGGTGTCACACTTACTCTCATTTTTTCTTCCAGAATTAATAAAATAGTTTATACGATAGATGATAGTTGTTTGGAGGAATTTTTGGGCAAAAAATCCCAGATTGGGTAACCACAAAGATAGTTTCTGGTACTTGTGATTTGTGTGCTTTAAGTGAGGGTCATTGGTTGACCATAATTTTTATAGCTGAATGTGGAATTATTTTCCCGCCAAATAATTTATTTCTCAAATTTCGTTAATACTTCGATGTGGTCCTTTCTTAGTTGGGTCTAAAATAGCTAGAGGGTGGTTAATGGAGTTAACAACCTTAATGAGATATATGGGACCCACATAGGAAAAACTGATCTAATGTATTGCTATAGCAGGGGGACCACTGGTGACAACATTCATTACTTGTAGACATGATATTCCAACAGAGCTCTGGTGGTGAATTTACATGACTCCAATAACGATTATTGGGAGTATGAAATTGTAGTTAAAAACTGGCAGTATGCCCCTCTTCATGAGGGTGCAAAATACACTGGGCCAAGAGGCCCTCAGGAAGGGCGAGGCCTAGATATGCACTTTAATTATGTCATATATTTTGTTTGTATTTGTTTTTCTTTCTTTGGTTTGCTAATTATCATTTTCATATTTGTTTTTTTATAGAAAGAAGGAAGAAGGACTTCCCTCCTGACTCTGAAGTAAATTTCGTTGGTTTGAAGTACTCTGGTCTATCCAACAAAGGATAGAAGAAGTTCATCCATGCTCGACTTCAGTCCTTTTTTACTAAGAGAGTTCCATCACCTCTTTTTGTAGCTCGAACTACATAAGATGTTTCAATGGCCTCACATATTTGGACGAGTTGACCTCGTATTTTTCTTTCGCTGCTCTTGAATCCCTTTTCCAAGAAGAGGGAAATACTATCTTTGGAGGAACCTCCTCTTCTTTTGAATCCTTTGATTTAACCATTGTTCCCTCTACTCTCTCATCGCCTAAAAAGATGGCTAACAGGAAGATCTCAAACTTACTTGCTGGGTCTATGTCTCCCCCTCCTACCAAAAAGAAGAAAGCCGCAGGTGAGGGTGGTTCCAAGCACCCAGTGGTGGTGGTGCCCGATGAGGTGAAGAGCGTGGAGCCTTAGTACAAGAGGTTGATGAAGGGTCTTACCGACTGACAGGAGTTGGTGAAGAAGACCCAGGCTGACCAAATTTCAGTTGATGATGCTTTCGTGGTAGTGAACCCTGGTCTAGCCAAGGGATTGACATGTTTTGGACTTTTTCTTGTGAAAAGGTCTGTTACTGCTCCCTTGTCTAAGGAAAGATTACTGGAGAGGGCCAACCATAATTTGGCTTTGGTAAGTTCCTACTCATAGGATCTTGTATTTCTGGTAAGCATTTTTACCATTATACTTGACTGATTGACTTTGTTCCTCCTATTTTTTTCATTCTTAGTGGATTATGACCAGATTTTGATGATGGGCGACCAGTTGAGAGAGTCATATGTTGATGTTGAGTCTGACTTCAAAGGTTTGAAGGATTCTTTGGATGCCTCCCAGAAGACACATGTAAAAGATCAAGAAAAATAGAAGAGCCTACTGGATAAGGCCGACCAGGATAAGAAGGATGCACTAAAGGCTATTGAAGATGCTTCTAAGGTTACTATTGACACTGAGAGGAAGTATCAGGACTTGAAAGCCAAACTAAAAAAGGACAAATAAAATGCTTACACCCGTTGCTGGAAAGTGGCCTTTGCAAAATGTGGTCGTGCAGATTGAGTACTTGAAGAAGACCTCCTTTAAAGAAGGATAGGATGCTTCCCTTAAACAATCCGACACAGCTGTTGATCTAGATCTCTTCCAGCAGTTTAACCTGGTACTCCTCCTGTCATTGATAAGGAAATGAAAGATGAAGAAGGGACTTGCGAGTCTTCTATGGTTCCTAAGACGTCGGTAATGGTTGCCCGACCTGAAGATAAGGCCATAGTCCTATTTCATATTTTCATGTTTTTTATTTTTTAATGCCTGGTTCTCTTGTACTTCGGAATAATTATCCCTTTGATGTACTCTTCCACAGTTTTTAATAAGATTGTCCTTTGTTTGCTCTGCATAGTGTTGATGTTTGCTGAATTTGCCTTTTGATTTTTGTACTCATATTTTGTTTATTCAATTCAAATCTAGGAGGTCTGCTATAGCAACAACCGAGGGTGATCTCTTCAGAAGAAGGGTCCAAATTTTTGAGGTAGGTTATGAAGATTTGGAGGAAGACGAACTAGAGGAATTGCTTGGCTTGGATGCCTCTAACCAAGTTACAAAATCTTAGGTTCATCTAAAAAGGTTATTTAGTCAGGCCGTACCGATAAATGCTTCCTATTATGAGAGATCCTCCTATATCTTACTAGTCTACATGCTGATTATGAAGCTAAATATGCTCGGTTCAGCAGTGAGAAGGATTTTGATAAAAAATTACAGGATATTTCTTTGGCATACAACAAGAAGGAATTTATAATGAAGTGTGAGCAGAACAGTGCTTTGGGAGGTTGCTAGTTTGTTGGAATAAGTAAATAATTTGTTGAGGAATGAATTAGAAGATTTGAAGAAATCAGTAGGTGCTGACCAGAATGAGGGGTTTATCCTTTATGGAAAAGGAGAATGCTAAATTGATGGAGGAGATAGAAAATCTAAAGAAGTCTAAAGGTGATCAGTTATCAAAGTAGGTGGTAGTTGCTCAACCCACTATTGAGGATGAAAAGATGAGGAAAACTCTAGCCGACCAACCCAATCTGATCAAGAATCAGTATTCCAGTATTAAGAAGTTAACTGAGAAGGTTGATCATCTTACCTTTAATTTTCACAAGTAGTCGAGGGCCATTTGGATGAATGGTTATGACAAAGCCTTATCACAAATGAGAGACGAGTTTGAACAACCCGTAAGGGAAGGCTACAAATGGGATTGGTTGAATGCCTTGACTGTTCTAAAGATACCCAAGGAAGATTCGTTATGGCATTGGAACGATCCCTGTTGCTTGGATTATCCTAACCCTCCTTTCAAGCTAGATGTTACTTGAATTCCCACTGATTTCATACCAATAAGGATTGTTAAAAAATACTTGGGCGACTACGACCTTCATGGGGAAGATACCATTGTCCGATCTCTTGATCTAGTTGGTAAACTGAGTTCTAGACGATAAGTAAGACTTAGGGAGCTGAGATCCACCATTCTACATTTTACTCTAGATGTTCCCCCTGAAGGGATGTAAAAATCTCTAGGAAAGTGTCTAGCCCAGTTAAAAGACTCGATATCATCCACACCTTAATGTTTATAATAAATAAATAGTAAGTTGTAACCATGACACATTTGAATAAAATATAAGCTATGTTTAAAATGCATAGTTGTGGCCTACCAGTGTTTTTACATTGTGATTAAGTGGTTGGCCTTTGGCTGACTAATCTGCTTGACTGGTTACTTATTTAGACGAACTAGAGTAGTCCTGCCTTAGGTTCTACTAACACTCTTAGCCTCATGCAAACATTTCTTGTTGTTTTAGACTAAGTGTTTGAATTAGTTATCATTGGCAACCAAATTTTAAAGGACGTGCTCCTTGACTTGGTCTAGTAAAACTTATTTTTCTTGACTTTAAGTCATACAAGAAGTTTAAGAATTAGTGGTAAAACTTCTTGTTCTTGACTTTAAATAATATATGAAGTTTTAAAATTGGGAACTTCTTATTCGTGAATTGTCAAAGGAGAACACATACATGATGATTTGCTGACGTTTTGTTGAAAATTGATTTGAAAGTTAGTTGTTTGACTGTTTTGAGATTTCTATATCTCCCATTCCCTAAAAACAACATAAAAAAGGAAGTCAATTGATGATAAACAAATAAGTTCTTATTAACACTGAAAAGAATTGCTATATATGTATTGAAAACTTCAATACAAAATCACAGATAATATTTCCTAAGATGCTTCAAGTGTCTCCAAGCAAGAGGTACCTAGTCAAATAACTTCAGAGATGCGATAGGGACCATGCCAATAAGCCTCCAATTTGTTTCCTTTTTGGAGCACTTTCTTTAGAACATAATGTCCCTAAATTAAGTCGCTCGGTTTCACTCTTTTGTTGTAGAACCTGATAGTACATTGTTGATAGGCAACTACCGAAAGTATATTGTTCTCCCTAACTTCTTCTACCAAATATAAATCTAACCTCCTTATGAGATCCCTTTTAGGAGAGATAAAGTGAAACATTCCGTGACTGGGTAAACCAATATCTGAAGGAACCACAACTTCGGCTCCCAATTCTAGCATATATGGAGTCTCGCTGGTAGCTATCCTCGGCATAGTTCTATAGGCCCACAATATATCTCAACATGGAAAATTCCACAAAGTGATGTGCGATCGATAGATTTAAGAATTTCTTGGTGCTCAACTGTAGAAATCCTACAAAATTAGTTTAATAATACATATACAAAGAAAAATATTACGAAAGACTAAATCAAATACAATTTAAAACAAACAAGTCCATGGCAACGGTGCCATTTTTATAGCCAGTGAAAAAACGGGCATTTGTGTTACCTCTGCCAGATATTGTTTTCGTCGCCCACCGCTATGCAAAAAAACCTAAACTCTTACTACAATCTTTACAAGAGTATACCGGCTAGTCCGGGAATCGAATCCACAAGAAATGTTACTAGACGTTAACTGAGTTATTATTTCTCAGTATAAGGGTAAAATATGAAAGGGTTAACAAAAGATTAATCCAGGTAGGTATTGAAATTAATATTAATCAAATGAGTAAAAACTATAGATTGAGAAGTATAAATGATTACATGGCACGAAAAACTTATCAAGGTTAAATCTCATTTTCACAATTAATAAAATCTAGAGTTGTCACCCCCTAAATTCTCATAAAAGCTTGATTTTGGCATAAAAAAATATCCCTAAGATTATATAAGCAAGGTCATAAATACTAAAAAACACATGATATACACCGTTAAATCTTCTAGGAATGAAATCAAGAACACCCGAACCTATTTAAACTAGTCTAATCCATCACCAAAGAAAATAAACCTATTAATCCAAGGTGAGTATCACTTCAACCTAAACTAAATGATTTAGAATTCATATTAAAGCATGTAATTAAAGAAAGCAATAAATTAAGCAATAAACTAATTAATCAAGCAAATAAACTAACTTGCAAAGCTTAAAACAAGAAATATTGGGGAAAAAGATGAATATTAGCACTTATAAGTAAAAGGGATGAGGCCTTAGGAGAGAAGGTAGAGCTCCCATACCACAAAACCCTAATCTAAACTAAAAATCCAATCCCCCAAACAAGTGAGAGTAAAAATCTATTTAAACAAAACCCTAAGGGCAAACTTGTAAATCAAAAAGTCAAAATCTACAGGGCCGAATTGATTCTGGTTAAGGGACAAATCAATTCGGTGCAGGGGAAATACATTTCTGCCCAGGTTCGAACCGATTCGCTTTATAGCCCCGAATCTATTATGTTCTGACCCGAACCGATTCGCCCCAAGCAAGTTTGAATCTTCATCTCAGACCAACATACAGAAAATGCCGTAACTCCTTCATTATAAATCAAAATTAGGTGCAGTCGGAGGCTTTGAAAATATATATCATAGGGCGACAATTTCCAAAGAGACATTGGACCAGAAACCCAAGCGATAAAATGACTAAAATCCCCTTGAATGTGCTCTTTATGACGGAACATTCCTGAAATGCGACCAAACTTCACCTTAAGCACTTTAACACATACAAAAGCACAATTATACCTCGCAAAAGTCATATAACCATATATAAAAGAGGTTTTCTAGTTAATGAGCATAAATATAGGAATTAAGGTACCCGAGGGGCTAAAATGCATAAGTAAAAAGGATAAATAAATGCAACATTCGAGATGAATCACACCTCCTTACTTACACATTTCTAGCCCCTAGCAATGAAATGCAAAGAAACAAGACTAAATGTAAACCAAAAAAGAGGAGATATGTAAAAGGAGATAAATGTCACTTTCATGGATGAACGATTGCATTTAGTATATGCAATAAGCCGTTAAACCCCTAGTTTACCCTAGTGGAAGAGTGTTGTCTTGTGTGGATTTTGAAGGATGAAATCCACAAAGATCAAAGTTTTCTTAAAATATTCCCAATCAATTAAAAAGATAAGATCAAGGATAACGAAAAGGATTTCACCATTTTATTATCAAAGTGAATGAATTCACATAAAAGTTCGTAGTTATTAACATTAGATTATCTTCAATCACAACTGAAACCATAAGAGTGGGAGGAAAGGCGAGCACATGGAAATAGTTTGATTTGGATCTTTTTTTATAAAACGGATAATAAGCATTAAAGCGTGCATGATATTCAATCCTAACCGGAGTGTACACTCAACAAATGAAATCACTAAGAAATGGGGGTATAACACACACGAGACATGCACACAAAAAGATTAAATGTAAATGGAAACAAGGTCGCGCACATATAGTCGATGAAGAATGATATATATAAAATGCGAAATATGTAATATCAATGAAAGGATATCATCATTAAAATATATTCACCTTAGGATCACATAGGACTAGTATGGGTTATAATGTAGGCTAGGATCGAGTTATGAAATGAAGGTAATATGTACAGATTTAAAGTTGTTCGGGGATGAAAAACTTGGGATAGTAAAAAATTGTGTGCAATTTCAAAGTTGGAATATGATTTTCATTACAAGCATTGGATATAAAAATGGAGAGTAATAAAGATTATTGAATAATATGTACAATATGGAACTAATTTCTCTTTCTCTTATTTTTTCCTTTTTAACTTCTTTTTATTTTGTTTTCTTCTTTTGTTTTTTTTCACTTTTTTTTTCACTTCCTTCATTTTCTTTTCTTTTCACTCTCAAATGCTCAATTTCTACCACATAAAAAAATATTTTAATCCGAAGTATCATTCCAAATAAAGGTATGGAAGGTGATATATATGGTTTAAAACTCCAGTTTAGGGTTGGTTATTGGATTTTGGGTTATAAATGGAAGAATATATTTAGACTCAAAGGGGTTAACGAGGAAAAACATACACATTAGGTCCAGTTCAATATGGGTTAAATAATAAAGGTGACATATGACCCTTTCCTAAAGGTTATGCAATTCTCGAGTCAAAACAACTTTGGAAATTATGCTCAAGTAACACATTTCAAAATATGAACTTAATTAATGAACGATCAATGAAAAAATAGTGAGATTATCAACGACTTTAACGTTTTCAAGGAGGAAAGAGTATTGTATAACACTCACAAATGAAGAAAAGCCTAAGCTTCGTGTAAGTACAATGATACAAAAGATTACCGTGTTATAAAAATCTTAAACTAAATCCTTTAAACAATAAAAGCGCATTTACTCATGGGTTTAAAGTTTAATTCATGAAGTGTTTCATAATATCAATGATTCGAGGACTAAAGTCTAATATAAAAACATGCATCATTGAATGATCAATTGGATCGGGCATTTATTTGAAAATTATCATTGGAAACAAAGAAAATATTTTTGATTTTTTTTTTAATTTTAATGACAAAAGCATGATTGGGAAGAACATATAGCATATCCCACACCCCAACTTAAAAACTTGCATTGTCCTCAATGTGAACCAAGAATTAATTTAAAGAGAGGACAAGAACGATATTACCCAAAATGGAGAGATTTGTGGAAAGTACAAGTCCAAAGATTCTACAAAATATATTAGCACCAAGAGTAATAAAAAAAAGAACTAAAACTTGAACTTATTACACAAGACAATAAGTAGAAAAAACAACCTAATATGCATAACCTACAATTTTAACTTCTAACTAACTATACACTAGAAGATAAAAAAATTTAGGATCCACCTAAAATAGAATTTTACTTTGAGGGAAAATCGGTTTACCCTCATTTGAGTGCATATCTTTCGAAAAATAAGAACCCCATTTGAACAACGAAAGCTATGTGTAAGGCGAAAGAAAAAAACCATCACTATTTAAAAGTTTTTAGGGTATGATGGGTGGTTTGGATAAAATGGGTGACCAATACAAATGGGTTCAAAAAAATATAATTTCCTCCCAAAGATCTTGCAATTAGAGTGGGAGGTGGCGCACATAGGGTAAATATTACCTTCATGGAAAATGACTCAAGAAAGTAATCCTCATTGGTGAAAGCGTTAAAATTTTAAACCGATTCATGGTGTACTTTTAACGGTTTGATAATGTAGAATAATGATGGGGAGGAAATAAATTCAGCCTCAAAATATGAGTCATCATCGCTTGAAGATTGAATTCCAAAGGAGAAGGATTCACGTTGAATAAAACGTTCTTCAAAAATTGTTTGAGGTTAAATATACATCTCAACCTCCTTTTTGTTTTCTAATGAAGAAATTATTTCATTAAATATGGATACTACATCCATTTCTTCCTCACTTTCAATCTTTATTATACCATGGGCAAAGAGAAGAATGGTTTGTTCCAAAGTAGGTATCAATTCCTCATTTGTTTCAAGACACTCCTCAACTTCAAAAGTCTCAGAAGAAAAATCATCCTTGGATTCAATTATTGCATCAAAATCTTGTTTCTAATAATGATTTTCTTCTCGATAATGGTTTTCAAAATTTTCATTTTCAAGAATGCTCAAACCCTGACGCAATATCTTAGGTGGAGGTGCGGATTCCCTAAAATGAGAAGTTTGGAAACCATCCTCTAAACTATTATCAAAATCATTATTATAAGAATTTTGAAAGCTATTGCAACTAGTTTCACCATTCTTACTAAATGAATATGTGGTCCATTATCCGAATAATTATTCTCAAAATTTCCGTAATCCGTTATTTGACTTTTGTAATACTCACCCAAAGTCATTTTAAATGTATCAAGCTTTTGACTTTGAGATTATTGACCAAAAGTTATAGGTTTAGGGATATTTTGAGAATTATCAATGCGATTACTAAAATAAGATATGTTTACCCCAAAAGGCTTAAGATGGAAAATTCCACAAAGTGATGTGCGACCGATCGATTCAAACATTTCTTGGCTCTCAAGTGAAGAAGTCCTACAAATTTAGTTAAATAATACCAATACAAATAAAAATATTACGTAATACTAAATAAATTATAATTTAAAACAAACAAGTCCCCGATAACTGTGCTATTTTGATAGCTGGAGGAAAATCGAGCGTTCATGTTACTTACTCTAGTTGTTGTTTTCAACTTCCACCGCTATGAAAAAAACCCTAAAATATTATTACACTCTTTACGGGAGTATAGTGTCTAGTTCGAGTATCGAATCCACTTGGAATGTTGCTAGACGTTAATTGACTTTTTACTTCTCAATAAAAGTGCAACAGATGAACGGGTTAACAACAGATTAATTCAGATATGTATAAAAAACAATATTAATCCCTCAGATGAGTAAAAATAATAGATTGAGAATTATATCCCTCATCTCGGGTTGATTAGTATAAATGGTTACATGGGATTAAAAACTTACCAAGGTTAAAATCTCATTTTCACAATTAATAAAATCTAGAGTTCTCAACCCCTAAATTCTCATAAAAGCATAATTTGTTTAGACGTCAACATATATCCTTAAGATTACACACGTAAGGTCGTATATACGACGCTAAATCTTCTATGCATAAAATCAAAAACAACCTAACCCATTCAAACTAGTCTAATCCTTCACTAATGAAAAGAAACCCATTAATCCAAGGTGAGTTCAATCAGGTCAACCTAAACTAAATTAGCTAGTAAGCATATTGAAGCATGTAATTAAAGAAAGCAAAAAATTAAGCAATAAACTAATTAACCGAGCTTGGAAACTAATTAACAAAGAAACTAAACTAACTAGGAAAGCGTAAAGCAAGAAAATAGTGATTAAATATATGGGGGAAAGGATGAATAGTAGCACTTATAAGTAAAAAGAATGAAACCCTATGAGAGAAGCTGAAGCTGCCATACCACAAAACCCTAATTTAAACTAAATATCTAATCACCCTAATAAATGATATTAAAAACCCATTTGAACAAAAACCTAAGGGAAAACTTGTAAATTGAAAAGTCAAAATCTGCAGGGCCGAATCAATTCTAGTCAATGCCGATTCGGTGCAGGGGAAGTACATTTCAGCCAGGGATCAAGTCAATTCTCTTTAGAGCCCCGAATTGATTCTGGTCAAACCAAAACCGAATCAACCCGGATACCCGAACCGATTCGCCCCAGACAAGTTTGAATCATCTTTTATGAACATACGAAAAATTCCATAACTTCTTCGTTATAAATCAGAATCAGGCATAGTCGGAGGCTATGAAAAGCCATCTCAGTGGGATACAATTCCATATAGACATTAGACCACAAACCTAAATGATAAAATGACTAAAAGTCCCTTAAATGTGTGCTTTATGATGAAATTTTCTCAAAATGTGATCAAACTTCACGTCAAGCACTTTAATACCTACAAATGCTTAATTATACCTCGAAAAGCATATAAACATACATAAAAGAGATTGTATGGTTAGTAAGAATAAATATAGGAATTAAGGTATCCAAGGGTGATAAATTACATAGTAAAAAGGGTAAATAAATTCAATATTCGAGACGAATCCGTTGGTAAAATGAGACTTGCCACTGGTCATGTACCTAGATCACCCACTATCAAAATACCGTAGAAAGTATCTTGAACCTTAAGAGAAACTTGAACAACAAAGTTGTTTTGTCACTTTTAGGTACCTAAGAGGTGGTAACCTTTTTCTCCCCCTTATCATTGTTGGCACTAGTCATTATATTGGACATGTTCTCATGAGGCATAGACATCCTTTGAAATTCTTCCATTAATTGTTTAGAAGTCGTAACTAGAAACTCAACTTTCTTTCGAAGACTATTAAGGTTGCTATAGTGGTGTGTGGGAGCATGCGTGTGAGAGACTCTTCCTAGCTTATAGCAAAACTCCCTAAGGAAACCTTTTCATTTGAAATGGGTACAAACATATATTTTTTGGGTCGATCTTAGTTAAAACACTAGGATGTGTTCTCCTTGGTGGGTTAGGTGGAGGTCCATAAGGATCTAACAAAAATCTTGCAACCGATTCGGGTGCAGTCTTGGAAGTGGATGCACCCTTGTAACTTATGCCACTCCTCTCTTTAGAACTTAAAGCGTGACCTGAGAATATCTTTCCTACTTTCTTAGATGTGTCCTATAAGGTCACTTTGACCACCCAAGCACGTTCAAGATCATTCTCGTAAGAAGCATGGGCTTCAATTTTTTCACGAGTCTCCAATGATGCTAGAAGATCTCTCATTTGACTAACAACTTTGTTGATTAATTCGATCTTTTCCCTACCCACCAAAACAAGTTGCTTACTCAATGAGATTCTAACTGAGGTCTCACTCTCTTACTAAACTTTCAACTCATTCTCTAAGACAACACCCTAAGAGTCAATTTTTTATTTTATTTTTATTTTTTAAAGAAGGTAAAGTTCGAAGTAAGCATATTGAAGATCACGTTCTCCCTCAATAAAATTATCACTCTTAAAATCTCCTGAATTATTCGAATCATTGTCGAGTGTTGTATGTAAAAATTACTTTCCTACATGGACCGATAAACATTAGACATATGTCCTCCTACATGGCCACTCAACTATCTTGGTCGGCTTCATAAACACTTAGTTAGATGGCATGCCGACCAACTCTAAGAACATGAACTGTCAGGAATAACAAAGGTTATTTGGATGGAATAACAACCAACACTGAATATCAAGAGTCTCATTTATTATACACATATGTAAATTCCTAGAGATATAAAGACATTCCATATCTTGGGTTCCTAAACACTATAAATACATAATCTCCCTTAGCTTAAAGGGATGATTCAATCAAGCACAAGAACACCCCATACTGATCTATTGTTGATGATGCCTGAAACAACACCACCAGGTAAGGTGTTTGTGAGCTCTAATCAGTGTATTACAATGGTAGTATAAGGGTATATAGTAGAAGAAGGTGAGGAGAAGAGGATTTAACACCGGAATATAAGTGGTTCAGCCAATTAGGCCTACGTCCACTGTGCAAGTGCGTGATTAATATCACTGTATGGGGGCTCTAATGGCCATATATACAATCTCTCGAGCTTTCTCTCTCTACTGTGTATTTAGACAGAGTTTCAGCTAGGGTTGTTGATTTCAGATCCCTTACAAGGTAGAGAATGACCTCTATATATAGTGCCTGAGGGGTGTAATGTACCCCCCAAGCATGCAATGAACATGTGCATAAGGATCGAACCAGTATGAGAATGACACCTGGCTGATCTCATGTAGATAATGATGACCTCAATATTCCCCCACGTGAGTGGAATGATTTGGTTATAACTGATTGTGTACACGTGTTCCCAATAATACATATGCTGATAAGGACTCCGCCATCTGTGAATGGTCCCAACCTCGGTCTGGAAGAGGGCGAGGTGGTGACCTTGGATCAGTGGGAAAGCTGAGGTAAGGCATGTTGAGTTGTAATGTCGGCCTGGGCTGAGGTACTGGTGGCGTAGCAGGAACATCGGCTGATCCCCAACCGAGACTCGTTATGATGATGGGTGGCTACTCTGCCTGAACCAAGCCGAGGTTGCAAACCTTGGATGACCAGATGGATAACCACCTCTGTGGATTATGGAGAACTCTCTCGCTGAGGTAGCTAGTAACGTCGGCCATGTCCGACCTTATTTAGGTTGAGACTGCTGGTTGTTGATTTAAGGTCCCTCTAACATCGGTCATCTTCATGGCCGAGGTTGATGTCTCTGAGCTGAGGGGGTACATTTAGGGCATATCAATCACCTCTAGCCCTTAGTTACATGTGTGATTAGGTGCCTAAGGGGTATATTTGCCCAAGGTTGGACTTCCTTAGGTGTTGGTACCTTTTTGACAAGTGTCAGCTACTGAAGTGGCTAGCGTGCCTGACAAGTGTAATGATTGCAGTCTTTTGGGCTCCCAAGGCAATAATGGGCCTTGGGATGCGTGTGGGGTTATTTGAGGGTTTATCCTTCATTTCCTTTATCTTTCTTCCCCACTCTTTCATTTTCTCGCCTACAATTTTTTGATTCTCTCTCTCTACCAGAGTTTGGTTAGCGGTGCTTTTGGTGACTCTTCCTTGCCAACTTCTCTCTTTCTACTCCATACATTCTCTTCAGGTATCGTCTATCACCCCTCTTTCTCCATTTATTGTATTTTTCTGCCTTGTTCTTCCGTTTGTTGCAATTTTTGGCGTGTTTATACATTTTTCGACGAGCCTAAGAGTTTTTCAGCGACTGTTCTTTAATTGTTCTTGTTTAAAAGCTTAGTTTGATCCTTAGTCAATTTGCCAATACTGTTTATTGAGGAGAGTCACACGTGTAGGGTGTGCCTCGTATGCTCAGACCCCTTTACCAACTCTTAGAGGAATTCCCCTATCTAAGGGAGAATACCTTAGATAAAATTAGGCAAATAGAAAGAGCCCAAGAGGAAGCTCATAGGGCAGAGGCATTCCTCCTCAGACCTATCTTTCCACCCCCTCTGAAGGTCATATACCCTGAGCCAGCCGAACCAGTTAAATCGGCAGAGGTCCCAGTCAAAACTACCCCCATGTTCGAGTCTGAGTCGTCTGCCTCAAACCCTATCTGTGGACTCTTTTTAAGAGGCTATGGACTTTTCCACTCAGCTGGACTAGGTCCCTGATCAAGCCGAGGTTTCTAATCGGGCCTCATCCCACAAGATTTCAAGCACATCGCACTCTTACTCCGACGTTGAGGTTGTAGGACCTAGCGTTGCTGTTCCACTAATTCTTGAAGCCATTCCCCTGTCGGCTGTCACAGGAGCTGAGTTCGCTCAGAGGTTCCCAAATGGTGCCCCATCGTCTGCTCAGGCCGACGTTGAACCGAATGATGATGATGATGCTGAGAGAGATGTTGACACCTCTGAGGCGGTCGAGATAGAGAGCACCGTCATCGAGATTGACCTTCTTGCCTTCAGGCATCTGTACTCCATCAACCCGTCCATAAAACTCAGGAGACCTCTGAGGGAAGAGAGGGCTTTCGATGGCTGAGATGGTGAGATTTGTCTGTATGAGTAGATATTCAAGTTCGGATTTCATCTGCCCATTAATCCCATCATTAGGGCCATACTTTCCTTCATCAACTTAGCTCCTTCTCAGTTATCCCCCAATGCCTGGAGGGTGATAATTGGAGCTATAGTTCTATGGAAGGCAGTCCACCACTCAGACCTTCCTATCCAGGTCTTCATCGGGTGCTACATCCCTTCCTTTGCCAGGAATCATCCGAGCTATTATCATTTCTTAGCTCGAAAGTTAACTAAGAAGATGTTACAGGTTACCCAAAATAGTAACCACAATTGGAAGCCGCGGTATTTCTTTACCTCAGGGGCATGGGAATTTGGCCCTTGTGTCCCCTCTTCGAACTTAGAGCCGAGGATACCCCTGAGATGGGGCAAGGTGTCAATGTCTGCCAGGGTTGACCCTGGGCTAAGCCAAAATAATCTTCAAATGTTGAAAGACCTTCAAGATCAGGGGGAGCATGGTCTGTTGGTTAAGTTCGAACATCTGATGACCCCTTACTATCTCTCTGAGATTGGTCTTGGGGGTAGTCCTCTGATAGAGCTTCGTAAATGCTTATTTTATTATTTCATCAAGTTAAACCTCTGACTTTTTATGTCTTTGATCTTCTAACTCAGACCTTTCCATTTGTAGAACGTCCTGAAGGCATCTCAGACAATATCTGGGAGATGTCTGCCCCAAGTCTCATAAAGTTGGTGAAGGAGGCAGGCTTGAGTTCACCCCCTCCTCCTCCACCGAAGAAGAGTGTCGGCACATCCAAGGTCGACGCTACAAGAAAGAGGAAAACTACAACCACTTTCCCCGAGGATCAGAGGAAAAGTAAGGCTCAGAAGGCCATCCCCATATCCTCTAAAGATACATTGGCTGCCCGTCTGGAGCAGTTGAAAATTAATGATAGCATAATAGGCCACAGTTTATAAGCGTTGGATGCCATCGGCTCTGCTATGATCGATGCTGACAAATGCTTTTGTCGCTCCATGGATACCCCCTGCTGGTTGAATTTGGCCTTCACAGGTCTATTCAGGTAAAACTTTAGATTTTAGTTTAGTTCCAAAGTGTAACCTCAACTTTGAATTTGAACTTATACATTTGATTTCTTAATTTGCAAGGCCTCGTTGCTATGCACCATCTTGCTAATTGGACTCTGAATAAGTTACCCCTCATCGAGAAAGGCCAAGATGCCGAGAAGGTGCAGGACTCACTGAACGCAAAGGTAGGTCGTCTAAAGTCTGCCTTTGAGGGGTCTGATAAGAAGGTTAAGGAGTTGGAGAAAGAGATCTCCAAGATTAAAAAGGACTACACCCTTACTTTGAAGGCCAATGACGACGTTCTCCAGCAGAAGGTTGATGCTGTAGTGAAGACAGCCCTTGAGGATGCTTTTGAGGGGATCCTGGCTGATTATAAAGTCTCTGATGAATTCATCAAATTTGGCTTTGAATACCTCGAAAGAGGTATTAAGGCAACTGGCAAATGGGCAGCCGCTAAGGAGAAGGAGTCAGGGAGCTTGAAAGCCTCTGACTTCATTGGTCTAGGCTTTGCCAACCCTCAATTTTGCCCAGGCCCTTCAAGAGGTTGAAGAGAAAGATGCTGCCTCTGCAGAGACTGCACCTTTGGATGTTACTAAGACTGAAGGCGCCAACCTCCAAGTTTATTTGGCCGAGGTGACCAACATCGGTCAGGGGAATGAGGCCGAGGATGCCAACACAATAGCTGCAAACCCTTAGGCCTTTTTTGTGAAGCTTTATGTAATTCTTTGATTTTGATTTCAAGATGTAACTTCTGATGAAAAAAAAACTCTTCTATCTTGTAATTTGTAACTCTAACTTTGATCTATATCAGCCTTTGAGGAGGGCCTTATTTCCTTAATTGCTGAATGTTTCTTGAATGATTTTCTTTGCCATGCAATGTGTGTTCAGCCCTTGAAGTCTCAATATAAGTTTACACCAAATTAATAGTGTCTGAGGTCATCCAAGTATGATGTCTGACCTCAGACCTTGTCACCAAATCATGATGTTATAAGGTCTGAGGTCATCAACTAAGACGTTATCCTCATAAATATTCACCAAAGAAATGATGTTAAGGTTATGAGGTCATCCAAGTATGATGTCTGACCTCAGACCTTATCACCAAATCATGATGTTATAAGGTCTGAGGTCATCAACTAAGACGCTATCCTCATAAATATTCACCAAATAAATGATGTTAAGGGTTTGAGGTCATCCAAGTATGATGTCTGACCTCAGACCTTGTCACCAAATCATAATGTTATAAGGTCTGAGGTCATCAACTAAGATGTTATCCTCATAAATATTCACCAAATAAATAATGTTAAGGGTCTGAGGTCATCCAAGTATGATGTCTGACCTCAGACCTTGTCACCAAATCATGATGTTATAAGGTCTGAGGTCATCAACTAAGACGTTATCCTTGTAAATATTCACCAAATAAATAATGTTAAGGGTCTGAGGTCATCTAAGTATGATGTCTGACCTCAGACCTTGTCACCAAATCATGATGTTATAAGGTCCGAGGTCATCAACTAAGACGTTATCCTCATAAATATTCACCAAATAAATGATGTTAAGGGTTTGAGGTAATCCAAGTATGATGTCTGACCTCAGATCTTGTCACCAAATCATGATGTTATAAGGTCTGAGGTCATCAACTAAGACGTTATCCTCATAAATATTCATCAAATAAATGATGTTAAGTGTCTGAGGTCATCCAAGTATTGACACAGGAACTGATCTTCTCATTAATAATCTCTTTGTAAGATGATACATTTACATAAAAGCCCTGGTAACATCGTATGTAATACTTTTTTAGATGATCAGCATTCCATGGGTTGGAGAAAGGTTCCCCTTTGAGGTTTTCTAGCCTGTAGGTTCCGTACATAACCTCCTCAATCACTTTGTAAGGGCCATGCCAATTTGGGTAAAGCTTATTTGCCTTCTGTAACCTCTTCTTCAGCATTAGGTCTCCCACAACTATGGGTCTTGATTTTACCCTTTGATTGTAGAACTTTGCTGTTCTTTGCTGGTAAGCTACTTTCCTGATTTCTGCGCCTTCCCTTCTCTCTTCAATTAAGTCTAGGTCGAGTCTTCTCTCCTCTTTTTTCTCCTCAGGGTCATAGGTTTGAACTCTATGAGTAGGGAGTCCTACTTCTGTTGGTATGATGGCCTCTGAGCCATGTGACAATATGAACGGGGTCTCCCCCATTGGCGTCCTAGCCGTCATTCTATAGGCCCATAGTACATCATAACCCTCTTCAGTCCATCTTCCCTTAGCCTCTTCCAACCTCTTCTTGATCCCGTCGAGGATTATTTTGTTAGTGACTTCGGTCTGACCATTTGCCTAAGGTCGGCCAGGAGAAGAGAAAAATTACTTTATCCCAAATCTTTCGCAGTATTTTTCCAAGGAAGAATTCTTGAACTCGGTTCCGTTGTCTGAGATGAGGGTGTTGGGAGTCCATGTCTGCATATGATGTTTTTCCAAATAAATTGGAAGGTCTTATGCTCTGTAATCGTGATCATCGGTTCAGCCTTTACCCATTTGGAGAAGTAATCAATAGCGACTATTAGAAATCGGTAATTATTTACAGCCCTTGGCAGGGGTCCTACTAAGTCAATTCCCCACACTGCGAATGGCTAAGGGGAACTGATTGGCATCATAGGCTAATGAGGTTGATGAAAAATAGTGGAGAATCTCTGACATTTGTCGCACCTCTTTACGTAGGCTGCAGCATCTTTGGCCAAGGTCGGCCACCAGTATCCTTGCATGATAATCCTCTTCGCCAAAGGTCTCCCTCCTATGTGACTGGAGCAAAAACCCTCGTGTACCTCCTATAGGATGTGGGGAACTTCTGTGGGATGAACGCATCTTAGGAGAGGTGATAGGAATCCCTTCTTATACAGTACATCTCCCACCATTGAAAACTTTACAGCTCTGTACCTCAGTTTCCTCCTTTCTGACTTTGATTCTGGTAGCACCCCTTCTCTAATATATCTGATAAGGGGATCCATCCATGAGTTCCCTAGGTTCAAATTGAGGCAAGGGTTACTGACCTCTTCTTCTTCAATGGTCGCCTTGGGCAAGATCTCAACTGGGACTGTCCTTCTAATGTCTATCCTTGTCGCCGAGGCTAGCCTAGCCAATGCATCTGTATGACTGTTATTTTGATGAGGTATTCTCTTCATCTTCACCTCTTCGAAACCTTCGAGTATCATTTTCACCTTCTTCAGGTATTTGGCCATCCTTTCATCCTTGGCCTCATAAACCCCCATTACTTGGTTAACAACCAACCTTGAGTCACTGTGAAGAAGGAGTCATCTTATCCCAAGGGTCCTTCCCAAGGAGAGGCCTACTACCATAGCCTCATATTCTGACTCATTTTTTGATGCCTTGAAGCTAAACATTAGGGCATATTCGATGTTGGTACCATCTGGGGTTGAGAGTATCAGCCCCCGTACTACTCCCACTTTTGTAAGAAGACCCATCGATGAAGAGGTTCCAGATGTCTCTATCTGATGAGAAACCCCCTTTCAACATGATTCCTTGCCTGAAGAGGTATCGGTCTTCCTCATTCTCGGCTACACCTCTGGCTCTCTTGGATACTATTTCTTCCTGATCTTGGAAGACGTTGCTGTTCAATCCCTCAGTAGTCTTTAGATTATTCTCGACCTCTACCTCTTCCCATGTGAACTCTGCGATAAAATTTTCCTGTTCTTGCCCTTTGATGGCCGTCCTAGGCTGATAAGTGAGGTCATATTCACCCAACTCAATCGCCCATGTCATCAATCTACCCGACTTCTCAGGCTTATGGAGAACCTGTCTTAATGGTGAGTCGGTGAGGATGACCATGGAATGGGCTTGAAAGAAAGGCTTCATCTTCCTAGAAGTATGTATCAGGGCGTAGGCCAACTTTTCCATTCGAGGATAATTATGCTCGGGCCCCTGAAGGGCTTTATAGTTGAAAGTACACAGGACTTTGGACCCAAACATCTTCCCGTACTATGGACGCACTTATAGCTGATTCAGAAACTGCTAGATAGACATATAACTTCTCTCCTGCTATGGGCCGAGATAAGAGTAAGGGGATCCGAGGTAGGACTTAAGCTGGTTGAAAGCCTCATCACACTCTTTGTCCCACTCGAAGGCATTTCTAAGCACCTTAAAGAACGGAAGACACTTGTCCGTCGCTCTTGAAACAAATCTGTTGAGTGTATCTACTCTTCCAGTAAGCCTCTGAATGTGCTTGATACTCTTTGGTGTCTTCATGTCGAGCAAAGCCTTGATTTTCTCGGGGTTCGCCTCTATTCCCCTCTGATTGATAATTAATCCAAGAAATTTCCCGGCTCCGACCCCGAAGACACACTTCGCAGGATTTAGTTTCATTTTGTACAAGTTCATGGTGTCGAAAGTCTTTTCTAGGTCTGCTACGTGGGTGCAAGCCTTTAAGCTCTTCGTTAACATATCGTCGACATACACCTCTATAGTCTTGCCTATTTGGTTTTCGAACATCTTATTCACAAGATGTTGGTACGTTGCCCCCGCATTTTTCAATCCGAAGGGCATAACCTTGTAGTAATATGTCCCTTTGTCAGTGATGAAGGCTGTCTTCTATGAGTCTTCAAATTCCATGAAAATCTGGTTATAGCCTAAGTACGCGTCCATGAAGCTCACGAGCTCATGTCCTGCTGTTTCATCTACCATCTGGTCGATCCGAGGTAAGGGATAACTATCTTTCGGGCAAGATTTTTTCAGGTCGGTGAAGTCTATGCACATTCTCCATTTTCCGTTGGCTTTGGGCACAATGATTTCATTCGATAGCCACTCCGGATATATGACTTCACTGATAAACTCAGCCTCTTCCAACTTTCTGACTTCTTACCGGATGACGTCGTACTTCTCCCTGGAGTAAATTCTTCGTCTTTGTTTGATTGGTCTAGCATCCTTAGTCACATTCAACTTGTGGCACATAACTTCAGGGCTGATGCCAGGCATTCCGCGTGACTCCAAGCGAAGACACTCTACCTCTTCCTCAGGAAGTCTACCAGCTCTTCCTTAATTTCCGCCTTTAAGGCTTTGTCGACCTGGATGATTTTTTTCAGCTTGTCCTCATTAAGGACGATGGATTCTACCTCTTCCGCGACTTCTCCTTTCTTTAATTTCATTTCGTCTTTGCGGTCGAGTGTATCAATGTTATATGTGGTAGTTGCTCTCTTATGTGCCTCTCTCTCTTCAACCGAGTTGAAGTAGCATTCTCGTGCTATGGTCTAGTCACCCTACACTTCCCCTACCCCATAGGGGGTCGGGAATTTTAGCATCTGGTGTACCGTCGATGGTACAACTTCAAAATCTTAAAGGGCTACTCTTCCTATGATGAGGTTATAGGCCGAGAAGACGTTTTCGTCCATAACAAAAAAGTTGATCTTTTGGGTTAACCTATTAGGCCACTCGTCGCCCATTCACATGTCCATCTTATACATGCCCAACGGATGGACCTTTTCACCACTGAACCCCATTAACGGATGATGATAGGGTACCAGCCTAGCTCTGCTAAGGCCCAAGCTTTTGAAGCAGGGCCAGAACATCACATCTGCAGAACTTCCTCCATCTACAATAATTCTCTACACCTCACATCCATGAACTCTATGGAGCTAGGATGCCTTTGAAGTCGAGTCGGGAGAACCCGACTACGAGAGTGTCCATGTCCACCTTCTTCCTCTTCTGCATTATCTCGAAAGACGTTAGATTTACCACTTCAAGTTTGGCCACTGACTTGGCCTCTGCCACATGAGCCTTCCTGTCAGCCACCTCAAAACCACCCCCTGCAAGTACTTTATATATGGTGTTAACACCAAAGGATATCATACCAACCCTCTTCACTAGGGTGTTGTCGTCTTTTGGTGGGAGGTCTAGACCGTCCTCATCATCGTCATCCATGCCATTGTCTCTTCTTGCTGTGGTATCGTCACAACACCTGTCGTGTCTCTTCTTTTTAGGGTCTTCTCTTCCCCTTTTGGGAGCCTTGCCATTAACATATTTTCTTAACTTTCCTGACTTCAACATCTTCTTGATCTCATCTTTTAAGGCGAAGCACTTGTCTGTGACATGACCATGGTCTTGGTGGAATTAAAACCATAAGTTATGGTTCCTCTTATGTGGAGGAGCCTTCAACTTCTCTGGCCATCTTAGGGATCAATCATTCTTGATCTCATTGAGGATTTGTTCGCAGCTTACAGTAAGAGGGGTATAACGTGCAAACTTGTCATCAACTGTCCTCTTCTTTCCCTCCTTCTTTCTTTGGAACTTTCCGCTACTATCGCCGTTCTCGTCTTCATACTTAGCGGCCATGGCCTCTTCAGCGTTCATGACCTTCCCCGCGGTTGCCAATAGCTCCGCCATGGATTTGGGAGGGTCTTTTGCAAGTTTCCACAATAACTTCCCTTTCTGAAGACCTCCTATGAGGGCGGTCATGGCAATATTCTCTTCGTAATCTTCAACCTTAAGTTTTTCTTTATTGAACCTGGCGATGTAGTCTCTTAGGCTCTCGTGCTTACCTTGCTTGACATATAACAGATGGGTAGTCTTCTTTTGAGGTCTTATCCCAAAGCATAAATTATGAATGAACCGTTCAGCCAAACCCTTGAAGTTCTCAATTGAATTCTTCGGAAGAGAAGTAAACCAGATGTATGCTGCTCCCGTCAAGGTCTTGGAGAAGGCCCGACACTTCATCTCATCGGTATTGAGTAAATGTCCGCGGTTGAATGGTACATCTCAATATGATGTACAGGATTGGTGCTACCATCATATTGGGAGTTACTGTAGGTGGCTTGAACTTAGCTGGGGTAGGGAAGCTTACTATCTTAGCCACGAATGGAGAGCCCTCTGAGAAACCTCTTTGCAGCTGATCTCGACTTTTGATGAGATCTCCTATCTTGTCCTCAAGACGTTGGATGGAGTCATTCCATGGTTTTGCAATGTCGTCTTGGCCGAGGTTATCCACAGCCACCTCCAAGGGGTGGACTGAGGGTTCCCCAGCCGCAACACGATGTCTGCAGTTAACCTCCTCTTGGTCTCTTCCTCGTCCCTGATGAGGCCGACGTTACCTCTCTTCCCTTTGTGAGACGGCTGCACTCCTCGACCTTGACAACCTTTGTCTTAGGTCATTTACTGGGCTGAGCCTTTCAAAGGCTGACCCTCTGCTCAGTCGATCAAAAGGTGATCCTCGTTGTTGGGCTTCGTCACCCCTTCGGCCTCCACAACCTTGGCTCCGGTGGACAGGACGAACTGTGTTGTTCGAAACCTCATATGGCTCCCAATAGTCTTCTGGGACATCTTTCTCCTCTAGATCATCATACCTGTCCTCAGTGCAAGGATTTCCTTGCCTCCCCAGGCGCAAGCGCCTAGGGTCAGCAATGTCCCTCCTCCGCTGGGGCGTAGGGTGATCCTTTCACGGTGCCTGGGGTGGTTCCCTGGCTTTTGGGTGCACCTGAATAGCCGCCGGAGTAATTATCTCCGGTGAGACTCCAGGTGTCCTCATCATATTTTGACTGAGCTGTGCGAATTGCTCTTACATGGTTTGTTTCCTTACTGCCAAAGACCTCAAGTCTGCGGCCACCTTCGCCATTTTAGATTGAGGTGGTGCCTGACTGGAGCTAGGTCCTCCCGCACCAGGGGGCGGAAGAGGTGGTGGTAATTCTGGTGCCATGTGTTAGCACAAAAGAGATGGTGTAGTAGATGAGCTTAATACTTTACAGGACCTCTTTCAATGGTGAAATAACTCCATGCAAGGGGTGAGGCCTGATCCACCACCAGAGTCTCCAGTGAGGCTAAGCAACAGATGAGGAAGAGATAGCTTCTCGATTTCCACAGACGGCGCCAAAATAATGATGCCTAAAATAGCACCACCAGGTAAGGTGTTTGTGAGCTCTATTCAGTGTATTGTAATGGCAGTATAAGGGTTTATAGTAGAAGGAGGTGAGGAGAAGAGGATTCAACACCAGAATATAAGTGGTTCAGCCAATTAGGCCTACTACACTGTGTAAGTGCGTGATTAATATCACTGTATGGGGGATCTAATGGCCATAAATACAATCTCTCCAACTTTCTCTCTCTATTGTGTATTTGGACACAGTTTCAGCTAGGGTTGTTAATTTCAGATCCGTTACAAGGTAGAGGATGACCCCTATATATAGTGCCTGGGGGGTGTAATGTACCCCCCAAGCATGCAATGAACATGTGCATAAGGATCGAACCAGTATGAGAATGACACCTGGCTGATCTCATGTAAATAATGATGACCTCAATATTCCCCCACGTGAGTGGAATGATTCGGTTATAACTGATTGTGTACACGTGTTCCCAACAACACATATACTGATAAGGACTCGACCATCAGTGAATGGTCCCAACCTCAGTCTGGAAGAGGACGAGGTGGTGACCTTGGCACAGTGGGAAAGTTGAGGTAAGGCATGTTGAGCTGTAACGTCGGCCTGGGCCGAGGTACTGGTGGCATAGCAGGAATGTCGGCTGATCCCCAGCCGAGACTCGTTATGATGATGGGTGGCAACCTCGGCCTGAACCAAGACGAGGTTGCAAACCTTGGATGACCAGATGGATAACCGCCTCTGTGGATTATGGAGACCTCTCCTGCCGAGGTATCTAGTAACGTCGGCCATGGACGACCTTGCTTAGGACGAGACTGCTGGTTGTTTATCTAAGGTCCCTTTAACATCGGCCATCTCCATGGCCGAGGTTGATGTCTCTGAGCCAAGGGGGTACATTTAGGGCATATCAATTGTGACTACCTAAAATAATACCAATAGTGAATGTAGTTTTATTTATAACTGAACCACTTTAAAAACCTTATCTCTTGTGTGTTTGTGTAGCTTTCTTAAACTTATATATCTATGATTATAAAATTAGACCTCCTCTATTTTTAGACATCAACAGATTGGTGCTGTTTGTGGAAACAACTTCTTATCACTATTTTCTACCCTTGTTATTCCTTTTGTTCATTTTATGATCTGAAGAATGACCGCCGTTCTTAAAAGTATCCTGGTGGTCGTAGGTAACAATATATACCCCTCTACTCCCCTAATGTGACAGATCTTCAAGGAATTTTTCTCAACTTGGCTAGTAGATAGGATGCCATGCAGGAGCCAGTTAGGCTATTGGTTCATACGTTGTAAGATAAATCCACCAATGAACCTTCCAGGAGGGAGATGCCACCTCTGCTAGCCAAGAATGAGAGAAGTCATCACTCTAGGTCTTCTCATGATAGATCATACCATCCTAGAGAAACATCATTATTTTGATCAACGAATTATTATGATGGTCAAATTTTCTACAATGAGAGACCAAGCGTGTTGGAACGGCTAAGTAGGGAATCTATTTTTGATCATTTGGGTTCTGAGCAACCATAGGTTACATAGGGAGCAAGATCATCCTCGCGAATATATAGAGGAATCTGTGAGATCTAGGGATAGCATGAAAGGCTCTGTGAGTGTCGAGAAAACTTCTCAGGAAGAGAGTTAAATGCACGCGCTTAGTAAAGCCACAAAAACTACTTCAGCTAAGTTTAATCCAGAGGAAATTCCTGAAAAGGATCTATGCAATGACTAGAATATTGGTTAAGGGAAATGGCCACAATAAAAAATCCTTTGCAAAGAAGTTTTGTCAAGGGATCACCTTTTATCCAGGCTACTATGGACTACTCCACGCCTTCATAATTCAAACCGTTAGTTGTTACTCCCAAATATGATGGGAAAACTAATTAGTTATCCATATTGAATAATATGAAGTTGCTGGACGAAATGTGGTGTAGGGATTTCTCTAGTTCCATCGTAGGTTCTGCCCAAAAATGGTACAACAATCTTCTCAGAGGTAAAATTTCTAGTTTCCACCAATTGGACGAACTATTTATTAATAACTTCTGTTTTGGTACTAAGCTGATCAATAATGTTACTCATATCTTGATCATGCATCAAAAACCTGGAGAAAGTACTAGGGAGTACATCACACCTTTCAACAATGAGAAATTAGAAGTAGTATATTATAAAGAGAAGACAACCATTACAATATTGATGAGTGGACTGCTCTCCAAGGATCTCTATTACGCTCTGGCAAAGAATCATCCCAGTACTATGACAGAGCTAATGGCTAAGGCGGAGAAGATTATGAATGCCGAGGAAGCTATGGCTGCAGAAGAAATTCCAGAGGTAAAGGCTGAAAGTTAGAAGAATTCGGTCAATTGCAATAAAAAAGACAAGAAAGTTGATAGAATTAAGAAGTAGGGCGAATATACTACTCTCACCAAGGGTGTCCATCACATATTGGAGGAAATCAGGGGTAGTAAAGATCTAAATTGGTAGGGGAAGCTAAAGTCACCTCGTAATAGGAGATATAAATCCAAGTATTGCAATTTTCACAGAGATCATGGGATCACCATTGATAATTGCATCGCCCTGAAGAATGAAGGGGAGAATCTTATTCAACGAGGAAAATTAACTAAATTTATTAATCGAAATTGTATTCGAGGTGCTAAAAGAATATCTGAGTCACCTAGCCGAGGAAAGGATGACACGAAAAGGGCAGACAATATTAATTAAGAGGATGATCCTGACCGGCCTAAGAAACTTGATGAACCAGAAGAGGAGGTTGGGATGATCTCTTTTGGTTGTTATTTCATTGCAGGAGGAGACGCTGGTGGAGCAGATGAGATTGTCGAAAGAAAATCTTATCTAAATAAATCCAACGCTTGTCCTAATATAAGATAGATTGACATGTCTGAATGCACAGATGGTCGGCCTATGAAGGTTAACAATGATACATTGGTGATCGATTTCTCTAAACATGATTTGAGCGGAGTACTCTATCTTTATGATGATCCATTAGTCATCATTTATAGGGTTCACCATGGTAGAGTGGCAAGAATTCTGGTCGATAATAGGAGTTCTGATGATGTTATGTTGTATAACTATTTCCACATGCTAGGGCTACGAGACAGTGAGTTAAAACCTTATCACGGGACTTTCATAGGGTTTTCAAGAGAAAATGGTGCATCCATTGGGAACAATCAAGATGGATGTGTTGGCCTGCACTTGGCCAAAAAGCATAAAGGAAAGGATTCGTTTATTTGCACTGGATAAAAATGTCCCCTCAACTTACAACATAATTCTCGACAGAGTGTGAATGAAGCAATTCTTTATGGTATCGTCTATTATATATCAGTGCATGAAGTTTCCTACCAATTATGGAGTCGACATAGTGAATGGTCACCAATAGAAGCTAGAGAATGCTACTATACATCGATCGAGCACAATAAATACAGAAGGGCACTACTACTTATCATATTAATACTTTGGATCCTCGCAAATAGAAAGATTTAGTGAAGGGATAGGTTATGGAAGTAACATAAACTATTGTGCTTGATAATAAGAAGCCATACAATTTCTGCTTGATTGATAATATTGTTCAAGATTAACACCTCTCATACAAGAATTGATTACACTCCTTAGAGAGAGGAAGAATGTATGCACCTAGAGCCATGAAGATATGCCAGGGATAGATCCTAATTTTATCTATCATGAGCTTAAAATTTACAAGAACGTAAGCCAATCAAGCAAAAATGTAGGGTTTTCAATCCCGAGAAGAATATGGAAATCCAGGAGGAAGTGGAAAAGTTGTGAAAAGCACAGTTTATAAAGGATGTCAAATATTCCAGTTAGTTGGCCAATATGGTGATGGTAAAAAAAAAGAACAACAAATGGCTCATGTGTATAAACTTCACCAACATAAATAAATCATGCCCAAAGGATCATTTTCCTTTATCAAGGATTGATCAGTTGGTAGACGCAACTGCTGGTCATGAGATACTTAGCTTTATGGATGCTTATTTTGGTTACAACCAGATTAAAATGAAGTTGGAAGATAAGGAGGGCACATCCTTCATAACTAGCCGAGGAACATATTACTACAACATTATGCCCTTTGGGCTAAAAACTGATGGAGCAACATATAAAAAGCTAGTAACTAAAATATTTGAAGACCAGATTGGTAAGAACATGGAAGTATATATGGATGATATGCTCACCAAGAGAAAGTTTGCTGCCAACCATATTACCAATTTGGCCCAGACATTTGATCAGTTGGAAAAACACCAAATGAAGCTCAGCTCGACTAAATGTATCTTCGGGATACAAGAAGGAATGTTCTTAGGATATATTGTAAATCAAGGGGGAGTTAAAGCTATTCCGGACAAAATAAAGGCTTTAATGGAGATGCAGCCCCGACCAGTGTAGCCATCCCTCCTTTGGCTCTTTCCCTCTCTCTCGTCTCAGAGGGTTCTCGACACTCGCGCGGGGGCACTCGGAGAGGGATATATGGTCTCGCTTCCGTTTTCTAGGAGTGCTTCGGTCGTTGTCGATGTGGGATTCTATAAAGAGGTGGAGTCGCCAATCTATTTTGCATAAAATAGGAAAAAGAACATTTCATCGTCTCAATAGAGGGGCATCAAAGAAAAAATGATGCTTACAAAAACAATAGTTCAGAGGTTCAGGGGATAAGTTACTGCATGGGAAGGTATTAGGCACCCATCCTGCCTTTTCGGTCTCTCATGGGCTTATGTTACTATTTTCCTTAACTTCTCTGTGAAGTGTGTGCGCGCGTGTAGACATAAATGGAGATCGGAATCGCTCAACTCATATCATGGAAAAGATAGAATGAGGTCATCCAAAAGAATGTTCTCAAAATAATAATTAGAAAATATGGTGTGCGCACTTATCGAGATATTGATCGTTATAACGAAACGACAATATTTGTTAGATAAATTGAAATTATGAATCACAAGTAAGATATATGGAGTTACATATAGATAAAATCAAAAGGATGAAAGTGTGAAAATAGGAAAATTGAAAAATTGAAAAGTTGGACTTGAGTTTCGGGCTTTAGCCCGAAATGACTACGTAGCCTATAAAGGCATCAAAGTCTATGTAGTTCGCATGCGGCACAAGGGTGGGGTTTATCCCATAACTTCAAATGGGATTCATGTGTGTAGCAAAGATATTTTAGTTTTGTGAAAATGTGGTGAATAATCATGTTGGAATTTATAGGCGTAACCCTATTTTTCTTTATTTTTTTTATAGAAAATAAAGTATGTGTAATATAACTAATATAGGATGAGATGTTTATGTGTATGAACTAGAGTAAAATCTAAATTAAGAATTTATGTAAATAATGAAAAAATAAAAAAATTTAAAGAGAGAGATGGATATTTGGACCTTCTTTGGAGAATTGAGGCTTGATCTTGATCCTTGATGAGCTCCCTTATATGTTGGGATGAATGTTGGATGAGAGAGAAGCAAATTTTACTAAATTGGGTATGAGAATGAAAGGAATGAAAGATGAAAAGGAATTTCACACAAGAAAACTTCGTTGATTACAAGAGAATGTTGCTAAGATCACTGATATTGATGGATCTGAAGTCTTCCTTAAGAGTGAACCCATGCTCTCCTTTTACAGGGTAGGGCTGAGAGTGCGCTTGCAATCAATAATTAAACTTGTTAAATTAAATTCCAATTTTTCCAATAAAACCTAACTCTTGCAATTAATTGTGATTGAAGAACAAAACAAACCAAGCATGCAACGCAATCACAATATGAGGAAAAATCCCCTAAAGGGGCAAAACCTTTTATTGTTCACTATAATTTGTAAGAACGGTTTACACGGATTATAATGAAAAATACAAGTGGTGGCATACAAAATACCCGCAGGTGTTGGTTTCGATGTTGTCGGCTGGAAAGTCCCGCAAGATCTCCAGAAAGTCAGCAATAAAAAATCTCCGTCTTCTCCACACGGTTACTCCAGATGAGTAGAATGATCTGCTGAAGGTTTAGAGATTCACACAAATTCTTGGAAGAAGTTTGTGAATGAAAAAGGTGTTTGGGACATTAAAACTTGAAGTCTTGTTGTGTTTGAACTCTTCAAAATTTTTGCCCAAAGATATTTAAACTTCATCATGAAATAGCTTTATAAAGAAATTTTTAGGCGGTCAAAACAAATCTGTTAGATCTGGGCTTATCTGTAGTGACGGTCCGGATCGCCCTGGATGACCGGTTCGGATCGGTCGCTAATTTCAAACAGAGATCCTTAGACAGGCGGTTCGAATCATTTTCCATAAAAAGGTCCAGATCGGTGTCAAATTTTGTCCATCAACTGTGCATTTTGCGGTTCAGATTGCACTCGACGATGTTGCTTCTTTGGGTAGTGCAAATAGTTGAGAAGCACGTTGCATGAAGCATGATGCACGTGTGAATATGGTGGATGAATCGATTTGGATTAAGGCCATCGTGGAGGATCGTGTTGACATGCTGAATTTAACGGTATCGGATATAAATGCTGTGATCTAGGACAAACAGAAAATTCCTAGATTCTACCCCGAACATTTATAAAATTATCTCCTTACAAATCTCCTCCTATGTATATGCCGGTACATACATAAGAAATCCTAATTATTATATCCCGATAAATACAATGACATATAAGATAATTTCCCCATTAAACCTTCAAACTGAGAATACTAAATGACATGTCGCCAATCAAACTTCAACATCTTCAAAACTTTCTTTGTCCTCACCAGGGTGTACAAAAATAATCCTCCATTTTGATACCTACACACATGTGACAAGAAACAAATACCCGTGACGCGCAACAGTTTGAAATATAATGGTAAGCAGGAAGAAATATCAATTAAGCTCATGCAAATCATTAAATGCAAACCATTAAATCAACCAAACAATTCTCCCCCATAATTCATAATTCGTTCTCCCCCTTTTTATGATATCCCTAATTAGACAAATATGAGAACAAAAAAAAAAAACAAGTGGAGAATGGCACAAGGTAGTAAGCTTTCTCTTTTTGGAATTTTTCAAAATTTTTCACCAAAAATATATAACATGGAATCACACCAGGAAAGAACACAAAAACAACCAAGTCAGTGAAAACGGAAATGTAAGGGTGTGAACATATTCAATAGGAAAATCAATGCATACAACCATAACATATGTGCACGATGAATTTCGAATATTACTAACGAATGGACTCAATATCTTCCTTAGGTGTAAAAAGGTGGAATTTTAAGAACTTGACTCAATTAAATTAACAAATCAAAGTGCAAAGTGATTTCCACACCAATAACGTCCAAAACTATTTAATGCTTTTTCAGGACTTTCAAGGAAGTGCAAACCATTTAAATTTTCCAACCAAACTCTTTCATATAAATTTTCCAACCAAACTCCTACAACCATCTGCATCCACGGCCCAGTCGGCATCCGAATAGGTGGATAAACGGTCATCGGTATCAAAGGAATACCATATGCCGAAGGAAAGAGTCCCACTCACGCATTTGATAATACGTTTAAGAGCGGGGAATTTTGAATCTTTTGGGGATGCCTGATATCACGTACAGACTCCAACACTAAAGGCGATGTCGGGATGACTGGCAATCAAGTAGAGAACACTGCCTATCATACTATGATATAAGGTTTGCTCGACATCCTTGCCTGAAGTGTCCTTACTAAGCTTGGTGGAAGTACTCATCGGTGTACATGCATGCTTAGCAGAGTCTAAACCAAATTTCTTCATTAGGTCTCTAGCATACTTAAATTGGGAGATGAACATTCCATCCTCTAGCTGACGAACCTAGAGACCAAGGAAGAAAGTGAGCTCACCTACCATGCTTATCTCAAACTCACTCTTTATCTCATCCTCAAAGTGGTGAGCATGATAGGAGCACGTGGATCCAAAGACAATGTCATCCATATAAACCTGGGCAACCAAAATAGCACCGTCATCTCTCCTGACGAATAACGTCATATCAACTCCCCCTCTTTTGAAGCCACGTGGTAAGAGATATGAAGTAAGACTTTCGTACCAAGCACAGGGTGCTTGCTTCAAACCATACAGGGATTTTGATTAGGCATAAATTCTTCCAAATTTACCCCTTAATTTAGAGGCTTTTATTACCTCGAACAACGTAAAACGAATTAAGTTATCTCATATCTTGGCTAACTGTTTCGTCTAACAAGTACCCCGAGTTTCATGTATTTCTTATTAATTTCACAGGTATTTATTACATGAAAGGAAGAAAGAAATCGGAAGAAGCAAGAGAAAAGAAAGAAGACAAATCAAAAGGGCAAAATCGTAATTTCTACCAGGAATTCGGTTGAAGACCAAAAATAAAAGTCGAAGATCTCACATTCTTGAACACATAGGAAGAAACAATGTCCCAATCTGAGTTCTGGATTAAAAGTTATGAAGACCCGAAGATACGAGATAATCTCGAGATATTGAAGAGAAATTAAAGAGAAGCTGAGAAGACAACCCGGACCAATCCGGTTTAATAGAAAAACGGATCAGTTCGGGGCCCCAAAGTTACTATAAAGATGGACGTCTAGCGGACCAATCCGATTTATTTGGAAAACGGATCAGTTCGATTGCTGACCGGACCAGTCCGGTATGTCTTGACCGGATTGATCCAGTGCTCGAGATTTGATCTAATCTTCTTCTTCTTAGAGTTTTGCATCAATCCAACTCTTGTAAATAACGTAGGATATAAATTTAAAAGAACTCCCAGAAAAAGGGAGGCCTCTAATTCGTTTTTTAGAGAAGCTTTGCAATTAGTTTAGAGAAGAAACAATAAAAACCCTAGTTTTGATTCCAGATTGCAATTCAAGTAAATTCATTCCAATTCTTTCTTTAATTATTGTAGTAGTTCTTTCTTTAGTAGTAATTTCATTATTCTTCATCTTCAATAGCTAGTAAAAATGTTTTATTTCATTCAAAACATATTTTCTTCTAAGTTTTAGTATACCCGGCTAAGTTTTCAAGGGTTGGGGTGCATGAACCCCACCCGATGTAATTCATGTTAGTGGAAATAGAAGTTGGAAATAAAATTTTAGGTGAATTTTATTGTAGTTCCTATGATACTACTTTAATTCAACCTTTGCTTACAAACTGTGCGGGCTACGATCCCTCATATATGTAATACTTAGGAGAAATAAAGACATAATTTTAATCCGACCTTTGCTTACATACTATGCGGGCTACAATCCCTTATATATGTAATACTTAGGGGCATTAAAAAGTCGGATTCATTTAAAACTTTAATTCCGAATCTAGTATCCAACGAAGTGAATTACTAGGGTGTGGGGGATTGTAACCCGACCTATCTTTCTCATTTCATAGTTAAAGTTTAGTCAATTCGTTACTAGTTATTCGTTAGAGTAATTGCATTTCATTTATTCATAATCTCTTTAATTAACCATTTTCAAAATTGCATCTATTTGTAGCTGTTTCACAATCCAAATCATCTTTTCGTTCTTTTTAGAGTCAAAATTTAGGTTTCCTTCGTCTTTCTAACGTCGTTACGACTCCGTTCGTCCTGTTTCCCTGAGGATCGATACCCGACTTATCGGATTATTACTTAAGCGACAAGGCTTGCACTTGAGCCTAAATAGCACGCACACTAGACACATTTGTGGTCGCGTCAGCTTTTCTAAGATAGTAGATGTATTCAGGGTGCTGAGGGTCTTCAAACCCTTTTGGTTGTTCCATGTATACTTCCTCCTGTAGAACTCCATTAAGAAAGTCACTCTTGACATCCATCTGGTATAACTTGAAGAGCAGATGACGCGAGCAGTAAGCGAACAGACTCAAGCCTCGTAACAGGAGCAAATGTCTAGTCAAAGTCTACACCCTCTATCTGTGTGTAGCCTTGAGCGATCAACCTAACTTTATTTCTAACAATGGTACCAGTTTCATCCATCTTATTCTTGAAGATCCACTTGATACCAATCACATTAGTCTCTCTAGGTCGGGGAACTAATTCCCTGACATCATTCTTTCTCAAATTTAATCAACTCATCTTGCATCACAGAAATCCAATGTTCATCCTTGAGTGCTTCTTTGTGATTCTTGGGCTCTACTTTGGACGTGTAGCAGGTGTGGCTAACAATGTTCTCTAGTTGAGAACGAGTCTTGACCCCAATGGTGGTATCTCCTAATATGGAAGTAGGATTATGACTCGTGCGAACCCAAGCAGGTGTGTCCCCTAAATCAGGAGTTGGGTCCACCCTGGGTGTAGGAGGGACACTGGGATCATTAGAGAAAAGTATGTCCTCGTCACGTAAGGGGGTGGAATCAACAAACACCGATGGTTCGTCATCTTTCACGGTGACGTTTATCCATCACCTTAGAGCTCTTCATGTTAAGCACCCAGTATACTCTACTATTCAATGAATATCCTATCAGTTTTCCCTCGTTGCTTCGGGAGTCGAACTTTACTAATTGCTCTTTATCCCGTAGAATATAACATTTACTCCCCAAAACACGGAAATATGCAAGATTGGGCTTCTTTCCAGTCCACAATTCATTGGGCGTCTTAAGTGTGTGTGGACGAAGATAAATCCTATTCACCATATGGCACACAGTAGGCAATGCCTCTACCCAAAATCTCCTTGAAACTTTACGACCTGGAAGCATAGATCTAGCCATTTCCTGAATCGTCCTGTTCTTTCTCTCAACAATCCCATTTTTTTGAGGAGTCTTCACAACAGATAACTCATATTTGATTCCTAGGCTATCACAGTAAAGATCTACTCTTTGCTACGTAAATTCAGTGTCGTTGTCACTACGCATTCTATTTGATAGTGACACCGTATTGGTTTTACAGTACATGACACTTGGTCGTCAGAAACTCAACATCATCTGATTTCTTTCTTAGAAATCCTGTGATAAAATATTTGGTGAAATCATTTACCATCACTAGGATGTACCTCTTACCACCCAGACTCTCTGTACGACTAGGAACCATGAGATCCATGTGTATCAACTCAAGTACTCGTGAAGTGGTAATGGAATTCACTTCCTGTGGGGGATACAAACTTGTTTTCCCAACTGACGGGGTCCACAAACTGTGGAAGTTGGCTTTCCAAGTGATGGCAAGCCACGTACTAGGTCCTTTTTAGATAATCTCGTCAAATCTCTAAAGTTCACATGACCTAAACGTTGGTGCCACAGATCCATAAGAGTGATCGCGGCGCTGCTGTAGACAAATGAGGACTTGGGCACAATCCCATATAAATTATCTTCATTCCTCACCCCTTGCACTAAAAGTTTACCGGATTGATTATAGACATTACATGCATCCCGATCAAACTCTACTGTAAAGTCAGCATCGCATAGCTGACTAATGCTGAGAAGGTTTATTTTCAGACCTTTGATGTACAAAACATTCTCTAGCTTAGGAAATCCTAGTAACTCTACTGTACCTCATCCTATGATGCTAGACTTGCTCCCGTATCCAAAGGTGACTTTACCTTCCTTATGATCCTCTAGGTAGATGAAAAATGAGACATCATCGGTCATATATCTGGAGCACCCACTATCGAAATACCACTGTGAAGTATTTTGTGCTGTAAGAGCAACAAGGGATTTTACGTCGTGCTTAGGCACCCAAGATGAGGTAACCTTTTGTTTTCCCTTGTTAATGTTTGTTCTAGTCGGCTTTGTGGAAGTATTCGCTGACAGAAAGGAAATTTTGCCATGAAACTCTGGGATGTGGCGACTAGAATCTCAACTTGATCTCTAAAACTTGAGAAATCTTTAGTGACACGTGGTGGAGCAGAAGTCATGTCTGACCCAAACTATAGAAAAACTCCTTAAGTTGGCCTTTCCTCTTGCAGTAGCTACAAAAGTACACAGTTTTAGATCGACCTTGGTTTGCTTTTCTTGATTGAACTCTTCTTTGGGGTTTTTGGCAGTGGCCATATGGAGTCGTAGTAAACATGGGAACTGGTCCAGGTGCAATTTGGGACGTGGAAGCACCATCAAAACCTATTCTCGATCTTTCACCAAAGCCTAAAGCGGGGTCGAGGAGCATCTTTCCCATATTACCAGATCTGTCCTCGATTTGCACCTGACTTCACGTGCTCTCTCAAGGTCATGAGTGAGCCGGGCTACAAGGGCTTCAAGTTTTTTCCTAGTCTTCAGGGTGGAATGGAGCTCACTCGTAAGACTAGCCACTTTCTTGGTCAAATCCCCTTTTTTCTCTCTAAATAAATCTCTCTTTCCCCAAACAGTCTCTCTCTCTCTCTCTCTAAACAGATTCTCTCTTTCTAAGCAATCGGTCTCTCTCTCCACACAAACATACTCTCTCTCTCTCAAGGGGGTGCATGTGGAAGATTCTCTCTCTCTAGCTTCTCCTAAATCCTTATCTAAGGCAGTGATCCTAAGAACTAACGCTTTGTTACACTTTTTAGTTTTAAATGACTCAACATACAGATCGGCGTAGGCGCGTCAAAGATCACTCTCGCTCTCACTTGCAACATCCTCCCCCTCACTCACTTCGTTTTCACTATCGAGGTGTCCCTGTGAAGTAGCTTCCTCATCGTCGTGAGGTGCACTTTCAGTACTCACATGACTATCCATGAATGCGGTGAAGTTACATTCATGCGGTGACTCGTCTCCAGAGTCTAACAGCTCGACCTCACCGTCGTCGCTAAAAGTGGCAGCTTTGCAATGATCTAGACGTTTTAACCTAGTTGCACACTCAAAATCTCTATGACCTCTACCGTCACACTCATAGCATCTCTCACCGTCTTTCTTAGGAGGGTACTTGTTGTCTTTCTTTTCAACCTTATTTTTCTCAAAATTCTTTTTATTTTGGAAATTGCCCTTTTTCTTTAAATTAAGAAATTTCTTGAATTTTTTAGCAAACAGGGCTAAGTCATCTAAATCAAAGTCAAATTTCGAATCAGACGTGTCTTCCTCTATTCTTTTAGACGACTCACCTTTCTTTCTCGTAAACCCCTCACTCTTTCTAGCCTGGGCATTAAGTGCCACTCCTTTATCTTTTGATTTTATCGTGTTAGGGAACATGTCAATTTCATAGGTCTGAAGGTCTCCTACAAGTTCTTCTTATTTCAGATTTTTCAGATTATCTAGTTAATTTAACATAATGACTTTGGGGATAAAACGCTTAGGCTGTGTTCTCAGAATCTTTTTAACCACTCTAACCTCAGGCATAGGTTCACCAAGATTAAAACTAGTGTTAATAATATCAGATAAAAGAGCATAGTACAAATCAAAACACTTAGTCTCAAGCATGATTATTGTTTCAAATTGGGTAGTTAAGTTTTGCAGTTTTGATTCTTTAACAGCATTAGTGCCTTCATGGGTAAGTTGAAGAACATCCTATGCTTCTTTAGACGTAGTATACGTCATGATGCATCGGAACTCGTCAGGGGTGACATGTTTGGAAATGACACTAAGCCCTCGAGAGTCATATGTGATCCACTTAAATTCATCCTCAGTCCAATTAGTCATAGTTTTAGGGCTAAATACGTTATTAGTTGTGACAGTGGGAGGAGTCCACCCTCTTTCACAAATAACCCAGACACGTTCTTCAATAGCCTTTAGGTGAGATTTCATACGGGCTTTCCAATAAGCATAGTTTGACCCGTAAAAAATTGGCACTCGACTATACAAGTTATCCATTGATATGCACTTTTTCAAAAATCAAATTTTTAGCCAAAAATTGATATCCAGAAATATTTTGCGAAAAAATTACACGATATAATTGTGTAAGTGGCTCTGATACCAATTTGAGAGTGCGCTTGCAATCAATAATTAAACTTGTTTAATTAAATTCCCAAATTTTCAATACAACCTAACTCTTGCAATTAATTGTGATTGAAGAACAAAACAAACCAAGCATGCAACGCAATCACGATATGACGAAAAATCCCCCAAAGGGGCAAAACCTTTTATTTTTCACTATAATTTGTAAAGAACGATTTACACGGATTACAATGAAAAATACAAGTGGTGTCATACGAAATACCCACAGGTGTCGGTTTCGATGCCGTTGGCTGGAAAGTCCCGCAAGATCTCCAGAAAGTCAACAATGGAAAAGCTCCTTCTTCTCCATAAGGTTACTCCAGATGAGTAGAAGGATCCGTTGAAGGTTTAGAGATTCACACAAATGCTTGGAAGAAGTTTGTGAATCAAAAAGGTGTTTAGGACATTAAAACTTGAAGTCTTGTTTTGTTTGAACTCTTCAAAATGTTTTCCCAAAGACTTATTAAACTTCATCATGAAATAGCTTTATAAAAATTTTTTAGGCAATCAAAACAAATCCGTCAGATCTGGGCTTATCTGTAGCGAAGGTCCGGATCGCCCTGGATGATCGGTCTGAATCGATCGCTAATTTCAAACAGAGATCCTTAGACATGTGGTCTGGATCGTTTTCCATAAAAAGGTCTGAATCGGTGCTAAATTTTGTCCAGCAACTGTGCATTTGATGGTCCGAATTTCACTCGATGACGTCACTTCTTTGAGTAGTGGGAACGGTTGAGATGTACGTTGCATGAAGCATGATGAATGTGTGAAGATGGTGTATGCATGGATTCGGATCAAGGCCTTCGTGGAGGATCGTGTTGACGTACCGAATGTAATGGTATCAGACATAAATGCTGTGATCTAGGACAAACAGAAAATTCCCAGTTTCTACTCCGGACATTCATAAAATTATGACCTTACAAGGGCGGGCGATTGCCAATCGGCATATCCCTAGCTCTGTCAATCGATAAGTGACCCTAGATACACTACCGATTGACAGGGAAATGGACCTTCCAATCAGTAGTCTTGTGCAGATTTAAAAAAAAAAATGGTCGTAGTACGCAATTTGTAAATCCAAATCGTGAATGAGGCATACCGTTAGAAAGTTAACTCATAGACCTTTAAGAGTCGTTGGTGTCACTACTGGGTTCGAGATTTGATTTTGGGTCAAACGAAGCTCGAAAGCACCTATTGGTCCTTTGGACGTGAGATCGTCGATCAGTAAAGGATCGTTCATCCAAATCGTAAGTCAGAATCACATACGGGGCGGACCATTGGAAAGGCTATATGAGGTACTTCGACGTTCTAAAGAGCTTCGCTTGGTTCAGAGAGTTGACTTTGGTCAAATTAGGCTTGAAAGCGCCCGAAGACCTTTCAGAGTAAAATGGGTCGTTCGTTCATACCGTAAGGCTAATTCGCGCACGGGGTAGACCGTTAGAAAGGGTATCTAGTGACTTTTAAAGATTCATTCAGTCTCATTTGAGATGAAGAGTTGACCTTTGTCAAACGAATCCCGAGAGCCCGCGATGGCCTTAAAATTAATTTTCGAGGGAAAACGATTTGTTTGTCCCAATGGTTATTCCATTTTGCACATGGGGCAGACCTTTGGAAAGGGGTTTTAGTTCCCTTCGAGGATCCATTGATATTTCTTTCTAACGATGAAGTTAATTATGGTCAAATAGGCACTCGGGAGCGCTCGATGGCCTCCAGATCGATTTTTCATAGTAAAATAATTCATTTGTTCGAATGGTTATGTTGATTCACGCATGGGGTGGATCATTGGAAAGGGGATTCAGTGCCCTTCGTTGCTCTGACGATAGAGTTTGCCGGAGTCAAATAGGGCTCGAGAGCACCCGATGGCCTCTATATCGGTACTCTAAGTATGACCAAGGGTTTGTAATGAATATGGGAGATTCAAGGGACCTAAGGAGAGACTTAGGGAGTACTAGAATGTGGTGTCTACAACTAGCAAGAAGGATGTGTAAAAACTGACTGGAAGAGTTACAAATCTAAATTGTTTTGTTTCCCGAGTAATAAATTAATTCCTCCCATTCTTTAAAGTGCTTAAAAATACTTTTGAGTGGAATGACGAATGTGAGAAAGATGTTCTGGATTTGAAGAAGTATTTTGGATCTCCGGGATAAAAAGTTGTATTTGTACTTGGCTATTTTTGAGTCTGCTGTTAACTCTGCTTTGATCCGACTAGAGGGATGAGTTCAAAAGTCGGTATACTACGCCAATAAGGAATTTTAAGGAGCGAAAATTATATATCCACGCTTAGAAAATCTAGCATTGGCTCTTATTGAAGCTTCTTAACATATGAGTCAATACTTCCAGGCCCATACTATTGTGGTATACACTGACTTACATCTGCGACAAGCTTTGCACAAACCTAAAAAATCTGGAAGGTTGATGTCTTGGGTGGTTGATCTTGGAGAATATGAAATTGTTTATGAGCCAAGAACTACATTAAAAGGGCAAGCGATGGTAGAATTCATCGCAGAGTTCACATATGCAAAGGTGTTAAATAATATAAGTTTGCCTGCCGAGTAGACTACTTCGGAACATAGCTCAACTCAAAAGCAAAAAGAGATTGTTGTCGACCAATCAGGATCATCGATTGCTCAAAAAAGATCTCGGTGAATGGATGAAAAAAGAAAGAATATATTCAAATATGGAGTGTTATATGAGGAAGACTTCAATAATGACATCCTAGTCTGGAAACTGTTCATGGACGGATCTCCATGCGTCACTAGCAGTGGAGTTGGGCTCATTATCAAAACTCCAAACAATTTAGATGTGGAGTATGCGTTGAGATTTAAGTTTTAAGCCTCCACTACTGAAGGCGAGTATGAAGCATTAATTGCAGGCTTGGAACTAGCCTCATCAGTATGTGCCGAGCAAGTGATATCACACAGTGATTCTCGACTTATTGTCCACCAGATGCTTCAGATATATGGAGTTAAATGAGAAATAATGGTAAGATAACTGAACATGGCTATGAAGGTTATCTTTTTATTTTCTATAGTCAAGACGGTTTAGATTCTAAGGATGGATATGCCCGATCAGATTTCCTTGCTCTGCTAGCCTCAATAACTTCGATGGAGCACAAACGGACCAATCCAGTAGAAATTCTCACCCATAGGAGTATTGATGCGGAATTTATCAGTATAATTTATGTAGAATTGGGTCCTTCTTGGATGTATTCAATCAAAGATTACATTGAAAACTACTTGTTACCATCTGACCAGAATGAAGCTAGGAAGATGAGATACAAAGAAACCAATTATGTTTTGGAGAAGGGAATATTATATAGACGAGGATACATTATATATTTACTTCGTTGTGTTCATCTAACTAAAGTAAATGATCTGACAAAGAAGTATATGAGGAATATCCATGCAGGGTTACTATTGGCCAACCATGAAGCAAATTGTGTTTCTTTTGCCAAAAGGTGTGAAAAGTGCCAAAAGTTTGCTACTATCCATAGAAGACTGGGGGCTAACCTAACTCCCATCACTTCTTCTTGACCATTTTTTATTTGGGGGATTGACCTGGTTCGACCATGGCTGACCACCAAAGGAAGGTTCAAGTATTTGATTGTAGTAGTATATTACTTCACCAAGTGGGTGAAAGTCGAGCCTTCAGTAGATATGACTTATCAGACGGTTTTCCAGTTTATTTAGAAGCAAATCATATGATGTTATGGTATACCTTATGCTTTTATCACCGATTACAGTACACAGTTTGATAATGACGAGTTTGAGTAATACTCCATTCAATTAGGATTTCAAAAGCTTCATTTAGCACCTGGACATCCACAGTGTAACAGTCAGAAAAAAATTACTAACAAGACTCTTCTCGATAGATTGAAGAAAAGTTTGGATGATGCTAAAGGAAAATGGATCAATGAATTGCACAGTTTCCTTCGAGCTTATAGGACTATACCCAGAACAGCAATAGGTTAGACTCCATACATGCTTTCTTTTGGCACTAAGGCAGTGGTACCGGCTAAAATAGGTACGCCGACTCACAAAGCGTTTAATTTTAATTCACCCAAAAGTTATCTCATGAGGCAACTAGATTTAGAGATGGTTGAGAAAGTCAGAGAAGATGCTGCAATTCGAATGGTTGCTTATCAATAAAGGACTTCTAGGTTCTACAACCGAAGGGTCAAGCCTACTAACTTAAAATAGGGAGATCCGGTACTTAAGAAGGTAATCCAAAAGAATAATAAGTTAGAGACAAATTGGCACGACCCACATCGTATCTCGGTAGTTATCCGACCAAGAACATTTTCCTCAAAAATATTAGAAGGAGAAGAATTTAAAATCCCTGGAACGCAGATCATTTTCGCAAATACTATCAACAATTTCATTTTAATGCAATGAATCGTTCAATTTAATGAAGTTGAAATTTTTTACCAATTGTGCTTCCTGCTTATGTTTACTTTTTCAGAGTATGGTGCGATACCACCACTAAAATTAACTTCTAATTTTTTTAAGTCCTTTCTAAGTATTACTTTTAATTCAAACTTTTCCAACTTTAGAAAAGCTATTCTATCTAGTTCAAAATTTTCCATCTTCACTAAAGTTTAGCTTGCAATTATAGTCAAACTTCATGTATGATTTTGTCTTAGACAAATAAAAAATTAGAAGTCACTGACATTTATTCGGTCCTCGATGAGATGAGATGTTGAGCATTCTCAAGTATTATTACGGGATTTGCTCGGATATGGTGCAATAACTTGTTTCGAGGATAATTTACCAACTTCAACCGGCTTGTCGAGCTATTTATGAGTAATTTATATTTTGGGGCCAAGCCAGTAAAGAGAGTAAGCCATCTCTTGAGTGTAAGGCGCAAGTAGGGGAAACAACCAGAGAGTTCATCACTCGTTTCAATAATGAGAAATTAGAAGTGGTATATTACGAGTAAAAATAACCATCACTGCTCTCATAAGTGGATTGCTTCCCGAAAAACTATACTATACGCTGGCTAAATATTCTCTTAAAATCATGACTGAGCTCATGGCTAAGGCAAGAAAAATAATGAATGCTGAGGAAGCAATGGCTGCAAAGCAGCGTCCAGTCACAAAGATTGAGAAGAAAGATCAGAAGGAGAATAAGGAGAAGAAACCAAAGAAAGAGGAAAAGCTCAAAAAATATGGAACCTACACTCCATTAAATGTTAGAATTCACCACATCCTTTAGGAAATTAAAAACAATAAGGATTTGCAATGGTCGGAAAGGTTGAAAGCACCCCATCTCTTGAGTGTAAGGCACAAGGATCATAACCATACAATAAATAACTGCATCACTTTAAAAAATGAGGTAGAATCCCTCATTTTCCAAGGAAAACTGAATAAGTTTGTTGATCGGCAATAAGGTAAATAAGCAGGAGGAAGGTCAAATTCTTCATGCAAGCCCAGAGATGACAAGACGAGAAACCATGAAGATGATTATGAGGATGATCTGGATTTGCTGAAGAAGCCCAAGCAGCTAGAACGTGAGGTAGTTGAAACACCCTAAATATTTAACTTACTTGAGTCTACGTTATTTAGGCAATTAAACTAATTGGGATATTGTGTCAAAACATATCTTTTAGTACGAGCCTTCTCCTTGGTACATCTTACAACGTTACTTGACGACTCAACATGCCTCGACTTTACATAATGACATATCCAAGTAAAGGTATTCACGTGTGTTGCACATTTACACTTGAGACATTAGGCACTCATGCATATATGGACTGATATTATATGATTGGTTGTCTAAATATTTTTCTAAAAATGAAATTATATTATTTTTGCTAAAAATAATTTTTTAAATAAAATTGGTGCAACATTGATTCAAAATGAATTTTTTATATCAAGTTTTTATTTATAAAACTATTATGCCTTTTAGTTCCTTGACTGTGTATTTTTAGTAGGCCGCGATATTTTAGTCCATACTTGTTAGTATGTTTTTTTTATTTGTTTGGCCATTCCATATACTCGTTATAAGCCTTGATACATTTCGTCATTTAGTGTGACAAGACTTGACCACTAGTGCTATTAACTTAGACTATTCAGCCATATCATCATATGGTTATTAAAGATGTTAGCTTAGGTATACTTATTAGCCAATGGTTTCTATTTGACTTGCTACTTGAATTGACTGCATAGTTCAAATTAGGTACCTGCTATAGTAACTTTTGGCTAGAAGCCATACCAATCTATACCCATCAGACTGAGTTGGTTTCACACTTGAGTGCACCTTTTAGCTTAGGACGCTACCTTCTGAATTTCGTCCTTGCGTGAGCCTTAAATATAGGTTTATCGTTTTATAGAAAACCTTAATAACCTTATACCGAGTTATATCTTTTAACTGCTATTTTATATTTCTTTACCTGCTAGTATATGAGCCACTTTCCTGTACACGATTTTGGCTGAAGACCTTCTGTGAGCTGTTGATGTGTTAGAAATAATATACACTATAGCGTACCATTTCGCCCTATACCACTTAGGAGTGCTTATCACGTGTATCTATAAGGTCGTATCTGCTACCGTCCTTTTGTCCGTTAGTTTATTTGAAGAGATTACTTTTGGAGATATGGTCCATTTATTTTAGGATGATTTGATAATACCTGGTTAGTTTCGATTTTGTCCAAAGTCAGTAGACTTAGCTTGAGGTATTATACATTTCGATTATACCTTTTAACTGCCAGATATTCTTTAGATCTGATTGGTTTATTTGGAGACCTTGCCACCTGTCATAATATATCCATTGGAGGAGTTTGTTACAAGAAAACCCTATACCACCTTGTTTATATCTGTTAGTGGTTTTAGGTTCATGAGGTTTTCATAACAGACTTAATCAGTTAGACAATTTAGTTGTTCAAAATCTATTAATTAGTTTTAACTCGATTTAATCACAGCCTTAGATGAATAACTTTTAATCTGAACCCTTGATTTAAATGTTTCTAACATATTGTTTTCTCAACTGTATAAACATCATTAGAGAGTTTATTTGTGATAGATATTCAGAACATATTTTCTAGAGTGAGACACACGAAAGAGAGTTACAATTTGTATAGAGAAAAATATAGAGAATTAGAGAGAATATCTAAGAGAGAGATTGAATGTTATTTTACATTGTGTTTATTTCTACTTCATCTCTATTATGTTTTTGTTTTTAAATTCTCAATGATCTTACACATCATCTCGTAATTTTAGATATTGAAATATTGTGTTATTGTAGAGAGAATTTATGTACTTTCATGTTGAAATAATTTTTTTACAAAAACTAGAATTCCTTAGATTTTTTTAGATCCGAATTTTATTGAATATTTTTATGATCTAAATATTCCAATTTTGTGTTAGATTCTATATGATGTTTAAATAAGAATTTCTCCGGATCTTGCATGTTTGTTGAAAATCTTTTTAAAAGATCTGTTTTCTCATATTTGTGAAATTATTAATAAAACACTTTCCTCATAAAATTGATAATATATTTTTGAGAGATTGAGAACACATTTTAAATGATTGAATAAAGTTTTTGTGTCTCCATGATAAGTGTTGTTTGTATTTATTAGTTTATAAGATTTTTGATTGAAAATTTATTTTGTAAGTTTTTGTAGAAAATTTAATTGATTGTTAATTAAAAATGTATTTCTCTTAAGTTTGTGTAGAAAACTTATGTGCTTTGATTACACATGTATTTTGTTAAGTTTTTATAGAAAACTTATATGCTTGAGATTTGAATTAAGTTCTTACATGGTTTGCATTTAGAACATATTCACTTACACGTTTTGATTAACTAGTATGTTGTTGAGAGATCATTTTTGACGGAGTTGAAATTCACTAAAACAAGAAGCAAGGAGTTAAAGAAAAGGAAACTGCGAGGAAGATTAAAGTATCAGTATCAGAAATGTCATGCAGGAAAGACCGAAGAGTTTTATGCTTAGGAGAATAGATAACTCATGTAGGTATATTTTTTCTGTTGGTTTTACTTAGGATATTGCGTTTCACGTTTGGGTGCTTGTAACTCTTGTAAAATTATTTTTAGTGGAATTTTTATTTTGTGGCGTAGAGGTCATCATGGATGTTTCCTTAGTTTGGGTTTTTACCACGTAAAAAATCATACTTGTTATTCTTCTTTTCCTAATCTTATTCTATGTATGATTTAGAATTAAATTTTTTACATGATTTAATTACTTGAATTGGAATAATTAGTCATATTTGATATATTGTATTGTTATGTAATAAATCATATTTAATTGATTTTAATTTTTGCATGTATTAAAATCTGATTAGTTGGATAATAAAGTTTTTCTTGATTTGATTAGATATATGTTATTAAAATAACTTGCATGAAATCAGAGTATGTTCATTTGCGCGTATGGTTTTGTTTCATGGGCACATGTCCCTCATGAATTTAAATTGGTATCAGAGAGGGTCGCTCCGAATAAGATTTAGCCTTCTGGAGTGTTGATCCTATATTTCTTGATCATATGATTTCATTGTACAAATCTAATTACTTTTGATATCCATAATATGGTGATGAGTTTTATATGTATGACCTCATGGTAGACAACATGTTATTTAATCTACTCTAATTGTTCTTACTCTATTTCTTGAATTTAGAACCCCTATATGGTTTGTATGCTTAGTTTAATATTTTTTTTGTAACCATAGCATTGGTTGTGGGGGAGAGACCTTATTTGTTGATTACTCTAAAATATGTTGATATTGTTTAAATTATGTCTAGTATGTCTTTTACCCTTTATTTTATTTGAAAGTCCCTGAAGACTAGATGAATGTGCTTGATTCATTTTTTACCATATATACATATTTTCCTGTCATAATTATGGTAATTATATGTCCTCTGAGATTTTAAGGTATAGATGTTTGTCAATGAAAAAGACACCTCTTAAAATCATGATAATGTAGGAGTGACACTTGATTAGAACCGTTAATATGTTTATTGTGGTAATTATATATTTTTTAATCTTCCTCATGTTATCATTTTTTTATCCTTTGACAGTTTGAGACAAAAAAGGGGACAAGAGTACATCATTTTATTAGTCTTGATTCTTGAATTATTATCATGATATCTTGTTTTTTAATGATTTATCAATTTCTATGATATCTTACACTTGTTCTTGTGAGTTTGGTTTTAATGTTTTATGCAGGAAATCACAAGAAGGTGTTAGGGTAGTTGATGTATAGTTGAGTCTTGTAATTTTTATTTTCTAGGATTTTTTGTGGATTGGGTAGAATAGTAATTGTTGTATAGTACTTCGGATATTTTATTTTTTCCTAAGAGTACCATGATGTACTCGAAGGGTTTTGTCACAAATATCCAAAGAGGGAGATTGAAACACCCTAAATCTTTGACTTACTTGAGTCTACATTATTTAGGTGTTTCAACTAATTTGAGTATTGTGTCAAAACATATCTTTTAGTACGAGCCTTCTCCTTGGTACATCTTACAACGTTACTCGACGACTCAACATGCCTTAACTTTACACAACGACATATCCGAGTAAAGGTATTCACGTGTGTTGCTCATTTGCACTTGACACATTAGGCACTCATGAATATATGAACTCTTATTATGTGATTGGTTGTCTAAATATTTTTTGAAAAATGAAATTATATTATTTTTGCTAAAAATAATTTTTTAAATAAAATTGGTGCAACGTTGATTCAAAATGATTTTTTTATATCAAGTTTTTGTTTATAAAACTATTATGATTTTTCAGTTCCTTGACTGTTTATTTTTATTAGGTCGAGATTTTTTAGTCCATACCTGTTAGTAGGGGTGGCCATGGGCCGGGCCTGGGCTGGTCCGGTCGGGCTCGGGTCGGGCTTATAAAATTATGAGCTATCCCAAGCCCGTTCGGGCCTGGATCGAGCCTTATTATGTAATCCCAAGCCTGCCTAGATTTGAAAGCTCTTTACCCAGGCCCGTTGGCCAAGCCCGGTTACATATACTCGTTAGTATGTTTTTTTTATTTGTTTGGCCATTCCATATACTCGTTATAAGCCTTGATACATTTTGTCATTTAGTGCGACTAGAATTGACAACTAGTGCTATTAACTTAGACTGTTCGACCATATCGCTGTATGGTTACTAAAGATGTTAGCTTAGGTATACTTATTAGCCAATGGTTTCTATTTGACTTGCTACTTGAGTTGACCGCATAGTTCAAATTAGGTACGTGCTATAGTAACTTTTGGCTAGAAGCCATACCAATCTATACCCATCAGATTGATTTGGTATCACACTTGAGTGAACCTGTTAGCTTATAATGCTACCTTCTGAATTTCGTCCTTGTGTGAGCCTTAGATATAGGTTCATCATTTTATAGAAAACCTTAATAACATTAGACCGAGTTATAGCTTTTGACTGCTATTTTATATTTTTTACTTGCAAGTGCATGCGTCACTTTGTTGTACAAGATTTTGGCTGAATAGACCTTCTGTGAGCTGTTGACATGTTGGAAACAATATACACTATAGCATACCATTTCGACATATACCACTTAGGAGTGTTTATCACTTATATCCATAAGGCTGTATCTGCTACTGTCCTTTTGTCCGTTAGTTTATTTTAAGATATTACTTTTGGATAAATAGTCCATTTATTTTAGGATGATTTGATAATACCTGGTTAATTTCGGTTTTGTCCAAAGTCAGTAGACTTAGCTTGAGGTGTTATACATTTCGGTTATACCTTTTAACTGCCTGATATTCTTTAGATCTGATTGGTTTATTTGGAGACCTTGCCACCTGTTATAATATATCTGTTGGAGGAGTTTGTTACAAGAAAACCCTATACCACCTTATTTATATCTGTTAGTGGTTTTAGGTTCTTGAGATTTTCATAACAGACTTAATCAGTTAGACAATTTAATTGTTTAAAATATGTTAATTAGTTTTAACTCGATTTAATCACAACCTTAGATTAATAACTTTTAATCTGAACCCTTGATTTAAATGTTTATTGAATATTGTTTTCTCACCTATATAAACATCATTAGAGAGTTTATTTGTGTTAGATATTCGAACATATTTTATTAGAGTGAGAAACACAAAAGAGAGTTAGAATTTGTAGAGAGAAAAATATAGAGAATTAGAGAGAATATCTAAGAGAGAGATTAAACGTTATGTTACATTGTGTTTATTTCTACTTCATCTCTATTCTGTTTTTGTTTAATTCTCAATGATCTTACACATCATCTCATAATTTTAGAGATTGAAATATTGTGTTATTGTAGAGAGAATTTATGTGCTTTCATGCTGAAATAATTTTTTACAAAAACTATAATTCCTTAGATTTCTTAGATCCGAATTTTATTGAATATTTTTATGATCTAAATATTCTGATTTTGTGTTAGATGTTATATGATGTTTAAAACATAATTTCTCAGGATCTTGCATGTTTATTGAAAATCTTTTTAAAAGATCTGTATTCTCATATTTGTGAAATTATTTGTAAAACACTTTCCTCATAAAATTGATAATATATTTTTAAGAGATTGAGAACACATTTTAAATGATTGAATAATCTTGTTGTGTCTCCATGATATGTTGTATGTATTTCTTAGTTTATAAGATTTTTTATTGAAAATTTATTTTGTAAGTTTTTGTAGAAAAGTTAATTGATTATTAATTGAAAATTTATTTTTCTTACATTTTTATAAAATACTTATGTGCTTTGATTACACATGTATTTTTGTTAAGTTTTTATAGAAAATTTATATGCTTGATATTTGAATTAAGTTCTTGCATGGTTTGCATTTAGAACATATTCACTTGCACGTTTTGCACAACTAGTATGTTGTTAAGAGATCAGTTTTAACTGCTAGGAAGATTAAAGTATCAGTATCAGAAATTTTGTGGAGGAAAGACTGAAGAGTTTTATTCTCGGTAGAAGAGATAGCTCGTGTAGGTATATTTTTTTGTCTGCTTTATTTAGGATCTTGCGTTGCATGTTTGGGTGCTTGTAACTCTTGTAAAATTATTTTTAGTGGAATTTTTGTTTTGTGGCGTAGAGGTCACCTTGGATGTTTTCCCTAGTTTGGGTTTTTACCACGTAAAAAATCATACTTGTTATTCTTCTTTTCCTCATTTTATTCTATGTATGATTTAGAATTAAAATTGTTACATTATTTAATTACTTGAATTGGAATAATTAATCATATTTGATATATTGTATTGTTATGTAATAAATCAGATTTAATTGATTTTTATTTCCACATTTATTAAAATCTGATCAGTTGGATAATAATTTTTTTTTATTTGTTTAGATATATGTTGTTAGAAAAACTTGCATGAAATCAGAGTATGTTCATTTGCACGTATGGCTTTGTTTCATGGGCGCATGTCCCTCTGAAATTTTCAGTAGCTATGATCAGTTTTGGTTCATTTGATTGTCATGTCATTACAGGTGGTGATGTAGGAGGTGGCAATCACAGTACTGAAAGAAAATATTACTGGAATGAAGCCTAAGCGAGATCTTATATCCAAAGAATTAATCTGAACGAAGAAGACCGACCTAGGAAGGTCAATAGAGACAAACTGGTGATCGGTTTTTCAAATATCTGGGGAACTTTATCCCCATGACGATCCATTGGTTGTCAAATCTAGGATCCAAGATACTATCATCGCTCGAGTTTTAATTGATAATGGGAGCTCAACAGATATTCTATTTTATCCTTGCTTTTAAAGTCTGGATTTGAAACCCAGCAAACTGGAACCAAACCACAACCATTAATAGGATTTTTTTGGTGAAAAAATTTATCCTCTTAGGACAAACAAGCTAGAAGTATTGTTCGGCACTTGGCCGAAAAGCCATTCGAAGAAAATACGCTTCTTTATGATGGATAAAAACGTTTAATCTTCCTACAACGTGATCCTCGACAGGGTAGGGTTGAAGAAGTTTGAAGCTGTACTGTCAACAGTTCACCAATGCTTGAAGTTTCCAACTCATTTTGGTAAAGGTATTGTGAAAGGCGACCAAAAGGTGGCCTGAGAGTGTTACTACTCCTCAGCCGAGAAAGAGGATTTGATCGAATTGAAGAAAAAGACTACCACCTATCAAGTGGATACCAATAAGCCTAATAGTGAATCTGAAGTTGAAACTTTAGATACACGAGATGAGACATAATTAGTCAAGGGATAGATTGTGGAAGCTACTGAAAGTGTTATCCTAAACAACGACAAACCAGAAAGAACTACACAGATCGGTTCAAAACTGGATCCAATCCTTAAACATGAATTGATTATGTTTCTGAGGCAACGGAGAAAAGTATTTTCCTGGAGCCATAAGGATATGCCTGGGATTGATCCCAAATTGATTTGCCATGAGCTTAATATCAATAAGGATGCCAAGACGATCAAGCAGAGTGAAGGGTTTTCAGTTCGAAAAAGAATCAAGTTATCCATGAAGAGGTCGAGAAGCTTCAAAAAGCCCTATTTATTGAAGATGTGAAGTATCCATCCTAGTTGGCCAACGCTGTGATGGTTAAGAAGAAGAATGATAAATGGAAGATGTATGTGGATTTCACCGATTTAAATAAATCCTGCCCAAAAGACCACTTTCCCTTACCTAGAATTGATCAATTAGTGGATGCTATGTCGGGACATGAACTTTTAAACTTCATGGATGCCTATTCTGGATATAATTAGATTAAGATGAAATAAGAAGATAGGGAAAGCATAACTTTTATCACCAAACGAGGAACTTATTGCTACAACATAATGCCCTTTGGGCTCAAAAATGCTGGAGCGACGTATCAAAGGTTGGTGAACAAGGTATTTGAAGAACAAATAGGCAAGAATATAGAGGTTTATGTGGATGATATGTTAATAAAAAGCAAGAAGGCTTCGAATCATATATGCGATCTTAGCTAGACGTTTGTCTAACTGGAAAAGCATAAGATGAAGAACAAGTGTGTGTTCGGGGTCTAGGAAGGAATGTTCCTCGAATTTATAGTCAATCAAAGGGGCATTGAAGCTAATCCATCAACGATAAAAGATTTTATTGAAATATAGTCGCCAACTTGCAAGGAAGATGTACAAAGTCTCACTATAAGAGTAGAAGTTTTAAAAAGATTTGTGTCTATGGCAACAAACAAGTGTTTGCCATTTTTTGAGGTGTTGAGGAAAACGTTCGAGTGGAATGCAAAATGCGAAGAAGATTTTTAAAAATTGAAGAAGTACCTAGGATCACCTCCTTTATTATCCCGACCAGTCTTGGGAGAGAAACTATACTTATACCTACTTGTTTCTGAATCTGGGGTTAGCCTGACTTTGGTTAGAATAGACAATGGGATCCAAAGACCAGTGTATTATACCAACAAAGCACTAAGGGGAGCCGAGGTTCGGTGTCCACGCTTGGAAAAGCTGACTTTGGCACTTAGTGAAGCTTCTAGGCATATAAAACCTTATTTTCAGGAACATACTATAGTGGTGTATACTGATATGCCTCTTCGGCAAGCACTCCACAAGCCTGAAACGTCAGGAAAATTGATGTATTGGGCGGTAGAGCTGGGATAATATGATATTATCTATAAACCACGATCTTCATTAAAAGGCTACGCTTTGGCAAACTTTATTGCTGAATTCACCTATCTAGACGTTTTCGACCAACAAAACTTGCCTACCGAGCATACTTCAACTCAAAAGCAAGCTAAATTCATAATCGATCAACCTGAGTCATCTAGAACTCAAGACATAGCCCAAAAATATGCAGAGGAGAGCAAGAAAATATTCTATTATGGAATTCTATCTGAATATAGTTTCAATAATGATATACCATTGTGGAATTTATACGTCAATGGTTCTTCATGTGCAACTAGAAGCAGAGCAGGTATAATACTCAATACTCCAAATGATATTGATGTTGAATATGCAATTAGATTTCAATTTAAAGCATGCAACAACGAGGCAGAATACGAAGCTTTAATAGTTAGACTAGATTTTGCCCTTTCATTAGGTGCCAAGCAAGTAATGACGCACAGTGATTCGCAGTTAGTGGTCAACAAAGTGATTAATTTATATGGAGTCAAAGGGGAGTTGATTACCAGATACTTCGCCCAAACCATGGAAGTCATTTATAAGTTTCCAGTAGTGAAAATTAATAGGATCCCCATAATAGCCAATGCTCGAGCAGATGCACTTACTCGACTGGCATCAGTAATTAGGATTGAACTCAGGCCCACCATCCCAATACGTTAATGGTTAATTTTATTGCCATAGATTTGGGACCTTCTTGGATGGATTCGATTAACTCCCATAATAAGGATGGCATCTTACTGCCTGATCCCAAAAAGGCCAAGAAGCTCTGATATAAAGCAACGAGGTATGTGTTAGATAAGGGAATTTTATACAAAAGAGGATTGATGATCTCTTTGCTACGTTGTGTTCATCCAATGGAGGTGGAATATTTGATCAAAAAAGTGAATGAAGGTTCCTGTGGAGCTCATTGTATCGGTCGAACATTCCTCCAACGAATCAACACTCAGGGATACTACTGGACGACTATGATGGTAGATTGTACAACCTTTGTAAGAAAGTATGATAAATGCTAGAAGTTATCTGTAATTCGTAAAATGCCCGATGCTGTTTTAACATCCATAACTTCACCTTAGCCATTCGTTATTTGAGAAATTGACCTAGTCACCACTGTCGACCACTAAAGGCGGGTTCAAATATTTGGTTGTTGCTGTTGATTACTTCACTAAATGGGTGGAGGCAGAACCATTGGTAGACGTGCCCTACGAGAAGGTGTATCAATTCATTTGGAAGAATATTATATTCAGATATGGGTTACCATATGCCTTCATTGCGGACCACAACACTCAATTTGATAACGTTGAGTTTGCAGTATACTGTATTCAGTCTAAAATCTAGAAACTCCATTCTGCACCAGGTCATCCTTAAAGTAATGGTCAAACAGAAGTAATAAATAGTGCTTTGCTCAATGGACTGAATAAGAGGCGTGATGCTGCTAAGGGAAACTGGATTAATGAGTTATGTTCTATTCTTTGGGCTTATAGAATAATGCCGAGAAAAACAACTGGAGAGACATCGTACATGCTTGCGTTTGGGAATGAAGCCATGGTACCAGTAGAGATAGGCCTACCAACTCACAGGGTACTGAACTTTGATTCTCCAACTAGTGAGTCGATGCACCGATTGGATCTAGACATGTTGGAGGAAATACGAGAAGACATTGCCCTGAGAAATGCTGTATACTAACATATAATTGCTCGCTTCTATAATAAATGGGTTAAGCCGACCAACCTTAAAGAAGGTGAATATGTTCTTAAGAAGGTCATCTAAAGAACAACAAGCTTGAGGCTAATTGGCATAGCCCATATCGCATTTTTGCTATCATACGATCAGGAACCTATCGACTTGAGACTTTGGAAGGAGAAGAATTAAAAAATTCCTGGAATGCCTAGCACCTCCAAAAATATTATCAATGATTCAAGGGATTGTTACCATTGTATTTCTTTTCGCTCTATGTTTTACATGACTATAAGTGAAGTTTTAATAAAATATTGATTTCAGTACCTTCAAGTTTTTTGATTTTTTTCGGAGTATGGTGATATATATCATATAGAAACTCTTTCCAATCAACAAGTATATTTACCAAATTCCATATGTATCAACAACTTGAGGCACAATTATTTCTCTCTCAAATGCAAACTTCCTGTATGATTTCGTACATACAAGTCACGAATAAGAAGTAACTATTACTTCGTGTATGGTTTTGTATAAACAATTCACCAACATTAAGTATTATTCGACTAAGTTCAAGAATAATTTACTTCATATATGACTTTGTCATTGATAAGTCAAGAATAAGAAGGCTGTAAAACTTCTTATATATCTAAAAAAGTTACAAACATGTTTTACCCCGCTAAGTTAAATGCAGGAAGACATGTAAACAATCCTAAATAATGGAATATAAATATATATTCCCCATACACTTGGACACCACTGATAACTAATGGTAAATTTGGATTAATATATCTAAGTGCATTAGTAGAATCAATGGCATTGGTAACCACTGATAACTAATGCTAAATTTGGATTAAAATATCTAAGTGCATCAGTATAATCAATAGCATTACAATCAGAAGTTGAGAGACTGATTAAAATAAACATAAGTTATCAACACAAACATATGGATTTTCAATTATAAAAATTGTATTACATTCAAATAAATAACAAAATACATAAGAAGTAGTCAACCAGACGTTTTCCTTCAGCTTTGGAAGTCGACTGAGATGACTGTACTCTTTCCATTCCAGCAGGAGGATCATCTAAAGTATAGGGAGAATTAATGAAGTCAAAATCCCTTAACATTCTTCTGTTGCTATTGTTCGACACATTAATCAGGTGAGGAGGATGAACAATCTCATGGACATCATGTAAACCATAGTCCCCTAAGTATTTAGTGATCAAGCATTGGATAATAGCATCAACAAGGATCCATGAAGTGTCCAACTTGAAAGGGGGATTATCATGATCTAAAAGACCAGGCACATTCCAATACCACTGTTGGCTATTGAAATCTTGCTTCAACAAAGTCAAACAATTAGTCCAACTCAATTTATAGCCTTCACAATGGGTCTGAGCAAGGTGATCATCCACAAGGCCTAAATCTTCGTTGTAGCCTTCCATCCAAACATGTTTAGGTTATTTATGAAATTAAAAGGTTAACCTTTTAACTTATTTCTGAATTTTTTTCAATACACTATCCTTTACCTTCAACTGTATGGACTGGTCGGCGATGGCTTTGTCCTTAGCTTCTAGCTTTGTAGACAGATCGATAATAAATTATCTCTTTGCTTTCAGCTGTGCAACCTGGTTAGCCAAGGTTTTCTTGGTCCTCGTTTCCTCAATAGTTGGTTGGATCGTTCTTTGTTGTCTGGAAGATTGCACATGTTTAGACTTCTTCACAGTTTTAAGTTCTTCCATCAGACTGGAATTCTCATTCTCCAAAAAAGAGTCACCTTCATCGGCACCACTAACAGAAGACTATTTTAAAGTCTCCAACTTATTCTAGACTTTATTATTCTCCTCCTCCAATAGCTTGGAAATATCTCTGGATTCATTAAGTTCATGGTTCAGGAAGCACGCCTTTTTCTTGTATGCAGAGGCATATTTTTCTAGATTCTTCTTAAAACCCTAGCCTTCACTCAATGCCTTGTACTTGGCTTCATAGTCGGTCTGTAGTAAAGTTTTGGCTTCATTATGGTCTGCCTGCAAGTTTTCAATCATCTCAGGGTAAGAAACATTATTGGATACAACCCGATCAAGAAGGAATTTGAGATAAATGTATGCATCCCTTCCTTGATCAGAAGCGTCTGCACCGAGCAAGTCTGTTAATTTTTCATTTGTCAAGTATAAGTGACCAGCTTTAAACAAATTATTGCAGCGTTTGAGTAGGTCAGAACTAGTAGAAGTAATTTGTTCCATCTTGTCAATGAGCTAGAACGATAAAGTAATAATTGATCAATAATAAAAGGAGACAGAGCAACAACTAAGCATAAAAAAGTGACAAGTTAAATAAAGAAAATAATTCTTTCATTGATAAATGGTGATATTACAGAAAGGTACATCAGAACAAGATAAGAAGAAGATTAAAGAAATGTGAAAAATATAAAGACTAGAAGCCAAAAAAGTCTACACCTTCTTCTTATCCTTCTCTACCTCAGGGTTTAACTCTTGATCGGTAAGAGGGGCAGCTGAGTCAATAGGAGCTTTATCTTGATCGACTGGAGGAGCAATTGATTCAATTGCCATGGAGGAAGCAACAACTCTATGGTCTGGGAGGGTACCGACCTTGATCAAATTCCTAGCCAAGCTAGGACTAAAGGCTACAGACAGGCCAACATCAAATGGGACCTTACCAACTAATTCCTGTTGATCGAAATCATTAACCTTCTCAACCTTCTTATCAGGAGGACCTCTCCTTAGCCTCTTAAGAGGAGACTCATCACTTTTTTTGGTTAGGGGCTTCTTACAAGTCTAAACCTTCTTCTTTGGGGCATTAATATCAACTAGTTTCTTGGCACCACCAGTATAGTACTCCTCCAGGATATTAGGAAGTTTAGTTTTTCCCATTCTAACAGACAAGGAAAGATTAAAGTCAAAAGAATAAGAAGTGCCACCAGTAGCAACTTCAACACCAACAAACTCGGTTGCAGAGGAAGTAGACACTGGATTCCTCTCCAAATCAATTACAATTGAAATCACAATAGTTGTTAGTCGATCTACAAAAGAGGTTATCGAACTTTATACTCTAGCAATACAGAAAGTGATATTTGGTGATCTTCTCATGTCCTTTGGTTAATACCCCACAAGAATTTGTGTTCCTCAAAATGTACTTCACCTGGTTTGGGGCACTTCCTCTTACGTTCTTCTGCAACAAAGTAATAAGCATTAACATTTAGCATACATCAGAAAAGAAATCAGTAAAAACAAAAAAAGGCAAGAACTGAAATAAACACCTATCCCATTCCCTGATTGAGGGCATCTGGGTCCATGGTAGGCCATTAAATTCTCAAGAGGAGTTGTTGCCAATTCTTAAGTATTAAAGCATAGTCCTAATAATCCTTATTGGAATCAAGCAAATTCAGTACTAAAGACTTATTGGCTTGTCTGGTTTTCAAGTAATATGTGTTCTCCCATACAAGAGACTATTTATAGCAGAACATGATCTATGGAATCCCAATATGGGTTCCATAGATTTAATTCAATTTATTCACACCATTGACAACCCTCCAAGTGTTGGGGGCTACTCTTGCTAGAACGATATCAAAATATTCACAGAAATGAAGAAGAAAAGGAATTGATGGAAATGTGACACCACACTCAGCTATAAACAAGGTTGGGATCCAATGACCCTCAACCAAAGAATATACATCTAAAGGGCCATGGGGTATTTCTAAATCAGCCCAAGATGGGATTTTCTTTTCTTCCCTAAATTCCTCTAGAGAATCATTATTAACTATATGAACTATGGCTCGGAAAGAAAGGAAATGAAGAAAAACAGAGAGAAAGAAATAATTCTTATAGAAGATTAAGGATTCAGCAAGAACTATGCAAGGAAAAGACAAACGACGACAAACGATCGCACAAAAGCTCAGAAATAGCTGCTACAGTTCGAAGATTTTGGGTAAGGCAAAACTTGGAAAAACCTCCCGCATTTTATAGCTTGTCTAAAAAGTAACGAAAGTAATGATTAAACATACCAACGATTGATGTTCTTAGGACAAACTATTTCAAAAATGGAAAATACCCATTTACCCTTTGGTAGTTTGCTAATTTTCAAATTATTTACAAATATGCCATTGCAAAATCAAAGTATGAATTTTGTACAAGACCCACACGTCGGCAAAGGCCGACCAACTCTGAAGAAAATATACTCCATCCTTTCAGTAAAAGCATAAAGAATGAAGTATTGGGGGCTTCTGTTGATACCAAAAATTATCCACCTATGTGGATTACTTAGAAGTGAACACTTTTCCTCCTACGTGGCCAAAATTCTAATCAGCATATAGTAGCTCGGTAGGCATTCCGACCAATATAAAGAATGTCGTCCATCAAGACCAATAAAACGTCACCATACCAAAGGTCTTACCACACATGGTTAATAGAACCAATTATTATATTCATTATGTATGGGTGTAAATTCTTAAATGTAGAAAGGCATTCCATCCCTTGACATTCTAACCTTTAACCTTCGGGTCACTATAAATACATTGTACCCCTTTAATCAAGGGCAAGATAGAACAAATCCTAGCAGATTCTTATTTACTTGAATAACTAGCTTTCTGTAATCTCTGAAATCAATGCCATAACAGTGGATGCAGGCTTTCTTATACAACCGAACCACTTTAAAATCTCGTGTCACTCTTTTAACTATTTCATTTGAATCCTATATTTTATCCGTGATTTTAAAATTGGATCAAGTCCATTTTTTAACATAAACAGGTACTAACCCCAATAGTTCCCCATTTATTAAAAAATATCAATTCAGGGATCCTGATATGGGTCCCATGAATTTCATTCAACCTGCTCACTCCATTCACAAGCCTCCATGTATTTGGGGCTATTCTCTCCTGAGCAACATGAAAGAATTAACAGAAATGAAGAAATAGTGGGTTTGGAGAAAAAGTAATGTCGCACTCAGTAATAAATAGATTGGGAATCCAATGACCCTCAGCTAATGAATACACGTCAACAGGGCCATATGAAATTTCTAAACCTACCCAACTTAGAATTTTCCTCTTTTCTCTAAATTCCTCAAAGGAATTGTTATCTATGATGTACACCATGACTGAAAGGCAGGAAAATGAAAGAAAAGAAAGGAAATATAGCTTACAAAGATGAAAAAATGGCAGCAAATAGCAAGTAGAAAATAACGGGGAAGAAAGACTTAAGAAGGAAAAGAAAGATAAGTGCAGAAGGTTTGAGGAATAGTGAAAAGGAAGGAAGCTTTCATCCTTTTATAGGTTGCTTCGAAACTGAAAAGAAACGATTAACTACACGAACGTTTAAACTACTATTGGATGCACGCTTCCCAGCGAGAAAAAGGACTAGTATACCTTTTAGCTATTAAATTTTTTTTGAATTATTTACAAAAAATGTCGTTACCAACTATACTGGTGAAAATGTTTACAAGTCCAAGATGTCGGCTGCCGACCAAGTCCTAGACATTACGTCGAATAAAATTTTGAAAAAATACTCCATACTTTCGATCAATCATCGTGTATGGAGAATTATAGGCTTTTTTTGTATGTAAAAATTACTTTCATTTGTGGACCAATAAACATTGGACACTTGTCCTCCTTCGTGGCCACTCAGCTATCTTGGAGGCTTCAAAAACACTTAGTCGGCACGCATGCGGACCAACTCTAAGAACGTGAAGTATCAAGAATAACAAAGGTTACTCGGATGGAATAGCGACCATCATTGAATATAAAGAGTCTCATTTATTGTACACATATGTAAATGCCTTGAGATATATAGGCTTTCCATCTCTTGAGTTTCTAACCACTATAAATACACAATCTCCCTTAGCGCAAGGGGACAATTCAATCAAGCACAAACCTTTATTTTCCAACAGTGGATGCAGGCTTTTTATAGCTGAACCACTTTATAAACCTTGTCTCTTGTGTGTTTGTCCAGCTTTCTTAAACTTATTTATATATGCTTATAAAATTTGACCCCCTCCATTTTTAGACATCAGCAATGAGGTTATCACGTTTAAAAACATCCTCATTAGTGTGAGACGTACTTGAAGTGCTACTAGCCATGAATACAGTGAATTCACATCCATACAGTGATTCATCCTTGGAATCCACCCACTCAACATCATTATCGCTTAGAGAGGTATTATAGGTGGCTTTGCCTTTCCCCTATCTCTTAAGCCTAGCAAGTCACTCATGGCCTTTGTAATCTTTCCCATCACCTTCATAACACCTCTCCAATTAATCTTTCTTAGAATACTCACCCCTAGCTTTTATTTTATCATTATGAAAAAAGTCCTCTTTGTATTTTTTATTTTTCTCAAACTTTTATTTTCCAATTTCGATGAATTTTAGTTTTAGAATTTGAGAAAATTTATGATTTTTTTTAGCAAAAAGGGCAAGATCATCTAGATCAAATTTAGAAATAGAATCAGAAACCACCTATTTTTTATTTATATTTTAAAGCTATTCTTTTTTACTTTTTGTTTTGGGTTTTGGGGAATATGTCTAATTCATAAGTGTGAAGATCACCTATGAGTTATTCTAGCCGGATTGTGTCTAAAATTCCCAAGAGTTAAGTATGGTACCTTCGCACTAAAATGAGGAGGGAGAGACCTCATATATTTCTTAGCAACTCTCATTTCTAGAATCTGCTCACCCAAATTAAAATATAAATTCACAATATCAGACATACGCGCATAAAATTCATCAAAATATTCATTTTTAAGCATGTGTACAGTCTCAAATTGTGTGGTGATTTTATGAATATTAGAAACTTTAACAACATTGGTAGCCTCGTTTGTGTGAGCTGGAGGATATCCCAAGCTTCTTTAGACGTCGTACACGTCATGATACAAAGAAATTCTTCGATTGCGACAACACAAAAATTAGCATTCAAACCATGAGACTCAAAATTATTCTATCTAAAATCATCTTCAGTCCAATTTGCAATTTGCGTGGGACTAACGACATTTTATCAGTCACAATAGGATGAGTCCAACCCCTTTTAACAACAAACCAAATGCGCTCATCGATTAATTTTACAGACAATCTCATTTGAGCTTTTCAATAAGCATAATTCATGCCATCAAACAAAGGTGGCCTATTGTACGAATTCTCCAAATGACCACCAAATTGTATTTAAATAACTTATAGAAATAATCTTTGATATCAATTTAAAAGTGCGTTATAGAGTGGTCTGGTTTTATGGTCAAATATAAAATCGTAGATTCAGTCACAAACAAAAAATATTCAATTTAATCCAAATTTTATCTTGATTAATTAGGAGAGCCGAAACATGCAAGATAATGAATCTCCATCGAATCAAACAAATAGTAACACGGGATATGAGTAAAAGTCCCTTTTTCAGCATTATTACAACTAAGGTATTACAGAATGCACTAACAGACTTAAAAACTTGGACTCCACTAAGTATCGCGGTTATTTCTCCTTCCTTGTTGATAATAGAAAGCGTTGTAGATCCAACAGTGCTCCATAGTAAGCTCCACTTACCTCGATGTCCATCGATCATCCTCAGGAAAATAATTTCTTATCTTCAGTAGTGAAGGATGAAATCCACAGGGATTACAACAGGAGATTTGTGTTCTTCAAGATTTGATAAAGTGATCACAAAACAACCAAGGGGGTTGGATACAATTTTTTTTAGTGTTTGATTATGAAAAGATATGTAAAAGGATTGCAGAGAAGTGCAAGTTCGTATCTCTTTAAATAGGGAGAAATTTTTCCAAGAGATAGACTTGAAAAGATTGCGTTTGAAACCAAGTAAAAAAAATAATTTTTTGCAGGATCATTCGAACAAACTGGACATGGTTCGAACGACTTGAACAAACATCGAACGAGATAACAAACAACATTCCAGACAGATAAGGAAATTGGGTCATTAGAAGATTCATTCGAACAACTGAAATCGAATGAGATAAGGAATCTCGTTCGAGCGATCTTCAGTACCTCATTGTAATGAGCTGCCTTAAAAAGAATTTATGATTAAAACTTTTGAAAAAAATATTTTATGTTTTCAAACACTTTTAAAATACCCCTGAACATAATGATTATACAAAATTAAACTCATATACCTTCTCTGTTGATTGTATTGATGATATTAATTTTTCGATCTTCAATTGTCACATTAGGTTAATAACTTGTCTTTAATTGAATCTCTTGATAAGTAAATGATGATGTAGAGGTGTAACGAAATATGCCAAACTTAAAAACATAATGAGCAATTATAAAAGTAGATATTGTAGCTATTTTTTTTATTTATATTTTCCTTGACGAAACCATTTAATTTTAATTTGGAAGCTTCTCCAATTGATGATTACCTTCTAAGATGAGGACGCTCGCTTATATGGTGAAGGAATCTTTAGAAAAGTAGATTTCAAGGGAAGTTAGGGACGAAGAGGAAGAATATCATGTTACTCTTGTGAGGATTAGGAAAGTAAAACCCTCTTTTGATCATCCAATTAACGACCCTTCGAATATGGATGATATTTTTATATCATTCCTTTTGACTTTGGTGCAAATAATTATCTAGTAGTATCCTTTCGAACCAAGGGTTCACATATTACAATTTTAGTTCCTACAATTTCAGTTGCATTAATTTCAAAGTTAGGATATTTATAATATTTTTTAAAGGAAAAAATAGTTATTTCATGATCTTCTTCTAGAAGAGACTCACATCTAGTTATTTTGGCAATTAGTTCTACTAGATCTTTAAATTTTGTAGCATCAAAATTCTTTCGAAGTCTAAATTCCAAACCATTTTGATCCAACTTCACAAATTCTGACTTAGAAAATACGTTTTTGCATTTATTTCTATCCCTTTCGAATATTTTTATAAATGCAGTAGCCTCTTCATCAGGCTTTAGGTTAGTCTGGCCAAGTCAGCCATGGAAACTTATGGTTCAGTTTGGAAGAATTGAGCTTCAAACATATATTCCATTTGTTGCCAAGACTGAACATATTTTGGTGGCAAGCTTATGAACCATGTAAAGGCTTCATATGTGAGGGAACTGGAGAACACATGTAGCCTCAAGTAATCATTTGTTCAAACATCGACACATTTACTAGTGGGCCTAGTAATGTGTTCCACTGTGGACTAACACCCATCCCCAGAGAAAAGGGTAAAGTTGGGAATGTTAAGCCCTTGGGAAGTTCAATTCTATCTGCCCATTCTAAATAGGGCTTTCCATAACCTTATTTTTTCCCACTCTCCCAGGGAGTTGCCTATTTTGGGGGATAGTTACTTGGTTTACCAAAGGAGTTGGTTACACCAAGGGTGGAGGAATTTATGAAGGCACAACTTGTTGTGTCTAGTAAGGCATAGGTTAGGATATTTGAAGAGTTCGATTATCTAACCTCCTAGGGTTCCCACCCTTGAGTTTTGGTTAGAACATTGGATTATATATAATTCCATAGTTCGAAGAACTTGAAAATATTTCATTGGTCTCATTTGGATAAAGCCAATCCCTCCCTAACTCTAGGAGAGATGTTCTCCATATTAAGTTGTTGTAATCCACTAATTGCCAGGTGTTGCAAGGTCTTACTATTCCCATCAGATTTCTTACATTTAGATCACTAGTATTAATATATCTACCTATCTTAAGGTTATTTCCAAAATTAGTTTCACCACTATTTGATCAATAATAGATAGGAAGGTAGGGATTTGGTTGAGTAGTGGCATTTTTTCCAAATTATCATGCATAAACTCGACTACTAGTTGTCATTTCATTAGGTAAGGAAAATATACTGGTCACGGTGGTGATGATTGACGCGATTGAAAATGTGTCTCTAGGGCGTACTAATTACGGTTCAAGTAAAAATCGGTAGCTCAAGTAATAATACCGATAAATCGGGGTCGAATCCTCAAGGAATAGGACGATCGCTCATGATGACAAAGGGTAAGAAGACTAATCCTAAGGTTGACTCTAAAAGAAAAGAAAGAAAAATAATTTTGATTTGAAAAATATCTAACAACTAAATGCAAATCAATTGAACTAAAAATTAAACTAAGCATGCAAAACTAAATTAATTAAGAACTAAGTAAAATGGATGAGAAAATAGGTTGGAATACAATCCCCCAAACTCTAGTATGTTTACTGGATATAAAATAAGTCGTAAATTATATAATTGATTAAACTCAGTCTTTATTAATCTCAAGCATTACATATATGAGGGTACAAACCTCTATCATACATAATCAAGAGTAAGAATAAAGCAGTGTCAACATAACTAACACGCGCGTCACAATCTTAAACATCTTGGTTACCTAGGGCAAACGAGGTAAAAACCCCTACGATGATTTTGACAATCAATCAACACGAATCAATCATTTATTTAATTTAGAGGACTAATTCTATAGTCATGCAAACCACATCAGGGTGGGTTCATGCATACCAACCCTTATAAATCTAGCCAAACATGGTAGTATAAATATCTACATAAAAACACATTAACATGCATGAAAACATAATGAAATAATGATCAAAGTGCTGGATATAAAGGTTACCAAGATTAAAGAACACGAACATGTAAGAAGAAATCGAATCATGAAGAAAATCGGAAAATATCTTGAATTTAAGGTGCAAAACTTGTAAAATATTTCATTAGATGTTCCTCCTTGATTAGGATCTTTTACATGAATGAAATCTATCTTACAAGAGTCCTAATATGAGTATATATAAGTCTTGGGTCACTTAGAAGAGTCCCCTAATGCTAAAACTCTTTTGGCTAAAAATAGGGCCAAAATAAAAATTCGGCTTCTGGAAATTTATCACACTCTATAAGCGTGACTAATTTTGTAACGGATATGGAGCATTAAAAAAGGCGAACCGATTCGGTTGTGGTTTGTCGGTTCGGTTCAGCCTTAACAATTTTGCCTTGGATTTCTTTCTCAACTTTTAATGGGCATAACTTCTTCACTGTAGCTCAAATTGGGCTGCTGTTTTTTTCAGTGTTCTTATAATTTCGATATATTTAACTTTCTAGTTGTTCCCACCTCCAGAATATGGCTAAAAATTATGAAAATGCCCTTGAACTCTGCATTTCTTAGTTTATTTCCCTATTTCGAGTTCACTTTCGCACTTTCTTGCATGACATACTTGTAAAACACATAAGAGATACAAAAAATAGGAAAAAATTTCCAAAAAAGGGTAGTAGTATAAATATGAGATAAATCCATAAATTACACTGCACGAGAACATTAAAATACCGAAATTAAGGGGATAAATGTGAAGAATTTATGCAATAAAATCCCCCTAACTTAGAACTTTACGCGTACCGAGCAATGAAAAAGTATAAGAGAACGAGTCAAGGACTCTTCAAAAACTTTATTAGGATAAAATACCTTTTTCGAGGGCAAGTGATTGCATTTGGTGTATACAACAAGCCGTTAAACCTCTAAGTTACCCTAGTAGGACAAATGGTGTTTCGTGAGGGTTTGCGGTGAATATACCCACAAAATTCATTTTCGACTTAAAGAAAAAAAAACTTTAAAATTGTACAATTTAAACCTTTCTAAAAATAATCACCATAAATTTATATTCATAAGTCTCAACTCATAGTGTTTGTGTGCGAAGCCAAAAATCAAACAACACATTTTCACCAATTGATCATTACGTTACTTTCTGAAAATTCGCGTTGATTTCAAAATCTCACGGGTTGCTCTTACAACAAATCACTTGGATTGTGGCTATTTCTCTCGGTATACATGATTTATCAGAGTAAATGCAATGGACACAAGGTCACGCACACAAATTTGAAAGATGAAAATTATTTAGGTGAATAGATCTCTTTAACGGAATACGATCATTGGAAAAAGGGAAATATCACCTCTTATTCAGACCAATTGGTCTCTCTTATTATATTTTTGCATCTTAGTCTCTCCTCGTGATAATTAGTTTCATAATTCGAACCCAGGTAGGACTTTCTAGGGTTATAAGGTGTATTGGGTAAAAATTGAGAATGGCTAGGAATTCCGGAGTTGGAAAATTTTACTTATGATGTCCGTTAGTGGTTTTTCGGACTTGTGGTTATTTTTTTCTTTTTTTCTTTGCACTTTTCTTTTATTGCTATTTTTTGTTAAGATTTATTGTATTATTTCTTCTTGCCCCTTTTCATTACACCATTTGGACTTAATTTATGAATTTTCCATCTTTCACAATTCCGGGCTATTTGGTTGTTTCCAGGTTATCAAACGAAAAGGAAAAAAATTATTAGAGGACCTAACTTCATTTATCCGAATTACTAATCACATTACCATATGCGTCTCGAAAATAATTTAATTTAGAGATATTTTTAGCGCATTTTTCAAGACAACATCTCACTCGTTTCCTATAACCGACCATAATAACGAAATTTTGATCTTCAACGACTTATTAAAGCACTAAATTGAACTTTGAGTTAACCATTAACTCGGATTGATTTAGAAATAAAAAAAAAATGATAGGCTCCAAATCTCACCGGGCTAATTAATCTTCACATTTATTCGTAAAGTCATCAATTTTCTTTCAAGTTCCATCTTTGGCCAATTTCGGCTTTGTGCTTTTGGATTTTACAAATCGAGACTTAGAAAATTATGACATTTTTGAAAATTTTAAATTCCAATTTTTATTTATTTTGAAGAATTTGTTTTTATCTTTTATTCATTTTTTTTCGAAACTTTGGAAATTTTCTAATTTTTTTTATTTTGGGGCATTTTGAACTTTGTGAAATCTTTGAAGGGCATGCATACCCCCCCCTCCCCCCCTGAAACACCTTGTACTCTTGACTCACCTGAGTCTATATTGTATAAGTGCTCATATAGTTTGTAAATAGAAACAAATTTGAGTCCCATCCTAGAAACCAAAGAGCCTAAAACCTTCTCTACATTTTATTCCTCTTGATCTAAGGTATATTTACCAACACTCAAACACATTAGTACTGCATTCATACATTGAATATTGCATATAATTAATTATGTGTGTATTAAGTGTATTAATTTCCCTTAATTTGTATTTTAATAATTTTTTAGGAATTTTTAATGATTTTTAAAGCAACTTTTTTAAATTAAAATTGGTTTTAAAAGTCTTTGGGGTCAATCTGCAATTTTGAATTAGTTATTTTATCGCTGGAAGTTCACTGGGGTAGAAATCGAAAGCGCTAGAGACTTCAAGGCGTTTGTGTAATTATTTTTAAAACACGCATTTCAGCCCTAATCTTAGCCTTACACATCTCAGACAGATATCGATCCGTTTTGTGTTTCTTCTGAGAGACATAAGCCTTGCTCATTTTCTGCCCTTGGATTGTTTTAATCAATGATCTGCATGCGTTCTGGCTTAATCCATGTGAACCGCTCTTAAGCCAGTTAAAAGTGTTTTAATCCACCGCTTCTCTTATATCGTTGGATCAAAGTCAACTGCCGAAGACTAGATCGTAGCCCTTGATTTTGAGCCTCGTTATCGAACCTTGTCAGCCCCCAATATAAGGAGCCTTACCCCCAGCAATTGAAAAGCTTTTGCCACTTCGTCATTCCTAGAGTGAGAAGAGAATAGATAGAGAAGAGAGAAAAGAGAGAGAAACCAGAGAGAGAGATAGTTAGAAACCCTAACCCTAAATCGTCCAAAACACCTTTCAAAACCTAACCTCTTTCAAAACTAGTTATATACAAAACACAACCTTGAGTGTTTGAGAGTTTGAGAATTGGTTTTGTTAAGTTGTTTCGTGCTGTAACCTCTTTGTTTTAAGATCTTCTTTTCAACTTAAACATTAAGTTTCGATCTGTGTTTCTTATTCATAGAAATCATGGATCTGAATAGTTTACGTTATATTTAACATAGATCTTCATTTATAGTTATTCATCTTGAGAAAACTTTTGTTGATTCTTATCTGTAAATGTTTTCATACTCAAAATCAACAATAACATTTTCTGTTTCTAGTTCTTTTGAAACAATACCTTTGACCTAGTTGGAATCGTACTTGTTGGTTTTCAATCTCAAAAATATTTTCAAAACCCTGAGATTGATTAAGATCTTGATACGTCTTCTAAGCAAGATTGCTGTGGATTCTGGGTTAATCTTAAAGGTCAAATAAAGTTCAAAGTTTCCTAAGAAAATAGAAACTGAAAATCACAGCATATAGATCTGATTTGTAATTTTCTAGGACTGTTTGTAAAAATAAGCGTGAGTGTGTGCATGAATCTGTTAGATCACCATCACAAACACTTACACACTACAACACTGAAAGTGTTGGTAATAAGATCTTGATACAAGAGTCGACGTAAAGACTGGAACAAAGTGAATTTAGCAAACTGGGAGAACAACATCAACAATCAGAACTGCAGAAAAGTTAGAAGGACACCAGTGGGTACATTCCTAAACTTGTATAGGTCTAATTTGTGTGCATGTGTGTTATATAGTTTGTAACTGTTATGTTTGTTTTAATGGATTTTTCTTTTTACTCCGTAGAGGGAGTCGTGTATGTTTCCTCAGTTGGGTGAGGTTTTACCACGTTAAAAATATATTGTCATTAATCTTTCTACATCTCCTCATCTCATTCTGATTAGTGTGCTGATTAAAAAATCTTTTAGTTTTATTTTTCAAAACTTGTTAACAAATCTTGAATTGTTCTCGTGCAAAGTTTTAAACACATCTTGTGGTTTAACTGATTTGATTTCTAGAAAAGATTTTCTTCAAAAAACAGTTCAGAGTTACTTAAATAGTTTAATCTTGTATTAAACAGCTTTAGTAATAGTTTTTCAATTGGTATCAGAGCCTTTGAAATCTTTTTAAAAGATCTTGTGTTTCTGAAATTGTTTTCTTAAAATCAAAACAATGGACGAGAAAAATGAAAGATTTAGGAACTTGACCAGACCCCCAGTCTTTGATGGAAACAAGTTTGCTTACTGGAAGGTAAGAATCGTTGCTTTCATACAATGAACCTTGGGAGATGATGTCTAGGATATTGTTGAAGATGGATACACTTATCCTACTAAACCAGCCACTGAAGGAAGTAATGAGAGGGTTAGGAAAGCATTAAGTGAGTTCACACAAGAAGAGAAGCAAACTTCTCGAAACAATAACAAAGGCAAGAATGCCATCTTTATGTCCATAAATGAACATGAGTTCGAAAGGATCTCATCTTGTGCCACTTCTAAGGAAGCTTGGGATACACTGATCACTACACATGAAGGTGACACTAGAGTCAAGGTTGCTAAAACTCAAATGCTTGTTCGGCAGTATAATTCCCTAATTATGTCAGATTCTGAAACCTTTGATGACTTTTACATGAAATTAACTGACATCGTGACAAAATTACATGCTAATGGGATAACTTATGACAAACATGAACTTCTATCTAAAATTCTAAGGTCATTGCCACAGAAATTTGGTAATAAAAGATATGCTATTGAGGAAATGTGTGATCAAAATCTCACTCCTGAATTACTCAGTAGTAAACTTCGAACCGTAGAAATGGAATTGGAATTTAAGAAACAAATGACCCAGTCCCATAGGAAACAGACTAGTTCCAACTTGAGTTTTTCCTCTAAGTTGATGAAACATGAGATTACTATTCCCACTGATGATTCTGATGAGGAATGTGATATAGATAGTTTGGATAATCAAATTACCTTGATGTCAAAATAATTTAAGAAAATTATCAAATTTAGAAATAAATTGGCAAACAGACAAGGCAAGCCAAATTATCCAAGTCAGTCTAACTACAAACCTCATGAGAAAGGTCAAGAAAAACATCACAAGGACATAAGAACCAACAAAGACTTCAAGAACATTGAGTGTTTTAGATGTGGAAAACTAGGACACATAGCACAAGACTGTAGAGTGAAACTGAACACTGCCAATAAACATACTGCGGCCAACATTTGCAAAATGTGGGATGATTCAAGTGATTCTCAGAATGAGGAGCCTGAATATTCTGATGTTTTTTATCCTTGCATGTCTTTCTTTGCTAAGATAAAATACAATGATGATATGCCTATGTATGAGAATGATGATAGTAACTCTACTCCTGCTATTGTGAATCATGCTGCTACTGGTTTAGATGCTTTACTTTCTGAAAATATTATTAGTTCTACCACGGGGTGTGTGAGTCAAAGGGAATGCAATAATGACGATGTCCATGGGTGCGTGAGTTCAAGAAATGAATCCTTAGGGGTCACTTCACACACTGCACTTAGTGACTCAGACACTGAAGACCTCCCTGACATTCACACACTTTATGCGAAAACTCTCAAGAAAAGTACTAGACTAGAAAAGATAGTGAAAGATCTCACCAAAAAATTAGAAGACCTAAGTCTGATGGTTAAACTTAATGCTGAAGAGTATACTACCCAATGTCAAACTCATTAAAATGAAATTAAATCTTTTGATAAAAAATTAAAGAACTTGATTGAAGAAAATGAAACTCTGGAGAAAAAATATAAAGGGACATTATTAGAATTGGAACAATCTAAAGAAAAGATAACAACAGTTTTCAAAAATTTGCTAAATATGAAAATAACTCAAACTGTTTTGATGGATTTATTGTTGATTCCAAAACCATTTCTGATGATCGAACTGGAATAGGATTTTGCCCCAATTTGAAGACACAAACTAAAATCTTTGAACCAATTAAGTTTGTGTCAGGAGGCAAAAGACCTGTAGAAACTTGTCCAGACTTTCATTCTATGAAAAATGAGTTTGACAAAGACCAATCTAAGTTTGATATTTAGGGAATCAAGTTGCTCTAAGTGTGAAAGTCCACCTAAGACTAAATATGTCTGCCCCCTATTAGGAAGAGTGATTCGGTCTTTCAAACTGTACTCCCTAGGAATAAGGTTCAACCTAAAAAATTCATCAAGCCTATGCTTAGAGACTTTCCTAAAGAGATACCAACTTCGAGCAACTTCTTTTGCTCTTATTGTGACTTGTATGGTCATTCCTTTGAAGGATGATACTCTAGATGTTTAGTCAAACCTGTCTCTATTACTCCTGTGTACCAAAACTTTAACTATTCTAGGAGAAGCCGTAATAATTATGTTCTTCTTAGACAACCAGATAAAAACTCTAACTATAGAAAGAGAAAGACCAAACCTAAAAGATCATTTCCAAGAAGGATTACTAAACACTTTTCTAAATCAAATGCTCTCACTTTCCATAAAATTCAGTCTCATGCGCAAAACATTTTTCAACAGAAATCTAATGCTAGCAAATTTTATCAATTAAGAGCAAATAAGCGCAAAATGAAAACAAGAGCTGTTTGGGTTAGAAAAGATGAGCTATTACCCCAGATGAAGTGTAATATTATTATTACTGCTTTAAAAGCTGAACACACTCCATCTGGTTGGTATTTAGATTTTGGATGTTCAAAACACATAACTGGGGATGTTACCAAACTTTTAAACAAAACCAGCTTTGCTAGAGGAAAAGTTATTTTTGGTGATGGTGTATCATCTCAAATCATTGGTAAAGGAACACTCCAAGAAGAAGGATTACCTTTACTTGAAAATATTCTTCTAGTAAAAGGTCTTAAGGCAAACCTACTCAGTATCTCGCAATTTTGTGACTTAAATCATACTGTCACCTTTTCAAAGAATAATTATAAAATTTTAAATGAAAAAGGTGAGTGCATAATTACAGGACTCAGGACTCCGGACAATTGTTATACTGTTCAAAACAGTGTTGAGGTCTGTAACATTTCTAGAATGAATGACAATGAGATATGACATAATCGTATGGGTCACATAAATTATGAAAATCTTAGTAGACTGTAATCTCAAGAAATAGTTAGAGGGATTCCTAAGATCAAACCTATTTCTAACATTGTATGTGGTTCTTGTCAAGAAGAAAAAATTGGTAAGGCTCCTCATAAGAAAGTAAAAGATATTCTTACCTCTAAACCCTTGGAGCTCATCCATATGAACCTAATGGGTCCTTCTCGAACTGTTAGTCTCTGTGGACACAGTGACATTCTAGTTATGGTTGATGACTTTACCAGATTTACTTGGGTAGATTTCTTAAAACAAAAGTCTGACACATTTCAAACCTTTTTGAAGATTTTACTTCGAATTAAAAATGAGAAAGACTCTCAGGTAAATAGGATTCGTAGTGATAGAGGTGGAGAGTTCTTAGATACAGGTGTTATAAAGTATTTTAATTATAATGGTTACAAACATGAATTTAGTGCTCCTAAGTCTCCTCAACAGAACGGTATAGCTGAGAGAAAGAATCGTACCCTTCAAGAGATGGCACGTGTTATGATTCATGCTAAGACTTTACCCAAGTATTTTTGGGTAGAAGCCATTCGTACTGCGTGTCACATTATTAATAGGGTATATCTTAGAAAGAATTCTAAACGAACTCCTTACGAACTTTGGTATGGGAAGAAGCCCAATCTTAAGTATCTTAGAACCTTTGGTAGTACGTGTTATGTCTGCAAAGACAGAGAACACTTGTCCAAATTTGAGACTCGAGGAGATAAAGCCATCTTTCTAGGATACTCTCCTAATAGTAGAGCATACCATGGCTATAATCTTCGCACTAAGACCCTAATGGAATCCATAAACGTTATTGTAAGTGACATTACTATAGAGAGTAAGACTGGAGAACCAACTATTGTGGTAGAGTCTAAAAATATTTTAGAAAATAACTCTCTAGAAATAGATGATTCTTTACCAATTGAGACATCTGAAGTACCTAATTGGGTTGCTAAAGACCATCCCATAGATAACGTTGTTGCTAACCCTAGTGAACCTATGCGTACAAGATCTCAATTAAGAAACTATGATCATTATGCATGTTTTATTTCCCTTGTGGAACCAAAGAATGTTAATGATGCATTGAATGATCCTCATTGGATTTCTGCAATGCAGGATGAACTTCTTCAATTTGTCATTCATGATATTTGGTATCTTGTACCTAGGCCTGATCATAAAAAGGTTATTGGCACACGTTGGATATTTAAAAATAAATCTGATGAAAGTGGGATAGTCATTAGAAACAAAGCCAGATTAGTTGCTCAAGGATACTCTTAAATAGATGGAATAGATTTTAACGATACTTTTGCTCCCGTTACTCGATTAGAATCCGTTCGCCTTCTCTTTGCCATAACTTACTACTTACATTTTACGCTTTACCAAATGGATGTCAAATCTACATTCCTTAATGGAATTTTGACTGAGGAGACCTATGTAGAACAACCAAAAGGGTTCATTGACCCTAAATATCCAAATTATGTCTTTCTTTTTAAGAAGGCTTTGTATGGTCTAAAACAAGCGCCAAGAGCCTGGTATGAGAACCTTTCCTACTTTCTCTTAGATAAAGGTTTTAAGAGAGGTGGAAATGACCAAACCCTTTTTGTCAAACATTTTGACAAACTTATCATTATAGCTCAAGTATATGTTGACGATATCATCTTTGGATCCACCTCCCCTAATGAAGTTAAATCCTTTTCTAAAATTATGCATAAAGAATTTCAAATGTCTCTCATGGGGGAGTTGCAATTTTTCTTAGGACTTCAAGTCAAACAAAATTCAGAAGGATTGTTCGTTTCACAATCCAAATACGCATTAGAGATTATTAAAAAATTCATCCTTGAGAGTGCAAAAGATGCTAAAACTCCCGTGAGTACTACGATCAAACTGTCTAAAGATGAAACTGGGAAATCCATAGATCCAACCCTTTATCGTAGTATGATTGGAACCTTACTATATCTTACTGCCTCGCGTCCTAATATTATGTACGCTGTTTGCAATTGTGCTCGTTACCAGAACAATCCTAAAGAAAGCCATTTAATTGTGTTAAAAGAATTATCAAGTACATTAAAGGCACTCTAAATTTAGGATTATGGTACACCAATGATACTCCTAATACTATAATAGGATACACTAATGCCGATTGGGCAGGGTGTACTGACGATAGAAAGAGTACATCAGACGCATGTTATTATATTGGTAATAATTTGGTACGTTGGAGTAGTAAGAAACAAAACTGCACTTCTTTATCCACTGCATAATCTTAATACATAGCCGCTGGCAGTTGCTGTGCTCAATTTCTTTGGCTCAAGCAAATGCTAAGTGATTATGGTATTAAAGAGGAACAATTACATTTCTACTGTGATAATCAAAGCGTGATCAATATCTCTAAAAATCTTGTTCAACACTCGCGAACAAAACACATAAAAATAAGACATCACTTTATTCGCAAATTAGTTGAGACTAAGGAATTAGAAATCAATTATCTTCCTACTGATTTGCAACTCGAAGATATGTTTACCAAACCTTTGGATTATAATAGGTTTATTGCCTTGCGTAAATCAATTGGAATGGTTTGTGCTAAATAAACTCTTGGATTTACCTAATTTTTCCCTTTGTCCGTTTGAGACAAAATGGGGGAGAAATTTGAGTCTTATAGGAATTAATTCTTTTTGTACATATTCTAAAGAGCTTGATCTTAGTGATTATTCGCAGGATTCTGTACAGTTATTCTCTGTTATATTCAATAGTTGTAATAGGGTATTAAATTGTATTTAGTTGAGTTATGTAATTTTCTGTTCTAGGAAATGGGTAGATAGAATTTTTGTATAGGAATAGGTTTTTCCTTTTCTTTTTATTTCCATACGAGTCCAAGTTGGCTCAAAGGAGATTTTGTCTCATATTTCCAAAGGGGGAGATTGAAGCATTTTATACTCTTGACTCACTTGAGTCTATATTGTATCAGTGCTCATCTAGTTTGGAAATAGAAACAAATTTGAGTCCCATTCTAGAAACTAAAGATCCTCAAACCTTCTCTACATTTTATTCCTCTTGATCTAAGGTATATTTACCAACACTCACACACATTAGTATTGCATTCATACATTGCATATTTCATATAATTGGTTATATGTGTATTAATTTCCCTTAATTTGTATTTTAATAATTTTTTGGGAATTTTTAATGATTTTTAAAACAACTTTTTTAAATTAAAATTGGTTTTAAAAGTCTTTGGGGGTCAATCTGCAATTTTGAATTGGTGATTTTATCCCTGGAAGTTCACTGGGGTAGAAACCAAAAGCGCTAGAGACTTCAAGGTGTTTGTGTAATTATTTTTAAAACACGCGTTTCAGCCTTAATCTCAGCCTTACACCTGTCAGCCAGATATCGGTCCGTTTTGTGTTTCTTCTGAGAGACATAAGCCTTGCTCATTTCCTGCCCTTGGATTGTTTTAATCAACGATCTGCATGCGTCCTGGCTTAATCCTTGTGAACCTCTCTTAAGCCAATTAAAAGCGTTTTAATCCACCTCTTCTCTTATATCGTTGGATCAAAGTCAACTGCCAAAGACTAGATCGCAGCCCTTGATTTTGAACCTCGTTCTTGAACCTTTTCAGCCCCCTATATAAGGAGCCTTACCCTCAGCATTTGAAAATCTTTTGCCACTTCGTCATTCCTAGAGTGAGAAGAGAGTAGAGAGAGAAGAGAGAAAAGAGAGAGAAACCAGAGAGAGAGAGAGAGAGAGTTAGAAACCCTAACCTTAAATCGTCCAAAACACCTTTCAAACCCTAACCTCTTTCAAAACTAGTTATATACCAAACACAACCTTGAGTGTTTGAGAGTTTGCGAGTTAGTTTTGTTAAGTTGTTTCATGCTGTAACCTCTTTGTTTTAAGATCTTGTTTTCAACTTGAACATTAAGTTTCGATCTGTGTTTCTTATTCATAGAAATCATGGATCTGAACAGTTTATGTTATATTTCACATAGATCTGCATTTATAGTTTCTCATATTGAGAAAACGTTTATTGATTCTTTTCTGTAAATGTTTTCGTACTCAAAATCAATAATAACATTTTCTATTTTTAGTTCTTTTGAAACAAGACCTTTAACCTAGTTGGAATCGCACTTGGTGGTTTTCAATCTCAAAAATATTTTCAAAACCCTGAGATTGATTAAGATCTTGATACGTCTTCTAAGCAAGATAGCCATGGATTCTAGGTTAATCTTAAAGGTCAAATAAGGTTCAAAGTTTCCTAAGAAGAGAGAAACTAAAAATCATAGCATATATATCTGATTTGTAATTTGCTAGGACTGTTTGTAAAAATAAGCGTGAGCGTGTGCATGCATGTGTTAGATCACCAACACAAACACTTACACACTATAACACTGAAAGTGTTGGTAATAAGATCTTGATACAAGAGTCGACATAAAGACTGGAATAACGTGAAGTTAGCAAACTGGGAGAACAACATCAATAATCAGAACTGCAGAAAAGTTAGAAGGACATCAGTGGGTACATTCCTAAACTTGTATAGGTCTGATTTGTGTGCATGTATATTATATAGTTTGTAACTGTTATATTTGTTTTAGTGGATTTTCTTTTTACTCCGTAGAGGGAGTCGTGGATGTTTCCTTAGTTGGGTGAGGTTTTACCACATTAAAAATATCTTGTCATTAATCTTTCTACATCTCCTCATCTCATTCTGATTAGTGTGCTGATTAAAAACTGTCTTAGTTTAGTTTTTCAAAACTTGTTAACAAATCATGAATTGTTCTCGTGCAAAGTTTTAAACACATCTTGTGGTTTAACTGATTTGATTGCTAGAAAAGAGTTTCTTCAAAAAATTAGTTCGAAGTTACTTACATAGTTTAATCTTGTATTAAACGGCTTTAGTAACAGTTTTTCACCCCCCCCCCCCGACTTAGACATTTGCAAAGTTTGGATGCAAAAGGACTAAAAGCTAAAATAAAGAGAGAATGCATAGAAAATAAACAAAGGACAAAATGCAATAATAAAAGCAAGCAAGTATATGAAATGAAAGGATAGGCATGTCAAAGTTCTCCATTACATAATAGAATTACAAGCAGGTATGGATAGAAAAATAGAAGAACTAGACCTTACAAACAAGCAACTCAAAAATAGGCTACTAAGGGGGTGAGTGGGATGTTCCGGGAGCATTTGGGTCATATGGGTCATAAAAGTAGTTCTGTGGTGGTGCACCCATATGCAGGCAATATAGCTCAGCATGTAGGTGATGCATCGTACTTGTATAATGTTGGTATGCCTGACGGTCGGTACGATATTCATTCATTTAACCGTCAATGCGTGATTCCAGGTCAATGATGCGACAATCAAGCTCCGCTCCCGCTAGCTCAAAATCAAAATCAGCCTCCTCATCGTACTCTTCCTCCTTGCCTTCCTCCATCTCCACGTCCTCGTACTCGTACTCTTCCTCTTCTTATTCATCGGAACCCTCCTCTTCCTCCTCATTGTCTTGCACTCCCATTGTGTGATGCTTGCCCAATGGGCTTTGGGAGGTGGGGAAATGCCCGGGGGGACTGTATACCGGCATCGGTAAGGATATAGGTAATTAGGTGGGCATATGGCAAGGGGACCGAACCCTTGTATTCATAGGTTGAAAATAGGATGTCGGCGTAGAATGTGCAACCTAGGTGAATGGGAAAGTTGGGATCAAAGAGGTGGTAGACAAGTGTTGCATGGCAAGGGCGCATCGCCGAGTCGTTGGAGGTTGGCACAAATGATGTGGAACGTGATACGGGCCTTGTCATTTAGGCGCCCGACTGGAAAAGTTTCCCGGACCCACGGTTCGCTGGGTGCAAGTCGGGCGATGCATTGACTTTTGGGCACGGGGGCGGCGTTATTTGGGTAATTAAAGTTTTCCAGAATCGAGACCCCCTTTGTGCAAGTTTGTTGGACAGAATGTCCAATGAGAAGGGAATGGGGCATCCATCGACAAAAGCTTCAGACTCAAAGTCGCCCGTTCGGATGAATGAGCCAAAGAAAGACCTTACCTCCTCCTCCCATACGACCTCGTGGGGATCTTTGAGGTATTGGCACCACCCCCTAGGCCAGAAGATATTAGTGACGATTGGGGGTAGTTCGTTACAATTCACTACATGCTCTATGTGGAGATTTCAGGAGAGGCTAAAGAACCCCTCTCACCATAGGCGTTCGATGCGAGAGTGGTGCTCCCCGTTACCATAGGGGCGGACCACGGTGGATGTGTATTTGATGATAAGTGTTTTGTTGACCATGGGAGAGGTGGGTGCTATTGGAAGATGAGAGAGAGAGAGAGAGAGAGAGAGAGAGTATGTATGGGAGAGAAGTGATGTAGGTGTGAAGAAAATTGGGGGGGGGGGTAGGGAGGGGGGAGGGGGGAAGGATTTGGAGGGAAAAGGGGGTGAATGGAGGGAAAACTGGAATAGGAGGGAAATGAAGGGATTGGGGAAGCACCTATGGAAGGAAGATTTATGCAGGAACCGAATCGATCCGGTGCCTAGGGGAGAATCGATCCGGTTCAGCAAATTTTTGTATTTCGAATTTCCCTTAACCGTAGTGATCCAGTCCCCAGGTATCGGTTCGGTTCGTTTTTTCTCATTTAGAAAACTCCTCTCCTCCGCTAACCAGGATTCATTTCACTCTGGTTATTTCGAACACTCCCACAATTTTTCAACGAACAAACTCCCTCTGGACTTTCCAAACCCTTACAAAACGTGTGTTTGACCTCCTATCCTCTCATGACTTAGACCTACAGGCTCCTAACGACCCTAATCTAATTCTAACTATTGTACCCAAGATTCACCCCATACACATCGGGGTGCGATGACCTCTCCGTTACATCTCACTCAACCCCATAAACGGTGTCCGACAACTAGATTGTGTCAACTTCTTCCATATATGCCTCTAGATATGGCTTTAGGAGTTGTCCGTTAACTTTGAATGTATCTCCCCCTTTTGAATCTTCTAATTCTACCGCTCCGTGGGGGAATACATTTCTCACGATGAATGGGCCCGTCCATCTAGACGACAATTTTTCGAGAAACAAGTGTAGCCTAGAGTTGTAGAGAAGCACCTTTTCTCCCGAATGAAACTCCTTCCGTCGGATCATCTTATCATGTGCAAGTTTCATCCATTCCTTAAAAATCTTAGAATTTTTATTCGCATCATTGCGCATCTCTTCCAACTGATTTAATTGAAGATTGGGAGCTTCACTAACTTTATCTAAACTGTAGTTCATCCTCTTAATTGCCCAATACGCCTTGTGCTCTAGTTCCAGGAGGAGATAGCACGGCTTGCCATAGACAAAGAGAAATGGGGACATCCTGAGGGGATTCTTGTTTGTATTCCTATAAGCCCATAGAACATCGTTTAACCTAAGGGACCAATATTTTCTATTAGGGTCGACGGTCTTTTCAAGGATGTTTTTGATTTCACAATTTGCTAGCTTGGCTTGCCTACTCGTTTAAGGGTGATAAGTTGTTCCAACCTTGTGAACAAATCCATACTTTCTCATAATTTTTCAAATGGCCTGTTGTAAAAGTGCTTACCGTTATCACTAATTATTGCCGTCAGAGCACCGAAGCGAGAGAGTATGTGTTCTTGCAAGAACTTAATCACCACTTTATTGTTATTCATTTTGGTAGCTATAGCTTCTACCCATTTAGACACGTAATCTACCGCAATAAGGATGTATAGGAATCCAAAGGACGGAGGGAAAGGAACCGTAAAGTAAATACCCCAACAATTAAATATCTCAATGATAAGTATATGGGTTAATGGCATCATGTCTCGTCGGCTAATAGTTCCCATCCTTTGACACCTATCACATGATTTACAATAAGCATTCATATCCCGGAAGATTATGGGCCAACAGAGGCTTCTTTGAAGGATCTTAGCGGCTGCCTTATTCATGGAAAAGTGGCCTCCACATGCTTCCATATGACAAAATGGATGACGCTATGAGTCTCGTCATTCGGTACACAACGTCGGATGATTTGGTCCACGCAATATTTAAATAGTAATGGATAGTCATAGAAAAATATGCGCGACCAAGTAACGAACCTCTTATTTTCTTAAAGTGTCCAATCAGGAGGGACGACTCTCGAGATAAGATAGTTAACTATGTCAGCAAACCACGGAAGGGAAGAGGTGGTAAAAAGTTGCTCATCTGGGAAGTACTCGTCTATAGGTATGGGATCACTAGGTACATCGTACGAGAGTCGGGATAAATGATCGACAATGACGTTTTATACCCCTTTTTTATCTTTAATGGAGAGATTAAACTCTTGTAGGAGTAGGATCCATGTTATGAAGTGAGGATTAGCATCTTTCTTAACAAGGAGACATTTTAGCGCCGCGTGGTCGGTAAAGCATGTGATGGGTTAACCAATGAGGTACGAGCGAAATTTATCAAGGGAAAACACTACTGCTAAAAATTCCTTCTCCATGGTGTATTAATTGAGTTATGGTCCAATTAAAGTTCGGCTAGCGTAGTAGATGACATGAGCTATGTTTTTCTTTCTTTGACCCAAAATAACCCCAATCACGTAATCACTCGCATCATATATGAGCTTGAATGGTAGGGACCAATTCGGAGCTTGCATGATGGGAGTGAAAACGAGCATACTTTTCAATTTATCAAAAATATCTTGGCATGCTTCGTTCCACTCAAGGGGGCATCCTTCATAAGGAGGTTACTCAAGGGTCTAGCGATGGCACAAAATTCCTTAATAAACCTTCTATAAAATTCCTCATGGCCCAAGAAGGAGTGCATATCCTTAAGTGATTTAGGTGGGGGTAGCTCAGCTATGACATCAATTTTATCCCTATCTATTTCGATTCCCTTGGATGACACTATGTGGCCAAGAACTATTCCTTTCGTTACCATGAAATGGCATTTTTTCCAATTAAGCACTAAGTTCTTTTCCACACACTGGCCTAGAACTTTCTCAAGATCCGGAAGACAAAGGTCAAAAGAAGGGAAAAAAATGCTAAAATCATCCATGAAAACTTCAAGGCCTCTTTCAACCATGTCTCTAAAGATACTAAGCATACACCATTGAAAATTCACAAGTTCATTGCATGAACCAAACGACAATCGTTTGTAGGCAAACATGCCAAATGGACATGTGAAAGTCGTATTCTGTTGGTCTAACACATCTACCTCTATTTGGTTATATTTGGAATAACCATATAAAAAGCAATAAAGCAGGTGTCCCACTACATGCTATAGCATTTGATCGATGAATGGTAAGGTGAAATGATCTTTCCTTGTGCCCGCATTGAGTTTCCAATAATCAATGCAAATGTGACACCCGATGGTTGTATGTTGGGGAATTAAATCACCCTTGGAATTCTCGACCACAGTCATTCTCGACTTCTTCGGGACGACTTGGATGGTACTCGACCATTTGCCATCCGAGATTGGGTAGATGATCCCGGCATCCAATAACTTAATAATTTCAGCTCGCACAACCTCTTTCATTGGGGGGTTCAATCTTCTTTGCATTTCCCTTGAGGGCTTCATGTCCTCCTCGAGGTGGATTTTATGGGTACAAATCAAGGGACTTATACCTTTCAAATCTTCTATGCTCCAACCAAAAACATCGCGGTGCTTCCTCAAAATCTCTAACAATCGAAACTCTTGCTCTTTATCTAGACTAGAGGAGACCACAACAAGAAATGTCTCATCCCCTCCCAAATAAGCATATTTTACTTTAGAGGGTAGTTTCTTTAATTCGAGGGTGGGAAATATTTCTTCAGAGGAGATCTTGGATGACTCCCTCGGGGGTAGCTCCTCGAATCTAGAAACCCAATTAATATCTTTCAAGTCCTCAATTGACGCTCCCTCGTATAATAGCGCTTTTAACCCCTCTACCTCACGTTCAAACTCGGCATATAATCGAGTGAAAAATCGACCGTCCGTGTAAATACGCTAATCATTGTTATCGACTTCCGACCGCAATACAAAAAAAACTAAACTTTAACTATAGTCTTATGGAGTATAGTGCCTAGTCTGGGTATCGAATCCACAAGGAATGTTTGATAAATTTTAATTGATTTATTACTTCACAAATAAAGTGTAAAAGATGATGATGGGGTGAGAAAGGAAAAAGGGAAAAAAATAAAGAAGATAACTAAACTAATTGAAAAATTAAGGTGGGTACACAATCCCCCAACTCCTAGTATGTTTACCGGGCATAAGACTAGTTATGAATAGATAATTGATTAAATCCAGTTTTTGATGTAAAAAATTAGATTATCTTTAATTAATCAATCACAGATAAAATAAATAAGACAAAAGATTTTTAAAGTGATTCAGCCTTGTAAGAATGGCCTACGTCCACTATTTTTGTTATTGCTGACTATTTGCTTGGAATTCTCGATAATGGATTTACCAAGAAATTTCGAGTCCCCCTCTAATGAGGAGGTTACAATGTATTTATAGCCTTGAGGCTGTACATATGAAAGGACAATGCGCTGTTATCTAGTAGACATATATGTCTATACGATAATAATGAGCATTTAATGCACCGTTGTCTCTTTAATTATTCTGATTTGAGTGCTCTGTACGCTAAATAGCTCGTCACGCTTGAGTTGCTCGGACCGCCTTAGTAGCTCGGCACACTTGAGTTGATCGGGGCCCATGAGTTGCTAGGGGAACCTAAGTCGATCGATACGCTTGAGCTGTTCGAAATGTATGAGCTGCTCGTGGTGCTTGAGTAGCTCGGTGGCAGTAAGTTGATCGGTAGAAGTATTTCTAATTACCACGTTAGTTGACACATGTCTTCAAATGATGGATCCACGTCAGCAGATTAAATTTGGTATTAACAGAAGCCCCCAATGTTTCGTTATTTGATGTTGAAGAAAAGTATGGAACATTTTTCTTGAAAACCGCATAGATTATTGGTTTGTATGTTTTTAGGAAAGCATTCGTTGTACAAAACTCCTTATTGAGTGCACAGTATCAGGCCTTATAAATATTTTGAATTTTCATAACCGCTTAAATATTTGTGCTATTTTTCTTCTTTTAGTCGCCGGATACGCAAACGTCCTTCTTTGTAATCATTACTTTTCTCTATTCCCGAGGTAAAGTATTTAAGCGCGACAGAAATGTTATCGTCTTTCACTTTTCAAATCTGTATCTTTGAACTCTTCATTTTCTCTCTATCTTATGCCTTCGTTCTTTCCGTCGTTCATTATTACCTGATCTCTCTTTCTCTGTAAGATTTTCTTCCCTTTGTTTTATTTATTTTGTTCATCATGGTTTATCTTGTTGAGTCATTGGACAAATTTCGGTCTGAATTTTCAATCCCTTCGTGGGCTATTTTGGAAGAACTTTCTGAACCTTCTGATTATTTTTCTTTAGCTGAGGGGCATTGGTTCCCAAGTCTCTTTGTGGCCGAATGGGGCTTTTCTTTTCCTCCAAATCTCCTATGTTTGGAGTTCTGTCAATATTTTAACGTTGTACCTGCAAAAATAGCTCCAAATACCTGGAGGATAGTTAATGGCGTACATAGATTGAATCAACTTCATGGAACCCATTTAGGGATTCCTGAGATTATGTACTGCTATAGATGGGTTATCAGTGATTCCACCTTCGATTTAAAAACTAGGTTTTTAAATAGGGCTTTAGTTGTTAATCTTCCTGATGCCAACAGGGATTATTTTGAGCATGGGGTTGTTATGAAAAATTGGCAACACGCTCCATTAGATGGAGATGATGTATATCAAGGTCCCAGGTGTCCCCCTTATGGCAATGGAATAGATTATTTTTTATTTTTTGAAATCTTGTGTTATTTGTATTTGATAAAATGTATCCCTGAAATTTGTTTTTGTTTGTTGCAGTTGACAGTAAAAGAAAACCTCCAAAAGAAGCTGACGTTAATTTAAAGCATTTGACACTTATATGGGATTTGCACCAATCTATTGCCGAGGAACATATTAGATCTGCTTCCTACTTATTGCAATACAAAAGCTATACTCCTTCTTTCACTGCTCGTCCTCATCCAGTGGTGGTTAATTTTGACCAAGTACAAGCCTCTGAGACTAGTGTGGAATGTTCTTCCTCTGAGTCAAGTGTTCCCATCAGTAACTTAATGAAGAGAAGAAGAGCTCCTGATTTCTTTGATAAATCTGCCTCTACTAATGTGGAGGCAAAGAAAAGCAAACAAGATGTTCCAGAAGAAGGGACATGAATCACTGATGCACCTCCCCCTGCTGCAGCTAAGAAAGCTGTTGAAAAGCCCCTAGTGTCCCCGAGCAAGATTGTTGTTGTTTCTCCTCCAAGTGAGGTTATTGTTATTTCACCAACAAAGACAACGCCTTTAGTTGGAAATGTTCCTGCTCCTTTGAGGAGGTTAAAGAAAAATTCTTCTGAGAGACCTACTGAACCTGTCTCTCAGCCTTCAAATGTTGAAGGCCTTATTCCATCTTTTGTTGCTCCGAGCTCCCCTGTGAGTTTAGTGAGATCTTGGACTGTCCCAGAAGTCCAAGGTATTGAGGACTCCCTTTATCATGAGAGAATTACTACCCTTGCTGCTCAACACATTGCCTCAGTATGTTTTGTTAGTTTGAGTCATTCACTTTCTAATATTATGTTCGTATATTGACCTAACGTTATTTCTTTTTTCAGCTGGTGACGTGTTTCAACAGCATCTTGAAAAAGGATAAAACTATCAAGACTTCAAGCTCCTCGGGAGGTATAGAGGAAGCTTTTGTTGGTCTGAATCAGTCTTTAAGAGACTCTCGTCAAAAGTACGAGGAAGATAAAGTTTCTTGGGAAAAGCAACTCAAGTCCATCGAGCTAGAAAGAAATCAAGCTGTGAATGCCTCCAAGGATTTGGAGAAGAAATTGACAGAGTATGAGCAGAGCAACAAAGTCTTCGAGCAAAGCAACAAGGATCTAGAAATTAAGCTCAAGTCTGCTTAAGAGGAAGTTGTTAAACTTCATGATTTTGAGCGACAGAAACTGGAGGTAGAGGAGAAGTTGAAGGTTGTCGAGGATCTCCTTATGGAAAGGGCCTCCTCGAAAAAGGAAAAAAGAAAGAAGTCAGTTAAAAAATCTTTCAACGCTGGTTGAGACAAGGGCTATAACAAAGGCCTAACTGCCATGTCCTCTCAAATGGAGTATGCAGATGTCAAATTCTTTAGGGATGGATGGGTGGCTACATTGAAAGAGATGAAAGTTACTGAGAATTCTGAATTGTTCCAACAACAACTCATGGCCCTCCTCCCTCTCCTGGAGAATAATAAGAGGATGAAGCTGCCTCAGACGAATATTCAATGAGGACTGGAGATCAGGTCCTTGCTGTTCATGTTGTTCATCCTTTCGTGCAACCCCAACCAGCCAGTACTTCTGCCGAGTAGCTAATTTTTCCCTCTGAGTAACCAGCCTCTTCCTCAAAACTTTCTGAGGAAGTCATAGGAAACAAAGAGAAGGTGTAGAGTTGCTCGGGTGTTTATTTTGTTATTCTATTGAATGTAACCTCATATTTTGTATTTTCCCCTTATGATGAAATAAAAATTCGAACTTTGGTTATTCGTCTTGACTTTTTCTTCTGTCTGCATCCTTATTGATTCTTTGTATTTCTTCTCTTTGTTAGTTTATGGCCAGGATGGAACTCTTATCAACTCATGACACAGAATTAATGAAGAAATGTAACGACTATTTTAAAACTAGTCATGCTGATCTAAATGAGGCCCAGATACTTGACATCCTTGGTTCAGATGCTTCTGAACGAGCAGTAGAATCCTACCAATACCTAAAGTGTTTGCTTGATCGCGCAGTCGCCAATAATGTGGCTTACTACGAGATGATTGAGGATCTCTGAGGAACTATCGAGGAACTCCAACAGCAATATAAAGAATCTTCTACCCTTTTGCACCAAGGATTCGAGAAAAAATATAAACAACTGAGTGCCGACAAAGGGTATGACAAATTTATCTCTGCTTATGAGGAGAAAAAAAATGTTCTGAAGCTTGAAGTTGAAGAGCACAGGCATATCGCCAAATTGTTGGAGCAGGAGAACATTGCCTTGCAATAGGAGATAAAACAACTGAAATATGCTGCATCCTCCTCGGGAGCCTTGGTCCCTATTAATGATGAAGGTTTCTCTTTCTTAGAGGTAAAAAATGCCAACTTGCGAGATGAGTTGGAAATTTTAAAAAGAGCTGGATCCTCCACCTCTACTCGTGGACGAGCAAGGGATGGTCAGGTTTCTATTGAAGAAGAAAGAACTCAAGAAGCCTTAAAGAATCAGGAATTTCAGTTGGTGGCGAAGAACCAAGCTTTGGCAGAGATGTCTAAGAAAATCCTGAACCTCAGCGAGCAATTCTCTGCCCAGAGTTCTGCCTTGGAAAATAAAGAACTTTTGGTGAAGAATCTCCATGAGCAACTGGAGAGGTTAACTTATCAATTTCATAAATAAACTAGAGAGTTTTTTATGGCTGGATACAATGAATCCCTTTATCATCTTGATGCTCGGATCCAGTAATTAAATAACGAAGGGTATAAGTAGGGATGGTTGAATGCTATATGTGTGCTTCAATTGGAGCAGGGTCATTACTTATGGGATTATTATGAGCCTGTAGTGCTTGATTTGCCCGTGCCTACTTTTAAGCTCGATTTCAATTGGATTCCTGCTCGTGCAATTCCTCGATGCTTGATCTCTAAGTATCTTGGCGACCACAGTCTTCACGTCAATTTTGAGATATCTCGCCCAGAATAGTTACTTGATCGGCCATCTGTAATGAATGTTAGGATGCTAAGAGATGTAAATTTCATAAATTCTCCTTATGACTTAGATGATCCTCCTGCCGGAGTAGAACCTGTTTCAAAGGCGGAAGGGAAAAAACCAATATAATAGGATTTTCATGTAATGAAGTGTATTTTTCACACCATATGTAATTCTACTTGAAGAAAATTTTCATCTTTGCCATTTTACTTTCTTTTAAGTAATTTACAAAATGTTTTTGTTTATGAATATATGCATATCTTGATATGTACATTCTGTTTCTTTTTTGGATAATAGAATTTGTCCCATTTATTGTTTGATTATAATGACTTGTCATTCTTTGAGCCCAAGTAATGAAATGATTTGTATCCCATGTTCCTGCTTAGTTTAACCAATCGGAGTTGATTGTATTTGACTTATCGACCAACCAGAGTTGGCGTTAATTGATTTGCCAACCAATCGAAGTTGGTGGTGATTTGTTCCCGACCAATCGAAGTTGGGGGAAGTTGATTTGCCGACCAACCAGAGTTAGGGGAAATTGATTTGCCGACCAACCGGAGTTGGAGGTAATTTGTTCCCGACCAACCGGAGTTGGGGGAAATTGATTTGCCGACCAACCAGAGTTGGTGGTAATTTATTCCCGACCAACCGGAGTTGGGGGAAATTGGTTCCCGACCAACCGGAGTTGGGGGACATTGATTTACCAACCAACCGAAGTTGGTGGAAATTGGTTCCCGACCAACCGCAGTTGGGGGAAATTGGTTCTCGACCAACCAGAGTTGGAGGAAATTGATTTGCCGACCAACCGGAGTTGGTGGAAATTGGTTCCCGACCAATCGGAATTGGGGGAAATTGGTTCTCGACCAACCGGAGTTGGAGGAAATTAATTTGCCGACCAACCGGAGATGGTGGTAATTTGTTCCTGACCAACCGGAGTTGGGGGAAATTAATAACTTGATGTGTGTAGCACTAATATTTTGAAAAAATTTAACAAAAAAGAGAGAACCGGGTAACACATCCAACACTTTTTTCATACTGAAAAAAAACTGCATTACATAGGAAATTCAATTACTGATAATACTGGGGCAGATGCTCTGCATTCCATGCATTATTGAATTCTTCTCCTTCCAATGTTTCAATCATGTATGTCCCTGGACGAACAACTTCTGTTACTCTATAGGGTCCATGCCAGTTGGCTTCCAATTTGTTATTCTTTTATATTACTTTTTTCAGCACATAATCTTCTTCCTTCAAATCACACTTCTTCACTCTTTTGTTATAGAACAAAGCTGTTCGTTACTGATATACGACATTTCTGATCGCTGCCTCTTCCCTGACTTCTTCGAGCATATCCAGGTCTAATCTTCTCATCAAATCACTGACAAGAGAATTGAAATTAAGCACCCTATGTGTGGGTAGATCCAATTCCACAGGTATGACAGCTTCACTTCCAAATTCCAACATGTATGGAGACTCTCCTGTTGCTGCTCGTGGTGTGGTACGATAAGACCACAACACATAATGTAGCTCGTTAATCCAATTCCCTTTTGCATCATCTAGTCGTTTCTTCAAGCCACTCAGCAGCGTTCTGTTTGTCACCTCAGTTTGCCCATTACTTTGGGGATGGCCTGGTGCCGAGTGAACCTTTAATACATTGGATTGATGACAATACGAAGCAAAATCCTCTTTATCAAACTGGGTTCCATGGTTAGTAGTGAATGTATGTGGGAGACCATATCTGCATATAATATTCTTCTAAATAAATTGATAGACTTTGTCGTATGTCATATCAATGATAGGCTCAGCCTCCACCCATTTGGTAAAGTAATCCACAACAACCATAAGATATTTGAATCTTCCCCTGGTCGTTGGAAGTGGCCCGACCAAGTCTATTCCCCACATGGCAAATGTCCAAGGGGACGTGATGGGTGTTAACAATGCTTGGGGAGTTCTTCGGATAGAAGAGAAACGTTGACATTTATCACACTTCTTGGCATAAGCTACACAATCAGCTCTCATCGTCGGCGAGTAATACCCCTGCATTGTTATTCTTCGTAAAGGCGTCCGACCTACCACATGGGCTCCACAAGACCCTTCATGAACCTCTTTGATCAAATCTTTTACTTCGAAGGGGTGGACATATCTTTGTAGCCCTACTATAATCCCTCTTCTATATAAGATGCCATTTGTCAATACATAATGAGCAACTTTAAACTTCAGTTTTTTGGCTGCAAGTTTATTAGTTGGCAAAGCCCCCTCTTAAATATAGGCCCTGATGGGGTCCATCCAAGATGGTCCCAAGTCGAGGGCAATAAAGTTCATCGTTAAATCCTCGTCTATACTCCGATCAGCCAGGATTTCTATTGGGATTGTTCTTCGTAACTCAGTACGTGTGTCTGATGCTAACCGTGCTAATGCGTCTGCTCTTGCATTCTCTAGTCTTGGTATTCTGATCAAATAAACTGCAATAAAACTCGATACAACCTCCATTGCTTTGGCATGATACTTGATCATTAATTCTCCTTTTGCTGGATACACCCCCAAAACTTGATTTATGACCAACTGTGAATCACTGAATACAACGACCTGCTCTGCGCCCATGGTTCTGGCCAGACTTAGACCCACGATCATAGCTTCATATTCGGCCTCATTATTAGAAGCCTTAAATTGAAAGCGGAGGGCATACTCCACATCAATCTCATCCGGACTGTTTAAAATAATCCCTTCTCCACTACCTGTAGTGCACGAAGAGCCATCAACGTATAAACTCCATATAGGTACTTCATCATCAAATTTTTTATCAGACAGAGTTCCTCGATGGAATATTTGGTGCTTCCTATTGTCCTCCAAAGGCACTTCTCGCTGCTCTTTGATCATCTTCTCTTGATCCTCCATGGTGGGAAGTTGGTCGGGGTTTAAATTTGACGATCTTGTAACATCTACAGGTTGGTCTGTATTTTACCTTTGCTCGTCGGAGGCATCCTCCTGAGTAAACTCTGCGATAAAATCCGCTACTGCCTGTCCTTTGAGCGACGATCTTGGCTCATAAATTATATCATATTCACCAAGTTCTACTGCCCAGTACATCAATCTTCCTGATTTCTCTGGTTTATGCAGAGCTTGCCTTAATGGCATATATGTATACATCACTATAGTATGGGCTTGGAAGTATGGCCTCATCCTTCTGCTTGCTTCGATTAGTGCCAGTGCCATCGTAGCTCCAATAGAGCCTTGATCTTTTCAGGGTTCGCCTCGATTCCTCGTTGATTAACAATATATTCGAGAAACATGCCTTCTCGTACTCCAAATATGCATTTGGTTGGATTCAGCTTCATTTGATATTTCCCTAGTTGATCAAAGGTCTGACCTAGGTCAACTAGATGATCAGAAGCTTTCTTACTCTTCGTCAGCATATCATCAACATAAACCTCCATGTTATGACTGATCTGCTCTGCAAACACCTTATTCATCAGCCGTTGATATGTTGCACCTGCATTTTTCAATCCAAAAGGCATAACATTATAGCAATAAGTTCCCCTAGGGGTGATAAAAGAAGTACTATCCCTATCCTCAGGCTTCATTTTAATCTGGTTGTACCCAGAATAAGTATACATGAAACTCAACAATTCATGTCCCGAGGTAGCATCTACCAACTGATCGATGCGAGGCAAAGGAAAATGATCCTTTGGGCAGGCTCTATTAAGATCAGTGAAGTCCACACACATCCTCCACTTGTTGTTTTTCTTCTTTACCATTACTACATTTGCTAGCCAATCACGATATTTGACATCTTCAATAAAAGAGGCTTTTTGTAGTTTCTCTACTTCTTCCTGTATGGCTCGATTCTTTTTAGGACTGAACACTTTTGTTCGTTGCTTCACTGACTTAATTTCCTTGTTCACGTTGAGCTCGTGACACAGGAAACTCGGGTCTATCCCTGGCATATCTTCATGACTCCATGCAAAAGTCTTCCTTCTACGTCTTAGAAATGCTATCAATTCCTATTTTATTGTTACATCCAGTGATGCACCAATCTGAGATGTTCGTTCTGGATGCTCGTTGTCCAGAATGATATTTTTGGTAGCCTCCATGACTTATCCTTTCACTAGCTGAGATTCGTCTCTAGGGTCCAACGTTTTAATCTCTGCTTCTTCTGTTTCATCCACTTGATAAGTAGTAGTCTTCTTTCTAGATTCTTCGCGTTCCTCTTTCTTAACAGACGAATAATAGCATTCCCGAGCTACTTTTTGGTCGCCTTTCACCACTCCTACTCCAAAGTTAGTTGGGAATTTTAGACATTGATGTACAGTAGATGGTATTGCTTCGAAGTTCTTCAAACCAACCCTTCCCATGATGATATTGTAAGCTGATTGGATATTTTTATCCATTATAAAAAAGCGTACTCTTTCTGTTCGACAAGCAGGCCATGTACCGATAAGCATATCCAACTTGATCGTCCCAAGCGAAAAAAACTTTTCACCAGTAAAACCGAGGAGAGGTCTATGATAGGGCTCCAATTGGGATAACTTCATATTCAAACTATCAAGATATGGGTAGAACATGATGTCTGCCGAGCTACCATTATCCACCAGTACCCGTGAAATCACCACTTCCTTCATCCTCATCTTGATCACCAATGGATCATCATGAGGATATAATACACCTTCCAGGTCGTTCTTAGAGAAACCAATGACCAGCTTGTCTTTATTCACCTTCCTCGGGCAATCATCTTCAGCCAGATTTATTCGCTGAATGTATGAGCAAGCTTGAGCCTCATTGAGGTAAGCTTTCCTCTCTGCAGTCATATCCCCACCTCCTGCATCTCCACCTATAATTACATTACATTCAAATGATCCAAAATGGATTGAAAATACCTCACGTTCTGGCTGCTTTGGTATTTTAGGGAGATCGGGATCATCTTGGTCATCTTCTAGGTCCTCTTCATGACTTCTCTTCTTGTCTTCTGTTTCTCGACGAGGAGATCTAGACCTCTGCCTTGCTCGGTCGTTGACCTTCCCACCATTTCGGCGATCAACATACTTGGTCAATTTTCCTCGCCTAATGAGCGCCTCAATTTCATTCTTGAGAGCTATGCAATTTTTGGTCGTATGACCATGGTCTTTATGGAACTCGCAATATTTGGATTTATTCCTCTTGTCAGGATCTGCCTTCATTTTTTCTAGCCAGTTTAGCTCCTCGCTGTTCTTGATCTCTTCTAGAATGTGGTTTATATCTACTTTCAAAGGGGTATAATTTCCAAATTTCTTCAACTGTTCCAGTGCTTGCTTTGCTTTCGACTGCCGGTTACCACCATTATTGTTCTTATCCTTCTTTTCAGTCTTACCATCTTCAACTTTGACCTCTTTATTGTCTGCATTCTTCTTCGCAACAATAACTTCCTCGACATTCATGATTTTGGCTGCTTTTACCATCAGTTCTGCCATGGTTCTAGGTGGATCTTTGGCTAAAGTGTAGTACAATTTATTTGGCAATAGTTCACTCATCAGAGCAGTAATTATTATCTTCTCCTCATAATCAATTACCTGGAGCTTCTCATTATTGAAACAAGTAATATAATCCCTGGTGCTTTCACCTGTCTTTTGTCTAACACTCAGCAAGTGCGCTACTCGTTTGACTGGTTTTGCTCCAAAATAGAAGTTCCTTATAAATAGCTCTGCCAGTTGAAGGAAAGTTGCAATCTTCCCCCGAGAAAGGTTGTTGTAACATATCTGAGCTGATCCGGTAAGAGTTCCTAAGAATGCCTTGCACCTCATCTCATCTGGAACTGCATAAATGTCAGCAGCAGCCTGGTATTGTTCTATATGAAGGACATGACTAGTTTTTCCATCATACTTAGGCGATACCACAGGAGCTTTGAATTTTGATGGTGTTGGAAAATCCATAATTGCCTGTATAAATGGTGTCCCTTGGACAAAAGTTCTTTGTAGAGGATTCTTGGCCTTAGCCATTTCCCCTAGTCTGTCTTTCAACCTCTTAATAGAGCCTTTCCATGCATCATTTCCCTCATCGGGCCTATTTGTTCGAGCGACTGATAGCGTTAAATTAACCTCTTGGGATCTTTCATTACGAGCAGTTGGTCGTGATTGGGCAGAGCCTTCCCTTAGATCGGATGGTCGTTGAGAGTTCTTTGACACAATCCTAGGGGGATTTTTATTCCTCCTAGGGCCCAAATGATCAAAAGGAGAGACTCTACTCAACCTTTCAAGAACACTGGTCCTTTCTGGAGATAAAGTGACATTTTGTTGAGTATCTGTAGCTCGTACTGAGGAAGTTCGACCAGGATGATAAGAATGATCATTAGATCTATCAGTTCGATATTAATTGGTGTGTCTGGATCGAGATTCCTCAGGGAATAATGTTCTCCTAGTTCGCGAAGAGGGTAAACGAGTATTTCTCTGGACACTTCGTTGTCCTGATTGAACCAGCGCTTCGCCTTTAACAGTTTGTATAAGTTATCGCATGGTTTCTTGCATGGCCGTTTGTCCTTGGGCTAATCTAGCCATTATTCCAGCCAGATCTGACACATTTGGGGGAATAGATGAATTTGGAGGGATCCCAGCGTTTTGATTACTGGATTTCGAATTATCGGCCATTGATGATGAACTATTTTGGTGAAAAATGATAAGTACAGTCGCTTCCCACAGACGGAGCCAATCTGTTGATGTAAAAAATTAGATTATCTCTAATTAATCAATCACAGATAAAATAAATAAGACAAAAGATTTTTAAAGTGGTTCATCCTTGTAAGAATGACCTACGTCCACTGTTTTTGTTATTGCTGACTGTTTGCTTGGAATTCTTGATAATGGATTTACCAAGAAATTCTGAGTCCCTCTCTAATAAGGAGGTTACAATGTATTTATAGCCTTGAGGCTGTACATATGAAAGGACAATGCGCTGTTATCTAGTAGACATATACGTCTATATGATAATAATGAGCCATTAATGCGCCGTCGTCTCTTTGATTATCCTGATTTGAGTGCTCTGTACGCTAAATAGCTCGACACGCTTGAGCTGCTCGGACAGCCTTAGTAGCTCGGTACGCTTGAGTTGATCGGGGCCCATGAGTTGCTCGGGGAACCTAAGTTGATCGATACGCTTGAGCTCTTCGGAATGTATGAGCATCTCGTGGTGCTTGAGTATCTCGGTGGCAGTAAGTTGATCAGTAGAAGTATTTCTAATTACCACGTTAGTTGACACATGTCTTCAAGTGATGGGTCCACATCAGCAGATTAAATTTGGTATCAACACCAGTCTTTATTAATATCAAGCATTATATATATGAGGGTACTAGCCCACACCATACATAATCAAAAGTAAGAATAAAGAGGTGTCATTATAGCTACACTCGCGTCGCACTCTTAAGCATCCCGATTACCTAGGAAAAATGAGATCAAAAGTCCTACGATGGTTTTCATCACCACACAACACGATTCGATCATTTATTTAATTCGGGGAACTAATTTTACACACATGAAAACCACATTGGATTGGGTTCATGCACCCCAACCCCTAAAAAATCTAGCCTAGCATGGTGTAACTATGATTAACTACACAAGAATCCATTAACAAGTATGTGAAAATAAATAAAGAATGATAAAAGTGTTGGAATTTAAGGTTATCAAGATTAAATAACACAACCATGCAAGAAGATATCAAAGATTGAAGAAAGATCGGAAAAGCTCTTGAATTAAAGGTGCAATATATGTAATTTTTTCTCCTAGATGTTCCTCCTTATTTTGGAGCTTTCAAGTGAATGAAATCTGAATAAAAAGAGTCTTAATGACTAAATATATAGTCTAGAGGTCGTTTAGAAGAGTCCCCAAAACATAAAACTCTTTTGACTAAAAGATAAGGACAAAATAAAAATCCTGTATCTGGAAATTTGTCACACTTGGAAAGCGTGATTGATTTTGTAATGGATGTAGAGTGTGACAAAAGAGTGAACCGGTTCGGGTCCTAGGTGAACCAGTTCATATTTCTATAATGACCAAGCCTTGGTCGCCTCTTTTTCATTTGGATTTCTGGATTTCTTTCTCAATCTTCAAATGGCCATAACTTCTTCACCGTAGCTCCGATAGAGATGTCGTTTTTTCCAGTATTCTTGTAATTGAAAGATATTCAACTTTACAATTGGCCCCACCTCTAGAATAAGGCTAAAAAATTATGAGAATGCCCTTGAACTCCCCATTTCTTACTTTATTTCCCTATTTTGCGTTCTCTTTCGCACTAACTTGCATGAAATACTTGTAAAATACATAAGAGATACACAAAATACGAAATACTTGCCAAAAAGGGTTAGTATCATAAATATGATACAAATCCAAGCTACACCACACGGGATCATAAAAATACAGAAATTAAGGGGATAAATGTGAAGAATTTATGACTGATCAACATACGTACCCTCACTCTCGTCACTTCTCTCAAGGTATGTTTCTAAGGCGTCCCCAATAATGGTTTTCTCAATGGTCTCCTCTACTATCGCGTTTATGAGATAGACCACGTGAATTTCATCTTCTTCACCCACTTAGTTAGCATTATTGAAGATGTTTGTCTCGAGGGTCATGTTCTCGAAAGTGATTTGCATTTGTCTATTGCGTGTATTGATTAAAGCGTTAGACATGGCTAAGAATGGGAGGCCTAAAATAACGAGAACATGATTGCTAGAATATATGGAGGGCTCGGTATCCCAAATGACAAAGTCTACCGGGAAGTAGAATGTATCCATTTGTACTATCACGTCCTCGATAATCCCTCAATATGCGATCCGTTAGTTGGAGACTGATTCGTGTGGGCTTAAGGTTACCCAAATCGAGCTGCATATATATATGGAGTAGGGAATAATGTTGACACTCGCGCCTAAATCAAGAAAGGATTTTTCTATTCGATTTTCTCCAATAATGCACTAAATCGTGGGTACACCCGGATCCTTAAACTTTGGTGGGAGGTCATTAAGTAGAACGGAGCTCACATTTTGTGCTAGAAAGAAATTATTTTTCACCTTTAGCCTTCTTTTCACCCTCAATAAATCTTTGATGACTTTGAAATAGGCGAGGATTTGCTCAATGGCATCGAGAAAAGGCAAATTCATCTTTACTTGCTTAAGAACGTCTAGCACATCTGCACATGAGGCTCTCTTTTGGGGTGGAGCCAACCGTTGAGGGAATGGTGCGGCGGTGAGCGATTTCACTACGACTTCCAGCTCGCTAGTGTCATCATTGTCACTCTCATTCAAGGGGGCATCTTTGGCTTCTTTTGTGTCGAGTGAAACCTCCGTGTCTTTAGGTGTGTCGTGTGGGGGAGGTGATAAATCAACGACTCTCCCACTGAGTAGAGTGGTGACAACTTAACATTGCTTTTGATGATCATAGGAAGTAGAGCTAACATTATCTTGATCTTGACATGGTCTTTGGCCTTTGGCTGGAAACTTGCCCTTCTCTTGGATATTTAAAGCGTTTTGCAACCTAGAGATACTAGTGTGGATCGCAAAGAACATTCACTTATGCTTAGCGTTGGTTGCATTTTGAGAGTGGATGAACTAATTTAAACTGTCCTCGAGAGTCCTCCGTGGTGGGGTGATATATGGTACGGGAGGTGGTGCTTGCATATGTATTTGCATTTGGTGAGCATGTTGGAAATGTGGAGGTGAAGGAGGGGAAACGTGTGAATTAGGATTCAACGCAGCGTGTTATTGCCCATAGCTAAAACCAGGATGGTTTCTCCACGAAGGGTTGTAAGAGTTCCCGCGGGGCATTGAAATGTCCCTTAAATACCCCAATTGCTTCCACTTTCTCGTTAAGCATGCCTTTGTAGGTGGGTATCGACGAACATTCCTTTGTTGAGGCTTGCCTCACAAATAGCACACATCTTCTCTTTTATGGCTCAAGTGGATCCGGTAGTTTCACTTGAGCGGGATCCACGGAAATCCCCTATTTGTTTAGAAAGTTGATTAAACTTATAATTCCACTCAGCATCCTTGTCCAAATTATAAATTCCAAACACGAAAGGAGTAGTGGACATCTGTCGAACCCGGTTTTGGGCATTGGGATCAGATGTGTCCTATGCTCGATTAGTCTCGGTGACATACTTAAGATAAGCATCATCATTATTTGCATCTATCTCCCAAAACGGTCTTTCACACATAGTTTGAATAGGTTGCTTCGACGCTATAGTTAGCCCATTATGGAAGAAAGAGATAAGATGATGCTTTTAAAATCCATGATGTGGGCAAGCATTAGAAAGCTCTTGGAAGTGTTCCCAACACCGGTCAAATGACTCATTATCTCAGTGTTGAAAGGCTTGAATTTAAGCCTTGACGAAATTGGTTTTATGTCGTGGAAAGAATTTCGAGAGAAACTTTGATTGCATATCCTTTATGTTGTAACTGAATTCGGTGATAAAGACCACAACCAGGTCTTATTAAGGAAAAAGGAAAAAGTTTCAGGCGAACGATGTCTTGCGTGCAAGCTTGATCACTAAATGTGTCGCATGCCTCTTCGAACTCGCTGATGTGTAAGTATGGTTTCTCTGAATCCATGCCGTGAAATGTGGGGAGAATTTGTATCATCCCATTACAAAAGTGGTATTGTCCTGCATTGTATGGGAGTAGAATGCATCCAGGGGTAACAGTTCACTCAGGATATAAAAGATCTTTCATGGGGGGATACGGAAGGTTTCCCTCACCTGTACAAAAATTGGCTATATCCGACATTTCTCTCTCTCCCAAGAACTCGAAATCCTCACTCGGTGTCCTAGAAGTGTGACTCAGGGTATGACTCGTGATGGAGTTTGTAAGTGTAGGAGGTGGAACCCAAAATTATGAAACACGAGGAGTATGTGGACTATCAGGATCGTACTTAACTATCGAATTCTCATGAATGTGTGTATGAGTAGATTGAGGGGCTTGTTGTGGAATTATCATGAAAGGGTTTTGAGAGATGTTATATTCTTTTTCATTTTTTTTTCAATTTTCAATTTTATGATTTTTTTTGGCTTTTTAAGTATTGGAGTCAATTTCTAGATCAAATCGACCTAACCTAACTGTCTACCTAAATCCTCGGTAATGGCGCAAAAATCTTGACGCGACTAAAAATGTGTCTCTAGTGCGTACTAATTATGGTTCAAGTGGAAACCGGTCGATCAAGTAATAATCCCAGTAAGTCGAGGTCGAATCCTCAGGGAATAGGACGATCGCTCGTGACGACAAAGGGTAGGAAGACTAATCCTAAGGTTGACTCTAAAAAAAAAGAAAGAAAACTGATTTTGATTTGAAAATTATCTAACAACTAAATGCAAATCAATTGAACTAAAAATTAAACTAAGCATGCAAGACTAAATTAATTAAGAACTAAGTAAAATGAATGACAAAAAAGGTTGGAATACAATCCCCAAAACCCTAGTATGTTTTCCGGATATAAAATAAGTCGTAAATTAGATAATTGATTAAACCTAGTCTTTATTAATCCAAGCATTACATATATGAGGGTACAAGACTGCATCATACATAATCAATAGTAAGAATATAGCAGTGTCGACATAGATAACACGCGCATCACACGCTTAAACGCCACGGTTACCTAGGACAAACGAGGTAAAAAACCCTACGATAATTGTGATAATCAATCAACACGATCTAACCATTTATTTAATTTAGAAGACTGATTTTATAGTCATGCAAACCACATCGGGGTGGGTTCATGCATCACAACCCTTAGAAATCTAGTCGGACGTGGTATTATAAATCTCTACGTAAAAACACATTAAAATTCATGAAAACATAATGAAATAATAATCAAAGTGCAGTAAATAAAGGATACCAAGATTAAAGAACATGAACATGCAAGAAGAAATAGAATCTTGAAGAAAAACCAAAAAATCTCTTGAATTTAAGGTGAAGAACTTGTAAAATATTCTCCTAGATGTTCCTCCTAGATTAGGAGCTTTCACATGAATGAAATCTATCTTAAAAGAGTCCTAATATGAGTATGTATAAGTCTTGGGTCGTTTAGAAGAATCCCCAGACGCTAAAACACTTTTTGCTAAAAAAATAGGGCCAAAATAAAAATCCCGCTTTTGGAAATTTGTCACGCTTTAAAAAGGTGACTAATTTTGTAACGGATCTAGAGCGTGATTAACGGCGGACCGGTTCGGTTCTATTCCATCGGTTCGGTTCGGCCTTAACAGTTTTGCCTTGGATTTCTTTCTCAACTTCAAATAGGCATAACTTCTTCACCGTAGTTTGGATTAGGGTGCCGTTTTTTCTAGTGTTCTTGTAATTTCGAGCTCTTCAACTTTCTAGTTTTCCCGACCTTTGAAATATGGTTGAAAATTTACAAAAATACCCTTCAACACCCCATTTCTTGATTTCTTTCATTATTTCGAGTTCTCTTTTGCACTTTCTTGTATGACATACCTGTAAAAAACATAAGAGATACACAAAACACGAAATACTTTTCGAAAAGGGTTAGTAGCATAAATATGAGATACATTCATATAAATTACAATGCATGGGAACATAAAAATACCGAAATTAAGGGGATAAATGTGAAGAATTTAGGCATAATTAATGATATTGTTTAAATTATGAACCATGTTTTAAAAATGATCAAAAAATGGGTTTAGGTAGTTAATAAATTGGTATTGGATGTTAGTAGGCACACCAATTGTTGGTAGAATTCAAATATTATTGGCTCTAGGAGCCATTAGAATATTATACTCTTAACTATAAGTCATTAGTCCCAACACTTGGGTTGTTTAGATTATTAATTGTTCCGTAGTAGCAATATGTTGGATAATGGAGCCAATTTCTCCCAGATTCTCAATTATTTTTTCACTTTAACGTGTCCTAGCTATTTATAACCTTTACATAACACTAGTGTCCAATCAGGCATGCCACAAATATATTTGGTTTATTTTCCACTGGTTTGATCGTAAATTAAGATTGCGAGCATGGAAGGAAATATATGTTCTCTTTTCAACCAACGATTTTAGTCTAGTGACAATTATCAGGTGATTATGTTCCATTCGATGCCTCAATTAAGAGGACTTATGACTCCCTTAGGGAAGACTTTGAAGTGAGTTCTAAGGAATTTAACTAGGACAAAAATAGTAAATGGCATGAATTAAATGAAAGTGAAGCTTTGTAAATAAAAGGAAGAAAAATGAAATTAAAGTAAAGATTTGCAATAAAGTAAAGATTCATAGAAAGTAAAGAACAAAAAATGTAAAGGAAAGAAACTTTGAATAAACTTAGAAAGAAAGTATTACAACTACCTTACAATCCATTTGCAGAATTGAAAAAAAATCCACTAAACTAAGAAAGAAAAGTAAAAGGAAAATGTAAAGTGAATGTGTTTTTGATGAGGGAGTCTCTCTTCCTTGTAGGGTTAGTTGCTTAATTGTAGTGTTTCTTGCCCATGCAACATAACTGATCATATAAATGTTGGGTTGTTACCACTCTTTTGAGTTTTCCCACTTTGGTGCTCTACCACCCCAATTCAAATTGGATTAAGTTCCCACTATGAGTAATGCGTCCAAAATGATGACAAGTATTTCACATGAATGTTGCCCACTATTATATATTTACACATAATAACACGACTATTTTATTGATTTTAATTATTACATGGAAGCACCCCATTTGTTTGTGTTACTATGGTGTAAACAATTAGTAGATTACAAGATCATATAAATGGAAACTCAAGCTTGGAAAATGACGCATGTCTTATAAAAGTCCATATTTCTAGTGGATTAGTTATAGCGTCCCGAGGTTTTTCCCCAAGGGTGGAGTTTTTTCCCGTGTATGTTCGTGTTGTGCTTATTCTCGCATTTTCTATTACTTACAGCTCACAACTTCACATAATTTCAGATCTACAATTGATTTATATTTATATATGTTTAGATCTCACATAATTTTAATGGAATTAAACTAATTTGTCCAGATCTCACCTTATCACAAATTAACTTGAATTTGGATTAATTGGATCTAGGTGTAGATTTATCATCCTATTTAGTTGCAATTGAATTCTAAGGCTTAAAATTGGAATTGAATAATTTCAAAATCACACTTTCCTTGAACTAAAATTTGATTTAATTGTAAACACCAAATTATTCTCCGTAAATAATCAAAGGAGTAGGGCACAATATGTCTAAATCTCCCAATCTTAAATAAAGCCCGAAACCTTAGGGTTGTCCAAATAATTCCTTAGTAAAGATTCATAATCCTCAGGAGGCAAAAAATAAGTGATCCAAATGACTAAAAAATGTCCTCGTAATAGACCTAGATCCGATCCAAAAAGACACACCCATGGCTGATTGGTCCTGGTGTACAGTACACATGGCCAATTGGTCCTATGCCCAGGCAGTTTGCTTATAAAAGGGCTCTTAATTACCAGTTCAAGACATAATAACTTTACCTCTTAAATGTCGTATTTCTTCCCATAAGTATTTTATCTCCTAAAAAAGGCCCAAAACTATCTCCTTTTACCTTAAAAACCCCTTCCAAGCCAAGATTTAAAACCATAAAACTTGGGTAAGGACTTTCTTCTTCAATTTTATCTTAACTTTTAAGATTACTACAAAGTCGGTTGTAGAGTCATAGGATGACAAGGAAAGGTTTGAGGCCCTTGGAAGGACTCATACTTCATTAAAATAAATTCTTTTATTACAAATGTACATTCATCATAATCGTAAGAAAATTTTCAAATTTCCATCAAGATACACAAAGATACTTAAAGATAATTACTATCCTCACTATCTTAACAACTAAAATCCCCCTCCATGGAAAGACTCCTGTCATGAGAACCGCTGTTGTCACTCGTTTCCATTCGGTTAGCTCTTATGTGGCTGAAGAAATTTTTACCCCAACCGTGAAGCATTGCAATTACTCGTGCTTCCTCAGATCCTGATATGGTCAAAGTAATACTCACTCTACCAACATCATCAATACCATCCCCAATTTAACCACCGCTCACAATGGTATGGGGTTTTATTCTAAGTCACATCCTAAAATAGGTGCCAATAAATCACATGCCTTACTAGTGGAGCCAAAAAGGCCTCGGTGTTTGAAGAGTACAGTTTTAGATATAAAAACCTCCACTTTCCCCCACCTAGGCGATGTGGGATGTAACTCGTTGGCTGCCAAATCAACCATAACACAAGTATGTTATAGTCAACCTAAAGAGACAACAGAGCTCTATCTCCTTCAAAACTATAGTGTCTCTGACATTTTCCCATAACCACAAGAGGCAATCCTTAGATAAGTGCATTTTCGTGCCGTCAAACAAACAAGGCAAAACTAATGAAAGGGAACAATACGAAAATTATGCTCACCAATATGGGTAAAGAGGTTCAATAAGATGCAATCAACTCGGAGGGGGAGGAATTCCTTGTGTTCTCCAATACTGACGCATTACGCACTGAGAGAAATTAAAAAAAAGTAAAATGCAAGGCACACAGGGAGAAGTAAGGGAACAGCCCCATGGACACGCGAGGTACTATGTTTGGTCTCTAAGGGAAGTACCAATGAATATAGAAATTCGAAAAACTAGTAAACCTACTCTCCTTTAGTTTCTATGAAATGGAGGAGTGTCTCATGAGCAGAAAAATCAGTTGGCTGATAAGGATTAGACAAGGGATCCCCAATTAAGCTCAACCTTTCTAAAAGCCACATTTACAAAAGAAGTGAGCTCCACAAAAGATAAGAGCACTCTTGGGAATCATAAGCAGGTAGGTCATTGATGGTCTAACCTAATATTAAAGTTATTAGTCTCTTACCTTCCTTCATCTGCAAGGCTACGTTCACTAAACAAATGTCAGACAAATGGTACTCATAATCAGAAAGTTTTGAAACACCAAAGCCAAAATTAAAGCTGCTTTTTATCCTCCCTTGTTCCTTCTCTCTAGAATATTATACATAAAAAAGGTAATAACGACCATGAGGTTTACATCTTCCTCGATAAGGAATTTTCTAGTAGTGAAATGGTCCACTTCTAATAGTTTAGCAATAGAGAAGATTCCTCCTTGACCCAAATAAGGCTCAAATATGAGTTGGTCTACACTATACCCCGTGAGGAAGTTATAATCTTCAAAAATATGGAAAATATCCTTTAATACAAAATGGAAAAGATGGTCCTCTGGATACCAAAAGTAGGCAGCATCCTACAAGAATAACCAATCAATAGTATTGGACCTCCAAGGCAAAAAAGAAACAATACCAAATGATAAAAGCCCGAGGGAGAGACTAACTGTCAAAACTGTGAATGAAAGAGTGTGCCTGACAGTAAAGGGAAGTTTGATAATCAGAATGTGAGAGAGCCATCTCAAGAAAAATATAAGCAAAAAAGAATGATATATCTAGACTGTGAGAAAAAAGAGCTAAAGATGTGAGCTTTTAAGCCTGAAGGTTGCTTCTATTTATAAGGAGAATGAACTGACCAGTTGGTCCTTCTGAAAGGACCCTAACACCGATAGGTCCTCTTGAAGGGACCCTAACACCAATCAGCCCTCAGGTCAAATGCAGAATCTTTGGACTGCCCTTGTAGGCCTATAAATCCAAATATATTTAAATGACATGTTATGAAACAAATACTGTAGTAAATCCGAATTTTTGGAAATAATATTTTTCCTTTTAAGCCAAGACATTATCCCTTGTATATTTACCCCATGTACGTGTCATAATTAAAATTAGAATGAAATAATAAATTACTCAAAGCACAAATAAATATCACTCCTCAAAATAAAAATATTCATTTATTTCTTACATGCATAATTATTGTACGAACAAAGGAGAACTCCTTTTTATCTTCAAAAAGAAAAAATACATAAAAAAATATAAATGATCTAAAAATGGGCACCAAGTCACATAAAGAAGAGTCTTCATTATCCTCCTCCCCATCGCTGGAGTTTGATACGGCCGCTCGCATCGGTCAACCACTTAAATCATCGGGCCTCCCCGAGGAACCATGAGAGATGTAGGATCCTGATGTCTGGGACGTACCCTCCGTAAATACTCATAAACATATATTGCATGGACACTTCCAGTAAAAGGACTGTAACGGAAATAGATGAAAGGATCTAAGGCATCGTCAATCAATGGGTGTCCCAAACCTGAGTCTCTAACCATCATTTGGATGAAATCAAGGTATGAACCCATAGATTGGAACAATTGCTCTAATACTGCACGAGGGATGGTAAAAGTTTACAATTAAAGGGGTCCACATATCAGAATGTAATCTAAAGGAAATAAAAACAAAAATAAAATAAAGACCATTGCATACCTCGACTCCCATTAGCATGAAGAAATAAGGCTGAGAAGTAGGAATTGTTGCCTCCTGGACCCCATCATCCCTGATGAACTTCATTAATAAACTAAGGACACGTAACACCAAAGGTGGAGCAGAGGACCGATAAGACATCAACGTAGCCCCGATGCAAGGTACCTCTGAAGAAAGAACTGAGGTAGTCGATAAACGCACCTCTCTCGAATCTTGTCCCTCCCCGAATGATGAAACCACTAGCATCAACCACTTTGCTAAGAAGACTGAGTAAGGTACGATATAATCAAAATGATCAGTCACCATTGAAAATCCCCTGGTGGATGCCGCCATGTCATTAGGAGCGATCAGGTGCGACTCCCTTATCCCGAAAGGAGGCACTCCAGATAGAGCCAATTTGGACAAGCGTGGCCACTAAGGAATAATCCTCTCTCTAAGATAAAAGGATGCGGCCCCATAAGAACAAAGTAGTAACCGTGAGGTAGTTTTAGTGGAACTCATATCCGTAAACCAATGGTCATAGAGCTTGATCCCTGGGAATATAGTGACTTATGATTCGAAAAGGCTAATAAGGAAATGAAAAAAAAAAGATAGAAAAAACAGGATACATGTCTTCTCTTTCGATAACACACCAAAGAGAATGTGTACCTCTCCCTGAGTATACGCGTAGAATCCCCCCTTTGATTGGACCACCTTCATATCCTCTATCGGGGCCAACTGTCCTCCTACGATTCCCTCAAAGTGTCCTAATGAAGTTCGAAGACCTCACAAGCCCATAAATGCTCAATCATAAAAGAATATACCATTAACATAGTAAGGAGAGATACAAATAAAGGAAAAAAACAAAAAGGAATACAAGTGCACCCCCCAAACCACCTAATAGACGGTGTGAATCCTAGTCAATTGTTGAAACATGACGCTCATGCTAGCAAAAAGTAAACCTAGAGCGAACTACACTACTGCCTGATGCAATGAAAGTACCTGAGAGGGAAAAGAAGACCCTCATGGATGGCCTCATAATGGGAAGAGTAGATGGAGTGTACGAACATGAAAAGAAAAAATGCTTAGGTGAACTGACAGATATGTGTCTCATCTCCCCCAAACACCTCTAATTCGATCGCATATGACTATAAAAAGAGCTAAGCGCCAAAGTTATACGAGGATGAGTAGCTAGGACGAAGCCTATGGTAGCATTCATAGTAGCCCTCGACAAGCGGATGTGATGTGGAATCATCATTAATAATGGATCGAATGGTAGACCAGTCAACACATGCAATCTAGTGGAGTGAGTGTCATCCCACCCAATGGGAGGTAGAAGGTGAAAGTCGTATCCCACCACCTACCTGGAAGCATGGGGATCATAGTGGTATACTGAACAGTCACAATAGAATCCAAGAAAAGGCTAAAGCCTAGACACTAGACAATCTCCTGAATGACCTTGGGGAAAGACTATTCGGCCAATAAAGACAACACTCATTTGGGGTAAACCTTAAGCCGGAGGCATGTAACATGGCTCTAAAGATGGTGCTGTGAAGAAAGCACATGAAAAAATAAAATAAATACGAAAAAGCGCAATAAGAGCATCAAAATAAATCATAAATAAAAGATGTTTAAAAAAGATAAGATACTTGATTGCCGCGCACAGCAATAGAAATGTGACTGAAGGGGTCCCTAAGCAGGATGGCCCGATCGCCTGGCTGAGCTGCATAGTAATGCATGCCTGCATCCCTTGCCACGCCGATACCTCCAATTCATCCCAGTAATTAGGATCCTTAGACTCGGGGTGAGGCCTAACATTAGAGAGATCGTCTAAAAGGATCTCCAACAACTCACCGACCTCCCTCTTAACCATCACCAAAAAATGAGAAAAATTCTCAAAAACTAGAGAAAAATCTAAGCTGCAAAAAGTTTAGAGAGAGGATGAAAAGGGTGAGAAATAACAAAATGAGAAAAATCCTACTTATATAAAGGTTAGGCGCCATGACTTATCGGTTATAGGCGCATCTGCCCGGTCTGTCATGCACGCGTGTCATTGGTCGGTCATGTCAGTGCTTGGCCGATCGGTTCTTCTGCCTATTTTCATTCAAAAATCTTTCGAATTAAGTAAAATTATCATTTCCCAAACCAATTTATCCACTTTATAGGCCTCACTACCTATAATTTCCCCAGTGTGGTGAGAAAAAACCAACGTCCCAGGTGGACGTTAAAATTTCTTTGATGTGGCGAAAAAACACCAACATCCCAAAAGGACGTTAAAATTACCCCGATTTGGGGAGAAAACATCACCGTCCCATGCGGACGTCAAGTAATCGACGTACCCCAATACCAAGAAGGCGGCTAGGCGAATGCAATAATCATCTCAATATTAGTCTTCAAGAAGTGTCCATAAAATGAATTTCTCAAGGGAACGTAATCCAAACATTCCTACCCAAAATAACTAAAAAAATACCCCCCAACCCACACCACCATAGAACATGTGCATCTCTTTATAATAACGTTCGCTCAAAAGTGGACTCCATTGGTGAGGGGCTTTGTAGGCACCCTATTTTTCTCCCTCAATAATCAAAGGATTAGGGCATAATATGTTTAAACCTCACAATCCCAAATAAGTCCCAGAACCTTAGGATTGACCAAATAATACCTTAGTAAAGGCCCAAAACCCTTAGGAGGCCCAAAATGAACGATCCAAATGACCTAAAACTGGCCCCAAAATAGACCCGAATCAGAAAACATGCTCCTATGGACGATTGACCCTGTGTATAATACCCATAGTATCGAATATATCTGAGGACCTTTCGGCCCTGTTCCTAGACAGTTTGCCTATAAAGGGGACCTCACCTACCAGCTTGAGACATACTAACTTCGACTCTTAAATATTGTCTTTATTACTGTAAGTCTTTTCTCTCCAAAAAAATCCCTAAAACATTCTCCTTTTACCTTTAAGACCCCTTCCAAGACAATATCTAGAACCATAACATCAAGCCCTAACCTTATTCTTCTCAGCCAAACCCAAAAAAAGGCCAACAGTCTCTTTATGTCTCTTTCTTCTTCTTCTTCTTTCTTTCAAATGGTACTTTAATTTTAAAGTAGCCTTAGATCTATATCAAAATAGCTTAAACTCAAGCTCGAACGTTGCCAAAATGGAAAGGCACGCTTGTAACATCACATGTTCATGTCTTCTTACTCTTTTATTTGGCAGTCTTTACATAAAAAGGGCGTTGTTGTGCTGCAACGCTACCCTAAATATTATTTTCTTCATCTCTTTTCTTGTTTATACATGAATTTTCTCTAAATGTCATATCCAAACTACGTTGAGTTTGATTTTGCCTACGGCGCATACATAGGAACATTAGATAAGCCCGATCTCTAAAATTCAAGTAATTTCTTGTACATATTTACCAATTTATACTTTATTTTCATAAATACCAAAGAAACAAATAGAACAGCTTCAAAGCCACTACATACTTTCATTGCTAAAGTGACTTTATGGGTGAATCTACCCTACTCAAGTTCTTTTATGAACACAAATCATTTATATTCTCAGATTCGATCTTGTTTCATTTTAAAAACACCTTCAAGAATCAAAGAAATTTTATATATCTTGCATCGAGCCTCAATAAAAGGTAGATTCCCTCTTGTCCTAACATGAACTGCGTGATCTTTTAATATCTTCGTGTGAGTACATAGGCTCACTTGGGCTGTCGTTCCAGTGTGAATAGGTTCCACTATGTACAAATCTATCCTTTCCATATAGTATTTATACATATATTATACACTTCATTGCAAAATATATTTACACACTGACTATTTTCATTTTTATTATTACACTATAAAATGCTAATATAATTTTTTATATCAACATTTGAAACCGAAAGGGCAGAACGGATGCCTAATTCCTTCCCAATTCGTAATCCAATCCCTAGACCTTTGACTTTGTGGTTAAACATGCATATCACTTGCCTTCACTAGATCTCTACGGATACCTACCCCATATTTTGTCTATTATATTTAAAATAGATTGGTAACTCCATTTGTCTAAAAAAAAATGAGGCGATGACCATGCATCATCGTCAATGACCCCTGTCACCACATTTTTGTCAGAACAATGCACACGCATTGGGGGGGGGGGTCAAGAGAGAGGCACACCTCCTTGAGTCCAAGTTCTCAAACTAATCATTTTAAGTTTTTATGCCTAAGTGAGTGTGAGTTTGCATTTTGTTGCGTAAATGAATTGTTGTTGAATTTTTAAAAAAGAACATTTTAAATTGACCATTAATTCTGAGTTTGTCTTATTCAGCTCCCCTTTAGGATATTAGCACATCAAATTTCCCATTTTGGTATGTAGGAGAAGTTTATGTCTATGGAGACAAACACTTACAAAACCTTATAACATATAGATTCACACATTATACTAATATATATCTCAAGTAAATGATAAACAACTGAAAATGCTCATATATAAAATTAAAAAACCAAAGATACATTTATATCCACTAAGCCATGCTCAAACTCACTCTTAAAAGAATTCAAAGATGCTTACCGAAATGAAAACATGCACTTCCAAAAAAGATACAGAATTTAGAGTCAGTATAATCTCAGATCAGAAGAATATGTATAAACTAAATCACAATCCTTCAATCTCTTTAAAATTTGAACCCTTTAATAAACCTCTAATCTCATTATCTTGTTAAACTGATTAAAAATTTCTCCACTTAGCCAAGCTTAAACTGAATATTCAAAGCACTGACAGATGCCGACCCAAAGCAAGGATACTCTTCAAAGAAAGATCCAAACTCTAGAGAAACTAGAATCTCATATGAGAAGAACAAGCATAAATTAAATATTAACCTCTCAATATTTTTTAAAACTTGATCCTTTTAGAAAACCTTTGACTGTATTATCTTTATTAAACTGATAAGGATAGGGGAATCAAACCTAACATCCAATCGCCATTTCCACAAAGATAAGTATCCCAACTTTAAGGCTCAAACTAATTACATTTGAATAAAACCCTAACTTATATAAAACATTAATTATACATCTTGCATGAGATTTTAATTTCTACTAATTCGGGATGAAAGGACATAATAAGAACTCTACTTAGGACCATGTAATTAACACCGTTGATCATTCATCGTTCCAAATTTTGTTACTTTCTTTCATTACAATTTGTAAGAATTGTTGGCACCACTCATGAAATTTCGAAACAAATTGATTGAGAGATGCAAGCAATTCTATGAGCTTTTGAACTTATTGTAGCATGGTTGATGGTTTAACCATTCATAGGGCTTCAATCAAGTCAGTTGGCCTTAATTACTCTCTAGTTGACTAAGTATCCAAGGAATATTCCTAACCCAAAGGAGCATTTAAGTATGACGAGCTTCATACGGTTGTAATTGAGGATTTTACAAATCCTTGGTATTTTACACCCCCAAGTTTCATAAATATGATTGGCATTCTTCTTGATTTTTACCAACATGTGGTCTATGTGAACTTCCACGGTATTTCCCAACTGCTCCTTAAAAATCTTGGTCAGTAACCATTGGAAAGTAGCTCTTGCATTTTTCAAGCCAAAGGGCACTACTGTATGACGTTACATTCCAAGTATGATGATAAGGAAAGTATTCTCCTGGTTTGGTTGAGTAATAAAATTTTATTGTACCCTCATAAGGAATCTAAGAAACTAACACTCTTGTGACTTGTCATGGTATCGACTGACCAGTCTATTTTAGGAATAAGAAAACTATCATTGGGGCATGCCTTATTCAGGTTGGTGAAGTCAATACAAACTCTCTAATTTCCATCGATCTTTTTTACAACTATCGATTGGATAAACATTTGGGGAATTGAACTTATTTTATGGACCTTACCTATAGAAGTTTCCTCTTCTGGAACTATTTCTTAGAGCCTTTTGCGTGATTGGCCGATATGATGGATCAACATGTAACTTGTGATAGGTGACTTTAGGACTTATACCTGGCTTATCGTAAGGCTACCAAGTGAACATGTCTTGATTAATCATGTTGAAATCCACTAGATCTTGTTTCTCCTTATTTGTAAGTGGGATTTCGATGAGGAATTTCTTCTCAGGGTCATAGGTGTAACATCCCGTATTTTTATAATTTGGAATATAATTATATCTGGTATTTTTAAATTGCACGTGTGCAATAATTTAAATAAAATGAAATATTGCTTATTTATTAAATATTAATTGGGAGAGATTAACATTAATATTTATGTGGTAAATTTACTAATTGTGAATTGTAAACAAAATACGATAAATTATTAGTACGTAGCAGTGAGTAAAAACGATGGGATTGTGACGGTATCTCAATAAGGGCTTGAGTGTAGACTATTTTAAGGTTGATATTGGAAATTTACGAATGATGACTCAGATGGAGATTTTGAGTTCACGATTGGTCCCGAATGGATCAAAATAGTCAGAATTAAGTGCCCATGGGGTATTTGGATCATTTTAATGTAACCTAATAACCTAATTTCGGGATTAGTGGGTTAAAATATAAGGGTTTGGTGGGTGAGGCAACCATACCATTAGTTCTAAACCCTAAGAGAGGAGGATAAATCAAGGAGAAGGCTAGAGGAGGCTAATCTAGGAGGAAATTCAAGGGAATTCTTCAATCAAACCATCACACACGACGTAAATAAGACTCTACAATCATTCTAAGGAAAGAAATTAACTTGCTTTAATTTGAATAGTGGTGAATCATGTTCATATCATGGTAGGTTTCGAACAAAACTGTATTGGGAAGGGTTTTCACATGGAAAGGGGGGTTTTGGTGAAATAAATCCCATATCTAGTATTAATTGATTAATTGATGATGTAATATGAAGTAGAATTCCTGAAATTAGAGCCTTACTAGATATTCATAGGTTGACTATGTTTAATTAGTACTTTGAGATCAAATCTAGGGTTATATTGAGATGTTCTTCATATTAACCCATTTTAATTAATTTAATTGATGATATCAAATAATCTTTGATATTTGGATGATTATCAATTGTTAGAATCATCTAGGACCCATTCCCTTAGGTTATACACCTTTGAGGGATGTATAGTTTCACGTAGTAAGTGTTTGGGTCAAAATTGGAGAAGAAATCCGAGTTAAGGTTTGCTGAATTGGGTTAGTGAACCGACTCGCATCCTAGCCAAATCGGTTCAAAATTATAGTGTGGTCAATTTGGGTTGTTTAAGTTTATGGGTTAATGATAAAGGGTTTAAATGGAACTTAAAATCCCGTAAGATTAGAGAATAATTTATAGGAGTGACTTATGAGTTTGCGCTACCTTAGGAAGATAGGGTAATCGAACCTTGATTTGAAATTGTGAGAGAAGCAATATATGCAGATTCTTCAATAACAGATTTTGAGAGAAAAAATCAGAAACAATTGATATATGGATTGGTTGGGTAAGTCCAAGTGTTTTAGAGGAGTGTCAATACTTGATAAACTTAATTATTTTATATGACGGACTGGTTGGGTAAGTTTGGGCATTTTAGCAACATGATGCTACTATACTATTTAATTGATGCGAACTAAAATATATTAAGAGTCGGGAGAATAGACTAGAAATAAGTAGGCTAGTTCTTCAAGCATATATATATATATATATGGATGAGAATAATATTTGATGTTTAATATTTATGTGAAACATACCTATCCTAGCACATATATGATACGTCACAAACATTGCATATTTTTTCCCTTTATCTTTATACATTCTAGCACTTTTACCGTCCTTAATGCCTATCTTTATGCTCATTAACCAGACAACCTTGAATTTGTACATATATATGTTTTGCAGGGATTAATTGTGCTTTTATAGGTGTTGGAACGCTAAAAGTGAGACTTAGTTGCATTTCGGAGAAGTTTCATCACTGGACACTACTTCAAGGGAATTTTAGTCAATTCACACTTTATCTCCAACTCAGGGAATTTTCACGGATGCATAGTTTGTTGAGTTAGCATCGTGTGGCCGCAAAGGCGCGTCGTTTTGAGTTCGGACGAAGAAGTTATAGCCGATTATGTTTTGAAGCTTTCTTCCCATGTGAAGAGTAAAGAACACCAGAAAACAGTGTGCCGGTCGGTCGGCCCTGGACCCCCGATTGATCGCGTTTTCCCATTTTGCCTTGGTTAGAAGATAGTGAGATTTTAACTAAGGGATCGATCGACCGGTACTCTGTCCGCGATCGACCGGTTGTGGAAGTTACTCGATAATTTCTCTTTTCTATTTCTTTTTCCTTTTTCTTTATTTCTTTTGTAACTTACTATATAAACCAAACTTGGTTTATTTTTTAGAATATCTTGGAATAATAGATGGTTTTGATTAGTTAGGGTTAGGGAAGTTAGGGTTCGGAGAGTTTTGAGTGTATCATTTTCTCCCTCCAAGGGTTTGCTCGTATAGAAGCGTTTGCCCGTCGCAGTTGTGTAAAAACACTATCCATTGTCTTCTCCATTTATCCAAACTTCCATTTCTTTATTTACTTTCTTTATTTATCTTTCTTTCATTTATTGCTTTGTTAAATAGGTTTACTTTCTTGCATTTAATTCATGTCATTTAATATGCTTTGTAGCTAATTTAGTCTAGGTTGTGTTAGATTGAACTCACCTAGGGTTGTTTGGTTGCTTTGCTATGGTGATAGAGTTTTATGTGTTTATTTCGATTGGGTTGTCCTAGTTATTATGCCTAGGAGATTTAACGGGATATATCATGTAATCCCTGTATTTACGACCTTGCGTGCGTAATTTTGGGGGTATTTATTGATGCCAAAATCGTATTAGACTTTTATGCAAATTTAGGGGTGTAACAACTCTTGATTTAATTAACTGTCGAAACGAGACACAATCTTAATAACTCGTGAGCCCATGTAACCATTTATACTAATTAACTCGGGGTGAGGGTTATCCGACACAACCTATAGTTTTTATTCCTTTGTTAATTTTAGTTTAAATACACTCATGCCTAGTTTACCTTTTCTTTCTTTTTAGTTAGCAAAATATTTTTTACACTTTTATTCTAAAAGTATTAAATCAATTAATATTCTAGCAACTTGTCTTTGTGCATTCGATACCCGGACTGGCCGCTATACTTCCTTAAATTAGTGTATTCATAGTTTAGGTTTTTTTATAGACTTGGGGAGCTGAAAATAAAACGACCGGCGCATAGGTGACTCTCGTGCCGCGGTGAAACCCAGCCTATCAATACGCTATGAGGGAGATTGCGCGCCATGGGAGGTCAATCTGTCGAATCTAAGAAGAGGTAATACCATTCCCTTGGGTCATAGGTTTTGTGCATGCCCATGTGATGTAGGGTTAGAGTCCCGTGGAATAATGTGGTATGGTTATGACCATGGACTTAAGGCCATGAACACCTCCAATGTTCGTTTCAGATTTTCAGGTTCGGTGGTGAGATTCCGACCCAGTGGAGGGCATTCCTAGAAGATGATAGCATGCTAGTGAACTCTCATTCAGAATGTGGAGAACTTTTGGGAATAGCGTTGCATATATTATGAGTGACATATATGTATAAATGTATATATGGGACATTTCAAGTGAACGTACATAATAGTGCAGTGAATTGTATACGAGCATATTACGAAGTGTGATTGTGTATTATATAACTGGAGTGAAGTTATGAGAATAATTAATAAAGAGATAATTAATCAAGCGGTTGAGCAAGCTAATTGAGAAATCAAAGATAGATAGTACTGAGTCAGGGTAGTGGTATGAATTGTTTATTTAGTTTTAATTTCATTGGATTATGATTGAATGGTTTTATTTTGGCATAGTAATTAAAGATTAAAATTTGACACTGCTTCTTAAACTAATAGGTGGTTAGTAATTAATTAAATTTTGACAGTGATGCTAAAAAAGAGCCATATGAGACTACCGTTTATTTTGGTAATGGGCTGGCCACCCATTATTTTAATAGGTGGGGTGTCATATATGATATTAGAGCATCAGGTTCTAGTATTCTAAAGGATCTGTATGGCTTTTTACGTTCTAGTATAGTGTCCTTTAATATAGAGCCCTATTTTTAGGACTGTTGCATTCAAATTTGTTCGTTTAAGTATTTTTGTTCTTCTGCTATTTATTTTGTATTTGACTAAGCAAATACAAATTTTAATCCCGCTTCAGATGCTTCCAAAGAGAAATCGTCAGACGAGAACGAGTGATGTGGAGGAAGCCCCATAGAGGAACATTACGGCTGAAGAGGTGGCCGACATTGTGGCACAGGTAGTTAATACGACGATGATCGTAATGGCACAAGATTTTCCCCAGGACCAACCTCAGCCACAAGTGGCGCCAGTCATTCAGACTAATTTGGGCCCTTCATCTTGGGATCGAGTGAGGGAGGACTATCAGAAGGGCCATCCATTAGAGTTTTAGGGTAGCTCAAAATTAGGGTACCACCCAGTGGAAAAAGGATATTACTCGCCATGTTCACCTCGGGGGGTGCAGTGAGATGCTGAAGTAGATACTAGGTACTTTTAAGCTAGTGGGAGCAGCTTTACAGTGGTGAAACTCTGTGACCACAAGAAAGAAGAAGGATGTTATGACCAGTGATGAGTTCTGGGTGCGGTATGACCGTAAGTATTTTTCATCCGCTACTCAAAAAAAGATGCGATGGAAGTTCCTCAATGTTTTCAGGGAGATCGGATAATGGTAGAGTATGAGGAGGAGTTCGCTCATTTAACTAATTTTTTGAAAGATGAGGTGAACACTGAAGAGAAAAAGATGTTAAAGTTTACGGATGGACTTAATTGGAGAATTTAAAAGCACTTGTTGGGTCATACAGCGTTGAAGACTTGCATTGAGGTCGTCAATGGCGCACTACTACATTGCCAAGATCATTGCTTCCACATGAAGGGAAGTGAGAGAGTGGGAGAGACTAGTCAAAGTGGGAAAGTAGGAGGGAATGGTGGCATTAGGGCACAACTGCAGCAGGTGAGCAGGGAGCACGAGCGAGATTTTTGACAAGAAGATCCAGCTAAGAGCTTCATATCAAAAGGTTTCAGACTCAAGAGTGGTGGGTTTAGACAGGACCAACAGGGCCCTCATCATCATCATTAACAGTAGTAGGTTCCCTATGGCCGCCAGGGCTAAGGGAATAATAAGGGCGGCCAGCAGGGCTGGGGCCAGCAACAGGGACATCCCCGATAAGTCCAAAGATAGGGCGGATTTACTAGTCTCGATTTTAATTGTGGAGAGATAGGCCATCGAAAGAAGGACTGCACGAGTCATAGTGCCACAATAGGGTGCTAAGTAGGGGCAACAGGCATAGTTACTATTGACAACACAAGTTCTACCAGCCCTACAACAATAGGGATAGTTACAGTATGTACATGTCTATAACGCTCAGGATTCAGTCATACCTCAGGAATTATAGGTGCCACCATTAGTAGAGGGTACATTTCCTATTCATGGGCATGTGGAAAGAGTATTGTTAAATACGGGAGCTTCACACTCATTTATAGCTGCCAAATTTGCACGCACAACAGGTCTATTATAAGCATCCAGTAGTTTTATTATGAGTGTAGACTCACTGTTAGGCAGCAAAGATCTTATACACTCAATTTGTAGAGGAGTGGATATAGACATTGGGAGATTATGTCTAGTAGCCGACCTACTAGTGTAAGATGTGGAGGGGTACGATGTCATTTTGGGCATGGATTGACTAGGTGGGTACAAGGAGATGGTGGATTATTATGGGAGGACCATTGGATTCTTCATTCCAGGGCAGGGGATGTTCCTCATAGAGATGCCTCTTCTCGATGTAGGGTCGACCACACACCTTTATGATATCGAGGAGGATACCTCAAAGGCGGTGGTTATCTCCTTGGACTCCTATTTTGATTGTGAGGGAGTTTATTAACGTTGTTATGGAGATATTCGGGTTGCCACTGAGTCAGTATATTGAAGTTGTAATTGATTTAGCGCTTGGATCAAGGCCAATCGCACGTGAACTGTACCGTATGTCCCCGCTAGAGATGTGAGAGTTAAGGGATCAGATTTGGTAGTTCTAGGGATAGGGATTTTATTAGGCGGAGTGCATCGTTGTGCGGTGCACTAGTGCTGTTTGTGAAAAAAAGATATGGGTCACTTCATTTCTATATAGACTACTGGAAGCTGAATAAGGTCATGATTTGAAAAAAGTATCCGTTACCTCGAATAGATGACCAATTCGATTAGTTAAGAGGAGCATCATTCTTCTTAAAGATTTATTTGTAGTCGGGATACCACTAGTTATGTAACAAGGAGGAGTACATTCCTAAGACCACATTCTTGACGCAATATGGACCGTACTAATTCAGGGTGATGCCACTTGGGTTGACTAATGCACCGACAATGTTCATAGACCTCATGAACAAGGTATTTTTGGAGTTTCTTGACTAGTTCATGATTTTGTTCATTGACGACATTCTGGTTTATTCTCATACTGAGTCACCGCACACAAGACATCTGCAATTGGTTCTGCAGACATTGAAGGATCACTAGTTATACACCAAGTTTTAGAAATGAAAATTTTAGCCGAGGGAGGTGTAATTTTTAGGGCACATTGTATCAAACATAGGGATTTTTGTTGTTCCAAGTAAGGTATCAATGGTGAGGGATTGGGAACAGTCCATGACACCGATGGAGATTTGGATATTTTTAGGGTTAGTTGGGTATTATCTCAGCTTCATAAAGGGATTCTCAATGATTACAAGTCCGTTGACTAATCCAACTCATAAGGGGACACCGTTCTCTTAGGATCAGTTAGCTTTTAATGAGCTAAAGGATAAATTAACTTCATCGCTCTTCCTTTCACTTCCTAGCGGAGGAGTGGAGTACCATGTTTTCACAAATGCATCTCTGTAGAGACTTGGGGGTGTATTGCAGCATGAGTATAAGGCCATAGCTTTTGCATATCGCAAGCTTAAGCCCCACGAGAGAAATTACCCCACACAAGACCTGGAGTTAGCAGTGATCATATTTGCCTTGAATATTTGGAGACATTATCTTTTGGGTGAGAGGTTCATTTTATTCACGAATTATAAGTTGCTACAATATCTGTTTACACAGAAGGATCTAAATATGCGGCATAGAAGGTGATTGGAGTTCGTGAAAGATTACTAATTTGATATTCGGTATTAATCTAGGAAGGCTAATATGGTCGCAAATGTGTTGAGTCGATGACCTACTATGGAGATATCAGAGGTCTGGAAGGAGAAGTGGGGTGAGCTTCGACATGATGACGTCATCACTAGAGTTTGCATGTCAGTTTTAGCTATCACACCTGAGATCGTTATGCAGGTAGTGAAAGTACAGGCTGGGGACTAGTTATGTCAGGACAAGGTGATATAGTTATTAACAGATGGGGCGAAGTCCTACTCAATCGATTTTGAGGGAGGCTTACGCTTCAATGGGAGGCTTGTTATTTCGAACGATGTGGACTTAATACATGTAGTGATGATCGAGTCTCATAGATCGAGGTTAACGATACATCTCGGTGGGAATAAAATGTACCAAGATGTGCACAGGCAGTATTGGTGGTCGGGATAAAGCGGGACAAAGAAGAGTTTGTCTGGAAGTTTTCTACTTACCAGGTAGTGAAGATAGACACAACTACCGATAGGGATATTACAACCACTTGAGATCCTAGTGTGAAAGTAGGAGAGCATCTTAATAGACTTCATTACTGGGTTACCGACATTACAGAGACGTCATGACTCCATCTGGGTGATTGTGGGTCGATTGGCCATGGTGGACCATTTTCCACCAGCTCGTACAGATTATGAGATGAGGTAATGCACGCAGTTGTTTATTGTCGAGATAGTGAGGCTGCGTGGGGTGTCGATTAAAATCGTGTCAGATAGGGACAAGATTTTTGTATCCCACTTTTAGTAGAATTTTTAGGAGGCTATGGGCACTAACTTGTTCTTGAGTGTCGTTTATCACTCACAGATTGATAGGCAGACTGAGCGGGTTAATCAGATGTTGGAGGATATGCTCAGGATGTGTATACTCGACCTTAGGGGAGGTTGGGAGAAATACTTTCTATTGGTGGAGTTCGCTTATAATAACTCCTACAGTTTACAATCGGCATGACACTATTTAATGCGCTTTATCGTTCTCCCACTTATTGGTTAGAAGTGGGTATTAACAAATTATTAGGATCGCAGATGATTTAGTATACTAATGCCAAGATCGAGCTCATTTGGGGACGCATACTGATAGATCAAGATAGGTAGAAAAGTTATGCAAATGCAGACTGGAGGCACATAGAGTTTGATCTAATGTATCAAGTTTTGGTGCGGGTGTCTCCTATGAAGGGAGTCGTGAGATTCAGGCGAAAAAGAGAAGTTAGTGCTGAGGTATGTTGGTCATTTCCTGATCATTCGATTATAGGCTATGTTTACTAGTGTCATCGCTGTAGAGATATCATAGGAGTAAGAGGGTATATTGGTACATTTCATTAGAGGAGAAAGACTTATAGCCAAACAACTTATATGAGGAGAGAGATATTGTTATTCTTGATCGTAGTAAGCTCAAGTTGCGGTCTAAGATGGTGCCCTTATTCCGAGTTCAATGAGGACACCATAATGTAGACGAGTCGACGTGGGAATAGGAGGATGACATGCGAGAGTAGTATCATGAGCTTTTCGACATAGGTACATCCGAATTTCAGGGATGAAATTCCTTTGTAAAGGAGAAAGTATGTAACACCCCGTATTTTTATAATTTGAAATTTAATTATTTCTGGCATTTTTAAATTACACATGTGCAATAATTTAAATAAAATGGAATATTACGTATTTATTAAATATTAATTGGGAGAAATTAAGTTTAATATTTATGTGGTAAATTTACTAAGTGTGAACAGTAAATAAAATACGGTAAATTTTTAGTACGTCATAGTGAGTAAGAACGATGGGATTGTGACGGTATCTCAACTGGGGCTTGTAAGTATATTATTTTAAGGTTGAGATAGGAAATTTATGTATAGTGACTGAGATGGCGATTTCGAGTTCACAATAGGTCACAAATGGGTTAAAATAGTCTGAACTAAGTACCCCAGGGTAGTAATTGGGTTCCAAGGGCTTTTTAAACTGCCTGAACGACTCATGTAGGAGTATTTGGGTCATTTTAATGTAACCTAATAACCTAATTTAAGATTCGTGGGTTAAACTATAAGGGTTAGGTGGGTGAGGCAACCATACCATTAGTTCTAAAACCTAAGAGGGGAGAAAGTTAGAGGAGGATAATCTGGGAGTAAATTCAAGGGATTTCTACAATCAAAACATCATACACGACGTAAATCAGACTCTACAATCATCCCAAGGCAAGTAATTAACTTACTTTAATTTTAATAGTGGTGAGTGTAGAACAAAACTGTTTTGGGAAGGGTTTTCACATAAAAAGGGGGTTTGGGTGAAATAAATCCCATGTGTAGTATTAATTGATGATGTAATACGAAGTAGAATTCCTAGAATTAGAGCCTTACTAGAAATTCATAGGTTGACTATGTTTAATTGGGACTTTGAGATCAAATCTAAGGTTATATTGGGATGTTCTTCATATAAATCCATTTCGATGAATTTAATTTATGATATTAGTTAATCTTTGATATTTGAATTATTTTTTATTATTTGAATCATCTAGGATCTGTTCCCTTAGGTTATACACATTTTTATGGATGTATAGTTTCATGTAAAAGGCGTTTGAGTCGAAATTAGAGAAGAAATCTGGGTTAAGGTTTGTTGTACTCGGTCAGTGAACCGGTTCGCATTCCAGGTCGAACTGGTCCGATTCTGGGCAAAAAGTGAATCGGTTTTCATTTTGGCTAAATCGGTTCAGAATTTCAGTGCGATCAGTTTTGGTTGTTTAAGTTGTTAGGTTAATACGAAAGGGCTTGAACTCCCGTAAAATTATAGAATAATTGATAGGAGTGACTTAGGGAGTTTGCGTTACCTTAGGACGATAGGGTAATCAAACCTTGATTTGAAATTGTTAGAGAAGCAATATACGCTGATTCTTAAATACCAAATTTTGAGAGAGGAATTCAGAAAATTTTAATTTACGGGTTGGTTGGGTAAGTCCGAATAATTTAGGAGAGTCATGCTACTTGATAAACTTAATTATTTTATACGTCGGACTGGCTGGGTAAGTCCGAGCATTTTAGGTGGGTGACGCTGGTATACTACTCAGTTGATGAGAACTAAAATTAATTAAGAGTTGGGGGAATTGACTTGGGATAAGTAGGCTAGTGCTTTGAGCGATATGCACGAATTAGCCGAAATTATGATATATATATACAGTCAGGCTCTCCAACATATCTCACTTAACATACCTATGAACATATCCATTTTTTAAAATAGTAAAAACAAATTATTTTTTTTAACCAAACTCGCTATATATAATAAGCAGATCATCTATAAAAAAATATAAAAAAATGCAATCCGAAGGTGGATGAGATGATAGAAAAAATTTGAAACGGTCGAAAAACGCTCATATATACCCACATATACTCACTTTTCATTTCACCCATTTTTGGGTTGAAATTTTTTATAATTATTTTTATTGATGATTTCCTCACTATGTACATCATATATACTGAGTTTGGTTAAAAAATATATTTTTTTACTATTTTAAAAAAATGGGTATGTTTATAAGCATGTTGTTAGGAGGTATGTTAGAGAGTCTGACTATATATATATATATATATATATATATATATATATATATATATATATATATATATATATATATATATATGTGTGTGTGTGTGTGTGTGTGTGTGTGTGTGTGTGTGTGTGTGTGTGTGAAACACGTCCATCCTAGCGGATATGTTATTAGGGAGGTTGCGAGTCGTGAGAGGTCACTCTGGCGAATCTCAATAGAGGTAGTATCGTTCCCCTGGGCCATAGGTGTTGTGCATGCCCATGTGATATTAGGTTGGAGTCTCGTGGAATAATGTGGTATGATTTTGACCAAGGACTCAAGGCCATGACCACCCCCAATGTTCGTTTGTGATTTTCGAATTCTGTGGTGAGATCCCGACTCAGCTCCCCAGAATGTGGAGGACGTTCGTAGAAAACGATATCATGCTAGTGAGCTCGCGTTCAGAATGTGAAGGACATTCGGGAATGCGGTTGCATATATTATGAGTGATATATATATATATATATATATATATATATATACACACTAGTGTGTGCCATTGCCGATGGCATGGCGATAAGTTTTCTCCCGGGCCAAAAAAAAAACATTTGCCCAGGCAAAAAAAAAGTGAAATTTAAAATTTTAAAAAGTACATCCCCCCCCCCCCCCCCCCTTCCTTGTTTATTCTTGATGCAGTCTTCAAAATTATAGTCCAAGACATCTTCTTCTGGATAGCGTTTGAAAGTCTTGAAATTCTCGGTCTTGTGGTCGTGATCCTTGTTGTAATATCACCTTAGATTTCGTTGGGTCACGAACCATTTTTCTTGGACGTTTAAAGAACTAATTGTCCTTAACCTTAGGGAAGATCTAATAAATCGACTCTTTGAAAACGGTGTTGATCTTCTGGTAGGATTTGATCGAGTCCCTCTCTATCTCCATTTTTTATTATAATTATGCATTTTGATCCCCTTATTGGGAGCGTCCTACTTAGACCATTGCCACTTGTCTTTAGTCGGACACCACTTTGGTTGCATTTAAAAATGATGTCCTCCACCTTGGTGTATTTTTCAATCATAGACGTGAGGTCGTCAATTATTATTGCCTCCTTGGTTAAGAACTCGTATAGCTATAAATAGTTAGGTGGGTCAATATTGAAGGATACCACAACAACTTGATCAGATTAATCGTATTCCTTGTTATAGACTTTTTAATACCACCGAGCGTACTCCTGGGGTGATTCTTGCAAATTCATCCTTATCATGAGCACGACGTCTATCTTTTTAGAATGGGACATGGTGGTGATGAATCTGCCAATGAAGGCTTCAACTAACTCTGAAGTTCTCCACTTATCCAATGGGGAATTTTCAAACTTCTTATAAACCACGTCTCCAAATGTTGAGGGTAAGACGCGACACAACAAAGCTTCATTCTTAACCTAGAGCATGATACCTTAATGGTATTGATAAATGTGGTAAGTTAGGCCAGTGTTACTATCATATATTTTGAATCCTGTCGCTCCAAACTTTTTGCAAGCTCAACCACCTCCAGAGCATGGGGAAAGTCAACCTTATTCAGTTCACAAGAGCTTGTCTTGCAAGCACCTTTGTGGAATGGTCCCCAGGTTACTCGTTGGTTTAGTTCCTTAAGGATAAAAGTGTGTATATCATCTCGCTTGTTCATCCTTTCATACCTTGACGATCTCTCACATATCTTACCATTTGATAATTGCTCGTTGTGACAGTGTAAAATCCTTCCTCGACTGCGATTTTTACTCGCTTGTGGGAGAGGAGTGAGAGCGACATCCTGATGCATGTGTTTCTCTCGTCGAAGCTCACACTTTATTCTCTCAAGCTGGCATTGGAGGTGATTGTTATCTTGGTGTCTCTGTTGATAAACTCTTCCATGCTCGCAGAGGCGTTCCTCAATGGTGTCAATGATCCTAACTTGGATGGTGTTGTTCATAACCTCTGCTAGATTGGTAATTATGGGGTTGGTAACATGAGCTAAGAGTACTCTTGTCATTCTGGGAATGAACAACGAGTATGATCCATTGGGACGGGGTGATATATATCCATTTTCTTGTACATCATGCGATATGTGGTGGTCCTCTTGTGTGTTGTCCATGATATGACGTTTGTGATTAAGCTTTGGCTAGCGAGATCAAAAGAAACTCAATTCTCACCAACGGTGTCATTTGTAAGTGCACGGAACTCATTGATAATTAATTATCAATCACACAAGCCAAACATATAATGCAGGATAAAATAAATAAAACCAAACACACAAAAGGAACACAAGTTGTAAGTGATTCGACAATTGTCTACTTCCATCGGAGGGAGATCTTTCTTATTGATGTTTGAGAGTACAATTTGACAGATGTTATGGGATATGAATTTTACTTGTCCCACCTTGAGGGGGATGCCTATAATTTATACTACTTGATACAAGATGCCTCGTTGAAATGAATTCTCCCTCGTTCTTGTCACACTAGTTTTGTAGACATCAACTTCCGTTATATTTGAGATTTTTTAAATCTCAATATCTATGTTTTGTATGTCATATTTTTTTATAATATTCATAATTGCATTAAAGTTGCTTTTATTTATGAAGTTTTGAAAACTCCTCATTACACATGTGCCATCTTGAAGTTTAGAAAACTTATTATTCTTCTGTGCATGTGTTGTAATCGCTTTAACTTATTTATAACTTATGAGATTTACGATTGATGAAGAATTTTTTTTTATTTATGATGTACAGCTAGTGTAAGAAATATTCATCTGCGTTTAAATCATTTCAAGAGATGAATGACCGAGAATCGAAATGCCGTCGCATTCATACACAAAATCAAACTTGTTAGACAGTATAAACTTTAGCTGACACTGTAGGGTGGTGCATTGCTCAGGTTGAGTGTGGGGTTTTAACGCGAGGCTTTTACTGTCTGGCTTAGATAACCGATTATGCTAGATGGCTGTATTCAGGTTGAATTTTAATATTAAAAGGATAAACGAAGTGTACAAATTCTTAACCTTTAATACATCAACGTTCGGTTTGACACTGATTCTGAATCTGGACCACTTGCAGGTGGACATATAGCCTACTATGAGATATAATTTATAAAGCAAGTGTTAATGTCATCTCCACCTCATTGACAACATTTAACATACCTTTTCCTTTAAGCTATTTATATGCCACCGTTTATCTGTCATTTCAAAAGTTAATCAATTCCCTCCACCTTCACCATCATCACATTGCCATCATTATCAAACACTTTTTATTTGTGATTATAGGACACATTTTTTTACTTTTCATGTACAAAATTAAGAGTTCCGCTTTTTTTCCTTACCAAATTAAAAGTCATGTTTTATAACTATTATATTAAAATTCATGATCGTTATTGATTTATGTTAAATATTTAGGGGCTATTACTCTCAAATTTTGGGAGCTTGTGAGCTTTCAATCTATTGGCATAATTGAGAGACACTGTATTTTACTAGGATGTCTCGGTTTAAAAGTTACATTTTAAAATTAAGGATCATTTGACATTTGACTCATATTTGTTATCTCGTACAAGGCTCATAAGTGATAAAAGAAAAAATATGAGTTTTTTTTTTTTTTTTTATTACCTTCTTCGCGTATGTATAAGATCGAATTCATTTGATTTTTAAAAAAGATTATTAATTCTTAACTTTTCGAGGAATCCTTCATCAGTGGCTGATTTTTTCAATCTTTTCGATCTTGATTCCTTGGGAGCAAGTCAGAAATATTGAGAAATATAACCATCTAATTTGATTCGTTCTAAATAGCCATGAGGTAATCATCTTAGGGTGATCCTTTTGTCGACGGATGTTCCTCAACACTCGTAATCTATGAAGGATGAAAACCAACTATATAGCATTAATAAGAACCCAAAAGTCTTTAAATAATACCTCAAGTAGACGATTTTTAATTGTTAATTCTCGACAAAATGAGTCTTACGCACGTAATTGACTGTTTTGTAGGGTTGCTTGTACTTGCGGAATTAAAATCTCTATTTCGAGGCAAATTGCGGCAAAATGTGGGTTAAATACCTTGTGCCTTTTACCCTGTCGCGTAACCTTCACTTAAACCCATTCCCTAGCCTCATGTGTTTAGTTTGCACCCTTTATTTTATTTTTATTTTTTATTAATTTTTTTTAGATTTTTATTTGAGCCTTTTTTAATCCTTAAAATTTATTTTATATTTTGTTTAGAATTTTGTATATATTTTTAGGATTTATTTGTGTCGGCTATTTTTAATATTTCTTTTTATTTAGGTGTAAGTTTTATTTTTATTTAATCTTTATTTATTTTATAATTTTATTTAGTTTTAGTTTCAGTTTTAGTTTTATCAGAATAGATTTATTTTTGTCTTTTAATAGAAATATAATTTTTTTAGTTTCAGTAGGTTTTGTATTTTCTTTAGTTTTATTTCATTAGGATTTTAATTTTTAGTTTGTTATAGTTTTTGATTTTTTTAGTTTTGTTATCTTTATTTTTAGTTAGTTAGATAGTTTTATTTTTAGTTGGGTACAATCTAGACTCACACACACACAAACCACCCACACTTCATATTCCCCACCAAAACCACTCACACTCTCACTCCTCTCACCTCAATTACCAAACAACCACTAACAACAACTCATCTTTTTCTCTCTTCCCCCATACTTGCCACCACTCAGATTAAACCCTTACCAGCGACCCAAACCGACCCCTCTCCAATCCCACTTACCACTAACTAGGGACTTGTCCATTCCCAAACCCGCAACCAAAAGATGGAAGCCCCCTGACCAACATCTCAAACCCGGATGGCAAAACTCCATACCTCCTACCATTCCCAAAACCGGACCACCCCGTCGACAATAACCATATCCGGACCACTTCAAACCCAACAAACCACCACCTAAACCCACCAATCCGAAACCGAACGGATCCATCACCTCCAATACACAACTCCCATACTCGGAACCCTTAAGCCTCGACCCAACAAACTCGAGATCCGAGACCTCCATCGCCTAAAACCCACCCAACCAACCTTTACCCCCCTTCGAACCATATCCAAACCCAACCCCCAGTTGCCATTAAACCCGCGACCCAAGACCCATTAACCCATCCATTTCCAATAACCCTCAAACCCAATCTTTAACCCAACAAACCATCCAACCCATTTCACCCACAAAGTCAAAACACGAATCTGCATAAACTAAAACCAAGAATAACAAACCACGTGTGTTTTAAAGTTCCTTGTCCTTATTCCCAAAATACCCTCATGAACAAATCAGATTTTTTTCCTCACCCATTACACATTCACTCTTATCTCTCCCTAAATTACCCCCACTCACACCTTTCATCCTCATGCACCTTCCCAATGTCAAAAATACCCCTTGCTCCATTGTGCCTACTATTTAAGAAGATCAAGACCCATTTTGAAAGGAGACTTGAAAAAGAGAATTCTAGAGACTTAAGAGAGAAATATTTTTTTAGTTCAGTTTTATTTAGTGTAATTTTTATTTTCTTTTTTTAGATTAGTGAGAAATAAAATTGTTGAGAGATTCAATTGAGTGATGTATTGAATTAAAAAATTATTTGGATGCTCAAATTGGATGGTTGATACTCAAGTTTAGTAAAGAATTAGAGTTTAATTTTACAAATCAAAGAGACTTGTTTGAAGATTTGTTCTCTCATCTCTTCTATTTTATTTTAATGCCTTTGATTGCTTGGTTATTGTGTTTATTCACCATATTAGACTACAACTCCTTTCAAGGGGTGGGATGAACCTTTATTTAATGTTATTTTAATTAATTAATTTGTTTATTTGAAATTCTCTTTGAATGTTAATTTTGATCCTTCACCCTTCCAATTACGCCTCGAGAGGGGTTATATGATTTTTGAGAGAAAATCGAAATTCGAGATATAATACCCATTTTAGAATCGAACTGAAGATAGGGGTTTCTCAAATGTGGTATTATTCCTGAAGTTCTACTCTAAATTTTATATTCTAAGATTTATATAATTTTTGATGAATCGATCCTAGAGGGTGATTTTTTAAAACGAGTATAAATCTACTTTCTACAGTTGTGGGGGTTTAAACTTAATTTTCTAAAAGGTTAATATTAAAATTGCATTTGTGATGAGAAGACTTGCAATTTTAACATTAATTGGAGAGATTTCAAATGAACTAATTAATTAATTAGAATAACTAGAATATGTAGTGTAGTCTCATTCCTTGATTGTTCTCACATTTATTTCCTCACTTTATCTCTTATTTTTGTGTTAGATTTTATTCATCATTTTTCATCACACTTTTTTATTATTTCATTAGACTTTCCTTATAGTTTAGTATATTTATTCCTTTAGTTTAGTCTTCATTCACCCTTGAATTTTTTGTTAATATTAAAAGAAGCTAAAAAAATAGAAAAAATAAAAAAAATCTAAAAAAAAATTAATAAAAAAATGAATTGCATTATTTTTTAATTGTTTCGCTCCTTAGATTAGAATTGACATCCGTACTTACCTCTATGCAAGTTTGTTATATTTTTTTTGTAGATAATTGAAGGAAATCATTGATTAGCTTGACTTGAAAACAACGACAAACATACAAAAGTTCAAGTTATCAAATGGCGTCGTTGCCGATCTTTGGAGTTTGAAGCACTTGGAGAGCATTTTGTATTATAATTCATTTGTTTTTCATTTTTATTTTTTTGTACCATTTTGCATTTTATTAGAACGCACAAAGATTACCTTATTTTGCTTGTATTGCGGAGCTTGGAGACACCATTTTTTAATTTAAATTTGTAATAAATAGAAGAAAAGCGTGATAGGGAAACCGAACAAGGTAAAGAGAGGGCGTCCAAAGGCGATGATTTAGAAGACTCTCTATTTCGGGTCAGTAGGACTCCCGAAACCGACTGAGATAGACGAGATCTCCCCCCAGTCGACTCAAATCGTTCATCACCTCCGTAGGAGGTACATTTCTCAAACCCTCACGAATCTCCTGCAAGCGAGTCAATTTTGTGTGTGACTACATGCTCTTATTTGATTTTTCTTATCGTATTTATTTTTGAATGTGTGTGATGAATTAATCAATTAAGGCCTACACCCGGTCATTCACGAGAAGGATTTCATCACCCGACTCACTCGCTTATCCTTTGTGTTCTACCCTAGCTCTCATTAAATTTAAAATCTATCAACCAACTAGCGCACTATGAGAAAATATTTGAAAAGGCAATCACAAAGATAAATTCCATGATTTTTATCGCCAGTAGACTTAATTAAAATTGGTCTACCCTCTCACCTAAATTTAAAGATAAAATTTGGTCATGTGCTAGTTAAGATTTATCCTTGACTTATGTGTGTCCAATTCAATCTTTCGGTAGTCGATTTCAGTGAGTTTGTCTAAATCGAGAATTGAAATATTTTTTCACATCTTTTCTTCCAAAAATAATTTCTTCTTTTATTTTTGTAAAAATCCAAAAATATTTTCTTTCCCTCATTTTAAAAAAAAATCCAAAAATATTTTCTTTCCTTTTGAAAAAAACCTTTAAAAATCCAAAAGAATCTCCCTCTCTCCTCATGGCCAACGAATTTTCTTTACGGGAATAATTTGACCATTTTTTATTTTCTCGAAGCATGTTTGATGTTGATCCCGAGTCGAATCTTCACAATTTATTTAGTGGATTCAACTCTCAAAACGACACCATTGATACTCATGTGTCATCCACGCGCGCATCTTACATTTCATCGTCTCCGATGATGAGTGTCAGCGCATCACATGCTTCGTCGTGCACATATTGTTTTCAAGACAATCACTTGCCCCATGAGTGCCCATACTTTTCTTATCCATATTAACCACCATGGACCACATGTATCTATATGACACTATTCCGTAACCCACCTCGACCTATTGTCATGATATATCCAATTCCGAGTGGTGTGAGTACCCAAGCTATTCGTGAAGGCCTAATCACCCATCCATGCAATACGAATCCCAATCCGATGTTGTGGATCCTCACACATTCCAACAATTGTCATGGCAACCTAGTGCACCCCATACTGATCAATTCCCTCACTATGTACCCAACGATTATCGTCCTTTTGTCTCTCATAGAGATGCTTCTCCCATGCATGAATAACTTGACCCCGCTCCCCACACTTCATACGAGTATTCTCTGAATAGTCCAGCTAATAGTGAATTGTGTACAACTCCACCACCGCCACCCCCCATCACTCCACCACCATCATCCACCTCCTCTCTCGAGAGCCTCTTGCAAACATTCATCTGTAACACCCCACTCTTGCACAACCAATATTATCCCCACTTTAACCACCACACCTAGGGGTATGGAGTTTTTATTAGCTCTATATCCACAAACTAGTGGGGTTACAAACCCTAACATGTGCATCATCAATCATATGCCTTACCAGTGAAGCTAAAAGGCCTCGGTGTTAGAAGAGTGTAAATCGACATATATGAACCATTACTTTTCTTCACCCAGGCGATGTGGGATGTGACTTTCTAGATACCAAATCAACCATGGCCCAGTCTGTTAGAATCCACCCCCCTTAAGGAGCCCAACGTCTTCGTTGGGATGAAATCAACCATCACCCAACATGTTGACACACTTATTCCGGCTGGGTACTGGCTCTGATAGCATTCTGTAACACCCCACTCTTGCACCATCAATATTGTCCCCACTTTAACCACCGCACCCAGCGGTATAGAGTTTTTATTAGCTCTATATCCACAAACTGGTGTCAGTGGGATTCAAACCCCTGACATGTGCATCATCAATCACATGCCTTACCAGTGGAGCTAAAAGGCCTCGGTGTTAGAAGAGTGTAAATCTACATATATTAACCATTAATTTCCCTCACCCAGGCGATGTGGGATGTGACTCTCTGGCTACCAAATCACCTATGGCCCAGTCTGTTACATCATCCTAGAGCAAGAGTAAGCCACTCAATATCAAAATGAAGCCCTCCAACGGCTTGAACAACGCCTTAATGAATTTGAGTATTCGAGAGAGTTGGATTATCTCCCAAGTCAACCCATTGTTGCAACCTCGTAGAGGGATGATGAGTCGTCTTGTGCCATTAATTTTGAGTGTGACCAACCTTATCTTATTGAGAATCTCAAAGTTGAGAGCATACCATGGTCCGCGCCACAAGTTGACAATTGTGTTGACTTACCTTTCACTAGTGAAACTGATTTACTCCCGCAAAATACAAATGAACCCACCATTGAGGTTTATATTTTCCCTCCCATTGAATCTAAAAAAATGCCCGAGTCTACACCAATTGAGCCCATCCCGTGTGTTCTCAAGGAACTGATTCATTATAGGTTAGCCCCGGCTACGAGTGCTAACCACTGCACCGAGATTGAATTAGAGATGGTTCCTAAATCTCTTCATATGGATCCTTACCCATCATATTTGGCTCCCCTTGATCCAAATATTGATGTTGATTCATCTTTCTCGGATCCTATTACCTCGTCAAATGCGTTCACCACATCGTATGGTGATACATTGGTGGATAGATTGATCTCACCATCACTTGATACCACACTCCCTCTTCAGGAGGATACTGAAGATCATTATGACCCTCCAAATGAGTGTGTCTCCCCTACTCTAGTAATAGATCATCTTCCCCCACCCTTTGTCCCACCCGATCCACCATTTATCCCACCCGACCCACCCATTATTTTGCACTCTCCACCACCTTATTTAGACCTAGTCATGATACCTCAACAGTTCACATATGTTTATCTAGGTCCTCACTTGAAACCACCCTCCCCCATCCATTGAGTAATTGTGGTGCCACTCTCACTTGTGACACAGAGCTTAATCATTTATGCCCGTTACTCCCTTGTAGGGGTGAGTTTTATTCCCGACAGCTCATCAACGTGTCACGGTGTGAAAATTATCATCGTTCATTTATAGAATGGTCTTGCGATTTCTATGATACCAATTACCTTCCATTTTCCAAAACATTTCCCCATCCTCACCAAATTGAGCATCCTGCTTATAGGGCCCTTGTTGCCCTCACCTTTTGGATCATTAAGGCCCGTGACCAGTGCCTTTTCACCCTCACCCTTACCTATCTCCCCTATACCCTTACTACCACGCACCCTCGGGCCATCGATGCTTTGCATCGCGTGAAGCACTTTGCAATACAAGGGCATTAATCTTTTAGATTGTATCCAACAATACTGATGCTTTAGTCTTATTTGGGGGTACTTCTCATCACCTTTTTTCTGCCATCACGTGCTTTCATAATTATTATCCTTAGGGCTAGTATCCTTTTATCTGGCTGAAGACATTAAACTTAGCGCTACTGAGAGGCAACCCGTTGTTTCTGAGTATAAGTCTATCATGTTTGGGGGTGGTGTTTCACACTACCTAATGCTTTACCATGTTCATAGACTTATAAGCATTTTTATCGCATTGTTATCTCAGGTTACTTCTTAGATACATCTAATACACTTCATTAGCAGTTGATTATGGTAATGTCTTTCCTCCCTTCTGCTCTCAATTCTAAAAAGAATTTTATTTAACATCAAGGACGATGTTCCTTTTTATTTGGGGGTGGGGAATTTTATCAAAATCGTACCTCTTTTGAAAAAAAAAATTCAAGACCTAATTTTTAAAAAAATTGTTCAGTTTGTTTCATCTCACTCATTGACATGAATTTTCTATCATCCATCTTTTAAGTCTAGAAATAAAGCTAGAGGATAGTTTTTTCTAAATAGCTTATGTAATACGTACCAAAGCATTTTGCACCATGAATTTCTAGACTCGACAAAATTTTCACACTTATTACGTCATTACGGTTTAGAGTTCACCACACCAAATCTCCCGAATTGTCACGGTCATTGACCTTGACAAGTTGGACTTGTCAAGGTCAATGATCGTGACAATTCTGGGGGTGACAATATTTTTTTGTCACGGATGTGTCACGGCCATTAACCGTGACAAGTTTTTAAATATTGTCACGATCATAGACCATGATAAGTTTTGTCACGATTTATGACCGTGACAATATTTAAAAACTTGTCACGGTCAATGACCGTGATACGTCCGTGACAAGTTTAATTTGTCACGGACTTGTCACGGTCATTGATTGTGATAATTTTGTGCAGAATTAAAAAAAAATATGTTGGGGAGTATGGCCACTGCCACTGTCCAGCAATATATTTGTACCTGTTATAACAACATTATACTTGTTCAAACATCATATATACAAATAAAATAGAGATAATCCAAATATACATTCAAAATAATATGCATAACGATACAATCCAAATATAATTCAAATGTAACAACTTAAAACAATTCGATTCAAATAATGTCCCTACATGTCTGGGGTAAGGTTAGCTCTGAGGAGGTGAGTAGGCCACACGATATACGAATTGGCACACCCAGCAATATACATCGTGCTGCATTGTTCGCACAACCACAAGGGGGAGTTCTCCTTCCCGGGTATCACATGCGTGACGAGCACCTTGAACTCGATGTCTTGAAGCAAACGTCCATGAACTGGCATACCCTGGACAGTATTCGGGTCCCTCAACCCTCGCCTTATCCGTTGGCCATCAAATATGTCCAGTATAAACACGCTCGGTCAACCAAGTGTCGACATCGATCGATTGAAGGGAGCCAAATAGGGGAGTGGATCATCAAAGTTCGCACGTATCGACGATGAAGCAGCGAGGTCTACATCCTCGTCATCCTGCACCTCCTCCTCCACCACCTTCTCCTTCCCTTTCCCCTTATGGTTTCCTCCCAACGAACGCTTCATGAATGATAACATATCTTGGACCGTCGCCTCCAAACGGGACAGCTTCGCGTCATGCGAGTCCGCCGTTCGAGCCAACCCGGTGTCGCTCGTCTCCAATCTGATGATCCTAGATTTGGCCACCCGCGAGCTCACCCCCTTGTCATCCCCTTGCGATCAGCGCCAAGCACGTGGTTGAGTGAATCTTTGGACAAAGATGCCTTGTCGGCATCAGACTGCGACTCATGCACTTCCTTAAGCTTTGCCTGAAACGACAAAAATCACATGATTAGTAAAATAAGTAAATAAAAAAATTATAACGTAATTAACAAAAAGTAAACTGTCGGATTACTTACAATCGTGATCGCGATGCTCGGGGACACCTCCTTATCCTTCTCCTTCTTCGTCCAAATAGCCACATAAGTATCGAGCCTATGTGGCCTACCCCAGGGCCACTCCATGTCCCTTGAAATAAAATAAAGTAAAATTAGTATCGTCCCCGCAAAGTAAAATAATGCAGAATAATATATTTCTGTAGTTATAGAAAAATTAAATCTTACCATCATCCTATGCTCCACCTTGGCGTAAGACGCCCGATCGGAGTAGTGCACGTCCGTCCTTTTTTGCCCGATTTTTCCTCCTCGATTGGCGAGATGCCAATTGTCGCTCCTTGATCTCATTGTCAATGAACTTTTGCCATTGTGCCAATGAGATCGGCCCCTTCGGCGGGACGAATTCACGCATTCGGATAACGGACTCTCGGGTCTACCCAAAGTATCGGGTCCGCATATTTTTCTTCTACGTCTTGTGTTGCTCCCTCAACTGCTCCAAGACAGAATCGCGTAGCTTTGGATCCAGGCTGAATTGTTCATGTCCAACAAATACAATGTTAGTTGCGAATAAATATAAATATAAAATGAAATCAAAATTAAAATCGAAATTGAAATTTAAATATAAATATAAATATAAATTCATTACCTGTAGTGCCACCCAAATAGCTAACTTAAGCTCATTTGGCACCTCCCTCCAACTAGTGTACCCCGGGTCGATGATCGTCTTTACCAGCTCAAGGAATCTCGCTAATAACCCCGTCTTGTTCTCGATGGCCATCCCCAATTTTTCATATTTGGGGAGCCTAGGGGTCGAGGATCCCTCCTCGCCTCCGCTGCCATTGAGCCCAGACAACATCATCACAATCAGAATCATCATCCTCGCCTTAATACCTGAAGGAGACATTTGTTGTTAAAAAATATTGTTATTAGTACAAATCAAAATGAATTAGAAGAAGACATGCAAATATGTACAATGATTACAAATCCAAATGAATTGTTACTGTTTAACACCTCAATTCTGAATTCCATAACAACAGCATCTAGCTCATAATATGTACAATTACTAAAAATTCGAAACATCCCCACCCCCACCCCTATTAAAGGTAAGAAGCGTATATTCATGGATTAGTATAAACAAAACTTAGATTTATAGTATGTTTAATTTAATTATGTCTTATTTATATTCGATTTTTAAATTTCAAATTCAAATTCAAATTTAGATTTATAGTATGTTTCATTTAATTTCTATTTCCTCCATCTCCTATAAAGGGCGAGTGGTCATATCCCATTCAAGACCACATATTTCTGTAATATACTTAACAGCTCATGCACATTGTTACGATTTTAGAAAAATTCGGCAGTATATCCCCATAGTTCTCCAAGTACATGACGTAGATTGGCAAGTGTGAGTATTATTTCAATTGATCAATTGAAATAACAGTCACACTTCTCAATCTAGTATGTACCCAGAGAACATTAGGATACGACTGCAAACTTCCTCCAAAAGTAACAACTTTAAGACATTATAAATATTATTGTACAGGAATTATGCAGTCTCAAACTGTCCAAACGGGACAATTCGAGAGATCTCATTACAGGGGTAATGACTCTCAAACGGGTCTAAGGGATATTGAATGCGTACACATAAGAACTAGAAGGCTAGTATCTATGCTCACTATATGTAATTTCAAGTATGTTTTATTTACTTATCATACTATATATATATATATATATATTGTTCGTTATACAAAGTAATTTTCAAAAAAAGTTAAAAAATTTCACCCCCATATGGACAATAATCCAGTGGTCATGCCACTTTTAAAATTAAATAACCCAACATTGATCCACTATAGTCCAACCGCAATGGCAACACCAAATGTGTATCCCGTACTCCTTCTAATTCATCTACTCAATTAATTCTTTTCATCAATTAAACTAACAATTAAAGTATACAATTATTAATTTACTAATTTACAATGAGGGGCAATCTTACTTGCATATGAAAGGGGCACTAATTATTAATTTACAAAAAAAATTAACAACCAATCAATATTAAATCAATCAATTCTTTTACAAGGGGCACTACAATATGAGCGGCAATATCTAATAAACCAATAAATATTTAATTAAAAAAACACACGCACATATATACCCCCTGCCCTACCCCTCCCCCACCCCCTACCCTACCCCCTACCCCTTGCCCACCACACGCACACACACACACATATATACACCTGCACATATACACACACATATGCATATATACACACACACACACACGCACACACATGCACATACCCCCACCCCTCCCCTAGCCCTGCTGCCTCCTCCCCCACACACACACACACATACACCACACACACACACATATATATATATACACACACGCACATATACATACATGGGGGAGAAATAGAGAGAAAACATACCAAAGTTGTAGAGAGAGAGAGAGAGAGAGAAATGCAGGGAACAAATTCGGTGGAAAAAAAAGAAGGGGGAGGGTATTTTTACTGACAGAATTGTCACGAACGTGTCACGGTCAATGACCGTGACACGTCCGTGACAAACTTCACTTGTCACAGACTTTTCACGGTCAATGACCGTGACAAAAAATGCGTATTTTTTTTTACGGTCATTGACCGTGACAAGCCTGGCCGCTAAAAAGGTGAAAATTTTACCATTTTGGTATAGTGGTTTAAGATTATTACAATTCTCAAGAAAACCTCAAGGATCACATGTGGAGACTTCAGCTTGTGAGATTCGTGACTTTCACCCTTTTAGAGTGTTTTACGCAATCTTCGTGTCACAAGTTGATTCAACTTCTGTTGGGTCCGCATTTAAATCGTTGTATGATCTCATTATTATTCATTAAAAAATTTGGCTTGATCACTGAGAACGACATCACTTTTGAGTTATAAGAAACATGTGTCTTGAAGTTTTTCCCGATCACAAGACTTTCACCTATATTTCCACATCCGTACACCTTTTATTTTTCATATCATCGCCAAATACCATTCCACCCATTTCCATATAACCTCCTTTTTTCACCACCATTTTGAAAAAAAGAGAAGAGTTTTAAGAGAAGAAAAGAAAAGAAAAAAGATGAACAAGAAAAGAAAAAGAGAAAGTTTGCAGTCAAGTCTTGTGAAATAAAGACATTTGTTCCTCAAGTGTAGAACACTCTTCTCATATATCCATCAAAATATCCATACATTAACATCATATCCTACTTATCTCATTATATCCTTCCCATTTCATTTTCCCCTCACCCATAAACATCCATATTTTTTCCTAGGTGTTCAGGCAAATGAAGTTCAACTTAGTAAATAACTCGACGTTCTCTCTATAGTGATTAGCATTCTTTCATGAGATCATTTTTCTTTCTAAATGTCCGTTATTTCTTATATATGTGTAAGACGTTTGACTTTGCTTACATTTACTCACCTCCTCACACACAAGAGCGATGCACTTACCCAAATCTCGTCAGTTCGTTTGAGAGAGAGATATCCGTGAGATTTTGAAGTTGAAGCGTTGATTCCGAAAAGGCAATCTAGGAATTACTCTATGATACTCGACCCGTTTTGACTGATTCACACTACACACGTTGAATTCTAGGAAGGATGTGCCTTGAGTATTTACTTAGCTAACTTTTTATGCACTTCTAGCTTGTGTTTCTCAAAATATTTCTCTCGTGATGGATTGTGCGATTATTCTATGTCTAATAAGAGATTGACTGCCGTTGCAAATAAAGAATTTTGTGGTTATATTCCCTGCAAACCCTCACGAGACAAAACTCGTCATGTAAGGCAACCTATAAGTGTAAAGGCTTGTTGCACATGCTAAGTGCAATCGCAAGTGCCCCCGAAAGTGAGACACTTTTGATTTCTTATCTTTCTTTCTCTCTATATTTTGCTCTAGGATTAGCAATGTTCTGTTTGGAGGTCGTGTGATAAGTACTCAAAAGTATTTAAATAATACCCCAAATAGACGATTTTTAATTGCTAATTCTCGACAAAATTGGTCTTATGCGCGTAATTATCTGTTTTGAAGGCTTGCTTGCACTTGCGGAATTAAAAGCTCTATTTTGAGCCAAATTACGACAAAATGTGGGATAAATACCCTGTCGCTAAACCCGAACCTAACCCCTATGCATTTTACCCTGTCCCATAACCTTCACTTAAACCCATTCTCGAGCCTCGTGTTTCGTTTGCACCCTTTATTTTATTTTTATTTTTTATTAATTTTTTGAGATTTTTATTTGAGTCGTTTTTAATCTTTAGGATTTATTTTATATTTTGTTTAGAATTATGTATATATTTTTAGGATTTATTTGTGTCAGCAATTTTTAATATTTCTTTTTATTTAGGTGTAAATTTTTTTTATTTAATCTTTATTTTTTATTTTATTTAGTTTCATTTTTATTAGAATAGATTTATTTTTATATTTTATTAGTAATATAATTTTTTTAGGTTCATTAGGTTTTGTATTTTCTTTAGTTTTATTTCATTTGGATTTTAATTTTTAGTTTTTATAGTTTTTGTTTTTTTTTTTTTTAGTTTTTTTAGCTTTATTTTTAGTTAGTTAGATTGTCTTATTTTTAGTTGGGTACAATCTAGACTCACACACACACAAACCACCCACACTTCATCTTCCTCACCAAAACCACTCACACTCCCACTCCTCTCACCTCCATTACCAAACAACCACTAACAATAACTCATATTTCTCTCTCTTCCCCCATACCTGCCACCACTCGGGTCAGACCCTTACCAGCGACCCAAACCAACCCCTCTCTAATCCCACTTACCAGCAACTCGAGACCTGTCCATTCCCAAACCAATAACCAAAAGATGGCAGCCCCCTGACCAACATCTCAATCCCGGATGGAAAAATTCCATACCTCCTACCATTCCCAAAAATGGATCACCCTGTCGACAATAACTATATCCAAACCACTTCAAACCCAACAAACCACCACCTAAACCCACCAACCCGAAACCGACTGAATCCATAACCTCCAATACACAACTCCCATACCCGGAACCCTTAAGCCTCGACCCAATAAACACGAGATCTGAGACCTCCATCGCCCAAAACCCACCCAACCAACCCTTACCCCCTGCGAACCATACCCAAACCCGACCCCCTGCTACCATTAAACCCATGACCCAAGACCCATTAACCCATCCATTTCCAATAACCCTCAAACCCATTCTTTAACCCAACAAACCATCCAACCCATTTCACCCACAAAGTCAAACCACAATTCTGCATAAACCAAAACCAAGAATAACAAACCACGTGTGTTTTAAAGTTCTTATCCTTATTCCCAAAATACCCTTATGAGCAAAGCAGATTTTTTTCGTCACCCATTACACATACACTCTTATCTCTCCATAAATTACTCCCACTCCCACCTTTCATCCTCATGCACCTTTCCTATGTCCAAAATACCCCTTTTTCCATTGTGCCTACTATTTAAGAAGATCAAGGCCCGTTTTGAAAGGAGACTAGAAAAAGAGAATTATATAGACTTGAGAGAGAAACTTTTTTTTTTAGTTTAGTTTTTTTAGTGTAGTTTTTATTTTCTTTTTTTAGAGATTGGTGAGAAATAAAATTGTTGAGAGATTCAATTGAGTGATGTATTGAATTAAAAAATTATTTGGATGCTCAATTTGGATGGATGATACTCAAGTTCAATGAAAAATTAGACTTCAATTTTACAAATCAATGAGACTTGTTTGAAGATTTATTCTCTCATCTCTTCTATTTTATTTTAATGCCTTTGATTGCTTGGTTATTGTGTTTATTCACCATGTTAGGCTAAAACCCATTTCAAGGGGTGGGATGAACCTGTATCTATTATTATTTTAATTAATTAGTTTGTTTATTTGAAATTTCCGTTGAATGTTAATTTTGATCTTTCACCCTTCAATTTACGCCTCGAGAGAGGGCAAATGATTTTCGAGAGAAAATCAAAATTCGAGATATAATACCCATTTTAAAAATCGAACTGGAGAGAGGGGTTTCTCAAGTGTGGTATTATTACTTGAATTTCTACTCTAAATTTTATTTTCTAAGATTTATATGAATTTTGATGAATCGATCCTAGCGGGTGATTTATTAAAAAGAGTATAAACCTATTTCCTAGAGTTGTGGGAGTTTAAACTTAATTTTGTAAAGGGTTAATGTAGGGGTGTAAAACGGACGGATACGGAGCGGATACCATAGTATTCACATCCGTATCCGCCAAGACTCCTCATTATCCGTATCCGTATCCGTATCCGCCCGGATAATAATTTCAGCTATCCATATCCGTATCCTCTCGGATTTCCCGGATTCGGATAATATCCTTATCCGTTTTTATTGTTTAAGATACATTAAGATACACATAGCATATTAAACACTAATTTAATCAATCAATTAAATATATAATTTTCCATTCCATGTAAGATATAGAGAATGTGTAAAGCATCAAATTAAACTATAAAAGATAGTTCTAACAAAAGTACTAACCTTTAATGTGCATTTTCTTATTCAATTGTGAGCCATTGAAATTTGTATCCTCTTCAGTTTCTCTAATGTTTGAACAAAAATGAAGTGAAGCATCATCTTACCTGAAAAGCATCATCTTTTTTATTTTTATTTTTTTTCCTCTCATTTTCTCAAACAAGTAAAAGAGTTTTGATCATAATTTTAATTGCTTGAATCTCAACGTTCATGTTTATATCACCGGACTAATTTATAACTAAACTTTTTTGAATTCAATTTGGTGGGCATATTAGAAGACTATGAAATCTTTTACCATACAAAATCGTTTACCATACCTTTTTTTTAATGAAAGGTGCATGATATAACTGGTACCGAGTTCAAATAAACACATTTGTGAAAAGTACTCCTCTTGCACATCAATAAAACAAATTCCGAAAACACAAACTTATTTACAGTATACTCTAATCAGCAAAACAAACGTGCAAATAAGTGATATTAGACAATTCTTCCAGATGATTATATTTTACTGTTGTATGATTTTTTTTCACCTTTTTAATTTGTGTCACAAAAACTACCATTTTGGTAGAGAGACCACACTCTGAAACGACATCAAAAGAGATGTCATACCTGTTGTTAGACATACCTCTTGTTGGACTAACCTACATACCTGTTGTTGGACTAACCTACAATATCACTAGTAGAGTATGAAATGTTTACATACCTGTTGTTGGACAGCGTTGGCTGTAAGAGGCTGGAGCAACAACCGATCGTAAGAGGTTGGCAGTAAGAGGTGTCAAGCAAGGGTAACAACCGGACACCGGACCAACTGATTGGAGAAACAATCGGACAACGGACCAACTGATTGGGGAAACAACCGGACGGGGGGAGCGATCAGAGGGACATCGCAAAGGAGACGGACAACGGCGCTGAGCAGCAAGGAAGGGATTTTGGGAAATGGGGGAATTGTTTTTACCGTGTGTTGTTTTTTTTGTTTATTAGGTTAGGATTATAGGTTAGATATTTTAAGTTTTCATAATTATACTTATGCCCAACTTTTATTTTAAGTTTTAGTTTATATCTAAATATTTTATAACTAATATTTTAAACGTAAGTTAGACGGATACAAATATCCGGTAAAACGGATATCCGATAAAATGGATACTCCGCATCGGATACGGATTATCCGTGTCGGATACTACTACTATCCGTATCCGTATCCGTTTTCTCAGATATTTTTATAGAGTATCCATATTCGTATCCGTTTCCATTTTTTCGGATAAATATCCGCAAATTCGGATTCGGATATCGGACGGATGCGGATTTTCGAATATCCATTTACAGCTCTAGGTTAATGTTAAAATTGCATTTATGACAAGAGTTCACTTGCAATTTTAATCCTAATTTGGGAGATTTCAAATGAACTAATTAATTAATTAGATTAACTAGAATATGTGGTGTAGTCTCATTCCTTGATTGTTCTCACATTTATTTCCTCACTTTCTCTCTTATTTTTATGTTAGATTTTATTCATCACACTTTTTAGTTATTTCATTAGACTTTCCTCCTAGTTTAGTATATTTATTCATTTAGTTTAGTCTTCAAGCACCCTTGAAAAATGTTTTAATATTAAAAAAAAGTAAAAAAATCTAAAAAAGAAATCTCTACAATACTATAAAATGGTTTATAAGCATTTAATGTCCCTTATCAACGAGACTATCCACGTAAGAAAACTGGTTACTAAACTGAGTAATATCTCCATACATCCATGTGAGGTTCCTACCATTCATCTTCCTACATAAATAAGCGACCACTCAACGTTACAATCTGCCAGCACCTCTTTGTTTCACGTTTTCCCTTTTTCATCTCCCTCTTCAATTTCCATTTATCTATTAAAACCTCATCTCATATATTCTCTCCATCTTCCCCCTCACTTCTTTCATCTCCACTTTGTGTTCCAAAGAAAAAATTATAGCACTCACAACTCTGAATCCCTCCACTTTGCCATAAAAAGACTCTCCATTAGCTGCTTACCGAAATTCTCCGCCGCCAAACTCCCACCCATCACTGATTTTAGCTTTAACACAGTCGTCTTCCTGAACATATTGACCACAGTCGATTCAACACGATCGTCAGAGGATAAGTTCGATTTGACACATGACACGTACGAGTCGCACATCATCCGGATCATGGCGATTAGAGTTGTTACTAGCGGCAAGAGATTTGCCTGAAAATGTACGATCACCAACGACTGTCTAGGAGAGAAAATTAAGATCGGTGAGAAATTTAGCTGATTGTGTGGCAAAATTTGAGTTTAGTTTGTGTGTTTTTATGTATGTGTCTAATAGAATTTGTGGGCGAGAGATGGACAGAGAGGGTTTAAATGGAGATTTTAATTTCATAGAAGAATCTTTTTATTTGGTTATCTTTCTAAATTGTTAAATTTGGATGGAATGGAAATTACTTATTTGTTTGTATAGTATGAATTTCTTCGGTTGCTTTCTTGGTCAGTGTTCTGATTCGTCTCTCTAATCTGTAAAAATACTTTCTTATATTTTCAATTGTGCATCTGAACTCATCACGAGTATGCCTAAAAGAATTGTGACCGATTGAAAAGGGACCTTTTATGGATTTTATGGTTTGTGTGATTTTGTATTTTAATCTAATATTTTACCCAAAGACAAGTATACTTTCTTTGTTTGACTAGGGTCTTTTTATATATTGTATTTTTTTACTAATTTCTTTTTAAAAGGACCATAAAAAGTGGAATTTTCACATTTGATGAATGATTTAAAATTTGTTATTGAGTTCTTAAAATTTTGTTGCTTTTTAAAGTTAGTGTCTATTTAATAGTTGTGATGTATTTGATGAGATTACAGTACTAGTATAGAGATGATTGTTTTCATTTGTTGTTGCATGGAAGTGAGTCTACACATAGATTATCATTTAAATTTAATATAAAATCGAGAACTAGCCCATGCGCATATTTGGATACAAATTATGCAGTGTAATTTAACTCAAAGAATGTGGTGCTTGAGATTAATCATTTTATCATGACAACTTAGTTCGCGCATCGTGCGGATTTACACCTAGTTAATAAAAAATGAATTGCATTACTTTTTAATTGTTTCACTCCTTAGAATAGGGTTGACATCCGTACTTATATCTATGCAAGTTTGTTATATTTTTGTGTAGGTAATTGAAGGAAATTACCGATTAGCTTGACTTGACAACAACGACAAACATACAAAAGTTCAAGTTATCAAGCATCTTCACCGAGAATTCAAGTATTGTATATGTCATTAGTCCGATATCTTGTAGGAACTGCCCGTAACTTCTAAGTGTCCAAGTTTTATGTGTTATTACTGTGAATATTATTTTTAATTTTCATTTCATTTCATTGAAAAAAAAAGTATCTACTGAAAATGATACAAAATGATAATATGTTAAACTTGTCAACCGGGAATTATGTTTGGTAAATGTTTCAAGTTTTATTCAGGATGGATCCTAGAAATAAGGAGCTTATGGATGATTTGTTGAGGTCCAACTAAGGCTGTGTTTTTTTTCCGAACTTTCCGATTTTTCCTATTTCCGATCCGATTTTTTCCGAATTTGGAATGAAATTTTAGTTTGCCGATTTCCGATTTTCCGATTTCCGATTTTTCCGAAAAAAATCGGATCGGAAATCGGAAATAATTCTGAATTTCCGATTTTCCGATTTTTTCGATCCGATTTTTCCGAAACTATACCGATCCGATTTTCCGATTTTTTTCCTAATTATTTCTGATTTTTTCGGAATTATTTTCCGATTTCCGATTTCGGATTTTTCCGATTTCTTTTCCGATTTTTTGAAAGTTTCCCATATCCCACATCGGTTGGGAGAGGGAGAGGGTTCCAAAATATGCTCTATAAAAGGAGAGTATCCTCCTAACTTCTACACAAATGAAAAATGAGCCAAATCCTCATGTGTTTACATGTTGGGTTAAGCTATTTTCATTGTTTCTTTAAAATGAGAATTTCGAGTAATCGAAAATCCATAATTTATTTTTTTGAAATTTTGGAATTTCCGAAATTTCTGGATTTTCAATATATTTTGTGAAGGAATTTCCGAAATTTCTGGATTTTCAATATATTTTGTGAATTTCCGATTTTTTCTGATTTTTGCCCATTTTCTGATTTTTCTGAATTCGGAAATTTTTTTAATTTTCCGAAAAATTCGGATCGGAAATCGGAATAGTTATTTTATTTCCGAAAAAATCGGAATTTTTTCCGAATAGGCATTTTCCGATCCGATCCGATCCGGCCGAAACACAGCCCTAGGTCCAACTCATTGTAGCCTTTTACTCGAGTATTAACTTTAGCATTTTAACTGAAAATATCCCCTTCAACGCCCAGTTAGGGAAATAATTAGATAATCAATTTCACAGCACATTTTAGAATTTTGGCGTTCTAACTTCTAACCGAACAAAATGATGAGAATTGTCACATTTTACTATCTATGGTTTGAAGTTGATAGCAGAAGCAAGGTTTGATAGGAAAGTGTCAAGAGAAAATACCCCGTGAACTAATTATTAAGTTTGTGATCACTTTGAAATTGGACTAACTAATACTTGATTAACAAACATCACTTTAGTTGGGTGCGTTACTTTTGAACCAATTATGCTATGAAGTGTACCTTAAGTGACAGGGCTTCAAAATTCACATTCATCATCATTTCTTGATAAATAAAGTACTTAACTAAATAGTTAGGAAAGCATGGAAACCATATTATATGCCAAATACCCCGTGTTTTATACAAAAGCAAACTACGTTCTTTCATCACAACAATTTTTAAATCATAAATAAAATTTCTTATTATAAATTGTTGAACAAAATAAAACTAATAATCATTTGAATGAAGGGGCTTTGTTAATTTGACCTTTTTTTTTTTTGTCTCATAACAACACATACATGAGACTAATGGATTTATGTTGCTTATACTCTGTCAAGCAAGCTGTCAAATCATCTTATGTTGCTAATTCTTCTTACAACCACACAGTATAATAAAGAAGAATCACATGTCCCCATACGATCTTAAAAAATAGAAAGAAAAATGAAAAATGAAAAATGAAAAATGAAAAAAAGAAGAAAAAGGTGTTCCATCATGTGATTTATCACTGTGAAATTTTGTGTGGTTAACATGGCAACATCTTTCATATACGTTGATTTTACTGTCAAATCAACCTAAATTTATGTAGGAGTATAACATTTGCTACACTTGACTACGAAGGCGCTTGCTTAATTAGGCAAAAATCAGTTTTGGTTTGTCAATGGTGTTACTACACATAATTATCGAATTATTCATACTTACAACATTATGTGTGCCTAACGCAAACTAAACTATACATGTATGCATGATGAATTACTTATGTTAGTTTAATTAAATATATTGGTAAAATGTAAAATCGATCCTCCAAAAATTACAATGTTAACCATGATATTTCGAATTTCGTGCAATCTTAACCCTCCATTATATTTTTCTTATGAGATTACCCGTGCATATAACACTGTCAATAACATCACAATACTGTTTTTCAAACCTGATGTACAAATGTTACTTATGTTTTGTCTGTTATTATGAAGAAATTTTTAAGTGCCTTTAACACCACAAATATGTTAACAAGACTCCTCGTGTATATAACACCACCAAAGTTCATTATGAAATTTAAAATATTTCAAAGAAAATAATTTTATATGATAACAATACAATTGATAGCACTACCTTCTCTCTAAGATACTTGAGATTAAAAGAAGCACTCAATACATTATGAGATACAACACAATGAACATATCATCCACGCAACCAAGACCTCGAGATCACAAGCATTGCAAAAGACGATGCAAGCCATGAAAAGCCAATACAAGTTCAAGCAAGCCAACATCGTAACATTAGTTCATAAGCAAAGCTAAGAAAGAGATATGGAGATAAAGATCAAAATAACATTCCCAATCCATGCAAGAATAAACAAAGAGTTCTATGATCAAACCAAAGCAAGTTCAACTCTCACTTCAAGAAGCAATACTCAAAGTCAAATGATCAAGATAATCATGAAAAGTTTCTTAAGATTCAAGGTTTAGGAGAGTTTGTAGAGAAGTAAACGATCTTATAAAAGCAAGTACAAACCTCAAACTAACTTCCCAAAACCCAAAGATCATTTTGACCTAAAATTTCGCATATAGACTCAAGTTCATAAGATGATAGAGTCAATACCATACCTGGGTAGAGCCGACTCTAGACCCTGGTATTTTAGTCCAAATAGGACTGACTTTTTACTTGGGCCAAAAATCAAAGGAGCAAGTTGCAACATCATTCTCTATTTATGTAGATCTAACTAGAAGGGTAGTTTGGTTAATGATTTTCAATAAATCTATTTTGAATTCAAAATACCAGAGTCCCTTAATATATCAAACTACCAGCCAATGGCTAGTTTTTTTAAAATGCCTATAAAAAAGAAACATTTTTCTTTCATTATAAACACACAAGATATTACAACATTATCCCAAGATTGAATGTTTCATTATCAAGCTTTTGTCTTCCATCTTTGAGTTTCTATTGAAATTTCGTTATCAAGCTTGTGTCTTCCATCTTTGAGTTTCTAGAGAGAAATCAAGTTCCAAACCTATTTGGATATTTTAGATCCAAAAACTCCATTACAGCAAAACCTTCAAAAAAACCCACTTTATCAAAGTTCCAACCTAAAACCCACTTTACAAAGTTCTAAATCCCATACCCATTTGTATTCTCCTAAATAAAGAACGTAAAAACCCATTTCACCATTGTTGCTTATTTAAGCAAAGTTTGTTTTACACTTTGGTTACAATACTTATTGTTGTTACTGTGGTTGAACTTCATTGTATCTTAATGGCTAATAGTGTTGTAGTTTCGAGGATTGAAAGTGGGATTAGACCTTATTCTTTTACGTGTGTTTCATTTGGGCAATGACGAGTTTAGCATATTTTTAGTTGCGATTTGCAAGGTGTGATAAATTCTTTTTAGATTGTTGGTTCTACCTTAATGTTCTGGAGATATCGTCTCGAGCGTAGATGCAGGCAAGATCAAGACCAAACTACGTTAAAATATTAATTTGCAAAGTTTCTTTAAACTCTCTCTTTAATAATTCTATTAATTGTTTAGCTTTATTACTCATTGTTTGATTAATTTCTTTATTACTAATTAAATCACCCCATTGTAATTCATCTTTTAGAACATAATTTTGAAAAGTTTAAATTTCCATTTAATTTATAATACCCAATCCACCCCCTCCCTTCTTGGGTATATTTCTGGAACAACAACTGGTATCAGAACCTAGATCATAGATACTTATTTTGAAAAAGTATATATTGAGTATAAAGATCGAAAATAGTGGCAACCATTTCACAGCATTTTTTGGGAAGATACGATATACCGATTTTTGAAAAAAAAGATTTCAAAGCATGGAAAACCAAAACTTCTTGGATTATCCAACCCATTGACTATTATTTTTGGAAAATAGTATGTGATAAGAAATAACCCCTAGTAGATAGATGAGTCATGAAAAGAGAATCAAGTTAAATAATTAAGCTATAATAATTTTATGGACTTCTCTAGATAATGGTGTTTCAGGTAAAGTAGCACATTGTAAGGAAGCTAGTGAAATATGGGATATCCTTACGGAAGAACACTTGAAGGAAACTTCCACGTGCAAAAAATAAAGAACTATAGGTAAACCATAAAATATCTATAACACCATATTTAAAGAAGAAGAAGAAGAAGAAGAAGAAGAAGAAGAAGAAGAAGAAGAAGAAGAAGAAGAAGAAGAAGAAGAAGAAGAAGAAGAAGAAGAAGAAGAAGGCTCGCCAATAAATCCAACAAAAAAGGAGAATGTAAAACTCATTTGAACTTGAGAAAGATGATATTTCGTGTACCTTGTCAGATCCGAAGAAATTCTAGTAGAATATTTCTCAATCTCCTCATTAAATCAATAATCCAAAGGCAGTCACTCATCACAGCGAAGTTTAAGAAATACTTAAATCAAATTTTCATCATCCAACTATCCAAGAACCAAAAGGTTAGCTTCTCCTCATTTAAATCCTTAAATTATGAGTCATATACTAAAGAAGACATAATCAAGGAATTAGATGACCTAAAATACTTTTGTCAAAGAACTATGGATGCATATAAGATATTATTCTATATACATTTGAAAATGCAAGAAAAATAAAACATTATCTTAAAGAAAAATATCTTGAAGAAAATATAAACCTTGAGAATAACAAGTTAAAAGAAGAAAATGAGAAATTAACATCGAATGAAAATGGAACACGAATTAAAATCTTCAAGATGAAAGAAGAAGTCAAATGCTTAAGAAAAATATTTCAAAAATTCGAATCTTGTAGTCGCTGACTTATTATCCTCCTTAAATAACAAAGATCTGAGTCTGACAAGGAACGTCTAGGGTACATTAAAGAATTATTGAACCCAAAGCCAAAAACCACCTTCATACAAGAAAAGAAAGAATTAAATGTTTAACAAAACAAATGTGACATAAAATCTCAAAAATAATATTCTTTGTACCTTTTGCAAAAAGATAAATCACGCGGTTGAAGAATGTCTTGATCATCAAAAAATTATAAGAAGTCATTTGTGCGTCATTTGTAAAAAGACTAACCATACATACGTCAACTATAAAAGAAGAATGTCCTTCCCTCAACCAACCAAGGAAAAACAACCAATAAAGAGCATAATTTTAAGAGACAGAAATTCACATTCCACATATCCTAATCATACTAAAAGAAGAATCAAGAAAAATATTTATCAAGTCACAAATCATCCTTAAGGATGTTTTTACTGTAAATATGGATTTGTACATTATGAGCATATTAATAAAAAGAGTGATAGATGAAATGGTCAATTAGGAAGACTATTTATTAATAAAACTATGGTACCCCAATTTCAGCAACATACCTTATTAAAGGTAGTAAATAAAAGTATCACTTGGAATAACATAATTCTTACATTAACTTAAAATTACACAATTAAACATGATAACATAATAATTAATATAAGAATCATCCAATGTTAACTCGTCCCACCATGAATAAGTGACTTTTGGTCATCATCATTACCAAGATTCTCTACATCTAAAAAGGACTTATCTCACTCAGCCTCACCAACAAATAATTCCCCATAAAACCTATCAATTATCTTCCCAACTCACTTCAAAAGTACCTTCTCAAAATATTTCCATAATTTCCTCCAAGACCTTAGAAGACCACCCTTAAATCCCCCAATAAGTGAAAAATAAGGCTTTTGCTAGAGGTTAAAGTCTACTCCATGAATTATAGAGTCAACTACATCAAGGGAATTTCACACTATTTCACTTTTTCACAACTGAAAATCTATCATGTTTTCCTAGAACCCGTTCCCTGTATATATGTAAGAAAATTCATCATCTTCCATACCCCTATTTTATCATTTAAGCACTTCTCAAATAGATATCTTATATACCATGGAATTAAATGGCACGGGTAATCTCATTTCCCACACTTTCTCCAATCTCTCACTTAATATAAGTGACCACTTTAAGCCAAAATCGACATTGGAAATTTATTATACCATTGACTTTCATCACCGACCCATTGAAAATGAAAGAGTTCACCCATCAATAACTCGTAGGGAGAAACTTCCACAAATACACAAGATGTTTCTTGTCCAGGGATGGATAAGACTTCTAAAAACATCAAAAATAATCTTTTGGACATTAAACGGGTATTATAATTTAATCTTCTCATTGAAGAAGATGTTATTTTCTCATCTATCTCTTTAAGCCTCATTATTATATCCCAATCCTCTCTCAAGAATCTCAACCTTACGGAATGAGGACTAACCTTTTACATAACACACAAATGGATTATTAATTCAAACTTTCAAACAGTTGAAGCCATGAACTTCTTAGCAAATAGTCAAATTGCCAACTCACCTAAATTCCAACTATATTTTAACTAAGTATCTCTGTGACATCCAGGATTATCCATAAAATCATAAAAAAATCCATTATTCTCCATACTTGATATATTCCTAAATTGGTGCATCAAAAATGGAATAAAAAAATTTCTTCCATTTCTTATCATCAAGCATATGGGATAAAAAAGAAGTTAAGGCAATCCCATTTGTAGCATGTTGATTATCATGATTCTTACTGATATGAATACTCCAATTGTTCTTGTTGCACAACACATACTCATTTCTAAGTTCTATGTCTTCTCCGTTGAAACACTTACTGATCTCAAGCTCTTTAAAGACCAAGGTACTTGGCATGCCATGCATCAAACCCAAAACCAATGTAACACCCCCACTCTTACATTGCCACTATTGTCCCCACTTTAACCACCACACACAGCAGTACGGGATTTTTTTATCTCTAAATCCACAAACTGATACCAGTGGAGTTTGAACCCATAGTATTTGCATCATTAATCACATGCATTACCAATGAAACTAAAAGGTCTTTATGTTAGAAGAGTGCAAATCTACATATATGAATCGTTACTTTCCCTCACCCATGCGATGTGGGATGTAACTCTCTGACTACTAATTCAACTATAGCCCCATTTTATCCACCCCCTTAAGTAGACCAATGGCCTCATTGGGATGAAATAAAGCATCACCCAATACGTTGGCACACTTATTCTGACTGGATATTGGCTTTAATACCATTTTGAAACACCCCGCTATTCCATCACCACTATTGTCCCCACTTTAACAACTGCACAAAGTGGTATGGGATTTTATTTGCTCTAAATCCACAAGATGGTTTTCGTGGGGTTAAAACTCTGACATGTTCATCATCAATAGAATTGTTTATCTATGGAGCTAGAAGGCCTCGGTGTTAGAAGAGTAAAAATCTGCATATATGAACCATTACTTTACCTCCCCCGGGTGATGTAGGATGTAACTATATGGCTACTAAATCGACCATAGCCCCAATCTGTTACAAGGAAATTGAAAACCATTTTATCGATATAATCCCTCATGGGAATCAGGAGGATAATACATTTCCTCTGCACAATCTAAGTTAATTTGGCTCATATAACCCGTTTGATATCTCTTTCTAAAATTCATCACTTAAAGTGGATCATTTCGACTCCTACGTATAAATTCAATTCCCTAAACTCCAATCCAACCAAACACAACTCTCTGAAGCAATGCACATTCTTTAAGTTCAGTTGCAATCCCATATCATCCTCTAAGAGAACCTTTGGAATGAATATAATGATAAATGGTATTCCTGGATGACCCAACATCCTAAACCCGCTCTTAATCCATATGAATAACTTTTTCAATCCAATGGAATGTTTGACTTTTTAATAGAAATCATTGTTCTGTCACAAAATTCAAACACGGTCGAATAAACTCCTCAAACTCGAAAGCTTCCATCCCATATATACAGGAGACTACAACCAAGGAAATAAGTTAGATAGATTCGATGATTTCTTCTAAATAAAATGTTGTTTACGTCAGCATATATATCAATCTACTAAGATTTGGTGTTATATCTTACACATGTATTGTGATAAGGAAATTTTGTTATAAAATCACATACTATTGAATCAAATGTATTTATGCAAGGAAATGTATTGTGACAAAGAAATTTTGTTATAAAGACACATAGTATTTTTGTAAAGCACACACACACATATAAAAAAATGAAACTTATTTCTTTTGAAAACCAACTTGCAGATATTATCACTAAACCTCTTTCAAAAGATAGATTTTGCACCATCCGTCGTGAACTTGGCATAAAAAACTGTATGAAATTTTTTGATTTAGAATATATCAATAAATTCGTATGATTTATCTATTCATGTATATGTTATACTAACCATCTTTTCAGAAAGTTCACTTATGCTCACATGCCAACTACTCGTAATGTCCTCAAAATGAACTTTTCGAAACCCTGCCTTTTATATGATGACAAAGGGGCGAAGAAAAGATAGTTTTGAGAAAAATAATAAAAAGACAAAATCTATAATAAAAAGGGAGTATGCAACAAATATGGAGTACCATGTACTAATTAAACCATTTTACTCAAACTATTTCAATTGTATTGTTATAATAAAAAAAGGGGGTTAATTTTATACCATAAGTATTTTAAAGAAAAGGATTGTAAGGACATATTTTATAAGTCCATTATCAATTAATATGTCATATACAGTTACAACCATCGAAGAAGTTCAAGAGAAATCTACATCAAGACGGATCCGAATTTATCAAGGTTCTTCATAAAAAAGACCCTGTAATAATTTATTTGGGAAGGTTATATTTTAAATACCTTAACTTTGCACTTAGAGCTTTTAGAATATTTTTACAAAATATTTTCTAAGTGTTGGAGCGGACTTTTTCGTCAAAATTTGAGAATGAGTATTTTTTCTAATTCCTGTAGCGTACCTCGATTTTGACGCCTAGGTCGTTCAAGCGAGATGTCATCTCGTTCGAACGACATGTGCATGTCGCGCGATGTCGTTTGAACGACACGTGTACATCGTTCGAGCAAGATAGCTATTTCGTTTGAGCGACTGAGGCAGGGCATTTTTCTATAAATACTCATTAAATGGTTTCATTTTCATTAGAAGTCCCAGCATTTTGAAAGACAGGAAACAGCGAAACTGCATAATCCTTTTGACTTCTTCTTTTAGGGTTTAATCCCTTTTTGTTTTCAATTCACAAAAATCCCATATGCTTTGGTGAATTATTTTGATGTTCAAGAAAACACTTTGCTTTTGTTCAACCTATGTGGAGAAGGCATCTGGCATCTCCATATTTGATCGGTGGATATCGAGCGTAGTCATTCTGTGTGTGGACGACCTGAAGACGGCGAATCGACACTTGGAGAGTATTTTTTTGTCTCTAGTATCTTTGAAGGTTTGCTAAAGGCACCGTGCATTACACACTTGTGAGCGATTATCAGGTTGTATATAAGTCAAAGGTCTTGTGAATTCTTCAAAGTGTTATAAAAGGTTTTATCCGAAAGGGTTTTTTCCCTGAATCGGTCGTGTTTATTTTTTCATGCATGGTTTGAATGTTTTATGACATTTAGATCCATGTTTAGTGGTTTATTTAATTTTGTTTAAAAATAGACTATAATTAAATAAGGTTTACTTGAAAACTTTCGAATTAATTTAAATCGGTATCACAAACCGCATTTATTCGTTTACAAGGATATTGTATGATAATAACACAATTAATGTATGATCACTCTTCACTATCCTCCATTTAATTTACTTGAGATGAAAAGAAGGATACAAATACATTATGAGATACAATACAAGGAACATATCATCCATGCAACCAAAATCTCAAGACCACGAGAATTCTAAAATAAGATGCAAGCCATGAAAATCCAATACAAATTCAATAAAGCCAACACCATGACATGAGTTCATAAACAAAGCAAAAAAAGAAATCTAAAGATAAAGATAAAAGCAATCTTCTCAATCCATGCAAGAACGAGAAAATAGTTCCATGATCAAACCAAAGCAAGCTCAAATCAGACTTAGAGAAACAACACTTTAAGTCAAATAATCAAGAGAATCAATAAAAGTTTTAACCAAGCTTCAAAAGTTTTGAATAGTTTGTAAGGAAGTAAACAATCTCACAAAAGTAATTACAAGACTCAAACCAACTTCTGAAAACCTTCCTAAAGCTTCCATTTAACCCAAAGATCATTATGACCCAAAATTCACAATATGGAGTCGAATTTATAAGAGGATAGAGTCGACTCCAAACCACGGCAGAGTCGACTCTAGACCCTGGTATTTTAGGCTAAATGGGATTGACTTTTTTACTTGGGTCGAATATCAAAGAAGAAAGTTTCAACATCATTCCCCTTCATATAAAATAGACTCTATATATGTAGGGTAAACTCCAAGGGTAGTTTGGCTAATATTTTTAATAACTTTATTTTGAATTTTAAAATCCCAATGTCCCTGAAATTACTAAACTACCCTCCAAACGGCTAGTTTTTTTAAATGCTTATAAAAGACCCATTTAACTTCCATTACAAATACATATGCTATTACAATATTATACCAAGATTAAAAGTTCCAGTTATAAGATTTTTTCTTCCATCTTTGAGTTTCTAGAGAGAGAAATCAAGTCTGAAACCCATTTGGATGTTTTAGACCCAAAATCTCCATTAAAGCAAAAGCTTTAAAAAAACACTTGAGCAAAGTTCCAACCTAAATCTCACTTTAGTAAAGGTTCCAATACCTTACCTATTTATGCTAAAGATTCAAAAGCTTAACCCTTAAAACATTGTACTTGTGATCATTTGAAGGTTTACTTTCTATAGAGAAAGTAAAAACCCATTCCACCATTGTTGTTTATTTATGAAAAGTTGGTTTTATACTTTCGTTACAATACTTACTACAGTTACTATGGTTGAATTTTATTCTATCTTCGCGACTTTTAGTGTCGTAGTCTCAGAGAGTCAATGTGTGATTATATTTTGGGCTCTTGCATGTGTTCTGCTTTGCCGAGGATGAGTTTAATGTCTTATTGATTGTGGTTTTCAATGTGTAATATATCCTTATGTGGTTATTGGTTCTACCTTAGTGAACCGTGGATAGTGAAGTTTCTCAAGGACCATCTCGAGCATGGATGTAGGTAAGACCAAACCCCGTTAAAATCTCAATTTGTAAAGTCTCTATAAACTCTATCTTTAATATTGTTACTTATTATTTAACTTTATTATTTATTTTTTTATTAATTTCTTTATTATTAATTGAATCAGCCCATTGCAATCAATCTTTTAGAAGGGATGTTTGAAAAGCTTTAAATTTTTATTTAATTTTTAATACCCAATTCATCCCTCTCCCCTCTTGGGTATATATTTGGGCCAGCATCCATGACTAAAACTAAGGGTGTAAGTTCTTTTTCTAAGATTAAACATTTAAACTATGGTCAATTTTTCTTTTTCTCACATTTGCCATATTATATGCATTTTTTTTTAATTTCAAAATTTTTTAATTCTGGTATTTTTGATTAAAAAATTTGATATATATATATATATATAAGAATCCAAATTTTTTAAAATATTTTTTTGTTTTGACAAAAATATAATATAGATGGCTTTTTTTTACTGATTTTATTAACGTCGTGTAGTTATCACTTAAAATGATCCCAGTAATTCGTTTTAGATATCCATTTAAATTGCTAAGTGAGTATATTAATTGTAAATGAACTCAAAAAGAATTAATGATCATATCTATATATTATTTCTTATGAGGAAGAACGTGTTCATGGCTTTCTTTATCAATAAATAATATCAACTAACGATAACCAATCGAAATAACAAAATAAAGAACATGAAATATATGTACAATGAAAATTTGCATTAGTAAATTGAAGAAGAATAAAAATTAACTTTTTGGTTCTTCACACGTACAAAAATATTCTCACCAAAAACCCTCTCTCACGATGATGGAATAATCGCTAAACACTCCCAAGAACTCTCATTCACAATATCATATGGTTTTTCTCCAAGTGGATCTTCAAGAATGTACACAAATATATTTTTATATCTAAACTCATATAGTCCTGAAAAATATGATGTATTTCATTAATACCCCATGTATCTTTTTATAAGCATTGTAAGAGAGTGGTGAGTTGTGAGAATGGTAATGTTATGAAGAATAAATCTTTTGACTTATCAAACCATGACACATGGACCATATTATATTTTTAATATTTATAAGATTGACCCCCGACTAAGTGGAAGAAGCATTTTGCCCGCATCTGACCAACCATGATCATGTCAAGGTCGATCATTAGGTCATCAAATGAATAAACCAATCCAAGAAGGACTCGACCACTACAGATGAAAAGTCAGAATATAGAGTATGACCATAAAATAAGGAATGGGATAATATATTATAGCATTATTAATTATAATAGATAATTCTCGTATATACCCCCAATTATAAGAAAGGCATTAAATACATTATTGTATCCCTAAGAATTTGGTTATCACGTACTAGTTTAGCATTCAAATTAATTTATTAATATAATCATCTACCAACTATTTTCACATGGACATAATTAAGGTTATATTGGTGAACCATATATATTTGGCATCTCTTTGCATTTATTATTGTACATTTGGGGACATATGATGAAAATTATAATGTCGATGATTTGATTCCCCTACACAATAGATAAGATAATGTGGGATAATACCCCGTGATTTTAAATGATTAAATAATTAGGGATTTAATTTGCATAAGTGCGTGGATAAATTTAATTTAGGAGGTTTTTTATTACAAGATGTGTATCGTTGGATCGGACTCGAGAGGAGTCTAGAGGACTGAAATTGTGTTAGAAATATGTTAAGTTAGGCCCGAGGATCAGGTAACCCTATGGGGGCTAAGTTTTAGAAGCATGAGGTTCTTATTTTGGGCTTACTTGGGGGCTCCAAATTGGTCATGTAATGCCCCATATCAGTTCTTAAGGTTACTCAGGGGTTAACCTGATCCGGTCTAACCATGTTAAGTGCGAAGTGATGTGAAACAACCTAAATAAAGTTTTAGTTGATTTTAAATTATTAAAATTACCAAGTAAGCATGCAATTCTGCTTTCGTGGTATATACGAATAATAATAACAAGCTTTGAACCCATTAGGTAATTTCATGTGGTTCAAGTAATCAGAGCAACGAGCGTAAGAATAAAGGATTACTTTCAAGTAAACGCTCTAAAAAAAGTATCGATCAACATGCAACAACAAAGGGAATGGGGTGAGTCAATGCCCAGTAGGGATTCCCTAACAAAATTCAATACAAATGGAATGGTAGAAAGAATGGATACAATGCCATCAATAGTTAAATGCTACCTCAATTCTACATGCAATTACTAAACAGTATATGCATTAACCACGTTTCATTTCCAAAATATTTCCTTCAAATTAGGTTAAATACAATTAACCCTTGTGTTCCCAAGTTGCCAATTTATTCAAAAATAATCCTTTGATCTGTTAACTCACACAGTTAATCATTTGTTATCCTTTTTATTCTTTAGGATCATATTACACCATCCACACATACTCGTGCCAAACCTGGGTTCATGCCCCACTACGGGGTTACTTACTCACCCAGTGATTATGTTGTACTCCTTTAATTTACCAATAACAGGTCCTTCATTAAATTTCATGTTCTGGGGTTCACCAATTCCTTTTAGTTAGGGGTGGAATTTTTATAAACGACACAAAAAAATGACATGGAACAACCTGAAATTGACACGATATGTCGTGTTCGTATCGTATTTTTTTACACGAAATAGTGTCGTGTTATCCTATTCTTTAGGCATGAAATTTAAGAAATTATGATATTCGTGTCGTGTCGTGCTGTGTTATTTTTTATTCGGGTCGTGTTCGTGTCAACTAAAAAAATACGAATTCATGTCGTGTCGTGTCGTGTTCGTGTTCGTGTCCGAAAAAACATTGTCGTGTCGGCTCAAAACACGACCCGTTGACCCGAATTTCCACCCCTACTTTTAGTACATATTTATCCATGATTTTAGGCCATGATAATTTAATCCCGTCACACATGTGTCCTGGAGTTCATCGAATCCCATTTATGTTCACGAGCTTGCACCTTCTGCCATAAATATCGCAGCTAATGCTTTATTGGCAAGTTATTTGGGGTCTAAACTGAAGTCTCACCCTAAGTCTTCGGGCCCTTAGCCCTTATTAAATTGTATCTTATTACTCCATTGTGAAAACTTTTTCACTTTTCACTAAAATCATTCCTTTGTATTCAATCGTAGTTTTTAACCAAATACCCCGCTTACGCCGTATTGAGCAAAACTCATGCCCGGCTTGTCAGCATATTTATTACTTCTATAAACCCCTTTACTATTACTTTTATACTTTAACATTTTTAACCTTTGAGACCATGCATAATACTGCATGCGTAATTTACATTTTTTTTCCCCATTATTTACTAAAATATGCATTTTTCTCTTTTTTAGCCTTTTTAGAGTTAAGTTCATTTAACACAACATTAAAGTCCATTTAATAATTTCTAATATGTCGGGGTTGTATTATAATTTCTTCAAAATTTCACGTCCAATAACATTTAGATACTTCCCAAAAATAATAAGCTTAAGAAAACGTTTGTAAAATTTTCATAACTCGGGGTCAGTTCATAATATTTAAAAGTACAAGGGTTAATTTGTAAATATATATAGTTTGGGGTTATTTTGTAAATAATTCAAGTCCGGGGATATTTGCAAATATTCTCTAAAAGCACATTTTAGGGTTAAGATAACACTTTTGATCAAAATTTAGGGTCCAAAATGTAATTTAATAAAAGTTTGGTTAAAAATCTTTAATATAATGTTCACGGGGTAAAAACAAAATTTATACCATTCTTGATTCAAATACTAAATGCCCAAAGTATATTGATCAAATAATATTTTTTGAATACTATTTTAAACACACAACCCTTAATATTAATTTTTATCTTTCACAATTTTCAGTGTTGAACAACCCACAATGTATGTTTACAACTCATACATATTATTTTTTGTGTACATTATATGCTGAAAATGTACCACACTATAAACTTATTCTCACACATGCAAAACCACTTAAATACATTTGTTAACACATTTAAATCTAAAATAAACCAACATCCTTTCATATACATTATTTTAACATGTGTATTATTTATTAAGTCCATTCCAACAATTGAAAACACTAAATTATACAATACACCTACCTATGTGTAGATCAAAACTTGAAGGTATAGAGAGACAGCCTTCAACTTTAAAAGTGGCCTCAAGGGGCTATCATGCATACCTTTCTTCAAAACACAATCCTTTATATTTTTCCCTAGCATTTTTTCCTTCAAAACTACACCAAAAATCTCAATTTATACACCCTAAAATACGCTCATTTAAGTCTACATTTGTGCTGGTAAAGTAGAACTTAGTGTTGAAACATAATATGTCTATCTCATATTTTATCTAATGATCCAAAGAGGATTTTAAACTCCTTATTTAACAAGTGGGGATTGCATCACGTGATTTTCCTTTAGTTGGATACCTTTTGGCTTATTAGTGGAGAAAAATAAATACCACATTTTGACATCCTACCACCCACCAGACTATCCCACTCAGTCCCATAACTGCACATTTTATTCTTGCGATCATGGTCCCACATGCCCACTATAACGGTCCTTCGCTAGACTCATATTTTCTCTATTACGTTCTTCATAAATATATTTAAAAAACTCTCTTATAATTATTTTAAAACCCTAATAATTCCTTATATAAGTACATACCTATCTTAGCCTCAAATTCTTGCTCGTTTAATACTTATAACCCAAATTAATTACTTGAACCCAAGATTCACCTCATTGCAATTTTTCCTTTTCTTAATTATGCTCAAAGTACTTCAATAATCTCCTAATCACCCTAATTTAAGTCACACTAACTTACTTTAATTCAATAAACACTCCAACTAAGGAAATAATTATCCCTATAATCCATCAAAATTCATCATTGCATAATCAAATGATACAAACCCTATGACTTCTCTTAAAATTTAATACTCATAAAATCCATGAAAATTCGTGTTATTATATTCTTCCCTCGTTAGGAAATTTCATCCTTAAAGTTTTATTATCCACGACCACTAACTAATTCAGTAGACACTATTTTAACAGAGTTATTGAAGCGACTCAGAAAGTGTCTCTAATGTGCGTTCTCTCTAGGCTCAAGTGTAAGCTTGTCGCGTTAGTAATAAACCTAGTAAGTCGGGATCGTATCCACATGGAAATAGGACAATGACGTTGGATATATGAAGAAATCCTAACTATGACTCTAAAAAGAAAAGAAAAATTGATTTGTTTGGAGAATTGGTTACAACTAAATGCAATTTTGAAATTATGAAAGAAATGCAATTATTCTAAATTATCTAAAATACTAATGATTAATGATTTGAAAATTTGAACTATATGATGAAGAAAACAGGACGGGAATACAATCCCTCAACCTTAGTGTATTGATGGTATAAAACTAATCGTAAATTTAAGTGATTAATTAGACCCAGAATTTAGTACTCCCAAGCATTACATATATGAGGTTCAATCCCGCACCATACTTAATCAGAGGACGAGTAAATCGGTATTGCGATAGTTACACTTGAATAGTATTCTGAAGCATCTCGTTACCCTGAAGCAAACGAGATCCAAAGATCTACAATTGTCACATTCCTACGCAATACGATCGTAATCAAATCATTAAATTTAGAGGATTAATTTTATACACATGCAACTACCACATCGGGTTGAGTTCATGTATCCCGGCCTTTAAAAGTCTATCCTACCATGATTAAAGTAATGAAAACGATTGTTGAATTGCAGGAAATCATGATTAAACTAAAGGAGAATAGAAGAATAATGTAGAAGAAAAATTAAATAGAATAAAGTAATCAATTACGTTACCAAGCATAGAGATCTGAACAAAACGTCAATCTTGGAATTCAATTTGTAATGAATCTTCAAACTAGGATTCTTGGAGACAAGAATCCTTTTAAAAACTAACTACTAGCCTCCTACAATGTGAAGTAACCAAAAGCCCCTTCTTCCTACTAGGGTTGGACCTTTTATACATCTAAAAATGACTCATCCCATGCCTATCCACGTTTTACCCTTTTATAATACCTAAATGAGACTCTTCCCTTGCCTCCCCACGTTTTACAACTAATAAAAATGAATTAAACAAGAAATGTCAAGAGTTGTGACTCTTGAGTTCTAAAAATGACTCTTCATTATCTCGCAACTTCAAAACCTCGTAACTTATTCACCGTAGTTCGGATTGAGGTGCCGTTCTTACCAGTGTTCTTGTAATTGGAATATCTTCAACTTTACAATTGGACCCACCTACGGACTAAGGCTAAAAATTACGAAAAAACCCTTGACTTCACATTTCTTGCTTTCTTTCACTGTTTTGAGTTCTCCTTCGCACTAACTTGCATGAAATACCTATAAAGCACATGAGAAATACACAAAACACGAAATACTTACCAAAAGGGGTTAGTAGCATAAATACGAGACAAATCCAAGCAATTTACTCTGCACGGGATCATAAAAATACCGAAATTAAGGGGATAAATATGAAAAACATGTGCCTAATCAGTTATCAAAAACACGTATCAATAATATTTCTCACATAATCATCATAAATTCTTATACATTTCATTTCACGAGTACTACACTAAAAATTTATGACCTCATCATACCTAATTGTGAGTATCCATCTACTTCATTTTCTCCTTCATTCGAAATATAATATGGAACCCTTTTTTTAGTCTCCTACTTAGAGAATGCCAAACTATTTATATTACAATAAAAACGACATTAGTCCAATACCTAGACTTCACAGCCAGCACGTATCAACACATGAGTCATTTCTACATCCATACTTCGGAATCATCGAAAACATATATAAGCATACAATTTATCATTAGTCCCATACTTGGAACATACTCCATTTGTCAACAAAAGTTATTTAATCCTTTATGCTTAAGTCATTTAACCAATTCAGTATCTCATTTACTCCCGAACAATGCAATTACTAGACCATTACATCCTACATTCTAAGTTCAATTCATTCTTACACCTTAACCTAGGTCCTAGGAGTTATAATCCACGCGAAAGATGCTACACACAACCATGTAAACACCTTCCAATACAAATCACTATTGCTCACGTGAGCAGCGTACACTAGGGTTTTCATTTAACCTTACTTAACGATTTCTCGGATAAAGTCCTTTGTTACCGTGATGTATCATCAATGCCTGGCTTAAATCGCATCCCACACTCAGCCAATACCGTCATTTTGACCAGAAAATAGCCACAAAATAACATTTAACTATTCAAAGTAAGAGAACAACAATTAGGATGCAATGAATAGTTCATATATTCCTTCTTAAAAATCGAGGGATTAAATTCGTGTAGACTACGAACCTTAGTCTTACTCACTGAAGATCGCTTATGTTTTTCATAATTTAACGTAAAATTGGAATTACCTAATGATGACTGATGTAACCTTTAAGTGGGATATAAACTTTAGCCTAGAATATCGATGAACTACACAAAATCGAATGATGAGATTGTAAGACTTATGCAACGAATACAAGGGTGTTACTACTATGATTAACTTAAAAAATTCCATCATTTGAGGTTGTTGCCACTTACTCATTCATTCATTAGCACATAAACTGTGTTGCGAATAGATGCTACGACGTTCCTAACCTTCCTTAGATATCATAACTTAAAATATTTCCTTAGTCTTTGTAAAAAACACATATCTCGAGTCAATATTTGGAGACAAAACTCGATGAATCACGTTAAAATAATTGTTTTATCTCAAGATAATAACAATTATTACGAATGGGTGTCGCTATTGATAATTTCGATATTTGAAGCATGATTACCCAATTATGGTTACCATTGACGTGTCTCACTTCATCTACATGCCAAAAGCACAAACATGCAAAGATTTATGTGAGATGTAATACCCCGTATTTCTGAATATTCCAAATAGTTCTATTTAATTAGATTGGAGAATTAAATGAGAAAATTACGGCTTAATTTAAATTACGTAAGAGTAGTAATTTAAAGAGTTTTATTTAAAAATTGTAATTATGGAATATTAATCGAGAGATAGATACCGGTTTATATTGCCTCATTTTATTTACTTAGTGCGAGTGGTAAATAGTTACTTAACGCGTGTAGACCGTGTTGGGGTGAGAACGAGTAATATTTTTTAAGTGACTCAAATGATAATTTAGAGGTCACCGATGAGTCCGAAAGGGTCAAATTAGTCAAAATAGTATACCCGGGGGTACTAGTTAAGTCCCGAGATAATTTTGGACTAAACCGAGACCGTTCGGGGGCGTTTTGGTCTTTTAACATAAGAGGGTATGGAGACCTACGAAATTGAGAGTTTTATATCAGTCGTATGATAGAGGAATTAGGGTTAGAACACCCATGACAACACCAATACCATTAGAGAGAAGAGAGGCACAACTTTCTAAGGCAAAAGGAAGAATTGGGAAGGATTTAAAGGGATTTTTACCATCAACTTGTTAGGGAAGAAGGATTGAAGGATGAAGATCATCAATCATCAACAACAACCACGAAATCAGACCCTACTGATCATAAGGCAAGTTGTTTATTGCAAAAACTATAAAGTTATAATACCCATGTGTAGGGTTTCTGAATAGTGTTGTTTGAATCATTATTTTGATTAGAGAAAGATGATATTTATACATGTTAGGATAGTAATCGCATGTAGAATGATTTACCTTATGTAGAGGTTTAAGATTCAGATTAGACTTGATGATTTTTGGGATTAAAATCTGGATTTTGAATGGTAATATGGGAAGAACACCATAACTAGGGTTTCAAGAAATTCTGGATTTCAATTCATTATTTCTTTAAAGTAATTGGAGTTTTGATGTATTTGAGACGTTAGAAGTTGTCCTAGTATATGTGGAAATATGTTAGGATCATTGGGTCGAAGTTTGGTGGACTATAATGGAGTTTGAAGGTTTGTTAATGGAGGAAAAATCTTAACGAAGAAGACAACTGCGTCTGTCCCTGTTCAATCGATCGATCGATCTCGAACTATCGATCGATCGACGCAAGCTGTTTCCCGAAAATTTTGTGTTTAATTCTTCGTTGAGTTCGGGAATGAATGAGTATTCTAGGATTTACATTATACTTATATGGGAGTGAGAATAAGACCAGTAGGTATATTATTGAGGTCCGATAAGGCCATTGGGTATAGGGCTTGGATTACGGACCGAGGAGAATGATCTGATTTAGTAGAGTATCGGGGATTTTGGAAATTGAGTTACGGGGCAAAGTAAATTCAATTTAAGTAATAGACCAGTAGGGTAAGAAATAACCACTGAAATTATATGTAAGGGGTAACTAGGACCCTTAGAGTTGTGTGAATACTCAAATAAATACGATTAATGAGATAAATCGTAAAGCGAATATTGTATGGTAGATATATGAGATTAAAATATTACGTACGTATATGATTAATAGGTCGGCCGTGTACCAACTGAATTATATGATCTTTTAGGTAGAGAGATTATACCTAAATTAATTATGTTAGGGTCGATGAGACATTCCGAATTAACATAAAGTTATTATATGTTTGGGGTCGATGAGAAATGCCGAACCAAACTTTGAACTGGTGTCGCGATGAGAGAGTCCCGAACCAGAATATGTGTATATATATATTTTTAAAAATAGTTGGGGTCGGTGGATAATTCCGAACCAACTCTCACTTGGGGTTGATGAATAATTCCGAACCAAGAGATCTTTATTTGTGTATATAAATAATTGGGGTCGATGTATCATTCCGAACCAATTCTTACTTGGGGTCGATGAATCATTCCGAACCAAGAGTCCTTTACGTGTATAAAAAGGGAAAAATATCAATGACTGATATTTAGTATATATTGTATGTGAAATATATATACTTGATGATATCCTACTTCCGTGTGTTAGTAGATTGATACATATTATGTATTTAAAGATACATATTGAATTGGTAAGTTAAGTAGTGAAACTTAATTACGAAATGCACCTTTAGATAGAGAAAATCTATTTAGTAATTCAAGTAGTGAAACCTAATTATGATATATGCGGCATGGGTAACGTGCGATAAGAATTTATAATGAAGCAAGTCATGTACTTGGGGTGACCGTTAGGATGTTATGATTTAGTATTGGGTAATAGAGGATGCAATTATACTTAAGGTCCTTAGCCTTAATACCAGCCTTATCCTAATTTCGAGGACAAAATTCCTTTGCAAGGGGGGAAGTATGTAATACCTCTAAATATTCCAAATAATTCTATTTAATTAGATTGGAGAATTAAATGAGAAAATTACGGCTTAATTTAAATTACGTAAGAGTAGTAATTTAAAGAGTTTTATTTAAAATTTGTAATTATGGAATATTAATCGAGAGATAGATACCGGTTTATATTGCCTCATTTTATTTACTTAGTGCGAGTGGTAAATAGTTACTTAACGCGTGTAGACCGTGTTGGGGTGAGAACGAGTAATATTTTTTAAGTGACTCAAATGATAATTTAGAGGTCACCTATGAGTCTGAAAGGGTCAAATTAGTCAAAATAGTATACCCGGGGGTACTAGCTGAGTCCCGGGGTAATTTTGGACTAAACCGAGACCGTTCGGGGGCGTTTTGGTCTTTTAACATAAGAGGGTATGGAGACCTACGAAATTGAGAGTTTTATATCAGCCGTATGATAGAGGAATTAGGTTTAGAACACCCATGATAACACCAATACCATTAGAGAGAAGAGAGGCACAACTTTCTAAGGCAAAAGGAAGAATTGGGAAGGATTCAAAGGGATTTTTACCATTAACTTGTTGGGGAAGAAGGATTGAAGGATGAAGATCATCAATCATCAACAACAACCACGAAATCAGACCCTACTCATCATAAGGCAAGTTGTTTATTGCAAAAACTATAAAGTTATAATACCCATGTGTAGGGTTTTTGAATAGTGTTGTTTGAATCATTATTTTGATTGGAGAAAGATGATATTTATACATGTTGGGATAGGAATCGCATGTAGAATGATTTACCTTATGTAGAGGTTTAAGATTAAGATTAGACTTGATGATTTTTGGGATTAATATCTGGATTTTGAATGGTAATATGGGAAGAACACCATAACTAGGGTTTCAAGAAATTCTGGATTTTAATTCATTATTTCTTTAAAGTAATTGGAGTTTTGATGTATTTTAGACGTTAGAAACTGTCCTAGTATATGTGGAAATATGTTAGGATCATTGGGTCGAAGTTTGGTGGACTATAATGGAGTTTGAAGGTTTGTTAATGGAGGAAAAATCTTAACGAAGAAGACAACTGCGTCTGTCCCTGTTCGATCGATCGATCGATCGACTATGTCGATCGATCGAACCCAGCCGTCGATCGATCGACGCAAGCTGTTTCCCAAAAATTTTGTGTTTAATTCTTCGTTGAGTTCGGGAATGAATGAGTATTCTAGGATTTACATTATACTTATATGGGAGTGAGAATAAGGCCAGTAGGTATATTGTTGAGGTCCGATAAGGCCATTTGGTATAGGGCTTGGATTACGGACCGAGGAGAATGATCCGATTTAGTAGAGTATCGGGGATTTCGAAAATTGAGTTACGGGGCGAAGTAAATTCAATTTAAGTAATAGACCAGTAGAGTAAGAAATAACTACTGAAATTATATGTAAGGGGTAACTAGGACCCTTAGAGTTGTGTGAATACTCAAATAAATACGATTAATGAGATAAATCGTAAAGCGAATATTGTATGGTAGATATATGAGATTAAAATATTACGTACGTATATGATTAATAGGTCGGGCGTGTACCTACTGAATTATGTGATCTTTTAGGTAGAGAGATTATACCTAAATTAATTATGTTAGGGTCGATGAGACATTCCGAACTAACATAAAGTTATTATATGTTTGGGGTCGATGAGAAATGTCGAACCAATCTTTGAACTGGTGTCGCGATGAGAAAGTCCCGAACCAGAATATGTGTATATATATATTTTTAAAAATAGTTGGGGTCGATGGATAATTCCGAACCAACTCTCACTTGGGGTCGATGAATCATTCTGAACCAAGATATCTTTATTTGTGTATATAAATAATTGGGGTCGATGTATCATTCCGAACCAATTCTTACTTGGGGTCGATGAATCATTCCGAACCAATTCTTACTTGGGGTCGATGAATCATTCCGAACCAAGAGTCCTTTACGTGTATAAAAAGGGAAAAATATCAATGACTGATATTTAGTATATATTGTATGTGAAATATATATACTTGATGATATCCTACTTCCGTGTGTTAGTAGATTGATACATATTATGTATTTAAAGATACATATTGAATTGGTAAGTTAAGTAGTGAAACTTAATTACGAAATGCACCTTTAGATAGAGAAAATCTACTTAGTAATTCAAGTAGTGAAACTTAATTACATAAGTTGGAAGTCAACAATTGTGAGAATTGTAGTAATTTTAGTAGTGAAACTAAATGGGAAGTATTGAAAAATAACATAGATGAAATGTTACTTGAGATTTAATTAACATACGCGAGATGTTAGTGAAACGGTTGTACTGTATGGGCGGTACTGGAACTTGGGTACAGATAAGTTCAGTTGACTACTTTGGTTTTAGTTAGCTTGGGAGGTATGGCTAGATAAACTAAGTGTAGAACGTTAGGTGTGCACAAAAGATGAGGGATGAGTAACTCAAGAGAGTGTACGAGAACCTAACATGTGTAATCAATAACCGCATTTTATATTGTGATAAACGCTTGCTAAATATTTTTAAAATATTTTGAGTACTAACTCTTGCTATAAAATATTTTCAAAACCTTTTAGGTGTCCAGCTACAGGGATGCCATGTATGATGATTCCATTTCAGAGACTCGGAGTTGTAGCACAGTGGATGCTTACAGGATTTTGACTAGACGATATCTCTCATTCAGATCTCGTACAGGATCTCACACTCTTCTATGCATGGACTTGTGGTCCGGTATTAGTCTCAGATGTTAGTTTCAGACTAGTGGTTATTCTATTGTTGTTTGAGATTTTTAGCCGATGGTTTATTCGGTAATACTTTTGTTCTGTTGTACTTTTACTTTGTTGTTTGAATTATAGTACATGATTGTTTGTACTTTGTTCCACATGGTTGATTTATCTATTTTAAGAAAGATAAAATTTGGCACCGGTCTAATTTTACTTAGGGGATTAGTAATTAAAACGTTTTCGACCGTGATGCTAAGAATGAACCATTTGAGAAATCAGTTTTAATTTAATAAAGGCCTGATCACCCGATGTTTAATTAGGCGGGGTGTCACATGAGAAAGCAGTGATGCTCGAATATCTTTAAAATCTGACACAATATTCTTTAAGCGTCGATTGTTGTGAGAAATGTACGAAGAATCAAACTCGTTCCTGTTGTCAATATGGGATTGATATTGTGAATCCACACATAATGTTATGCCACCAGATGGTGTTCCTATGCGAGAGTCTCACTTGATGAGTAAAGTTGGTGTTGCCACTATTGTCGTGTCGTTAATAAATTGAGAGGTTTAATGCATTTTCATGAAATTTCCTTTTTTCTCGACCACCTCACTATACCGAGATGCTGGTTCTAGGACATAAAAATCAATGTGTGATGTCTAAGTTACTTTTAAGTAGCCGAAATAATTCAAATGTCGAGATTACTGGTGAAACTATGTTAACCATACTAGTTTTTGCCTACAATGTGAATTAGCATCCACCAAATACTAATTAAGATGGTGAGTTTATTAAACCTCTAAGTTTTCCAATGAGCCATGAACTCCACTGTCGACTAACATTATCAATTACCGAGAGGCTAGGGCCACCCTAAACCCTTGTCTAGAAATAACCGTTGACTAACATAGTCGGTTTTAGAGAGGCTAGAGCCACCATGAGACCTTGTCTATAGATATAATGCGAGGCCCTTGCCTTGATGCCACCGCTGATGAGCCATTATTGACCTCAAATCTATTATAATTATTTCCCGTCAAAAGCGATGAAGGTCTTTCCTTCAAATGATGAATTCCTTAAAATTCAACACATTATAACCACATTGATAAAATTAGTATTTGATTTAATGTCATGGAACCTTTACCTCAAAGGCGTGTCATCGTTGAGGAAGACAAAACATCGATGATCTTTTTAGTTCTTGGTTCTCACGCGGGCACATAATGAACTTCATGTTGATGATTGCACAAATGGAAATCGCTAGTAACTGTTCAATTTACCTTATGTATAATCCAAGACTTAATTGTCCCACGAATGATATATTATCTACTGAATGTTCTCCCAACACTTTTTTATGACTAAAGGGTGAATCATCACAATCCGATACTCTTTTTAACCACTAACCCTTGATAAAAGTGGGTTTCTATAACCAAACATTATCTACGCTTCTACTTAACTTATAATAATTTTATTTGTATCTAGGATTCTTAATATAATGATGATTTTAGCCAGACACAATCTAGATGTTGAGAATTTTATAACCTTTACAGTGCCTTTATGCTAAAAGTCAGTGACTAAATAAAACACCTGGTGGTCCCCAACAATGAGGTCACCACTTATCTCACTTTTTGATGAACCTATTTTAATTCCCAAAGTGAAGTGTCACAAACCATTCACAAACGTCTTACTACTAATCATCACGAGACGTTTCACATTTTTAAAGAATCTCAATTGGTCGTTAGTAGCAATATATGCTCCTGATGTTAACTCCTTACTAGGATACTTACTATCATATACGATGACACTGATAGAAGGAAACGCAATGACTAAATCCCATTTTGTTGTTATTTATTAAAGAATCCCTCCAAAGATGTTGCAATTCTTAAATCTAACATTGCAGTCGCATGCGCGTACAACTGGAGTCCTCGTTTGCCTTATACGACTACGTCCCAAAGCTAAACTATAATGGTCAACGGATCAAATCCCAATCTAACGGCTAAACATCACTCCCAAAAATAACTTCAACCTAAAGATATGAACTAAGTTGTAATGCCCCGACCCAAATTTTGGGGTTACCCATGGGCCAACCCAATCCAGTTTGGCCACGTTAAATGTCAAATGATATGAAACACCCTAAATAAAGTTTCTAGTCCATTTTAACTCGTTAAAATTACCAATTAATCATGAAATTATGCTTTTAGATATATAAGCATCATAATAAAAAGTGTGGAACTCATTAGGCAACATCCTGGGATTTAAGTAATCAGAGCTACTAGCGAAAGAATAGAGAATTACTAACTTGCAAAACGATCTCAAAAGATGGAGTATCGATTAACATGTTGTACCAAATAGAAAGGGTGACACAATGCCCATTAGGGATTCCCTTAAAAAATGCAATATATAAACGAATGGCCGAAAGAATGGATACAATGCCATAAACATTAAAGTGTTATCTCAATTATACATGCAATTACTAAAGAGTGTATGTATTAACCATGTTTCATTTCAAAAACATTTCCTTTAAATTAGGTTAAAAATCGTTAACCCTTGTGTTTCCAAGTTGCCTTTATATTTCAAAAATATCCTTTTCATCCATCAACTCATATAGTTAGTTTAGGAAAAATCACATTCTTTGATTACGTTTAGTTCACCCGATTTTCTTTCAAAATATCAATTTATTCTTAACTTAGTACACGTCTGGTGTTTCTAAAAATGGTATTTGAACACATGCACTCGGTGTTCGAAAAGAACTATGCACATAACTGTGTTAATCCTTAGGTTTGTATCCCCACCCTTGGATTACTAACACATCCGATTATTTCATTTTATATCAACTTTATCTCCACATATAAGTTTCAAAACTGGGATTTTATCCCACTGTGGTATTATTCAAATATCTAATTTTTCATTCTATATCCTTTTTACCCTTTAAGATCATAATACACCATACACACACATTCATGTCAAACATGGGTTCATACCCCATTATGGGGTTACTTACACACCAGTGATAATCTTGTATTCCTTCTTTTTACCAATATTAGGTCCTTTATTGAATTACTTGTTTTGGGGTTCACCAAATCCTTTTATTGCTTATTTATCCTTAATTGTGGACCATATTACTTTAAACCCTAAACACAAATTTCATAATCATTTGTTAAACATTAATCATGGAGTTCACTGAATCCCATTTATGTTCACGGGCTTTCACCATCTACCATAAATATCGTAGCCATTTGCTTTATTGGACAATTATTTTGTGTCTAGTCAAAGTTGCACCTTAGCGCTCCCGGACGTTCTTTAATTTTCCCCGGCTATATCATCTTGAAAACTCTTTCAATTTTCATTAATTTCATTCATTTGTGGTTCAATCATCATTTTTAACATATACTCGACTTACATTGTATTTACAAAATACTCGACTTATGTCGTAGTTAACATAACTCTCAGCTTGTCATCATATTTATTCCTTTAATAAGCCCCTTTTTATTACTTTTATACTTTAACATTTATAACCGGCCAAATCATGTAAAATACTTTGTGCATAATTTACATTTTCTTGTCCCCATTATTTACTCAAACATGATTTTTTATTCCATTTTAGAGTTAAGTTCATTTAACACAACATTAAGGTCCATTTCATACTTTCTAAAGTGTTAGGGTTACATTGTAATTTATTTTGATACTTCCCAATAATAACAAGCTTAGGGACATTTTTAAAAACTTTCCAAAACTCAAGGTTATTTCATAATATTTGAAATTACAAGGGTTGATTTGTAATTTTACAAAGTTTAGTGTTATTTTGTAAATAATTAAAGTCGTGGGTTATTGCAACTATTCCTTAAAAATACATTATAGGGTTAATATAACACTTTTTAAGAAATCTAGGATCCAATTTGTAATTTCATAAAAGTTTGGTTAACAAATATTTAATATAAAGTTTATCGGGTAAAAATAGAATTTATACCATACTTGGTCCCAAATAATAATTACTCAAAGTCTATGGATCAAATGATATTTTAAGAATATTATGTTAAACTCATAACTCTAAACATCATTTTAATCTTTCAAAATTTTTATGTTGAACAACCCACAATGTATGTTTACAACTCGTACATATATTATTTTGGCGGATGTTATATGATGAAAATTTAACACACTATAAGCTTATTCTTACATATGTTAATGGGTGTTACCATCATATGTGACCTCTGTGGTCATCCTGAGATCTTCCCTCCCACGTGGGGGTGGTGTTCCAGTGCTCGAGCGCGTGCGGGGGCGGGGGGGAGGGAGATAAAGGTCTCGCACCGTTCCTCAGGGTACTTCGGTTGTCGTCGATTTTGGGGTGATGTAAAGAGAAAGAGTCGCCAACCTATTTTGCACAAAAAATATTGTCACCTCGAAAGAACGATACCAAAGACATATTAATGCTTGAGAAATCAATTAGTTCAGATATTCGGGGGCTAAGTTTCGGAATGGGAAGGTGTTAGGCACCCATCCCGCCCTTTCGACCTCTCATGGGCTTATGTTATTATTCTCCTTAATTTCTCCATGAAGTGTGTGTGCATGTATATATAATTGGAGATCGGAATCGTTCGAACCAAAATAGTAATTAAAAATATGATGTGTGTTCTTATCGAGATATTGATCATTATGATGAAACGATAATATGTGTTAGATAAGATGTGTATATGAATCACAATTATACATAAATAACATATGGATAAAATAGAAAAAAGGGGACAATAAAAAAATAGGACTCGAGTTTTATCCCGAGACACCTACGTAACCTATAAAGTCATCAAAGTCCAAGTAGTTCGCATGTGACACGAGGGTGGGTTTTATCCCATAAATTCAAATAAGTATTTCATTATATATGTGAGTGTAAAAAGGGTGTTTTAGTTTTGAAAAAATGTAGTGAAGAATCCTGTTTGGACTTTATAGGTGTAACCCTCTTTTTCTTATTTTGGATTTTTTATAGAAAATATAATATGTGCAATACTACTAATAAAGGATTAAATATTAATATGTGTATGTGTATGATTTAAAGTACGAGCTAAATTAAGAACTTAAAAAAATATTGCAAAAATAAAGACATTTAAATAGAGAAAATAATATTTGGACCTTCTTTGGAGTCTTGGAGATTGATCTTGATTGTTGATGAGCTTCCTTGCAAGTGGGTGTGGAATGTAGGAAGATTTTTCTAAATTGGGTGTTAAAGTGATGGAAATGAAAGGTGGAGAGAGGTTTCAAACAAGGAAACTTGGTTGACTTTAAAAGAATATTGTTGAGATCACTAAAGTTGATGTTTATGAGCTCCCTTTCAAAGTGTGCTCATGCTCTCCTTATGTAGGGTCAGGGACTTCCAATCGGCATTGTCCTTGCCCTGCCTATCAGCAGGTAACCCTAGACACACAGTCGATTGGCAAGGAAATGGACCTGCCAATTGGCAGTCTTGCGCAAATTTTTCAAAAAAATAGTCGTGGAACGCAATTCGTAAGTCCAAATCGCGCACGGGGAATACCATTGGTAAGATTATTTAGAGACCTTTGAGCGTCCTTTGGGCCAATCCCGGTTCCAAGAGTTGACTTTTGGTCAAATCGGGCTCGAAAGCACCCATCGATCCTTTGGATAGAAGATCGTCGGACAACGATGGATCGTTTGTGTAAACCATAAGTTTGAATCGCGCAGGGGTGGACCATTGGAAAGTTTATATGAGGCAGTTTGATGTTTCAAAGAGCTTCGCTCGGTTCGAAGAGTTAACTTTGCTCAAACTGGGTTTGAAAATGCCCGGTGACTCTTCAGAGTAAAACGGGGCGTTCATTATTACCGTAAGGTTGATTTGTGCACAAGGCAGACCGTTGGAAAGGGTATTCAGTTCCCATCATAGATTCCTTCAGTATCATTCGAGATGAAGAGTTAACTTTGGTCAAACGGATCCCAAGAGTGGCCGGTGGTCTCTAGATCAGCTTTTGAGGGAAAATGGTCCATTTGTTCAAATCATTATGTCATCTAGAGAACAGGGTGGCCATTGGAAAGGTTATTATGGGCTTTTAAAGATTTATTGAGATTTCTCTCTAACGATGAAGTTTATTAGGGTTAAATTAGGGTCTGGGAGCACCCGGTGGCCTCTAGATCGGTTCTTAATAGTAAAATAATTCATTCGTATGAATCATTATGCTGATTCATGCATGGGTTGGACCATTGGAAAGGGGAATCAAAGACCTTCAAAGATTCATTGAGCTTTCTCTCTGACGATGAAGTTGACCAAAATCAAACGGGGCATGGTAGGGCTCGATGGCCTTAAGATCGATACTCAGAGTATGACTTAGGGTCTATGGTAAATGGGAAGGTTCTAGGGACATAAGAAGAGACTAAGGGGGTACTAAAATGTGGTGTTTACAGAGCCCCTCGATGGGTGATCTTGGAACAAGTGAAAGACATCGAATAGACACCGCATGGATATTTTGGGAAAGAGGTCAATTTTATCGACCAAAGGGACAAAGATGACTGTTTCAGAGGGTTCAGGTTGATTTTGAGTGCCTAAGGTTGAGGCACCAATTATATGGGTCGAGGTAAACCATTGGAAAGGTTATGTGAGGAACGTTGATGTTTAAAAGAGCTTCGCTCGGTTCGAAGAGTTTCTTTGGTCAAATGGGGCCTTGGAAGCATCCAGTGACCCTTTGGAGTAAATGGGTCATTTGTTTGTACTGTAAGGTTAATTCATGCACGAGGCAGACCGTTGAAAAGGGTATTCGGTGCCCTTAAAAGATTCATTCAGTCTCATTCGAGCTAAGAATTGACTTTGGTCAAACGGAGCCCGGGATTGCCTGTGGCCTCTGAATTAATTTTTTGGAGAAAATGGTCAGTTTGCTCGAATTTTTATGACATTTTATGCATGGAGTGGACCGTTGGAAAGGGTATTTAGGGAATTTTGAAGATTCATTAAGCTTTCACTCTGACGTTGAAGTTGATTGGGGTCTAATCAGGGCTCGAGAACACCCGGTGGTCTCCAGATCAATTTTGGTTCGTTCGAATTGTTATATTGATTCGTGCACGGAGCAGATCGTTGGAAAGGGGATTCGGAGCCTTTCAAAGATTAATTGAGCTTTCATTCTGATGATGAAGTTGATCAGAGTTAAACGGGGCTCGAGAGAGACGTATGGCCTCTATATCAGTACTTGGAGTATGACCTAGGGTTTATGGCAAATGAGGAGGTTCTAGGGACTTAAGGAAAGACTTAGAGGGTCCTAAAATGTGGTGTCTATAACCTCAGACCCATAGGTGCTCACCTCTGGACCTCAGACTTATAAAAGGGGAGAAGTGTCAAAGTATGAGACAAGTGTTTAATGTGGTCCAAACTTCAGTTGAGGATCATAAGTCCACTATCAAAGGGCGTTACACTGTTTATTAGGTCATAGAAGAGCTATTACAATCTAAAATACCACTTAAGATTTGGTTAAGAAATTTTGAGGTTCTTATAGCCTTTGTCAATAATATAAGTGACCTTAGAAAGTAACTGATGAACTCATATAAGGTTTCCTGAGTATTGATTTAGGGTTCCACATGGTATAAATTGTATAAAATAACTCGAAATAATCCAAGTTACAAGTTTTTGCTCACAAGTTAAGAGAGTATAGAACGAGAAGTAAACACTTATGACTTCTAAAACTCTTAGTTTTTTAAAAGTCTTGTGACTTAAACGTGCCTTTAGCCTTTACCTATCCTTCTATTTATATGCAAACTCTAAGGCAGAGAGTGAGTATACTGTCACAATATGGTTGTGATGGTTCTGAGGTCTGACGACATTAGCAAGGTGTGGAGTGTTGGCCAAAGGTTTATCATGTGGTGTAATGTTATTGTTGAGTGCATTAAATACGGATGTTATAATTCAATGCAAGTAGGCTTGAGTGGTGGTAGATGGTAAAATAGTGTTTCGCCAAACTTGTTGTAGAAATTTTACTCGAGGCTTAGGAGCTCAAGATTATTCCTGGGGCGTCCTTAGGCTAAGAAAAAGGTGTTTCACATTGACACGCATAGATATTGAGGGTGTATACTCGGGAGATTATTTATCCTCAAGTTTAGGTCTACTATGGGCGTCAGTCATGGAAGAGCTTTGGTATTGTAGTCTCTGAACTTTGTTAAAGAGATATGTTAAAACTCTTCTAGGAGGAAGAAGGGGGACTGAGGTTTGTGTTAGTATTGTGGCCTTTTCTTGAGTGTAGTGGAGGTCTTGGGGACCAGACAATGGTCTGTCTGAGGTCAGAGGTCAACCTTGGAATCTTTGTTCTTTCATGAAGGTAGTCGAGGGGTATAAATAGCCTTTTAAATATAAGGGGTTAAATAGGGTATCATCAGTAACCCCCGGTTTCTTTTTGCAAGTATTACAAGGGGAAACACTTATTATTGACGTAAGTTAGGGGTAAGGATGTAACTAACAAACGAGATTCTTGTAATAAATAGATTTCATTGGGAAGGCATTTTTCATATGGCAAAGGAAAAGTGTTGGGGCTGAGAGCATTGACGTGATAGAGAGGATTAAAGCATATGCCTTAGAGGCTGAAAGAACTGGAACAACATGCCTTGTGTGCTAAAAGTATTGCAGGGTTTTTCGACCAATGCCCAAGCAAAGGGGACAAGCAAGCAACCCCCAAGCCACAAGGAGAATAAAGGAAATAAAGGGGGTTGCACGAGAAACCCCAAGTCAGCTCTAAAAGTCACGTGACCAGTACCAGAAAGAGGATACATTAGTAACCCCAAGCCAGCTCCAAAAGTCACACAACAAGTATCAGCAAGGGGGTTGCACGAGTGACCCCAAGATAGCTCCAAAATTTATCTGAACAGTACCATCAAGTCAACTCCAAAAGTCATGAGAGTTGTACCAATAAGGGGTTGCGTTGGCGACCCCGTGGTAGCTATCATAATAAGAGCAAGTACATGACCATCCTTTGGTTTCATAGCGAACTAAAATTACGATAAGTCACTCAAGAAACACATAAATATGTGAATGAGCATTTCCTTCACTAACACTTGATTTTATTATTTTCCACAAGTTGCCTAGCAAGAAACCTTGGACCAGGGCTCAAGAAGATGGCTAATTGGGACTTATTTAGAATTTTGGTTTGGAGGCTGAGAGGTAAGTATGTTAGGAAAGCTAAGGCTCAACCATTTAAATATATTGGTAAATAGAGAATATTGAGGCGAGGGACCAAAGAGATCACTCGCACTTACCCACACATTACACACTACACATTACAAAATAGTTCAAAGTCATTTGCTTACTCGTAATACATTTTAACACTTCACGATGTTTTCAAACCTAATTAGCAAGAAATTTTCACAACCAGACAAAATAGCCCTTTTTGGCATCATGTCCAACAAGATCACCTTTTGTCCACTATAACGCCAGGTGTCACCACTACAGACAAATCGTGGGTGATAGTTATAAAGACGGAATGCTTTAAGATGTTTTTTACATAGGAATATTCACAAGCACCACAGGTGCCACATGTTCCCTAAAATTTTTACTATATATGTGAGCACTAGGTGCTCCTTTATAACAAGATGAATAATCAACCTTCTAGCACTTTTACTTTGTACAAATCCTCCCACTAGAATATTCTGTCCATTTTCTCTCCCAGATACTAAGGTGCTTACTTCTCCGCTATTAAAGAATCACTGCTCTCAAGAGTTCAATCATTTACTTTATTGCCAAAAGTTGTATTAAGTCATTAATTATTTATTCTTTTGATCATAAACATCATTATTAAATTTAAAATTTTGGTTTTTTTCTCAACTCTTGTGCTTGAAATATTGTTACCTTATAGGTAGTTTCCAATGGAGTGGGTCACGCCTCACCCATTCACGTATTGTCATAGAACCTGGTACGTCTACCCTCCAATATTTGGTGACTCCGTTGTAGTAATGTCCTTATTTACATAGATAAATAAAGGTCGCAATGTTTCCAAGCAGTTGGCCTTTGAAGACACTCCGATAGGTAATGGAGTATAAAATGACCAAACATCAACTAAAGACGTTATTACTGGAGTAAGAGGTCCTGGCCCCTTTGTGGGTCAGACAAGAAACCCAGTTGCTCCACAGCGAAATGGAGTGAATCTTATGAGTTTGTTTTTTAATTTTTCAAAGCACCACAATGTGGACATAGAAAATTTAGGCCAGGTGTGTTCTATGCAAGTGTTAGCTCCTACTGGAGGAGAAGTTGTAGTAAAATTAGCACCGAAAACAAAGGTGGTGGTCCAGCAAACTCTAACCCCTATTGGGTCACTAGCAATAAAGAAAGTTGAGGCAAATGAGTCACCCTCCAAGGCAGTGACATTAGAGGAGGTGAAAAATCTCCTCTCACTCAAGAAAGAATCTCCTCTTTTGTACGAGGAATTAAAAAACCCTTACTCAGATAATCTGACAACATACCATTACTCGAGCAGTATATTCGACCCAAGTTTATAAAGTTCAATGAAAAAAGAAAGAATCCAAAAAAGTATGTTAAAACGTACGTAGAGTACATTGATGCAGATTATAATGACAATAAGTTGAGATTGAGAGAGTTCTCAAAAACCCTCACGAGAAAATCCTACTCGTGTTATTACCACTTATATCCCAACAATATTCCCACTTGGGAAAATATTCATATGAAATTTCTCTAGAAGTTCTTTTTGGTTGAAGATGAATTCACTCTGAGAAAAAGTCTAAGAAACATAGAATTCGGGTGAGAGATGCTGTAGTATATTGAACGTTTCATAAAAAGGTCATTGGATGTATTTGAGGACACAAAATTAAGGTCGCTGCAAATTTGTGTGGAGAGTATGCTCGAAGAATATAAAGTTCATTTGATTAATGAAACCAGTTAGGGAATGTTTAGAGAATTCACCTAAGCAGTGAGAAATATTACGATGAACATAAATCCAAACGGTAAGAGTTGGAGGACTCAAGTGGCTCCTCAACTAGGAAGGTTCCAACTCACTTGGTGAAAAGCAGTTAACTATATGGATTGTAGTCCCAAGGGAAAGAAAATGACCAAGGGTCAAAGAATAGTGCTTCAAAAAAAAAGTTTGGACATAGGGTTCCCCAACCATTACCATTCAGTGTTACAGATGACTTGGAATGTTATCATACATAATAACTACAGGTGCAGAAAAAGTTGATGCCAAGTTTTGTAAGTTGCACTAAAAGGTTCGCACACAATAAAAGACTATTATTATCTACAAAAGATAATAAATTAGCAAGTTTCAAAGGGCCCTATTAAAAGTCCTCCCATGGATGTCAACGAGAATCCATTGCCTTCCCATCAGTATACTTCCATAAATATGGTGATAGTTAGTGACTTGGACAAGATGATGGATTCTAAGGAGTGGGTGGAGAATGATAAAGCATGTGATGAGTGGTTGTTTGGGCTGGCCAACACATATTATAAGTATAATTGGGACAGAGTCAGAAATTAAAGAAGGCGGTGTCAGTGTGGTGCTCACACACTATGAGGGAGGAAAATATGAAGTTTAGTATAATTATAATGATTAAACCTATAAAGTGTAGATTAATTTACAATACACAGCTATCGTAAAAAGTCCAAAGTTCAGGTGGTTCTTTATCAAATTAGAGTAAAATTTGAAACTAGATTGCCAGTTATTAAGAAGATTATCGAGGCAGTACAAGACTGAGGGGATCCATCCATCAAATGGCATCACCCCATTAGAAGGATTATCAAAAGTTACACCTCAGAAGTGGTGCTTTCTAAGGCAAATAGACACATACCATTCTTTCACAAGAAGAATTATATTTTACTGCTCTAGTAAATGGGCTTAGTTTCTTAAGAGCACTGTCGGACAGAGGGGAACCACTCAAGATCATATTCATAAACACTTTGTATGAAACTAGAATCTCATAGGAGAGGATTTTACGAGTACCTTTAGTAATATCGGTATTTGATAGCGTCGAAATGGAATCGCTCAAATATGTGAATATTGGGATAAAGTTAGAGAACCTCACTTCCCATATCAAGTTCAATGTCATTAATGTCAACCCAAATTATCAATTGTTGATAGGTCGAGTGTGGATGCATACTCAAGGCATCGTGACTTCCACGTTCTACCAGTGTGCGAAAGATAATATTCATGGAATATAGATAGTAATCAATGCCACAGAGATACCTTTCTCAATGGAAGGAGACCATTTGGTTGATGTAGCATTCTACACAGAGATTGATGAAGAAAGAAATAAATGTTTGATCAAAGGAGTGGAAACACCCCAAGAAGTTAAGGGTGGGGTCCAAGATAATAAATATGTGCACGATAGGCTGGTCCACGAGTGGTACTCTCCGAAAGATAGGACAAAAGAAAAACAAAGTTGCAAGACGTTGCAAGGCCTGCTCGTACTTGGAAGAAAGTTATTTTTCCCAAAAGGTAAAGTTATATACCGTCTATAATGTCGTGCATGGTTCAAGCTCTAGGACGAGAGCATCGAGCCGGCACTAGAATGCTTTTATTAATTAATGATTTCCATATAAATGAGCAGTGTTGATGAACTAAAGGAAGATCTAGACTTCACGCAAGATGGACCCTTAGAGCAGCTCAAAGAACTTGAGGAATTAAACTCGGGGGAATAGGGTAGAAACGAGAGGCCCGTATTCATCTCTAAAAGTTTGAGTCCAAAACAACGAGAAGAAGTCATCAACCTAACCATGGAATTCGTAGACATATTTGTATGGAAGTATACGAAAATATCGGGCATTGACCCAGAGGTCAGTGCCCATAAATTAAATATTTTGCCTAATGCCTTACCAATAAGATAGGATACGCACACTTACAAAGCTAAGATAGATTTGAAGATTAAGACGGAAGTGGAGAAGTTCCTCGTTGGTCGATTCATTAAACCTAGTCAACATCCTATTTGTTTATCGAGTGTTATTCCCATCACTAAGAAGGACAATAAGCAAATTTGAATATGCTGGATTTTCGAGATTAAAACCACACATGTCCTAAAGATGAATTTCCATTACCAAGCATTGATAGCATTGTGGATGCTACTACGGCGCATGAAATTTACAGTTGCATAGATGGGTATATTGGCTACAATCGGGTTAAAATGGTTCCTACAAATGCAAAGAAGATAGCTTTCAGGACACCTCTAGGAAAAAAAGCACAACACAGTTATATTATTTGGCTTGAAGAACGTCGGAGCAACGTACCAACGAATTATTATGCCAATATTTCATGATATATTATAATTGTATGCGGATGATTTGATGGTGAAATTTAATAAGGAAATCATACACATCCAAGATATTAAAAGAGTTTTCAAACGTTCATAAGTACAAACTAAGGATGAACTCCTCTAAGTTTGCCTTTGGGGTTAATGCAAGTAAATTCCTCGAGCTTGTTGTCAACCTGAAAGGCGTGCAAATGGATGCTGAGAAGAAAAACCCTATTTTGATGATGCCACCACCAAGAAGTCAGAAAAAGCTTAAAATTTGTTTAGTTAAATTCTCATCTAAGCATGCTTATATCAGATTTGGTAGAGATCTCCCATCCTTTCTCACTGTTCATGAAAAATAAGCTGAAGTGGGTATGGGAGGATGAGCAGTAGAAAGAATTCGAGAGGATTAAGGATATTTTAACTTATTTCTCAATTGTGATTCCCCCAGAAATGGGTAAACCCTCACTTTTGTATCTAGCATCCACTGAGCGGTCTATTGGAACTTCACTTACCTAATAGAAAGAAGGGAAGGAAGGACAATGTGTTATTTATCCCGAGTAACATCTGAGACTGAGTCCAGATACATTAGTGTAAATGCATTATTTGACATTGGTCTTTGTGGCTCAGAAGTTTAGACACTTTCTGCTCATATTTATTGTGCATATCATCACCAAGTGTGATCCTATCAAGTACCTTCTCGTCAGAACCATTTTGATAGAGCGAGCATCTAGGTGGTTCCTTATACTCTTAGAATAAGATTTAAAGTGTATTTATCCTAATGTTATTAAAATTCTAGCCTTGTCGTATCTCTTAGCCAATTTCCCAACTTAAAATTTCGAACCTCAAATGATGAGCTGCTAGGGGATAACTTTTAAGCATGATTGGTGGAAGACATGGAAGAATGAAATATAGGATTTAACGATTTGTGTTTACAGGGTACTGGGGGAGCGGGAATTATACTCTCTGACAACAACAAAAAAATAACTCTTTCTTATAAGCTGGACTTTAAGTGCTCAAATAATGAAACTGTAATATGAAGCACTCATCCTTGGGCCGTTAGAAGCTTTAAGAAGAGGGCTTAGAATATTATGCATATGGGGGGATTGTAAACTCGTAGTCAAATAAGTTAATGGAGAGTTTTCCCTCAAACCAACCTTGCTCCATACTAAGCAATTATTGAGCACTTACTAAATCAATTTTTAGCTTTCAAATTGGAGTGACATCCTAGGACGATGACTAGACATCCTGATGCTCTTGCAATAATAGCTCAAAAATTAGAGATGGATGAAGTAAAAGCCACAAATCACCGTTCTAAGAAGAAGAATGCCTATAATGATTAGGTTCCTATTTTTAGGTGAAGGATCCCATAGATTGAAGATCCTCCGTAGTCAAGAAGTTTAAAATACATGAAGGAAAGATGAAGTTATCAGAGTTAGTGAGATTTTACATGATCCAGGCTACTCTTTACTTCAAAGGTCTAGGGGGATACCTGGAAGGATTCATGGGAGAAGAAGAAAAAACTTGTAGGAAGTTGTAAGAATGCAGGAGAAGCATTATAGCGACACGAATATCCCGCTTTATAAGCATTTACAATGTACCAATATTGGCCTAGTATGAGCACAGATACTACTCGACTGTAGCAAGCATGTTTAAAGTGCAAAACCTACTTTGACCAACCAGGAGAAGCCAACTTCATTAAAGAGATGGATGAGTGAAGAAATCCTTGCATAGCTTACCTTAAATATAGAGAGTTTCCCATTAAGCGATCAGATGAGATCTACCTAAAGAAAATGGTTACTCGATTCTACTTAGTCAAAGTAAAATTGTACAGGAAAGGGTATAATGATAATGTCTTAAAATGTGTCACTAAAGAAAAAATTTCAAAAGTGTTGAAAGAAGACCATGAACCCTTGCATATGGGCGGAACAAAGTTGTATGATCAGTTGAGGACTCTGGGACTATTAGGCCATAATGGAACTGGATTTCATTAGTTTTCTGAAGAGGTGTGGAGAATGTCAAATGAATGGGAACATGGTTTATTCCCTATCACTGAGCCTTTAGGGTTTTGTTGAACCTTATCCACGTCACATTTAGGAATTTTATTTGGTAGGAAAAATTATCCAAGCATCTTATGAAAAAGCCTTTTTTTCTAATTGCCATGGAGTTGTACACTAAATGGGTAGAAGTAATCCCTCTTAGGAAGATAACTTCTCAAGTATTTACTCAGTTCATTCGATAATACATTATCTGTAGGTTTGGCATTCCTAAGGTTATCCTTACAGATAATGAAAAGCAATATGTGTTCAAAGACATGGGACTACTGCCAGATAAGTATAAGATCATTCACACCACTTCCACCATTTTTTATCCAAAAGGGGATGGGAAGGTAGAGGCCACTAACAAAAATCATGATCAAAATTTTGGAGGATCTCCCTAAAATATGGGACGATAAACTAATGATGCTTTTGTGGGCCTACATAACTTCACATTGGAAGTCAAAGGGGTTCACCCCTTTCTCCTTGGTCTATGGAACGGAAGTTATTTTCCTCTGGAATTAGTAGTACCTTCTGCGATGGCTTTAAGTCATGATTTAATCCCAAAACCAAGGCATATGTAGTTGGGAGCCTTAGATGAGAACGACAAAAATGCCAAAGAAAATTTCAAAGTCTATAGTCGGTAACTTTCAAGATCTTACGAGAACCTAGTCAAGCCTAGAGAATTTCATGTTGGAGAATTAGTTCTTCGAGCGTCCTCACATAACCTGAGAAGTATTTATGCCTCAAAGTTCAAACCTAAAGTGTAAGGGCCTTTAATAGTTAGAAGAGTGGGAAAATCATATTGCTGCTAGATTTCAGAACCTGAGAGTGAATGCATCCAGTCAATCAAGTGAAAGTGGATAAAGAAGTAATATGCTTGAGAATTCCCAGTATTTATTTTATATTTTTCTTTATGAAATTATAAGTTTCTTGCATTTGAAATAAACCTCGTTGTATGAGTTGTAGCTGAAAATGTCAAGCTTGACAGAATGAATACAATATCCCATGCTTTGTTATATCTAGTTTTTCCAAAATTCTATAATGATGATTATATTACTTATATTGTATTATATACTCAATAAGATTTTACGTATCTTCTGAGAAAATTGTGTGAGGGGATAAATTATAAGTTCTCATCATATTGCTTTGTTCGCAGAACGTAACGAGCAGGCCAGTCCCACGATTCCCATGGTATAAGGGAAAATATATTTTTCAAAAAAATATAAAGATGAAAAGTGCATTGGTCGACACATTCTGAGAGGATATATATATTTTCAAGTTAATGTCCACTTAAAATTACATTTTTGAAAAAATGTGATAAACAAGACACCTCATAATTTCCAATGTATAAGGAAGTACATTTTACTCGTTTAACAAACTTACATTTGCTCGCAAAATTTCGAAGGGATTCATTTTCAAGTCAACGTCCAAATAAAAAAAATTGGCAAGTAAATAATTACATAATTTTAAAGTATGAGGAAATACAATTTCTCTGTTTAACAAGTTCATCATTGCTCGCAATATTTGTACGGGATATACTTTCAAGTCAATGCCCTCACAGCAAAATATCGTGAGCAATGTGATACAAAATTTTTAAAGTATTTGTTATCTCTACTTGCAGTATTTAGAGGGGATAAACTCACACAGCCATACTTATAACAAAAATACAACGAGCATAGTACAAGGGTGAACATTTCATATTGGAAATGATAACTTTCTCACAAAATCTTCTATAAAAGTAACATATACACTTTTACAGGCAGATGATACCATAGTATAAGGGAAAGATAATAAAAAAAATGACTAATGATTACTCAATATATATATATATATATATTGTGAGAAAATAGACCCACGATATAAAGAAAAAGGAAAAAAAAGTGCAAAGTAAACACATAAGTTATTTCATGGACCAACATCATTTGCTTGAAGGCAATGAAGGAGTGCAAAGTACATACACAAGTTAAATAAACAAGAACTTACATTTCATTTCACAAAAATGGTCTGCTCGAAAGAAAGGAAAAGGTCTTACAAGTGTCAAAAAAATATACGAGCAAAGGAGTATATAAGGCTAATTGCCTGAGGAAAATGAGGTTCTCTTTCATACAACGACCCTTTCAAAAAAGTAGTAACCTCTCATCTCACATCCTTCTAAAGTTTGGAAATGCAAGCAACGCCCTCCAGATCACCAGATAGGACCTTGTTTAGCTCAATTTCAAGAGAATTAATCTCCTCCCTTAAAGTATCTACTCGGGTGTGTCATTTCTCGGCTGGACGTTTTCGTGGGATTAGGCCTTTATTAATTTCTTCATGGTAGGATAAATAAGATTGAGAGTAGTATTTGTTAAACGAAAATTTAATTAATCTTTTTTTAATTAATATTTAATTAGTTTAATTATAATTAGTGTACATTTTAGTTTAAAATAATATATTGATTTTGATGATTCCAAACAATTTTATATTAAGTAATTATGTAAATTTTTCTTATCTTATAATATTTATATTATAATTTTGCGTATACTTTATATAAATTTTGTATATAAAATTTTCTTATCTTATAAAATATATGTATATACTTAATATAATAGTTTTTTTTAATATAAATACTATGTTTTTGCAATAATAATCTATTTTTGCATATTGTCACCTTACATATTTTTATATAACTATTACTGTTATTTTATATATATATATATATATATATATATATATATACACACGTTTTAGTGTTAGTTATTTATATATACGCATTACGTTTTTTTTTTGGAAATATTTTTTTTTGTTTTATACTATACTATTAGCTATTACTTATATACATTATTATATGTAAATATGTATGCATATAAAGTAATGGATGACGTGTAATGAATGCTAAAGTGAACTTTGTCAACTGTCATTTTTTTTCTATCCTTTACGCATTGGGCAAATGTTAATAATTCTCCTTCTTGCAAGTCTTGCATAACTTAAAGATATCATGGAGCTTCTTATACCTGTTGTGCTATACATAATATAATACCTTTCTTGTAATATAAAGGCATAGTCATTTCTTTAGATATACTTGCACATGTCAAAGACTAGTATAATAATTCATCTTGAAGACTATAATGTTTTATTTAACAGGTTTCATTTACAAACTGTCATATATTTCGTTATAATTTTTTGTCAAATATATGTCTTTAATTAAAAAAAAATAAAGAATAAATTTTTTTTCCTACTAACTTTTACTGAATATATTATATTATATTACATATACATATTGTTTGCAACACCCTTATATATATATTTTTTTAACTCTTACTTTTTTAATAACTAGAATCCATTAGTTTATATAACTATATTATAATTTTTTGTGTTAGTTATATATATTAAGTAAGTTTATTTTTATATTTCTGTTTAATTATTAATCATAATATTTATTTAATTATATATGTTATATACCTGTTACATTTTTTAAATAATCCTTTTACATCTTTAAAATACTCTTTATCTTTTTATAACATTTGTTTATGGTTCCAAAACGATTTTATCAAATAAGAAGCTTTGAAGACTTGTGGTCCAACTCAAGTTTGCCATCTCAAAAAGTCTACTAACTTGTCAGATATGTGATGTCTCTTCTTGGTCATTTCCAAGAAATGAAAGAGTTTTGTTTTGGGAACACAAAACTTTTTTTTATTTCTCTTTCTTCTCAAAAATGATATGTACGAAATTTTTGTTACTTATTTGATATGTTCGTTTTGTTTGACGATTAATTATATTTTTTTGTTAATTTTTTTTTAACATTAATGTCAGCTAACATTTTTTTTACATATAAAATATCTGCACATTTTTTTTATGTCAATCTTTGTTCAAAGGCCATTTGCATTACTACAAATTTCATACTCACTTAAGAGTATAATATATGCAAGTTGTCTTATACCAAGCGGGATATCAGTCAAAATCAATTTACATCTCTATGGCCATGATACACACAACCTATTTCACATATGTCAAATGAAAAAATCCAAAATGACAGCAACTGCTCTCGTTTTATATCTTGGGAGATATGGTTTTACCTGCTCCACTTTATCCCTTTGAGTCGCGTGCCAACTGCTTCGACAGATTTTGTTACTTGAAAATTATGTGAGACAAGGTTTATAATTTGTTTTATTCTCTTAAATAGATAATTGTTATCTCTCTCTGTTTGCTCAGTTATATAATTTTTTTACTGTCTTGTTTACATACCTCGTGGACTGTAACTCACTTGTATTCATATTAATTACACAAATATGTGGTACACGGAAGGACAGTACCCTTATTTTTTTTATCTCTTGGACAGATGTGTTAAATCTTGTCAATGTCAGTTATTTTATTTTACACGCTAATTGCATATTCCAAATATAATTCGTAATAAAAATGATTGTTATTTTATTTAATATATTTTTCTAACGTAACTTTCTTAACAGATAATTTTTTTTATGCGTGTTAAGAAAATTGTAAAAGTAACTGGACTTATTTTTTATAATAATTTTTTTTAATGTATAAAACAATATATTTATTTCTCAAAGCAGTTTTGTAAGCATTTCTTTATTATAATCAAATATTAACAAATTAAATATTTTATTTGTTTACAACTGATATCTCTTTGTGTAGATTACCCACGAAATACAGATGGCTTTATCTTGGGTCTTTGTTCAAAGACCCTAAGTGGTCTGCAAATTAAATCCTCGGGTTCCACGAATATCTACTCTTGCATAGATTTATTTTTATTTGTTATCTACTCCAACTCTCAACAAATGTTATTTGGTTCATTGAATGATTGTTTCTACTAACCTCTTTCTCTATCTATCAGTCTATACTTCTCTCTCTTAAGACAGAAAATCATGGAGAAGATACAGTTTACATTTTCAGATCTCGAGCATTTAATGATCTCTTAATCCACTCTCTTCAAGTTGATCAGAAGTTCCAACGATCATTTTTATTTGGGCATTTATAAATAAACATTCATTGTGTTGAAGACATATAGAATAATTCAACACAGAAATGACACACGAAAAATTAGAGAGCAACTAAAAATTTATTCAGCTCGCATACCTTCGAGAGAGCAACCAGAAATATTTTTACTCAGCTCATACACTCAGTTCAAGAGAGCAACACAAATTTATTTAGCTCTACACATTTGAGACAACAACAACCAATATACTCAGCTATTTGTTGAAGAAGAAATTTGAAGAGCACAAGAATCACTATTCTGCTACAAAAGTTTCAAGAAGAAGACTAGTGCCAAAAATCAGATTTATTGTGAAGTCTCACTCAAGAAGAAACTCGGATCAATTTGTATTTTAGAGAGTTTCGACATCCAAACTTTGTACTCAAAACTCCAGTTTTATTTTGAAGCTCAGTGATTAGCTTCGGTGGTTGTACAAGTAGCTCGATTTAGCTGCTCGATTATACGTTGGAGATTTGATCCTGTCTTAGTGGATCACGGTATTGAAGTGCTGGAGACTGAAGCTGCTCTTGGCGTGTGGACGTAGGCCGGGATTTGGCCGAACCACGTTAAAAATACGGTGTCAAATATTTTCAGCACTTATATTTATTTATTTGCTTGTGTGTGATCATTTATTTTTATTTTAATCCCTTACACTTGCAATTTAATTAATTCTGAAAATTTGATAATTTTATTTTAAGACTGAAATATTTATTTTCGTAATATTTAATTAACTTCAGAATATTATTTTTTAATTAATTACGAAAATTATTTATAACTTTATTTGGATCTTATAATCTTGAAATATAACTTGTTTAATTTATTGAGAGTATTTATTTGATATTCTTGGTTTGAATCATTTAAGATTAATTCATAATATTAATTCAAATTAAATATGAAAATTGATTATTTATTTATTGGATGTTGTTATGTGCTTCTTATCTTGTTTAATCAATTGGAACTATTAATTTGATAATTTATTTATTGTGTGTTATAATCTCTGATTTATATTGTTTAAATTAATTGGTTTCATTTATTTAATCATCATAGGTTTAATCATTTAAGATTTATTAATTCTGAAATTTGGATTAAGAGTTTTGAATTAAATATTTTTCTGAAATATTGATTTAACCCTAAAAGTTCGCAAAATCTCAATTCACCCCCCCCCCCCCCCCTCTTGAGTATTTTTCTGGGCATCAGTATTGTTTTAGTCAATCCAACTTGAAGTGGTAACAGTTCTCCAAGTCTTTGAGGACAGCAAGGAAACTGTGAGCAAGCGTAGTAGTAATCTTGCTCGACGGAGTTTTAATGACGTGACATATATGATGGAAAGCATCCTCAAATTGTCAACAGAGATGCCCTCAATATTGTGAACATAACAGATGGTGAAGGTCTCCGAGTGATGCTCGAATATCAAGTTTAATATGACCTTTCCCACCTTATGAATCCTATTTGAGTGGTTCCACAAGTCCTTCATGTAGACATCTGGTGCATCAATATCCAATAAGTCAAAACTAGTGTTCATTGAACTGGTGTCAAAATTAGTAGAAGAGTCTTCACCACCTTGCTCGTCATCATAATGAGTAGCCCCAGAGTTATGGTTGTCCTCCTCATCAGCTTCCTCGGTTGCTTCCTCCTCATCTTCCTCCTCTTAGTAATATAGAAATAAAGTAATAAATACACTAAGCAAATAAACAAAATGATACAGTAATTTGAAGAAATGGAACTTGCTCGACTTCCTATTAGAGTAAGCATGCTACCCGAGAGCGTGCGTTAATATCTTTCCTATAAGAAATAAAAAGTATATGATTAAATTAATACTTGAAAACAATATAAAGAAGAAAAGGATAAAGAGATAAATAGGCTTACTCGTTGTTCTAAAGTAATATCTACTGTGGAAACAGGTAAATGATCAGCCCACTCGGCCTATGGTACGATAGGCAAGGGAACACTCCCAACTCTCATCAGAAAATAAAGAAACATGTTGAGAAGAGCATTGAAATATTTGCACAGTATAAGCAAATAGACAAAAGTTGCATCAATTTAGTAGACGAGACTCCTCGGGCATAGGAGTGCTTTAAATGCTCATCTGGAAACAAAGAAACAGGACGAGTAAACTAAGTAAATATTTACAAAGTATGGGCAAATAAAACATGAAAGGTATAACAGTCGAGTACCTAAGACTCCACGGGTGTAAGAGTGCTCAAAATTCTGACTTGGAAATAAAGAAAGAGGATGAGAAATGTCAAAAAATATTTGCAATTTACGGGCAAATAAAACTTAAAAGGTGCAACAATTAAGTACATAAGGCTCCACAGATATGGAAACACTCGTAGTGTTGGCCTGAAAATAAGGAAACTGGATTGAGTAAACGAGCAAGTATTTGCAAAGAATAATAAAACAAATAAAGGTTGTGCTCATTTTGTACCTGGGGCGCCACAAGAGTGGGAGCGCTCATAGTACTCACCTGAAAATATTAAAATTGGATGATTAACTTCTCGATCATTTACACAAGTATGAGCAAACTAACACAAAAGTATGACGGTATGAATGCATGATGCTCCACCAGCATAGGAGCACTCGAGTTGGGCATATGTGTAACCTAAAAAATAAAGAAATAGGTTAATCATATGAGGCAAAATTTATTAATAATGAGTAAAGGTGTAAGAAAATAACACCAAATACCCGAACTCCCTCTGATACCGGAGTGCTTGAAATAAGTTTAGTCTCAATTTGAAAAAACAAAGATTGAGAAATAATGCACAAGTTTTAAAAGAACGAAAAATAACCAAGAATATGTTCCTGAGTCCCCATAAGGGGAGAAGTGCTTGAGCCAATCATGGAAGTTGCCTGGGACTCAATAGGTTAAGTGGCAGAAGGAGAGGTATCAATCGTGCTAACCTAACAATTAAGGATAGAAGCGTAAAATGTGTCAAATAACAATTCAAGTAATTAAATGATGTGAAGGCCATTTTAAATACCAAACATATTAATTTACCTACTCTATATGAGTAACAGATAACATGGGACCACTCAAGCCACACTAAAGATAGGCTGAGTGAATAGGGCCTGGATCTAAGGCTTGTTATCCATGGAAAAATACACTTGTGGTGTAGATATAGTACCACAAAATGGCAATTCATGGATACTTACCCCCAGGGGGAAAGAGAATGTCCCCAGAGGAAAGGGATTGCTCTCCCAAGATCCCTACAAAGATGAAAAAACTCATGAGAAATTTAAGTTTCAAAGGTATCGGTGAAAAGAAATACTCGAAGGAAGATAAAATACCCTATCCAAGCTAGTGGTAACACTGACAGGGGGATGGTTTATGAACTGCTCGCCCTCAAAGGAATGATGGGGCCACGGAAGAATGAGAAGGTGAAATAGATAATGACTCAATAAGATTAATAAGTGTAAATGTTTGAGAAAATATTAGCAATAAAAGTATAAAGATTCTATGTATAGGTACATGAGATAAAGTGCTCGTCACACGACTGGTAGTGCGAGCAGTTTTTAAAGAAATCCCCGTAACTGTGGGGAATATCGTTGAAAGCTTCACAATAAATTACGAAGTTAGTTCACAAACACTCAGTGTAATTTTTTTTTAGAAGTTCATAAGTAAATTTTGTGAGCATACCTCTCATGCTAGGCCTAAAGATGACTCCAACAGAGAATTCCTCTCTCATTGAAAAAGGGCATGAGGAGGACAAGCATGTGAAAGGGAATAAGAAGACAAAAAGATTCTTCTTAGAGTCTCATTCGCTCCCACGGATGGAACCTTATCGAAGAAGATATAAATAATTTTAGTCACAAAATTATCTAACATAGTAAATGAAAACTGAATAAGCAAGTGTGATGGAACTTATACACTCAGAACAAGGAATTTGCCCATACGAAAACAATCCATCATTGGGACTGGTTGAATGGGGAGAATATATCATCGAATCATCATGATCAGTCGTGAAATGATTCGAGTCCAGTGGGACATTGCTCAAAGTTAGTGAAAAAAATAAAGTATCAGTCGAGTGATCTTCGTGGATACCGATTAACTCAATGTTATTTGAAGATGAACTATGGTAATTATAGGAAGGTGCGTTTCCATAGTCAACAAATTCTTCTTCAAATGAGCATAGTGTTGAGCAAGCACTCGCATATTCATTACCTTTTTTTATAAAGTAAATGGGAAATTCAAAAGGTTCCTTCCACTGGTGGATAATTGAGTGGAATGGGTGACTAAGGGAAGTTTCTTCCACAAATTCATATCCCTACTCCTGAATGGTCTAAAAAGTTCCATCAATAGAAAAAGTATCAATGTCAGAACCTTAACCTGCGATCACAGCAGCACCAACAGGCCTAGTTTCTCGAGTCTTTTTCCTAGCTACTCGAGTCTCCACATGAGACATGGGAGAGGAAGATCCGTCAATTGTATCTGGAATGAAGTTAGAGACATTCTTATCAGTATGTTTTATTTTTGAACCAATCTTAACTTTCCTCTTCAACTTTCCTTGATGAGATTCTACTCCAAGATGCTTCGAGTGGATAGTCTCCTCATAAATGGGGTTCACTAAGACTGAAGTAACCATATAAAGGAGATCCCTCAAAACTTAACTATAGGACAAGCCTCCATATGAGTATGTTTGGTTAAGTATTTATCAGAAGAAGGAATGACAACAATAAATGACTTGTGAGTCACATCTTGGATACAAGACTTAACGAATTGAATCTGGACCTACCAATGCACGAACCACGAGAAAATTATGGATGGTAAGCTGTCACGAGTAGATATAGGTAGATTCCTAAAGTGGGAAGTTATGTGAGCCATGCCCTCGGGAGTAATATTTGAGTAAGACACCCAATATAGTTACTCGGCAGAAAGATTGTGGGGAAATCTAGAAAAAAGGTACCCTGATCATATCCATGTTGTCTCCTTACTCATTCGGAATGATAGTATTTGAGTCCTTGAACAAGCTTTGTCAAAGAAGGAAGTATGCAAGGCAAAATGAATTCGTTAGAAAGAATGCGTGGATATCCTCTTAAGCATGTAAACGGATCGAATTCAGACCGGATCAGGCAAATCCAAATCCATATCTGTTTACATTAAATGGATTCAGATCCAATCCAATTATTCGATGGATTATCTATTAGGGTTCCGAATCCGATTCGTTTATCCCATCTGATTAATTTTATTTTTTATTTATTTTTATAATAATTTTCATTAAAAAATAGATAATGATATGTCAAAAAATATTAAGTTTTTGCTGATCAAACTTCTTTTTTTGCTAAGTATCATAGTTCTATTAAGTTTTTACTGAGCACCATAGTTCTATTATGCTACGGAAATTAAGTTTTTGCCGAGTACCATAATTTTTTGGGTTTTTTACCAATTAATCTCGTTTACTAAATTTGTAGTTCAATAGGTCCTAATATATTCTTTTTACTCCAATAAGTCCCATGAAAAAAGATTTTTGTTCAAATAGGTCCTATTTGTAAACATACAGTGAATATTCACTATATATATAAATAGAACCTATTGGGGAAAAATGTTACGATAGGACCTATTAGAAAATGTCTTATGTAAATAGAACCTATTTGTCAAGCTCCTTTTTTATTATATTTGATGGCATGAGATGAACTTTGCAAGCTGAAATTTTAACTTGTAACTCAAACACATTAAGGTAAAAGGCACCGAACAACAAACCAATAGGTGATTTTCTCAAACAACACCCACCAATTCAAATCATAAAAAATCCAATAAACACTGAACCAAATTTTGCATAGTTTTCAATCGTGAACTGATTTGGGTTCATGGTTGCCTTCTAGATTGAGGAGTAGGTCCACAGTTTCTTCACAAAATACCTTCGCTACCAGTGCAGTTGTAGGTTTTGAACTTCAAACCATCATCTCTGACCACACCCACGTTACAATCCTCCCCTTCGGTCTCTGTGTCTCCACCGAGTCTAAACTCGTTGCTAAGACCGCAATGGTTGGTGTCGGGATCTAGAAGGCGTAAGATTACATACCTGTTTGGGTGCAGCATCGGATGAGTGTGGGGAGGTGTCGGGTGAGAGAGAAAGGAGGAGAGGTGAGCATTTGAGAGAATTAGGTTTAGGTCTTCTACTAAGCGGTGCTTTTTTCCTTTTATATGAGATATTTTTTTTATATTATTATAACTATTATAATATATCTTTAAAATATTAGTAAATACAATATATATTAATTAAAAATATATTATATATAATTTATATATATATTAAAAATATTAATCGGATTGGATTATTAATGGATCGGAGTTTATGAATCCAAATCCGTTCCATTTAATAAACAGATAACCGGGCAAATTAATTTTAGGCATGATCCATATCCGCTTAAATGGATCTAATTCGAATTCGGATTCGGATAAAATTCGATCCATTGACAGGTGTACATCCACTCCACATCTTCCTCGTAGCCATCAATGAATACATGGTTCCCCAATACGGGCAAACTTGTGAGTTTGCAGATATACTCTAAAGTAATGGAGAACTCCCTCCAGGTAGTAATATAAGTGTGGTTGTTTATGCTCTACTGAGACACCAAGATGTTGAGAGCACTCTTACTTTTGCTTATAGTGCCATTCATTAAACTCTCGAGGGTTCTCTTTAGACCAAGCCCCTTGACGATGTTACGATGACTTTCTTTAGACATAACATAGTCAACCCAGACTCCTCACTACTTGGGGGCTCCACCACATACATCAAATTTATTGTTGGAAAAAGGGAAATCACCCTTATCCAATTTATTCCTGAGGATAGTATCGAAAAAGACAATAGTGGCATCCTAAGACTCTGGGAACCCCAAAAGTGGTTGCTCGACCGCCATAGCCGTAAATCCTTCTTCAAACCCCTCGAGGGCAGGCATGAAATGATCATCGTCCCCAAAGAATGGAGCACACGTGTAGGATGAAAATCCCTTTTAGAGCATTCCTCTAAATATTTCTTATAGGCCTTGGTAACATATAAGGAACCACTAGCTCCGCCTTCAAGAACCCCACCACTGGTAGTAGAGGTGGTGGAAAGAGCAGTAAGAACCACTGAAGCAATGGTGGAAACCCCTTAATAGTGGAAGTGGCCACTTTGATTTGAATGGTTAAGGAACCCATTACTATCTTTCTGGTGGTAGTCGAAATGGCGAATGAAATGTTTGAAGAAGAAGCCAGTGAAATGATGATCAATTGAGGAAGAAAATAGACATAAATGAACTTTGACAAAAAATGGCAAAAAATAAAGAGCTCTTACAAAAATTTCTCTCTTGTAAAAGGTTTTAAATGCCGGTAAGGGTTATGAGGAGAAGGTTAAGGGATGTTTATACCTTTGAAAGATTAAGATGCACCATCAGCTCAAAAAAGGTTGATGATTACCCAAATCATGAATAGCCTTCCCCAATTGTGACACATGCCCCTCTAAGTATTAAGTATCGTTTCTTAGACAAATGGGCATATCAGAAAATTAAATGCAACACAAATCAAATAATGATGCTAAAAATCCTTTTAAAATTCTAAAAGGTTTTTCATGCATAATCCTCTTTATGCAAGTGAACGAGAGACTTAATCATGAGAGGGCTCATATAGTGGGGTACATGATCAAACCCACAAGTATTGGAGGGTTTTTCATTAAGAACTAAAAAAAGGGACACACGAGCAACCCCTAAGCAATAAGGAGAACGAATGAAATAAGGGGGATTCATGAGCAACCCCAAGGCATCTCCAAAGATCACGCGAGAAGTACCTAAAAAAGGACTGCATGAGAAACCCCAAGTCAGCTCCGAAATTCACACGAGCAGTACCAGCAAAGGGGTTGCATGAGCGACCCCAAAATATCTCCAAAAGTTATGCTAGCAGTACCATCAAGGAAGCTGCACGAGCAACGTTGTGTCACCTCCAAAAGTCACATGAGCATTACTAATAAGGGGGCTATGAGAGAAACCCCAATATATCTTATCTCTCTAGAATTTTTTGAGAAAATAACCTCTTTATTTTCCATAATGTCTTTTGAAAGTGTCTCCCCTACTAAGGTCTTGGACCCAATTTTTCTATCTGTTATTGGACCTCACATCCCCCTTCCTTTGATTGGAAAAAATAGAACTGAGGCCTACAGAGACCTCCCCACCTTATATATCCCTTCTGGGACGATGGTGATCACTTATTTGCGGTCTAATGTCCCCGATTTATCTGGTGGATCCTAATTGGCCTCTCGTATAAATGAGGAGGATTTTATGAACAATCGAAAGAGTTATTAGATTCCAGACTATGTAATTATGAAGGCTATAAAGCCTGGTGAAAGGGTTTACTCCATGGTTTCTCAACATGTGTGCTTCAATGAATGTTTCCTCTGATATGGGACCAGGTTCCCTTACCTCTACCGGTGGTTAGAATCTTAGAATCTATCGGGATAACACCTTCCCAGCTAATGGCCAACTCTTAGAGGTCTTTTATGGCCAAGGTTTTAGCCTTTAAAGAATAAAGTAAAAGCCAACATGATGTTACTCCAGCCATATTCTTCAAGTTGTATAGGATCCAAGAGAAAATGAATGCCAAGATAAGGGGTTGAAGTACCTGTCTTCAAAGGCCACTATGGTATTTGATAAGGACAAGCACAACGCTTCTAAGAACTAGAAGGAGATATTCTTCTTTATTGGCAGAGCCTGGGCTACTCCAGACCCTATTGAGCCAATTAGTTATCCTAACCTCTAGTGTACTCTTCCGACCATGGGTGAGTTCAGATTTATACCTCTATTTTAGTTTTTGAGTTTATTCCTTGACCTTTACCATGGGTTTTAACAATCTATTTTCTTCTACAACGTTTGTGAAGCCTTTTTAGGAGGAGGTGGAGAGGATAACGGAGGCCCCCCCAAAAGTTGGCCTCCTTACTATCTTGAGGCTTTTGTCACTGCTAAGCATCTTTTTAAATGAGTGTTAGAGCCTGAGCCCAAGGCATTGATACCTGGGAGTGCTCATATGGTCTCCAAAATTATGATTGGGGGTTTGTTGGGGCCTGAGCCCTTCTTTTTGTTGCTTATGAAAAGTAAAGCCACTATTGAAGTCTCTTTTGAGGTCACTGATACCTTTGAGGGTGAGGACGAGCATCCCCTAGACAAGGCTAAGTTCCTCCTAGGACTAAAGAGGTCCCACCCTCAATTAAATAGGCCATTTTACTGGACTTCAACTATTCCCCCAGTAAGTAACTTCGCTTTTATTTTTTGCTTTTACCTCATGTTTGGTTCTCTGATAGCTAACTCTGATTTATTACTGATCCAGTAGATAAACGAGAGGAATGGAGGATGCTTAGGCGGCTTGTTAAAGAAATCCTTGTTGAGGCCACAATTAGTAAGAAAAAGAGGTCCAAGACAAACAAACACTTGAAGTTCAGTTCACCAATGGATCTTTCAATCCCTAGTGTTAAGCTAGTGGAGGAGGCAAACCTGGGGCCTAACTCTGATAGAAGATTAGTGTTGGAGATTATAAAAACCTTGCCCTTAGTGTAAGAAGATTCAGGGATAAGTGGGACCTCTAGGGCAACCCAAAGTGATCCTTCTATTCCACGAAAGTTATAGCCTTTAGTCTCAAAAATTGATTAGGATTTGTGTGATCCCATCAAAAAGGGTAAGGTTGTGGTGGTATACCCACAGAAGGGGGTCTAGAAGGAGTATAAGGCTGCTAGTCAAACTAGGATTTCAGTTGTTATAGCATGGGAGATTTGTTGGCCCCTAGGGTAGTGAGGTATTCTAGACCCCATGATACTATGGAGATGGACTCCTATGCTTTGGTTATGGATGCGTTTTATTTAATGGCTAAGATAAACTGCTTAAAGATGGTGGTCATGCTGAGGGCTAGGGGAACTTCTACCAATACCCAAGAATTAATTCATTTCCTGGGCAATGTATTTTCACATTTTTATTTTTTTTATTTTCTTAGCGCACATTTGTTTCTCGTACCTTGTTCTCATTATTTTTCACATTTTACAGGCTAAGTACTTGACGAAGGCCCTCACAACGGATGCTATTGATGGTAGTATAGGATGGAACAATTTCATAGAGCTGTTGAACAAGTGGGAACTTATCCAATTGGAGCTAAACCTGATCATCAATAACTAGAGACTGGAGGTAGATTCCTTATAAAAGGAGAGGGTGGGATTGAGGATGAAGATCACTATGTTGGAGAAGGATAAGATTCTGAATGAGAATACTTCGGGGATGGTTCCCTCTTGTTCGGTACCCAGGACTTAAATACTAAGGTTGAGGAGGCCCATGCTTTGGCTAAGCTGGAACATAAGGTAATAGTAGAGTCCTTTTTAGATCAGATCCTCAAGCTTCAAATCGTTCCGAAATAAATTTTGCATACTGATAAGGACATAGGTCTTTTAAAATAACAAGTGGTTGATCTTACTGATGTAAAGGACCTACAAACCTCCAAATGCTAGGAAATGCAGAAGGATTCTGACAAGGTTCTGGTGTCGCACAAGGAGCTCCAAGGGAAGATCCGCATCATAATGAAGAGAAACTTGGATGCTTACCAAGAGTCTAAGCCAGTATAGAAATTTCTTTTCCAAAAATTAAAACTCTGGGATTAAGGCTTACAAGTCTAAGATCCAGACACTCTTTCGTGTAAAATCTGGTTTGTTTTCTAAAGCCCTCAGTCTGGTGAATAGAGCTCAGATGATGAGATTAATAATGGCAATAAAGTTGATGGAGTCTATGCTTCCTAGGTTCGAGAAGAAGAATAAGCTTAGAAGAAAGCATCCACCTCTCATCCCCAATCATGACACCTAAAAATGAAGCTTTTGTTGACCCCACTAATCTCAAGCCGTAAGAAAGATTTTATGTAATTTTTTATTTTTTTTCTTTTAAACTATTTTATTCGTGGGGACTTTGATGTAAACCTTTTGAAAATTTAATTTTTATGTTACTTTGCTTCTTGTCGTAATGCTTCTCTATACTTCGTACTTGTTTCACTTTTCCTTTACTGGGGAATTTTTCATAGCATTTTGACACGACTCTAATTCTTTCTCTAGTGAGTGCAAATTCGTCTTAAGTGTAAGTCGGTATATAAGTAATAATCCGAGAAAGTCGGGCATCAAACACAGGTAATAGGACGTGAAAACATAATGACTACTAAGGAAGGTGTCTAAAACGTAATAATCGACTCATGAAAAAGAAATGAAAGGGTGATGAATTTTATGAAATTTTCTACGTAACTAATGCAACCTAATTAACAAATGCAAACTAACTAAATCAATGAAAGACTACTTTTTTATTTTTAAAATAAACTATATGAGAAAATAGAGTCGGAATACAAACCATCAGTAATTACGTTTGATATAAAATATTCAAGAATTTAATTCACAATTCAAAGAAAACATCCAATTTATCTAAGTATTTAACATATGAAGATTTCACTCCTCATATTATCAAGCCAAAATATATTAAATATGAACGAAAAATTATAGACACGCGTATTATATTCTTAAACATTCCGATTACCTAAGGCAACTAATATTAAAAGACCTACAATATTTGTCCCGACAAGATTTCGAACCTCTAAATTATTTATCAAAAATTATCCCATTTTATATCATTCGTATTACCTAGGTTGGGTTCATGTATCCCAACCCTCTAAAGACTTAGCCAGAAATAGAATAATCAACCTTATGCATGGTTTCTACTTTGCATGGAAAAATAATGACGTATAGATTGCAAGAATGCATATATCCAAACATAACTGCAGAAGGAATAATGAATATAACTTAGGGATTGAATCTTGAAAAATAAAGAGAGAAAGAAAATACTTGTATTGATGAAAAGTGCAAAACTATGACAAAATTAGTAATCTCTTGTTGTTCTTCTTGCTACCTTTATTCCTTGCCTCTCAAGTATCAAAAACTAGGTTAAAACTAATGTCTAACAAGTCTAATTACAAGTTACAATAACTTTGGGTCATTTTGGAAGAAGTACAAACCCATACAAGTCTCTAAGCTAAAAACTAGGAATAAACTAGAAATCTCGTATCAGACCAACTGAACCGTCTCAGGCCAGGGACAAACCGGTTCGCCCCAGCAAAATTTTGAATTTCCTATTTTTCCCCTGGATTGAATGCGCGTAATTTCTCCATCATAGCTTGAATTTGGATGTCGTTTATTCCAGAGTGCTCTTAGATTCACGCTCTTCAACTTTCATTGAGACTCGACATCCGGGTTCAGGCTGCGAAATTACTTTAATACCCTTGAACTTCCTTTCTTTTTTTTCTTTCTTTATTTTGGTTTCTCTCTCACATTCACATGAACGAAATACTTATAATATAAGAGAGAAATGCACAAAACAAAAAATGCTTGCCGAAAAGGGTTAGTATAATGAATCTCAGATAAATACATTTTAAGTACACCACACGGGACCATAAAATAACTGAAATTAAAGGGTTAAATGAAATATTTACGTAGAATCAACCCCCCCCCCCCCCCAACTTAGGATGTTGCTCGTCCCAATTAATGTAAATACAATAAGGGTACGGTCCAAAAATAATTTTTAAAAACTTTATTGGGATAGAATTGTATTTATCGTATGCAACAAGTCGTTAAACCCCTAGGCTACCCTAGTAGGACGAGTGGTCTCTTGTGAGGGTTTGCAGTTAATGTACCTACAAAATTCATTTTTCTACTCATATAAAATATCAAAATAATTAAAAATCATATAATTCAAATTCCTTAAAAAAACAGTTAAAATCTTTATTCAAGAATCTCAATTCATACGTGTGTGTGTGTGTGTGAAGCCAAAAATCCAACTGTTAATTTCCATTAATTGATCATCACATTACTTTCCAAGATTCGATTTTATTCAATTTCTCAAGAGATGCTCTCACAAATGAATATCTCGGAATGTAAGTATTTTCTCTCATGTGCATGATATTAAGAGTAAATATAATTAACACAAAGTCAAGCAAACAAATTGAAAGACGAAATTATATGGGTGAAAAGATCTCATCAATGTATTATGGCCACTGGAAAATGGGAAATAGCGACTTATATTCGGACCATTTAATCTCTCATTATCGTTTCATATTTTAACTCTCCACGCGGTAATTAATTTTGTCATTCAGACTCGGTTATGACTTTTTACAATTTTGGTGTATTGGGTAAAATATGGGGTTATTTAAGAAGTTTTGGAATTAGAAATTTTCTCGCGATGTCCATTAGCGCATTTTCGAGCATTTGCTCATTTTTCTCTACCTTTTCTTCTATTTTTTCTCATTTTTCTACCTTTTTCCTATTTTTGTTTAGAATTTTTTCCTATTTTTCTTGCCCCTTTTGTATGCACCCTTTGGACGTAATTCATGATTTTTTTTTTTAATTTCACAATTTCAGGCAATTTTGGTTTTTCGAATTAACAAATGAATAGTGGAAATTTTGTTAGGCTCAATTGGGCTTGAAAAAGGATAAAAAAAAATTCACAACTTTTTATGGCTAATATTTTTGGGTGAACAAATGATCTCCTAACTCATTTATCCGAATTATTAATTATTTTACCAATGTCTCTCGAGATTAATTTTAATTTAAAGCTATCAGCAGCGCGTTTTTAAGACGACATCTCATTATTTTCTGTAACCGATCAAAGCAAGAATTTAGAGATCGTCAACGACTTATGTAAATAATGAAATTAATTTTGAGTTAATTTTTAACTCAGAGTGATTTAATTACTTGCATAAAGCGATAGGCTCTAAATCTCAGTGGGTTAAAAATCTCCACACTTATTTGTAAAATCGACAGTTTTCAGTCAATTTCCATCTTTGGTTAATTTTTTATTAGTGCATTTGATTTTTACAAATTGACGCTTTAAACAAAAACTTTGTGATATTTTTGAAGAACTAAAATTCCAAAATTTATTTATTTTGAAGAAATATATTTTTTACCTTTTATATAATTTTTCAATTTTTTTGGAAAATTTTATAATTTGTATGAACTTTTTGATATTTTAAAATTTTGTGAAGTTTTAAAGACGCATATCTCCCCCCCCCCCCCCAACTTAGAATTTTGCAATGTCCTCATGCAAAAAGGACTAAAATCAAAATAAGAAAAAAAATAGTGCGTAAATAAAAACAAGCAAATATTTAAAATACAATTTTTATTTAAAAAACGAAAAATACAACGCATAAAGAAAGAGGTAGACATTACATAGTTCTTTCAAAATAACCCCATGAAAACCCCAAGAACTACATAAAAAAACACAAGTAACCCATGAAAACTTAGTGAGACGGACTGGGAACATCGGGATCACGAGTATAAGGGTCATTGAAATAGGATGGAAATTGTGCATCGGGCCCCATTACAAGCGGTACATATTCACTTGTAGTCAAATCATCATGCTTATGTCCCTCCTGTAGTCACGCTTATTCATCTCTCACTCGGTACGGAACTTAGTAATGAACCCATCTATATGAGTTTCCAACTCGTCAATTCGACGATTAATGACCGCTGATTGAAAAATGCTTTCATCAAAGTCCGGCTCATACTCTGCGTTTCCCTCCTCTTCGTCCTCATCGGTCATATCTACATCCTCAAAAATAGGAGGAGAGGGTGTACATTGTGCATTTGCCTAGCGCTATGCTCGATGGATGAATCATTGATAGGCTTAGGAAGGTGGATGATAGCGCCTCCTCTGGGGACATGTGCATCAGAGCAAAGATCATCAATGAACCTATCGTACGGGAGAGATATTTTGCCTTTTTTATCTTAGGTGGTGGCAATTATCTCTTGAAGGTAGATGTGTGTTATGTTTATTTGGCTTGATTTTGTCAAGGACGTGGTAAAGAAATGTTCCATGCCGGAGGCGGATGGCGAAATTATTAGTGGTGGGAAGAATGGTACTACAGGTGATGAAATGGGTATACCTACTGTGCTCGAGAAGACGGCCCACCGAAAAGACGTCCAAAGTCCATTCGTCCCCGGGTACCCATCGTGCAACGCATTCTTGTCTGAAGATGACTGGGAATTATTTGGATAGGTGTGCTGAGGAGGGAAATAACCCCTGCCGACCGCATTTTTCTTTGAATAATAGTGAGGGGGAGGTGCACCCTCTTTCCACAGACATGGGCATCATATTGTCCTCGTGACTTTCGAACAAGTGCTCATCGAAAAGGCGCACCATTTTGTTGTCAATGGAGGTGAAGGGAATTCAAAAAATGGCACCACCCAAAGCGATTGAAGACTACGGTCACCTTGTCGGGAAGATCTTCCATAAGACCTTCCGCTCAATGAAAACAACCCAGGTCGGCCCAGAATTAACTTTGACCCAATTTTGCTCTTTGCACAAGTGGAAACCATCATTTTCACCCTCGTTGCTAATGTCGACGGAATCGTATTTGGTGCATAGAGACATGCTTGAAATTTGGTGAAAGGGACTAAAGAGAATGCTAAAGGAGCATAGTATAAATTGGTGTGGGGGATAGTGGTGAAAGAGGGTGGTATTTATATGTGGTGAAAGGGTAATCATGGGAAAAGTTGGGAATTGGAAAGGTTTTTGGTAGGAAGTGGTAGAGGGAATGAATTTGGAGTTTGGGTGGGGTTGGAAGGAGATTTGAGGGGTGAAATTCGTAATTGAAGGATAATGAAAGACGAGGGATAAATGTGGTGGGAAAAAGAAGAGGGAACTGTTTTTTTTAGAAGCAGGTCTGGCGACCCAGTTCGTCGGTCAAAACCTCTGTCCCAATGAATTTTTAACCCCCATTTTTTCTAGGCTAAGTGCTAGAAGTCTTATTGTCTCCCTATAATGACTCCTAAAACCAACCTATCAACTTTGGGCACCGGGTAACCTCAAAATATCTCCGTTTTGTGAGTTACGCTCACTCAGGCATGGTAGGGTTAAACTATGGGTTCCTACCTCTATCTCATGCGAACTCAACTGACTCACAAACACACTAAAACACTCATATATATGCAACAAAATCACCCCAATACACATCGGGGCTGCGAAGACCCCTCTTTCAAGCTCAATTATCCCCGTATACGAGATCTGACAACCAAATTGTGTTGACTTTCTCAACAAACTCCTAGAGATACGGTTTGAGGTGTTGCCCATTAACTTTAAAAGTATCCCCACCCTTCGGGTTCTCTATTTCTATCGCTCTATGGGAAACCACTTCATTAATGAAGAAGAGGCCGGTCCACCGCGAAAATAATTTACCAAGAAATAAGTGTAATCTTGAGTTATATAGTAGCACTTTTTGTCCAGAATAAAACTCCTTGCGATTGATAGTGAATTCATGTGAAATTTTATTCGATTGATAGTGAATTCATGTGAAATTTTATGCTTTCATTACAAATCCAAATGTTTTCATACGCATCATTGTCTATCTATTCTAACTCGTGCAATTGTAACTTCCTTGCTTCACCGGCTTGATCGGGATTATAATTTAACCCTTTGATGTCCCAATACGCTTTGTACTCTAACTCAATGGGGAGATGGAAAGGCTTGCCATAGACAAAGCGAAATGGAGACATCCCGAGGTTATTTTTATAAGCGACCCTATATGCTCATGGTGCATTGATCAATCGAGTTGACCAATCCTTTCGGTTAGGATCAACAATCTTTCCAATAATGTTTTTGATTTCTTAATTTGCTAATTCTGCTTGTCCGTTCATTTGGGGATGGTATGGCATCCCAACCTTGTGGATGACACCATAGTTTCTCATAAGTTTTTCAAATGACCTATTACAAAAATGTGTGTCGTTATCACTAATAATGGTGGTCGGATCTTCGAAGCGAGAGAGTATGTGTTCATGAATGAACTTGACCACCACTTATTGTCATTTATCTTTGTAGCTATGGCATGTGCTCACTTCGACATGTAGTCTACTGTAACAAGGATGTACAGGAAACCAAACAAGGGAGGAAAAGGTCATATAAAATCGATGCCCCAACAGTTAAATATCTCGATAGCAGGAATAGGGGTCAAGATCATCATGTTTGGTCGAGTAATAACTCCCATTCTTTGGCACATATCGCAAGATTTTCAACTACCCTTTACATCCCGATAGATTATGGTCCAATAGAGACCGCTTTGAAGAATCTTAGAGGCCACCTTTTTCATGGAAAAGTGGCCTCCATAAGCTTCCAAAGGAAAAAATCGAATGACACTAGGGATCTCATCATCCGGCACACATCTTCGAATTATTTTGTTAGCGCAATACTTAAATAGGTATAAATCATCGTAGAAAAATATGTGCGACCAAGTAATGAACTTCATCTTCTCTTGTGGTGTCCAACTGGAGAGGACGGCCCCCATGATAAGATAATAAATAATATTCGCAAAACCGAGGAGAGAGAAAATGGAAATTAATTGCTCATCCGGAAAGTACTCGTCTATGGGTAAAGGATCTTAAGGTACGTCGGACGAGCGCCTTGACAAATGATCGACTATGACATTTTCTACTCCTATATTGATTTAGCTAAAGAGGTGCAGGTTCTCATCCTTATTGGAAATGAGACACTTAACAGCCGCGTGGTCGATAAAACATGTAATGGGTGAACCGATGAGGTAAGTGGTAATTTATCTAGGGTGAATACTACCTCTAGCAACCCTTTCTCCATGTGGAATAGTTCAATTAAGACCCGATTAAGTTCCGAATAGTGTCGTAAATGATGTGGTCTTTCTTGTCTCTTCGTTGCCCTAAAATAGCCCCAACTGCAAAGTCACTTGCATCACACATAAGCTCGAATAAGAGGGTCTGATTCGGAGCTTGCATGATGGGAGAAGAGATTAGCATGCTTTTCAATTTGTCAACAGCTTCTTGGCATGCTTCACTCCACTCAAAGGGGCATCCTTCATAAGTAGGTTTCTTAAGGGCCTAGCGTTGGCACTAAAGTCCTTAATAAACCTCCGATAAAACTCCATGTGGCCCACTAAAGAGCGCATGCCTTTTATTGACCTACATAGGGGAAGATTCGCTATAATGTCAATTTTCTCCCTATCGACTTCTACACTTTTTTATGACACAATGTGGCCAAGAACTACGCCTTAGGTAACCATAAAATGGCACTTCTCCTACTTTAATGCTAAGTTCTTTTCCACACATCGAACTAACACCTTCTCGAGATTAGCAAGGCGATGGTTAAAAGAGGATCTGAAGACACTAAAATCTTCCATGAACACCTCAAATCCCCTCTTGACTATGTTGCTAAAGAGAGTAATCCTGCACCGTTGAAAGCTTGTGGGTGCATTACACAATCCAAATGGCATACATTTGTAGGCAAGCGTGCTAAAAGGACAAGTAGATGTAGTATTCTCTTAGTCAAACACGTCCACTTCAATTTATTTATACCCAGAATAACCATCTAAAAAGTAATAAAAAGGTTGGCCCGAGACTCTCTCGAGCATCTGGTCCATAAACGACAAATGGTAGTGATATTTTCTACTTCCAGCATTGAGCTTCTAGTAGTCAATACAAATGCGCCACCCGGTGGTGGTACATTTTGGAATAAGTTCCCCCTTTGCGTTTTTAACCACGATCATTCCCACACTTCTTCGGGATGACTTAATTAGGACTCGCCCATTTACTATCCAAGATGGGATAGATGATGTATGCATCTAATAATTTGATGATCTTCGCTCTCATGATGTCTTTCATCATCAGGTTTAAATGCCTTTACATCTCTCTTGAGGGTCGCACCTTCTTCTCGAGATTGATTTTTTAAGTAAAAATTGAAGGACTTATATTGTTCAATTCCACGATGCTCCAACCAAAATCAGTTCAGTTCTTCCTCAGAATGGACTTAAGCTTTCCCTTTTGTACTTTATTTAGTCTCGAGGATACAACAACATGATATGTCCGTCCTCTCCTAAGTAAGCATATTTAAAGTTCAAAAGAAAATTTTTCAATTTGAGGGTAAGAAATTTCTCATCGAAGGGAACCGTACGCGACTCCCTCGGTGGTAGCTCGTCGAATTGATAGACCCTTCTAACATCTCTCACGTCCTCATTGCTCTTACTCGCATTAAACAAATCTCTAATATTCCTCACCTCTCACTCGAACTAGGTGTATGCACTATCGCTCTCACTCGTCATAACAAGACACACCTCTAACGGATCCCTAGTGTGATTACCCTCAAAATGTTCGTATACTACCTCATCTCTAAGATTCGACTCATATAACTCGTCCGCATCACCCATTTTCTTGGTGAAGTTGAATATATTAGTCTTGAGGTTCATTTTCCCGAACGTGAGTTGCATTTGTCCATTTTACATGTTAATCAAAGCACTAGCTGTATCTAAGAGTGGACGGCCAAGGATCACTGGAATATGATGACTCGAGGGAAAGGAGGCCCCTGTGTCCCAAATTACAAAATCTAACGGAACGTAGAAAGTGTTGACTTGTATGATCACGTCCTCAATAATCCCCCAAGGTATCTTCACGGCACGATCTGTAAGTTGAAGAGTAATTTTTGTGGGCTTAAAATCTCCCAAGTCAAGTTCTCTGTAGATAGAATAAGTGAGAATATTAACACTCACCTCTAAATCTAATTGCGCTCTCTCAATTTTGTTATCCCCAATATTACAGGGGCACCCGGATCGTTATACTTCAGCGAGAGGTCACTCCAAAGTAATGAGCATATGTTTTGTGCTAAGAACACCTTCTTCTTTACCTTTAACCTACGTTTAACCATTAATAAGTCCTTAAGAAACTTTGCATATGGGGATATTGCTTGATTGCCTTAAGAAAAGGTAAATTAAGCTTTACTTGCTTAAGCACTTCCAAAATATCTTCACGGGAGGCCCCTTTAGGGGGATGAATGAACTGTTTAGGGTAAGAAGCGTTATTAGGGGGTTTCATTACTACCTTGGGCCTAATTGTGTCCTCTTTATCACTCTCTTCCAAGGGGGCATATTCATCGCTTTCTTGTTGGGCGAAACCTCCTTGTCCTTTTTCTCATCGTGTGGGGGAGGTGACAAGTTAAAAAATTTACCACTACGTAGAGTGATAACCACTTGACATTACTCTTTGTTCTCGTTGGTAATAGAGCTAACACAATTTTAACCTTGGGGAGGTCTTTGGCCTTGGTAGGGAACTTGACTTTATATTGGACACTTAGGGAAGATTGCAACTTAGACAAGGACGCCTTTAAATCGATAAAATTTTTGACGTTTTGAGTGTATATCGATGACTGAGTTTGTCTGAATTAGGCTAAAGTATCCTCGAGAATCTTCTGTTGTGGGATTATATAAGGCACATGAGGGGGTGCTGGCATAGGTGGTGCTTGTTAATATGGTGGGAGTGGTGGCGGTTGTTGGGTAAATATTGGATTCAGGTTCATCGTTACGTTCGATTGCATGAACTAACACCGGGATGGTTTCACCACGGGAGATTTATGAATTCCCATGAGGGGCGTTAAAATTACCCTTATAGACTCCCACCACCTCAACTTTCTCTTGGAGCATAACTTTTTACGTGGGTATCGTTGGACATTCCTTTGTTCAATGTCTTGCCTCACAAATTGTGCACACCTCCTCTCTAATTGCTCAAGTGGATCTAGATACGTATCTCCCCTAGCTTCGACCTTGTAATCTAACCTCTTGGCTAGTTGATTAATTTGAAGTTTTAATTATGCTTCCTTATCCAATTGATAAAGTCCGGACACTGAAGGAGCCATGGACGTGTATCTAGGTTTGAGTTGGGTATTTGGATCCGATGTGTCCCACGCTTGGTCCTCCCTATCGTTCGCGTCTAACCTTAAGAACTCTCCCAAGCACATAGTTCCAACAAGTTGTTTGGAACTTAAGCTTATTCCATGATAGAAGTAGCATATGAGTCTCCACTTTATAAAATCGTGGTGTGGGCACATGTTGAGTAATTTGTTGAACATCTCCTAAAATCTATCGAAAGGCTCATTTTCGTTTTGCTTAAAGGTATGAATTTGAACCCTAATAGAATTGGTCCTATGCGAAAGAACTTTTGAATAAACTTAACTTGCATATCCCTCCATGTACCTATCGAGTTCGATGCTAGTGACCAAAGCTAAGTGTTGGCCTTGTCCTTAAGAGAGAAGGAAAAAATCTTGAGGACACTACGTCTTGGGTGCAATTTTGGTCATTAAAAGTCTCACACGCCTCCTATAAGTCTCTAATGTTGAGGTAGGATTTTTCTTACTCCATACCGTGAAATCTTGGGAGAATCTGAATCATCCCATTCTTAAAATGAAACTACCCCGCATTATACTAAAATATAACACATCCCGGAGTGACGGCTCACTCGAGGTATAGGATGTCTCTTATGGGGTGACACGACATCACTCCATCACCCATCACAAAACTAGCATTGTCAGACATTATGATCTCACTTAACGAATCGATATCCACACCGAATTCCCTAGACGTGTGACTCGCAGTCTGACTCGTGATAGAGTTGTGCGGTGTAGGAGGTGGAACCCAGAAATTTGGAACATTTGGAGTGTGCGGGCTATCAAGATTGAGTTCGACTATAGGATTTTGGGGTACCGCGGGAGGAATAGGATTGGAATTGAGTTGAGTGTTTTTCATTTAAAGCACGAGAAAAAAAAACAGATTTTTTGGATATTTTGATATTTTTGGATTTTTTTTTTTTTTGGATTTTTGGGTTTTATAAAAAAAAAATGGTTTTTTATAAATCAAAGTTTTAGATGAATTCGACCTAACCTAGTATGTCTACCTAGTCCTCGACAACGGCACAAAAAACTTAACGCGGCTCTAAATGTATCTCTAGTGCATGTAAATTCAGCTCAAGCGTAAGCCGATCGCATAGGTAATAATCCGATAAAGTCGAGTATCAAGCATAGGGAATAGGACCTAAAATCATAACAACTACTAAATAAGGTGTTTAAAATATAATGATCGACTCATTAAAAAGAAAGGAAAAGGTGATAAACTTTATGAAGTTTTCTATGTAACTAGTGCAACCTAATTCACAAATGCAAACAAATTAAATTAATGCACGACTACTTTTTGATTTTTGAAATAAACTATGTGAGAAAATAGAGTCAGATTACAATCCCCCAAACCATCGGTAATTATGTCGGATATAAAACATTCAAGAATCTAGTTTACAATTGAAAGAAAACATCCAATTTACCTAAGTACTCAACATATGAAGATTTCACTCCTCACAATATCAAGTAAAAAATATATTGAAATGTGAACGATAAATTATCGACACGTGTATTATATTCTTAAACATTTCGATCACCTAGGGCAAATGAAACTAGAAAAACCCTACATGATTTGTCCCGACAAGATTTCGAACCTCTAAATTATTTATTAAATTTTATTCAATTTTATATCCCAAATTACCTAGGTTGGGTTATTGTATCCCAACCCTCTAAAAACTTAGTCGTACATGGAATAATCAACCTTATGCATGGTTTCTATGTCGCATGGAAACATAATAACGTATAGATTGGAAGAACACATATATTCAATCACAATTGCAGAGGGAATAATGGATATAACTTAACGGATTGAATCTTGAAAAAAAAAGGAGAGAAATATAAATCTTGTATTGATGAAAACTGCAAAACTATAACAAAAATTTGTAATCTTTTGTTCTTCTTCTTTCTACCTTTCTTCATTGCCTCTCAAGTCTGAAAAATTACGTTAAAACTAATGTCTAACAAGTCTAATTAAAAGTTACAACTACTTGGGGTCGTTTTGGAAGAACTCCAAACGCGTACAACTCTCTAGCTAAAAAATAGGAATAAACTAGAAATCTCGTTTCTGACAAACAGAAACAGTACGGCCAGGGATGACCCGGTCGCCCCGATGAAATTTTGAATTTCCTCTTTTTCCCCTATAATCTCTTCTCAACTTCGAATGAGCATAATTTCTCCACCGTAGCTCGAATTTGGATGTCGTTTCTTCCAATATGCTCATAGCTTCAAAATCTTCAACTTTCTTTAGTCTCTGTATCTAGGTTTGGGCAGTAAGATTACTTTAATGCCCTTAAACCTCCTTTCCTTCTTTTCTTTCTTTATTTTGGGTTCTCTCTTGCATTCACTTGCATAAAATACATGTAAAATAAGAGAGACTTTTCGAAAAGGGTTAGTATCATGATTATGAGATAAATCCATTCTAATTACACCGTACGGGACCATAAAATAATAGAAATTAAGGCGATAAATATGAAATATTTACACTGAATCACATTCATTTGTCTCAAGTCTTCTAATAGGTAATATTCCCTCGTAATCTTAAGATCTCTTAGTAAATCAAAATGACTTGAGTCTAAAACTTGTTTAAGTAGGTCTGAGGGTCCTAAGACCTCTGCATCATATTTTGATGCTTTTGAAGTCAAGATCGAGGCTCTTAAATAGGTCATACTACCTTAAAACCAGGGGATTTTTAGTACTTGTACTTTTTTTAGGACCGAAATCCCAAATTTTTTATATAAACACTTAGGCCCCAAAAAATATTAGGAATAAAGTCCAAAGAGTAAATCTATTATGGGTCATAAAACCCTAAATATAAAGTTCAGACTTGAAATTTGCTCCATAAAGGGTCCTAAGACCTCTTAAACATGTTTTGCTAAGGGCTAAAACCTTACAATATAAAATTTAATTATGCTACGGATCTTAAAACCTTATAATTTAGAAATATTTTCAACCTTAAGCCCCCAAATGGCTTCTTAGACCAGTGGATTTAGGCATTTTAAAATTGAATCCCCCCAATGGGTCGTAAGACCTCTTAGCTTAGAAATTTTAAACATTGAAGTCCCCCAAAGAATCCTAGGACGTATGGATATAGTATTGTGAATTTTTGAGGTCCATAATGGGTATTAATACCTCTGTACTTTGTAGTTTTGAACATTGAAGTCCTACAAAGGGTCCTAGTACCACTGAACCTTGTGCTGAGAAGTTTCGAGATCCATAATGGGAACATTTACATCTATACCTTTTCCCAACAGGATGAAAGCCTTGGGGAATATGTCTGAGGTTCCACATAGGTTCCTGAGACCTCTGAACATTTGCTTATAGAGTTGGGATCCCACATTTTTATTAAAACTAGGATTTTGGATAAATTTTTATATGTAAACATTTAGCCCCACATAATTATTTTAAAAATGAAAGTTTTTCTAAGTCTCAATCTTGTAAGTGTGGTTATAAACAGGACTTTTGATTTTAAATTTTGTCTTTTTTTCAAAAAAAAATAAGGGGGTTGGGAAAATAAATTTTCTAAGGTTTTTGCAATTTTGTACGATCTTGTGTTTTTTGGAAGAATTTTGGCACAAAGAGGGGCCTCTTAATTTTATGGGTCTTTATACCTTAGTCAATTAATTCAAGCCAAGGATGGAATCCATATAGCTCTTATTAGGTCATTAAATAAATTGGGTACTTTGGGAGTTAAGGATTAAAGCCTTTAACTTCACGAGCCATTAAACTGAGGTAGCGTGGACCACAACCATATATTTTGAGCCAAGTATTGAAGCTTTGAAACTTTTATTGGTTAATTAAATACCTTTGGGACTTTGTGAATAAATTATTAAAGCCTTGTAGCTCTGTGAGTCTTTGGACTAAGGTAACATGGATCTCATTTATGAATTTTAAGATAGGGAATTTAGCCTTTCAACTCTTATTGGTTCATTAAAGACCTTGGGGGCTTTGGGACTTAAGGTCAAAGCCTTACAACTCTATGAGCTTCGGACTAAGGTTTTGCGAACCTCGGCCATGTGTTCAGAGTTAAGGATTCAATCCTTATAACTCATATGAAACATTATATGAAGACATATGTTGTAATAAAAGATATCCCTCCATATCTTGAGATAGTAGTATCCTGACCTTGAAATCTTGGTCAACACACAAGGACCTTCCCACTCTGGGCCTAACTTTCCTCCATTTGGATTTTTAGTTTTAGAGGTGACCTCTCTTAGGACCAATTCCCCCCGCTTAAACTCTTTATGGCGGACTTTTTTGTCAAAGTAAGAGATTGTCGCCTTCTTATATACAACCATTCACATCAGCGCAACTTCTTTTTTCCCTCTATCCCATTTAGAGTCCTCTTGAGACCTTACTCATTGTCCCTTGTTCGAACTGATGTACCTTTTTTGTGGGACTTTAATATCTATTGGGATTAATGCATCGGTGTCAAAATTTGAGATAATTGGGTTTTTTCGATTGGACCTCTAATTGTGGTTCTATATGATAATAGTATGCTTGATAACTCCTCAGCCTATAGTCCCTTGGAAGTATCTAACCTCTTATTCAAGTCGTGGAAAATGGTTATGTTGGTTACTTCAACTCGATCATTGGCATGAGGATGACCTGGAGAAGAGTAGCGATTTCGTATGCCATAGCCTGAACATTACTCCCTAATTATGTATTTTCTAACTATTGATTGTTGTCTGAGATGATGGCCTTAGGCAGGCCAAACCTATAAGTGATTTTTTTCAGATGAAGTTGGTAGTTTTCTTCTCCTTGATGGTGTCTAAGGGATCAACCTCAGCCCACTTGGTCAAGTAATCAATGGTGATAATGTAGAATTTGTTTTGGCATTTACTAAGGGGTGAGGTCCCTACTCAATCCACTCCCCAATGAGCAAAGGCTATGGGCATAGCATCGAGGACATCTTCTCTACTGATTACTTTAGCATAAAGTCAAACCTCTAACATTTTTCACAATGTTGCACCAGGTACTTGGCTTTCGTCTCCAATATTGTCCACAAGTACCCTTATCTCATGACCTTGTGGATTAAGGTCTTTGGGCCTATATAAGCACCATAGACACCTTTGTGGAGGTATCTAAGAGCATAACGAGCCGCTAATGGGTTAAGTTATCTTTGAGGTGTTGAGCAATAACCATTCTTGAATAATACCCCCATTCTCCATGTATTATCGGGAAGTTATTGACTTCATTCATCTAGCTTGGAGCATATCTTTGGGCAGGACCCCGTCTTTGAGGTAATTCTTGATAGGAGTGGTCCAGTCTGAGCTATGATCGACCTCTGTAATGTTGATCTAAAGATGAGTGATGCTTTATTGGTCTAAGAATACAATAAGGACCTTTGGATCTACCTCATCTGATGAGGCCACTCTTGCGAGATGGTCAGCCCTTGAATTTTCTACTCGGGGGACCTTATTGATGTAAAATTTGGGGATTTTTTAGGGTATTTACTTCATAATTGCTAATTACCCTACCATCATATCACGTTTGGCCTCATATACCTTAGTGATTTTGTTGAGCACAAGCTAAGAGTCACTAATGGCCTCTACCTGTTCAAATTTTAGATAGATGACTAGGTATGAGCCTATCATCAAGGCTTCATACTCCTCCTCATTATTAAACGATTTATATTTAAAATGGATAGTAAGATAAATTTTACCTCTTTATACGTTACCAAATGAAATCCATCTTCACTGTTTGAGTTATTAGATGAGTCATCCACATGCAAGACCCATATTGGAGAGTTAGCATATATAGCTTGGAACAACGGCTGCTTTGGCTCTTTCTCCTTGGAACTTCTATTTCTGAATTCTAAGCCTATCTTTTTACCTCTTCCAGGTTATTAAACTTCGTAATGAAATCAGCTAAGTCCTGAACTTTGATAATGCTCTGAGGTTGATATGTGACATCAAATTACCCTATCTCCACAGACCATTTGACAATCCATCTTAAGGTATCAAGCTTGTGAAAAATCTGTTGGAGGGGTTGATTGGTCATAATAATAATGGTGTAGGACTGGAAGTAAGGCCTTATATGCTTAGTTAAGGTGATGAGGTAAAAGGCCAGCTTCTTTATTTTGGGATACTTACTCTCAGCTCCTTGTAGAACTCAACCGACATGGCAAACGGGGTACTGAACGCCAAACTCCTCACGGATCAGAGTTAAGTTAATTGTGATTGATGAGGCATCAAGGTATAAATTCAAATATTCTCCAGTGATGGTCCTTGACAGTAGAGGTGGGGACCCTGGGTACTTCTTGAGGCTCTACAAATCTTCCTAAACTTTAGGAGTCCATCGAAGACTTTTTTGAGTATTTTGAATAATGGCCTTGGATATAAATCAAATGTGGTCAATAACTCTCCCAATTAGTCTTGGACCTCTTTAACTGTTCGTGAATACGTTATGTCCAGTATGGCTTTAATTCTCTCCGGAATGAACTCTATTCCTTGCCTAGTGACCATGAATCCAAGGAACTTGCCTCCAATAACCCCAAAAGTACATTTTTCTAGGTTGAAGCTCATTCGATTCCTTCTCAAAATGGTGAAGGTCTCCATGAGGTTATGGACATGTTTTGAACCTCTAAGATTTTGACCAACATGTCATCATCATAGACATATATGCTCTTTCCAATATGGTCTTTAAAAATGGAGTTCACCACCCTCTGATAGGTTACACCAGCATTCTTTAGTCCAAAAAGTATAACTTTATGAAAGTAGGTAACTTTATCTATAATGAATGAGGCATTTTCCTCATCGACAAGGGCTATCTTTATTTGGTAGTACCCAGAGTATGCATGCATAAATGAGAATACCTCATAACCTGTGGTTGAGTCCACCAGTGTGTCAATATGCGATAGAGGATAGTAGTCTTTAAGGAAATCCTTATTGAGGTCAGTAAAGTTAACACACATCCTCCATTTTTTATTGGCTTTGTTCACAAGTACCACATCAGAAATCCATTCTGGGTATTTGACCTCCCTGATGGAGTTAGTTACTAGAAGCTTGTCAACCTGCTTAGCCACAGTATTATTCCTCTTAAAACTAAAGATCCTCTTTGAGGGTAGGGCTCATATCAACCCCAATCTCTACTTATCTATTGGTATCCTCTTCATTAATGCATATGGTGATCAGAGCCTCAATTGGCTCACCTCTCTGCTCTTTATTTTCATCTCATCGATCTAAAGTATCCACATTCAACAACTCTATGCCTACGCTCTCTAGAGGGAGCTTAGACATTGGTAGTGGATGAGATATGACCTCTGACAAGACTTCTATGAACTTTCTGAGATGAACGACTCTGAAAAGTCTCTGATGATTTCTTCTTCTTTTTAATGGAAGTGATGTAACATTTTTGAGCTTTCTTTTGATCTTTAAATACTTCTCCCACACCCTGGGGTTTGATAACCTCATTACCAACCTCTCAATTAAGATGACAACGTCTAAATTATTGAACGATGGTATGTCCAGGATTACATTGTAAGTTGAGGGGATATCCACCACTATAAACTTGTTACAGATGGTTCTGCTGCAATCTTTGGAACCAGGGGTAAGGGGGGAGAGTGACATATCCTAAGGAATAGGTACTCACTTCATTGAATCTAATGAGAGGAGTGGCGACAAGTTGCATATGTTTTGTGCCAAGTCCCATAGACTCAAAGGCGCCTAAGAACATGATATCTATAGATATTCATATGTCAACTATGACCCTCATCATGTTAGCATTCCCCAAGATCATTATTATTACAAAGGGGTCGTCATGAGACAAATAGACCATTTTAATGTGTGTTTCTAGAAAGGCCATCATTCCAATGCCCTTGGGAGCTTTATGTGGGAGAGGACATGATCGTATTTTACTCCCTCATATTGGATGCTCCTGAGGTAGCCTTCCTGGTTATGGAAGAGATTCCACCTCTAGAAAAGCCTCTATAGATACTTTGGACATCAATCAAAGGGATATAGTACTCATTTTCGTTGTTTTTATTGTTGCACTGACCTTTGCTCGCATATTTGGCCATAAATTCTTTGAGGTATCCCCTCTTGATCGCCCCATTGGTGGCCTTTAACCTTAACGTAGTCACTGATGTTATGGCCATGGTCCCTGTGGAACCTTCTGGACTTAGATTTATCTCACCTCTCCTCTATAGCCCTCATGGTCTTGGGCAGAGGTAGGAGATCCTAAACAACTCCTGCTATAAAGACTTATTCGATGGTGGTTGTGCATGGAGTGAAGTGTTTGACCTCTGAAGGCCCATTTTTTCCTCCACCCTTCTTCTTCTTAGCCTCAGTTATCTTTGAGGTCTCCTCGATATGGGAGAAGACATATTTTATCATTTCCTGTTGGGAAGAGGCTTTGGCATGCCTTTTTCAGATGGCATCATCAAAATTCATGTACTTTTGATCTCTTTTAAGCAAACGAATCGTGGATTTTTTAAGCTTCTCGATAAAAGACCTCAGCAAGTCTTCTGAGGTGAGACCTGAGATGAAGGAATCCACACAGATCGTGTCATTTATATCATCAACTTAGAGAGACTCTTGGTTTTATCTCTTGAGCTATTCTCAGAGAGTTTTGTCGAGTTTTTACCTAAAATAGGAGAGGGAAGTGACAGGCTTCCTCATCTTTTGAGCTCAAATAAAATGGCTAATAAAGGATCTTGTTGTCTCAATAAATATCCCAATGGTCCCTTATTTGAGCATGGTAAACAAATTCCTAATTGTTACCCTAAACTTAGCGAGAAAAGATCTGCTTAAGACCTCATCTAGGGTGTCTAGTAGGAGCATAATTCATCTGTAGGTCTCCAAATGATTAATGATATCTTTAGACCCATCGAATGGTTAAATAGTAAGCATCTTCCACTTTGGGGGAAGAGCATAGTGCTGAACTACATTTGAGAAGAGAGACAATGTCATTTAGAGAGCCAACTCAATGGTGTTAGGAATTTATGTCTTATACTAGTTGAGGACATTTCCCAACCAGTATTCTATCTCCTTAATTTCATTGTCCCAGGGATTGTCAACACTGGAACCACCTTGGGATTGATATCATAAAAGTGATAGCATGTCCTTGACAGAAATACGCGTCACTGGTCGCTAGGGGGGCCTTAGGAACACCCTCTAGATTATTTTCTCCTTTTAATCAGGACTCGTGGTTTCCCTTAGTAGAACTATCTTCTGGTCTAGTTGGTTTTTCTACCACATGTGGTAGGGGAAGCCTGTTAAGAATGACAGTTAGCTATTCTTAGAGCGCCTTTTTCCAAGCCTCCATTACTTTAAGAACGAGCCAAAATGGCATTGGTTGGCATCTTGAAATGAGTAAGATGTGTGTTTAAAAGAAGTAGAACTTGTAGTTACCACAGATGGTGCCAAACTGATGGGTGTTCATATCGTATATGACCTCAGACCCATAGGTGCTCCCCTCTGGACCTCAGACCGGTAAAAGGAAATAAGTTTCAAAGTGTGACACAAATGTTTAAACTTATTCAAACCTCAGATGGGCATCCTACATCCACTATCAAAGTGTGCTACACTGTTTATTAGATTAAAAGGAGTTATTAAAAATTAGGAGACCTCTTATGCTTTAGTTAAGAGAGTATGAACTCCCTGCAGCCTTTATCAACCATCCAAAGGACCTTAAGAAGTATGATAGACTCATATAAAAGTTCCTGGGTGTTGATTTAAGGATCAACAAGGTATATAATGTATAAAATAATTGGAAATGATCCAAGTTATAGGTTTATGATCATAATAGGGGGTTGAGGGAGTATTGAACAGTGACTAAACCCTTATGAATGAAAACATTGTTCGTTCTTTGAGAATATGGTGACTTAAATGTTCATTTAACCTACCCCATCCTTCTATTTATATTCAAACTCTAATAGAGAGAATCAATGGACTGTCACAGCATGGTTATGATGGCTCTGAGGTTTAACGGCATCAGCAAGTGGGTGGAGTGTTGGCTAAAGATTTCGCAGGTGATGTAAGGTAATTGTTGAGTGCATTAAATACAGATTGGAGCCTTCAATGCAAGTGGGTTGAAGTGGTGACGATAGATGAAATGGTGTTTTTCTTTTCACCTACCCGCAGGACTGGTTTTAAAAACATTATTGGAGGCTTGGGAACTCAGGAATGGTCATGGTACTACTATATGGGTATCAAAAGCTTTTTCATAATTGTAAGGACATTTTTCCCCATTGTCAATATGTATGTCATACGCCGTTACACCATTGAAGAAATTCAAGATCGCATATACATCAATGGATTCGAATATCAAAACGTCTTCAACATCATAACCTCCACGAGAATGAACTTGGTAAAGTTTTGTTTTTAAGTCCCTTAAAGTTTCATACTTAGTATTGGGAATTTTTTTCTGAAATATTATTTATAAAAATAAGAAGTAAGTTTTTTCAAGCAAAAAGAGGCTTTTAAAAGACTTTTTATTTTCTGGTAAATCGGATCGATCCGCCCCTTTTAAAAAAAGAACCGATCCGCCTCCAGACCGGTCTGCCTCTATACCGGATCGATCCACTTTGCCAAAAACAGTATACCCCGGATCGAATGCAAACCGATGAAGCCACTTTTAAAAACGAACCGGTCTGAGGTCGGACCGATCCGCTTTGGATAATTTCGCACAGATCCGTGAGATTTTTTACCACCGATTCATATTTCTTATATATATTACTTGTTCGGTGGTGTATTTCTTTAAGTCTTTGAGAAAACGTTTTTAAGAGTTCAAACACAACAAGACTTCTATTTTTGATGTGCCAAACATCTTTTTGATTCACACATAAAAATCCCAATTACTTTTTTTAATCTTTTGGAACCCTAGAAGACAAGCTTTGTTATTGTTCAATCTTTATGGGGAGATCTTTGTAACCGAGGGCTACGTGTCATTGCTGAAGGAGTCTCTACAAAGCGTTATGATTGTGTGTCATTGAGCAGAGCTGCGGTTCTTCCTTGGTTGTTTGGGCTACGAGTCCTTGGAGGGTGCTGCGTGTATTCTCTTGCTGAGTTCAAGACTGCGTGTCTTTATGGGTTGGCTGCGCGTTGATCCATTGCAGATTTCTCTATGTAATTGTAAGTTGCGATTTATATATTCATAGTGAAATAAAGGTTTTACCCGAAAGGAGTTTTTTCCTGAAATCTATGTCTCAGCATATTTACTGTGTCGCATGCTTTATTTTTTGATGGGTTGATTTAGATGCATGTTTAGGGGCTGTATTTATTTGTTTTAAAACTATACTCTAAATTAAATAAGGGTTCTTGGAAACTTGCGAATTTAATTTTATCAATTATCACACAGTCGCACTCTTCAATAATGACACGCCTCGATGCTGAAAGTAAAATAGACTCAATAGGTTATTTCTCCTTAGATTGAGATCTTCTCTGGGCGTCAGTTATGGTGGTACTTTGGTACTCTGGTCTATAAAATTAGTTGAAGAGACATGTTGGAACGACTGACCCTTATAAGAGGAAGAATAGGTGACTCACTACACCGTAATAGACATTTTGCAACTAATAGAATGTTTAATTTGTAAGTGTTTATGACACTTACAAAATTTATAATGGATTTTGACACTTACAAACGTTCTAGGTGCTCAAAATCGTTGTAAAATTTGTAAATTTATTAGTACCAAAACCTAAAAGTGTTACATAGTCCCCCAAAACTGTAAAGAAACTTTAGCGTTCATAATTTCCCTCCCTCTTCTTAATTCGCCATCCCACGACGGCCTCACACTGAAATCGCAAACCCAAAAAACCTTCATAGTTGAAAAATGCAAACCCAAAAGCCTTCATACAGTGGTCAAATTTTGGATCCTACATAGGATGGTCAAAATCACAAGCCTTCGTACGATGGGCAAACCAAATCGTAGGTACAATCATTGTTTCAATCGTAAACAAAATTGTGGGAACAAGATATGCAATCTTCATACTGAACATATGATTTCATTTTTTCAATAGCAAGTTCTTCATTAAGGTAAGATAAAATCTAGTCTTCCCTTTCATGCTTATAAATAGTAATTTCTACCTAAACATTAAGTTAATTGGTAAAGCACGTTAGATAAAATCTAGTTTTCCCTTTCATGTTTATAAATAGTAATTCGACCTAAACATTAAGTTAATTGGTAATGGTTTAACCTTATTTTATGAAAATTGTAATTTGATATGTGAATTCATGTTAATTATAGGAATTGTGAATTGATATGTTAATTCATTTTGATTTTAGTTTGGAAATTATAATTGTAATAAAAATCACATGTATAGAAAAGAACATTACGAAAATTGGAATATTACTATGCTTGAAACCCTTAGTTATTGAAGTTGGATTTAAAACCTTTCCTATTTAAATTTTGGACTGTAAGTAATTTAAATTAGTGGTAAATTTATATGCTAATACATGTATGTAGCTTAATCACGCCTTGAACAAATCTCTCACATGTTCTTGATTCTAATGGAAATAATCCATGGAAAATACTTAAAGTATTGAAATTTAATTCAATGGGCATGTTTTAGTTATGGTCAGTCTATTTAAAGGAATGTGGATTTTTATGCATGTATGTTGGAATCAAGTTATCATACAGCTTTCACATGATTATTATTCTCCTTATGAATTGTATCACTCAAAATGATAGAGTACAATCTTAAATGTCTGAACTTAGTTTTCAAAAATAAATCCTGTGAGATGTTGCTCCTTGGACATACTGAAAGCATACAAGTTTAAAGATACGAATCTAGACGTATAAACTACAAGAAATGAAAATTTCATAAAAGTATTAACTATCCCTTAGGCTTATATAATAAAGAGGGACGTGTATGGATAATCATAGTTATAGGCATGTCTCGGTATAATGACATGGTTGTAAGTTTGTTTGAATGTGATTATGGATTGGGGGTGGAATCGTGGATTGGTTGTCTTGGTCCGCGACAGATTAAAAAAGGCAGACATTTGCGCTAGTGACCTGAGTGGTTAGTTGAGATCTATTTGATTTTGATTTATTTCTACGTTGGATAAAATGTGGTGGACTTACATGTTAGTCACAGGTTATTTTGTGTACTATTGACCCTATAACTATTCCCGATTTTATGATTTGGTGTATTAGCCACCCCATAGTTAGCTAGGGGTTAATCTTGGTTATACTTGTGATGATATTATCATAATATTAGGTGTACTAGTGGTGTCTTAATTAATGAGGACTATTGGGTTTTAAAAGAGTTCATAAATGCATTATAATAGATAACATCGATAATAGTGCAGTGATTTAATGTACAACTAATATAAATCTGTTGATTTATTAGTTATATACATGATTGACAGTTTGCTTACTTAGTTTGCATAGCTTTTTATCTTGAGGTGGGCCTGACCCATTGCATTGTTATCTAGGGGCACGTAAAACTTAGTTTCTTCTCTTATCATCATCGATTCACCATTTCAATCATCGCCAGTTAGAGATGTAGGTTTTGGAGTTTATATTTACTTTCATGTTTTTGGGTGATGTGAGGTTTATCTTTTACCTCATTAGATAACGTACTCAGTTTATATTTAAGTTTGAGGTTTTGAAGATAGTAGTTTAGCATTTTATGTTTTGGATTATGATGTCAAATATTAACATTTCATCTTTTATAGTTAGTGGTGGTGATTAATTTTATTCTACTCTTCATTTTTTTATTGAGGGCATACAAGTTGCACTCTGCTTTGTTCATCTTTACCTATTATTTTCAATTCATGCTACGAATATTATTTAATTATTTAACAACCTATATAATTTAATAATTAGGTTTTATCAACCTGAATATTAAAATATATAGGGTGCCACAATTAGTATCAAATCATGGTACTAGACAATGTAGGTTCCATAGGTCCATTCAAGTCATCACTGTGGCATTCTGTGATACGTTTATTTTCTTTGTACTCTTGTCATACAATTCGCAGTACTAATAAGAGTTGTGTGTCATAATTGAGATGGCACCGAAGAAGAATACCCATACAGTTGCACGTGTTGCTAAGACCATTCCTGCAGCCCCAGCACCACTAACATCACTCTTATTGCCTATACTAATAATCCTAACACCCATTGCTCAAGGACAGTTCCACTTCGGAGGGCAGCATCTGTCATAGTTGATTTCATAGGCTATACAGATAAGGTTAGCAGCGGGCAGACAAAAGAGGACACTTGAGGCACCCCAACCAGTGGCATCATATCCCACATCGGATTATGAGAAGATCATAAAAGCATTTATAAATAAGAGACCACCTACGTTCTCCAGGGTAAAATTATTGCGGTGTTAGGATATTACGCGTCACCTGAACCTTTTGTCATGCACTGATGTGCAAAAGTAGGTTGTCAACACTTTACATCTTATTGGAGATGCTCTCCAGTGGTGGGAGAGTGTGACTATAGTAGAGCAGAGAGATGAGTTGTTATATGCAGAGTTCATGGTGAAGTTTAATGAGAAGTGCTTCCCCAAGTCGATTTGGTTATAAAAGAAGACAGGGTTTCTTCTACTTCACCAGGGGAACCATACTGTCACAGAGTATGAGAAATAATTTACAAATATATATTTTTCTCCCGAGGAGGTGGATACGATGAAGAAGAGGATATGGTGTTTTGTGAAGGGTCTCATTTACCCTATATGAAAATTTCAGATGGTAAACCTAACATACACCACCTACACACATATAGTAGATGTTGAACTTACACTTTGTTGTGACCGTGGAGAGCATAACAAGAGGTATGAGAAGGGGGCGATAAGAGTGGGCCAAAGGAAGATCAATGATTCGTTGAATACTATAAGGCACCCCAGGGACCATAGGGCCAAGGGTCGTGGAAGAGATTATAATATAATCAATAAAGGCCACACCAGACTGGATAGGGGTAGCAGTCGCATGTGAGACATAGGGAGACTCCCCCGAGACCATTTTTATGGATTTGTTTTAGGTATAGTGGCACTTGACACATAAATAAGGAATGCCCAAGCGAAGGCATGTCCGCTGAAAAGAACGTTGTGCGATATCAATTTGAAAAAATTCGCAAATTTCAACCATAAACTTATTTAATTAGAGTCAATTTTAAACCAAGTTAATTCAGCCCATAAACATACAACTACGTGTGTACATGTGTCAAACCATAATAAACACGAATATGCAAACTCAAATATTTCAAAAAAATCCCCGAAGAGCAAAACCTTTCATTTCACTGTAAATTAAATTACAATTTACAATCACAATGAAATCTGCCATAAGTTTACCTTAGCAAACCTACACAGACACGCAGCCTAGAGTTAGCAATGAATACCACGCAGTGAACCCACACGGACCGCAGTCCAATCTTCAGCAAAGAAATACCCTCAAGTACTCCTCAATAACACGCAGTCAACAGCCCAGTACCATAAAAGGCACCTAATTCAGCAGCATAAAATTCCAGCAAAAATATGTCTTGGGTTCCACAAAAAGACACACATAAAAGTTATTGGGATTGTGAATTGAAAACAACTTTTGAACCCTTAAACTGTTGGAGAAGAAAACAAAATTGCACAAGCAGTTATCGAAACAAACGGATTTTTTCTCTGCGAAAGTCTTCTCTACCTCAAAAATGTAAGTTGAATTTCCCTTATATAGCAATGAGTAAGGCAGCAGCTCATTTGACCCAGAAGGATCGTCGCTCAAACAATGTTGTATCTCACTTAAACGATGATAGTTATCGTTCGAACGAGAAAGCATCTCGCTTGAACTAATCTGATCTCATTCGAACGAGATCAGCGTCAATCCCTAGGCACGCTACAGGACTTAGAAAAATTCTGAAAAACTTTAAACCTTTAATCCTTCGAAATCAATAATCGTTTTTAACACAAAAACTTGTACAGAAAATATTTTTGAAAAAGTAACTTTATAAAAACCATTTATTATAATTAGAAAAAAAAATTAACCTTTATAAAAAATATCCCAACATTTTTAATATGAAATGCAAATGGAACTTAAACATAGTTTTACCAAAATCAACTCGTCGGTGTTTTAATGTTGAAGACCACTTGAAATTCGGATCCGTCTTTTGTTGATGTAAACTTCCTCAATTCTTCAACGACTTGTAGCGGTATACGACATACTTAATTGTGACGGACATTTATAAAATCATGTCCTTACAAATCTTCCCCTGTGTCTATGCCGGTACAAGATAAAATAATCTGAATTATCAAATCAAAATGCCTATATAAATCTAATACCCTCCCATGAACCCAAAACTGAAAAGGTACTAAGCATATAGGTCTGAAACTTTTCTTCAAATCTTCAACATCAAATCTTCAAATCTTTAAGTTTTTCTCATCAGCGAGTGTAGAATATATTCTTCAAATCAATTATAAGAATAAATCAATTATACACATGAGACAAAGCAAATACCTTCGTGATGCATCGAGTTTGAAATCATATAAGAATAAATCAATTAATAATCAAATCTCCCCCATAATTCGATTTCCCCATTTTTATTTGTCCGAAATAGACAAGAAAATGAATAAACAAAAAAATGGAGATGTCACGAAAAAAAATTGCATAGCACGTATGGATCAAACTATGCATGCAAAGGATATACTCAAAAGCATCCACAAACTATTTTTGATTTTTCAATATTTCATACAAAAATGCAAAAATTCATTTTACAAAAATCACATACCGTGAATTTACACTAAGACAACCAAATCATGAATACGGAATGAATAGGCAAATTAACACAATCAAACATAACAGATGTGCACGATGTATACGTGTACTCCTATCGAATGAATCTCAAAATCATCCTTATGTGTTAAAAAGTGTTGAATTTAAATGACATCGACTCAATCCATCGATACATCAAAGTCAAGAATGATCCCCACGCCAATAACATTCTAAAATTATGATTGCTTTTTCATGACAATGTTAGGACGTGCAAACCCGTTTTTCAATTCTTTCCATCCAAACTCCCTCATAAATAATAATCATTTATTTTATTTTATTTTATTGAGGTGGGTCCTTTTTGGCATATTTATATTTTATTGCCTTTAAAAAAAATTTGGATCTTTTAAACGGTGGCTTTCACGACGAGTTAATTTTGAACTCTCGCAGCCCTTTCTTGTGATTCACTCATCATATTTTGTTGCAATTAAATTCCTGATGGTAAATAGTTCTTACATGCACTACTTCCATTGTTAAGCTTTATCTTAGTTTATTTTAAAGACATAATTGAGATGACAACACTCTGACCTGTATGTGATAAATAAGTATAATAATCAAATAAATACGTGCAAGTGTGTATTAAAGGAACTTATGAGTCAAACATGTAGGTAGTAATAACTAATCACATCTCAATGGCTCAAAATATTGTAAAGTACAAAATGAAATGATGACGCATATCAAAACATTATCAAATCATCACATGATATGGAATGAAATTATGACTCTGTCATCCTAAATGTCCATTCATATACGGTGTAAAATAAAATACAAAACTCCTTTTGCTTTTTCCAAAAAATTTATCAAAATAAAATCTTTTTGTATTTTTCAAAAAAATTCAAAAATAAAAACTAATACAAAAAGTACACAAGTCATAACACTAGCAATAATATAACACGAAGCACAACTAATGTATGATAAACATGCGAACACAATCATATATATGATATTGCAAGAGAATAATCATGTGCAACTAATCGAGAATCAACTAGTCTGACATCTAGTGCCTCTAAAAGTAATTTCCTAATCCAAATAGGTGTGCAACGACGAATGGGGGTTTTAGGAACCATTGGAACACTATAATTCAACTTCCTATATCTTTTTAGAAGATCGAAATAGAAACGCCTAAGGTGACCTTTCCTACCACCATGTGAACATGTGTAAACGGGTGGAACGAAACCTATGGGTTTATCCTTTTTAATGTCCTTGGGATTTATTGACCCTCTAAAACAAATAATGGTCTTGGCTTCGACACTCGAATCATGAGAACACGATGAGCCACTACCATTGCTACCAACACTACTCAAGTCTGTCAAATCATTTTTTATCTCCAAATTTTTTTACTCAAGTAAAGAATTAGCCTCTTTCAATTTTAGGGACTCCTTCTCTAAATTTCCAATAACTCCTGGAAGGTTATCACGTTCATTCTTAAAATGCGTGCACGTATCCCTAAGAGTCTCCTCACGTGCCACAAACTCATCGAGTAAAATATTTTTGTTCACTTTGGCACAAACACAAATCATAGAATTTTTAAAGTCCTCCAATTATTTTTCTAAAAAATAAGACTCTATCATCACTCTCCTTTTTGAACAATTTTAACGCATTAAAGTCAGGGTCCAAAAAAACAAATTTATCATGATAAAAATATCTTTGAAATTAAATTGTTTGCAGAAGATCGATGGCAGATTTAAAACGACAATTTTCTTTTTCCAAAAAATCAATTCTTTTGGAAAATGTCAAATTCAAACTATTTAAATCATCAAAATTCTAACTCCTATCATCAAGAAGGGGCATCCGATTACATGAGTGCTCCATCGGAAAAATTATAATTTTTCCACAAAAATAGATTTTTTAAAAAAATCTATATCACACAATTTCGCAGAAAATAGGAATACTCGGTAAATCTGAATAACTTGATCTGATACCAATTTCAAGAGAACGTTGTGCGATATCGATTTGAATAAATGCACAAATTCCAACTACAAACTTATTTAATTAGAGTCAATTTTAAACCAAGTTAGTTCACCCCCTAAACATACAACTACGTGTGTGCGTGTGTCAAACCATCATAAACACAAATATGCTAACTCAGAGATTTCAGAAAAAATCCTCGAAGGGCAAAACCTTTTTATTTCACTATGAATTAAATCTAAGTTTACCTCAGCAAACCTACATAGACATGTAGCCTAGAGTCAACAATGGATCCTATGCAGCGAACGCACACGAACCGCGGTCCAATCTTCAGTAAAGGAACACCCTCAAGTACTCCTCAATGACACGCAACCAACAACCCAGTACCATAAAAGGCACCTAAATCAATAGCATAAAATTCCAGGAAAAATATGTCTTGGATTCCATAAAATAACTCACATAAAAGTAATTGGGATTTTGAATTGAAAATAATTTTTGAACCTTTAAACTATTGGAGAAGAAAAACAAAACTGCACAAGCAGTTATCGAGAAAAAGTTTTTTCTCTCTGCGAAAGTCTTCTCTACCTCAAAAACGTAAGTTAAATGCCCTTTATACCAGAAGGATTGTCGCTCGAACGATGTTGCATCTCGCCTAAACGATGATAGTTATCGTTCGAATAAGAAAGCATCTCGCTTGAACTAGCATGATCTCGTTCGAACGAGATCAGCATCAATCCCTAGGCTCGGTACGGGACTTAGAAAAATTTTGAAAAATTCAAACCTTTAATCCTTCGAGATCAGTAAACCTTTTTAACATAAAAACTTATATAAAAAATATTTTTAGAAAACTAACTTTATAAAAACCATTTATTATAATTAGAAAAATAATTTAACCTTTATAAAAAAATATCCCCAAACATTTAATATGAAATGCAAGTGGAACTTAAACATATTTTTACCAAAATCATGTCGTCGGTGTTTGAATGTTAAGGACCACTTGAAATTCGGATCCGCCGGATTCGTCTTTTGTATATGTAAATTTCTTAAACTCTTTGACGACTTGTAAAGGTATATGACATACTTAATTGCGACGGACATTTATAAATTCATGTCCTTACGCTGGCCAATAGGGCCATTATAGATAGGGTTAGTGCACGCAGCGCCACTAGGTCCAGTATTGATAGGGTCAACAGGGTCATGGACTGCAGGACTTTAGACCCAATTATAAACAACAGCAGAGGCAAAAATAGTTTCCAACTCTTCTAGATTCGAGGCATCAAGCACTAATGACATTTCTAGCAACACCAACTGCAGTATCTCTGTAATGACCCCACTTTTATGTGCTCATATGTATATAGTTTGTTTTTACACTCATGCGTTACTTACTATCTTATCAATGTTGTATTATTAGATATGTGGTGTTATTGGCTATCAATATAACAAACCCCATTTTTAAATATGAAGAATCAATCGTAAATAGGATCATATCCAAGTCTTATGACATATCTTAAGGTATATAATAAAGTTTTGGGGTAGAAAATATATTTTTATGAAACTTTAGGGACTAAAATAAAAATATAAAAGGGTCATTTTGTAAATAAAATATTTTCAACAACCTCTAAGAAATATTGAAAATATATAGTGTGAAATTAACAAAATACCCTTCATGTGTGAAATGACCTTTATACCCTTATCACCTTTCCATCACGTGCTCGTCACCTCTACCTTACACATGTCGTCTTCAGAGAGAAAGCTAAAACACTTGTCATCATTTGGTGATGTAAAGACTTCAAGACCACCCCGAAATGCGACACCCAAACGATGACTTGCCACTGTAAATGCTTGATCACCTAGACACAAGTCAACACCGTAATACTTTTGGAAACCAATAAATAGGGCCTTAGGGTTCATTTGAAACTCACAACAATTCCTTGAGAATTATAGTAAGAAAGAGTGATAGGAAAAATGGGAAATATCTTAAGAAGGAGTTATATAATTTCGAAGAAAGAATTCATTTCGTAGGTATGATTTTATTTAAATGTTATAATGCATTTTTATAGTTTTAATTTCGTATTTTATAGCTTTACTTAGTAGTTATGCTGGTAAAACACACTAAAGACTTTACTAATCAAAACTTAAAATTTGGAAACAATCTAAATCTATTTTGTTTTAAAAATATGTCAACTTGTTTGAAAAATATATATATACGCTTTTTAAAATGATTTTTGAAGCAATTGCTCGTTATTATGGAATTTCATTTAAGTAATTCCAAAGTCAGTCCCGGTGAAATTCTGTCTAGTTATGATGGTATTTAAGTGGTGCCCCTGTGACCCTCCATCTCTACTGGGAATAAATCCGGAAATGTTCTGTATAGATGAGATGGCATTTAAGTGGTGCCCCTGTAACCCTCCATCTCTACTGGGAACCGACTGATTAGGAAGAAATATGAATTGAATTCTTTAAATACGATGACTGAATATTAAAAATTGAGAAAATGGTTTTAGTAACCTTTTTCATGAAGATATTTTATGATTAAAACACAATATTTAGAAATGGGCTTTATTTAGAATACGTAATTAAACCTTTATTGTATTTATTAGATTAACGTGTGATCCAAGACTCAATATCTATATTTTCGAGCCACTATTTAAGTGAGTACTCTATATCATTTCTTGCACATTTCAATTATATGATATTATGCAAACTAGGTATTTTTTGAACTGCTTTTATTCTCAAAATGCATCTGATACCGATGATTAATTCATTGTGATATGTTTATATTTGTCCATATAGACATACCGATTAACATGAGTATTGAAAATGATATTGAATATTGGAAATAAGATTTGGCCTAAGGGACCTCTTTACTGACTGACCTTCCCAGCTGGGTTATCGCTGGTGTGCCCTAAATAAGGCATTGTGACGAACATGTTAGATTGACCCTCAACTACCGAGGTATAATACGGTAGAAGAACACGGTATTAGAGTGTACTTGGCCATTAAAATGATATGATTGAAAGAAAAAGATATCACATTTGATTTGTTGCATTCTTCTTGTTCTGAGCTATCCAATTGTGATATATATACTATCATTTCAAAATATATATCTATTTACTGCAAGTTCTAGCCATATGTAAATATGCCTTATCTTTTGACTTGAATAGGTATCTATTTTCTGAAAACCTTGGAATGTCGGGAGATTAAATCTTATTCAACTTTTAGCTGACGTTGTATAAATAACGATTTTTCACCAAATAATTATATTGGAGGATGGAGTGTAAAAGGACTATGTTGAAGATCTAGCTTAAGGAACTCTTTTGTTATACTTTTAAATATAACGTTTGTTTTTAGGAGATAGAGCATGTTTGTCTCTTTAGTAATAAGTTTTTAATTTTGGCATAAGTTGTAATCCGTTCATACTTTAATATATACGAAGTTCCCTTTTAGAAAGCTCTGATAACGTAATTCCATTTTTCAATAGTTTACGATTTATGACCATGTGAATGTATTTCCGTTGCATTTATTTTAAGAAATATTTTAAGTCCATAACATTGAATGCCTTGGTGGCATGTCAAGACACTCATTCCCTACTAGTATTGTTGGGGTCGTGATAGAGGTGGTATCAGAGCATAGGTTATGGACCCGTACACTATTGAACATAGGTTTTGAACGTTATAGATTTCGTGTTTCCATCCTTAGGAGATAATATTAAATATCTTATTTATGTGATAACCCTCCCTATGTGTTATATTATTTATAACTGGTATTTTAGTTTTCAATCTTGATATAGTATAGTAGATCTTATGTTCTGCCATGACTGTAGAAAATGACCAAGAGAAGATTATCAATGGGAATTAGTGATTCGAGTATTGAAGGACTAGAAGGTGCATACAAGGCGATCGAAAGTCCAATAAAGATTATGGAGCATCAAGTAAATAATGGAGTACCAAGGAATCCTGAACTAAGTAAATCTACTATTGAACAGTTCAAGAAGTTGATTCCTCCATCTCTTAAAGGTACTCCTAACCCCACTGAAGCAAAAAGTTGGGTGATGCAAATAGAAAAGATACTCGATGTTCTTAAGTGTATTGATGAACAAAAAGTAACATTTGGAACGTTTATATTAGAAGGTGAAGCCGAACATTAGTGGAGAATAACTAAGAGAATATACGAGGAAAGGAATAATCCCATAGGCTGGAATGATTTCCTAGTGATATTCTACGAGAAATACTTTCCTGAAATGGTACAAGACCAAAAAGTAGCCGACTTTATGAGTTTAGTTCAAGGAAATATAACGGTTAGTCAATACGAGGCGAAGTTTATCGAGTTATCCCGTTTTGCACCTCATGTTTTGATAACCGATACTTTAAAGTCCAAGAAGTTTGAACGTGGGTTAAGGTTGAATATTCTTAGTCGAATTTCCATCATGAAGTTGACATCATATACTGACGTGGTAACTAGAGCAACGATAGCTGAGAAGGACAATGAAGAATATAATCAAATTAGAGAAGGGAAGAGGAAAGAACCCCAATAATAAACCCTTTATGACTATACCCAATACAGGGCAATCTTTTGTGAACAAACCCTTTAATGTTGATAGATGCCAACGATGTGGTAATATTCATAGAGGGCAACCATGTTACCTGGAAACAGGAAATTGCTTTGGGTGTGGCCAAAAGGGACATAAAATGAGAGACTTCCCTAACAAAAGGAAGGCACTAACAAAGACTTTTAACGACAATAAAGATCATGGCAGACAAGGTAGAATTTCTAATCTTTCTGATGTAAAGGCTTCTAATGCAGTAGTGTCAGGTATACTTTCTATATGTGCACAGCCTTTTCAAGTTTTCATAGATCCTGGTTCTACCCATTCATTTGTGTCTTTACGTTTTGTTAATCGCTTTCCTAATATTCCCGAACCCTTGAATCATAACATATACGTTTCCACTCCTTCTGGTGATTTATTGACGGGTACATTAGTATATAAATCTTGCCCTATAGATGTCAGTAGTCATAAACTATTTATCGATTTGATAGTTTTAGACATAAGAGATTTTCAAGTCATTTTGGGGATGGATTGGTTAGCATCATATCATGCTAATGTAGATTATTTTGAGAATAGAGTTACTTTCTAAATTCCTAACCTACTAAAATTCAGTTTTAAAGGAACTGGCATCCTATCTCCCATGTGTATGTCTCTACAATGCAAGCCTATAGTTTTCTTAAGAAAGGATGTCAAGAATTTCTTGCAAGTGTTATTGATTTTCAAATGAAGGATCCTAGTTTAGAAGAGATTCATATAGCTAAACATTTTCCAGATGTTTTTTCGGATGATTTACCCAGTCTACCTCCTAGTAAAGAAATAAAGTTTACGATTGACCTTATTCCTGGAGCTATACCAATCTCAAAATCACCTTATCACATGTCACTTTTATAATTAAAGGAATTAAAAGTTCAATTACAAGATCTATTAGACAAGGGTTTTATTAGACCAAGTATATCCCCTTGGGATGCTCCAGTATTATTTGTTAAAAAGAAGGATGGGACGATGAGGTTTTGTATAGATTATCGTGAACTCAACAAAGTAACCATTAAGAATAAATACCCCCCACCTCGTATAGATGGTTTTTTTTACCAACTACAAGGTGTGTAAGTATTTTCTAAGATTGACCTTAGGTCAGGATCACCAATTGAAGATTAAGGAAGATGATATTTCGAAATCAGCTTTTCGTACTAGATATGGTCAAAATGAATTTCTTGTGATGCCATTTGGACTTACTAATGCACCAACCATTTTTATGGATATGATGAATAGAGTGTTTAGGAAATATTTGGATCAATGTGTGGTTGTTTTCATTGATGACATCCTTATTTATTCCAAGAGTATTGAAGAACACGAGAAGCATTTAGAGATAGTATTACAAATCCTTAGGAAGGAGAAATTATATGCAAAATTAAAGAAGTGTGAGTTTTGGTTGCCTAGTGTTTCTTTTCTAGGACATGTCATTTTCAAAGAGGGACTGTCAGTTGACCCTCAAAAGATCGAGGCTATACTAGATTGGCCTAGACCAACTAATGTAACAGAGATTCGAAGTTTCCTTGGATTAGCAGGTTATTATCAAAGATTTGTTGAAGGATTTTCTAGCATTTCCAAACCTCTATCCAGCTTAACACAAAAGAAGGTAAAATATGAATAGTCTGAGAAAGTTGAGAATAGTTTTCAAGAACTTAAGAATCGATTAGTAACTGCCCCAATTTTGACTATTCCTTCAGAGACAGGAGGATTGGTGATTTACAGTGATGCTTCAAAAAATGGTTTGGGATGTGTGCTAATGCAAAATGGGAAAGTAGTAGCTTATGCCTCGAGACAATTAAAACCACATGAACAGAATTATCCAACCCATGATTTGAAATTAGTTGCTGTAATTTTTGCTCTTAAAAATTAAGACACTATTTATATGGTGATACTTGTGAGATTTATACAAATCATAAGAGTTTGAAATATATATTTACTCAGAAAGAATTGAACATGAGACAAAGGAGGTGGTTAGAATTGATGAAGGATTATGATTTAAATATTCATTATCACCCAGGGAAAGCTAGCAGATGCTTTAAGTAATAAGTCTAAAATGAATTTAGCATATCTCGTTGCAAATCAGGAACCTTTGTTAGCGGATTTGAGAAGTATAGAAATAGATGTACGTATTTATAGCAAAGGAGGAGTAATCGTAACCTTACAAGTACAATCCACGTTGATGGAAAGGATCAAAATTGCACAAGTAAATGACCCACAACTGAAGAAGATCAAAGAAGAGGTTATTGAAGGGACGAGATTTAAATTTGCGATACATAATGATATATTGAGGTTTGTAAATAGAGTGTGTGTTCCACGTGATGCCCAACTAAAGAGGCAAATTTTGGAGGAAAATCATTGCTCGAGATTTACGTTTCATCCTGGAAATACCAAGATGTATAGATATCTTCGAGAAGTGTTTTGGTGGAAAAATATGAAAAGGGAGATAGAAGAATTTGTATCTCACTGTTTGGTTTGTCAACAAGTAAAAGCTGAACATCAGAAACCATCAGGGTTATTACAACCTCTACCTATCCCTGAATGGAAATGGGAACATATTACCATGGATTTTGTGACAGGTTTACCAAGGAGTTCAAATGGTAATGATTCTATTTGGGTAATTATTGATAGGTTAACTAAATCTTCTCATTTTCTTGCCATTAAGATTACCCATTCATTAGAAAAGTTAGCCAAGTTGTATGTACGGGAAATTATTAGGCTTCATGGAACCCCAATTTTAATTATTTTTTATTGTGACCCTAGATTTGTTTCTCGCTTTTGGAAAAGCTTACAAGCAGCCATGGGAATAAAATTGAATTTCAGCACCGCTTTTCATCCTTAAACAGATGGACAATCTGAGAGAACCATTCAAAACTTAGAGAATATGCTTAGGGCCTGTGTACTTGATTTGAAGGGGAATTGGGATGATCATTTACCATTAGTGGAGTTTGCCTATAATAATAGTCATCAAACAAGTATTCAAATGGCTCCATATGAAGCACTCTATGGTAGAAGGTGTCGTTCTCCCGCATGTTGGGTAGAAGTTGGAGAAAGAAAATATTAAGACCAGAATTAATTCAGATCACAACAGAGAAAGTGAAATTAATACAAGACCGACTTCGAATCGCTCAAAGCCGTCAAAAGAGTTATTTTGACAATTGACACCGACAGTTAGAATTTCAAAAAGGATATTATGTGTTCTTGCGAGTATCGCCTTCAAAGGGAGTAATACAATTCGGGAAGAAAGGTAAGTTGAGCCAAGATACATAGGACCTTTTGAAATCCTTGAAAAGATAGGAGCTGTTACGTATAAAATAGCCTTACCACCTGAACTCTCTAGTGTACATAATGTGTTTCACATATCAATGATAAAGAAATATGTCCAAGATCCAACACATATCTTAAGTCATAAACCTCTTCAAGTTAGAGAAGATTTGTCATACATTGAGCATTCGGTAGAAATTTTGGACCATAAAGATCAAATATTACGGACCAAGATAATTCCACTAATCAAAGTATTATGGAGAAATCATTCAGTTGAAGAAGCAATGTGGGAGTGGGAATATGAAATAAAGGAGAGATATCCATACTTGTTTGTAAATTAATATGAGTCAATTTTGGGGACCAAACTTTTTATAAGGAGGGTAGGATGTAATGACCCCACTTTTATGTGCTCGTATGTATATAGTTTGTTTTTACACTCATGTGTTACTTACTAACTTATAAATGTTGTATTATTAGATATGTTGTGTTATTGGCTATCAATATAACAAACCCCATTTTTAAATATGAAGAATTAATCGTAAATAGGATCAAATCGAAGTCTTATGACATGTCTTAAGGTATATAATAAAGTTTTGGGGTAGAAGATATAATTTTATAAAACTTTAGGGATTAAAATAAAAATATAAAAAGGGCCATTTTGTAAATAAAATATTTTCAACGACCTCTAAGATATATTGAAAATATATAGTGTGAAATTACCAAAATACCCTTCATGTGTGAAATGACCCTTATACCCTTATCACCTTTACACCACGTGCTGGTCACCCCCACCATACACATGTCGTCTTCAGAGAGAAATCTAAAACACTTGTCATCATTTGGTGATGTTAAGACTGCAAGACCACCCCGGAATGCGACACCCAAATGATGACTTGCCATCATAAATACTTGATCACCTAGACACATGTCAACACCGTAATACTTTTGGAAACCTATAAATAGGGCCTTAGGGTTCATTTGAAACTCACACCAATTCTTTGAGAATTATAGTAAGAAAGAGCGATAGAAAGCTTGGGAAATATCTTAAGAAGGAACAAAAGTTTCTTGTAAATCTTACACTTGTAAATTCAGCTAGTTGAACATGCTCAGGTATATAACCTCCGAGGGGCTCCCCTGGTCCACCAAGAGCTTGTTTGTATCCTAGTTTAAAACTATGAAAGTAATAATAAGGGCATCCTTGTGGGGGGTCCTCACTCCGACTAAATCATCATTGGTGAAGACTATGTGCTTCGTATAGTCAATGTCTTTTGATCATCGATATTTGCCTGCAGTGAGCTTAATCGAGTCAATCTGAAATGCCTCAATAATTGTCATCAGTTTTTTTACCTCCATTCTGAAGGAATTTGTAATACCCCGTAATTTTAAATGACTTTTAAAATGGGTTATATTTTAAATTAATGGATTAATTAGATTTTATTATTAATTAATTCATTCGAGTTTTATCCGGACTGTGGATATGGATATGGATGATTCTGAATATTACTTAAAGATATTTAGGTAATATATGAATGTGATATCATTGAGATGACCGTATGATATAAATTCGGTAATTTATATTTTTTAGTCAGACGCGGTATGGGACGTGTCGGGACTAGTTTAGTAAATTAAAGAGGGAAATTTATTTTCTATCTACCTAATAGTCATTTCGACTGCGTCGTTGTGTCCGGAAGGTTCGAAATAGTCAGAAAAGTCTATATGGATGTTAATTTTGAGTCTCGGGTCATTTGGGAATGAATAGACAACCCGAAAGGGCATTTTGGTCATTTTTCTAGGGGGGATGAATAGTGATTTCGGATTTGGGATCATTATAAGAATAGGTAGATTAAGTGAATGGGATCTATTCACATCCTCTTCACAAATAAGAGCAGCCATCTTCTTAGAGTGAGAGTAAGAGTGCTTGAGAAGGGAAAAGTCACTTGGGAAGGAGAAGAACTAGAACCAAGGTTCACCACCACCGGAGTTTGACCGGAGAAGGGACAACCAACTGAGATAAACTACACCAAAGGATCAGACCTACACTAAAGGCAAGTGTTTAATAATAGCAATTTAAATTTGTATATTGTCCATGTTAGAAGAGTATGAAAAGAGAAGATTATTCATGTTTGGAAGAGATAATGGATCATTAAATGGATTTCTGGAAAATTGAAATGATATAGGAATTTAACTCATGTATTAGGATCATAATAATCCACGAATTAGTCATGAATATGTTGAAGAAATGATGGAAACCATTGATGTGTTCTTGAAGAGGTTATGTTAATAAATTTCTGGGAATAAGGAGATAAACATGCTTTTTAATCCAATCCTTTGATGATTCTAGGATGTTTAGAGTATTGGAAATCGTTCATATATATTGATATATCATGTAGTAAAGTTTATAAGTCATTTGGTATGTTTAGATGAAGGTTTAAATGATCAAAAGTTGTTAAACCCGTAGTTGCAGAAAATGCAGAAAATCAGGCCTGGACCTGAGGGATCGATCGATCGAGCCCCACCTTCGATCGATCGACCTCCCCTGATTAAGTAAAGTTGTTTCTTTTTAAATGTTTATTCTTATCCCAAAACTTTTATGGATCTTTGGTGATTACTATTTGAATATTTTGGGACTTGGAAAATATCAGTAAACCCTTGTTAAGATTTGAATTAATTGGATTTAGATTCAAATGATTTAAATGATGAAAATTATATCGAATGGAATTTCGGTTTCTAGATTAGTTTGTTAATTTCCGAATGGTGATGTATGAGGATTTAAGATAGGACCAGTAGGGGTGATTTTATATAATACCTGGGTATCCTTAAGTTTACAAGAGGGTTTAATCCTAAGTGAAAAATACGTGTTTATAAGAGATTTGAAACTATCGGTTTTAACCGTAATTAAAAGGAGAATTAAATTCGTAGTAGTTCGGGAGAAATAAAGGTTATGGACCAGTAGGAAATTAGTGACTTATTACTGATTATAAGATGAGAGAAATCCTAATTAAATCTTGTGAGATGGGAGTTTAGAACTCATTTGGTTGAAAGAGGGTATGAGGTTATCCCGATCGCATAGTTGAAGTTTTCGGACCTCCTCGATCGACAAAGTTAAGTAGTAGTGTATTGGAGGGGTTCCTTGTTTGGATTTCGCTTTGCGAGACGCTCCACGCATGAACCTTAATGACGTCGGGAGTGGAGGGATGTCATAGGATGCGGGGATAATTAAATATGTTATATTAATACGTGAAATTTAAAAGAGATATAATACTATGTACGGGAAATATCTTAGGAAAATGATAATTACCTTATTGATATTATATTATAGGTATGATAATACCTATTTTATTGATTAATGATTTATGTGTATGACATACCTAGCTTACTTGCTATCGGTGGGAGGTTTGCGCGTGAGGGCAGTCATATCCTGATGAATCCATGGGATCTTTGATTTGTCGCTCGAGAACATAGGTCTATGAAAGACTTATCGGGGAGTTGATAAGTCCGCTGACTGTGGGTGCGTAGGTATGTGCGTGACCCATAAATACGAGAACTATGTTCGCCTCCAATTTGTTTGTTGTTGTTTGTGGTTCGTGGAATCTTACCGAACCTTTAGTCCCCTATTCGGCGACCTGCGATGATGGGACATGATAGCAGAGTAATGCATTGCACCACAGCTGTGACTCGGGGTGTCGTATTATATATGAATATATATATATAATGAATTAAATGATTAAATGGATATATTGTGGTTAGATCTATCTACGGTGATAATTGTAGATAACGGTGAATAAAATATGTTAATGGAATTTAGTTAATAAATGTTTATGCTTTTAGAATTGAAAAGCTTAACTCATATTAATGAGTAACGATTCATATTAATGAGAAATAATGAGTAATGATTCATGTTAATGAGAAACAAATCATAAAGGAGAAATGTAAATGAATAATAATGTGACGTATGGTATGGGACATACGGGGATTATGATAGTATAAAATGGAGACTAGAAAGGAGGAACCATTAAATAGGAGGATTAATAGGAAACGTTAAGTGTGCACTCTAGTTGAGAGGTGAGTATTGCAAGTGAGAGTTGGATCTATCATGTACATAATAAATGCTTTATTGCACTTGTTAAATACTTGTTGTTTTAAAAAATACTCTACACATTCGGGCTCTGACCCGTTTTCTTGCATATTTTCTCTTCTATTGTATCTCTATATCAGGTGTCCAGCAACAGGGACGCCAACCATAGTTGATTGTGACAAGCTATGGAGCTATGGAAGTTTTTCTTAGACGCTTATCATCTTTTTGATTCACAGTATTCTTAGTTCGGGCATGTCGCCCAAAGGATTCAGTTATCTTTTCTATTGAGGTCAAATTCTGTTGTATTCTGATTTTTAATACATTTAACATTGTTGGTATTATTGTAAAGGATTTATATTACTTGGGAATGTTTATTCCAGTTGCATTTAAATTATTTTTGTGATACTTATTGTGTTATCAGTGTTGTAAAATAAATGTGTTGTGTTATTCTTAAAAATGGAAAAAGGTTTTGTTGAAAATTAAATTGGAAACTTTTTAACACCATCTTATTTGAGTATTGGGTGAGTTGTAAATGTTTTCGACAGTGATGCTAAGAATGAGCTAACTGTATATTCTGTTTTAATTTGGTATGGGACTGGCCACCCGGTATTTAATTAGGCGGGGTGTTACAGAATTCCCCCTAATCTGTCTCTAGCTTGATGCCCCATGTATCATCATAAACTCGAGCCATAAGTCTTCCTTTAGGACATTATCTGATCGCTGATTATGCATGGGATGCAGCGGGTTCTCCTACTTTTCAATAAAATCATTTAGGTTCCCAGCCTGCACCAGCTCCTCTAAGTGGGACTTCGGGGCCTTATGATTTTAGGTCATATGACTGTGGTCCTTTTTGTATGCACACTTTAATAATAAATTCCTCTTCTTAGGGTCTCTGATCATCTTCTCTGGCCCATTGAAGTATGATCTCCCTTTAATCTTATAAAAGATTTTATAGATTGGCTCGGTAAAAACTGTATTTACTACCTTAAAGGAATTTTTAAGGTCCTTTTTCTTAACTCCTCTCTTGTTCTCATTTTGTTTATGCCTGACTTATTGCTCGCTCATTTTTATCTCCATTCTTGGGTTGCGTCTATCGTTCTCCATTTTGTCCAACCTTGGTCATCGTATCTTTAACCTTAGCGTACTTTTTAATTCTCGCCATCAGGTCGTTGATAGTGATGGTTTCTCTCTTGGTTAAGGACTAATAGAGTAGCAAACTGTTGGACAAGCTAATCTTCAAGGGTGCCACATCAACATGTTCGATGCAATCCTCCACTTCATTGTACACTTCCCAAAATCTAGTAGTGTACTCGCAGAGCGTCTCTTAGGGCTTCTTCTTTATTTTTAAGAATGAATCCATCCTTAATTATTAAAAGTGATGAATCTAGCTGTGAAGGCCTTAGTCAGGTGCTTGAAGGAGACTATTGATCATCGGAACAACTTCTCGAACCATTTCTGCATAATATCCCCTAAGCTGGAAGAAAAAATTCGACACATTAGGCCCTCATTGGTGTTCCATAAGGTTATTGCCTGAAGATACTGCCTGACATGATCCATGGGATCAGTTTTTCCATCATAAATCTTGAATCTAGGAGGAGTGGACTTATGGGAGAGGGTCAAATTCCTCTATAGATCGGTTGAATGTTGACTTCATTTGATAAAGGAGCACCCTCCTGGCGAGCTCATTGGTCATTCGGGTTCCTTGGTGGGCTGGATGCCTTTCCACTTCTCTCCTAATAAAATCACAAAGTTCTCTTTCTCCTCACCAAATGCAAGTGCATATTTTGCATTCAGGAGACCTCTTATGAGGAGAATATCCCCTTCGTATTTGGTTGTTCCTTCCTCGACTGCGAACTCTACTCTATTGTGGGCTAGGAGTTCACAAGCGGTGGTTGTGCTTACACTTCTCCTTGTGGGCCTCTTTTATAATTTCTCCAAATGCCTCTAGATCTAGGTGTTTTGTTCTTGTTGAAACTTGTTAGTGGCATTCTCTTCTCGGAGCCGTTTTTTATAATTATCGATTAGCTTTGAGATCTGGTAGGATCTCTCAAACTCATCAATGTTCACAATCATGTCCTCTCGAGGGCGATAATAGGCCTCTGAGCATTGGAAATACTCCCCATTCTCGGACCTGACCCTCTATGAGGGAGGAGAAAACTAGTGACACTCCTGGTCATCATAATCATCGTGATTGAGTGGATATCCCATCAGAATCATATTCGTGCTACTAGTATCCCTCCTGGCCATTAACATCTACGTAGCTTTGATCAAGTGAATGAGACATTTTAGGAGTTTAACTTGGTAGCAAAGAATACAGGTCATTTCTCACAAACGACGCCAATTGTAGGAGGTGATTTCCTACAGATTGAATATTCAATGCACACAAGTGTAAACAGTGTAGAATAATCAACGAAAGGGCTAAGGAACAAACACGACGCAAGATGTACGTGGTTCGGCATATTGCCTACATCCACGGGATTTTGGGTTTCTTTTTTATTAACTTTATAAGGATTTAACGGTATAATTATAATACTGCTCGATGGATATAATTTTTTATGCCCTTCCCTTATTAGGTACGATTTACATTTATAAAGAATTACAGGAGAGTCCGATCTCAGTTGATAGCTATCCCCCAGATTTTGAACTTATCCTTTATCTAAGCTAACCATTTGGTAGCGCAGGTTGATGAGATTTCTTAATGGCTTGGACTCTTTTAAGATCTTGTTTCCGTGGGCCCGCATTTGAGCACATGCTAGTCATATGATTTCTTTAATTATGGTCCCCATAATTATTAATATAGTTTTTTTACCTTTATTATTGTTCACTAAATGATTCTCAATCACTATGACTTATTCTACATGTATATATTCCAAATGGACCAACTATTTGATAACATACACCTTTTATTTATTTTTAGTAATGGACTTTTCATCATTGATTTCTTATTGATGTCTTTCTTGATCAATTGATTCATGTCTTTGTTAGCTATATATATGATTATTCTTTGTTAAAAAAGACTATAGGTGCAATATAAATTGCTATGTCAAAATCGCGATCGAGTTTATCAAGAACAACATAATAAATTTTAATGGATGAATATATTATGTCAAAATTATAGTTCACTTTTCTTCTACCTTAACCTTCAGACTATTACAATATGAATTGAACAATTAATAATTATAATAATTATTCAGTGTTTTCATTAAAAACTAATTATTGTTTATTTATGGAAGATTCATCAATAACTAATAAGACATCAGATGGAGGATGATATTTTATTCCATATGGCACGACCTCGTATTTACTTATACTACTATAGTAACTTTAAGATTAAATTTCTTTATGGATTGCTTTCTTATTTTACTATACAATTTTAATAATAAATGACACGCAAGTACTTGATCTTTACCAAGTTTAGGATTTTTATTTATTTTTAAAAAAGCATAAATATATTAAGCATTGAGTTTTAATAAAAAGAATGAAACAATAGGCAATGCATTGTGGGTTGTAAAGTATGTATATATAGTATGGAACCTCGAATAAATGTATAAAGTTTATTGCTAATTTTCTATTACAAAATTTTAGCAAATGAAAGCTTTAGTAATATTTAGTATATATTTAAAATTATAACTTCTCTTCCCATAATGACACATGGACCTCATAAATTGGCCACCTTATAATCGATATCTCCTCCATTTTGCCTTACAATTTTTAAGCTTCTTTCTCACATCTTTAATGATATTTATACCCTCACTCATTCTAACTCTTCTCATTAGCTTATGTTATTAACTCTGACTCACTCTTTAACTTTTTAAAACTCTTATCCTCCCCCCCCTATTCGTCTCTCCCTCTTCCTCCTTTACATGATATTTACTATTGACATCCCTCTAAACATCATTTGCCATACTCCATATCGAACATTGTGATTTGTATGGTTATACCACCAAGAATCGACCAAAGACATGTATCGCCCACGCTGCTGACGATACATTTTTCTTAATATTTGGCATAGTTAACCATATATCATCAATCCAATAAATTTTAGCCCCTTTCTACCTTTGTATCTTGATCGAAACTTCGACAAAGGGGATGGAAATAGTTTATTGTGTTTTTCTGCCGCTATTTTTATACCTTTTCGGGTTTACCTCTTCCTTTTTTTTTCTTTAATTCTCCCTTACTTTTGCATTTTCTCTTTTGGCCAGTTTCTTTCTTCTATGTCACTTGTCTCTCTTTATTTGCTTCCTTGTAAACTCTCTCTCTCTTTTTCTCTCTCTTCTGTGTGTGTGTGTATTGCCATTGCTTACATCTTCACGGATATATATTGTTTGTGTTTTGGATTTTACTTTATTTTTTGTAATGGGATTTGAGTTCACAATCCTTTATGATCCGGTTTAGGTACATTTATGCAATTTGGGTTGTTTTGGTCTTGATTTGTTTAGAAGTATCATCACTGATTCTTTTAATTGGATCGTTTTTGTCATTGTTCATTTAATCCCTATAAAACCATTAATTTTATAGATCTATCTTTACATATTTTATGAAAGTAAAATACTTTTTTTCAACCCCATACATACTTTAGTTTATTTATTTTTATTCAAGTGATTATATTCTAATGGATTCTCTCTCTCTCTCTCTATATATATATATATATATATATATATATATATGTCCTTCTTTAGGGCCATTATTGCTTTCAACAGTTGACCTATTGTAGAATAATCACTTAAGTTCAACTTTTGTTGTGATTTTTTTTCTTTTGAATATGATGATATTTGTTGTTGATTTTGTTGTTAGATCAAAAAATGTTTATGTTTTTTTAGTTATACCTTGCGTGTTTTTGTGACGTGTTTGACAAATTACCCAAGCGTAACCTTCATCAACCATGCTTCCGTTGTTAATCAATTTTCCTACATACTTTCCTCTCACAATAATTATTGTTTACATTTGATGTGTAAATTTAAATTATAATATTATATTATATGGTCGATTATTGTAATATAATATTATTTACATTGTTATTAATTAAGAGGTTGTGTCTTACATAATTTTCTTTAAATTTATTGATTTGTATTTGTTTTATTAATGGGTTTTGTATATACTTTTTCCTTTGTATGTAAAGGTAAAAAATGTACACATAATAGTATAAAAGACTGTGGTTTAAGAATTGGCTTTACATGAGTGTTGCTCATTTTGATTCCATAATTAATAATTAGATTATGACTTTTCTTTTAAATCTTTTTATTTTTAAGAGGCACGAACCCTGTTTATATAAGTATGCAAAAATTACAAATATATGGTATTGTGACCTCATGTTATATTATGATGATCTACGGACGTGTATATGAATTCGCCTTAAATATTCTATCATGTCTTCCATTAATGTCCTAATTTCATTTAACGTACTTTTATTATTTGGAGCAGTTGAACGGATTTTGTGGAATGTGAATATTACCTATTCATTTCGCTTTGGGGTGCCCACCACGGTTTGACAATGACACCCATTAATATAATAACTTGTATGTTTTTCATCCTAAATCCATTCTATACTTTCCAATCTTACGTCTCTTTTCCTAAAAAATATATAATTCTCGTTTATTGCTTTAACTCTTAATATCCCATTTGTTTATATTCTTTCATTTTTTATATCATTCTTCTCATTCTATCTCTCTTACACTCCTATCTTCACCCACACACATCCTCCATTTGATCGCAATCTCCAATACCAACTACCTCTGATTGTCTCCGACAATGATCTTTGATCTTTTCCATCTTCGACGCGGCCATCCTTCTAGCATCAGATTGCTATCTCCAATAAAAAAGGGACAAGGTTATCTCTCTCATAAAAAAATATTGGGTGTTGATTGTATTCTGCATGTTTTGTTTGTGGTGGGTGTATGTGAGTGTCTTGTTTAATTGTGTGTGGTGGGTATTTTTCACCACATATTTTGTACTTCAAATTTCGGATCATGGTGAGAGAAAAAATAGGACACTTCATGTTAATAGTCAGAAGATTTTTGTCATGTTCGGGATACTAAATTTAAATGGATAATCGTCGCTTTGATTTTTATGAATATTAGAATATGTAAGGAGTATCATATTGTCATTAAGTAATAAAAAACATGGTCGATGTGCAATCCATAATTGGAAATTATAATGAGGATAAATGAAGTCAATATGTTTGATTATCTCATTTCGATCAATTGGGGTTAAGTGTGACACTGCGCCTAATTAAACACCGGTTGATCAAGCATTTATTAAATTAGAATAAGTTTCTCATATTGTTCATTCTTAGCATCACTGACGAAAACCTTTTAATTACTAACCACCTAAGTGAAATTAGACCGGTGCCAAATTTTATCTTTCTTCAAAAAAGATAAATGAACAAAGCAAAAAACTAAATTAAACATTCACAATATACTAGAGTCCAACCATCCCAATATATAAATGAATAAAGTTTTAAAGAATAAACCATCGACTAAAATTCAAAACCAAATACTCCATAATAACAAAAGAACTGAATGACTGAAAAATTGGCAACTGACAACATGTCCTTATATGGAAATGTAAAATGAGATCCTACACTAGATCCGAATGGAAGAATGATATACTCAAATCCAGTCAGTATCCACAATGCTACATCTCTGAGTCCCTGGAATGGAGTATTCAAGCATGGCATCCTTGTGGCTGGACACCTAAAAGGTTTTGAAAATATTTTGATAGCCAGAGTTAGTACTCAAAACGTTTTGAAAATATTCAGCAAGCGTTTATTACAGTAAAATTCAATTATTGATTACACATGTTAACTTCGCGTACACTCTCTTGAGTTTTCTCACCTCTCGTTTTAGTGCACACCTAACGTTCTATACTTAGCTCACCTAGCTACACTACCCAAGCTAACTAGTCTAAAGTATCCAACTAAACTTACCTACACGTCTAAGTTCCCGTACAACCCGTATAATACATTAATTTATTAACATCACTCATATGTTAATTATTTCTCACGTAACCTTTCACATATGTTATATTTCAATATTTATAATTAAGTCTCGCTACTTAATTTATTTTCTCAAATATTCACGATCTATCTTTACTCCATTAATCAAGTCTCTCTACTTAATTTGCTTTTCAGATATATATCTATATATAACATCTGTCAGTCTACTATCACGCATAAGTAGAATAATCATAAAGTATATATTTCACCCACAATATATACTATAATTGTATCACATGTCAGGGATTATTGGATCGGAATCCTAACTTGATCAATAATAATGATTTATATGTCCTGGCTCGGAATCATACCTCGATCACCAGTAGTTATTGATTATTTTGGTTCGGAATGACACCTCGATCACCAATATTAATCATATCTAGATTGGCTCGAAATCATACCTCAATCACCAATAATATTCATCTATATTTGCTTGGAATCCTATCTCGATTACCAATATTTATTTAGTATACTTTAGGTATTCACACAACCTATGTATTACTATCCATCTATAGGTATTCACACAACTAGATCATACATGTTAGTAGTATATTTCTCTCGCATACTCACCTTACTATATACTTTACGATTTATCTCACTATCATATTAATTCGAGTATTCACCCAACTCTGAGGGTCCTAGTTACCCCTTTATAAATTTCAGTAGTTAAGTCTAATTTACCTTACGGGCCTATACATTAACCCATTTGATTCCCGTAATTCTTTATCAATCTCTCCGATAAATTATTATTAAATTCAACCCAATTTCGTTCTCGTCTTAACCCTCTCAATAAGACTAAGCCATAACCCCATCATAAGCCTAATGTAATATATTAGTCTCTCAATATTACTTTACCAAAGTCGTTAAAAATCTCACAACAATGATTTAGGGATTTAAGGCAAAAGGCAAAATTTTCAGTTTTCCTGGGTAATCGAATCAATTCGCCTTAGGCCGAATCGATTCGATTCTGTACAATTTTTTCACTTCGTCTTCCTCAAGCGTTTTTACACGATTTCCACCATTTTTACTTAACATAATTCGCATGTTCCTAACCATTTCTACATGTGTGGGGGTAATTTCTAACCTAAATCAGTCATCAAAACATTAAAATTACTGATAAATAATAGATTAATTCATCAAATCCTCAAGAACCCTAGATTTCAATATTATCCATTAATACTCATATGAACCCCATATGTAAATTCATAAAAATTTCTAAAATCTCAGATAACTTGTTCTCTACAGATTTTCATTCAATCTACATGCAATATCCTACCCAAATATGTATAAACATAGTTTTTTCTTCCATACATAACAAAGAACTCTATATTATTCAAACCCTAGTCATGTGGATATTATAACTTCATATTAATTTGCAATAAATAACTTACCTTGACATAAGGGTTCTAATTTCATGGTGTTGATGATGGATTGATGGTTCTCTCTTCAAATTCGTACTCCTTAAATGATTAAGATGTAAGATCTAGATCCAATTCTTCAAGAAGCCTTGAAGATGGCCTCTCTCTTTTCTCTCATGTCCCCTTCGGGTTTATGTGTTTCTAACCCTAACCCCAAGCACTAATCATCAGATATAGGACTCTCAATTTCGTAGGTCCCTTAATCTTTATTTGCCAAATGATCGAAACACCCTAAATATGTGTCGATTTGGTCGGGACCCAAACTATACCCCGGGTACACTATTTTAAATATTTCGACCCATTCGAAATCATCTGTGACCTCTAAATTATCATTCGAGTCACTTAAAATATATTTCCTATCTCGACCTCAAATTAGTCTACACGTGACTCCCAATTGAGATAAAATAAAATACGCACATATCACTTGTTATGCCATATAACACTAATCATCAATTATTTACTATTTACATTTAGTAAATATTATATCATAATATTAATCAGTATCTATCTCTCGATTAATATTTAATCATCACATTTATCATTTAATCACATTAAATTACTACACTCGTGTAATTTAAATAAAAACATATTTCTTAATTTATTCTCGAATTAATTAAATTATTAATATGCAGAAATATGGGGTATTACATACTTCCCTCCCTACAAAGGGATTTCATCCTCGAAATTAGGACATACCTGCGGTGAATAACTCAGGATACTGCTCTCGCATGTCATCCTTCCGCTCCCATGTTGCCTCATCAGTAATGCAGTGTCCCCACTGAACTCTCACTAGTGGCACCACCTTGGACCGCAGTTTACACTCACTACGATCTAGAATAGCCACGGACCTCTCCTCATACGAGACGTTTGGATGTAAATCAATCTCCTCAAGTGGAACGTGTCAGGAGGCACTTTCTCTCCTCCTGTACTTCTTCAGTGATGACACATGGAACACGTCCTGTATCCACTGAAGATGCTCTGGAAGTCCCAGACTGTATGCTACCGATCTCACCCTCCCTATAATAGGAATCAGTCCCGCATATCTCGGCACTAACTTCCCTCTCTTACCAAATCTCATAATCTCATTCATAGGAGATACTCGAACCAACACCTGGTCATCAACCTCTAATTCGACATGTCTCACGTCGGCGTCGACATAACTCTTCTGCCTATCCTGGGCTATCCGAATATTCCCTCGAATCAACTCAATATTGGCAGTAGTCTCCTGAATCATCTCGAGTCTCAATAACTTGTTGTCCCCCACCTCTAACCAGCAAGTGTATGAACGACATTGCCTCCCATATAATGCATTAAATGGTTCCATACCGATAGCAAATTGGTAAGAGTTGTTATACGCACTCTCTACCAATCGGAGGTATCTCTCCCACCCTCTCCTAAAATCTAGGATGCACTTCCTCAGCTTATCCTCAAGCATCTGATTCACCCTCTCAGTCTGCTCGTCTGTCTGCGGGTGGTACGTCGTACTCAACCATAAATCTGTGACCATTGCCTCCTGAAAGCTCTGCCAAAAGTGTGACACAAAATTTTTATCTCTATCAGACACAATATTAATCGGGACCCCGTGCAGCTTAACAATCTCTGAAATGAATAGTTGCATGTACAACATCGTCTCGTAGTTTGTGCGAACTGATTAGAAATGAGACACCTTGTTCAATCGATCCACTATCACCCATATGGAATCGTGACCCCACTACGACATAGGTAGCCCAGTATGAAGTCCATCAAAATGCTCTCCCACTTCCACACGAGAATCTCAAGTGGCTATAGTATCCCCGAAGGCCTCTGATGGTCAACTTTCATAAGCCGATAAGCAACACACTTTGAGACAAACTCTATTATGTCTCTCTTCATGCCGTCCTACCACTATTGTCTCCTCATATCCTGGTACATATTATCCCCACCGGGATGTACCGCAAACCTGGAACCGCGAGACTTAGTCATAACTGCATGTCTCAAATCCTCATCCTCGGGCATTACCATTCTCCCATTAAAATGCAGGCCTCCTTTTGAGCTGACCGAGTAAGAATTTGTACCCTCAGTTAATAACTATTGTACCATTTCCCGATAGAACTGATCCTTTGCATGTTGATGATACGCAAATATTGCGTATTTCATCCTTCGAACCTACGCATTTTAGCCCCTTCGGGTATCTTATTCCCTATGTTTATGCTCGTTAACCAGACAACCTTGGATTTCTACATTAACATGTTTTACAGGGAATAATTGAGCTTTTGTAGGTATTTGGATGTTAAGAGTGAAGTTTGGACGCATTCCGCTTGATTTTCGTACGCGATCGCACGTTCAAGGGCATTTTAGTCTTTTCACATTTTGGTCACCTGGCCCATCATCTACACGGAAGTTGTATCCCTCATCGCAAGCTTCGCGTGGCCGTAAACGATGCGCGATTCCAGTTCAGAATGAAGAAGTTACGACGATTTCAGCGAACGAGAAAGGCAAACATCCCAAAACAGGAGGCAGGGGGCTCATACCTGCTTGATCGATCGATCGACCAAAGGGTTAGATCGATCGATCCTTCTTATTTTTCCAAATCGTGGGAGATAATGGGCTGTAATTCTGAGCATCGATCGATCGAGCCCAGGGGATCGATCGATCAATCCCTTATTTTTTGTAAATATTTTGGCCTTTTCTTTTCTAATTTTATTCCTTTTACTATTTAAAGGATTTTTTATGTAAAAAACAGATATAATTCATTTTATGTAGAATAGGTTAGGGTTTCGGGGGTTGAGAGCTCATTTCTTCATTTCTTCTTGGATTGGGATTGTAATTTGTGCTACCATCTTCCATCACCATTAATATAGATTGTATTTCATTATTTCTTGCTTTCTAGTTAAATTTACATGCTTTCTAAATTAGGTTTACATGATTTCTTTACTTTCTTTCTAGTGTAACTTTACCGCGTTTATTTATCGCTTTATTTATCGCATTTTTAACGTGCTTTCTAGCTAATTTAGATTATGTTATGTTTGAATGGAACTCACTCGAGTTGACACGTTGCTTGGCTTTGGTGATGGTGTTTACGGATCTATTTCGGGTGCGTTGTCCTAGTTATTGCACCTAGGAGATTTGACGGGGCATATTATGTATCTCCCGTGCTTACGACCTTGCGTGCGCAATTTTCGGGATATTTGTTGACGACAAAATCTTATTAGACTTTTATGCGGATTTAGGGGCGTGACAACCCTTGATTCAATTAACTGTCGAAACGAGACGCATTCGTAATAACTCATCGACCCATGTATCCATTTTATACAAATCAACTCGGGTGAGGGATATTCGACGCAACCTATAGTTTTTACTCGCTTTGTTAATCTAGTTTCAATACACTTGCCTAGATTAATCATTTCCCTTTTTGCATCTTTTTCCTTTTAGTTTGTAATTCACCTTTTACACTTTTATTTCTGGAATATTAAATCCTATAAATTCTAGCAACTCGTCTCAGTGGATATTTTTTATACCCGACTTATCGTTAGACTTGCCCCGCAAGTGTAGTCATAATTTAGGTTTTTGTATTATCACGGTGAAACGAAAACAAGGACTATGCCCTTACGTGAGCACACCTTTCACGCATGATCAACTGTGCCTTCACTACCTGCATAACGATCTCAAGAGTGATAGGTATAACTGCCATGTACGCTCGGGCAACCTCTTCTTCTTATCGAAGATCACTCCACTTCGTTTTCCATACTTCTAATAATTCTCCAGTAGGTCATCGGCTCAACATATTTGTAACCATGTTAGCCTTACCAGGATGATACTGTATATCAAACTGGTAATCCTTTTACAAATTCTAGCCATCGCCTCTGCCTCATGTTCAAATCCTTCTATGTGAAGAGATACTGAAATGACGTGTGATCCGTGAATAATGTAAATTGTTCCCCCAATTGGTAATGTCTCCATATCCTCAACGCAAAAATGACGGTTGTCAACTCGAGGTCGTGGGTGGGGGTAATTATTTTCGTGGGTCTTTAGCTTCCAAGACGTATAAGTTATCTCCCTCTCCTCCTCCTGTAACATACCCCAAAGTCCCTGCAAGGATGCATCAGTATGAACCCGGTACTCCAATCCTCCCCTGGGCAAAGCAAGTACTGGTGCTGATGTCAATCAATCCTTTAGCTCATCAAAAGCCAACTAACAATGGTCGATCCACACAAATGGTACTCCCCTACGAGTCAGGTTTGTCAAAGGCCCAACAATCTTTGAGAACCCCTTGATGAAGTGACGATAATATCTGGCCAACCCCAAGAAGCTGCGAATCTCAATTGGTATCATGGGTTGACCCCATTCCCTCACTGTCGATATACCTTACTCGGATCAACGTCTATGCCCATGTCGGACACAATGTGGTTAAGAAACTGTACCTCCTGAAGCTAAAATCCACACTTACCAAATTTGGCGTACAACTGATGGTTTCGTAACGTCTGCAGAACCATACGTAAATGCTCAGCATGCTCCTCATTCGTCCGTGAGTAAACCAGGATGTCATTTATGAACACGATCATAAACTGATCCAAAAAATCCCTAAACACCCTGTTCATGAGATCCATGAATATTGCAGGCACATTGGTGAGCCCAAACGACATCACCCTAAACTCATACGACTTGTATCCTGACAAGAAAGCGATCTTAGGTACGTCCTCCTCTCGAATGCGCAATTGGTGATATTCGGACCTTAAATCAATCTTTAAGAAGTAAGTATCCCCTCTTAACTGATCAAACAAGTCATCGATCCTAGGCAATTGATACTTATTATGTATCGTCACCTTGTTCAGCTCCCTGTAATCCACGCACAAGCAAAGCGAACCATTCTTCTTCTTCACAAATAACACTGGAGCACCCTAAGACAATGCACTCTGCTGAATGAAACCCTGACCCAAGAGCTACTGAATCTGCTCTCTCAGCTCCCGCATCTCTAAAAGAGCCATGCGATACGGGGCTTTGGCAATTGGTCTCATCCCCGATGCTAAGTCGATGACAAACTCTATTTCCCGGATCGGTGGCAGCCCGATTATGTCCTAAAATATGTCCTCAAACTCCCTTGTTATTAGAATCGGTCTAAAGGTACCACTATCTCCTGAGAGGTCTCCTTCTCAATACATTATAGGTGAATGTGCGATCCTCGCTCAGGCTGAGGCATCGCTGGGGGTGTTCGCGGTCCGGTCCGATCCGATTTTTAGGATTTTTACGGATCGAACCGATTAAACCAGTCCAAAAAAAATAGACCAAGACCGGACCGATTGTACCGGTCTTTCAGTCATAGTCGGTCCAGTTTTTTGTAGGGTCGGTCCGGTCTAACTTGTCGGTCCTAAACTTATTAAAATAATCATTTTAAAAATTAAAATTACCTTTAAAAATGTCCTAACATCTGTACAAAGCAAGAAATTAACAACATGAGTATAAAAGCAGAGATAATTATATGTATATTGGCGGACGACAATAAAAATCATTGATTTGTTGGGGTTTGGTATCAAACTCGTGACCTCTAGTGAACCTGAGCTCTCAATGAAAAGAACCATTGAAAAATAACAGATTCGATTAAACTTCCATCCAACAGTTCTCATTGAATCAACGTTTAGTTTATATAGAATCTATAGATAAACATCAATTGAAATGGTCCAGAACATAAAATCATCAATTGAAATGGACAAAATCAACGCGAAATACGCATATACTGATGTATCTAAGATTTTAAACACATACCTTGAAACTGATAATGGTAATCCCCCTGAACTTCCCACTGTCAGGAAACGTCATACAATCAATCTGAATAATGAACCCACAACCTTCAAAGAAACTCCGAATATCATCCTCAGTGTGGAAGAATACCGTTGTGTCTGTGATGACCGGCGCAATAAATGGATGAGGGCGAGCAGATGAGCGGTGCAAAACGTGGTTTTGAAAGAATAAAGAGTAGAGAAGATGAGAGATCGGAGACAGCTTAGGGTTTTTTCTTTTGTGAGTGTGTTTTGAAAGAAGAAAGAGTAGAGAAGATGAGAGAGCAGATGAGCGTGCGTGTGTTAGCTTAACAGCTTAGTTTTTTTTTTTTTTATATTGACGAGCGTACCCTCATTTCCTATAAGTCCTTTGAGTATTTTTTTTATATATAAATATAATTAAATACATATATATTAATATGTAACCGGTCCGGGCCGGTCCAAACGACTATTTAATAAGGCGGACCGATCAGACCGGTCTGTAAAAAAAAACTTGGACCGGACCGATTAAAAAAAACTGGAAAAAATAAGGAGGTCCGGTTTGGTCCGGTTCGATCCGTCGGTCCAATCGGTTTTCTGAACACCCCTAGGCATCGCCACTAGGAACATCTATTATCCTGAGATGGAGAACACTATAGTCCTCTCATAGCAATCTACCATCGATCGATAACTTACCAACCAATCCATGCATAAAATCACGTTGTACCCCTCTATGTCTAACACTAGGAGGTCTATCGCTAGACTCAATCTCCCAGTCAAAATATCGGCTCCTCTACAGATCGAATGTATTAGCGAACCACTACCCATCGGTGACTCGACACATATAAGAAGCCTGCTAGCTGTCTATAATAAACTAGCGGCTCGTGCAAATCTAGTCTTAATAAAAGAATGTGATGCTCTAATATAAAATAAAACCCTACCCTCAAGCCCATGAATAAGAAACGTACCCTCTACTGCCGGTGATGCCTATGGTGTTGGAGGCATCGGTATATCCTGGACGTTGTATACACGCCCATAGTGCATCTGACCTTACTGTTGCTATATGACCGATGCTGGTGCTGGAGCTATCAAAGCCTGTTGTCCCTCTTGGGCACCCTGCCATTGTCCCCTGTCTCGCTGTGGACAAGCTCTACTCTTGTGACCTTGCTGGCCACATGTGAAACACTTACCCTGGAATTGTCTTTGTCCCTATCCCTACTGTCCCTGACGTTGACCCTAATGGCCTTGGCCCTGCTGACCTCCCCTAGTTCCTTTGGCCCTAAGGAACTTGCTGCTACTGGGGACCCTACTGGCCCTGCCTAAATCCCCTGTCAGGTCGGTAACATCCAGATCTGAACCTCTTGGCAGAGTTCCTCTATCGGGAATCTTTCCCCTGCTGACTCGCTATCTGCTGTTGTTAGGGTGGTGCCCCACTATTGCTGCTCCCCCAGCCTTCCTCAGCTGGTTAGGCTCACCTTTCTTGATCCCCTTCGCATGGAAGCGATGATCCTAACAATGCACCAGTGCATCATTGACGACGTCAATATAAGTCGTCAATGTAGGGTTACCAATCAAATGTTGCCTGATCCTCCAGGCCAACCCATCCATAAACTTAGCTTTCTTCCTCTCATCGTTGCTCACCTCATCTGGTATAAAATTTTCCAGACGGGTAAACTCGTCCTCGTAGTCCGCTACTGAACGGTCACCCTATACCACATCCCTAAACTTCTTCCTCATCTCTGACTCGATTGTAGGCGAGAAGTACTTGCGGTCTAAGCGCACCCAAAACTCAGAAATTATCATCAAATCCCTCTCCTCGGCGGTGGTCATCGACTCCCACCACTGTAGAGCTGCTCCCGAAAGTCTGAAGGTAGCTAACATCTATTTCTGGACTTCGCCACACTCAATCATGAGCATATGGCGCTGACTGTTCTTCTTCCATTGTCACACTGTGACTATATTAGTATTGCCCACTGTTCTAAAAAACCCGCCTAGGCACGCCTAGGCTTGAGGCTTGGGAGAAACGTCCTGCCTTAAGATTTTGACGCCTCATGCTTGGTAAAACCCTTAAGGCGTACTTTTTCTCTAAAAACAACAATGCTTTAGTGAAACGATATCGCTTTTTAAAGATTTTTTGCAAACCGGACCATTATCTCATCCAAAATAATCAAATTGTATTTTTATTTGCAAATATTCAGACATATTTTTATGATATGTACATTATGGTTAAAAAATATTAAAATATATTAAAAAAACCTAAACGCCTTTTCACGCCTTTTTACGCCAAGGCCCGCCTAGGATTCTAAGGCTTAAGGCTTGGCCTCCACGCCTCGATCACGCCCCGTGTTTTTTAGAACCTTGGTATTGCCCTGGAACTCGGGTGGGTGGCCCTTTTGGAAAGTCTCCCTGACTCGCTGCCAAGAAGACGACCCTGTCTTAGCCTGGATCACTGACGCCACTGGCTACTCTGCATGAGGCAGAGGGAAGTTATCTACCATGACCCTCATAGCTGTCTCGAGTGCCTAAGCCATTATCACTGCCACCTGAGTAGTAGAAATCATCTCTGGTGGTGGTGGTGGCGGCGGTACCTACTGCTCCTGAGGTCTTCCCTAACCTCGTCTTTGGTTATTGCCCTCTCGTCTCGCTCTCTCCCCCGTGGCATACTAAAATAGAATTAAATTGTATAAGTACATAGTTTATACAAAAATCTAATAGCAGAAGCATAATATCTTAAGCACGCAAAGATAAAACAACAGTCCTAACAATAGGGCTTTATATCAAAATAACGATACGCTGAAATCGTAGTAAGTCATACAGATCCTATGGACACTAGAACCTGATGTTATGATACCATCTGTGACACCCCACCTAATTAAACATCCGGACTTTTTAAAATTAAAACAGTTTTCTCATATGTTTCATTCTTAGCATCACTGACGAAAACTTTTTAATTAGTAACCACCTAAGTAAAATTAGACCGGTGCCAAATTTTATATTTCTTTAAAATAGATAAATGAACAAAGCGAAAAACTAAATTAAACATTCATAATATACTAGAGTCTAACCATCACAATATATAAATGAATAAAGTTTTGCCTAATAAACCATCGGCTAAAATCCAAAACCCAGTACTCTATAATAACAAAAGAACTGGATGACTGAAAACTATCAACGGACAACATGTCCATACATGGAAATGTAAAATGAGATCCTACATTATATCTGAAAGAAAGAATTGTCTACTCAAATCCTATCAGCATCCACAATGCTACAACTTCGAGTCCCTGTAATGGAGTCTTCAAGCCTGACGTCCCTGTGGCTGGACCCCTGAAAGGTTTTGAAAATATTGATAGCAAGAGTTAGTACTCAAAATGTTTTGACAATATTTAACAAGTGTTTATTACGATAAAATTCAGTTATTGATTGCACATATTAAGTTCGCGTACACTCTCTTGAGTTTCCTCACCTCTCGTCTATAGTGCACGTCTAACATTCTATACTTAGCTCACCTAGCTACACTACCCAAGCTAACTAGACTAAAGTATTCAACTAAACTTACGTACACGTCTAAGTTCTCGTACCGCCCATACAGTACATTAATTTATTAACATCACTCGTATGTTAATTATTTCTCACGTAACATTTTACACATGTTATATTTCAATCTTTATAATTAAGTCTCACTACTTAATTTATTTTCTCAAATATTCACGATCTATCTTACTCCATTAATTAAGTCTCTCTACTTAATTTGCTTTTCATATATATATATATATATATAACATCAGTCTACTATCACGCATAAGTAGAATAATCATAAAGTATATATTTCACCCACAATATATATTATAATTGTATACTTTATAATCACATCCACGTATCACACGTTAGGGATTATTGGCTCGGAATCCTACCTCGATTACCAATAGTGATTTATATATCCTGGCTCAGAATCATACCTCGATCCCCAGTAGTTATTGATTATTTTGGCTCGGAATGACACCTCGATCACCAATATTAATCATATCTAGATTTGCTCAAAATCATACCTCAATCACCAATAATAGTCATCTATATTTGCTTGGAATCCTAGCTCGATTACCAATATTTATTTAGTATACTTTAGGTATTCACACAACCTATGTATTACTATCCATCTATAGGTATTCACACAACTAGATCATACATGTTAGTAGTATATTTCTCTCGCATACTCACCTTACTATTTACTTTACGATTTATCTCACTATCATATTAATTCAAGTATTCACCCAACTCTGAGGGTCCTAGTTACCCCTTTATAAATTTCAGTAGTTAAGTCTAATTTACCCTATTAGTCTATACATTAACCCATTTTATTCCCGTAATTCTTTATTCGTCTCTCCGATTAATTACGATTAAATTCAACCTAATTTCGTTCTCGTCTTAACCCTCTCAATAAGACTAAATTATACCTCTATTATAAACCTACTGTAATATATTAGTCTCTCAATATTACTTTAACAAAGTCCTCACAAAAATGATTTAGGGATTTATGGCAAAAGGGGGAATTTTTCAATTTTTCTAGGTAACCAAATCGATTCGCCCTAGGCCGAATCGATTCGATTATGTACATTTTTTGCACTTCGTCTTCCTCATGCGTTTTTACACGATTTCCACCATTTTTACTTAACATAATTCTCATGATACTCCATCAAATTCAAGGCCACATGTTCCTAACCATTTTTACATGTGTGGGGGTAATTTCTAACGTAAATCAGTCATTAAAACATTAAAATTACCGATAAATAATGGATTAATTCATTAAATCCTCAAAACCCCTAGATTTCAATATTATCCATTAATACTCATATGAAACCCATATGTAAATTGTTGAAATTTCTAAAATCTCATATAACTTATTGTCTACAAATTTTCATTAAATCTACATGCAATATCCTACCCAAATATGTACAAGCATAGGTTTTTCTTCCAAATATAATAAAAAAACTCAATATTATTCAAACCCTAGTCACATGGGTATTATAACTTCATATTAATTTGCGATGAATAACTTGCCTTAACAGAAGGGGTCTGATTTCGTGGTGTTGATGATGGATTGATGGTTCTCTCTTCAAATCCGTACTCCTTAAATGATTAGGATGCAAGATCTATATCCAATTCTTCGAGAACACCTTCTAAGCCTAGAAAATGGTCTTTATCTTCTCTCTAATGTCCTCTTTTGGGTTTATGTGTTTCTAACCCTAACCCCAAGCACTAATCATCAGACATAGGACTCTCAATTTCATAGGTCCCTTAATCTCTATTTGCCAAATGATCGAAACGCCCTCAATATGTGTCGGTTTGGTCGGGACCTAAACTATACCCTCGGGTACACTATTTTGACTATTTCGACCCATTCGGAATCATACTCTAAATTATCATTCGAGTCACTTAAAATATATTTTCTATCTCGACCTCAAACTAGTCTGCACGCGATTCCTAATTGAGATAAAATAAAATACGCACATATCACACGCTATGCCGTATAACACTAATCATCAATTATTTACTATTCACACTTAGTAAATATTATATCATAATATCAATCACTATTTATCTCTCGATTAATACTTAATTATCACATTTATCATTTAATCACATTAAATTACTGCACTCGCGTAATTTAAATAAAACGTATTTTCTCAATTAATTCCTTAATTAATTAAATTATAAATACGCATAAATACGGGGTATTACGTTAAATAGTACAATTGATAATAAAGGAGTGACATTTATGGCTTCAGAATAACTTTTTTTTTTTGCGTTGTATCTATTTTTTTTTATTTTTCAACTTTAGTATTATTCTATTATAAAAATCTCACGCGCATCGCGTAGGTGTGTAAACTAGTGTTCGTAAATTAATGGGTTTATTTTATTTTTTTAACGGATTAATGTATCGACCCTTATAATCGTGGACTGGAGAGGCAAAGAGAGAGAAAACACATTAGTGCAATGTCATATGATAAAAGGTCATTAAAATATATAGTTGGTAAAATGAGGAACGCCTCAATAATACAAGATATCGACACAAAATTTTCTAGGTGAGTCGTTCTCATGTTTGGGTCATTGCCATGTCCACCCGACCAAACCCATAAATTAACGAATTGATTTAATATTGTTGAACTAAAACATATTAAGATTTATAAACGTTATATAGTTATTGCAACCTTAACATTTTATTATACATTAAAGTCTTGAGAGTTTTTTCTACCTAACCCCCATTTTTTAATGCTTTAGTAGACTTATCTCCTTAAGAGAGTCATAGTTACTCCCGTCGTATACCCGCGCTTGGTTGAATTTCTTCACTTTGACATTTAGAGCACTCAGAAGAAATCATATTACATTACCTCCTTAAGAGTACTTTAGTACCTATTTATAAAAAATAAAGGGGGCATACAAAGTTGTTCAAGTTATTGCGGTATTAAATTAATTAGTCATACAATGAAATTATGGGAGAGAGTGATTGAATATAAATTGAGATTGAAAATAACAGTATCCGAGAATCAATTTGAATTTATGTCTAGGAGATCAATAATGTAAGTAATTTATTTATTGAGAAGATTAATATAGAGGTATAAGGAGAAAAATAAGGACATTCGTATGATTTTTATAGATTTGGAGAAGGTATGTGATAGAATACCAAAAGATATAATATGGTGGGTTCTACATAAAATAGAATTGACTCATAGATATATTGATGTGATAAAAGATACGTATGATGGGACCATAACTATAATAAGAACATCAGCTGAAGAAAGTAGTAAATTTTCAATTACTGTAGGTCTGCATGAAGGTTCAACACTAAGTCCTTATCTCTTTACTCTTGTTATAGATGAGTTGAGTGGACAAATCCAAGATAAGGTATCGTGGTGCATGCTGTTTGTAGATGATATGATTTTGATGGATGAGACTAAGACGGGACTTCATGCAAGATTGAAATTGTAAAGAGAAACTCTAAAAACACGAGGATTTAGAATAAATAATATATGGATTGCAATTTTATTAGTAATAGAAGGACAAACAAGGATGTGGCGAAATTGGAGTGTCAAGAGATACCTAAAAATTATCATTTTTGTTATTTAGGCTCGATTATCCAAAAAGATGGAGATATTAGTGGCGATGTTACTCACAGGATCAGAGTAAGGTGGGTTAGGTGCAGAAGTGTTACCGACGTATTCTGTTATAGGCGTATACCTTTAAAGTTAAAAGAAAATTTCTATAGGATGACCATTAGACCCGTCATGTTATATGGAACAAAGTGTTGGGCAGTAAAAAAATAAAATATGCAAAAAATGAGTGTGATAGAATGTGGATGCTAATATGAATTTGTGGTAAAACTTAAAAGGATAAAATTAGAAATGAACAAATTTGTGAAACGGTAAAATTAGTCGACTTAGATGGTTTGGACACATCAAGCGTATACCAGTGGATGCCCCCGTAAGGAAGAGTGATTTAGTTAGTATTGATAGTAACACATGAATATTGTAAAAAATGAAATGATATCATGTGGTTTAATCGAAGATATTGCACTGAACAAAATGGAATGAAAAAACAAGATTCGTGTAGACGGTCCCAAATAATTGGAAAAAGGGCTTTGTTGAGTTGAATAGGATTACCTCCACTTTTCTATTCCCCGTGAAATACCCCCAATATTTAACATTACCCATCTTATGTTAAAAGTGTTTTATTTTGTAATTAGACTTAACTAAATTTTTTGGCAACATGCTCTCTCTCTCTCTCTCTCTCTCTCTCTCTCTCTCTCTCTCTCTCTCTCTCTCTCTCTCTCTCTCTCTCTCATATGTAACTGAAATAAGATTAATAACATAGAAGAGTGAGGTTGAGTCGAAACCTTCAACTCATAGTTACGAATTTTCACAATCGATTGAAAAACAAGCCCTTAAAATTCAAACCCTAAAAATTATATGGGATACACGAAATTCGAAAACCTTTACTAATATATTAATCAAACTAACAAATTCAGAACACTTAAACAAACGAAACATATTTATGAATAATTTGATTTGAACAAACGGAACAAACTTAGTCTGACCAAACTTAAAACCCAAACGGATTCAAAAGGATAATCATTATACCAATAAGCTCTTGAAATTTACTTTTAGAAGTTAGGGTTGTTGAAAGATTAGGGTTTTGATTTGAGAAATATGAGGCGAGGGGGACTTTTTTTAAAGTTAAATATAAATATATTTTGGTAAAAAATTATTTAGAGGATTAAATATAATTAAAAAAATTAGAGTTTGCTTAACAACGTGTATACGATGTTAAAAAAATTGGGATAAGTCAAAGGGATTAGCATACTTGGATATGAGTTTAAAAAAACATTAAGGGTTAAATGAAAAGGCAAAAGATTTATTTTCACCTTTTACTTAAAGAAAATTCAATCATGAACCCTACATTTAAAAAATATGATCATTTTTGGTTTGACCCCATTTTGTTTTTGAATATTTTGATTTTCAACTGGAGACATTGTATCGGCTCAAACTTAATAAGGACGCTCTTGAACCCAAAGTTGGAAGTCTAAGAACCCGATTAGAGTTACACAACTATAATTGTGAGAATCAAAACTAACAAAAAAATAAAAATAAAAAAATCCATTGTTCGAATTATTTTTTTAGCTCTTTGTCGAAATGATTATTTTTGTAAAATATTATAACATAAACTTTTCTGTCATTAGGTTGCAAAACAAGACATGCAAGCTTTTGTCTTTTGCTAATTTATACAGGAAATGAAAAGAAAAGTCCAAATGCTTGATCAATGAACAACAAAAGAATCTTCAGAGATTCAACAGTTTTTAAGCTCCTCCTCCCTTATAGGCGCCAGTATTTTTTTATTAAAATATTATTTTATAACATAAAACAAAGTTTGTCCAACGTGTTACTATCTAGTACTTAGAAGTTGTAACCACCTATCAGCCACTTTGATCCGGTCAATAAGATGACCCGCTTTCCGACCCGGCGCAAATGATGTAGGGTCCAGTTGAAGAGTTGCGAGACCCCATCAGTAACTCCTCGCTAAAAGCTCACTGAAAAGGACAGTCATGTTCTATCAAACATTAAAATATATGAATCGATGCATCACCCTTGGCCTAAAAATATTGACATGGTCAGAAGGCACATAGAAGATATACAAGGGTACGTCCGATTTTAAATTGGGTAGAAGTGGAGGTGTCAAAATTTTTCATGTAAATTTTATTTAATTTTTTTATACGAAGCGATCAAATAATAATGAAGCGAAATTAAAGTCAATTCAATTAGTTTATTTAAATATTTTATAAAAAGTTTTTAAATAATTTTTAAAACAGTTTTTTATTTTTATTTTGATAAAACAGTTTTTTAAAATAATTTTTACAATATTCGAAACAGTTTTTAAATTATTCAAAACAATATTTAAACCTTTTAAAATAGTGTTTTTAATAGTTTTAAAACAAGTTTTCAATAAAGAAGTTTTATAAAACATTTTTTAAAACCGTTTTAAAATTGTTTTTAAAACACCATTCTAAAAACATTTTTGTAACATTTTTTATAAAACAGTATTTTTTTTATTTATAACAGTTTTTTTTAAACATTTTAAAAACAGTTTTTATAAAACATTACTAAAACAGTTTTTAAAATAATTTTTAAAGCAGTTTTTTTACAACATTTTTATAAAATAATTTTTACAATATTCGAAACAGTTTTCTTAATTATTCAAAATAGTTTTTAAACCTTTTAAAAATATTTTTTAAAACAGTTTTTAAATTGTTTTTAACAGTTTTAAAACATTTTTTAAACGGTTTATAAAACAATTTAAAATCATTTTTTGTAAAACTGTTTTTTATTTAAAACAGTTTGTAAAATAGTTTTTAAAATATTTTAGCATAAAAATATAAAAAAAAACACTTGTAAGAAGTGACAAATTGTTTGGCAAATAATTATTCCCCAAATAGTAAAGCAAAATTTGTTAACTTTTTTTGCATTAGAGGTGTTATACATACGCAAATGGGTTGTAGGCAAATTTTGTTATCAAACAGATAAAAAAGTGGTCAAATGTCATATTTGCCCACTGAATTAACATTTGTCATGACAAATTTGTAAATCAAACGGATCCTAACATATGTGTTTACCGTGGTAAACATTTATATTTCAATGTATCTTAAATAATGTTGGGTATAAATGTGTGGTGCATTTGGGACATAATATAATTTCTTCCAAAACTTTTGTCTCATTTTAAATTAATAGTCATTATTTTAAAGTTAAACATTTTAAAAAAATTATTACTTTTTTGAATTTATCCTTTTTAAACTAATAAATGCATTTGAATACAACACATTCACTTGAATTGTTGTCTTTTTACAAGTCTTGTTTATATAATTAACTTTCTAACCTCACATAATTTTACATACTATTTTTAGAACACACGAGTATTACTATGAGAACTACCGCCCAAGAAAGTCATACGATCATTATTTTGCCTCCTAAACTATTTCTAAAAGTTAGGGCGTTAAGACAAATCTCCCATCCACCATGTTTTTCAAAAAAAAAATGTGTTGGCAAAACAAATGTCGTCCAATCTAAGAAAATATCCTAAAAACAAGCTGAGCAAAGCTGTAAAGGCACAGTATCCAGGAACTTCACTTAAAAAATATGGTGCTAAGGTCAATTATTTTTGCGCCCCATTAGAAAATCAATAAAAAGAAAATAGTTGAGGCGACGTGACACCACTAAAATAGTTTTGAAAAGAAAAAAAAAACTATGGTGATAAAATAGATATTGTCAGAAATAGAAATACCTGAGAGACAATTTATATATTTTTGTTTAAGTAACGTACCATTACCTATTTTAACGAGTGACTTTAATTCACATCGAGGAGGCAAAATGGGTTAAGCCATTTTAATCATTGGAGTTAGTCTACGTGAATAAATAATAGATCTTTGTATTATGGATTCAACAAAATTATTGGAAAATTAGCTATTTTCGCTATCGCAAAAGACAACAAATTTTTTGCATCAAAAGTAAGTTTTTTTACTCCCCCCCCACACACAAAGAGATAATGCCCAAATTAGACATAATCCTCCACTTTTCAATTAATTAAACTTGTATCCTATATGTGTATAATGCTTCTTGTACGTTATGTATCAACCCGCTTGTACCTTAGGTATATGGCGGTGAGAGGGGGGGGGGGGGGGGGGGGTTAGTCTAATTATTTGAAAGCGAGAAGTTGTGTCCAATTATGACATTATCTCATGGGCAATGTACAAAATGATATAAATAGTTTGTGCTAGAATAAAATTTAAAATGTCGATGATAAATTGTAATCTTTAAATGTAATTTCATACAATAACCTCGTAACAATAATATACAATATAAACCGAGCAAGTATTTGAACCAAGTGACAATAAGGCTTCTCGATGGCATTAGAACTCCCGTGACTATCATTTGACGTCGATGGAGTCTGAAAAAGGGGATGCAACATGGGAGTAGTCCGAGTGCAATACGAGTAGGTTGGGGGATATCGAAAACACAAGAGGTCATCGAGACAAAGGTCACCTGCCGCCGAAAAACGTTGTTGAAGGTGGACGATCGTTTGTGGGACAATTTTGGGTTTGAAATTTAAGTTTTAAGTGTTTTAATTTTAGGGTTTAAGAGTACTGAGACTGTTTGTTACGGTGATAAGACTGTTTGTTACGGTGATGAGACTATTTTTTTTTTACTATTTTAAATGATTAGTCTTAAGTGGATTCTTTCTCTATTTATCCATGTATGATTTTTTTTTTATATATATATAATGATGATGATGATAAATATATATTTTAGTTTAAGATTAAAAAATAAAGAATGCGAGATAAAGTAAAAGTAAAAATAAATGGATATATCCAAACATCAATCCAACTTGATCCGGTCTTGATAATATAGAGATGAAATAAACTCAAATCATTATCCAAACTTTAATAACTGGTTAAAAAAATAATCCTAAGTACTCCAAACTCGTTTAAGATCCACTCCGTGGACAAGTCTAAATAAGAAGTCCTAGACATCGTTTGATGTGCTGAATATAAATGTGGGATATGATATTTGATCCCATCCATTGTTTGGTGTTGGATGAGATATGATTTTGAGAGGGACAAGTCATCTCACCCCATGTTTGGTGTTTAATAGAAGAGTTTCAAGTGAAATAAATTATTTCAAACAAGTTTCATATTCTCACACAGGTGTGGGATAAAACCATCTCCCCTAAAAGTTGAGATTGTTTTATTCCACATTCATGGGATAACTCTTATCCAATCCCACCCACTAATTTGACACGTCAAATCGAGCCTTGTGGTAAAAGGATTTTATTTGAAAATATCCTAATTATTCCTTTTATCCTTTGTAATATTAAGTTGAGCTATAACTAAACTATCGGTATATTACTTAACCTTAAAATAATTGTAATAATTACTAAACCGACCACATAACACATATCTTGTTATAATAATTATGACATTAATTCTTATAAGGGATTTTGAAGAGAAATGACTTATTATTAATCATATTATACAAATAGGACACTTAATATTATTTTTTATAAAAGTGGTCCTACAACATTTTACTTCCCCAAATAACCTTGCTATTGAATCACTTTCCTCCAATATAACTTTCATTACCGCTCTTTCTCATGTCGATTTAAAAAATCCATTGGAGAGCATCACATCCCAGCAGCAGCAATCTGCAACACTTTCTCCTACTTACGGCAACCTTAGGAACCACCTCTCAGTGGCGGCGACCTCTAGTATTGTCTCGCTTCGACGACGACTTCCTCTATGACCCCACCTCCTTTTATTTCAAACAATGAAATATCGATGAAGTGCGAAATGAGAAATTCTATATCTAATATCTAAGATATAACAAAGCTTCATCGGAACTATAATTTAAAATTGTGATGGATGATATAGAGTAATTCATTGAAGATTTGATGCATTTGAAAAATTAGGGTTTTGATTTGATAATGAAGGTAAGGAGATAACAAGTTAAAAACTATAGAGAGATGGAGGTATTTATATTGCTCTCATTATATATTTACACTATTTGAATATATAAATTTGTCTAGAACAATAAGTTAGTCATTTAGAAAAAGAATTAGACATTTGGAAGGTACTTTTATCTCTAACGTATTTTGCGACATTTGGAATATTACTGAATTTCATTCTTGTTTCAGTTAATAAGTTGGTTATAGTAAATGTTGAAATGATTTTTATCTTGAGATTCAAATGATTTTTACACTCCAAATTAAAATTTGCACTTACAAAGTGTGAGAATAAGTTTGCTACACCCTCGAAATTTATTTTAGTATTGAAACATTTTTAAATTTGAATTTGCACTGCACAAGTACGAGAATTGACGAGAAAATACGATGACAAATGATGAAACACAATTTTTTTATTGTAGATTTATATTGGTTGTTTGTTGATCATTAGAGACCAAAAGCTTTAAAATTCGACGATAGGAAATACAAACCTCCGTTTGTTGGAAGTCAATTGCTTTTTTTAAATTTTCAATATAAAAGTAGAGTTAATACATTTAAAAAAAGAAATCTGCTATTTATAATATAGATTATATATAAAAGAAATAAGTTGAATGTGATGCATAATCTAATGTTATAATCAAAACAAAAAAATAGCGATTTGGTTAGCGTAACGTCTCTCCAAAGACTCGCAAAACCCCAAAACCCACCCGAACCCAACTAAGATGTACGAAACGCCGTGTGCGCTATTCCTATTAGCTATTTTCTCCCAAATCTCATCTCTCTCTCTCCCTCTCCCTCTCCCCTCACTGGCCGGAAAATTAATCCCTCGCTCTGAGTTATATCTAGCTCTGCCTACCCGAGCTAGCATCATACATACACACATATATGATTTTGTAATGCGGAAACTTTTGCAGACTCATTGTTGGGTTTTGAGTTATTCTTGAATTTCTTTTGTTTGGAGGTTTGGCAATGGAGAGAAACTAATGGGGTTTGTGGATAAGTTTGTGACAATGTGAGCAGTATTTTTTTTGTGTGTAGTGATGATGGTGGCGGAAGCAGGTTCAACTAAAACGACTCCACAGCAGAACCCAGGAAGGCCACCATTATTACCCTCGGAGAAAGACAATGGCCCTAAAAGACCCAAAGCAAGACAAGTATCTTCTAGATATTTATCTCCCTCACCTTCCGTTTCCACGTCATCAGTCTCCACATCTTCATCTTCTTCTTCTTCTAGAAGGTTCCCATCTCCTTTACTCACCAGAAATTCTTCAACGCCGGCTTCCAAATCAAATACCTCTTCGTCGTCTCTCCCTAAACGATCCGTATCGGTGGACCGCCGTCGGCCGGTGTTATCACGGCCTCTCACGCCGGATCTCGTTACAAAGCCTACGGAAATCTCCGCTGCTACCAAGCTTTTAGTCACTTCAACACGGAGTTTATCGGTGTCTTTTCAAGGCGAAACGTTTTCTCTTCCGATTAGTAAAACAAAAGCGGCTCCGACCTCGCCGAGTTTGGGCAATGGGAGAAAACTTACGCCAGAGAGGAGGCGAAGCAATACTCCGTCCAAAGGCGAGAATTCCAAGCCCATTGATCAGCAGCGGTGGCCTGGGAGGTCTCGGCAAGGGAATAATCCGTTGTTTCGGAGTTTGGATTGTAGCAGTGGTGAGAAGAACAATCTGGTTGGATTTGGATCTGGTAATGTAATTAGGGCTTTAAAACAGTCCATTGCTGAGGATAACAGGAGATCATCACTTGATAACCGGATAATGAGTAATGATTTGGGAAATGCTCAAGGCAATTCCAATTCCATTTCGGCCTCAGATCTCACTGCATCTGATACAGACAGTGTTTCATCCGGTAGTACATCCGGAGTGCAAGAATGTGGGGCTGGGAGAATTGCGCCTCGCGGAATTGCTGTATCGGCTAGGTTTTGGCAAGAAACGAATAGCAGGTTGAGGAGATTGCAGGATCCAGGCTCACCGTTGTCAACCAGTCCTGTTTCAAAAATGTCAGTTTCGTCGAAATTCATTCAGTCCAAAAAGGTAATGAGTGATAGTCCGTTGTCTTCGCCCAGGACAATGGCTTCCCCTAATAGAGGAGGCATTAGGCCTTCCTCTCCATCGAGGGGAATGGTTAGTCCATCTCGGGTGAGGAGTACAATTAGTAGCAATTTTGGCGAGGCGCCTTCGGTTCTCAGTTTTGCCGTGGATGTTAGGCGGGGGAAGGTGGGGGAGAACAGGATTGTTGATGCACACGTGTTGAGGCTTTTGTATAATCGCCACTTGCAATGGAGATTTGTGAATGCCAGGACAGAAGCTGCCCTGTTGGTACAAAAACGTAGTGCGGAGGTGAGCCATTTAGATTTTATGTTATATTGTGAAATGGTATGCAGTCAAACTTGGATTTTGTTTTAAATGCTTGATGGTATGAGACAGTTTGGTTGTGCCATATCGAGTTGTGCTCATCTATGGTATGCCATTAATAATAATAATCATTTAATAACCACCATTGCCCATTTTCTGATATCATTTGAGACAGATATGCTGATGAGTTACTCTTTTATTGAATGTTTGGATACCATGATTCTCTAAACAAATTGTTGTTTCAATAAAAATATGATGATAAAAATCTTTTTGTAAAACCACATTTAGGCTAACTAAATCAAGCAATCTAGGATGCTCAATGCCTTAATAAGAATATATTTTTTTTATAACTCATTCCTATTATTTAAACAGCCCATTCTTATATATATATATATATATATATTTTTTTTTTTTTTGTGGGTACAAACCCATTCTTACATATGGACAAACAATAATTGTTTTCATAATCAAATTCTCATTTTTTAATGCGTCAGGGTTTCATTCACTAAACAAAGGAATTGTTCATAACCCTTGAAAATTCTAAACATAGCAAGAAATTCTCGGGGAATCGTTTTATAACTAAAAAAAGTACAAGACAAACTGGACAATTTTTTTTTTTGGGGGTAGGGAAGGGTTGACAATATCATTTCAATTGGATTTTGCGAATAGTAAATGTATGTTGATGAATTTTGAAGCTAGGTGTAAAGTTGAGCTAGATAAGCAAAGGATCTGGGTAGTACGGGTACTCACAGGAGAAACCCCTCCGGATATGCAAGGAAGGGACCCCCCTTCCACCCTCTGAAGATGACATCTTCGAGAGGGCATCCCTTTAAGATGCCAAAATTTTGAGCAAACCAATGACACCTCATGAGTAATTTACAGGAGCAAGCAGTCAAACTCGCATGTAAAGGGTACTTGGTCCGAGTCATGCGGGATTGAGCATGATAAGGCCCAATGTCTTTATTAAGCAACCCCATGGGTATTGGCTTTGAGGCTAAAAGATAACGTAACATCGGGTACATTACATAAGAGAGTCATGTTAACGCATAAGAGCAACTCTGTTTTTCCATTGCTAGATAGTTGAGGATTTCACTCCACATTAATGAGGGTCTCTTCCCCATTAGTGACGAGCTAGGAGCATTTAGTGCATCGAATCTCCTATATAATGAGTTCTGAATATCTGTAATCAGGAGAGCACAACTACATCTTTTAGACAACTCTATTGTTCGGTAGACTCGTATAACTTTATTACTTTGTTCATACCAATTCTTGTGCATTAAAAAATACACATATCACCTCACCAATTGTATGATGTATTCTTAATATGCATTGCTTGGCCCAATGGCCCCCCCTTTGTCTCTTTCTCATTTATAGTAAGAGGTCTTATCTTCTCACCCTCCTTCATTTGAAGGAACTCTCTACTTATAATTTTCACAACAATTATTTCCTCCCGAAATACAGGTTATGCCTCACTGTCTTCTCAAAATATCCTAGGTATACCCCTATACTCTCTCCACCTTAACTACCCTTTCTACACTCGCAATGGTGTACTTGAGGTAATTGATGAGTTGGACTAGTTTCTAGAATTAGAGCTTGGCTTATGTGTTGCTTTAGCTAAAAGTGCTTAACGAAGTATGTCATAGCTTAAGCTTAACTAATAATAATTTACCTAATAAAAAACTTATAGTTATAATAAAAATGACAAGATAATCCACCACGAATCGAAAGGCCCAAGGGTCCCCGCCAATGTTTAAAAAGGCGAAAGGCGAGGCGAGGCGTTTTAGTCGCGGAGAGGCGAGGCGTAAGCCTCGAGGCGTTTGAGGCGTAAGCCTCACCGAAAAGAAAAGAAAAAGAGCAAAATAATATTAAAAAATACTAATAAAACCACAAAAATAAAACAACAAAGAAATATAAAATAAAACTACAAAAAAACCATCCTTGAGGACCTTCTCACATTGTTTGACATTTTTCTGTTCCCCCGAGATAACTTCAAAAAAAAAGTAATTTGAGAAAATCAATTTTAACATATTAGTTATTTTACAATATGACAATAAATTAATCAATGCAAAATCATGTTGGCAAAATCATTTTTTTAGCTTCATTCACATATTGGTTATTTTATAATATGAATAAATGCAACTTAAGAAGCAAATTTATTAAAAACATTGATTTTCAAGCTAAGATTAAAAAACAGCAATTTTATTAAAAAAAATAATAAAACATATCAACCTAAGTTTATTAAAAAAAACAGCAACCTTTAAAATATATTAATTTCTTAATATATATTCAGTTTAGTTAAAGATAACATATTAATCTAAGTTGAAAACCAAAAAACAGAAAACTTTTAAAAAAAAGTCATATTAAAGTTAATTTAGTACATTTATTTCAAACAAAATCAAATTGACAAAATCAGTTTTTTATGTTTCATTAAATATTGGTTATTTTTTTAAAAATTCTCTCAAGTTACAATAGTAAACAGTACAACTTAAGTGCAGTTTTAAAACAAAAACAAAAAAAGAACAAGAGTTTTTTTTCCGCGCCTCAGCAAAAAGGCGCAAGGCGAGGCGTGAGGCTCACCGAGGCGTAAGCCTCGAGGCGCATTGAGGCGTAAGCCTCAAATTCAACCCTGAGGCTTAAGCCTCGAGGCATTTTTTGCCCGCCTCGCCTCGAGGCGAGCCTCGAGGCGTAAGCCTCAAACGCCTTTTTAAACATTGGTCCCCGCCCAATAATTATAGTAGTCGTGCAGATCACTCCCCTCCTTCAAAAAAGCTTGTCTAATAGATTTTGTCGAAAATTGAAGAAGTCCTTGTCAAAGAAATAAATATTTTTGAATATATTGTGGTGTTTAAATCGGAAACAAAATATTATCTACAATTTTTCGAGTCCTCACAAACCAGACAATTGGAAGTCGAGAATCACTCGGTACTTTTCAAGTCTATTAAGTCCATTGATTGAGCTCCAACAATATTATTCCAAATGGGGTTCAACCCGCACGTCTTCACTAAGCTAATTCCTTCTGCAGCCTTAATACAAGGCATAGTCTCACTCAGCTGTGCTATGTAGAATATGGATCGGGTAAGGGACCACCAAAGGCTCCTTCATGTAGCTTGTGAAGCATGGGATCACAACCCAAGAAGCCTTTTTAGCATTGTAACATGCTCGCAATCTTATTGCACGTCGACTTCGATATCTTCCCTGGCTTTGGCTATGGCCCAACCATCAAAACCCACCTTGATTTCCCTCTTCTCTGTTGCGGATGATGTTGGAGGTGACAGGGCCGACCTCTGAGGTCACCGGAGGGCTGGTAGGGTTCGCTTGATGCCGGCGAGCACCATTAGACATCAATGAAGGGTATTGAGACCAGAACGGGTGGGGTTTGATGCAGGACTTAGGTTTGGTTTCTATCAGTTTTTGGCTGATGCGTCATGGGATAAGGATGGTTTGGCCTGGGACAAATCAGCGAGCCTCGTTGGATAATTCACGAGTGTCACTTAATGTCGACAAGGGCTGCGGTGGGTAGATCTAGGGTTTGTTTCTCGGTTTTGTGGCTGAATTGAATCCCGACAGATTTTGGGTTTGTGATTTGGCCTGTTTCGGGTATGGCGGACCTCCAATTGGGGTCGCTAGGCCACGGCTAGGTTCTTCGTTCAATGGCAAAGGGGTGGGATAAGCTGGCCGTAGCCCTGAATGTCTGTTTCTACTGCATGTCTTGTTTTGGTGCTATAGAGCTAGATTTAGGTAGTCCTTGCTGGTGCAGAGCTCTGTTAAGCCTTGTTGGAAGTCGGCAAAGGTTGCCTGACACCGGCAAAAGCTGAGGGTGGGAGAATATGAAGTTGTGATGGGGGATGAAGAGGTTTCGAGGGTTGTAGAGGACCAGACCTCTCTTCTGTATTGGATTTAATTAGACTTTCTAACAAAATTCACTACTTCCTGGCGTCGTGTGTGAAAAATAGTTATTCACTGAAGAACCTTCATTAACAAATAGGTTGTTTCGAGTTCTAGCCATAACTCATAAACCTACCAACATTATTATACTGTACACAACTCTGATGTACAATGCAACGGAATATTAAACAACCTACACAAAAGATCGATCTTAGTATCTATAAATATTGCAATAAACAAAGAAACTCTTTGATTCAACTAAACCTTGAATGATATATTAAAAAGAGCTCTTTATTTATAGGCTCCTAAACTACTAAAGTCCCAATTCTAACAAACTAAAATACAAATTTAAATAAACTAAAAAGGCAAGTAAAGGATTATTCATATACTAAATATAATAACTAGTAGTATTTTAATTAAAAACTAATTAACAATAATAAAAATCGCAAGATAATCCACCACAAATTAGAAGTCCCAAGGGTCCCACCCAATGACAGTCTAGCCATCGTACCTTGGGGCCCTCGCCCAAGCTACGGTTGGTCTTGGGTTCGATACATGAGAGCAACCTCTTCATATATTTATGGGGGTAAGACCTGTCGCCTCTTCCCAGGAACCTTGTGCACTGGGTACGACCTTTTACTCTCAGTTATTTCTACATCACGGGGAGATAGAGTTGCCACAATCAATTAAATATGAATGGAGGCTGGAAATCATGATATCTGATTGAAATCACACGAGATATGTGGTCCTCCATTTTCTTTCTTAAACTTATATTCTAGTTTATCACTTCGTTTGATCTTTTACTTCTTGAAGTCAGGTAGTTGGGAATTTCCATGGATAACATGGATTGAAACTTGAAAGACACAATTTTGTCTAAGTTATGATAAAAACGAAAAAAAAAACACATTTTGGTTTGTGACTCTGCAGTTCAATTTTGGACTCGTAAGTTTTGATTTCGGGCAAGACGAAATGATATAGTATTTGGAGGATAAAAATAATTAAGACAATAGGAGTTCGGGAATTCGCTCAGCGAAACAGCGATTCCAGCCACTATTGCCGTCCCGTATCCAATGTTTAAAAAATCACTTGAGGCTTACGCCTCGAGACGAAGTGGGGAAAAATCGTCTTGAGGCTTAAGCCTCAAAGGCCAAAAAGAGGCTTATGCCTCAATGCGCCTTTACGCCTCGCCTCATTAAGGTACCGTAGAAAAAAAACTTTTATTCTTTTATCGTAAACTTTGTTTTTTGGTTATTTTAATATATATATATATATATTCCTGCTCTTGTGCGGACCAGTCCGCATTTTAAGAGTGTGGACCGGATATGTGTCACCTGACGGTGAGCCCAGAAAAGAGACAGAGTGTACATATAATTTAGGCGATAATTTCTAGGCGCACCGTTAGGTGACACATGTCCGGTCCGCATTCTTAAAATGAGAATTAGTCCGCACAAGAGTATTATTGTGTGTGTGTGTGTGGATGGATGGATGGTATATATACACACTATGAAGATATATGTGCACCAATGTAGGAAATTTGTTATATATATGGTACTAATTAAATTAGCTTTTAAACTTTCCTTTACATTTATTCAATATGTACTATTAATAACTATTGATATATATGTACTAATTTGATTATGTAATTGATAAAAATATTTTCATATATTTTTTTTAATACAAAATTATAATGAATATAAACTAAATAATTAATTACTTGATGATGATACAACTATATATTTGTATTATGATTATATGTACAAGTAATTAATAAATTATAATTATAATATTCTTTTGGTACACAATTATTAATCAACAACATATACTAAATAATTAATTATTTGATTATGATACATTAATTTTTCATGGTGATATTAGACCTATCCTAGGGTTAGTGGTATCAATATGGATCTTTTTGGTGAAAATTGTTATGTTACATTATTTTTGTGATTTATTGGAATTGTTTTTATAATATTTTATTGATTTTTTTTTTAATTTGAGGCTTATGCCTCACCTTGCCCGGGCAAAACGCCTCACACCTTTTTAAACATTGGCCGTATCAAGCACGACAAGTCAAGTTGATTTCCCTAACTCGGTCATATCGGTTTGAGTTAGGTCTTCATCACAACCATGATGAATAGGTTTGCAAAGACTTATCACTCTGAAAAGTTGTTTGATTTGGTCAATGCTGAAGTCCTAAGCAAGACAAGTTGATTGAGACAGTCTTGATTGATTTATCGTTAGTGAAGCCAAAGCTTGAGCCCTGTTCTTGGCTTTGCTCAACTTATTTTATATCCATAACATCGGAGTTCCTTTTGCCACTATAATTTCAAAATTAATCTGAATATTATGTCTCAAGTTTTACATTTATGTGACTTGTTCTCAACTCCTAAAATTGTTCATATATCCCATAACTTCTATTTTTGCACCATACAATTAGCCTAGTTATTTTGGTGCTAAAAGGGCCGAACAATTGTGGAATTATTCATCTGCTATTAGTGATTCTGTGAGCTGATTGTTTAATCTGTATCAGAAAAATTTGTGGAACGCATGGATATCAATCTCAGATCTTCGTGATTCAGTCACCAAAAAAAGACACAGGTTGCAGTTGATGAGGCAAAAATTAAAGCTAGCCTCCATTCTCAAGGGACAAGTAAGACTTTTTTTTTTCATGGCTTCAGTCTTATTATAATACTGAATCTTGTTGGAGCTTTTGGGTGGAAAAATCTATGCGTGGCCTTGGAATCTGGCCTCCTTCGTGAGCAATATTTTTAGATTTTGACAACAATATTTGAGTGAATATGAATATGAAAACAAACATAATATGTGTGTACCCATTTGACAAAATTGACAGTGTTCTAAAAGGTGTTAGGCAGAAGATTGAAGGCAGGAGCCTGCCTTGCATCTAGGTGATTTTTATTGTTATTTTTAAATTTGATGCTACAATATACTAATTCAATATCTTCACTGTATGTGTGTATGCGTGTATTTGGGCCTAGGTGAGGTGGCAGAGCATTTTCCAAATCCTTACGGCAGAGTGAAATTTATAGACTGCTAATAGTAAAATAAGCTAAACACGTGTATATCCGCCCATAGTTAGAAAGGTCCGATTTCCATAAAGTTTCTTGTGCTGCTTTGTATAGTGAATTGGGTATAACCATACATGGGAAGAAAAACATTTTAGAATTTGTAAGCTGAGGTTAAAATCAGTGTTTTAAAAGTCGGCCTAGGTGGCGCCTAAGCGCCGGAAGGTAGCGCGCTGCCGTGCCTAGGCTATAATCGGATGCCAAAATGGGCCAAGCGGGCTAGGCAGATACTAGGCGACCTGGGCTGAGTTGGTCTAGGCGGGACTAGTTGGGTTTGGCACCAATTTTGATATTTTTAATACTTAGGATCTTTTTTATATTTTGGTAGATTATTTCATTTTGTCTTGTATCTTCTTAAAGGCCAACAACAAATGGAATGATGCCATTTGGTATTAACTTAATTAAAAAGATTACAGTAAGTGTTTTTATTTATATGTATTGTTTTCAACTCAACTTTGGCTTGTTTTTGTTTTTCATATCGTTTGGTACGATTAGAACAACTGAAGTCTTGTTTGAGTGTATTTTTTTCATCAATATTTATTAAGTGTATATTATTATGAAATATTCCTGAAAAATTTATACTCCGATATCTTGGAAGAGACTAGGCGACCTGGTCGGAGTTCGTCTAGGCGAGACTAGTCGGGTTTGGCCCCAGTTTGATTTTTTTAGTACTTAGGATTTTTTTTATATTTCGGCAGATTATTTCAGTCGGTCTTGTATATTCTCAAAACCCAACAAATGGAACCATGCCATTTGGTATTAACTTAAAAAACAAGATTATGGTAAATGTATATATTTATATGAATTGTTTTCAATTCAACTTTGGCTTGTTTTGTTTTTCATATAGTTTGGTACAATTGGAACAACTGAAGTCTTGTTTGATTGTAATTTTTTTATCAATATTTATTATGTGTGCATATTATTTTGAAATATTTTTGATAAATTTATATACCGATGGCTTGTTTGAGTGTAATCTTTTTATGTTTAATTCTAATACTTTAATTTAATTGATATGAACTTTTTATTACCTTTGTTGGAGGCATAGTAGGCTAGTTGTCTAGTTGTAGAATGTTTGGTTGGAGAATGCATTATTATGAATTAAAGTTTAATCTCTTTTGTCATTATATTGGAAGAATTTTTGGAATTTTGTTTGTGTTGGAATTACGTGAGATGTTTGGTTTGAACACCCTTATGCATTTTAAAAAGTATTTCTTATATTGCTTATAATTAGGGTCATTTGGCCTTTAATACCCATTTATTAGTCCAGTTTTCAGTATGGTACCCATTTATTTTACTTATGCATCCTTGCCCCCCAAAATGGATGGAAATCATCCATGACCGTTGAGTGAACTTTTTTTCCTTTGTAAAAGCCCCCAAATACCCTTGTTTATGTGTTCTGATTATTCCTAACAAATTTAAAAGTATAAAAATATAACCTACCAATTGGAGACGTTTTTGTTATATAGATAAAAATAAAATATAAAAAATTCATATAGAAACTATAAATATAAAAATAAAATCCACATTAATGTATAAAAAATATATATAAATACACATGTCTCACTGTAAATTCAGGGAAAAGTATATAATTAAAATAAAAAGTGTGTTGAAACTATTTTGTTTAAACTGTTTTTTTAGTTTGGTTTTGATAAAATGTTTTTACACTTATTTTTCCTTTAAAACGTAGAAACTATTTATTTAAAAAAATGTTTTGTTTAAACATATTTTTTAACGTTTTTTTTTTTTTGAAGAAGACCTGTTTTATACTTATTTCCCTTTTCAAACATAAAATATACACTTAAAAAAATTTGTTTGAACTACTTTTTAGCGATTATGTTTTTAAAAAAAAATGTTTATATTAAAACAATAATAATTTATAAGCATCCTGCATCCATTTGGTTCTTGAGAAAATAGAGGAAAAACGAAAGTAAAATAAAGAGAAATCTAAAGCTATGGAAGAAACTAAACTGCGGTGGAGATATACAATGGGTACTTACAGTAAATGAGCAATAACCCCCACCAACTACAAACAAAACTCACATCATGAACCTCTAAAGTTTTGTTAAATCAGAAACAAATAACTACATAAAAATAAAAACTCCATATAGACTTTAAGCTTCAAGTTAAAAGTGTCCAACATTGTTGTCAACCACATCTACTGGAAAAAAAAAAAGATCCAAATGCTCGAGTGCTGACAAAGGGTTCGTGAGTAAATTTGAAGTGATACAGTCCCTCGTTATTCTAGTATAAAAACAGTTTTTTTCAAAAAACTAAATCGTTAAGAAACAAAAATCTAAATAGTTTAAATAAAACAATTTTTTAAAAATAGTGCTTACTAAGTAGGGTTAGATGAGCATACTAAAGTACAATTTTGGGAACAAATGCATGAACTAATTCAAGAAATATCCGTAGGTGAGAAAATCTATAAAGGGGGAGATTTTAATGGGCATGTAGGAGAAGATCGTGTGGGATATGAGATAATCCATGGAGGACATGGTTTTAGAGATAGGAACGACGGTGGAGAGTCTATCTTAGATTTTGCGATCGCTTATAATTTTGTACTAGTAAACACCTGTTTTAAAAAGAGGCTTTAACACTTAATAACTTATAAAAGTGGAACACATAAGAGCCACTACTAGGAAAGGAGACCGATTAACGTGTAAATATTGTAAGGTTATCCCGGGAGAGAGCTTAACCTCACGACATAGGATAATGGTGTTGGATATAAGTATTAAAAATTCAATCACGAGTGTGAAAAGAGATGATTAACTCACGAACTAGGTGGTGGAACTTAAAAGAAGAGAAATTAGAACTATTTAAAGAGAAAGTGTTAAATGAAGCATCATGAATTGCTGAAGAAGAGACTAACATAATGTGGAATAAGATGGCCACGTGCATCAAGAGAATATCAAAAGAAATTCTTGGAGAATCGAAAGGCAAGGTACCACAATCTAAAGAAACTTGGTGGTAGAATGAAGATGTACAATATATGGTGAAATCAAAAGGGAGTGCTTTAAAATATGGCAAACAAATATAAATGAAGAAAATTTTTGAGAAATATAAATTGGCTAAAAAGGAAGTTAAGAAAATGGTAAGAGATACTAAGTTAAAAGCGTATGCTGATCTTTATACAAAATTAGAAATACAAGAAGGGGAAAAACGTATTTATAAGCTTGGTAAACTTAGGGACAGAAAAATAAAAGATTTTAATAACGTTAAGTGTATTAAAAGTGATGATTCGAGAGTCCTAATCAAAGATGATGAGATTATGGAAAGATGAAAAAATTACTTTGAGAGGTTATTAAATGGAGATAATGAGAGTAGATTAGATTTAGAGGAACTTAGGGAGACTTGAGAAAATATATTTTTTCGCAGAATTAGGACAACAGAGGTTAGGATTGCTATAAAAAAGATGAAAACAAGGAGGGCTTTAGGATCAGATGGTATCCCTATCGTGGTTTGGAAGTGTTTAGGGGAGGAAGGAGTATCTTGGCTTACACAATTATTTAATAGAATTATAATGACTAATAGGATGCTCGATGAATGGAGAAGGAGTGTTTTAGTACCTATTTATAAAAATAAATGGGATATAGAAAGTTGTTCAAATTATCGTGGTATTAAATTAATGAGTCATACAATGAAACTTTGGGAGAGAGTGATTGAATATAAATTGAGATTGAAAACAACAGTATCGGAGAATCAATTTGGTTTTATGCCTGGGAGGTCAACAATGGAAGCAATCTATTTATTGAGGAGATTAATAGAGAGGTACATGGAGAAAAAGAAGGATCTTCATATGATTTTTATAGATTTGCAGAAGGTATATGATAGGATATCAAGAGACATAATATGGTGGGTTCTACATAAAAAAAGAGTGACTCGTAGATATATTGATGTGATCAAGAATATGTATGATGGGGCCATGAATACAGTAAGAACTTCAGTCGGAGAAAGTAGTGAATTTTCAGTTACCGTAGGTCTACACCAAGGTTCAATATTAAGTCCATATCTCTTTGCTCTTGTTATGGATGAGTTGACTGGACAAATACAAGATGAAGTGTCATGATGTATGCTATTTGCAGTTGATATTATTTAGTGGATGAGACTAAGACGGGGATTAATGCTAGGTTGAATTGTGGAGAGAAACTTTAGAAACAAGAGGATTTAAAATAAGCAGGACTAAAACAAAATATGTGGAGTGCAATTTTAGTAGTAATAGGACGACAAATGGAGATGTGAAATTGAAGGGTCAAGAGATACCTAGAAATGATCATCTTCGTTATTTATGCTCGATTATCCAAAAAGAGGAGATATTAGTGATGATGTTACTCATAGAATTAGAAAAGGCCGGGTCTAAGTGGAGAAGTGCTACCGGCGTATTGTGTGATAGGTGTATACCTTTAAAGTTAAAAGGGAAATTTTATAGGACGACAAGTAAACTTGCTTTGTTATATGGGACAGAGAGTTGGGCAACCAAGAAATAAAATGTGTAGAAAATGAGTATGGCGGAGATGCGAATGCTAAGATGGATTTGTGGTAAAACTCGAAAGGATAAAATTAGAAATGAACAAACTCGTGAAACGGTATAAGTAGCTCCTATAAAGGATAAATTGAGAGAAAATCGAAGAGTGATTTAGTTAGTATTGATGGTAACACAAGGGTTAAAGGTAGACCTAAATTGACTTGATGGGATATTATAAAAAAGGGCATGATATCACGCAGTTTAACCGAAGATATTGCGCTGGATAAAATGGAATCAAAAAATAGGATTCATGTAGCCGACCCCAAATAATTGGGAAAAGGCTTTGTTGAGTTGAGTTGATACAAAAAGACTCGGCACCATTTGGGGTGGGGATGATACAAAAATGATGATATTCTCTATACAAGAGTTTCTAGGTCGCTCCTCTCTCTATTTGACATAAGGAGCCTCCCCTTTCTTTTGCTATCTTAGCTCCCCTCCTTGTTGGTCTTTACGTAGTCTTTGGTGGTGGGTGACAATTGTGCCCCATTTTTACAATTATACTCCATTTTTATGGACTTTTACAATTATATCTCACTTTTACAAAGTTTTACGATTATTCCTCGCTTAGAGTCTTAATCCCAGTACATCGGTGAAACTTGAGGCCCGTCCGACAATAACTCATGTTCTGGACATAACTTGAGGTATCTCAAAAGTGATAGACAACATATAATCAAGTGGAGTACGTAATGTAAAATCCGACATCGTGTTGGTCAAGTATATTAGGCGACCAACCAATCTTTGTTTTTTTAAAGGTTCAAAAATTAAATCAGTTATCTTGGCTCAAAGCTTCATAGGACTAGAAGCCGGATGACAACCTAGCATCCCAATATCCTGAAGAAGACCCAACGTATACTCATGCTCAGATAAAGAGCTCTCGCATTGCGATTACATCACCCCAATCCCAAGACAATAGTGAAGAGGACTGATGCCCACATCAAATACTCTGCCAATATCCCGCTTTACTTGCCAATCTCATAAGATCATCTCCCGTAATAATATTATTCATATATATCAACATAATGATGCATCTACCACCTGATTAACAATGGATAAGGCATGCATGATAGGATTAACACCGAGTAAAAACTATGGATAAAACACCTCATTTAATCGACTATCCAAACCCGATATGATTGCTTAAAACCAAATGCGTTCTTGACGTCTATGTAAAGGTCAAGAGTGGAAAGCTGCAAAAGAAATCAACAAGCGCATTGGAGTGAACTTGAGCATTGCAAGGTAGTTTCCGATGGCGCGGATGGTGGAGCCCTGATGGATCGGTTGAGCAAGTGATGAAGCCTCGTCCGCGAGAGATGTGGAACACGAACTTGCAAAGTATGCACCTGTAACAACTCCTATTTTCCACATAACATAGTCGACCAAGCATATATGTCGAAGATATGGCTTGTCAAACAATTTACATCATTCTCAACGTTGTACAATAAATAAAGGTAAGTGAGTTTAAAACAATTCACAACATGTGGAGCTAAAAATGTAAATAACTCTAAATAGAATAAATCCCAACTGAATAAATGAGTAGTCTACAGACTCAGCTGCTAACTGAAAGGAAAATAACTGGGACTCCAAGTCCATATAATCTATGGATGGAAATAACAAAATTGACTGAAATAAATAACAATTTATGCTAGAATCAACTGAAACTGGAAGAGGAATGAGTAGAATTGCAAGTATGCGGATCCTATCTTACAACGTCTGAAAAACATTTTTATATAGAATGGGTCAGAGCTCGGAAGCTGTAAAAAATATCTCCAATAACATTCAACCCATCGGCATTCTCATGTAATAAATACCTCACCCCGCATCTTACTGAAATACTACTCGCATGTCCCCAACCTTGGGCAGATATTACACTAAAAGTCTCAAATCATTAAACTAATGGGTCTGTACCTAATAACAAGGGCAGTAAGGATGTAACTAACTACGCATGTGAAAAATACACCCCAAATACTAACCCTCGCAATGCCACCCACGAATACAGTACACCCAACTCAAAACAACACAATAAAGTGACTTAGGGTTCAATTACAAGTTGTCTATCGTTAGACTAGAACATCTCTTGATTTATAATCAGATTTTAATCACACACAAAAGCAACGACCTTCGAGGACGCTTCATGCTTCCATCGGTAAGTTCGTAGGAATCCCTCACCTATCGAACTAAAACTAAGTCAATACACACATATGAGAATAGGGAATCAATACGCAATCACACCACTAGGTAGTTCCATACTAAAATCCCACGAATGAATCAAGTCATCAACGTCTCTCATCACGAGGTTTAAACCGATTGCACGCATGATAAAAAGTATAAGACCTCTCGACATCCTCTGTCAGTAGCTAAGTGCGTGGTACACAGTCACAACGTCCAACACAACCCGATCGATAGATTCATCGAGTATGGTATGTCCACATAAAAATTCAGTATATATATATATATATATATATAACTCCATATAGACATACGACTATAAAATCTATCTCTCTTATGCGTTTACCCAATTTAACCCAATCCCAACATTGGAGGGCTCTAAATTGTACAAAGGTTTACATCTCCAGCCTAAATAACTATTCCCGCTACTAACCATGTCTATTCCTTCAATAAATTAAGTTAAACAATAATAAAAGAAATCCCAAGTCAAAACTAGCTTCTAAACCAAACCAAACAACCGCGGCCCGAACTTAGGCAAAACTGAAGGGGCCGATCGATCGACTCTCAGGGTCGATCAATTGATCGTCCCAAATCATGGGTTCTTCTTCTTCGTTACGGATTTCTTCCCCTCAAAACCTCTATTAAAGTTAGCGAAGCTTTCGAATCATATTCAATACTCGACCAAATTTCAGCCTAACTACTGGGATATGATCCTAAACGTTTTTTTTAACAATTATATGAGATTAAGATCATCAAAAACAAGATTTAATTCATTAAGATTCATACTTTCAAGCTATATTATCTATATATCATGAACGTGGCTGAACATACATACGAATTCAGGTCTAAACTTCAACACCAATCCTATTACAGATTTACACATCTAAATAATTCAATTTCAGATTTTCTCTTTAAAGGTACAAGTCTTTAAAGCGAGGTTGATTAGTACAATTTCAAATTAACCCAAGACATAAATATGATTTAACTTAACCAAATCAGATCTTAAACATGCTTTCAAATCTCAGGTTATAATAGGGAAAACATGAATTATAAACCAGTCACAGATTTAAAGGTGGTGTATTGCAAGAAATTTCTGGCCTTGATTCGAAGAACGGTGAGCGTTTTTGCTTGCATCCCTACTACCTTCTCTCCAAGTCTTCTCTAGTTCTCCAACAAGCCTATGGCTGCTAGTGTTTTCGCTTATAATAATAAATCACTAATTAAAGAAGTCTAACCCTTACATCTCTAATTTTCGCATCTTTACATTACGCCTATTTTTAAACCCCCAAATGGACCCAAAATGCTACTTGGAATAGCCCAAAACTTAGCCTAAGGGTCTACCTATCCCCTCGGGCACAACCTAAGACAATAAAAACATGTAACCAGGTCTCCGTATCACTTTAGAGTCCGCTCCAACTGGTTATACCTCAAATCTCACACAGTAAAACCTCACAATGTAAAATAAAACTACCAATTAATGATTTTACGTGTAACTGAATATATTGTAACATAATTAACACCCATTTATTAAAAAGCGTGTGGCACAAATAAATCACTTAATATGCAAATTTAATCATCATCTAAATATGCAATTATTATTAACAATTCATTCAAGTAATAATTACTTCCCATTAATTTCTCCTCACAATTAATAAATCATATATTAATGCCAGAAAATGCGAGGTATTACAGCACCCCTATAAAATAGACATCCTCATGAACAATAATGTCAAGAGAGTGATACGTGTGTTTGGATAACGGATTATAGCACCGATACCCATCGAGGAGTACCCTATAAAAATGCAACGAATAACTTTGTTATCAAGTATTTGCCGACAATGACTATCGTCATGTACAAAACAGGCACACTCAAATAATAGTTAAAAAGCGTGAAAAAACGCGCCTTAAGCCTTTAGTTTTTTTATAGCATAAACACCTTTCGCTTCACCGGGAATAGTGTGAAGCACAAAAAGCTTAACCATTTTCAAGTTTTTTTTCCGCCTTTTTTACTTATGTTTTTTGCCTTTTCACCCAAAAAATCGAATAATCACAATTTTCATTTTGTTTGAAACCTCCATTACACACACACACACACACACACACACACATATATATATATATAAAGAGAGAGAGAGAGAGAGAGAGATTCTCCTACATCACACTCTATACATCATACTTAGTTCTAGGCCCTAATAAACCTTTTTTTCCAATTTTTTAATTTTTCTATTGAAATTAACCTTTCAATCAACACATGTTCAAAAAATTAGTTCAAAATACACTTTCTAGCGATTTTTAAAAAATACAAAATTTTTTACTGGTGCAGACCCTTATAAATAAAAATACAAAATTTTTTACTGGTGCAGACCCTTATAAATAAGGTATTTTTAGCAGTTTTCAGTTGGATTTAAAAAAAAGCTAGAAAGTGTATTTTGAACTAATTTTTTGAACATGTGTTGATTGGAAGGTTAACTTTATGGGTAAAATAAAAAAAAAGTTTTTTAGGACCTAAAAAACTAGATGTGATGTATGGATGATGAATGAGTGATGTAAGAAGTATGATGTATAGGAGCCTTGCTCTCTCTCTCTCTCTATATATATATATATATATATATATATATATATAGGGAGAGAGAGCGGATTTCATGAGGACCTCTGTTTGCATACCGCTGGCGCGGACCAATTTTGATAAAATAGTAAAAAAATATTTTTGAGCTAATTTTTTTTATATAGTTTTTAAACATTTCAGTTGCGCCATATAAAAAAAATCATCTCAAAATGAATTTTTTTACTATTTAAAAAAAATCATTTTGAGTTGATTATTTTTTTATGGTCCTATTGAAATGTTTAAAAATCATAAAAAAAAACAGCCCAAATTTTTTTTTTTTACTATTTTAAAAAAATGGTCCTCATTCAGGGTCCTCAAACTAGGACCTCACCTGATCATTTTCCTATATATATATATATATATACAAAGGCAGGTTCACATAAGGTTCCCCTATAAGGTCCACACATGCGGACCATTTCTTTTAAATAGTAAAAAAAATAATTATGAGTTGATTTTTTTTTTTTGTGGTATTTAAACATTTCGGTGAACCCCACAAAAAAATCACTCAAAATGATTTTTTTAGCTATTTAAAAAAAATCGGTCAAAATATGACTATTTTTAAGCCCTTAAAAGCTACCATATTTTGATCCTTTTTCTAAAATATCAAAAAAATTATTTTCAATTGATTTTTTTTGTAGGGTTTACCCATGGCTGAATAATCTGCCCAACCACCACATCATTGGCCAACCAACAGACCTTCCGATCAAATCCCTCGATAGACAACTTTTTTCGGTGCCGCAAAACCCATTAAAAACCATAGAACAACTGAACCCAACCCGATCTACACTTTTACCTCAAAACCGAACACTTCCTGTCTTCCCCAAGGTACGACCCACATTGGAAGAAAACGAGCCTTGTCGGAGCTTTGGTAGGGCTGAATGATCTGGAACCAGTAGCGCAGTAGTGAGGAGTTGAAACCCTTAGATCCATGAGTTTTCCAGCCCCTCACCATCATTCCTCCATTTTTATGGCTCCGACGACTTCCCCGTAGGTGGGCGAAGGTCACGGGGCTGAAGGCGGGTCCGATAAAGCTCCGGTGGGTCCATTAGAGGCATGGTTCATAGTCTCGGTATCGATCCTGGTATCGGCCACCCGATTTTCAGCTCGGTCGCAATATCGGACGATACGCAAATATACACTATTTAGAGAGTGCAAAAAATTCTGAAAAAAATTTAGAACATTTAAAAAAAATACGATTAACAATGTGGACCAATTAGATAAGTTTAAAACTATCCTCTAATATGCATAACATTGTACAATTGATTATACTGACGTGCTGCGAACTTGCCAGATTCAATATTCCATTATAAATCAATGTTTTTTTTTTTCACGGAGGACACAAATATTATGTTTTTACAAAGAAAAACAAATGTTACAATATTAGTAAGAGGAACTATTATATTCTTAGTATTATTTTTAGTAAGAGTATACAAATGTGTTTTTTAAGTATGTTATATTTTTGTAAAAAGGATAGAAATGTTTCTTTTTTAGTATTGTTATTTTTTTTTAGAAAGAGGATACAAATAGTGATTTTGACAAAACACTACATTTTTTTTACAAATAGTTTTTTACAAAAAGGATGCAAATGTTATTTTCTTACAAAAAGTGATGCAAATGTTATTTTTTTATAAAAAGAATGTAAATGTTATTTTTTTTTGTTGGGTTGCAAATGATTTTTTTTAAATTGATGCAAATGTTATTTTTTTACAAACTGGATGAAAATATATATGTTTTTTTTACTTCTGTTGCAAATGTTATTTTTACATAAAGGATGCAAATATTATTTTTACAATAATTACGGTTGTATATTTGTTTGTAAAAGAATAACATTTACGTTTTTTTTAATAAATAATTACATATTAAAAAATAACAGTGGGAACATTATTATAAAAAATAATAACAAATAACATTTGGATCATATGCATTCTTTAAAAAAAAACTGGCACATATACAACGCACTAAATTAAACCCACACAATGATCAAATAACCCACATACAGAGCACACTAAATTAAAAAAACAGTTAGTTTCGTAACCCCCTCAAAAAACACAACAGTGGAGAGAGAGAGAGAGAGAGAGAGAGAGAGATGCTTAGTAACTTATACCATCCCGACCGATGTATCACCGATATGGATCGATACTATTGTGATATCGCCGATATGGGCCGATTATACTGATATCGTCGATATGAGATGATTATACCGCGATATTACCGATACTACCGAGAAATTACCGATATAGGGTCGATTCACATAAATAATTGAAAACTCAACTCGGAATCGGATCGGTGGGCACCGATACCTAGTCAACTCGGCCGTATCGTCGCGGTATCGGCCTTGACTTTGAATCATGTTAGAGGTCAAGGCAACAACTTATAAGGTGGTTGGGTTGGGTGGAGAGTCATTTAGGGTTTGTGAAGAAAATGAGGCAACTAGGGGGCTTTGATGAGTTGGGGCGTTTAGGTGAAAGGTTGGACCATTAGGCTTTTGAAGACTATAGGTTGCCCAAGTGGGTTTTGTTTGATCCGAGTCCATTTTTAAGAGACAAACCACTTCGGTTGAAGGCTAATGGTCCAAAAATTGATTTTATTGGGCTGGAGAAATATGGACAACCCCCAATTTTTAAAATATTGAAAAATATTTTATTTGGGCCCCAAAATTTTCAGAAAAATTCTTTTTCATCCCCAATAAAAGATAAAAAAGGTTCAAAATATTCAAAGTATCTATGGATGTGGCACGGGCTTTTAAAAATCTCCCCAACAGTTTGTGGTAAAATTTTTCGAAGGAGGGAAGGCCACTACTATTGGCACAAATTTTTACAAATCTCCCTTACAATTCATGGTAAAGCTTTTCGAAGAAGGGGAGGGCACTACTTGACTGGAATCCTCAACGTTCAAGACTATGACACTCGGGTTGAGCTTTTCGAAGAAGGGGCGAATGACGTGATTTGAAAATATAATAAATAAAATATTAGGATATATATATATATATATATATATATATATATATATGGAAAGGATCAAGTGAGGACCATTTTTTTAAAATAGTAAAAAAAATATTTTTGGGCTGATTTTTTTTCATGATTTATAAACATTTCAATAGGACCATAAAAAAATAATCAGCTCAAAATGAATTTTTTTGCTATTTTAAAAAAATCGGTCAAACTTTGTCAGTTTTTATTTTTATATGCCCCTACTAAAATGTTTAAAAACTATATAAAAAAATTAGCTCAAAAATATTTTTTTTACTATTTTATCAAAATTGGTCCGCCCCAGCGGTAGGGGTGCACACGGATCGGATTGGTTCGGTTTTATTACTAAACCAGAACCAGAACCGAGGTGGTTCGGTTCCAGGATTTTGGAACCGGAACCGGAACCGATTTTTTTTGGAACCGAACCAAACCGAACCAACGGTTCTTGGTTTGGTTCGGATCGGTTCCCGGTTCTTGGTTTGGTTCGGATTTGTTTGGTTCGGATCGGATCGGTTCCCGGTTCTTGGTTTGGTTCGGTTCCCGTTTCAATTAACTTTCAAAAATAGTTTTTAATTGTAAAAATAATATTTGTCCTTCCATAATGCTCTATCATATTATTCAAATATAGTTTTCAAATAAATCCCTATTCTTTTATCATATTTTAATATTTAACCATTCATTTTCAACATTAAAAAACAACAATGATGATATATACGCACATCCCACTTAAAAACAGCATAAAGTTCACATTATACTTGAAAAAACAACATAGATGGTTCACATTACACTTGAAAAAAAAATCATTAAAACAGCACTAAAAGTCATAAAATAGCATCCAAATAGGTCATTACATAACAGCACTTAAAGTCCTTAGAAAACAACACAAAATAACTAAAAAACAGCTACATTACAGCACCCAAACAGCACCCAATCAGCTTAAAAACAGGACCCAAACAGCACCCAAGAGAGCTTAAAAACAGCACCAAACAGCACCCAAACAGCTTCCAAACAGCACCCAAACAGCACCCAAACAGCTTCCAAACAGTACCCAAACAGCTTCCAAACAGTACCATTTTCCTACAAATAAAATTAACATAAAATAAGCACACCTAAATATAAATATTTAATGAAAGAAGAAGTTAAAAATAACGCCATTTACCTTAATATGGAGGATTTGAGAACACATTAACAAGATCGGGATCTTCCGTAATGACTGAAATAAAGCACAAATATATAATGAGAACATTTAATAACAAATCAAATATTTAATGAGAATGTTTAATAACAAATAATGTCAACTTATCGGACTCGAGATCACTCATTTCATCCAATTTCATCTCAACATTTATAGGAATTGGTGATGAACGTAACCAATCTTGGGCACATATTAAGCACTCCGCAATTCTAGGAGTTAATGAACTTCGAAATTGATCAAGTACACGTCCGCCAGTGCTAAAAGCCGATTCCGAAGCAACCGTGGATACCGGAATAGCCAAAACATCTCTTGCAATTAAAGAGAGAACCGGATACCTAGTCGAATTGAGTTTCCACCAACTTAAAATATCAAAGTTAGACACATCTTTTTCCACATCTTCTAAATATCTATCAACCTCAGATTTTGCATCAACATTTTCTTCTTTTTCTAATTGTTGAAAAAATTCCGATTGAAGAGATTTCATTTCATCGTCTTCCACAACTTCACCAAATTGATCAACCTCTATTTCATTTGAACTTTGAGTTTGTCTTATTGAGTGGGAACCCATACTTTCAAGCATTTGATAATGAACGAACATTCTAGTCAAAAGGTCTCTAATTCGCATATCCAAATCATTAACCTTTTCAAAGTGATACATTTTTGAGTAACAAAATTTCACATATTTCAACTTGTAACGAGGATCTAACACCACCGCAATCAATAACATCATATTAATTTTATCAATGTTCCCCCAATACTTGTCAAATTTTTCCTTCATCTTGATTGCCATTATACTCAATGTCAAATCACTATTCTTGCTCCATTGGGACAAAAGTGCTTCAATTGCACATATATCATGAAAATAATGATTGGCAGTAACATACAAAGACCTCGAAAAACGTTTAGTAATGTCATAAAAAACTTTCAAAAACTTTGCCAAAACCCTTGCATTTTCCCAATCTTTATCAATAGGAGCACCTTCCTTAAGATCGGAAGCAAAAGTTGTTTCATGATCATCCACCATCCTTTCAAATGCCCTTTGAAACTTAATTGATGTTTCCAACATGAGGTAAGTAGAGTTCCATCGCGTAGGAATATCAAGGCAAAGTGTGGTATTTGAGGGCAACTTTTCTTGAATACAACTAGCTTGAAATTGTGTTGCCCTTTGGGGTGAACTCCTAATGTACCTCACGGCTCCACGAATTCTAGCGATGGATGATTCCACCTCTTTCATCCCATCTCTCACAATCAAGTTTAAAATGTGGGCACAACACCTCATATGAAAAAACTCTACATCTAAAACAAAAGCATTTTTTTTTGAAAGTTTCCTTTTCAAGTGACCAGTTGCGGTATCGTTTGAAGTAGCATTATCAACGGTCAATGTAAAAACTTTTTCTATGCCCCATTGAAGTAAACACGACTCAATGGCTTGTCCTATTGCAATACCCTTATGACTATGAATGACGGTAAAGTTCAGAATTTTTTTATGCAATTTCCAATTGAAATCAATTGGAAATTGCAAAATTGATTTCAATTGGAATTTTTTTATGCAATTTCCAATTTGCAAAAGGATATAACTCATGTTTTGCAAAGATGTCCATGTGTCGGTGGTGAGACAAATTCGATTTGTTGCAATGCTCAAAGCTTTTTTCATATCCTTGTAGTGCGTGACACATTTTGAAACTTTGGTTGACAAACGGTCATAAAAATCCGAAAACCCTCATGCTCAACAAACTTAAATGGTAGCTCATCTATGATAATCATTTTAGCAAGTGCATCACGACATAACTGTTGGTCAAATTTCCAAGAAATGAGTTTGCTTTCTTCTTCTTGTCCTTCATTCTTATCTTTTTGAAAAGCCAAGATCTTTTGTTTCTTATCATTTAAGGGATAATGGTTACATTTTGACAAGTGCTTCCACAAAGTGCTAGTTCCATTTTGACTAGAATATGCATATTCGGTTGAACAATAAAAACACATAACCTTATTGGGTTTACTTCCATCTTCATTTTCAACCTTATTGAAATGGTCCCAAACATCAGATTTATAAGGTTTTTTAAAAGTTACCTGAGTTGATGATGGTGCTTGGGATATAACAGGAGGTGTTGCATTTGTTTGGTCAGTTGAAACAGGTGCATTATGAGATGGATTTGTATTATCACCGATACTTGACACCTGAAAAAAATAATGAACAGGTCCGAAATCAGGTAAAAAAACATGAAATCAGGTCACAAATCATGTAAAAAAAAACGAAATCAGGTCCTTCTTTATAAAAAAACGAAATCAGGTCCTTTAAAAAAAATGAAACATATTCGTTAATAGGCAGGTCCATTTCGATTATCAGATTGGGTACAAAAAAAAAACGAAATCAGGTACATACCGATTATCATATAAAATCAAATCAGGTAAAAAAAAAAAGAAATCAGGTCCTTCTTTATAAAAAAACGAAATCAGGTCCTTTAAAAAAAATGAAACATATTCGTTAACAGGCGGGTCCATTCCGATTATCAGATTGGGTACAAAAAAAAAACGAAATCAGGTACATACCGATTATCAGATTGGGTAAAAAAAAAAAACGAAATCAGGTATAACCGATTATCATATTCGTTAAAAAAAAAACGAAATCAGGTATACCGTATAACCGATTATCATATTCGTTAAAAAAAATGAAACATACCGATTTCATTTTGAGAGAGCTCGTTTCCGTGTTAAAAATGGTAGAGAGCCTTGAGTTGAGTTGAGAGAGCTCCTTGAGTTTTGAGTTGAGAGAGCTCCGTGTTAAAAAAGGAAGGAGAGCTCCGTGTTAAAAAAGTGAGCTCCGTGTTAAAAAAGCCTTGAGTTGAGTTGAGAGAGCTCCTTCCTTCTTTCCGTGTTAGAGACAGAGAGCCTTGAGAGGGAGAGCAAAATGAGAGAGAGAGAAGAGCGGCGGCTGAAACTAAAAGGCATGGAGCCTTAAGCCTTTATATATCCTAGGATTTTTTTGTTTAAAAGGTCGGCCGTCCCCTACATAAGGCCTTACTTTGCTTTTTTTTTTTTGATTATATATATATATATATATATATATTATATTATATTATATTATATTATATTATATATAGTCGGTTCGGATTGGGTTTTGGACTCGGTTCTGGGTTCGGTTCCGGTTCGGATCGGTTTTCGGATCGGATTGGATTTTTTACTGCTGGAACCGAGAACCGAACCGAAGAATCGTTTTTTTTTTAGAACCAGAACCGAACCATTGATTAAAAAAACCGAACCGAACCAACCAATGCCATCGGTTTGGTTCGGATTTTCGGTTTCGCTGTGCACCCCTACCCAGCGGTATGCAAACTGGTATGCATGAGAACCGCTCTCTATAAGTATTATCTGATTTATAAGTAGATAAATATTAGTTATTATCTGGATTATTGATAGAAATTAATAGGTGTTAGTTACATATTTTAATTACATTACTTTTGATCTTTTAATTTCCTTTTTAATTAAAAGTCTTACTCCCCAAGTTTAGGATTACTTATACATAAGGCCTTTGGCCGTCTTTTGTATAATTTATGGATTTATGAGATTGGAGAGAGATGTGTTTGATTATTATTGTTTATTTTCATGTCTGTGCAAATTCTGTTGCTTTTCACTTCAGAAACTTTATCTCTACATTGTCAAAAGAAACAAACATTAAACTCAAAAGAGTTTTGCATTATAGAACAATTTATATGTCGATTTTGAATTTTCTTTCCACACAAGAGTATCTTTTTTTATATATATATCAAGATCTTTTCTTTTGTTGCTTACTTTTGTTGCTTACTGGATAACTAAATTCTTAATTAAATTTGATATTTAAATATATATAGTTTACATATGGAGGTATAAGTTCTATTTTCGTCTGATGTATCCCTTATTGTATCTCTTCCTAACTGTGTATAATAGTATTATATGCTATATATTACAATAATAAAATCATAAATATACAAGACCAAAATTCAGTAACAATATACTCATGCCCTTTATTAAATTGGATGTTACAAATCACCATCTTAAATTGAGTTTGAAAGAAATTGGAAAAATAAGGGAAGAAGTTCAGATTTCTTTTTAAGGAGATACACCAAGTACACCGAGTATAATCATCTATCAATGCCGCATAATAATGATACAATAACATCACATATTAACGATGATCAGAAAGGGGAAGACCCCATTCATCAAGATAAACACATTCCCTTGCTATGAATTTGTGCAACAAAACCATTCGCAAGACAAACACGCTGACAAATAGGAACCATGGGTGATGAAAAAATGGATGACTCACTCGTCGTGACTCTAGAATCCAAAATCTAAAGACTGCAAGCAATGAGTGGGTGTAAGGATCCTACCCTAGGAGATAGGGAGCTCAACTACTCCCGAAGAAGGCCAATATGATATTGCAACTGGCTTAAATTAGGCGTACGAGAGCAGTAGGAATGGCGACAAATGGAGGATGGGCCATATGAGGACGTGGTATAAGAAACAACTAGAGTGGAATGGCCATACGAGAGGATGGGCCATCTGAGGACAAGTGGTATTAACAACAATTAGAATTTTCTCTGAGCAAACTTCTTGAAGCACTGAGCCTTTGTGTTTCCTTTGGCACCATCGTGATAGAAAACAATCTTCCTGTCACAAGAACAGGATCCCAAGATTTAAGCACAATAGGGCTCAAAACCCTAGATTTAAGCTCTAGCAGGTTCAGAACTCTAGATTCTGGCAATAGGGCAAGCTGCAACACACACCCTAAAAATGGGACTCCTGGTCTTCAAAAATGCCAAGCTATGGCAGAGCCTGCGATGGTCAAAGATCAGCAAGGGATGGTCAAATTTGGCAAAACAATTGCGAATAGTCTTCAAAGTGGACAGTAAACCCTAGATCTCAGAAAAAACGAATTAGGGTTAGGTCAAGTGTGTAGAAAGAGAGAGTATTGCTCTGATACCAAAAATAATTTTGTGATGGCTTAGCCAACTGGGGGCCCAATAATTGTATCTATACTAAACTGTTAGAAGTTTAGAACGTCTGAGAGAGAAGCCCAAATGTAAATCTACTACACAACTAAAGCCCAAAACATAAAGGGCCCCATATAAAGGGTAAAATACAATAAATCTACTACTTTGTGTTTCTCCCATTGAAAAGTTCTCTCACAGAGGATCTAAAATAATTCGCTGGAATAATACATATTACTTTGAGTGGAAATATAATGAAGTATTTAATGAAGTTAAAGATTACTGGGTTGAACTGTTGGTGCCCAAGTCTGCCACCCTAGGGTGGTGGGGCACACTCTCGACATTGAAATCTGCGCTCTTCTCTGGTCAATCCCTAAATTAATATGGTAAAAAAATTAGCGAACTTTCGGCAAAGAGAGTTAACACGTGGACTATCTAGTCAAATATTCAATGTATGAGGTACACTGCAATGCTTTGGATCATAATAATTTCAAAATGAAGGCATGTTTCCCAAACTAATTGTTCATTTTGGAGGCAACAGAAATTCGATTTACGATCTATGAGCGGATGAGTAAAACTCTATCCACTGAGAGTGTTTTTGTTGAAAGTATTGTTATTCTATATTTACTATATGCTATCCATCAAACTAAGTTTTAAAAAAAGAAAAAGAAAAAGGAAATATGTAGAAGTATTCTCTAACCTAATCATTGATAGGGATCACAAAAGATTTAGTCATTAATTACTCCTTCCATCTCAAATTAATCGTCGTGTTTCCTTTTTAGTCTGTCCCGAATTAAGAATCATGTTTCAAAAAATAGTATTTGACACTAGGTGTTCCCAGCAATACTCATAAGAGAGAATCCGAGTGCATGTGTTGCATTCATAGGTATTTATGATAAATTTAGGAAGTAAAATTTTTCCTTAAAATATTTGATTTTCAAACAGGGACTACTTTTTTAGGACGGAGGGACTATGATGCTAAAATATGTATATATACAGTTTATAGACCCTTTGGTGGCACTCTCAAGCCCCAATATATTCATTTTCTCCCCTCTCACTCTTGCTTTGCAAATTGGTCACTAGGTTTAATGAAATTCTGACTATTGGGTTTGTGCAACATTGTCATATTTGTTGTCATTTTGACGTTTTGAAGATTTTGATCGATATTGTTTTCTTCTCCTCAAAGATTACGCACAAGACAAGGATGAAAATTAACCTCGTCTTTTGTTTTTTAATATGTAGATAACTTGTTTGGAAGATTGGGCTTCTTTAGATAAAGATCTCTCAGTTTCGTTGGTTGGAGCAATTGAAGCGTTGAAGGCTAGCACTCTTCGTCTTCCAGTTGGTGGAGGGGCTATTGTATGTGCCATTCGGCGTCACTATTTACTTTACTTACCAATTTATCAGACATATCTCATGTGCTAGACAAAGTCAAAAGGGTAGCTTGACGAAATCCACACTGTTCTCCATCTTAACAGGCTGACGTCCAAAGTATAAAAGACGCTATCACTTCGTCATTTGATGTGATGCAGGCAATGGCCTCCTCAATAGGCTTACATTTGTCTAAGGTAATTTCATTGTTCGTTTAGTAGGTTTTTGCTTCTCCTTAATGCACTTTTATATGTGAATGTTGTAAAAGGCTGTCAACTAGAGGCAACACTCTACTAATTTCTCAATTTTGTTTGATATATCTTTTGATAAATTGTTTGAGTGACGTCAAATAGCTTAGTCATAATATTTGACCTTAGTCACCATTTGATGCGCGATAAAGTTATACGTAATCCTAGCTCCTAGGTGAGATTGTTCTATCCCACAAATTTACGATATCAAATCCTATCCTAATTAACATCAAACATGGAATATTATAAAATTATCACATCTAGCTGTCTTTTCCGTCGCATCACATATGTCCTTTGGGTATAACAACATTCATATTTGGCTAATGTCTTTACCCCTTGAGGTGCTGCGACGGTCTTATTTAGGTAACATTTGTGTTTTCCAATTCAGAAATTTCATTAACTCCGAAAAGAATTATGGTGTGTTTGATTATCGTTTCGATTTTTTATTTCCACTTAAAATCACACTTTTGTACTCTTTTTTTATTTACTTTTCTGGTGCTTGATACCCAGGAATATTCTATGGGAGCAATAATCTTAAATGTGACACGTGCTTCGTTTTTTTCTCATTTTCATGGAAAACATATTGTACCCCACCCTCTAAGAATTGAGTTCCATAGAAGAACGGGAAAAGTAAGATAACGTAAAATGTAAGGTTTTTTCACCTTTTTCCAACTCAGTAGTCAAATGCACTCCTGGCCTTCCCCACTTTCTCCTCTCTACACACACACACACACACACACACACACACACACACACCCAAAGAAAAAAATGAAAGATTTTCCGCTTTTCTGAACTCTGGCCAACTTGCTCTTGTATGTTAGTACTTCATAGCAAATAGGCATGTGTGATATAGATGCAGCCTAGTAAAGCAATCTTTTAGAAAAATCAGTACTTACACATGAACTACATTTGACCAGATTAATATATGCTCTTAAAAATAAATTAAAAGATTATATATTTCAAACTCCCCCATACAATTGTAGAGTCAAGTTGAATTTTTACAATAGATGATTTTGATCAACTAATTTGTTATGTGGCACATGAGATGATTTATCATGTGAATATAAGAATATTCAGCTCTCACTATGAGATACAGATTATTTTGGGAACCTTGGCTGCTTTTGCATCTATGGGCCATACCTACTCTAGTAGCATCCCCTATCGAAAGAGCACTGAGGAAATATTGAAAAATTGACTTCTAAGTAATCAACTAGACACTCTTGACTCATCTTCTTGGACTTGGGTACTCCATAAAATCAGCTTGGGAAGTTTGCAAAGATTGAATTTTTCCCGCCCTCCAATTCATTACCATTATTGATCTAATTATTCTGCCTAACAAATGGTGATGGTCAAATATGTTAACCAAGCCTCTTGGCCCAGTGGTATAAGGTTGCCACTGGGACAGTCTTGGGGATGGATTGGGTTTGGTCCCCAGTTCGATCCCTGGCACTGTCAAAATAATGCTTGACCAGCGGAAGCCACAAACCGCAAATGGGGGTTAGACGAGGTGCGTGTAAGCTGGCCCGGACAGCTCATGGTATGCTACAAAAAAAAAATGCTATGTCATTTCTGTAACATGTGTCGGTGTTAAAAGTTGACATCTCTTGGGTCCAAAAATCATCGTGTTGTTTTTAATAAGCACGTCTATGAATCATTATTGACCACGAAATAAGCTACTTTGGCATCTTTGAGCTAAATTTTGTTTCAGATGATATTATCCTTGTAAATTTACCAAAATGCACAAATTATTTATAGCTTTGAAGTGCTGTATGACACTCTAATATTAGTATAGGATGAGTAGCAGATGCATGACACTAACAATGTTGTTCTGGTGGTAGACTGCATGGCATTCTGTAGTTAACAAAACATGGATGAAGATTCCTGCCCATCTGTCAGATGAAATAACTGATTAATTTAATTAGATACTGCCTTATGCTGCATGACATAGGATAGAGAATACATAATTATTGTTAATTTATTTTAATTTTTTATTTTATAATACTGCAAGTATGCAGATTATTATCATTCTCCTTATATTGGCTTAATTATGATATATCCAATGGCCTTCATGATATTCAGGTGGAGGAAGTGAATTCATTGGCAGGCGAACTTGCTAAAGTGACTGCGAAAGAGAGGGCTTTGCTTGAACAGTGCAAAGATTTCTTGTCCATGTTAGCAGCCATGCAGGTAAGTATGACCCACTGGTGGTTTTGTCACCATAAAAATAATAATAATGAAGGTAAAGGTAAACTGCAAAGTTGAAAAATGTATCTGAATATTCTAGCTTTCGTGAGAAGTTCCCTTTTATGCAAGATTTCTCCAATGAATTATGCATTTTGTTGTATAACCTCCTCCCCCTCCACCCACAACTCACTCACTCACCCCCCACCCCACCCCACCCACCCACCCTGCTAAGAATTTCCATGAGGGGGTATTTTGCAACAGAAATGCATAGTTTGGTGGTGTTTCTTGCAATAAGAATAGTTGGTTCTTGCGTAAAGATGAATTACGTCAGAAGTTTTTTGCACTTCCCACTAATAATAATAATAAAGTGAATCTTTATTTTATCGTATTCTAATTGAATATATATATTTCTTGTTTGACAGGTTAAGGATTGTAGTTTGAGAACGCATATGTTGCAACTTAATCGTGTACCATCAACCTGACAACACCTGTGTAGAACTGATCTTATTTTGACTGTATACACTAAGTGCTAACACTATACCCAAGTTTTCAACCGAGCGAAAAGGTGGCACCCTGGGGGTAACGACCAAGTGGGCTATTTTGGCTTCTCGTTTAGCATTTTTGATAACCATCAAGGTCTTTTCTCTCATGTATCTTCCTATTTCTATAGTTAGAGGAATTGGTCTCTCTCTCTCTCTCTCTCTCTCACTAATTAGTTGTGTACACATACTGCTTTCCTTTCTTTAAGGAAACGAATACTGATGTAGATGTATATATATGTAATATTCTGATTACTTTTATTAATCGGTTCTTGGAAAAGTTCCTTGTTTTGTTTGCTGGAATAATATCTTCTCTGATTGATTCCTCATGATGTGTTTATAACGCTTGTGTATATCTAAATTTGAACTAGTTTACCGAATTGAATCAAACATGCCTGCATGCCTGAACGCATACACAAGTGAATTTAGTTTCGAGTTCTTGTACTGTGTTAGACTGAATCCAACCTGTTTTTGGCTGAGTTTAGTAGCATTGGTATGGGCTTGATTCAATGACATAATCCAACTTAAACAATTGAAACCCTACAAACATGGATAAACCTAAAGGGCAAAGGGAAGAAGTAGATAACAGATCTATCTTTTGTAATCGCAAAAATATCTAAAGAACCATATGGTATGGAAGTAAATGACTCATGTTAAACTTCTGGCTCGTATGAAAAAGGCGAGAAATAATTAAACGCGTGGGATACTATGCATCGGTGTCGCATGTGTTTGTACTCCATGGGAAAGTGATATGAGTGAAAGTCAATGGACCGGATAATACCATATACCGCCCATTTGAGTTAGCTGTACATAACTTGTTATCATGGTGGGTTTATGCCAGAATCGTAGTATTTTGCACGCCTGTGTTGTGGGCTTGTTAAAAAGTTGGATTTAAACCGGTTGGACTGTTTGATCAGATTAGCAAGTTAGGTTAATATACTATGGGCTTCTTCAGTGTTAATTTGTTAATGTGTAGGTGAAGAACCAGATTAAATTTGTATACTCACTCAAATTTATATACAATTGAGTGTAAAAAAGCTCCCTCATACAAATTATTATATTTAATGTAAAAGTGATTAGGTAACAATGAGTATTCACCTAAAATCTAGAGGGTTATTTATACGATGGGAAGGAAATATGACATATTTTTTGGGTAATTCTGGATATACCTATTATTAATTTAAACTCAAAATTACTTTGCCAAAATAATTATGAATGTGTTTCTTTAATTCAATTTAGGATAGGAATTAAGATATAGTTATTTATATAGTAAAATAACTTTTTTATTCACATGAAATTTATATTATGTTATTACAATATTTACATAGCAGAGATACACATTTTCATGGACGATGCTCTAATTGTGGGAGACAAAAGAAGCGGGGTGTTTTATGTACGGCGATCTTACCTACCATGTAAACTAGTTTTGAGGGAAGAGGGGACATAAAGTCAACAACCTAAGGCGCCTCGTAATTCTTCTTCGTCTTTCTACTCTTTTAATAGATGATTCATTTTGTTCAGTACCCCAATACACTGCTCACTAGATTTAGATTTCGTGGGGGGGGAGAGAGAGATGTAAAAGGAGCCGAAAAATATGACATTTGGAACAGGTGCTAATTTTCCTGTTTGTTTAGCTCAACCTCAGCGGCCTCGAATTGAGAAACCACTGGGTGTGAATTAGAATTGCTATCATTAAAGGGTAAGATATGATTTTTAACCCCTTCCTACCTTATCTTCCTTGTTTGCTTTTCTTAGTAGAATTTTTCACCTTCTCTCCCATACTGGTTCTACCTATCTATTCCTATTCATGACAATTCATTTCATGTTTGTGTGAGAAAAGGGCAAAAAGGAAATGCGAAATCGTTACAGTCCACTAATTTAACACAGACATGCTTTTATAAACAGAGTTCATACTCAAGTTTAGAGTTGGCGAGGGCTCGTGATAGTATGGAGTCGTTTATGTCAGTTTTTATGTGACTCCTGTAAAAAAAATATATTCAAATATCTGTTATCTTAACGTGTCGTATCGTCTTCACTCGTTATTATCCATTAAGATAATGAATTATTTCAACTTATAAATTTAATTTTAAGCTACATAAACTATTTAGAAGTCCCAACAATATACCTTATTTACTTAAATTTATGAATCATAACAAGTCTGATATGGTATTAACGGATGAGGGGATTAACACTAATTCAAACCGTTAACTGTTGTGTTTTATCGAGTTGACACTGATAGGACTAAAAATTATTAAGGCTCATTTATTAATTTATAATTTCGTATTGATTAGTGTCGTGTCTCTCATTTTTCCGGAACTACTCAAGTTTCTATACCTGACACTAGTCAAATAAACAATGAAGACACAAATTTGTACAAGACTCAAAATTAAATATACATGACTAGAAGTGAAATATGAATAAAATGATTTATAACACTACACTAGGCAAAAATGATATGTTAACGATCCCGGAAGAATAGTTGTGGGTAGGTAATGGAGAGAAAGTAAAGTGGGTCCAGTGCAATTGCGTATGCAGCGACAAACAACAGTTGAACGAATCAAGAATTGAGAAAGGAGTCTACGTCATCACCCATATAGATATGAGCAAGAGAAATGGGGGCTGACCGACCTCAATTTAGAAATCTGCGAGGTTGGAAAGTGAGGCCAAAAAAGCTTGAAATATTTTGATGCTGATCGCTGCATATCCCATCCAGCGGGACCCATCTCCACCACCATTGGATCAATGGATAATGAAATATGTAGGACCCACCACCACGCTAAAGTTTTACATGCCTCTTCATGGGAGTCAAAAGCCAATAAAACTTCGGGTTCAAAACAACGATCTTTATATGCCCTGCCATTCATTTACAACACCCTTTCAAATATATATATTTTTAAACAATACATGTATGTTCTCGTAGATGTCAAATATATATACTTGTTAATATAAATTAATTTTTTTAAAATATAAAAAAAAAATTTAAGTTAATTTTTTTTATGTGATATTAAAACATTTAAAAGGATATATATATAAAAAAATCAGTTCAAAATTATTTTTTGTGCTATTTTGAGTGTATTATTTTTTTTTGATTTCTTGAAATATTTAAATACCACAAAATTCAACTAAAAAATAATTTATTTAATATGTTAAAAAATTAATATGTAAACTTGGTATGTACAAGCGCCTGACTCATTTTTAAACATCTTTTTTTTATTTAGGAGACGAATGGGGAGGGATTAGAGGAGGCAATGGGTCGGGTCGTGTCAGTTTCGTGTCGGCTCTAATTGGGTTCGTGTCAAAATCACCTATATCCAAATCCGACCGATTGAGCCTTTCGTGTGTATCGTGTCGTGTCTTATTGGGTTCGTGTTGTGTTTGCATCGTGTTTAAGTCGTGCCTTAACGAGTCATGTCGTGTATTTACACTAACTGACTAAACCCAAACCCTATTCGTTAAGTTATCGTATTTAGCGAGTCCACCCGTTAAGCACCCGTATTCGTTAACGCTTCACCCAAACCCGCTAAAAAGTCGTGTGGATCATGTCATGCTATCCGATCGTGTTACAATTGCAACCCATAGGCAAGACGCACTTGAATATTTTGGGAGTGAGATGAACTCTTGAAAGAGTAATTGTGTATTGACATCAATTTCTCACAATTTCATGTAATATTTATATGTGGCAAATATGTATTTTATTATATTTAAAATACAAGTGGAGTTCATATAAATATTAGTCAATAAATGTTTGACACGTAATTTGTCAAATATAGGGGTGTAAACGAATATTCGAAAATTCGAATTCGTATGGTATTCGAGTTCGAATTTTGCACATATTCATCCGAAAAAACGAATATGGATAGTGATAAATTTTCGGAAAAACAAATATGGATATGGACAAGGATAGTATGTGTATTCAACACGGATAATCCGTATCCGAGGCGGAGTATCCATATTTGCGAATATCCATTTTTTCAGATATCCGTATTGTATTTAATATTAATTTATTATTAATATTCGTTATATATAATTATTATTTATAATATTCATTATATGTAATGTAAAATGTAAATATATGATATAAAAATGTTAAATCATCACTTTCCACTCATTTAAAAAATAAAGAAATAATGTTTTTTAAAAAAATCAAAAGATCATGAATGGCTTAAAAAAAAGAAAACAATAGAAAAAAACAAAAAATGAAAAAAACAAACTCAAACAAAATATTTGACCCAAAACTTTTCTATTTCATTTTACTTGTTTCTCCTTCTCCTTTATTTTCAACGCACACCCTTTTTTCAAAAACCTTCCCTCTATTGTTAACTTGGTAAGATCCTCCCCCATTCTGTGTGTCTGTGTGTGTGTAAGGACATATTTTTATAGGTCCGTTATCAATTTATTATGTCATATACCGCTACACCGTCGAAGAGCATTCAAGAGACATCTACATCAAAGACGGATCCGAATTACTCAAATTCTTCATCATTCAAGACTCTGCGAAGTTTACTTTGGTAAGGTTATGTTTTAAATACCTTAACTTTTCAGTTAGAGCTTTTGGGATATTTTTACAAAATATTTTTCTAAAGATTTTGTTCTCGGATACCTTTTCGTAGAAAAATCATAACTAATTCATAAAAAATAAAAAAGACACGAAACTGGCGGCCACGCGTTCGTATCGAAATTTTCTACTGGTACGCGTGGAATCTCGTTTGATAGGTCGTTCGGATGACCTGCAATTATCGTTCAAACGACATAGCATCTCGTTAGATCTCGTTCGAACGACATTTGTCCTTTGTTCGAGCGACTTGCTGATCTCGTTCGAACGAGCTCTGTTTTCGAGGCGGCGCATTTTTTAATAAATACTCATTATTTGGTAACGTTTTCATTAAGAAGTCACAACGTTTTGATTAACGGAAATACTGCGAAAGCAGAATCCTTTTTGGCTTCTTCCTTCAGGGTTTTAATCCCTTTTTGTTTTCAATTCACAAAACTCGCATATGCCTTAGTGAATTGTTTTGGTTTTCAAGAACATACTTTGCTCTTGTTTATACTTTGTGGGGAGAGCTCTACAACCGACAGCTACATGCTATTGTGGAGGGAGTCCTTATAAAGTTCACTCTTGTGGAGAAGCCATTTTTCTTCTTCATTGCTGCCCTCCTGAAAAGGGAAAATTTCAGTCGTAACTTGTGGAGGAGCCGTCTTCTTCTTATTCACTGCTGCGCTCCTGGAAAGGAAAAGTTCCAGCCGAGACATCGGAACCGACACCTGCGGGTATTTTTCATGTCACCCTATTTCATTGTAATCCGTGTAAGCTGTTTTCTTACAAAATTATAGTGAAATAAAATGTTTTGCCCCTTTGGGGGATTTTTCCTGAATATTTGTGTCACATGCTTTATTTATTTATGGGTTGACACACGCACTTTTAGATGCATCTTTAGGGGCTGAATTAATTTGGTTTAAAAATAGACTCTAATTAAATAAGTGTGCCGAATTGGAAACTTGCGAATAAATTTAATCAATTATCACACAGTCGCACTTTTCAAATTGGTATCAGAGCGAGTTACTCTAAATTATCGAGTGATCCTGATTTTTAAAGTTTTTTCCCTGATACAATTTGACTTCTCACCTCGTCAAATTGGTATCAGAGCGGGTTGCGCTAATTTATTGCGTATTCCTATTTTCCGTAAAATTTGTGTGATATTGATTTTTTTTTAAAATTAGTTTTGTGAAAAATCGTAATTTTTCAATGGAACGCCCATTTAATGAGGAGTCTATTTTTGAAAAAGTTCACGACCGTGCTGAAAAATTAAAAAGTTTGAATTTGAAACTTTGCAAAAGACTTGAAGTTTTGGAAAAAGAAAATTATCTCTTTAAAAGTAAGATTGAATATTTGCAAGCGTTTCAAACTCAAAGTGATATTTGTCGTGAGCACTTTGATAATTTGTGTATTGATTTTGATTCTTTGAAAATTGCCAAAAAGAAGAGTGACGAGAAAGTCCTGGTTTTAGAGAAGGAATTGAAGGACTTAAAAAATTCTAGGGTTCCCGTTTGTGCCGTCGAGGATAAAAAATTAATCGATGATTTTACGGCACGTGAAAAGACTCTTAGGGATAAGTTTTTTTTTTAATTGAGGGTGAGCGCGATAAACTGTTAAGTTTAATTGAAAACTTGAAAAAGAAATCCCTGTCTTTCGAAGAGTCTAATTCGTTGTTTGAGTAAAAAAATTTGAAGTTAAAAAATGATTTGACAGACTCAAGTAGGTTTGATAGTGATGGTAATGGCTCATCGTGCTCTCATGCTTCTAATGCTGAATCCAAAACCATTATTTGTTTTAGAGGGTCAACTACTTCCAAGGATTTTAGAAAAGATCACACTTTAGGTATCGTTTCACCTTTTTACACATGTTCATATTGTGGTAGGAAATGTCACCTTAGGAGATTTTGTTTTGATCTTGAAAGAGGTCCTAGGATTTTGAAGTCTAGTGTTTTGTTGGTTCCCAAAACCCCGTGTCGACGTGTTACATCTGTTTGGGTTAGGAAATCAATTTTGGATACGCTAGATTTTAGAATAATTGATACTCATTTGCTTGCACATGATTCTTCTCTTGTCATATCATACAGATGATTGTGTTTGCATGTTTGTCATACGCTAGTTATGATTTTTGATATATTTTTGCTAGCGTTGTGACATGTACTTTTTGTATAAATTTTTTCTTTTGAAAAAGTTCGAAAAATGCAAAAAGATTTTCTATTTTTTGAGTGTCCATTCATATTTTTTTTAAAAAATTTGAAAATCCAAAAAGATGTTTGTATTTTGCTTACACCTTTTATGGATGAACACTTTGGATGACCGAGTCACAACATCATTCCATTTTTCATGTGACTATTTGATAGTGTTTTGAGACAATAGGTCAATTTATCCATGTGCTTTACAATGTTTGAAATCATTGAGATGTAATTTAGTGTTACTTCCTACATGTTTGACTCATGGTTTCCTTTATTGCACACATGCACAAATTTGTTTGATTATTGTGCTTGTATTATCACATGTTGGTTAGGTGTTTTCACTTCAATCCTGTCTTTAAAACGAACCAAGCGCGATAAATTTTGATAAGGAAATTGTACGTATAAGAACCGTGTTGTGAGTTTGTGTTCTTTGTTTGAAAACGGAGAAGGGTTGCGAAATGTTCATTTTGCCTTTGCGAATACTAAGCCATCGTTAAATTGGACCTAAAAAATAGAGAAATTTTATTATCCGGGGTCCAAAGAGGTTTAAAAGAGCCCGAAAAAATTTAAAGGCAACAAAAAGAAATTCATGCCAATTATGGGCCATTTAGGTTTTTGCACCAATTCTCCAAAGTTTGAGAATTTTGTTTATTCACCTCTAGAAGAAAATATATATGAGGGAGTTTGGATGGAGAGTTAAAATGGGTTTGCACGTTCTTGAAATTCTTGAAAATGCGCTAAATAGTTTTGGACGTTATTGGGGTGGAAATCATTTTGACTTTGATTTGTTGATTTGTATAAGACGATGTCATCTAAATTCAGCAATCTTTTCACCTAAGGATACTTTTGATGTTCATTCGTTAGGGGTACACATATGCATCATGCACATATGCTTGATTGAGTTGATTTACCTATCGAATGTGTTCACATCCATTCATTCCATTTCCATGACTTGATTGTTTGAGTTTAAATCCATGGTGTGATTTTTTTTTATCCTGTTTTTGTATGAAAAAAAATGAAAAATTCAAAAATAGTTTGTGAGATTTTTGAGATATCCCTTTGCATGCGTGTAGTTTGATCCATGTTTGCTATGCATTTTTTTCGTGAAACTCCATGCTTTGATTTTTTCTTCTTATCTGCCTATTTGGGGACATCATAAAAAGGGGGAGAAAGAATTATCATGTTATGGGGGAGATTTGCATTATGGGGGAGATTTGATTTATTAATGTTTTATTCTTATATCATTTCAAATTCGATGCGTCACGAAGGTTTTTGCTTTATCTCATGAGTGTAGGTGCAAAATTGAAGATTGATATGTTGCACACCCTCATGAGAAAAGCTTTGAGAATTGACGAAGATGATTGAAAAACAGTTTTGAGATCTTGCAAATTTATTCACGGGAGGGTAGATTTGTATAGGCATTTTGGTTTTTGATAATTCGGATTTTTATGTATGTACCGATATAGACATAGGGGGAGATTTGTAAGGACATATTTTTATAGGCCCGCTATCAATTTATTATGTCATATACCGCTACACCGTCGAAGAGCATTCAAGAGACATCTACATCAAAGACGGATCCGAATTACTCAAGTTCTTCATCATTCAAGACTCAGCGAAGTTTACTTTGGTAAGGTTATGTTTTAAATACCTTAACTTTTCAATTAGAGCTTTTGGGATATCTTTACAAAATATTTTTCTAAAGATTTTGTTCTCGGACACCTTTTCGTAGAAAAATCATAACTAATTCATAAAAAATCAGAAAGACACGAAAATGGCGGCCACACATTCGTATCGAAATTTTCTACAGGCTCAAGCGGAATCTCGTTTGATAGGTCGTTCGAAAGACCTGCAATTGTAGTTCAAACGACATAGCATCTCGTTAGATCTCGTTTGAACGACATTTGTCCTTTGTTCGAGCGACTTGCTGATCTCGCTTGAACGAGCTCTGTTTTTTAGGCGGGGCATTTTTCTATAAATACTCATTATTTGGTAACGTTTTCATTAAGAAGTCACAACGTTTTGACGAACGAAAATACTGCGAAAGCAGAATCCTTTTTGGCTTCTTCCTTTAGGGTTTTAATCCCTTTTTGTTTTCAATTCACAAAACTACCATATGCCTTAGTGAATTGTTTTGGTTTTCAAGAACATACTTTGCTCTTGTTTAACCAACAGCTGCATGCTATTGTGGAGGGAGTCCTTATAAAGTTCACTCTTGTGGAGAAGCCGTTTTTCTTCTTCATTGCTTCCCTCCTGGAAAGGAAAATTCCAGCCGTAACTTGTGGAGGAGCCGTCTTCTTCTTCACTGCTGCCCTCCTGGAAAGGAAAAGTTCGAGCCGAGACATCGAAACCGACACCTGCGGGTATTTCGTAGGTCACCCTATTTCATTGTAATCCGTGTAAGCCATTTTCTTACAAAATTATAGTGAAATAAAAGGTTTTGCCGCTTTGGGGATTTTTTCTTAATATTAGTGTTACATGCTTTATTTATTTATGGGTTGACACACGCACTTTTAGATGCATGTTTAGGGGCTGGATTAATTTGGTTTAAAAATAGACTCTAATTAAATGAGTGTGCCGAATTGAAAATTTGCGAATAAATTTAATCAATTATCACACAGTCGCACTTTTCACTCTCTCTCTCTCTCTCACACACACATACACACATACACACATACACACACATGCATACAACCACACAGACACAGACACAGACACACACGTACACATTAACACACACACACACACACACACACATCAACACATAGACGCACATAACAACACACACAGCCACATACAACAACACACACACATACACACAAGAGAGAGAGAGAGAGAGAGAGAGAGACGCACACAACAACACACACACACACACACACACGCACACATTAAAAAACACAGACACACACACGCACACACACACACACACACATGAATTGTTAGGGCTAAATTGTTGGTTAACGTGTCACTATATTGACGATGAATGGAATTTGCATACAAAGATAATAGCCTTTTAGTTGATCCAATGCCCACATGATTTTGAGAATTTGGCTGAGTGGGTGAACGCTATGATCTTATAGTAGAACATTGATAAGACGATAATGACCATTGTGGTTGATAAGAAACTAATGGTTATTGACAAGGTTAGTACTTAATTTCAAACATTCTCTTAGGAGTTTATATTGCTTTTTTTGTTAGTTATAGCAAAATTCTCTTGGACTTTAATCGTCTAATTTTTATTTAATATGAGTTTTAGTTAACTTCAAAAGTAGTGTTAATTGCAATGCATAAGAAATGTAAATGGATATGGATATTATCCGAATTTGGAGAATCCGAGAGGATACGGATATGGATAGTTATTTTTACTATCCGGAAAGATACGAATACGAATACGGATATGCATATGGATATGAATAGTGCATCCAAATAACGCATACGGATAGGGATAACATGACATCCGCTTCGTATCCGTTCATTTACCACCCCTGGCCAAATAAAGTGTCAAAATTGGTATTGGTGGAGAATTATTATCCACTATGAAAATTTGATAATGATCACAAATTTAATTAAAAATTTGTTAAAATCCTTTATGTCGAAAAAAGGCTCATACTAAGTATGCTTCTTATTAAAATCTAATTTAGACAATTTTTTTATGTCAATTCTACAGAAAAATGATTGAGATTATGAAATAAAAGGCCCGAAACTATATGAAAAATCAAAGATTTGAGCTACCATGTCTCTCCCCTCCCTCCACTAAACTCGTCAAGTCTCTTGCTACCTCTAAGAGCATTCATAATGCTGGATGATCTCGAAAGATAAAGTTACAATTTCAAAAGTGTTTTTTTGCTCTATGATGTTGGAGAGTTTAAAATTTGCATTTTTTTACTTCATACGATAAATTGTTAATTGTTTGAACTTCATACAATAAACTGTTATTTGTTTGAATTAAAAAAGCAATTCATACAAATAACAGTTAATCGTATGAATTTATACGATTAACTATTAATTGTATGAAATGAAAACATTGTTTATACGATTAACAATTAATCGCATCAAGTGTTTTTTAGATCAGTTAGTGTTTCTCTACATTTACCATTCCCTTACCTGATTTGTACTTTTTTTATACTGCGAGCATCGCTTATTTATATTTTACCAATTCTCTTGAATTTTAGCACCACCATTGTGTATGCTCTAAGGTGGGTCTTGTGAATGGAATATGAGTCATATCCTAGGATTGATATATATATATATACATGTCTTTATTTTTTGTAGTTGGTTACCGATTATTTAAGCAAGATATAAAAAACATATTTGGTTTAACTCTCAAGCCTTAGACTAGAACATAAAAGACAATCGTCTGGTTTAAATTTGTTTGGATGATCTCCTCGGAATGCTATAATACTATGTTATTTTCCTCTACTATTTTGTGTATTTTGGCCCTTCGAATGCTGAGAAAAATGATACTTGCTCCTAAATTTGTTTGATTGGGAGAACAAACGAAAAATCAACGCACCACCTCTGGTTTGAGGAATATTCATAGCAATTAGAATGCCGCGACCGGTCTGTACCGTATTAAAACAGTTGTCTAGCCCCTCATTCCAGACGATAATGTTTATATACTTTTACACACACGCACACACGCACACACGCGCACACGCGCACACACACACGTGTGTGTGTGTATATATATATATATATGCATATTTTATTTTTATGCAATTTGCAATTTTATTCTCTATCATTAAATGTGTAGAACACACATTCATAATTTTATGAAATTTACAATATTAATGTGTACAATGAAAAGATAATCATTTTTGATATATTCGACAATAAAATAATCAAATAGATAATTCATGATTTTATATTTCGTAATTTTTTTACTTGGACTTCATACGAGATATATTATTACATAGTTTTTTGGACATGTTATTCATTTTCTCTCAATTTTCATTGAATATATATATTTTCCCTAACATTGGAGAATTTAATTTCATAAATATTGGAAAAAGTAAAAGACCGTGTTTCATATTTTTTTAAAATATTTTAAAGAAAATAAATCTATTTTTAGTATTGTTTTATATTTTAATGAAAATAAATATATTTTCAATATTTTTAAACTTTACTATTAAATATGCCATTATATTTTTAAAATAAAAAACAAATTAAAAAAATAAACTTTCCTTGTCACAATCCCACGTAGAGAGACGCGTGCGACAAAAGAAATGCTACAGGATGATACATTATACATGAAACCTTGGAACAAATATGTCTTTTTGTGGGAGCAAAATAACATTGGAGCATTTTTGGTTGAGCCGAATGATCCAATGCTTCAAAAATGGTCTTATGTAGTAGTGTCATTATCAAGCATTATATTCTTATTGTGCTCTGCACTTATTTTTGGTACAAAAGGTTATCCATATCGAGTGAGGTTGCGCACACCTCAGACTATTGCCTCTACTCCTAACAAGGTTTGAGAAATAAATATTACTCCCCACAGTCCGTGGTCCTAAATCTCAATTAGCGAGGGGAATCGAACTCATGATTGTGGGGGAAGGGGGTAAGACCCTTAGTCATGGTTGATCAACCACTCAACAAAACCCATGGGGTTATTGTACCTAGGGGTGCGTTTCGACCGGATCGGATCGGAATAGGGGTGTTCGGAAAATTTTCCAAAATTTTCGAAATTTTAAAATCCTTTCCAAAATCGAAAAAATAAATTTCGGAAAATCAATTTATTTTCCATGTCGGCGACTTTAGAATATTCGGAATTTTCAAAATTTTTGGATATTTTTTTATTCGAAAAAAATTAGAAAAAATCGGAACTATTTGTTTTATCTTTTTTGGATAATATCGAAAATACAAAACTATCAATTTTATCTTTTTTATTCCACTTTTTTGGGGGGTGGGGATAGTCTTTATTTCCATACAAATGTCAATTTCAAGCAATATTAAGTATTGATGCTAAGCTTAAAAGTTGAACCTGGTAAGTCCAAGTGAGAAGTGAACATTACTATGGGAAAAAATAAGCAAAGAATAACACTAATGTTAGTAATCATACAAGGAAAACACTTAAGTTATTTTCCCTATGATTCCATGAACATTCCAATCATAAATTGCAATTATTTACAGAGTTATGCAGATACCGCAAGATGCTGGCAACATGCGATGACTATACTGTGTTTTAATGAGAAAAGATGGATGAAGTCTTTAATGGCAAGTTAAGTCAATTGAAGGCTCAGATATGTTTAACAAATAGAGCTACACAACTGTGTTTAATAGATCAGAGAGGAATGAGACAATACTTGATTGAGTGAGAGGAATTAGAAATGAAAAGATTCAGTAATGAGAGCGGCGTGGTCTTTCTAATTAGTTTAGAAATAAGAAAGGAAGGGGGCAAAAGAACCTTTATATAGGTAAATATTAAGGGTTGAGATTATTTTAAATGTATGGGTGGGATTATTTTAAATGAAGGGTGAGATTATTAGGAAATGTGATGAGTAAATATTATTAAAATGAATAAAAATATTATTATTTCGAAAAATATTTTGGATAAATCGGATTGGCGTGATATCGGAATGGAAAATTGAAAAGTCGAAAATTTATATTTGATTTCCAATTCCATTCCAATTTATATCGGAAAAGTCGGAAATCGAAAAAATTCGGATCGAAAAAATTAAAATGGTGCCAAAATTGGAAAAATTCGGATCGGAAATTGGAAAATTTGGAAGTTCGGAAATAATTGACACCCCTAATTGTACCGTACACTTAATAAATATATTATGTACAAGTCGTGCTAATATATAGTGAAGCTTTAGTCTAAAAGTTTTTCTTTTTATTTTAATTCTATATAATTATACATTGTCTGGATATGATTTATTTTATGTTTGGAGTGAAACAAAGTAAACTCCTTGTGCCATTTTATAAACTAATTTTGAACCTTTTTGAATTTAAGACTTTTACATGAATTAAAAAAATATGATCATAATAATATAACTCATAAAGTGACAATAATAATTCCGCATAGCCATATTTAATCATATGTGTAGGTGATAAAATCATATAGTTTATGATTCAATGCAGATCAGCCGAACAGATTAATTAAATAATGCACACACACAAGAAAAGTATATACGTGATTTGACAATGTGCCTACATTCACAAAAGGATCTTCTTTTCCATTAGTAGAGTTTCAATACTCATGATTACATTTCCCTTTTCCCTGGGGGTTAAGTTTACATTTATTGAACAAAATTATTGAGTCACAGGGAGCTCAATCACTGTCGTAGTTATCCCATCATGATTAGTCGTATCTTTTCCTTGATTCTCATAGGCCGACTAGCTCAAACAATCCTTATCTCTTTGGATGGGAGATATTGATCGGATCAATGGGGCATGTGCCACCCTCCCATATGTGGCGAATTATTTTTCTTCACAATTTCCCTTAAAGTTCTATAGCTGGTCGAGGTTGCTGATGTTTGGGACTTGAAAAAGAATTCACATTATTTTCGCTGATGGCTTTGTGTAAGAACAATTTTTCTAATATTGTTCATAGTATAGGACTTTTTATTATTTAATTTCGAAAAGATTTTTTTTTTTATTTTAAATCTATTTTAAACGAGATGGACATCTTCTTCAAACGAGATTACCACTTCGTTAGAAGGGTCGTTAAAAATATTTTTCAACGAGCTTTGATAGAGGGCTTACTGTTTCAGTTTTTTATGGGTCGTTAGAAGCGAGACTGATCTTGTTCAAACGAGATGATGCTCTCATTATAACGACACTGCAATTTCGTTCGAACGACAATGTCGCCTCGAAATTTGTGAACGTCCTATAAATACATGTTTTATTTTAAATTTTTCTAGGACTTTTGCCAGAATTGATTCTGCATATCCTGTGCAAAAGTTTTCAACCTTTTATTTTGAGAAAACCTTTTTGATTCACAAATCATCATCCCCAAAATTTATTTGAGTGAATCAAGTTTAAACCCATCTATCATACAACGCTTATGGAGAGAGTTTCTTCAGGATTAATCTTGTGATACTGAGGGAATTCACCACTGACGACGAAGGCTGGTCGGTGAGTACCGAGTGTGGAAGGCAACGTGTGGACGACTCTGTACGGAGTCGTATTCTTTAGAGATTTTCTAGGCACTGCACATTATACTCGTGGCGATTATTAAGTAATTTGTAAGTCTATAGTCTTATAAACTCTATAAAGTGGTGAAAAAATATTTTACCGGAAATAATTTTTTTCTTAATTTGCCTTTGTTAATTGCATGGTTTATTTTGTCATCTTTATCACCTAGTTGCATGCTTAGGGTAAGATAAAATTTGGACTTGTGTGTGTTGGACACTAAATTATATAAATATCCCATTATGATCGTGATAGCACACTCTCAAATTGGTATCAGAGCAGGTTGCACTAAGTTATCATGTTAGATCCTTGTTTGGGTGATTTATTTTTCTCTCGATGGAATCCACTTGTTTTGACGACTTAAATCGTTTGAATTTTAAGTTTGTTAAAAGAATTGATATTCTTGAAAAAGAAAATTTTCATTTTAAAGCTGCTATGGATCTTTTGTAAGCTGTTCAAAATCAAAGAGATTTCTTTCGTGAGAAACTTGTGGACATGGACCGTTATTTTAGAAAATTAGAATTGTCCATGAAAGAGAGTGATGATAAAGTTCGGTTTTTAGAGAAAGAATTAAAGGACTTTAGAATTTTTAGGGTTTGTAATTATGCCATTAAGGCTAATGATAATTTAAGTTTGGATTTATAGGAACGTGAGAAAACTCAGGGATAAGTTTGCTTGTATTGAGGGGGAGAGAGATAACCTTCTAAGAATGATTGAACATATGAAGGAGTCCCTAAAATTGGAAGAGTCAAATTCCTTACTTGAGTAAAAAAAATTGAAGTTAAAAAATTATTTAAAAGACTAATGTAGTGTTGGTAGTAATGGTACCGGCTCTCATGTTTCTAATGCTTTGAGAGTTAAAGCCAAGACCATTTTTTATTTTAGAGGGTCAACCACATCCAAGGACATTAGAAAGGGTCAACCCATAGGTAATATTCCTCACGTTTACACATGTTCACACCGTGGTAAGAAATGTCACCTTAGGGCATTTTTTATCATGTTAGAAGAGGTTATAGGAAGTTGAAATATAGTGTTCCCTTGGTTCCCAAACCCCAACACGTTAAGTGCACATCTATTTGAATTAGGAAATCGACTTTGGAGGAGCTAGATATTAAACTTGTTGATTCTCACATGCTTACACATGATTCTTCATTTGCTATATCTTATAGATGACTGCTTGCATGATTTTGTTTGTCATACTCTAGTTGTGGTTCATGATATATGTTTGCTAGTGTTATGACATGTGTATCTTTTGTATTATATTTTTCTTTTATTGAGTCATATTTGAAAAATACAAAAATATTTTATTTTGGTGAAATTTTTGAAAAATACAAAAAGATTTTTAGTTTTTGTGTATTTTAGTTTTACACGTTTGGTGTGGGATATTGGTGTGTTTGAATCCAATTCACTCCACAATTTTCATGTGGATATGGCATTTGATTATGACTTTAGATACTTAGATTTATCGTAACCATGATTATGGAGTTGTTTCGAACTTGGTTTGCTTTACGGATTCGACTTCGTATATGCCTCCGTACACACATGCACGAGCTTGTTGAAACTTGAATTTTGACTTCACATGTCTATTTGAGCTTGGTGAGATGTTATCTCATCGATTTTTCCATCTACATGTTTATATAACTATGGAGAATTTGTGTACGTAAGAACCGGTGCCCGTGAGAGATTTTAGTTATTATTAAAAAAATATGAGTGTACGCGAAAAAGGGCTGCGAAAGACAGGTTGAATTTGCATAAAGCCACCGTTTGAAAAAAGCTTGCGAAAAAATTAAGGCAATAAAAAGAGCAAAAAAATTCCAACAAGGGGCCGACATAGTTTAGTTTAATTGATCATTCAAAAATAATTCACTTCAAAAGAAAAGAAAAGAACATAATCGAAAGTTTGATATATGTTTATCTTTTCAGGGAGTTTAGTTGAAGATCAACGGGTTTACACAATCAATCCTAGTTATGCTTATTTTTTATGACGCTATTGCTTTAAGGAATCATCAATATTCTAGGCTTGTGTGCCTTGTTTTATTCATTAAGTTCAACTTTATTTGTTACTTAAGACTAAAGCTTAGTTTGATAAAGTTTTGCGATCAATTAGAACTTCTTGAACTATTTGAGTATTTGGGTTATAATTCATTCGTCTAATTCACACCCATTTATTCCATCCCACACATTTAGACATAATAATAAGCTAGTGTGTAAAGAGTATGTGTTTTGTGTTATGTTTTTTGGTCGTTTATACCTATAAATGTATGCCGGATTATCGTTGACATATGTTGGATAAATTATATATGGTATTGTATGTTGAATTTGTGATTTTTTTTGAAAAATTGAAAATTTAAAAAATAGTTGGTTGTGTTTGCCTTTAAGATGATCATTGCACATGTATGATTTATATATTTTTGTGATGATATCTTATCTTCTACGTGATTCTTTGTATTTCATGCCTATGTTTCTGATTCTTTCTCTATTTCGGATAAAAATAAAAGGGGAGAGAAAATTAAAAATGAGTTTTGACGAGTTTGATTTATGGGGGAGAATTTATTTATCAGTTTTACTTTATTTCAAACTCGATGCGTCACGAGGTATATGTTTTTGTCTCATGTATTTAGGTACTTAAAGAGGAATGTAAGACACACGTATGAAGATAAATTTTGCTAAAGGGAAGAAGAAGAAGTTTGAAGACAAAGAGACTTATGCCATTCCGTTTTAAGGTTAGGAAGGGTGTTAGTATTCTTATCATATGAGATTTTTTTATTTTAATTTGTGTTCGGTTATGTTTGTTTGTTTTGTACCAAAATAGACAAAGGGGGAGATTTGTAAGAACATTTTTTATAATATTGTTCACAGTATAAGCCTTTTTTAGGCAAGTTTGTCGTATCTCGTTACAAATCGTCACGCACCGTCACGAGGAAACGAACTAGAGCATCTCTAAGTTTGAAAGCTTCCCGACATCCCATAAAGGTATCAAGAAATTTAGAGTTTAAATTAGTTTACAGAATTTATTTTTAGGATGTTTATTTTTTACTAAAAATGAGTCAGAGTTTTTTATTCCGAAAATATTTTTTATTTATTTTAAATCTCGTTTAAATGAGATTCTCACTTCGTTAGAAGGGTCGTTCAAATTTCTTTTCAAGCGAGCTTTGATCGATGGCTTACCATTTCAGTTTTTTATGGGTCGTTAAGAGAGACTGATATCGTTCGAACGAGATGATGATCTCGTTAAAACGACACTGCAATTTCATTCGAACGACACCACCACCTTGAAATTTATGAACGTCCTATAATTACCCGTTTCATGTTCAATTTTTTAAGACTTTTACCAGAACTGATTCTGCATATCCTTTGCAAAAGTTTTGCAACCTTTTGTTTTGATAAAACCTTTTTTATTTATAAATCATTGTCCCCCAAATTTGTTTGAGTGAATCAAGTTTAAACCCTATAGCTTGTATCTAGCATATAACTCTTGTGGAGAGAGTTTCTTCATGGCTGATGTTGTGATACCTGAGGGAATTCATTGCTGATGAAGAAGGCTAATCGGTGGATACAAAGTGTGGAAGGCCATGTGTGGTTAATTCTGGATGGAGCCGTATTCTTTAGAGATTTGTTAGGCACTGCGCATTATACTTGTGGAGGTTATCAAGTAGTTCGTAAGACGATTGTCTTGTAAACTCGCTAAAGTGCTAAAAAAAAGTTTTACCCGAAAGGTTTTTCCCCCTTAATTTGCCTTTGCTAAATGCATGGATTATTTTATCATCTTTATCACTTAGTTGCATGCTTAGGGTAATAAGATAAGATTTAGACTTGTGTGTGTTGGATACTATATTATGTAAATATCCTAATAATATCGAGATAGTGCACTCTGAGTATGGTCACTCAGTTAGAGGGTATGGAGGTAATTTTACTTGATTAATGAAGAGTTATATTTCCCGTTAAATTTTGGGGATACATTGTCCGCTTAGTCTGATGGGTGTGCTGGTAATTTAGGAGCCCTAAGCTGAAAGGGTGACTGCGTGCCAACCATCACATGGGGATGCACGAGTCTAATGGCGACATTATGTCTTAGAGCTCTTTCCAAGACAATAAACCAATTCTTTGCCATCATTTTAGTTCATTATTATAAATCCCAATTGCCTTCGAGAGTTCCATAACTTGTATTGTCCCTATAACATCTCTAAGTCTTCTTCTTCCTCTTGCTTTGGAGTTTCTCTATTATTTTAAAAGATTTTATGATTTCTCTACTTTCTTTAAAGTTTATGTATTTTCTTTCATTTTTTTAATTTGGAAATGAATACACCATTGAAGCTTTTAAGTGCCATTACATCCCTTTACGGTTGACAATTGAGCTAGATTCCGGCCCCATGCTATTCTATAACATTGACGGTGGCCATTAGATCTTCTCACAGTTCGTGGCTAAGGCTTGGGTCAAAATTTTCCCCAATAGCCTTGCCTTAGAATTTTATGAGTACTTCAATGTCGTCCCTGCTCAATGCTTACCCAACACATAAAGGATTCTCAACAATGTTAACTCTTTGAATGAACTTTACAAGACACGTATAGGGATCCTAAAGATTTGGTACTGCTACATGTGGGCAATGACCTCTCAGATGGTCGATTATCTAAAAGTAAGGAAAACCGAAAGCGACATTGCTATCAACCTGTCAGACTCCAATAATGAATACCGGGCCCATGGCTTTGTGGTCAAGAAATGGGAGCATTTGCCTATAATAAAGGTCGGTGAGCCTTAAAATGGCCCCAGATGCCCCAAAGGGGGCATGGTATTTGTTCTCATATATTTTTTCATAATACTTTATTATGTTGCATCCTATGATCTTTATACCTTTTGAACTGTTATGGTGATTTTGTCTTTAGTTGTACAGTTCCTCGTAAAAAGAGAGAGACTAAGCTAGATGACATCAATTTTTCTGACTCGAAAAAGTCAGGTCAATCAGACAAGGTCTTAAAGATCCCAACCACCCCAGATTTTTTGCTCTTGGGCTCTCCAACACTTCATCCACAACTTCTCTTGTTGTCCGACTAGTGTATAGGGAGATAGAGATCCCAGATGGGTTTGTCGACCACATCCCTCATGCTTCCATCACTTCAGGCTCCTTTAAGTTCATCGACATATCCACCATCCTAACCATCATCCTAACTTCATTAGAGGAAGATATGGCTCCTAGAAGAAAACTTCCAAAGTTAATGGGAGATGAAATCTTCTCGACCTCTCTTACTGCCCATCAAACTAAGAGGAATGAGATAGGGTGTCCTTCTGACCGAGTTTTTATGGGGAATCGCTAGAAAAGACGCAGGATAACCCTCTAAAAAAGACCAAGCCGACTAGTGGTGCTAATGCCCACCTTCCAACCTCTAAGTCAGAAGAAGCCCTTGGTAAGGTTAAAAACCTTGTTGGGGGATCAATTTCCAAGAAGTATGACCTGGCTCTTGGTCTTCTGAGGGGATTTTGTCTCCTTTGTGACCATTCTTTGGTCCCGAGCCTAAACACCGAGAGGTTACAATTGCACATAGCCCATGCACCTTTTTTTAAGTCTCGAATATCCTTTATTTGATTTACAAATTGTAACTAACTTTATTTATCATTTATGTTTGCTTGTTAGTTCGTCGTGGACTTCATACAGAGGTGCCAACCAGAGGAAGTAAGTGTGCAACTTGGGGGTTGCTATGACTGAGTCTTGGAAGGCATTTTATGCTGCCAAAGTCAAGGTGGCTTACGACGAGGTTTTATTGAAGGCCAATTATAAGGATATCTTATAACTGAAAGCCAATATGGAGATTTTGGAGAAGGCGAACCAAGATCCCGCCTAGAGCCTTGTAGTGGCATTAGAGGCGAACAAAACTACTTTTGATAAGGGCTGGGATATAGCCTTCAATAATGTTAAAAATTTGTTAGGGTTTGTCCAGAAATAATTTTTCAAAAGAGGTTAGGATGAGTCATTGGGGAAGGCTGGCGTTACTGCTGACTTCGACCTTTTCTCCGAGCATAACCTCGACTCCCTTCCTAATTTAGAGTAGGGACTAGGATAGAGAGATGGAGAACTCGATCAATATAAGGTCGCTGAAGATCCCAATGATAAGACCCTCACAATTTAGTATTTATAGGGACGCCTTGTAATTTTGAATGTCTCCGTTCTTTTCTTTATCCATGTAAGGGTCTTGCCTTATAATATCTTTAAATGAAATGAAACTCTTTTGCTTCTATCATTTCTTACTATTTTGTTTACTTTATATTTTGATCGTGCATTTCTTGTGTTGTAGTTTTCTTCGAATCAATAAACTGACTTTACTAATTTTCGCAGTTTGATTATTGTACGACTCTTGTGCCCATGGTCCAAAGTGATGATTTGGACTTTGTGCTTCGGATGATGCTCCTTATCGAGTGAGGATGGCCTTCTTAGCCATATTTTAGACACTTCAAAGAATGGCGGGTCTTTATAGAGACCAAATAAGGCATATTTCAAGCCTTTAGGACGAGATTGAGGAGATAATAGGTACAGTCAGCCTACTGAAAAATTAGAATGCTAGCCTTTAACAGGGTCTTGGAAAGGATGAATGTTTGTCAATTTATAAAGCACCGTAAGTGCATGGGGTATTATAGAATAACGAGTGTAAGCACGAGTCGAACCCACAAAGATTTGTCAATTTTAACTTATAAAAGAATTTCAGTTGTACAACTAGACCAAATGGGGTAAAGAATAATTATGCACTAAACTAAATAGAGACAACTACGAATAATGAGAGCAACATGTAAGTTGTAAACAATATGAAAGAATTAGGAATTAGGGTCCATTTATCACCTAACTAATATTGTATACTAATTTAACATTGTCATTACCTTTTTACAACTCAAATTAAACCAACCATCGTCGCGTTTAATTCAAAAATATGACGGTTATATTCAAAATATATTTAATATCCCTAATAGACGGCTAAAATTCCTATTCCTTTAGAAAATAAAAGTTTTAAAGTTCACAAATGTATTTAAGTATGGATTATCAAAACAATCAAAGTGCAAGCATAATCTATATAAAATTACTATTTTTAAATCTCAAAACTTGATTTGACAAAATAATTTTGAAGGTTGTAAAACACACTCTCGTGTCGTTTTAAAATGAAAACCCAATTTTTGATAACAATTAAAACGAGTAGGGAATAAATAATAATTAAATTAATATGACAATATTAGCTAACTACTATAAACTTCACCCTAATATTAATAAAATAATTAAGCTACCATAATAAAAGATAAATTGCAAGAATGAGTATAAATTTTTATTAATAAATCAAAATTATATTAAGTTTTCTCACAATAATCTTCATTCCTCTAAAAAATGATAAAAACTTGGCCTTCAAATTGAATACAATCACTCAAAAATTTCTCCCCTAAATTGTGTGTGAAATTATGAGCCCAAGGGTCCTTTTTATTGGGAAAGGAGTGAGGTGTTTAAGTTGGAGTGAAACTCCCTTTGATTGGCTAAATAGTGTTGGAATCGATCACTGTACCTCTTTAATCTTCGGATCGGATTAAGAGATTTAATTTCCCCCCACTCGAGAACTCTTATATTTGCTTACTCAACACGCACATCAATTTTTATCTATCCCGACGAATAATTTTTTTTGACTTTTTTAACAGCTTTTTTTGAATGACCATAAAAATATTTTTTTTCGCCCTTTTCATGAGTTGATCACCAATTTACGCTAAATTCCATCATTACATGCAAAATTTTCACTAGGCAACTTTTTTCACAAATTAGCACAAGAAAATTATAAAATTATCGAAGTGTCCATTTTGACTTAAAATTACCATTTTGAATATGAGTTCACCTTTTCTTGCATTTTTTTCTTTTTAACAAAATGATCCTAAGAACTTATTAAATAAAATAAAATTGGACTAGAAAAGTATAAATTTGGATATAAAGTATACAAAATAATGTACTCATCACTGAACAAGCATTTGAACAAAAGGAGATGGTTAGGAGGCGCTGGACCAGAATATTGTGAAACTAAGGTACTAATTCAGGAAGCAACCTCAAGAAGTCTTGGATTAATGGACATGATGAAGGCTTCTAAATGCGCAAATTCATCTGGATGAAGCTAAAAACCTTTCTAGTTGAACACATTTTCCGTCCTTAAACTTTCTCACGATGTTAAGTTATGGTATTGGAATGGATTCACCTTACTACAAGCGTCCTTCTTCTGGACAGTAAGACTCTTGGATGCCGCTAGACACAATTCCTTCATGTTGATCGAGGATTTTCTCTTCGGCCATAATAGTGACGATGATATACCTCATCGCAGTTCATAGACTACTCACTTGTCGTCTAGAGCTAGTCCTTCTAGTCAAACTTAGAGATGATGTATTTTTTTTTTATAATTATCGAATGTTTGAATAAAATGAAAATAATATTGTTTATTCTCAATTTTTGTTTTCATTCTCTTGAAATCGAAAAATTGATCATGAGATGGATTTAAACCTATTCACCTCCTCCAGGTTTGTTAAAAGTTAAATACTCACGTTAATAACACACATTTCTCACTTTTATTTATTTATTTATTTATTGTGGATGTGGCTTTCCAATTGCCCAAACCTTCCAAACAAGGTCCATTTGATCCCCGAAGTTTTCATTCAAATCTTAATATTCTGATTAGGTGAACATGCTGAGGTTCCCACTAAGATTTATATTGAGATCTATGGCAAGGTTCTTATTGTGGGGCCAAGGATTTCAATGATGAGCATTTAAAACTTCAGGACAAGGAAGCCAAAAAACATCTTACTGAGAACAACAAAAGTGATTTGGAGACGATACCCTAAACACAAATTAAATAATCATTTACATATACCTTAGGCCACTTACAACCTTTAACCGCTCCTTTAAATAATCTTTCGAGAGTGAGATCTGCATATAGTTAAAGTTATAAACTTTGAATGTAGGATATCGTTAAATACCATAATCCCAATAATAATTAAGTAAATCGATCAATGGAAGCATCCCGGGATTGAATTGAATCCCGACCACTATTACTACTTGAATGAGGAGGACAAAATCATGTTGCCACCTACCTCACCCACATCAATCGAACGAGTGCCAGAATAAAAAATGTTTTTTTTCAGAATCTGTATAAGTGTTGGATTAAGATCTGGAGCCGAAGGCATTTGAGCTAAAGTCGAGTTTGAAATGCAAGTTCTGGCTGACAGTGCCTCCCACCCCATTTAGTGCAATTATAATTACACCCACATGAAGCCCTCAAAGTGCGATATATACTTGTAGAGTGTTTTGTTTTCATTTATGATAAGTTATTATGTTTAATATAATGTAGACTTATTATTTTTTTATGAATAACATATACTAATACTAAAACATTTTAAGAAGTCTAAATAAATCATCCATCCGAAAACTAGAAATCTCATTTTTGCGCCTATTTTTCCCGCTTGACTGCTAGCCCAGCCTCCCACTTGTCGAGGATGGTTATTTTTCGGTCCTCCTAATAAGTGCGTGTACGAGGTTCATGCCGGAGTAAAGGTGACAATTCGTATTTTGGGGCCGTGTATTGGCCCAATATGACAAGGTTTTTTTTAGGCACGACATGACACGACACGAATTCATATTGTTTTTACCTGGCACGAGCACGACCCAAAAAGAACATGACATAACACAACACAATAAGAATAACACGATTTATTAAATTTCAAACTAAATTAAACATAAATATGCACGATAACCCAAATAAAAATACGATTAACATGACAAAACACGATAATACGACTCATAATTTTGACATGAACACGACGTGACATGACTTTGTGTAAAAAAGATCCGATACGAACACGACATATCGTGTCAATTTCATATTAATTTCATATCATTTCCAAAATTGACACCCCTATGTCAGAATAGTTGTGGTTCACTATATCTTTTTTCCTTTTCTTTCATCGGCTGATCTTTTTTCAAGGTGATTCGTAGCTTCGTCTTCTGTAATTTTTGTTTTGTAAACCTCCACATTTTATTTCTAATCAAGTGTAAACGCACTTTAAGTCTATCATAAACTTGTAAATAATGATGATGGAGTAGCTGCCGACTTACCTCTTCTCTTTCACGACGTCTTTGTCGATGAATTGTTGGACTCTCGATAGAGTGAACGTCATCCTCCAATGACACGCCATCCATAGAAGGCAAATAAGGTTCCTTGTCAAGTGTAGAGGATAGGTTGGGCTTGGAGCTTAGTGTGACACCCCGACTAATTAAATACCGGGTAGCTACTCCTTTATTAAATTAATTCAAAATGCCAAGTTGGCTCAGTTAATAGCATCACTGTCGAAAACATTTTATTATTTCTAACCACCTAGTATTTAAAAAGTAAGTTGTCAAATTTTAATCTAAGTCTGATTAACATGCAACAAGTGTAATGAAGAATAATAACACCATTCACCATAATGGAGTAAATAGAATAACCAACACATGCTATAAATAAATCTGGAGGGAAGACTCCTCACAACAAATCCCACAACTGAAATAAGTAAGGAAATACTAAATACTGAATTAATACATGCCAGAGTTTGAAAAACTGAAATGGAAATGTCTCTAATAGAATTTGGGCAACATGCCCTACAACTGAGGAATACTGAGTATGGAATCCAAATGATATAAGCGTCTAAAAGAAAATCCCTGTAGCTTCCATAAGCAGCTACAGCTCGTCATCTGAGTGAGAATCCTATGCATGGTGTCCTTGTGGCTGGGCACCTAAAATGATTTTACAAAAAAATAGATTTGAAAGCAAACGGGTCAGAGCCCGAATGTGGAGATATTTTTAAAAACCTGCAAGTGATTTAAAAACATTTAAAACAGTATATGCAAAATACATGTTAGGACGTGCTCTCACATGAGATACTCACCTCTCGTCTAACTGTGCACTCCTAACGTTCCTGTACCCATTCATTTGTTAACTCATAACTATCTACTTCTAAAGAGTTTCTAACACTTCTACTCGGTTCACGTTCAATTTCCAATCTTAACAATTAAATAGAGAGTTCTACTTTAATTCTCGGATTCCCAATTATTAACAAAACCATTTATTGATAAAAGTTCCCTTTTTATCTTTTCATAACATTACCATAACTATACTCACAATTAACATAGTAAATTCCTTCTCATATAACCGTATATTTTCACATCATAAATATACGATACAAGAACCCAAAGGCTAAGCTGCGGTGCACACATACTCTGCTATCCATCCCGGTACATCACGTACATAAGGATCACGTGTTCCGAATCTCTCAGGAATAGTTCAGATAACAACATCACAAATAGTGGAGGCGAACACAGTCACCATCACATGGGTTACGCACATACCTACGCTCCCATGATCAGCAAACTTATTAACATCCCATTAAGTCCTTCAATGACCTATGTTCATCGAGGTAACCAATCTAAATCCGGGCAACACAAGGATAAGAAGGCCCTAAGCGAACGTAAACCTCCCGTGATAGCAAGTATGGTAGGTATGTCATACACATAAAATTATATACTAAGCATTCACACAGCTTAGATATCTCAATATTAATAAAGGTATACTCTACATCATTATACTATTATTCCAAATTCATATATTTCAAGTATCCCGATAATATAGAAATTAAATTGTCGACACGTCTCACGTCGTAGTTTCCTTAAACTTAAAATCTATCTCAAATAGACTATTAAGTTCCCATTATTCTCACATATAACACCTTTACACCTAAGGTCTTTACTTCTGCCCCAAACCTTATTTCATCAATTTATTCAAATTGCACTATTAACCCAAATATTATCTCACATAACGAATTTCATTAATTTAAAATAATTCCTCAAATTGAATTCCAATTAAGGTCCAATCTCATAATCATGCCTACTGGTCTTCTTTAAGGTTAAGGGTATTCACAAGGTCTCCAATAATATCATTCAAGGATTAACACCATTAAAATTTAATTAGGGAAAAACTTTACTCATTCTGGGAAGGTCGATCGATCGACCTTTACCTTCGATCGATCGATGGTGGTCGATCGATCGACTGAAGAACATCGATCGATCGAACGCACTAGGTCTGGTTACGGACTGCTTCGTTTTGCAGTTACCAATTCGTCCAAAAACACCATTTTTAAGCATGAAACTCTAAGACAAGCTTACAATATCATCATACTATCATCCTATAACAGTATTAACATTCTAAATCCCATAATTCATCATTTAAAGGCTTTGTTTTAGATCAAAACTACATAAAGATTTCCAGATTTCTTCCTCATTCAAGAACATCAATAAACTACTTCTAAATTCCATTTTTAGATCATCAATGGTTCTGTTTAGAACATAAATTTTGTCCAGAATATTACTACATGCAATCCCTAACATAATTCCAAGCTTTTAACTTCCAATTTATGGGTCTAAATCATCTCCCAAGATAAATTTCGAAAATTCCTAAACATGGAAAAGCATAGCTTGAATCAAATGAATTTAAACCACTTGCCTTAATCTTTCTCTGAATTTGGTGTTGAATCTTGAAAGCTAAGTTGTTCTCCTTCTCTCTTTCTGCAGAATTCTCTTCCTTCTCTCTCTCTCTCTACAAGTTCTTCCCAAGGTTGATTACAATGGAGGTGATGGAGGTGTGTTTGGTTTTTGGGAAGTTGGAACTATATTTCAACTTCTCCCGTAGCCCATTAAGTCTCTTAGTGTAGTTAGTGGGTTAAGTGGGTTAAAGAAGAAGTCAGATTTGTATTTCCAATTTTCGTCACTTTTAATTCCCAAAAATACAAAATTACCAAAATGTCCCTATAAGTTACCGGTATGGCCCAATAATGCCCCGGAACTCAAACTTAACCCCCGGCTAGTGTTTTCAGACTATTTCGACCCTTCCGGACGCGTTGGCGCACTCAAAATGACCATACGGGTGATGTAACTAAAATTCACTTTTTAAATATAATAATATTTACCATGACGCGGCGGTCACACGCGTCTCAACAAAATTCCCAAATTGCCGTATTTAAATCTCACGACAATTTCAATATTTCCAATATTCATATATTGCCATATATACACATTATAATCAAATACTAACTCACATCTTGTTAATATTTTTATCCGGATTAATTTCCAAATTAATACACATTTAATTCAATTAATCCCAAAAATAAATATCACAGAAAATACGGGGTATTACATACTCCCCCCCTAATAACTGAATTTCGTCCCGAAATTCAGAAAAGTAAGGTACGCCTGGAAAAATAGGTATCCTCCAGTGTTGAGAACAATTATAAAAAGAAGTCCAAATTATTAAAACCCTCGCCACACAATGAGTTTGTTTAACATACTTTATACCTTATCAGAATAATCTCGATAAATGCACTTCGCGTTGTGCTCTTATTAAACAACATTCTAGTAAAAATACCTTATACATCATTGGCCATACTGCCTTAATATCATTATGAGTCCGCACCTCACCACGCATTAACTCCCGCGTTTATCAACACATGAAACACCCATTCTGGAAGGAATCAATAACACATCTGACTACTCTTGACCACTCTTTGAATCTCTATTCCCGACGTTGTGACCTTTACACAAGGGAAAACCACTTCAGCCTGTTGGTGTTACACCAACCTTTATAAGTACCTTGTCCACCATAAATATATACGGGTGCTTTTCCCCCAACGCTATCATTTGGTAATATCTGCTCCTCATGTCTACAATGTACCTCACTAGTTATACCCGATTTGGAATTGAAAATATCGTAATGGATCCAAAATTTCTTTCATACAATTCGTCAGTCGTTAGTCACCTTGTGCCTGCACCTCGGGTTTTAGGTGATACAACCCTCAGTTTGAATCGTTATTTCTCATTACTTATTGTCACCCCACTTGAATGTGGATATCGGGGATTTCATCCCAGTTCTAAATAGTATTACGTCGAACCACGTACCGACGTGTTCACTATCTAATAGTGTAAATTACCCCAACTATATAACCATTTCTCTCCTTCTGGACCATGTACCACATAACCATTTCTCACTTTTTCCACTTGACCCTCCCATTCTTGGAATCGTCGTCTTGGTACAAAATTATTTGGTGGTTCATCTAACCCTAACTGGTCTACTACTTACTATCCCTCTTTTAATGCCGATATTTACATAAACTTTCCCCCGTTCGAAGATACTTGATGATCTTATTCTCCCGACGAATACCAAAAGTTTGTAACTTTACCCATTTTCACTACTTTGTACATAACTAGACTTCATTCCTGATTGACATCCTCATTTTATTTACTCTTGAGTTACCCTCAACATTCGATTGATGGGAAAAACACCCCGCCCGCTCGGGGAGAGCGAACGATGCGCTACTATCGATAAACTAAACTAATCCACAATTAACAAGGTATACAACATCCAAATCCCACAATAAAACAAGAAACCACTATTCTTATCTTCAATTTAATACAACAAATCTCTCGAAATAATTACAACAATCCAACTATCTCGAAAATAAAATAAATCTCCAAATTTGAACGTGCTACACTGACTACACATGATATCCACTTACACCTTATCTTATGAAGTTTAATCTCATAAGTAAAAATCTCATTCGTCCATGTTCCCTCTTCCTTTGATTTACGCTTTAGTAAATCAAGATGTATTTACCCCTTATAACCCATCCATACTGTTTTTAAACATTATATACGATTCATACAAATCCCAACTCTTTATTGTCACTGTAAATACAACGGTGCTATACCACTAGGGCGTTCTCAATCGCTTCTGAATTACAAACCCTAAATCCTCCTTATCCTCAATGCGTCCCTCAATATGCCGTGCCAAAACTAATATTATTAGTACTTACATAGTAATTTACCAACAACTGGCTCTAATGGCCTTACAACATAATTTACTCCTTGTAACTTCCCATTATAACTACATACTCCCGTATCGATAGAGGTATCCAATTCATGAACGAAGGACCACACTTCTCCTTACTACCAATCTTACGCTAAGTTTCATGCGTGGGGTGTCTCGCAAAGCGAAATCCAAACAAGGAACCCCCCCGATACACTACTACCTAACATTGTTGGTCATCGGAATCCATTAAGCCCTGTCCATAGTATGTACCCCTACACTCTCGTTTCTCAACAAAGTTACATTTTGCCGCAATGACACTTAAACAAGGAACTCCCTTCGAATGACACTTTCTCTTGACACTGATGGTAATCACATTCCATATACACCACGTAACTAAGATCGGGGTTCTCAAAATCCCGTCCCCAGACACACAACTATAAGTATAAACTCCCAAATCTTTAACGGGGAATAAAACGATGCACTCCTTTTGTTATAACTTCTCTGTCGTTAAATATAAAAACCAACTAACTCTTTGTTGACTAGTAAATCAATTACATACGACTCATAATAATGAAATCCCTACGCATAATGGGATTTAATATCCGAGACCATTACACCATTTTGAAATCACAACATATTCAAATATATGTATATATACCTATATACAAATGTACAATTGCGAGTCCGACCCTCTCACAGATGGGGCCTCGCCAGAACAAAACATGCTACCCCAAGGTGGCAATCCCAATAAACTTGCAATACCAGCACACTATCGGTATAATCATATATATAAAGCCATAAATAATATCATCTCATACTCGTATAAAACATCACTAAAACAAGTAATTTCAATAAAGCAGAACCGTTATTAATATACCCATTCATCCTCCGCGGATGACAATAAAAGTAATCCCCCACATTATCAGAGAAAAAAGTTCTTATATATAATAAAGTTACTGATATACTCACTAAATTCGACTCTCAAGTGAAAATAACAATAGTGACAAATGTAGCAACTCATTCACGCCACAAATAACATGCATCATCATCTGAGAATGTAACTCATACTTCTATTTTATCAATCGTCCCGGCTACTCAAATGGTTCCTGGACATACCACACATATCTGTTCCACACCGAATATTTCAATAATTGTTGCCCTCGCCAGGCACAATACATTGATCCCTACCCTTGTATCGGGAATTTTTTTTTATAACGCACGGGTTTCACTCCCCACAGAAATACCTCTACACATACTCCACTTATCTATTGTCTCACAAATCATGTTAAGGTGGTCCATCTCTCGGACGTTGGTAGTCTCGACTCAGACGACTATCTCTGTTGTTCCCTTAGTGTTGACGGCCCTAAAGATCACGCTACTAATTTTTCCACCTCTTTTACTGAAATTACCATCGCTCGGTAGTAATTCCGCTATCGAATTATTTTAACGGTTTCTCCATTGGGTCTTCCCATTGTGGTGCTTCTCCAACACCAGTTTTTCCCCAGTCTTACTATATGTAAGGTTCTCGATTCTCGTGTCTCCCCACCCGGGGATGTTTACCTCCAAATTAACACTATGCGACAATACCATTTGCTTTAACCGTCTAAGCAGATTCCTGCCCGAAGGACTTGCGATTCTCTTCTGTAAATTTCCCTTTAATATCCCCTTCTCCGTTTCACCTACTTCACCTGGTGTAGAGTTCACTAAATAATTTTATTTCTCCTCACAAAGTGACCTCTGTCCAGACTTCTCGTGTGAGTTCAGAACGACATTCGTTTCTCACCCTAAACATTTGATCACGAAACTTATGGTCAAACCATTCGTGTACGCCTTCTCTCGACGTTACATCCCACTTATAAGTGTGGTGATTGTTTCTCCCCATAGAAACTCCGCTCTCACGAGATGAGAAAATTTTTCCTCAAATTTTCACTCTCGATTAGCCATACTCCGACACAAGTCCAAGCCTTTGGATACTTTGCGTTCGTTTGGCTAGCACATGCCGTCTTCTCCTTTCGAGTATTACCACTGCTGGTTCTCTTCAATGTTACATTAATTCTTTCTCTCCCATTCCAACCTTGTTGGATGTGTCTAATTTGACCCCATTCCTTACTATAGCCGTACCCGGAAGTCTCAGGTTGCGTCTTAGCCTTCTAGATCATCCAGGACTTCCGTGCCATAGTATCGGTGACTTCAACTACGGTCATCCTTATTTAAATAAATCAATTATCCTCGATATATGTTTGCCTCCTGCTGTTCACCCAACTGTCTTCGCCTGACGTACTGCATTGTTCGGTACTCGAATACACCCGATCGCAAATAAGATTCACTACCATATGTATTAAAGCAGGAGAACGAAATCTCACCAAAGATATCAACAATCCTAAGCATAGGGCTCTATATCAAAGAAAGCTCAGCGGAAACATAATAAGCCGTACAGATCCTAAGGACACTAGAACCTGATGCTCTGATACCACCTGTGACACCCCGACTAATTAAATACCGGGTAGCTACTCCTTTATTAAATTAATTCAAAATGCCAAGTTGGCTCAGTTAATAGCATCACTATCGAAAACATTTTATTATTTCTAACCACCTAGTATTTAAAAAGTAAGTTGTCAAATTTTAATCTAAGTCTGATTAACATGCAACAAGTGTAATGAAGAATAATAACACCATTCACCATAATGGAGTAAATAGAATAACCAACACATGCTATAAATAAATCTGGAGGGAAGACTCCTCACAACAAATCCCACAACTGAAATAAGTAAGGAAATACTAAATACTGAATTAATACATGCCAGAGTCTGAAAAACTGAAATGGAAATGTCTCTAATAGAATTTGGGCAACATGCCCTACAACTGAGGAATACTGAGTATGGAATCCAAATGATATAAGCGTCTAAAAGAAAATCCCTGTAGCTTCCACAAGCAGCTACAGCTCGTCATCTAAATGAGAATCCTATACATGGTGTCCTTGTGGCTGGGCACCTAAAATGGTTTTACAAAAAAATAGATTTGAAAGCAAACGGGTCAGAGCCCGAATGTGGAGATATTTTTAAAAACCTGCAAGTGCTTTAAAAACATTTAAAACAGTATATGCAAAATACATGTTAGGACGTGCTCTCACATGAGATACTCACCTCTCGTCTAACTGTGCACTCCTAACGTTCCTGTACCCATTCATGTGTTAACTCATAACTATCTACTTCTAAAGAGTTTCTAACACTTCTACTCGGTTCACGTTCAATTTCCAATCTTAACAATTAAATAGAGAGTTCTACTTTAATTCTCGGATTCCCAATTATTAACAAAACCATTTATTGATAAAAGTTCCCTTTTTATCTTTTCATAACATTACCATAACTATACTCACAATTAACATAGTAAATTCCATCTCATATAACCGTATATTTTCACATCATAAATATACGATACAAGCACCCAAAGGCTAAGCTGCGGTGCACACATACTCTGCTATCCATCCCGGTACATCACGTACATAAGGATCACGTGTTCCGAATCTCTCAGGAATAGTTCAGATAACAACATCACAAATAGTGGAGGCGAACACAGTCACCATCACATGGGTTACGCACATACCTACGCTCCCATGATCAGCAAACTTATTAACATCCCAATAAGTCCTTCAATGACCTATGTTAATCGAGGTAACCAATCTAAATCCGGGCAACACAAGGATAAGAAGGCCCTAAGCGAACGTAAACCTCCCGTGATAGCAAGTATGGTAGGTATGTCATACACATAAAATTATATACTAAGCATTCACACATCTTAGATATCTCAATATTAATAAAGGTATACTCTACATCATTATACCATTATTCCAAATTCATATATTTCAATTATCCCGATAATATAGAAATTAAATTGTCGACACGTCTCACGTCGTAGTTTCCTTAAACTTAAAATCTATCTCAAATAGACTATTAAGTTCCCATTATTCTCACATATAACACCTTTACACCTAAGGTCTTTACTTCTGCCCCAAAACTTATTTCATCAATTTATTCAAATTGCACTATTAACCCAAATATTTTCTCACATAACGAATTTCATTAATTTAAAATAATTCCTCAAATTGAATTCCATTTAAGGTCCATTCTCATAATCATGCTTACTGGTCTTCCTTAAGGTTAAGGGTATTCACAAGGTCTCCAATAATATCATTCAAGGATTAACACCATTAAAATTTAATTAGGGAAAAACTTTACTCATTCTGGGAAGGTCGATCGATCGACCTTTACCTTCGATCGATCGATGGTGGTCAATCGATCGACTGAAGAACATCGATCGATCGAACGCACCAGGTCTGGTTACGGACTGCTTCGTTTTGCAGTTACCAATTCGTCCAGAAACACCATTTTTAAGCATGAAACTCTAAGACAAGGTTACAATATCATCATACTATCATCCTATAACAGTATTAACATTCTAAATCCCATAATTCATCATTTAAAGGCTTTGTTTTAGATCAAAACTACATAAAGATTTCCAGATTTCTTCCTCATTCAAGAACATCAATAAACTACTTCTAAATTCCATTTTTAGATCATCAATGGTTCTGTTTAGAACCTAAATTTTGTCCAGAATATTACTACATGCAATCCCTAACATAATTCCAAGCTTTTAACTTCCAATTTATGGGTCTAATTCATCTCCCAAGATAAATTTCGAAAATTCCTAAACATGGAAAAGCATAGCTTGAATCAAATGAATTTAAACCACTTGCCTTAATCTTTCTCTGAATTTGGTGTTGAATCTTGAAAGCTAAGTTGTTCTCCTTCTCTCTTTCTGCAGAATTCTCTTCCTTTTCTCTCTCTCTCTACAAGTTCTTCCCAAGGTTGATGACAATGGAGGTGATGGAGGTGTGTTTGGTTTTTAGTAAGTTGGAACTATATTTCAACTTCTCCCGTAGCCCATTAAGTCTCTTAGTGTAGTTAGTGGGTTAAGTGGGTTAAAGAAGAAGTCAGATTTGTATTTCCAATTTTCGTCACTTTTAATTCCCAAAAATACAAAATTACCAAAATGTCCCTATAAGTTACCGGTATGGCCCAATAATGCCCCGTAACTCAAACTTAACCCCCGGCTAGTGTTTTCAGACTATTTCGACCCTTCCGGACGCGTTGGCGCACTCAAAATGACCATACGGGTGATGGAACTAAAATTCACTTTTTAAATATAATAATATATACCATGACGCGGCGGTCACACGCGTCTCAACAAAATTCCCAAATTACCGTATTTAAATCTCACGACAATTTCAATATTTTCAATATTCATATATTGCCATATATACACATTATAATCAAATACTAACTCACATCTCGTTAATATTTTTATCCGGATTAATTTCCAAATTAATACACATTTAATTCAATTAATTCCAAAAATAAATATCACAGAAAATACGGGGTATTACACTTAGACACAATCTATGTCGAAGGGATTGTAACCTTGTTCTACGGGTTGCACATGTTTGTGGCTCTATTTTCCCTTGAGAGCAAACTAGCACTTGATGAACTTGAAATGCTCTATTGACTCCACTTTGTATGTCTTTGTGAATCGAAAGATCAAATTGTAGTTAGTGCAATCATTGGGCAATCCACATTCAACTTGGCAAATGATAGCACATAATTTACCCACTCTTCGACCAATGACGCTGAATTATGCGCTGATCAAGCTCATAGTATGGTAGTTGGTGAGCTTGTTCTTTTGGTTAAGACGGACACAACATTCTCCTAGAACCACATTTTTATGAATGGATTCCTCATATGTATTTCTCTACATTGTACAAAAAATTATGTCTCATCCTCCATTTTTTTGGGTGGCTCCCCTTATTTGTTTGGCTATCGTGGATTACTCTTGCTTGAAATTGACTATCTTCAAAGTGTTTTTGTTATAGGCTTAAGAAGTTTCCATTGAGAGTTTATACGAGGTTGACATTGTTTGCAATGTAATGTTGACAATACGATGGATGATGAGATTTGTGGTTAAAAAATGTAAACTTTATGGGGATATTTATTCAATTTCTCAACATTAAATGTTAATTAGACGTTAAAAGATTGTTGGTCATCCCACGACATGCGAAGTGCAACTAGTACCTTCGAAGTTCACGTAACGAAATTCCATAAAAAGACAATGCCTCGAAGCAAAGAGAAATTTTTAGGAGCCCAATAACATTAGGATCCCTTCCATACGAACACTAACTAGTTTTTTTAAATTGTTATGTTACAACGGAATTTGAGATGACATTCAATGCCAATTGCATTCAATTCTTTACATCCGAACGTAGAGGCAACAAGGTAAAACAAAACAAAAGTGAGATATCAAAGGAAATACAGCCTTTGTTATTCCTCTTAAGTGGAAAAAAAGAAACTATAGAAAAAAGGTATTCCAAATAAATAAAAGAAAGAAAACAAGGGTAGACCCTACCCAAAACTTGCCCCTTTGATCACCGGCAAATACCCAACAACAAGGAAAAGAAAGTTACTAGCAACATCCATTCTTCTCTTCAGAAGAATAGTCTCAATAGCTTTGTTTCTCCTTTCGCTTGCAAACGTTGATGAGAAGCCAACCCACTTTCCAACGTCGTCGTATCAGACTCCTCGGAGTCCAACGAAGGCAAACCCAGATCAAGATGGTTGTTCATCTCTAATCTAGCGATATCTTCTAAAGCCTTCCTCTTACTCGCCTTCTTCAAATCCTGTGCTTTGAAGAGTTGATTGTCCGGCACCGTCGCCGGAGTAAACTCCGGCATCTCCTTTAACGCTCCACCCCTTAAGACCGTCTCCACCGCCAACTGACACACGCGCCAGTTCCCCGTCCATAACAACCCCACCGCTCCATTCACAGGATTGACAGTCCGTCCACACGCTTCAAATAATAATGACTGAAACAAACCTACACATATAAATATCATTACAAACAATGAATGTATAAGGTTAAGGTAGTAGTAGACAAGACTAGTGGTGTACAAATATTTAATTTACCAGGTCTTTGGGATTCTGTGACACCAGCCAGAAAAGACATGAGGCCCGCGCGGCCGAAAAACTTGGCAACGAATACTGTTGCGTTAGCTTGAGCTTTAGGGGTGTCTATGCGTTGTAGGCTTTGTCTCAGTATGCAGTTTTCACTGCATCCCTTTCTTAGAACTCGACAACCGTTGCAACTCATTTTTCTTAAAATGGGTGTTCAGGAAATAGAGGGAGGAGGAAGGATATATAGAGGAGGGGAGGGGAAGGAATTTGGGGTTGCATGTGGTAGAGAGGAGGAATAATTGGTGAAAGAGATAAATAACCATGGTTAGTTGAAATTAATATTTAATAGAGAATAGAGGACATTGGGGTTTGGGGATGTGTGGTGTGGGGGTTCCAAACTATTGGGCAAGAGAGCGGCTCCGTGTCTCCGCGAACTCCATGGTTTTGGATTGTAATGCCACAAAAAGGCATCTTTTTTCTGCCCCTTGTTTCTACTTAAACCGCTTGTCTTTTCTTTTACCTAATCAATTTACCCCATTTACACACGTTACACAAATCGACAAGGAATATTTATTACAAAAATATACTCGCGCTTAATATACATCGGATGGATAGTGATCACCAGACTCTTAAAACAATAAGGCATGGCTCTTGTTATTATAATTTTGTTTTTTGTGTTTAAATATAATTTTGATAAAAATTTATATTTGATAATTTATTTTTAAATATTGAATTATAATATTTGTATGTTATAATCAAATTTTTTAGAAAATAGGTTCAAAATGTTTTATAATAGTGACAAATGGACGGTTATAGACGGGTCAAAAATGGATATGGATAAATTTGGACGGATTAAAAGTACACCGGACAGAATAATTTGGGCGGGTTTGGTCGGGTCAAATACGGGTCCGGTTGGGTCCACTGTTCTAAAAAACCCGCCTAGGCTTAAGGCTTGGGAGAAACCCCTCGCCTTACGCTTTTCACGCCTTATTCTTGGTAAAACCCTTAAGGCGCACTTTTTTCTAAAAACAACAATGATTTAGTGAAACGATGTCGCCTTTTAAAGAATCTCTTTACAAACCGGACCATTATCTCATCCAAAATAATCAAATAGTATTTTAATTTGCATATATTCAGACATATTTTTATGATATGTGCAATTTTTGTATTTTAATAGCCTTGTTATGGTTAAAAAATATTAAAATATATTAAGAAGGCCTAAACGCCTTTTTACGCCTAGGCCCGCCTAGGCTTCTAAGGCTTAAGGCTTGGCCTCCACGCCTCAATCACGCCCCGCATTTTTTAGAACCTTGGTTGGGTCAAACCCGGATCGGGTCGGATTGGCCCGCTTTTTTTTTTGAAAAACCAAATATTATACCATATACGGATAAATATGGTATAATAATTTTGAAAAAAAATATACAAGTATGTACTTAAATAAAAAAAAATCTTTAAACTCTTTAGTAATATGAATTTTATTTTTGAGAGGGTTCAAAACCATTTTGACCCGCTAATGACCCGCCAACAAACCGTCTTATTGGATCGCTTAAACCATTTTGACCACAAACACAATTAATGGGCCCCAAATACATTATTTTGGGTGGGTTATGGACGGTTTCATCCTCAAGAGCTCATATTGCCAACGCTAGTGTTTTATAACTTCTGCTTTTTTATTTTTCAACTCAAAATTATTCACTCTTAATATTTTAATGCATGTATACCTTAATATATAATATACATACATAATACATTAATAGGTGTATAATTCTTATAAATAAAAAATATATATATACATTTACACAAAATTATGTATGGAATAATATAAAGTTAAATAATATTATCAATAAATACATGATACTTATTGTTGATACCAAAATTAATCTGCTGACATGGACCAATCATATGAAGACACGTGGCTATCCACATGGCAATAACAAACACTTCCGAGGAATCCACTCGCTCCGAGGAACAAGACTACAACGAGGAAGACTAGTTCCCCGATGAACTCACAAGCTCCGAGGAACAATGCCTCTCCGAGGAACTCTTGAATACCGAGAAGCTTAGGCGGTCCGAGCAACTCATGACGGTCCGAGCTGCACCTCGAAGCAGGATACCAACAGTTTAACTGCTCATTAAATGCTTATCATTTGGACGCACACGCAAAGAGGGCATTAAATGTAATACCCTTTCATATGTATATCATTTAATATATTACCCTTTCACATTACAGCCTCAGGGCTATAAATACATCGTACAATCCTCATTGTAGCGGGACCCCCAGACCGGAATTTCTTGAGATAACTTGTAATCGAGAATTCCCATACAAACAGCAATACCAAAACAGTGGACGTAGGCCATTCTTATAAGGCTGAACCACTTTAAAATTCTTTGTCTCATTTATTTATCTGTGATTGAATTATTAGAGTGATCTAATTTTTTACATCAACAGATTGGCGCCGTTTGTGGGAAACGACTGATAATATCGTTTTTTATAAAAAACAATCCATTACCAATGACGGATATTCCTGAATCCAGCAATCGAAACGCTGGAACCCCTCCAAATCCATCTGCTCCACCAATTATTCCAGATCTGACTGGAATAATGGCAAATCTGGCTCAGGGCCAGACCGTCATGCAAGAAACAATGCGACAACTCATCCAAACCCTCCATGGCGGTGCATCAGCCCATTCCGGACCACGAAGCATTCAAAGAAATGCCCGTGCTCCTTCTTTGCGTACTAGGCGTACTAACTCACATCGCAATGAGGAATCTGATGATTTCCTTTATCAACTTGGGCGAACTTCGTCAGTGCGGGCCACTGATACTGAACAACGTGTCACCCTTTCCCCCGAAAGGACCAGCGCATTGGAAAGATTAAGTAGGGTCTCTCCTTTCGACCGATTAGGCCCCAGGAGGAACAAAAGTCTTCTTAATGCAGCGTCGAGGAGCTTTCGACGACCATCAGATTTAAGGGAAGGATCTGCCCAGTCGCGAACAGCTGCTCGTCAAGATAGATCCTATGACCGACCAGCTGCTCGTCAAGATAAATCCCAGGAAGCCACTTCAACGCGATCAGTTGCTCGAACCAATAGGCCCGAGGAAGGAAATGATGCATGGAAAGGATCAATTCAGAGACTGGAGGATAGATTAGGGGAAATGGCTAAGGCCAAGAATCCTCTACAACGAACCTTTGTTCGAGGAACACCTTTTGTCCAGGACATTGTTGATTTTCCAACACCATCAAAGTTCAAAGCACCTGCTGTGACTCCCAAGTATGATGGAAAGACTGACCCTGTCCTCCATATAGAACAATACCAAGCTGCAGCCGACATCAATGCTGTCCCAGATGAGATGAGATGCAGAGCATTCTCGGGAACACTTACCGGATCTGCTCAAATATGGTATAATAGTCTTCCTCGGGGTAAGATTTCAACTTTTCTTCAACTGGCCGAGCTATTCATTGGGAATTTCTGCTTTGGAGCAAAGCCAGTGAAACGAGTAGCACATTTGTTAAGTGTTAGACAAAAAGCAGGTGAGAGTACCAGAGATTATATAACTCGTTTTAATAACGAGAAACTCGAAGTTATTGATTATGAGGAGAAGACAGCAATTACCGCTTTGATGAGTGGACTATTGCCAAACAAGTTGTACTACACATTGGCCAAAGATCCACCTCGAATCATGTCAGACCTGATGGGAAAAGCGTCCAAGATTATGAATGCCGAGGAGGCTATGTCTGCGAAGAAGAATATGTACGCCAAAGAAACCAAGGTGGAAGGTGATAAAGCTAAGAAGAAAGAACATAAGAACAATGGTGGTGACAAACAATCCAAAAATAGGTCGTCATGGGAGGTCTTAAGGAAATTTGATAATTACACACCTTTGAAGGTAAATATCAACCACGTCTTGGAAGAAATCAAGAACAATGAGGAGTTAAACTGGCCAAAGAAATGAAGGCAGACCCTGACACGAGGAATAGGGAAAAATATTGCGAATTCCACAAGGATCATGGCCATATGACCAAAAATTGCATAGCTCTTCAGAATGAAATTGAAAAACTCATCCGACGAGAAAAGCTAGCAAAGTATGTTGATCGGGGAGGCGAAAGAAGAAACAACGACCGAACTAGAGAGAGGTCTAGATCTCCTCGTCGAGCAGAGGATAACAAGAAGAGAAGCCATTAAGTTGATCCAGATGATGACCTCGATCTTCCCAAGAAACCAAGGCAGCCAGAACGAGAAATATTTTCAATATGCTTTGGATCATTTGATTGTAATGTTATTACAGGAGGAGATGCAGGAGGAGGAGACCTTACTGTAAAAAGAAAAGCTTACCTTGGTGAGGCTCAAGCTTGCTCGTACATTCAGCAAATAAATCTAGCTGAGGAAGATCGCCCGAGAAAGGTGAACAAGGAGAAATTGGTTATCGGTTTTTCAAAAAATGACCTTGCAGGTGTTTTATATCCTCATGATGACCCGTTGGTGATCAAAATGAGAATGAAGGAGGTAATGATTTCAAGAGTGCTGGTCGACAATGGTAGCTCGGCAGACATCATGTTCTACTCGTGCTTCAATAGTTTAAATCTAAAACTATCTCAACTGGAGCCTTACCACAGACCCCTCATTGGTTTTGCTGGCGAGAAAGTATTTCCACTAGGGACGATCAAGTTGGATATATTCATTGGTACGTGGCCTGCTTGTCGGACAGAAAGAATACTTTTCTTCGTGATGGATAAGAATTTCCAGTCATCGTACAATATCATCATGGGAAGAGTAGGATTGAAGAAGTTCGAGGCTGTACCATCTACAGTGCATCAATGCCTAAAATTTCCAATAAACTTTGGAGTAGGAGTTATGAAAGGTGATCAGAAAGTAGCTCGGGAATGCTATTATTCATCCGTCGAGCAAGAAGAACTGGAAGAATCAAAGAAAAAGACTACTACCTATCAAGTGGATGAAGGTGCAGAAATTGAAACACTGGATCCTTGAGATGAGTCGCAACTCGTAAAGGGTCAAGTAGTGGAAGCTACTGAAAACATCATTCTAGACGACGAGCACACTGAGCGAATTACTCAAATAGGTTCATCGTTGGAAGCCTCATTAAAATAGAAATTGATAACTTTCCTTAGAAGCAGAAGACAAACTTTTGCGTGGAGTCATGAAGATATGCCAGGGATAGACCCAAACTTCTTATGTTACGAGCTCAATGTGAATAAGGAGATCAAGCCTGTGAAGCAGAGAAGAAGAGTATTCAGTCCCGAGAAGAATCAAGCCATACAGGAGGAAGTCGAGAAGCTCCAGAAAGCTAGTTTCATTGAAGATGTTAAATATCCAGATTGGTTAGCTAATGTGGTAATGGTAAAGAAGAAGAACAACAAGTGGAGGCTGTGTGTAGACTTAACCGACCTCAACAAAGCATGCCCAAAGGATCATTTTCCATTTGCCCCGAATTGATCAACTGGTGGATGCTACCTCGGGACACGAGTTGCTGAGCTTCATGGATGCTTATTCTGGCTACAATCAAATTAAAATGAAACCTGAAGACAGGGAGAGTACTTCTTTCATTACCCATAGGGGAACTTATTGTTATAATGTTATGCTTTTTGGTTTGAAAAATGCAGGTGCGACATATCAGAGGTTGATGAATAAGGTCTTTGCTGAACAAATCAGTCACAACATGGAAGTCTATGTTGACGATATGCTGACGAAAAGCAAGAAAGCTGCCGATCATCTATTTGACTTAAGTCAGACTTTTGATCAACTAGATAAATATCAAATGAAGCTGAACCCGACGAAGTGCATCTTTGGAGTACGAGAAGGCATGTTTCTCGGGTACATTGTCAATCAACAAGGCATTGAAGAAAATCCTGAAAAGATCAAAGCTCTATTAGGGCTGCGATCCCTAATGACGAAGAAGGAAGTACAGAATCTCACAAGACGAGTAGCAGCACTCAATAGATTTGTGTCACGAGCAACTGATAGATGTCTCCCATTCTTCAAGACACTCAGAAAGACTTTTGAGTGGAATGATGAATGCGAGAAGGCTTTTCAAGACTTAAAGAGATACTTGGGAACACCTCCACTGTTGTCCAGGCCAGTGATGGGAGAAAAATTGTACTTGTACCTTGCAGTATCCGAGAATGAAGTTAGCTCGTCATTGATCAAAATGGAGAATGGAGTACAAAAGCCAATTACACAAGTAAGGCCTTCCGAGGAGCAGAGATCAGATATCCAAGGCTGGAGAAATTGGCACTGGCGCTGATTGAGGCGAGTAGGAGAATGAGGCCATACTTCCAGGCTCATACTATAGCAGTATATACTGATATGCCATGGAGGCAAGCCCTGCATAAGCCAGAAAAATCAGGAAGATTAATGTACTGGGCAATAGAGCTCGGTGAATATGATATAGTCTATGAACCCAGATCATCGCTTAAAGGGCAGGCTATAGCAGATTTTATAGCGGAGTTCACCTATCCTGATAGCTCCGAGCAACAAAAGTTGCTCGCTGATCAACCTGTGGATGTTACAGGATCAACAAACACTAGCTCAGACTAACTCCGGTTGGTAAAAGGGCAAGTGGATGTTACAAGATCATTGACTTCGGGCTCAGACCAACTCCGGTTGGTAAAAGGGCAAGAAAAAATGATCGACGAAGAGCAAGAAAAATCCGAGGAGGAAAATAAACAACAAATATTTCACCGAGGAACTTTAACTGATCATAAATTCGAAGACGAGTTACCTATATGGAGACTATATGTAGATGGCTCATCTTGCACTGCAGGATGCGGCGCGGGGATAGTTTTGAGTACTCCGGATGAGGTCGATATGGAATACGCCTTGCGTTTCCAATTCAAAGCTTCCAACAATGAGGCTGAGTATGAGTCCATGATTGCAGGACTTGGTTTAGCAAAAAATATGGAGGCGCAACAGGTCATTGTTTTAAGTGATTCTCAATTGATCATAAACCAAATGATGGGAGTGTATGCAGTTAGAGGAGAATTAATGATCAGATATCATGAAAAGCCAAATGAGCTGGTGTCAGAATTTTCCGCTATTCAGCTGGTCAGAATACCAAGAATGGAGAATGCAAGAGCAGACGCCCTAGCTCGACTAGCGTCAGCTACTCGCACCAAGCTACGAAGAACGATCCCAATTGAAGTGTTAGCTGGTCGGAGCATAGATGAAGATCTGACGATGAACTTTATCACCCTTGATTTAGGACCATCTTGGATGGATTCCATCAGGGCGTATATCGAGGAGGGAGAATTTCCAATTGACAAGCTCGCTGCCAAAAAATTGAAGTTTAAAGCTGCTCGGTATGTATTAACTAATGGTGTTTTATATAGACGAGGAATCATGGCAGGTTTGCAGAGATGTGTACATCCCTCCGAGGTGAAAGAATGAATTGAAGAGATCCATGAAGGGTCTTGTGGAGCACATGTAGCAGGTCGGACGCTTTTACAAAGGGTAATGACGCAAGAATAATACTGGCCGACGATGAGAGCTGATTGTATAGCCTACGCCAAGAAATGTGACAAGTGCCAGCGCTTTTCCTCCATCCGAAGAACTCCACAAGCATTGTTGACACCCATAACTTCCCCTTGGCCATTTTCCATGGGGGGAATTGACTTGGTTGGGCCACTGCCAATGACCCGAGGAAGGTTCAAGTACCTCGTCGTCGCAGTGGATTATTTTACTAAATGGGTAGAAGCTGAGCCACTCATTGACATGACGTACGAGAAGGTGTACCAATTTATTTGGAAGAACATCATTTGTCGATATGGTCTACCTCATGCCTTCATCACAGACCATGAAACACAATTTGATAACGAGGAGTTTGCCGCCTATTGTCATCAATCAAATATTTTGAAGATCCACTCAGCACCAGGCCATCCTCAAAACAATAGACAAACTGAAGTGACAAATAGAACACTGCTAAATGGCTTGAAGAAAAGATTGGATGATGCAAAAGCAAACTGGATCAACGAGTTACAATCAGTACTTTGGGCTTACCGAACTACGCCCCGAGTAGCAACTGGAGAAACACCATATATGCTGGCGTTTGGAACTGAAGCCGTTATACCTGCCGAGTTGGGCCTCCCAACACACAGGGTACTAAATTTTAATTCCCCTGTCAGCGACTTAATGAGAAGATTGGATTTAGACATGCTCGAGGAAGTTAGAGAAGAAGCAGCCATTAGAAATGCTGCTTACCAGCAGCGAACAACTTTGTTCTCCAACAAAAGGGTGAAGAAGTGCGACCTGAAAGAAGGAGACTATGTGCTGAAGAAAGTAATTCAAAAGCACAATAAACTGGAAGCAAATTGGCATGGACCATACCGAGTTACAGAAGTTGTTCGACCAGGAACTTATCGAATAATAACTTTAGAAGGCGAGGAGTTTAAGAATGCATGGAACGCAGAGCACCTACGCAAGTATTATCAGTGATGTATATGTAACACAGTTCCATCATTATGAATAAAATGAAGATATTCTGCCAAAGTTCTTCCTTCTATTGAGAATTTTTCGGGGAATACTAGTGCTACACACTACTCAGCAAAACTCGGCAAGGCTCAGACTGCTCAGCAGCAAAATATTCCTAAAAATGCCAACCTCGGTTGGTTAGGAAACAAAATATTCCTAAAAATGCCAACCTCGGTTGGTTAGGAAATAAAATATTCCTAAAAATGCCAACCTCGGTTGGTTAGGAAACAAAATATTCCTAAACATGCCAACTTCGGTTGGTTAGGAAACAAAATATTCCTAAAAATGCCAACCTATTTGGCTAGGAAACGAAATATTCCTAAAAATTCCAACCTGTTTGGCTAGGAAACGAAATACTCCTAAAAATGCCAACCTGTTTGGCTAGGAAACAAAATATTCTCGCAAATGCCAACTTATGTTGGTCGGGAGGTAAGATTATTCCAGAAAGTACAAAAGTTGCTAACTATGGCTGGTCGGGGATAAAAACCCAACTGTAGTTGGTCGACAAAGAAAATTTACCGACCTTTGTTGGTCGGAGACATTTAAAAGAAAAGTTGCTAACTATGGCTGGTCGGGGATAAAACCCCACCATATGTAGATAGTCGACAAGCAAAATTTATCAATCTTGGTTGGTCGGAAACATTTTATGGGTAAAATTATTTCAAAAAGACTAACTATAGCTGGTCGGGGATAAAAACCTACTAACTGTAGTTGGTCGACATGGAGAATCTAACAACCTTGGTTGGTCGGAAACATTTTAAACAACATTTTTATACTCGTTAATTTATTATTAAGTGATCGAGCAACAGTATTGATACTTGTAACTTTTTAATTGTTACTGAGTTGGTCGACAAACAACACAATATTGTTATTTTTTTTTGCAGATATGCATAAATATAAAGTGTTTAATAAATACAAGATAGTACCAATCAAGAATTGCAAACAAAAATGAAAGTCTTTCATTGAATTCAAAATAAATTACATTACAGTTACATTGACATGTATACTAACTATTACATCAAAAATTCCTATTCTACTGGTTTCTTCCCCTCTGCTTTTGACACAGGTTCCTCGCCAGCAGGCGGATCATTTAAAGACAGAGGATAATTGATGAAGTTGAGATCCTTCAACATCCTGACATTCATCACGGATGGTCGATCTAAGAGATGTTCGGGACGAGATACCTCGATTTGAGAATGCAAATTGTAGTCACCGAGATACTTTGAAATTAAGCTCCGAGGAATGGCCCGAGCAGGGATCCAATCCATGTCCAAGTTGTATGGTGGCACAGGCAAGTCGAGCAACTCGGGATCATGGTAGTCCCACAGATAATGACCTTGTTCGAGCTTCAGCACACCTAAGGCATTCCGCCAGCCTTGCTTGTAGCCCTCATTATTGGCATTCTGGATACGATCATCCAAGTGGAATAATGCTTCGTTGTATCCAGCCATCCAGAACTCCCTGGGCTGTTTGTGGAATTGATATGTTAGCCTTTCTAGCTGCTCGTGGAGATTCTTGATGAAAAGCTCCTTATTCTCCAAAACTTACTTTTGCGCAGAGAGCTGTTTTTCCAGGTCCTTAATCTTCTTTGACATATCAGACAGCGCCTGGTTCTTCGCCATTAGCTGGAAAGCCTGGTTCTCTAAAGCAGACTGAGTCCTCTGTTCCTCGACAAGAACCCGAGCTGCTCTTGCTCGTCCCCGAGTAGCTCTTGCTCGACCACGAGAATATGAAGAGGTGCCAGAGCTCCTCAAAGTCTCCAACTCTTCCCTCAACTTGGCATTCTCAACCTCTAAGAACGAAAATCCCTCATCGATCACTGGGATCAAGGCACTAGAAGTGGAAGCTGCAGACTTCAATTGTGACAGCTCCTTCTGCATGTTGTTATTTTCCAGCAACTCAGCAATCTGTCTGCATTCTTTGACTTCACCTCTCAAGGTTCTCTCCCTCACATCGTACCCAGCAAAGAGCTTCTCGTAGCCCTTGTCGGCAATGATCTGCTGGTACTTCTTATCGTACCCCTCATGCAACAAAGCAGTGGATTCTTTGTATTGAAGCTGAAGGTCCTCGAGGGTGCTTTGAAGATCCTCGATCATCTCATAATAGGCAACGTTATTGGCTACAACCCTATCAAGAAGACACTTCAGATATTGATACGCTTCCACTGCCTGTTCTGAAGTATCATGACCAAGTATGTCGACAACTTGTGCAGCACTCAGGTCTGTGTGACCAGCCTTAAAGTACTCATTACATTATCGCAACAACTTTGTATCATGGGCAGAGAGCAGTTCCATCCTGTCCAGAAACTAACAGAGAAAGAAGAGCAATCATCAATAAGAAGAATAAGCAGAGTATGAATGAAAGATAGACAACAATATGCAAAAAAGTTCAAATTTTATTAGATTATAATTGAGAGTTACATTTTCTAAGTTACATTTGATAAAGAAAAACAAAATAAAGAGAAACCCGAACAACACTAAACCTTTTCCTTATCTCCCAAAACCTTCTCGGGAGGCTGGGATGAAGAGGTAGGTTGCTCGGAGGGAAGAGATAGCTGCTCGGGTAGAGTAGGCAGTTGCTCGGAGGAAGAAATGATTTGTTGATTTTCCTCAGTAGCAGGCTGGATGGCTAGGGCATGATCTCCCATCACCATCGAAGATTCTTCAGAGGTAGCTTCGTCCTATTCTAACTCTTCTGGAGTTGGAGGGGGACCAAGGATATGTCTCTGGAAGAGCTCGGAAGACTCGTCGACCTTCATCTCCTGAAGGGCGGCAACCCATCCATCCTTAAAATATTTAAGACCGCCATAGTCCACTTGCGACACCATGGCGGCCAACCCTTTGTTCCACCCCTTGTCCCAACCAGAGCTGAAGGACCTCTTCACAACCATCTTCCTCTCGATCTTCTCCAAGGCAAGCTTTTTGGACAACAAGTCATCAGCAGCTTTCAGTTTTTGCTCAGCTTCCTCCTTCTGCCGACCTACTTCCCGAAGTTGAGCCAACTCCTCCTCGGCAGCCTTGAGTTTATCTTCAAACTCTTCAACAATTTTGAGCTTCTCTGCGAGCTCTTTATTTGCCTTCTCCAAGGCATTATTTTTCCTCTCCAACTCTTTGGAGGCTTCAACAGCTCGAGCTTTATCCTGCTCAGTGGAGGCAAGCTTCTTCTCCCAAACAGCTTTGTCATCAGCATATTTCTGGCGAGAATCTTTCAGAGACTTGGTAGCTTCTTCCAGAGCTCCCTCCACACTGGACGAGGAGCAAGAAGCCTTAATCGTTTCATCCTTCTTCAGGATTATATTGAAGCAGCTCGTCAACTGTGAATAGAAAAAGAAAGCAAGTTAGAAACAGAAATGACAAAGGAAATATGAAAAATTGAAAGTAAGAAGACTTATAGAAGCAAGGTGACGAGCAACTAGTGAGGTGACCATGTCCCGAGTAAGGTTCTTTTAAGTACCTTGTACCTCGGGAATGATCGAGGACTTTACCGAGCTCATGGCAGAGCTCGAGGGAACGAAAGTTAGAACCCCAGTTCCAATAACTGGGGGCTGAGCAATGGTATCAGCCAAATTGACCGAGGAGCTCTTCTTCAGCCTCCTCGGGGGAACAGGTACAGATTCAACCAAGGAAGAACCCTTGGTCGGTGATATCACAATCACCTCTCCAGGGGCTGCAGACCTGCTCAGAGCCACTGCGGGCTTCTCGGAAACTTTAACAGAAGCAGCTGGAGGAGCTGCATCAGTCTTCTTCGTCCCCTCCTTTGGGACATCAATCCTACTCCTTTTTACCTCCCCAGAACCGGAGGCAGTCTTCTCAAACAGGGCAGGAGGTCTTCTCTTCTTCATCCTTTCACTTAAAGGAATATGGGATTCAGGCGACGAGCTTGTGGAAGCTGGAACTGGTTCTGATTCACTTATCACTGGACGAGCAGTGAAGGAAGTGGTGTAGCTCTTGTACTGGAGCAGATACGAGACTGACCTATTGTGCTTGTCGGTAACACTCTGATACAGACTCCAGATAAGTTTCAGATGTCTTACATTAACATATTCTTCCTTTGGGCACTTTCTTTTGTTATCAACTGCAAATAGTGTAAGGACATTTTTCTCATGTCCGAAATATTTCATTTATTTATGTCGTACGTCGCTACATTTGGCACGTCTCCTTACGATCTCACATGACGGCCTCTATCCGAATTCTGGGAATCAAGCATGCATTATCTCCACTAATATGTCCCTCATGTGCATCAATGACTTCACGTTCCTTGATTGTAGGCTCGTAATGCAAGTGGAACGCAAGAGAAGTCAAATCAGTGAAACAAGGCATGATAGGGATGTTCAAGGTCATATTGGTAATTTTATATCCACCGTCCAGAGGACCGGTCAACTGGAAAGTTGAAGAGCTTGCCGCAACAAAGATACTGGAAGAAACGGCACCTCAATCCGAGCTACGGTGAACAAGTTATGGCTCGTTGAAAATGGAGATATGTTCATTAAAAAGTCTGGAAATTTTTCTAAGTGTTTAAAGCCTTGTTCCAGCACACTTTCCCGAACCCAGACCCAAACCGGATCGGGGGGCGAACCGGTTCGCAGGGGTACCCGAACCGGTTCGGGGAACCGGTACGCTGGATATAATTTTAGCATTTTAAGATCGTGGGTCTCTTCATGTATTTCCCTATAAATACCAACTTCGGGAGAGTTGTTTTGCAATACTTTAGGACACGAATTTTAGAGTCCAAATACATCTAGTCTTCATATTTTTGAGTCCCAAGACTCATGTTTTGATTCACACATCCTTGCCAAATATTTTGTGAATCCTTTTGCAACCCAAGAACACAACTTTGGTTTGTTCAACCCTTGTGGAGGAGACCGTTCTTCTTCTTCATTGCAGCCCTACTGGAAAGGGATAATTCCATCCGCGACTACAGAATCCGATACCCGAGGGTAATTCTTAGTCAACTTGTATTTTCATTGTAATCCGATTGTAAGCCGTTTTCTTACAAATTATAGTGAAAATAAATGGTTTTGCCCCTGAGGGGGATTTTTCCTTAATTGCATGTGTTTGAATGTTCTTGCGTAGATTATCCATTTATTCAATCACATACTGCTGCATGTTTAGGGTTTGTTTGTGTTAAAAGGGTTTTATATATAACTTGATCATTTGAACGTGAGCACACACACTCTTCAAATTGGTATCAGAGCAGGTTACGCTAATCTGTCGCGTATTCCTATTTTCCGCAAAATTTTTCTAAGATATCAATTTTCTGAAAAAAATGATTTTTGAAAAAGTGCGTGTTCAAATGGAGAAGTCATATTATAAATGCCTATTTTTGACGGGACAAATTATGCTTATTGGAAAGCCCGTATGAGGTCGGCTTTAAAAGCCATTGATGAACGTGTTTGGATTTTGGTTGAACGAGGGTGGACTCCTCCCACCGTGACTGTTGATAATGTGACCAACTTGAAACCTGACATTTCTTGGACTGATGAAGAAATTAAATGGTCATCTTTTAATTCTAAGGGTCTAAGTGCTATTTCTGGGTCTGTCACACCTGATGAGTTCAAACGCATAATGACGTGCACCACGTCAAAGGAGGCATGGGATGTTTTGCAACTTACCCATGAGGGTACGAACGCTGTTAAAGAGTCTAAATTACAAAATTTGGCCACCCAATTTGAGACTATCACCATGTCTGAGTACGAATGCTTTGATGAGTTTTTTGCACGCTTGTCGGACATTGTTAACACTAGTTTTAATTTGGGTGAGGTAATTGATAACACGCGTGTCGTTAAAAAGATTTTGAGATCTCTCCCAAAACGCTTTATTCCTAAAGTCACTGTTTTGAACTCTTTGGGAAATTTGAAATCACTTAAGTTGGAAGAACTTGTAGGAGATCTTCAAACCTATGAGATTGACATGTTTCCCAAAACCATTAAGGATAAGGATAATGGGATTGCTTTAAAGACTCATTTTCAGAAAAAGAAAGAAAAAGTTTTTGAGTCCAAGTCTGAATGTGATTTTGACTTAGATGACTTGGCCCTGTTTGCAAAAAATTTCAAAAGAATTCTCAAATTCAAGAAAAGTGGAAATTTCAATGATAAAAGGAATGTTGAGAAAAATATTTTTGAAAAGAAAAATAAAAAGAAAGGAAAGGCCAAAGAAAGTGGTGAGAGGGAAAAAGAGAATAAATCCAATGAGGAGTGTGAGGAAGATTTTGAGAACGTCACTTGTTTTGAATGTGGGGGTAAGGGACATAAGTCGTTTGAATGTCCTACGTGGCTTAGAAAGAAAGGAAAGAAAGTAGCTATACCTGCCACACTTAGTGATAGTAATGAAGGTGAGGGTGATGAGACTAGTGGTGAGAAGTTTGTAGCTTTTTCTAGTCGTATGAGGACTCCCACCTTGTCCCACAATAGTGCACACGAAAGTGATAGTGATGGTTTGAGCGCTTCAAGTGAGGGAGAAAGTGAGGTCGAGTCGGTGGACTCGGGAGATGAGTCACCGCATGAGCGTAACTTCACCGCGTTAATGGCTTGTCATGTGAGTACCTCCAATGCTTCTCACGACGATGAGGATGCTACGTCACAAGGACACCTCGACAGTAAGAGCGATGAGAGTGAAGGGGAGGATGAGGCAAGTGAGAGCGAGTGTGATCTCCCACGCGCTTACGCCGAGTTATATTTTGAGTTTTTTGAAACCAAGAAACGTAATAATGCTTTAGCCCTTAGGATCACCGCTTTAGAGAAGGATTTAAGATTGCTTGGAGAAAGAGAGAGTTGTGGTGAGAATGAGAGAAATAAAAAACTTGAGAAGATAAGATGTTTTGAGTGCGATGGGACAGGGCACAAGAAATTTGAGTGTCCCACTAGACTTAAGAGAGAGGGAAAGAAAGTTGATATGCCCACTTCTCTAAGTGATAGTGAGGATGATAATGGTGATGATAGTTTGATCCAAAATGCCTTTAGAAAGTTGTTTACGAGACCATGGAAATAAAAAGGACTAATAGGATCCTAGGTCTTCGTATTGGTGTGTTGAAGGGAGACAATGATGAGCTTAAAAGGAAAAAAGGTGACTTGACCAACACGGTGTCTAGTCTGATGACACGTGTATCCCATCTCGAGGATGACCTCAAACAAGCACGAGAGGTTCAAGTCACATTAGAGAATTCACCCGAGCCTATATCCACCATTGTGAGTGAGTCCCATGGGTGTCCGTCTAGGAATGTTCATCCCAAAATTGTTGATAAATTACTTCCTAGACCGGTTTATGTTTGCTCCCACTGCAAGAAGCAAGGACATCTTAGGGAATTTTGTTCTAAGTTGGGTTTTGTGCCATATCATGCCACTTCACACATTCATGCACATGCACCCACTCATGATACTTTGCCTGCTCATTTTGATAGAGAGTTTGCACATATTCGCGAGCAAGTGAAGTTTTTGATCAAGACTACACATGATCTTGTGGAGTTAGTTCAAAAGATGTCACCATCTTTAGAAAACTCCACCGTTACTCCCGGTTGAGATCTAGTCTTGATTGCTATCATAGGTTGTTTATCATATTTTTTTTTACCTATTTCTAGCATGTATGATTAGTTAATTTTTCATTTTTTTTAAAAAAAAAAAATACAAAAAGATTTTCCTTTAAGAAAAATTTTGAGAAAAAGCACAAAAAGATTTTATTTTGATAAATTTTTTGAAAAATACCAAAACGATTTTTCTGTTTTTTGCACCTTTTATGGATGAACATTTAAGTTAGCTAAGTCACAACTTCAATCCATATATCCATGTGACTGTTTGATAGAGATTTGAGAGGCTACATCATTTCATCCATGTGCTTTACATTGATTGGAGTCTTTGAGATGTAATTAGTGATATCTTCCTACATGTTTGACTCCTATATCCTTTATTGCACACATGCACGACTATATTTGATTATTTCACTTATCTATCTCATGTTGGCTTGCGTGTTTTCATCTCAATCCTATCTATACAATGTACACTATGCGATAAAACTTGACAAGATTGGAATGCATGTAAAAACCGTTTTGGTGAGACTGTGTGTTTTTGTATAACGGGGAGGGGCTGCGAAAGGAAATCATCTATCCTTTGCGCAAAAGCCACCGTTAAAAAGGACCTAAAAAATGGAGGAATTTTAATAACCGAGGTCCAAAGAGGTTAAAAGAGCCCGAAAAAATTTACAGGCAATAAAAAGCAATTTATGCCAAATATGGGCCACTTAGGTTTCACCATCAATTCTCCAAAGTTTGAGAATTTAGAATGCCTCTATTCAAAATTATATCTGAGGGAGTTTGGTTGGAGAATCTTTAAACGGGTTTGCACTTCCTTGAAAGTCCTGAAAAAACATAAAATCATTTTGGACGTTATTGGTGTGAAAATCATTTTGAGCTTTGATTTGTTGATTTGATTGAGTCAATATCTTATACTGTCACTCTTTTACACCAAAGGAAGCATTTGAGTTCATTCGCTAGGAATATCCAATATTCATCGTGCACATATGTCATGTTTGTATGCATTGATTTTCCTATCGAATTTGATCACACCACTTCATTTACGCTATCATCGACTTGGTTGCTTTCTGTTTATTCATGGTGTGCTTTTATCTTAGTGACACCCAGCACTTGCTTATTTGATTTATTTCTCTAATTTGTCCATTCGGGGACATCATAAAAAGGGGGAGAAAGAATTATCATATTATGGGGGAGTTTGAATAGTTTGAATTTTGGGGGAGCTTTTGAGATGCTGCTTATATCATATATTGATATCCATGTTATCTCATTTCAAACTCGATATGTCACGTGGTATTTGCTTTGTCTCATGTGTGTAGGTATGAAGATTGCAGATCTATATGTTGCACACCCTGATGAGAAAAGTTTTGAGATTCCTGAAGAATTGAAGAACAAATGATGAAGACTATTCATTTGTACCTTTTCCAGTTTTGGGTTCATGGGAGGGTAGATTTGTATAGGCAATTTCATATTTGATAATTCGGATTTTTATGTATGTACCGGCATAGACATAGGGGGATATTTGTAAGGACATTTTTCTCATGTCCGAAATGTTTCATTTATTTATGTCGTACGCCGCTACATTTGGCACGTCTCCTCACGATCTCACATGACGGCCTCTATCTGAATTCCGGGAATCAAGCATGCATTATCTCCACTAATATGTCCCTCATCTGCATCAACGACTTCACGTTCCTTGATTGTAGGCTCGTAATGCAAGTGGAATGCAAGAGAAGTCAAATCAGTGAAACAAGGCATGATAGGGATGTTCAAGGGCATATTGGTAATTTTACAGCCACCGTCCGGAGGACCGGTCAACTGGAAAGTTGAATATATTTCCGCAACAAAGATACTGGAAGAAATGGAACCTCAATCCGAGCTATGGTGAACAAGTTATGGCCCGTTGAAAATGGAGATATGTTCATTGAAAAGTCTGGAAATTTTTCTAAGTGTTTAAAGCCTTGTTCCAGCACACTTTCCCGAACCCAGACCCAAACCGGTTCGGGGGGGCGAACCGGTTCGCAGGGGTACCCGAACCGTTTCGGTGTACCTGTACGCTGGATAGAATTTCAGCATTTTAAGATCGTGGGTCTCTTCATGTATTTCCCTATAAATACCAACTTCGGGAGAGTTGTTTTGCAAGACTTTAGGAGACGAATTTTAGAGTCCAAATACATCTAGTCTTCATATTTTTGAGTCCCAAGACTCATGTTTTGATTCACACATCCTTGCCAAATATTTGTGAATCCTTTTGCAACCCAAGAACACAACTTTGGTTTGTTCAACCCTTATGGAGGAGACCGTTCTTCTTCTTCATTGCAGCCCTACTGGAAAGGGATAATTCCAGCTGCGACTACAGAATCCGATACCCGAGGGTAATTCTTAGTCAACTTGTATTTTCATTGTAATTCGATTGTAAGCCGTTTTCTAACAAATTATAGTGAAAATAAATGGTTTTGCCCCTGAGGGGGATTTTTCCTTAATTGCATGTGTTTGAATGTTCTTGCGTAGATTATCCATTTATTCAATCACATACTGCTGCATGTTTAGGGTTTGTTTGTGTTAAAAGGGTTTTATATATAACTTGATCATTTGAACGCGAGCACAGACACTCTTCAAATAGATAAACATTGTTATCAGTGGCACATTTCATCAAACACAAAAGAAACATGATTTCAAAATAAATAAAATAAAATAAAAATAACCTATCCCATTGCCATAAGGAGGGCATCTGGGACCCTGGTAAACCTCATCTCCAGCTAATGGAGGGTGTTGCCAGTTTTTTATGACAACCCCGTGTTCAAAATAATCCCTATTGGCATCAGGGAGATTAACTACTAAGGCTCTATTTAAAAATCTAGTTTTTAAATAAAAAATATTATCATTAACTGCCCATCTATAGCTGTACATGATTTCTGGAATTCCTATGCGAGTTCCATGGACCTGATTTAATTTATGCACCCCATTAACTATTCTCCATGTGTTGGGGGCTATTCTCGCAGGAACGACGTCAAAATAATGACAAAATTCCAGACACAAGGGATTTGGTGGAAAAGAAAATCCACACTCAGCAATAAAAAGGCTGGGGAACCAATGTCCCTTAGCCAAATTGAAATAATCAGAAGGCTCAGAAAGCTCTTCCAAGACAACCCAAGAAGGAATGGAAAAATCAGAGCGAAACTTTTCAAGAGACTCAATAGAGTAAACAATGATGATGAATAAAAGAAATGAAGAAGAAATAAGAAGATCTTACAGAAAAAGAGTAGAGCTGTTGACAACGAACGACGGAAAAGATGAACGCACAAGCGAGTAGGAAGAGACGACGTAATACTCGAAGATAAAAATTTGAAAAGTAGAAGACGATGGGAGCGTCTGTGAAGTTTAAATACCTTGCCTTGGGAAATGGTGAAGTAATGATTACAAAAAAGGATGATTACGTTACCGGCGGCTAAAAAGATGAAAAGTAGCGCGGGAAACAAAGCGGACAACAACGGCTAAGAAGACGAAAAGTGACGCAGGAATCAAAGCACGCAGAAAAGTCCAAAAAAGCATGATTCTATGAATTGGGAAGCAGAAATAAATACAAGGGAAACGCTTCTAAAAATCAGGAAGACTATTTAAAGCTACCATATTCCGAGAAAGAATGTTCCATACTCCTCAAATTTCGAACTATAAAATATTGGGGGCTTCTGTTGATACCAAAATTAATCTGCTGACAAGGACCAATCATATGAAGACACGTGGCTATCTACATGGCAACAACAACCACTTCCGAGGAACCCACTCGCTCTGAGGAATAAGACTACAACGAGGAAGACTAGTTCCCCGAGGAACTCACAAGCTCCGAGGAACAATGCCTCTCCGAGGAACTCTTGAATACCAAGAAGCTTAGGCGGTCCGAGCAACGCATGGCGGTCCGAGATGCACCTCGAAGAAGGATACCAACAGTTTAACTGCTCATTAAATGCTTATCATTTGGACGTACACGCAAAGAGGGCATTAAATGTATTACCCTATCATATGTATATCATTTAATGTATTACCCTTTCACATTACAGCCTCAGGGCTATAAATACATTGTACAATCCTCATTGTAGGTGGACCCCCAGACCGGAATTTCTTGAGATAACTTGTAATCGAGAATTTCCATACAAACAGCAATACCAAAACAGTGGACGTAGGCCATTCTTATAAGGCTGAACCACTTTAAAATTATTTGTCTCATTTATTTATCTGTGATTGAATTATTAGAGTGATATAATTTTTTACATCAACACTTATATATAATTTTATGCATGTATTATTAATGTATGGAATAATGTAAAATATACATATAGTACACACACACACACACACACACACACACACACACACACACACACACATATATATATATATATATATATATATATATAAACTACGTAACATACTTCATTAAATATACATAAAAATATATGATATTAAATGTACATGTATATAATTTATGATGTATGTATATATGTATACATTCATGTATGTATATAATTTATGATGTATGTATGTATATATGTATACATTCATGTATATGTATAAATGTTTTATGTATATGTACACACATACACACACATGTATAATATAAATATACATGTTTGCCAATTTTGTCAAATTTTTAAAAAAATTGTATTTAAAAACAGGTTTACCAAATGCACACCAATAATTATAAACACAAAAAAATGGATTTTAAAACTGTATTTAAAAACAACGTTTAAATCGAATTTTCTGAATACAAAACCAAACGGGCCCTAATTTTTGCATCGGTGACACATAATGTTTGAATTGAGAGTTTAATTTGAGGGTGTGCTTAATATTATTAAATAATATATAAATACTTTTCAATCTAATGGTCATTATATAAGATTATATGACTAGTAGTTTTTTTTCCACCCTGTTGTACAAGTTTTTTTTCCCTAAGGCCATGAGTTGAAGACCAATTGAATCCCTAACATATATAGAAATATATGTGAACTAGATGTAATCCCGCACGATGCGCGACTGCCAATTGCCGTTCCCTCATTTTTTTTATTAACAAAGTGAAATAACATTTATTTTACTATTGGCGTGTATAAGGGAAATGTTAAGTTTTATTATTTTTTATAGGAAAATAACATCAATTAGTTATGTTAATCTATTACTAAAATCTGAATAATAAAAAAACAAAATTCCTATAAATATTTATATTTTTCCTAGTTGTTTAAATACATTAATAATTTAATGACACATTAATACATCAAGTTGAAATTGACTCGTGGTGGTGGTGTAAGAGAATTAACAGTTTAAATACATTGACATGATATTGTAAAAAAATTGGAAGTTATTTTTTTTAAATAATAAAATCATACAATCAATTTTTAATTATTGATTAAGCTCAATGTGCTATAATTTTGTATTTTTTTTATGTGTGGGAGGTAGGAAGGGGAAGGGGAAGGGGAAGGGTATGTTGAGAGCTATATTTATTCAATATGAGCATCAACCAATATTATTTTGTTTAGATATGTAGGTATTTTTCAACTGAATTTCGAATACGAACAAAATGAGGGCACTGCCTTGATACAAAGCCATCTAGTGGTATCTCAAATATTAACAAATAATACAAACATATGATGTTAAAAAACTCACAATTTTGGAATAAGATTTTTATTAGATACCACAAAACCTATCACTCCTCATTCTATCATGCTAATGAACCTATCATTTAGAATAAGAAAAATTTAAACCAATTTAAATAAGGCCATAAAATATGAAAATCTCATCCGATGCATGCACTATTATATTATAAAAGTTACTCTAGAGCTACAAGACACACTATAACATTGAGAAGAAAGATACAACTACCATGACATAAATGGATCATCATAGTTTTTAAAAATTATGAAAAAATATGTATAACATTTAGGCTAACTTCTATTGATAACCTCTCACGCATTCCTCATCCTGCCTTGTAGCCATCAGAAGTTTCTTGTAGAATAACCATCAAATGTTTTTTTCATAGGCACTGAACACATGAAAACTCTTGGTTGTTAGTAAGACTTTATTCAGAATCTACACAGAATTACAGCTAGAGATTAGGACTTTATTCAAATAGCATACTTATATGCAGTATGTAATTGAAATTCCCAATTTCCACCTTAAGACTTAATCTCACAAATCTGATTCTAAACTAATAATCGAATATACAAAGTGAGAAAAAAATAGATCAAATTTACCAGAAACTTTCGCTAATATCTTCCGCGAGACAAATGTTGTTAAACATGGGCATCTTTTCAATCTCAAACTGCATATAATCCTTAAACGAATCCATCACCATTTAAATAGTACTCTTCTTGGGAAAAACAAACACTCATCAACATCAAAGAAAAACATACACTTAGTAGTAAACCTTACATAGACTTTCTCCATCCAAGGCCTAAAAAACTCCATAACCCCCGGATGCATCCCACCTGCACTATGTATAACAAAATGTTAGTTTTCTCCAAAAAGCTTAATATGGTACGCTAACCACTCTCGTACTCTCTGAGGACTTAAATTTCCAAACAAAGATGACCCACTTTATGAAAATAAAGCTTTTATTTCTTTGTACCAAAGGAACAATGTTTATAAAATAGTGTTTATGAAATCATTGTTCTCTCACTTTATAAAATCAATGATTGATCCTACCTTTCCAAATTTCACCACGGATCCCATGAACGATATCCATCACTAAGAAAAAGAGATGTAGAGTTACTTAGAGCGGTTGAGAGGGAGATCACTCTATCTCTTGTGTGAACAAAAACAACTATATAATTGAAGAATCATATCGATGCTTCAGAAGAAGATATCTAAATGGAAGATCTCAAATTAGTAATTTAGTTTCAATTATGTGTGTGTTGTGTGGAGCAAATTCCTTTTGTATTTGTGAAACATAGAAGCAACCCATATACCTTTATTATTTTTTAGTTTCCAATACATTCTGCTAGCTATTTCTATGTCCTCAATTCTGCATTGCAACATTTTTTCTTCATAAGGTAAACAAATTGATTCCCAGCAAAGACATAGTTTAGAGTTCTGTTGATCATTGCCTCATCCCTATAGATTCAAATCACATTTCCAAATGACCTAAATCTTAATGAAAAATTTAGTTGAATATCCCTCAAAATTCCATTTCATCTTCAACTTACTCATCTTCAGTTTAGATAACTTTTGGGCTCTAATATAGGAATAGCTGGCAACTTGCATATTTTGAGAAGATTTTTAATTCTTATGGTGATATGTTTATTACCAACACCTCTTACATTCCAAAAAATGAAATTTATCATTAGGAAGATGAGTGGAGAGAGAGACAAACCTTATGATTCTTATTAAAAGGGGGTCTTGAGTAGCATTTTTCTTATTTCTTTAAACTCAAGGCTTGTCAACAGTTGGATGATATTCTGCAAGTTGAACAGACATATGAGGATCATTCTTGATGGCTTTATCTTTGGATTATTTATATCTCTTCATCTTTCTGTCAAAGTTTTTGCAAAGAATAATATTTCTTATTGCATTGGGACTGGAACCTTAGCTTGTGTGAGAAATAAGATTTATCATGATATAGGTGTTTCTCATAGTTAAACAAATCATTTGCCCTAGCAGAGAGATTATGTGTCAATATTAATTACACTTCATGTCCCACCTATATTACCATCATAACAATAACCTGCAATTTTTCAAACCATCCGTTTTCCACAAATTTCAACAAAAAAGTTTAAAGAAAATTAGAAAGTACATACATACAGATCTTAAAAATAGATAAAGCAAGGAGATTAATTGAATACCATAAAAGTAAACTCTATAATACTGAACAATGAAAAGTTTATTGAATCAGTAAAATTTTATATGATATCTCGCTATACAAACATCCCCCTTTAGAACCTACATGTACAAAAGAGATTGCATGTTTACAAAGCAAACGAAAAAAACACGATATCTAGAAACAAAGAACATAAAATCACTCAAAAGTAGAACTTTATTTTTATTGATCAAGGCAGATGACAAAGCAACATACAAAAAAATCATAATTAACAACCAAAATGAATTTTACAGTCTAAATTTCGCCACTGCTGAGGCAAAGTTGGAAGGTTAAATATTAGTCATGTCCTTCCATGTTTATAGCAGTGGTGTCATAAAGCTTAGCCCCTTGTCCAGGACACCAATAGCCTTAATGACCAACCACCAAGGGCACCTCTCCCCATAAAACAACCCTGCAGTCCTCACAGGGAGAAGATAAAACTCAACATTTATCTTCTCAAACTCCTCTGAATAAGCAAGTTTCTCAGCACCATCGTGACCCCCAATCTCCTCATCTGGCATGAATAAAAAATAAACCTGCAGGTGGAATAAAGGAAACAGTGAGTAACAACAGCTAAAATCCACATAAACCTCACCAATGAATCTCAAAACCTCCAACATTGTTACAACCTTAAGTAGATCAAATTGATTATTCCCAATCAAAGATTACTATGTCCAGAAACCAAATTCATTCAGTAGGATTTAAGGATGAGATATAAGAAAGGGCAATCTACTACCTGAGTCAATCTTTACTATGTTTGTATTTGTGTGTGCGTGTAAAATTGAAAAATTGAAGAAACAAAAAGAGTACTGAATCGATTGTTCTTTTTGGCAAGGAAATAAGAAAATAATTGAGAACCCCATGAAATATTTAAGCTTTAACATACCTTAGAGTCCACCAATATTCAAGTGATGCCTTGTAAGCGGCTTGGAGACACCATTTTCTTCCTCTGCTGCCAACCTAAACTCTGGAAGATATGTGTTCATTTTATGAGTTATACCTATCTGAATTAGTAAAACCCTAGAGAAACTAAAGAGTCTAAGGGTAAGATACCGAAGAGACAAAAGCAGATAGGGATGGTTAAGTGCCAGCCGATTTTTTTTTGGGTTTAAACGTTTAATTGGCACATAAAGACTCAAGGCTACGGTTTAAGAGGAGTGTACATGTGGATAGCTTCATTGTTTAGGAGAAATGACTTCTTGCATTGCATTTTATAGTAGTATATAGATTATGTTAAATATCTTACTACCTTTTTAACGAGTTACGGGTCGACTATTCATCATTCATCACATCTTCAGTTCTTTGAAAAAGAAACTACTTTGCCACACGATCATTATCACTTAATTTCTTGCATTTTTAAACACTATTACCCCCAATTAATTTTTACATGATTAAAAATCTTATTTAAGAAACTTATCTTAATCAAAACTAATTACATGAGAAAAAATCCATAATCAAAGAATAACATCTCAAGGAAAATATATTTTAATGTGATTAAAAAAGTTTTACTCAACATAAATTTATTAAATGATTTACACCACTAATTTTGTAAAATAGTTGGTTGCATTGTCATTTATTTTTATTTTAAATTCATATTATGGTCTTTATACCTGTAAAATAAATTTTTTTATTGGTATCAAGTAACAAATAGCCTTTTTATTGTGCTTTCAAATCTTAATGGAAAAAAAACAAAAGGTTTAATACACCAAATGCATTGCACGTTGCATCAGGGATGATTACAACACGATTTTTATTACCATACAATGTCGTTTTTTATCAGAGAAATTATAGCTTTATTTTACTATTTTTGATCCCCGGAAACTAAAATTACGAAAAACTTTGTAGTTAATTTTGTTTAGATATTAAAAAAAATGATTTATCAAAATTACAATTCCAAATTAAGTAACGTAACTATCGTCCCAAACTACTGATTTAATATGCCAAAAATACCAAATTTATATTATATTTTTTGACTTTACATAATTAATCGAACTAATTTATCACAATAATTAATATTAAAATTGACATCAACCATTAATTTTCTTTCACATATAAAAGTGTTAGTTAATTTTTCTCTTTCATTTGGATAAGCTAATTAGTTGATGGTATTTTATATTTTGTAACAAAGTATACATAGTGGTTTTCCAAATTAAGAATACGTATTTATTCATTCGATTTATCTCTTGTATGAACTCTATTTAGTTTTTATGTGAGTAACCGAGGTCTATCCAAAATTATTTGATATTTTATATGTATGGCATATTACCAAATATGTTGGTTATTTGATAGCTTATGTATTAGTTTAGCTATTGCATTTAGAAAGTGAAAATGCCAAAAAAGAATAATACAACAACTTAAAAATTATTAAAAAAAATAAGAATATCAAAAATAAAATTACAAAAAATGAATTAACCCTAACTAAAAATTACCGAATATACTTGAAAAAAATGAAATATTGAACGGTTTGGTATTGTTAAGTGCTTTTAAAAAAATAAAAAACGAAAATACCAAAACTAAACATACCTAAAAAATTAGTATGGTAATTTTATAGGTCAAATACAAATAAAACCAACTCATATTCACCTCTAGTTATATTACATGTAGACAAAATGCCACAAGTAAAGATCTATAATTTTTAGAGTGCTTATATAGAGAGGCAGGTAAAGGACACATTTTGCTGAAAAGTAATATGTGTCTCATATTCATCTTGAGCGAGAAAAGAACTCATATTATGTATATCTAAAATGTATCCTCGCATAGTGTTAGTTTAAAATTATTATAATTTTTAAAAGAAGCTATTATATACCATCTATACTATCATGAGTTGAATCCCTAACTGTAGGTGTTAAAGTCCCACTATTATGAATACAACACAATTAAGACGAGCATAAAGTAACGATCATAATCAAACAATAACAAAGTATGTATGTGGTTCGAAAACACTAAACTAATGTGTCCCTTTTGTCATGGTCAATGATCGTGATCGTGACAACACCTCTATGTCACGGTCATTTTCACACTTTCAATATCACTATTAACTCGAGGTGACCCAGACTTGTCACAGTCAGGACCATGACAACAATCACTACACCAAAATGGGTAAATTGACACCCTTTCAGCGGCTAGCCTTGTCACGGTCATTGACCGTGATAAAAAAATACGCGTTTTTTTATCACGGTCATTGACTGTGACAAGCCCATGACAACGACACTTGTCACGGAATTGTCACGGTCAATGACCATGACAAACCTTATAATATTATCCCGATCAAGAACCGTGACACGTCCGTGACAATTTGTTTAGTAAAAAAAATCCTACGCTTTCTTTTTTTCCCACCCTTTTTGATTTTCCCTCTCTTTCTCTCTCTAAGCGATTTCGAGCTCTCTCTCTCTCTCTCTCTCTCTCTCTCTCTCTCAGGTATGTTTTTTTCCTTTCTTTCTCTTTCATTTCTATATGTGTGTGTATGTGTGTGGTGGTGTGTGGTGGGGGCAGGGGGGCAGGGGCTGGTGGGGTGTGGGGTGTGTGTGTACGTGTGTGCATGTACGTGTGCGTGTGTGGTGGGGGGAGGGGGAGGGACAGGGGGCTGGGTGGGGGGCAGGGGGTGGTGGTGTGTGTGGTGGGGTGAGAGGGGGGGGGGGGCAGGGGGTGGTGGGGTGTATGTGTGTGTGTGCAGGGGTGTGCATGTGTGTGTGGTGGGGGGAGGGGGTGGGGTGGTGTGTGTGCGTGTACATGTGTGTGTGTGTGGTGGGGGAGGGGGTGTGGTGGTGGTGGTGTATGTGTTGTGGGGGTGGGGTGGGATGTGTGTGTAGTGGGGAAATATCAATAATTGAAATAGACAAATTGATTAATAAAATATGTATTGCCCCTTTCACATGCAAGTAGGATTGCCCCTCATTAACAAATAATTTTTGAGATTCGAAATAACTTTACTTGTATAGCTTTAATAAAATAAATTGTATAGCTTTAATTGTGACTTTAGTTGTATAGTTTTATATGAAAGTAAATTAATAATTAGTGCCCATTTCATATGAAAGTAGGATTGCTCCTTATTGTAAATTAGTAAATTAGTAATTGTATACTTTAAATGTTAGTTTAATTGATGAAATGATTTAATTGAGTAGATGAATTAGAAGGAGTACGGGATACACATTTGTTGTTGCAGATGGATTATAGTGGATCGATGTTGGGTTGGTTAATTTTGGAAGTGGTATGACCACTGGATTAATGTCCATATGGGGGTGGGATTTTTCAACTTTTTTTAAAAAAATTACTTTGCATCACTCTTGGGTAGTGTGCGTGTGTGTGGGCAGTAGGGGTGGGGGTGGGGGTGGGGATGTTTCACTCTTGTACATATTATGAGTTATATGCTGTTGTTTTGGAATTCAGAATTGAGGTGTGTGTGGTGGTGGTGGTGGTGGTGTGGGGTGGTGTGTGTGTGGTGGGGTAATCTCAACAATTGTCTAACTTTAATTGATAAATTGTATAGATTTAATTGTAACTTTAATTGTATAGTTTTATATGAAAGTAAATTAATAATAGTGCCCATTTCATATGAAAGTAAGATTGCCCCTCATTGTAAATTAGTAAATTAATAATTGTTATATTTTAATTGTTAGTTTAATTGATGAAATGAATTAATTGAGTAGATGAATTAGGAGTACGGGATACACATTTATTGTTGACATTGTTATTGGATTATAGTGGATCGATGTTGGGTTGGTTACTTTTAAAAGTGGCATGACCACTGGATTATTGTCCATATGGAGGTGGGATTTTTCAACTTTTTTTTGAAAATTACTTGAAATTAAATGAAACATACTTGAACTCACCCTTAGGAGGAGATGGGGGGGGGGGGGGGGGGGGCAGGGATTGGTGGGTGGGTGGTGGGGGGCTATGTGTGTGTGTGTGTGAATGTGCGCGCGCGTGTGTGTGTATGTACGCGTGTGTGTATATGTGTGTGTAGTGTGCGTGTTTGTGCGTAATGTCCCTTGTAAACGAATTTATTGGTTATTAATTTTTTTAGTAAATTAATATATGATTGCCCCTCATTGTAAATTAGTAACTTAATATATGATTAATTATTAAAGTAGGATTGCCTCTCATTGTAAATTAGTAAATTCATAATTGTATACTTTAATTGTTAGTTTATTTGCATGTCTTCTTTAATTCATTTTGATATGTACTAATAATTTTTTTTACAACAAATGTTTCCTTCAGGTATTAAGGCGAGGATGATGATGCTTGTTATGATGATGTCATCTGAGCTCAGTGGTAGCGGAGGCGACGAGGGCTCCTCGGTCCCTAGGCTCCCCAAAAATGGCATATTGGGGATGGCCATCGAGAACAAGTCGGGGCTATTAGCGAGATCCCTCGAGCTGGTAAAAAATAATCATCGGCTCGGGGTACATTAGTTGGAAGAAGGTGCCATATGAGTTCAAGTTAGCTGTTTGGGTGGCACTACAGGTAATGTATTTATATTTATATTTATATTTATATTCATATGAATATTTCAATATCGATTTCAATTTCATTTTATATTTCTATTAATATTTATTTGCAACTAACATTGTATTTGTTGGACAGGAACAATTCAACCTAGATCCAAAGCTACGCAATTCCGTCTTGGAGCAGTTGAGGGAGAAACACAAGACGTGGAAGAAAAATATGCGGACCCGGTACTTTGGGAAGACACGAGAGTCCATTATCCAAAGGCGTGAATCCGTCCTACCGAAGGAGCCGATCTCATTGGTACAATGGCAAAAGTTCGTTGACAATGAGATCGGGGAGCGACAATTGGCATCTCGCCAATCAGGGAGGGAAAATAGGGAAAAAAAGACGAACGTGCACTACTCCGACCGGACGTCTTACGCCGAGGTGGAGCATAGGATGATGGTAAGATTTAATTTTTTTATAACTACAGAAATATAGTATTCTGGATTATTTTACTTTGCGGGGCCGATACTAATTTTACTTTATTTTATTTCAGAGGACAGGGAGTGGCCCGGGGGTAGGCCACATAGGCTCGATACTTATGTGGCTCTTCTAACGAAGAAGGGGAAGGACAAGGAGGTGTACCTGAGCGTCGCGACCACGATTGTAAGTAATCCGATAGTTTACTTTTTGTTAATTACGTTATAATTTTTTAATTTACTAATCATGTGTTTTTTGTCGTTTCAGGCAAAGCTTAAAGAAGTGCATGAGTCGCAGTCTGATGCCGACAAGGGATCTTTGTCCACAGATGCACTTAGCCAAGTGCTTGACTCTGATCGCAAGGGGAGGACTAGGGGGATGAGTTCGCGGGTGGACAAATCTAGGATCATCGGATTCGAGACGAGCGATACCGGGTTGGATTGAACGGGGGACTCGCATGACGTAAAGCTGTCCCATTTGGAGGAGACGGGCCAAGATATGTTCTCATTTATGAAGTGTTCGTTAGGCGGCAGAAAATGCAAGGGGAAAGGGAAGGAGAAGGTGGTGCGGGAGGGGGTGTGGGATGATGAGGATGTTGACCTCACTGCTTCATCGCCGACGTGCGGACTTGGATGATCCACTTACCTATTTGGCTCCCTTCGACCGATCGATATCGACGCTTGTTTGGCCGAACGTGTTTATACTGGACATATTTGATGGCCAGCGAATAGGGCGGGAGTTAAGGGACCCGAATATCGTCCAGGGTGGACTAGTTCATGGACGTGAGCTTCCAGACATCGAGTCCAAGATGCTCGTCACGCATGTGATACCCGGGAAGGAGAACTCCCCGTTGTGGTTGCGTGAATAATGCAGCACGATGTATATCAGTGGTTGTGTCAATTCGTATATCGTGTGGCCTACTCACCTTCTCGGATTTAACCTTACCCAAGACATGTAGTGACATTATTTGAATTGAATTTTATTATTTTTTAGTTGGTACATTTGAATTATTTTTAAGTTAGTACATTTGAATTATATTTGGATTATATCGTGAAGCATATTGTTTTTATTTTGAATGTATATTTGCATTATCTCTAGTTTATTTGGATATATGATGTTTGAACATGTACAACGTTACTATAACATGTACAAATATACTGCTGGGCAGTGGCCATATTGCCCAACAGATTTTTTTCAATTCTGTCCAGAATTATCACGGTCATTGACCATGACAAGTCCTTGCAAATAAAGTTGTCACGGACTTGTCACAGTCAATTACTGTGATTTTTTTTTTATTAAATGTCATGGACTTGTCACGGTTTATAACCGTGACAAAACTTGTCACGGTCACTGACCATGACACGATCGTGACAATTATTACGATCTTGTCACGAACAATGACCGTGATATGACCGTGACAAAAAAAGTTATCTCATCCAGAATTATCACAGTCATTGACCTTGACAAGTTGAAGTTGTCAAGGTCAATGACCATGACAATTCGGCAGATTTGGGGTAGTGAATCGTGCGCAAGACAACAGAGAAGGTGCGTGCGCACAGTTAACTTTGACCGTGCGCATGGACGGAGGGTCATGTGCACAACTACAAATCATGGTCGTTTTCACGGATCTATATTTTTACCCCAGTAATGTCATGTTGCTTAACCTTGATAACTGGTAATTGTCACTAGACCTGGAAAAATAAGAAATGACACGAACCGATAAGTTAATAGGTAAACCCTTAATGGGCTTGGGTCATATCAATGCCAACCCGATAAGGCACGATAGTTAACGGATCTGGTTTGGGTTGACCTCCTTCACTAGTTAATGCCCGATAAGACCCATTAAGTGTAAGATGTGAGTGAAGATTTGGGGAAGCACCGCGTCGAGCATGTTTTAGACTTGAGCAACGTTGTTGCGCCTACGTATCCGTCTTTGCGGAATCAAAGTCTGCGTAGCTCGTGGGTTCGTATATACGCCGGAGAGAGCTCGATTTTTAGTGGTTTTGGTGCGTGGGGGTGCCTAATCCATCTATTTGCCTCTCAAACGCCCACTTTTGGTAGTTTTGGTGCACTGGGGGGGGGGGGGAATCCGACTAGCCGCCTCTCAAACGCCCCTATACCGTAATGGAACTATGAAAATCTGCTCGTCACTATTGAACTCGTTACAGAGCTCAAGAGGTGCGTGGGGGAGGAGAGTTAGATTTTCTCTCCTTAGTTTGCCCTCAAGACCATCATCCATCAAATGAGGGGGGAACCCTCCTTTTATAGCAAAAGTGCCTCAAGTGGGCTGTCATGTTCTCTATGGAACCAAGTGTCCAAATGGTGTCGCTTGTCACAATATATGTGGTAGCATATTTAAATGAACAAATTAAATCTTTACTAGAATATTGTCTAGTGTAATTTATTGAACGCGGAGTATACGCAATATATTAAATCGCACGTAATAATATCTCTGTCATCATAGGGCCTGAATTGTAGTAAAACTTGATAAATCATAAATCAATATTGGATCAAATCTGCGGTGTTATTTTATTGTAGTGTTAGTGGTTAATATATTTAACCCCACTCTACATTTGCTTCCTCGTAGACATAGTTTGTGTGTTGATGCTTCGGTTGAGACATATCAACTATGTGTACAAAATAAATCGTTTAGACTGTTTGACTAGAAAATCATCTCATAACCATGTTTGGTCAGTTTATCATACATGGATATGATCAACTGTAAGTAGTTTTGAGGTCTATCTTTACTGCCTATGCTTTCCATTTTGGGGGATTATTTTGGGGGTTGCCCCATTCCTCTCGAATGAGTATGTCTCCATAATTTTATTATGGTTTTAAACATTTTTAAAATTATACTTGCCAGATGTACTGGACCGAGAAACCAATTGGTGGTTATCTAAGTATAGTGGATCTTTTGCAATCATAAGATCAAAACCTATCTAGAGTACTCGGTCGAGCAACCATTTGTGCTTCGAGTGAACAGTTTTGTTTTAAACCAACATATTTTATAAATGTGCCCAACTTTATTTGGTCGAGCAACCATAAGGGTCCTTTGAGTAGATTGGGACTTTAAGTGTGCCCAAGAATCAGGGTCTTTAAGTGAGCCTAGTAATATAGGACTTTAGTCTTCCATAAATCAGGCCTATGTCTAGTAATGTAGGACTTTAAATTTCCCATATCCGACGGTCAGGTGGGCCAAGTTATATTGGACTTTAATCTCCCATGTCTGAGGGTCAGGTTGGTCAAGTTATATTGGAATTTAAATCTTCCATATCCGAGGGTCTGGCAAGCCAAGTTATAGTGGACTTTAAATCTACCATATCCGAGGGTCAGGAGGGCCAAGTTATATTGGACTTTAAATCTCCCATATCCGAGGGTCAGGCGGGCCAAGTTATATTGGAGTTTATTCTCCCATATCCGAGGGTCAAGCGGGCCTAGTAATGTAGGACTTTACGAGAACTATAATGCACCGCTTTGGGCGACTTACCACAATACTAGTAAGGTTTGAGGAAACTTATAATACACCTCTGTGGGCGACTTACCACAATATTGGTAAGGTTTTTGAGTAATATAATGCACATCTGTGGGTGACTTACCACGATATAGGTAAGGTTTATGAGAAATATAATGCACCTTTGTGGGCGACTTTCCACAATACTGGTAAGGTTTGTGAAAACTACAATGCACCTCGGTGGGCGACTTACCACAATACTGGTAAGGCTTGTATGAACTCTATATCCATACTCTAGGTTTTACGGGCAACTTGTTTGCCCCCTGTCACTTTGCTAGAAGTAATGTTATATCGGCAGTGCTATATATGAGCCATCCGGTGGCTATGCTGAACAACTCTGATATTTCTTTTGGGGATGCTTTATCAACGATGGCCATCCTGGGATCGAATCTCAGCATGCTTGTCACTTGTGTTTATGTCTAACTATAGGTGGTACATTATACAATGATTTTCCCCTCTTTACTTTTCTTTGTCTTTTATCTTAAGATAAAGTAAAGTAAAGAAAAATATAGCTACTAGTTACAACACGATCTAAGAACTGAAAGCATTTTTAATACATTTCATGAGGTATTTGACCCTAATTAAAATAAAATCTCTTGAGTGTTTGAATTTGACATCTGTAAGGCTGATGTAATTACCCAAGCTTGATTTGATCATGTGCTTTCAATATCTCCAAGGATAAGAAATCAACTTGTATTCTGGCACAAAAAATCATTTGTAACTTGTCAGTTATATTATGATGCCATATATAGTCATATGGGGTATATATAGCGTAGATATATCATGTGGTGAGCTATTTATCTTACGCCCCCACTATTTTATCAAAGCTGAGAAAACTCAAAAGTTTTGCAATCTATTTAAGTCATATGCATAATAATTCAGTCAATGAGCATGCTGAGTCACCTCGAGATGAATAATAAATATCAGACTTGAATTTTTTTTATGTAACTAATATCACAACGTGAATAAATCATAATTTAGCATAAATTGAATATAAGGTAACGCAAAAAGTTACTCCGGGCAACCATGGATGCGGTTTCTCAGGAAGATGCTCCGAGCAACCGTAAATGAGGCAGCTCGAGTCACTAGGATGAGGCAGCTCGAGTCACTAGGGCGAGGCTTTTTAAGGCAATGGGATGAGGCAACTCGATCGATCGAGGTATTAGGACGAGGCAAGTCGAGCCACTAGGCTGAGGCTGCTCGAGCCACTAGGACGAGGCTGCTTGAGGTACCACGGAAGAGGTTGCTCGAGGTACCTGGTCGAGGTACCATGACTTGAGCAAGTTGCTAAGTTTTAGCAAAAACATTATTTTTCTAAGATCACTCTAAAAATATCATTTTGATATGGTTATTCGAAGGATGTCATTTTTTACATGGTTGCTCGAGTACATACTCGTACTAAGTTGAGCTCAAATATTTAATGGTCTCTCGTGTGATAAAATATTCACAATTTTAAGGGGTATATAACTTTTTTAGAAATAAATGTTTTTCTACTTGAGAAAATCAAATTCATGCGCGACTACATATATTTTCATTTCTTTAAGAGTATTTTTTCCCAAGGCCATGTAAAAACACGTATAAATTAAATATCATGACATACACAATTAATAAAATAGGCAATATGCTTTATTTGGCCTATTTCTCTTTCAGTAACACATATCAATAATTGCAATTGATTTTTGTCAATATGTTCGAAGGAGATAAATAATATTGTGCAATTTTTTTTGAAAGTGTTTCAAATGTGGTGTTCTGCCACTGTACATCATGCTTCTAAAAGAGGAACCTCAAGTTAATATGTTAGCACCTCTTATAAAATATTAAGCCTAAGTAAGACCCTTTATCTTGGGACTTTGGAGTCCAAATGGGTATTTACTCAATTAAAATCACAACTCCCAGAAAAATTTATACAAGAGTTTATTTGCTTTTAGTTCCTCCCCAATGTTTGAGGCAGTTTGTATGCCTGGGGATTGAGGCTATTCCGACTACTAGTTCAAAGGTCGAGGCTATTCCAGCCGCTTGTTTAGAGGTCGAGAATATTTCGAAGATACCTGTTCGGAGAGGTTAGTTTATTCGGAGGTCAAATGCCTCGGAGATCCCTGTTCGGAGTTAAGGGTTTTCTGAAATCAAGCTACTCGGAAGAAGCTCCGGTGAGATTTTTTTCGTTTGTCGATCTGAATCGCATTGGATCATTTATTGTTTGGGTTTTGTGTTGCGATCCGGTTGCACACTTCTTATTCGGAAGATTTGGGGCAGATTGGTCTTGAATCTTCTCGATCGGTTTAATTGGTACCCGCTTGGGAGATTGGGAAGAGATCCCTCCGATGAGATGTCCATCAACCAATAAATGCGGGACCAAAGTAAAAATGTATGAAGCGCGTGGCCCATATTTAAATTTTTTGTATAGAAATTTCTGACGTTGATCTTTAATAAGTCCTGCAATGTATTTTAAACTATTATTATGTACATTTGTACAGTTCTAAAAGCGTGTCATAGTGTGTATTTGATAACTGTCAATAGTTGTCACCCTTATTTCTTTTGCATTTTCAGCTTTGATAGAGGACAGTTTGATTAACAAAACTGACACACACAAACTATTAAAAACTATTAAAATTTGCGCAAATTTTATTCGTGGACTACACACAAACAAATAATATCTTTATTTGTTTGACCAAAACTGTGGCTAACAAAAATTTTAACCAAACTAATGCTGAAAATCAACAAGAATTTTTTTTCCAGCAGAATCACTCGTGCGTATATTTTTTTTCATCTGAATATTTCAAATATTTTGATTGAAGATAAATGCTAACAACTTTTATCTGTATTCTAGTAAACATGATTTGTGATATTAATCATAAAAAGGATATATCGTATATCTCAACAAAGCAAATGATAGGATAAAAGTAATAATACTTATATTTGTTGAAGAAAGGTGTTCCACTGCCACCGAGTTCTCCGTGTGTGCTCATAAGGAGTTATGCAATCGAAATTGCGAATATCTCCCCAGCAGAGTCGCCAAGTATAAGATGTGAGTGCAGATTTAGGGAAACACTGCGTCGAGCGTGTTTTAGACTTGAGCAACGTTGTTGCGCTAACGTATATGTCTTTACGAAATTAAATTTTGCGTAATTCGTGAGTGGGGGGAGGAGAGTTATATTTCCTCTCCTTACTTTTCCCCCAAGACCGTCATCCATCAAATGAGTGGGGGACCCTCCTTTAATAGTAAAAGTGCCTCAAATGGGCTTGATACATATCATGTTCTCTATCGAACCAAGTGTCCAATATTTATGGTGCCACTTGTCACAATATATGTGGTGGCATATTTACATGAACAAATTAAATCTTTACTAAAGTATTGTTTAGTGTAATTTATCAAATGTGAAGTATACACAATATATTAAATCGTGCATATTAATATCTCAGCCCGCGTAGGGCCTGAATTATAGTAAAACTTGATAAATCATAAATCAATATTTGATCAAATCTGCAGAGTTAATTTACTAGAGTGTTGGTGGTTAATTCAATTAACCCCACTCTACATTAAGACACATTAATTTAAGGAAATAAAATATATTATTGAGGCATATAAGAGTTTATGTAGCAATATATTACTTTATTCATAATGAATTTACTAAATGAGAGAGTTAGTGATGTTAATGAATTAATGGTCTAATTGTGTTTAAAAATGAACTAATATGTCAAGTTGTATATAATTAAAAATAATTCATTTTGTTAACGGGTAATAGAGGGTGAACACGACACAACACGTTAAGATAATCGGTCGAGTTTGAAAATGATTTTTTCACACGATAAAAAAATCACCCATTTAGACAGGAACCCGATAAGACATAAACATAATAAAAATTGTCACGAACATGACTCGACACGACCCATTTCCAGGTCTAATTATCACGGTCCTTCATCGTGCCAATACTATAGAAAATAAAAAAATTATTGGGCGGAAGCTACTTCCTAGCAGTAAACCGATTTAAAAAAAAAGTTCTATTTTGGCTTAACATCAATACATTCAACAATACGACATAGCAATGAAATCTTAACGAATAAACACCAACATTATATATCAGACAAAATTAATGTTGGAGGTTAATTATATCAATACATCACAAGTTTAATTATATCCAATTTATTTTATCAAATATAACATTTGACAAAAAAAACTTTATAAGGCCTGAAGAGATAACTCGACCATATGATGTACGCCCTATCGCGTCATTAATATGCCGGACACTAGCTTGCTCATCCAAACACACTATCTCGTCTTTTTTCCCCATAATAATTTTTGTGATGGGAACTCAAAATCTTCAGTGGATGGTTGTGCACCATGGTACCAAGAATCATGCTCATGTCCTTCATTACCTTGGCAATTGGGGCACTTCCACGCGTGTCAAGGATATATACTCTCTCCCCAACGTGATCAAATAGAGTTGGGATAGTTGAGTAGACGATAGAGTACATGTTGTACGGGGATGATAAATCAACTGAAGTCAGTGAGGGAGATGGAGTAGTGGTTCCTTCACCCACTTTCTCCTTGCCCTTTCAGTAATCCTTCACCTCCGCCTTGTCCTTTCGGGCACGTTTGGCTTATTCGAACACGTGACTCATAATTTGTTGGAGACATTCAAATTTTGAGTCCGTGTTTGATTTATTTATCGCAAATTTAGAGGATAAACCCCTATTACTACAAGCCACGCCCATCATCTTCGACTTTTTTATCCGGGAGACGACACCCTGAGTACGACCTTTATTGGCCTAACACTTGTCGCTGTGCATCCTTACTCAGAGATGACGTATCGACCTCACTCTGAGTGTTGTACACCGCCTTTAGCCTTCCCTAAAGTAATATAAAAACACATTTTTAACAATATAATTTTAATTATAACTTACAATGGTCTCGGCGACCTGCAGATTAGCATTGTCGCCCTTCTTCGTTTGAATCTTTATCTATGAGTTGATCCTATGTGGTTTTCCATTCAGGTCACTCTTAGACTCCTATAAAATATGACCAAATTAAAGAAAAGTGTGACCAAATTAAATAATTTACTTACAAATAAACAAAATATGGTTTAAATCAATTTATTTGACATCCTATGTTTCACCTCTTCATAAGATTTCTGCTGGCATAGTGCATGTTCACCTTATTTGACCGATAAATCCTCCCCAAGAGACGAGTGGACAAATATCTCTCAAACACCTCGTTATCCACAAACCTCTGCTAGTTGACCAACGTGGTTGGCTCCTTCTCTGGGATGGTGTCTCTATGTGCAAGCACGGACTCTCGTTCCTTCTCGAAATAATGATGATGCATCTTCTTCCATATCTTCCATTGCAAGCATACACCCACTAATATACTATCCCACGCTTTCGGGGTCAAGTTGAATTGTTGTTGTCCAACAAACATATAATATATGAAATTTAGTGAATTAACATTAAAAAACTTAATAATAAATTCCTATATAAAAGTTAAATGTTTAATATAAATATTAAGATCTTCATACCTTTAAGGCCCTCCAAACAACCATCTCCAGCACCATGGGAACGATATTCCAATCTTCGTACCCAGGACCAATTACTGATTTCACTAACTCTAATGCGCTCATATTTAGATTAGTCTAGTTTGCAATTAAGGTCTCAAACTTTTCAAACTTGAGGGGCTTATTATTTTTGCTCATCAAAGTATATGCGCTAGGAGGTATTATATTCCTTTTGCTATTGTCTTCTTTCAACCATAATTACGACCTAATTTTCAACACTTAAAGATCACATCGTGCATTTTATCCATCCTTCGAATAAATTCTACCTAGACATGTACTCACAAGATGTTCGATGATGTTCTTCTCATCATGTATGATATCTATACATGGCACAAAAGCTTACCCTCCCAATACGACAAGTTAAATAATATTGACCTCCTAAACCATGCCTTCCCTTTCTCGGCTTCATTCTTAATAGGGGTCTATTTATGCTTGAAATTCTTAAATTTAGGATTCTTTCCCATCACATTAGCTCCACATTTGGAAGACTTTCTTTTAATTTTTGAACTGAAAGTAACCTATATTCGACCACACCGGGAAAAAAGTTTGAACCATTATCAAATCTGAACTTGTCATCGGGAGGCAAGAATATCCGATGAAAATGATATATAGTTTTGTCGCTATCCTTGAGATGTCGAGATCTAGTTTCCCCTCCATAAATAGAACACCCAAAGCAATCTTGAACATTACAGCCCTATAAATTCCCATAAGCTAGGAAATCACGAATTGCCCAGATCACCATAGCTTTTATCATGAACTCTTCCTATTTTTTAGAGTCAAATTATTTCGCACCCACTACCCACAACCCATCCAATTATTCTACTAATGGTGTCACGTAGACATCAATGTCGTTACTCAGTGCCTTTGGCCCAAGTATAAATAAAGTTAACTTCGATAACTTCAGTCTCATGCGTAATAAAGGAGGTGGATTTAGGGGTGCTAAGATCACCGTCCATATATTTTCATTGATGCTTAGATTGCTAAATGTATTGAACTTATCTGTTGATGTTTCTAAACGAATGTTATGCTATTCATTGGAAAATTTGCTCAGTTAAAATTTATATTTTTCAGACGATTGAGTCCTTAGGATGACGTATGGGATTATCCCCTACTTTTTCCCTAGCATGCCAAGTCATTACTCCCGCTATCCATGGTATTGTGAAGAATCTCTTCAATATGGGATCAACGGGGAAATATTTCAATACTTTTTGAGGAAATTTTTAAAGCTTGCCTCTCTTATCATTAAAACCATGCTCCTACATATATATATAGGTTCCCTGCATATCGAGCAATGATCAAAATATTTGTACTCCTTCCGGTATAATATGCAATCATACTTGCAAGCCTGAATTAATTTATACTTTATTCCCAAACCTTTCAAATGGTTCTTCATACTCAGATCCTTAGAAGGATATTTTCTTTGGGGAGAAAATCCTTCACCAAATCCAGAATTCCAGTCACGCTATTGCCAGATAAATCAAAATAGCTCTTCAAACTATATAAACCAACCATGACATGCAAAGTTATTTGATCTTTGTCGTAATTTGGGTACAACAGTTCGGTCAATTTGATTTTTAAACTTTAGTAGTCATCGTCAAGGTTTATCCCAATACCGTTATGAGCACTAGGACCTTCACCACAAGATTCATTGTCTTCCCTATCAAAATCCTCATTGTCTTCCACCACATGAACTTTATAAGCATCGTCTCTTAGATCGTTTAACATATTATGCTCTATGGAGTGATGCTCCTATCTTTCCACCGTTGTCGTACTTGATGGTTATAGTGGAGGTTATTTGAAGACAGAGGGACAATGTATTTCCCCCCTGAAAAACCCACTCCCAGTAATAGTTTTGCATACCCAATTTAAGCTGATGTAATTCAAGTGTTTTACCCTCAAACACTTTCCCATTTATACAAAGTGCATAAGGACATGAGAACTCTTCTTCATTGTGACATCTCTTTGCAAATTTAACAATCTCGTTAGCACCGCTACGATATATATCCTTGAGTCTATTTGTCTCACCCATCCACTCCTTGTATAAAGAATACACTATAGCAACTTGTAAAAATAGTTACCTACCACGTGTGAACAAAATGGATGTTTCTACAAATTAGTTTATCCCAGTTGGTAGTTGAATCAGTAGTTAACACAAATAATGTTCAAACATTATCATGTTTAAATAAGCCATGTATGCATACCAAATTGGTTTTAAATATAATTTATAACCTAATCAAATCCAATTTTCAAAACCTAGGTTGAAACCTTAACATGCATATAAATAACAAATTGGTTTTCAATACACTTTATAACCTAATCGAATCAAAACCTAGGCTGAAACTTAATGTAACACCCCGTATTTTTTAATAATTTGGAATTTAATTATTTTTGGCATTTTCAAATTACATGTGTGCAGTAATTTAATTAAATTGAATATTTCATATTTATTAAATATTAATTGGGAGAGATTAAGATTAATATTTATGTGGTAAATTTACCCAATGTGTATAGTAAATAAAATAAGGTAAGTTATTAGTATGTCGTAGTGGGTAAGAACAACGCGATTGCGATGATATCTCAATCAAGACATGCGAGTAGACGATTTTAAGGTTGAGAAGGGAAATTTATATATAGTGACTCAGATGGTGATTTTGAGTTCATGATTGGTCACAAATGGGTCGAAATAGTCAAAATTAAGTACCCAGGGGGTAGTATTTGGGTTCTTGGGGCTTTTAAGACTAGCCCAGACTTATGTAAGGGTATTTGGGTCATTTTAATGTAACCTAAAATAACATAATTTTGGGATTACTGTTTTAAACCATATGGGTTAAATGGGCGGGGAAACCATATTATTATGTTTAAACTCTAAGAGAGGAGGAAGAGACGAGAAAGTTACGACACCCCGTCTATTCTAATCCTGGGTGATCAGTTCATTATTAAATTAAACAGAAAACATTAATGGTTTCATTCTTAGCATCAATGTCGAAATCCAATTAATTATTAATACCCTAATGGTCAGGTGTCAAAATTTTAATCTTTATTATTAACATGCAATCGAATATAAACTGAATAAATAACATTCACCATTCCAAGCACACAATAATGGATGATAAGATAACAGAATAAACAAATAAATGGGTCTGGAATAACACTCCAGATAAAATCTCAATATAGTCATCCATAAGTAAAGTCTACATTAAATACTAAAAATAACTAGAAATACAATGTCTCTGTAAATATTGTCCAACTAGGAATGGGCGACATTCCCGACTGAGATAGATAGAGATAAATAAGAACTAGATAAGTGTGGAGGCGTCTACTAGCAAAGCCCTGCAACTTGTACAACAACTAGAGAATGTGAAATGAAGGAACTTCTATGCGTGGCATCCCTGTAGCTGGGCACCTAAAATGTTTTTACAAAAATGGATTTGAAACGGGTCAGAGCCCAAGTAAAACAGTTTGAAAAAGTTTAGCAAGTATTTAAAATGCATCAAGATATGATATTATATACATGTTAGCTCCGCGTGCTCTCACACTCACTTGAGATACTCACCTTTCAGCTATTGTGCATGCCTAACGTACTACTCTAACCCACCTAGTTATGCTACCCGCCCAACTAGTTTGGCTTACATCGCTTCTCCCATTTAATAGGTTCAGGTGCCTACCTGTATTGTCCATACAATACGATACTACTTTTTTTAATTCTTTATATTCATTAAGGTATTACCAATTAATGATTAAGTTCTCATACGCTTTGAGTAATTTAGATATCACTATTTATCTTATCTACTAATACACTCGTAGTAGAGTTAATCACACACACACCCATATATATATATATATATAGGGAGAGGATCACAAGTGGACCTAAAAAGTGAACTTTTTAATGGACCTTAACAAAAAACACCTAACAACCCATTAATTTTAAATCCTTTGTTGTAATTGGTCCGCGCCAGCGGTAACGGACATGCGTGTGACCCGAGACCGCTACCCCCCTCACCCACCCACCCATACCCACACCATGGTAGACCACTAGTTAAAAAAAATCCGCTGGCGGGGACCAATTACAACAAAGGAATTAAAATTAATGGGTTGTTAAGTGTTTTTAGTTAAGGTCCATTAAAAAGTCCGCTTTTTCGGTCCACTTGTGATCCTCTCCCTATATATATATATATATATATATATATATATATATATATATATATATATATATATATATATATATATATATATATATTCATCATTCTTATTATATATAAGTATGCAGGACCCCTAGGTGGAGTCATGCGATGCGGGTATACTCTGCTATCAAGTCCGGTACATCACGTACTAAATAAGGACATCGGTTAAGATAATCTCCCTCGAACCATAAATTAAATCACACGTATTGGAGCGAACATTGTTCTAAGCCTTTGGGCTATGCACATACCTGATGCACTCAAATGACCGATCACAACCTTATTCACACAAGTGTTGCTCAATCCCTAAGTTCTATGTCATGAGGTGCAAGTAAATATCCCCCCAAGGGGATCATCAGAATAAGATTGTCCCCAACGTGAAACCTTCCGTAATAACAAGTGGCCTAGGTATGTTTACACATAATATATCATACATTAGGTATTCACACGACCCATAGATTCACATATATTAAGCATAGGTATATACATAATCTATCTCAAATATCCCATATGTAGTATAGTACTCTCGAATATTCTACGTATCATTACTTTACCATCATACTTCTCAGTGTATAATGCCGATTGTTTCCCAATACCCTAAAGGTTACTAATTATCCCATAAGTAATTTCAGTAGGTAACTCACTCATGCCCTACTGGTCAGATCATACATTCCTTTAAATTGTTTGTGACACGATGTAATTCTCCAAATTAGGTTTGATTACCACATATCCTAATTGATTATTTCCTTAAGTTCTCTTCGTGTGACAATTCTCAATCCCAACACTAGCCTATTAAAAATCAGAATATTCGTCATTAGGATTTAAAACTATTTCAAAGGTCAACCCAATCATTTTCCATGAATTCTAAATCAAAAAGGTAAAAACTGTGCAAATCTGAGAAACCGAATCGATTCGACCTTGGTCCTAATCGATTCTCTTTTCGAATCGATTTAGCCAAGGAGCCAAATCGATTCGCTGTAACATTATCATCTTCTTCCTTTAACTATTATGGGATTTAATTATTTTTAATCATCTAGACCACCATTACACTATCCCAATGTCCCAACCAAAGGTCTCAAACATCATAGCAACAAGTATAAACAATTTTGACGTGATAGAATACAAAAATCCTTGAAGAACAACTTCAAATTGGGTTAATTCAAGATTAAACTTTATAAACCCCTGTTTATTCTTTTTGTTCAAGAACCTCAATAAATCTCCCGATTTCTTCATAAATATATCATAATAATTCATCAATTTTGTACTACATGTACGAGGTGTCAAGTTTATCAAATTTCCTACCCAAGAACATGAGTTATATATTTCAATTTAAGGCTAAAATCCATAAAATTCATAAGGAAATCGTCCTACTCTAACATGGATGATGTATCAAATCATAAATCAGTAAGATAAAGAATTGCCTTTATATGTAGGTTTGAATCTCTATAGATTGGTGATAGGGTGGCATTCCTCTCCTTCAGATCTGCCCAGTGGTGATAGTGGTGGTGTAAGAAAGGTGGAAAAGCCTTAGAGTCTCCCTAAAAACCCTTCTCCTTCCTAATCGTGTAGCCTCTCTTTGGTTTGGTAACTGATAACCCTAATTTCCCCAACACATAATCTGATATACACTTATAAAATTCGTAGGTCTATTTTCTCCAAAATTTCAAAAGATAATAATACCCCTCCGGGGTGTCAGTTTGACTTAAAAATGCCCCGGGACCCAAACTAAATCCCCAAGTACACTTTTCTGACTATTTCGACCCTTCCGGACACACTGGCACACTCGAAATGACCATTTGAATTATCTAAAATGAAATTACCTTTTATTTTCCAAAATTAAGTCCTTACACAACTGACACGCGCATCCCAACTAAGTTTACCGTAACTGCCGTATGTCTCACTCACGACAATCATAATACTTTATTATCAATTTATTACTTATTCACAAAGTAATATTCAATACACATAAATATTAACCCTTGTATCGCTAATTAATATTAATTTAATCCGAATTAATTACTCAATTTAATTAACTAATTCCCAATTAATCCTAATATAAAAATCATTAAAATTACGAGGTGTTACAAAAGAATGTTGAAAGCTAGATGAAGCTAATTTGAGAGGAGATTCAAGGGATTTATAGCATAAAACTCATCACACACGAAGTATATCAGACTCTACAATCATTCCAAGGCAAGTAGTTAACTTGATTTAAATTGAATAGTGGTGAATCATGTTCATATCATGGAAGATGTAGAAAAAGACTATTTTGGGAAGGGTTTTCACATGTAAAAAAGGGTTTTGGAGAAATTATCCCATAACTTGTAGAGTAAATGCATATTTGATATTTTTGAATGATTTATACCTGCTAGAAATTGACTTTGGTTAGATATCCATAGGTTAATCATGATTAATTAGAGTTTTGAATCAAAACTAGGGCTAACTGTGATGTTCATCATGTAAACCCATAATTATGGATTAGTTAGGTGATTGTAGAACGTTAGAATCATCTAAGATTTATATTCCTATGTTTTATACATTTTGATGGATGTAGATTATCATGTAAAAGGTGTTTGGATAAAAATTGACGAAGAAATGTGAATTAAGGTTTGCTGAACTAGGTCAGTGAATCGGTTCACTTTCCAAGCATAAAGCTAATTGGTTCGCATTCTAGCCAAATCGGTTCGAAATTTCAGTGCTCTCAGTTTGGGTTGTTTAAGTTGCTAAGTTAATGCGAAATTATTTAAATGGAATTTGAACTCCTGTAAGATTTAGAAAATAATTAATAGGAGTGACCTAGGAACCATGGGATGATAGGGCAATCGAATCTTGATGTGAAATTATTAGAGAAACAATATACGCAGATCTTTAAATAACGAATTGTGAGAGAATAATTCAAAAACATTCTACATACATACTGGTTGGGTAATTCTGAGTGTTTTGCAGAATTATGCTACATTATCTAATTAGTTATTTTGTATGACATGATGGATGGGTAAGTACGTATATCTCAGTAGGGTGATGCTACTTTATATATTTAATCGATGATAACTTAAATAAGTTAAGAGCCAAGGGATAGACTCGGGATAAGTAGGCTAGTGCTTCCAGTGATAGGCACAGATTAGTTGAATTTATGATGATGATGATGATGATGTGTATATATATATATATATGTGTGTATGATATTTATGTGAAACATACCCCTTTAGTGCTATCAGCGGAGGTTGAGCGATGTGGGTGGTCTTCCCTGGCTAAACAGAATAGGCTAAGTATCAACCCCATGTCATAGCACTGTGTTTATACCTTATGTAATGGTTAATCGAAGTGAGATGATTAGTGTATGGATGGGACTCACTATCGAAGGACTATTACCACCTCCAATACATATACGATTTTACCGAGTCGGTGTGAGGGTCCGACTATCGGTAACTAGGATAAAGTGAGTATGCCCTAGATTATGATAGCATTGTATAGAAAGGCATCCAATGAGCTAGTACTCGGGGGACGGTATCCAATGAGTTATTACTCGGGGGATGGCGAATATACACGACATATGTGTGTTTGTTGTAGTATAACTTTACGTATATAATAGTTTGGTAAATTATGTACGGGCTTCATACATTAAGTGTGAATGTTATAAATAATCGGGGTAAAGTTGTATGAATAATAAATGATTAAATGATTAATTAAGCTAATGAGAGAAATAGCTAAAAAATGAACGATAGACAATACTCGGGTTAAAGTGGTGTACTTGTGAGATTTGCAACAAGAATAGTTAGGTGGGGTGGTGTAACTAAGCGGGATAAGATGTATACGTTAGGTGTGTACTATAATCGAGAGGTGAGGGGGATCTATGGGAGTGCGACACCGACTTAAATATAAAAATTTTGACTGGATATTTATTTATTTCATCTTAATTACTTGCAAATATTTTTCAAATGCTTTGGGCTTTGACCTGTGAAAAATCATTTTCCAAATTTTTTTAGGTGTCTAACCATAGGGACGCCAAGTATGATTACTATTTCTAGGGATATATAGCTGCAGCTGATGTGGAGGCTTATAGAGTTATGAGTAGTTGTTTCCTTCATTGCATTTTAGACTAGGCTCTTTACTTCTGTTATTAGTCAGTCATGTTTCCCCTTTATTCCAGACTCAATTATTTTTAGTTATCTATTTCATTTAGATATTTGGTTTCAGTTTTCGTTACCGATTGTTTATTCGGTGCCCGATTTTATATTATGTATTTAGACTTTTTTATTTGGTGTAAACTGTTTATTTAGTTTTATTTTCGTTAGATTATTATTGAATGGTTTTATTTTGGCATGTTAATTAAAGATTAAAATTTACACTGCTTGTTAAACTAATAAGTGGTTAGAAATTAATTAAATTTCAACAACGATACTGAGAATGAGATATATGAGACTACCATTTTATTTTGATAGGGGAATGGCCACCCATTATTTTAATAAGTGGCGTGTCACACCTAAGCCATGTATACATACCAAATTGGTTTTAATTATACTTTATAACCTAATTGAATCTAATATTTAAAACCTAGGTTGAAACCCTATGTCGTGTATACATACCAAATTGGTTTCAATTATACTTTATAACCTAATCGACTCCAATTTTCAAAACCTAGGTTGAAATCCTAAACCGCATATACATACCAAATTGAAGATTATGGTAGAATGTTTGTTGTGTCCTTGATTACATTTTTAAATAAACCCATACATTATTTTTAAATAAACCCACAAAGTATTTACGTTATACATACAAATTATAAACACGAATTCCCCAAATCCTTTAAATTTTCAAACAAATCCACAAATTAATTTTTTTAACCAAAATGATTACATTTATACCAAATAAACACATATATTCAAGTCCAACCAAAATATCAAATTCAAATTGATCAAACCTTTAAACTTAGGTGTTGCACAAGATGTTTAATAATAATATCAAGTTATATCTATAAGTACAACTATTTTGTACCTAACAAATAATTTATTCAAGCCCAAATAAATATCAAAGTCAAATCGTTCAAACTTAGATTTTGTATAATTTGTTTTCTAACAATGTCAAACCCATACATGTAAATACAACTATTTTACAACAAACAAACACATGTGTTTAACAACTACAACTATATTTATATACATACATACATACATACATACATACATACATACATATATACAACTATTTCATATATATACCTACAATAAAACCTAAAACAATGGTAAAAATGTGTAAATCATACAAAAATTGAGTTATATATATATATATATATATATATATATATATATATATATATATATATATATATCAAAGTCAAAATGTGTAAATCATACCCTTTGGGTGAGAAAATGGTGCATTTTTTTTACCTTAGAGACAGAGAGGCAGATGAGTTAATGAGAGATATGAGGGATATAGTTTTTTTTTTGTGTGTGTGTGTGGGGGGGGGGGGGGGGGGGGGGAGTGGAGAATGAGGTGTCTTAGGGCTAGAATCCCGATTTTTTTTATCACGGTCCTTTTCACGATTAAGGATCGTGAAAAAAATGAACAGTAATCCTTGTCACGATTAAGGACCGTGACCAGCTTTATCCTGGTCTTATCACGGTCAAGGCTCGTGACAACACACGTGTGTTTTTTGTGAGGATCCTTGACCGTAATAACACTCGGTCGGATTTTGGTGACATATTTTGTCTGCGGGGTGTTGCTCTCTCCTTATTAAATGATTTTTGATAATAAAGATTATGTGTCCCCTTTTCTAGGGGTATGAGTTACATTTATAGAGAATAGAAAGATAATGAGTCGTGTGGGATTCCATGACCTTGGATTTCCATTATAATTCGATCGGGTGAATCCAAACATGAGATTTCCCATGATCGAGATCTTTTGTTCTTATCTCTGAGATGTGATCGCTTATCAAGTCTACCGAAAACATGTTAGTTGTTCGCATCTAGTCATATAATTCCTCCATAACTTCGCATAAAGCTTTGCAGCTTGATCGAGGTGCATAGATTTGCTCGCCTATTGGTTGTAGCCTTGATCGTGGTCGGTAGTGAAATTTGATCACCCATAGAAGCTATGCTCGGAATAGGTCAACACTTGGTGTTTTTTAAGATAAAAACTATCTTTGTTCTACCCATTGGGCCCAAAGGACAAGATTGTAATTTGCCCCAATGTTTTGGGGGTATGCTTTTAATCATGTGCCTTTTAGCTAAAGGGCGGTAGCGTGTTAGCCATCATTTGAGGACATGCTTGCTAATAATGATTTTTGTCTGAAAAGTTGAACTAATGTAGTTAGTCACTAATTCACCATCGCATTGGAGTGAATTCACTACTTCAATCATTCAAAATCAACTCAGAGACGTTTTCCATCCATATTCACTGTAAGTTCCTTATCTTTTTCGTCCCTTATTTCTTTGTAATTTTCTCCAAGTAATCGTCGTCATTTTCTTTGTCGTTCTCATTTCTTTACTTGGGAAAAGAATTTACCCAGTGGGTGAGGGTTCCATAGAGGAGTTTTGGAAGCGTTTTTCTAGTCCTGAGTGGGTAATTATTGAGTTTAGGGAAAACCCCAAAGACTATTATATTATTGAGGGATGGCACTAGATGTTCTCCCAATTTGTTGTTAAAGCCGACATAACCTTCCATCCAAACCAACTATTCCTAGACTTTTGTGAATTCTTCTATGTAGTCCCTGCCCAATGTTCCCAAAATACTTGGAGGATAGTTAATGGGGTAAATAGGATAAATAAGTTATATGGAACTAAGTTAAGGATCCCAGGGATCCTCTATTTCCATATATGGGTAAAGATGAATGATAACACCTTCTATCTGAAGGAGAGTAACGTAAAGAGGGTTCTAGTGGTGAATTTATTTGATTCCAATAAATATTATTGGTATCAAGACTTTTTTTTCATAGCAATGGGAACACCCACCTATTCCTGAAGGTGGTGAATACTATAAGGGCTGCAAGTGTCCTAATAGGGGCCATGAAATAAGTTGATTGCTAACTTTTATTATTCTTCATTTTGGCTAGTCAAGCCTTGTATGATTCTTACTAATGTTCTTCTTCTTTGTATTTTACAGATAAGTCCAAGAAGAAAGAATACAACCGAACACACATCAACTTTGATGAATTGAGCAAGGTATGGAAGCTTAAGATACCTTTGTCTATTGCTACTGAACATTCGAGGTCTGCTTCATTGTTGTTGAACTAAACCTGTACCACCACTTCCTTCATCGATCGAACAACTAAAAAGGAATAAAAAATTTATGTTTTGACTAATGGGGATGAGTCTTTAACTGCGAGAAATTTAGGCTCGTTTGAGTTTGTAAACGTTACATCAATCCCAACCATCATCCCTTTTACATCCCAAAGGGAAATTCCACTAAAGAAAAGGATTACCAATTTGTTGGGGGAATTCATTGGCCCCAGTTCTCTAAAATCCAAACCTTCCAAGAAAAAGGAGATACGGGGTCCTTCTTAACCTATTAACTTGGGGGATTCCCTTAACAAATTGCAAGCACAACTTGTGAAGAATAACAAGCCTGGCATAATTCTTACAACTTCCTTGACCTCCAAAAAGGTGGATGCCCCCATAAAGGAGAAGATCACTGCCAATATATAAGTGGGTAAAAAGCTGACCCAAATAATACACTATTGAGGGGGGGCTACCTTTGTGTTGACCAGGATGTCATTGGTAAATATCAATCGATCAACTGGCCTACCACTTTGCTTAAACACTTTCTCTAGTATGTTCTTATGCTCGGTTCGTATTTTCACTTATTTAAAAATTTTTGTTATATTAACTTTGTTGATTACTTTTGTCTTGCAGTTCCTGGTGGACTTTCTCAATATTTTGGACAAAAAGGCAGACTAGGACAAGTCCAATGCTAACCTGAGACATGACTTAAACGATTCTTAAATGGATCTGTAGGCCTTTAAAATTGAAGCGAAGGCTATGGAATTAGATCTCTCCAAATAAAATTCCAAGATCGAGAAACTATAAAGGTTTTTGAGGAGTAAGAACATTCTTTATCTGAGACCTTAGAGGCTAAGGAAAAGTCCTATGACCAAGGTGGGATGATGCCTTCATCAAATTCCAAGAAATAGCTTGACTACATTCATAAGTCCTTCTTGAAGAAAGATTGGGACGAAGCCTTAGTCAAGGTAGAAATCCCCTTTGAGTCAGAGCTCTTCGATGAGCACCATTCAAGCTTTCCTCTAAACTTAGATGAAGAAGAGGGTGAAACTACTGGTTCCATCCAGGAAAATAAGGGTATCTAATAAGTGAAATAGGCTATAGACCCAAATAAGGTCGTGGGTAAACAAAAGTAGGTAACGAAAGAGAAAGAAGGCTAAGCTAGTTAGATTAACCTAGGTCTTCTTGTACTTTGTATTTCTTTTATTCTTTGATTTGTAAGGGCTTGATTAACTTTTACATTCCAATGAAGAGACTTACCATGTTATCCCTACCGTATTTTATTCGATTACTTTCAATTGCTTGTGTATGCTTACTCTGTCTTCAGTTTCTAAATGCCTTTCCTTTTTGATCTTTATAGTCTGATAACAACTTGGCATTGGTGCCAATAACTTAGGTGAATGAAGATTTGGGCTCCATTCTTAGTTGAATGGTTCTCGTCCGAGCATATGAATAATTTCCATTCATTTAATAAGCACTTTAAAAATGACAAATGCTTATGGCGAATAGACCCATTTGGTGGCTTCTCTTCGAGACGAGATCAAAGATGTTGGAGACATTACTGGTTTGATGTATAATGAGAATAGTTCTCCAAGGGAGAATCTCGATAGAACCAAATTTTTTTTTAATGATGACCAAATGATCAAGCGGAGTCTTCAATAAAAGGTGACGAGACTGAGGTATAAGTTTCGTCATGAACCTTACATAGTTTAGTCAGAGGTCTATGATAGGGGATGAGTGGACGCCTTGCCTCACTTGGATGAAGTTAGGTAGGTCTCTTATAATCATGGTTGGCTTATTTCTTTGGTAGTTATGAGAGTTATGCATGGTTCCCATTCATCCCCATTATATAAGATGAATAGTACCTAATAAGCTTGGTTGGCTTATTACTTTGGTAGTTATGAGAGTTACTCATGGTAGTTTTCTATAGGGATCCATAATTCCTCACTTCCAATTCTAGGACCTAGGTATCTCCCTGATCCTCATTGTTTGCAGATGGTAGGCTTCTTTGTGGTCGTACCTAATGACTTTGAATGTCGTTTCCCAATAAGGACCCAATTTTCCATCTGATGTTTTCCTCGCATTGTCAATAACCATTCTTAGCACATAGTGTTCGACTTAGAACTTCTTTAAATTGACACCTTTGTTGTACTACTTGGCCAACTGTTATTGGTAGGAAGGTAGTTTGATCAAGGCTTGTTCTTTTCTTTCCTCTTCCCGATTGATCTTAGTCCTTATGATTTCTTCATTCATGAATTGATCTACAATGACCCTCCTCATAGTCGATAAGGAAACTTCTAGTGGAATCATGGATTTCATTCCACAAGTCAAGATGAAGGGCATTTCCCTAGCCGACCTCCCGGGCATTGTTCGGTATGCCCAAAGAAAATTGATAATCTCGTCCACCCAAGAACCTCTTTCATTCTCTAATATAATTTTTATTCTGTGGAGCATTGTCTTGTCGTACCTCAGCGCGTCCATTGCTGTAGGTGTAGGCCACTGAACTGTAGTAGTTCTTGATGTTGTAATTATGGCAGAAGTCTTGTAATGGTTCACTTTCAAATTTTATTCCATTATCAGTAATGTTTGCACTTGGCATGCCAAAATTGGTCTCGATATTCTTCGAGATATATCTGATCATATTAGTGTCCCTTATCTTTTCTAAAGGTTCAACCTCTATTCATTTGGTTAAGTAGTCCATGCTGACTAGGATATGCTTACGATTTCCTGGTGTTGTAGGTAGGGGTGCCACAATGTCTAAACCTCATTGGGAAAAATGCTATAGACTTGTTAGTGATTTAAGGTCATTGGATGACTGATAGAGCATGGTCGTACAAACTTGACAATTTTTGCACTTTCTCACACAAGAGACTGTGTCTTTTTGCATGTAAGGCCACTAGTTTCCTTCTTTTATATCTTTAAATGCCAGAGATCTATCCGTATCATGACTTTCGTATATCCTTTCGTGTAGCTCATAAATGACTTGGTTGACTTCTATAGGATGTAAACATTAGAGGTATGGTCCAGCGAAGGATTGCATATACAGATTTTTACACTTAGAGATATAAAATTGGACGATTTTGAGTTTGATCTGGTGAGCCTAATTCCCGTTGGCTGACAATGCATATTCTCGCAAATATGTCATGATTGGATCTATCCAGCCAGAAGCCATTTAGGTAGTGAGAATTTTTTTGATGACCTCTGGCTTCATAATTCTTGGTTAGGAAAGGTATTCCACCTCAATTTTTCTTCCGAGGTCGGAGTTAACAGCTAAAGCTAAACTGGACAAGGCATCAACATGACTATTTTTTTCGTAGGAAAGCTGGTAAATTTGAAGTTTCTTGAACTCGGCGACCAAGTCTTAGGCGATATGTAAGTATGCTAACACACATTCATCTTTGGCATTATAGTCTCCTGATATGTGATTAGATACTATCCTTGAATCACAGAAGACTTCAAGTTGATTTGTGACAAGGGATGTGGCCTTCTTCAACCTATCGATGAGTGCTTTGTATTTGACATTTTTATTGTATGCTTCAAAGATAATTCAAATTTATTTCTCGAGAATTGTTTGATATTGAGTTACAAGTATAATCACTCTTGAACCTTTTAAGTTTGAAGCCCGTCTATATAGAATGTTCACTTTGTGAGATGGTTAAACTCTTTGGTTTTGCCTTAGCCAATGCATTCCTCTTTATCGGTCTCTTGCCCTTTTGTGAACTCAACAATAAAATTCGGTAAGACATGTTCTTTGATCACAGTTCTTGGTTGATAGTGGATATTGAACCTTCCTAGTTCCACTAACCATTTGGACATTCATCTGTAGAGGTCGGCCCTTTCGAAGACTACCTTGAGTGGAAATGAGGTAGTAACTACGACTGAGTGGGTTTCAAAATATTGCTTGAATTTTGTGAGGTGCTCACTAGAGAGTAACTAGTTTCTCTAGAGGAAGGTAGCATTTATCTGCGTCCAGTAGCATCTTTGTAGCATAAAAGATTGGGTCTTAGTGACCCTCTTTCTCACACATTAAGGCCGCGCTAACTGCATGGTTGTACACCTCGAGATATAGATAAATTGAATCACCCCGATCTGGGACCGTGAGTAGAGGTGGTCGGCTCAAGTAGATATTAATTTCTTTAAGTCCCTTTAATCGTGCTTTGTTCTAGGCATAACCCTTTTCTTTTTTATGAGATGAAAGAATGGTTGGAACTTCTCAAAGGACTTAGAGATTTAGGGATTGAGTGATGCTAATATTCAAGTTAGATTTTGCACGTCCCTAACTGTTTTAAGTAGTTAGACATTATTGATCGCCATGGTCTAGTCACGATTTGATTCGATCCCCCTTTGGCTAAAAAAGTAGACTACGAACTTCCTAAATTGTACTCCAAATGAGCATTTCACTGAATTGAGCTTCATCCTATAGTATCTAATGACCTCAAATGCTTTTACTAGGTCCTGTAAATGATCGCCTTTACGCTTGCATTTTACGAGCATATCTTCTTTGTAGACCTCTATTATTTCACCCACTTTATATTTAAACATCTTAGTGACCAACCATTGGTAGGTTGCTCATGCATTTTTGAGCCCAAATGGCATGACTGTGTAGAAGAATAAGCCAAGGGTGGTAATGAATTAAGTTTTCTCGTGTCATCTTCCTCGACCGATTGAAATATTGCTAATATTTAATCTTATATACGATTTTGTACATCGGTTCATTGAAGACTGTATTGATCACCTGGTGTTCCTTGGCTGGATTTGCCTTACCATTTCCTCTAGACCCTCCATTTTATTTCTTGCCCCCTTATTGGGGGCATTATCTTTGTCATCATTCTTAATCATTTTTTACCAAACATTATCGTATTGGATGCCAGTCACTACGCCTTCCACTATGGTATAGATCTCAATACTCGACATAAGGCCATTAATAGTACCATCCTATTTCTTCATGAGATACTGGTGCAGCATAGAGTTTATTGGCATGAAAATTTAAATGAATCCACAACCACCTGCTTGGAGAAATTCTCCACTCTATTGTAAGTTTCCCAGTACCACGAGCGTACTCCCTTAAGGTTTCTTAGATTTTCTTCATCATGGTGAGGATTGAGTCCATCCTCTTTGGATAGGAACTACTGGTGATAAATCTTGAGGTGAAAGCCTCTGCGAGATGCTTAAAGCTCGTGACCAATCTGTGTGGTAAATTCTCAAACCACTTTTGTGCAAAATCCCCCTAACTAGAAGGGAATATGCAACACACGAGGGCCTTATTATTGCTTTAGATATTAGTAGTTTATCGATATCAGATAGCATGATTGATTGGATATGTATTCCTATTATAGATTTTAAGTCTATGGGTGGTGAACTTCTAAAGAAGGTTCTGGCTCTTTTCTTGATCTTAGGAAATGATACTTCATATGAATGATAAGGGCTTTCCTAGACAATTTCTTAGTGGATATAACCCCCTAATGAATGGGGTGTTCACCCATCTCACGTTAGATGAGGTTACGAAGATCTTTGCTGCGATGACCTCCTTCCTATTTTTTTCTTTTCGGCGATCTGTTGTGCCTGGAGCGCTCCTAATCGTGTCGTGAACTCCTTCCTTAGCTGTGATTCTTTATCTTCTGATGGCTATGGGTTTAGGCATGCCGTTTGATCCTATCCCCGTGGATATCTTGCTCCATTCTTTCCAAACGATGCTAAATCCGGGTATTTTATTCCTTTTGGTGGAAAATGACATCCTCCAATTGACGAAGTTACCGCGCATAAGCATTCACAAGTTGTAAAATTTGGTTGGATCGAAGATGTTCGTTACAATCCATAATTTATTCTTTCTAGGGATGGTAACGTGATCTATGAGTGTTATAATTCCTATTGGGATGGACCTCACAACTGGCTCTAGGTGTTGGAAGTCCGTTTTGATCATTTTGGTGGTCACCTTTAGATGATAAACATGGGTTGTGTGCGTGAGACATAACTACTCGTTGTCTTTTTTTGGATAAGGAAAGACAATCGATTCCCACAGGAAATTCCTATTGTAGGTGGTAAAATCATACAATTATGAATTCAACAAGAAAGTAAAGATCACAATCACACAATCACACAATACGTACGTGGTTCGCCAATGTGCCTATGTTTATGGGGTGTTGCTCTCTCTTTGTTGATAGTAAATATTACATGCCCTTTTTTCATGGGTGTGGATTACATTTATAATGAATAGAAAAAGATCGAGTCGCGTGGGGCTCCATGGCCTTGGATTTTTGTTATGATTTGATCGGGTGCATTTAATTATGAGATTATCGCTAATCGACATCTCTTTATTCTTACCTTAGAGTTGTGATCGGTTATCAAGGATATCGGACACGTGTCAAGTTTTCATGTCTGGTTAAATAATTCTCCCACACTAACCTTAACGTGTTAATCCATTAAACTCATCTATTCTTAATGTCCCTTTTTATTAATGTATAATCGATTTTCAGTAATGTATACAATCAATTTTGCGAAGTATACATGGATTTCTTTTCTTTTTTTTTCAAAAAAATTATAATTTTACGTGAAATTTTATAATGTGTACACAAATTTGTGTAATATACAAGTGTTAAGCTACCCTAGTGTCCAAAAAATAAGTAAGTGGAATAGAGCCAAATTTTTTTTGCTAATAAATAAACTGAAAAAATCTTATAAAAAACATCATATAACGTAAAAAAGTGAATCGTAGTTTCAAGTATCCATATTTGTTCATTCACGAGAAAGAATAGAATGGTTCAGGTCTAATCCATTATACTCATTTATGCTTATGGTCCCTTTCCATTAATGTATACTCGATTTTCAGTAATGTATACAATCAATTTTGCAAAGTATACATGAATTTCTTTTTATTTTTTTTAAAAATTATAATTTTATGTGGAGTTTTATAATGTGTACACAAATTTTTATAATATACAAGTGTTAACCTACCCTAATGTCCAAAAAATAAGTAAGTGGAATAGAGCCAAAAAAATTTGGCTAATATATAAACAAGAAAAATCCTGTAAAAAATATCGTATAACATAAAAAAGTGAATTGTAGTTTCAAGTCGCCATATTTGTTCAATCATGTGAATGGATAGAATGGTTCAGGGTTAATACACAATATATATATATATATATATATATAGACACATATAAAGACACATAGAGAGGGAGGGAGGGAGAGGGAGAGAGGGATAGATGACAATAATGTTAACGGTGGTGATGCCAAATGTAAGGACATTTTTCTCATGTCCAACATGTTACATTTGTGTATGTCGTAAGCCGCTACATTTGGCACATCTTTACACGATTTCACATGACGACCTCAATCCAAATTCTGAGAATCAAGCATTCATTATCTCCAACATGTGTCTCTCATCTGCCTCAACGACTTCACAATCCATAATTTTAGGCTTGTAATGCAAGTGGTACGCAAGAGAAGTCAAAACAGTGAAACAAGGCACGATAGGGAAGTTCAAGGGAAATTTAGTAATTTTACAGGCACCGTACGAAGGACCAATCAACTGGAAAGTTAAAGAGCTTTCCGCATCAAAGATACTGGAAGAAACGGAATCTCAATCCGAGTAACGGTGAACAAGTTATGGCTCGTTGAAAATGGAGAGAATTCCAAGAAAAAAACGGGGGAAAAATGCTAAGTGTTTAAGTCCCCAAACCAGCGAATTTCTGCGAACCGAGGGCCAAACCGGTTCTCGGTACACCCAAACCAGTTCGGGGTACCTGACGCTGGATAGAGTTCAAGAATTTTAAAACTCTTTTTAGTTTCCCTATATAAACCAACTTCGGGGGATTTTTTTTCAAGACTTTCATAGACGAATTTGAGAGTCCTATCACCTCAAGTCTTCATATTTTTGAGTTCCCAAACTCATATTTCGATTCACATATCATTTTCATATCTTTGTGAATCCTTTTTAGAACCCAAGAACAAAATTTTATTTTTGTTCATCTTTGTGGGGAGATCTTTGCAACCTAGGACTGCATGCTATTGCTGAGGGAGTCTCTACAAAGTTTTATGGCTACGTATCATTGAGGAGTGCTGCGGTTCTTCCTTTGTTGATTGGACTGAGGTTCATATGGGTTCACTACGTGTAAATTCATTGCTGACGACACCGACCGACGCCTGCGGGTATTCGTGTGTCACTGTATTTCATTGTAATCCGTGTAAGCTACGATTTACTTATTATAGTGAAATAAAAGGTTTTGCCCTGCGGGGATTTTTTCTTAAATTTTTGTCGCATGCTTTATTTATGGTTTGACACACACACACACACGTAGTTGTTTGTTTATGGGCTGTTTCTAAATATACTCTAATTAAATAAGGTTTACTTGGAAACTTGCGAGTTATTTTTAATCGGTATCACACAGTCATACGACTTTTCAAATTGGTATCAAAGCCAGTTACGCTAATTTATCGCATGATCTTTGTTATCCGCAAAATTGTTTGATATTGATTTTAAAAAAAATCAAGTTTGTGAAAAATCGCAATTTTTCAATGGAACGTTCATTTAATAAGGTGCCTATTTTTTATGGGAATAATTATGCCTATTGGAAAGCTCGCATGAAATCTTGTTTAAAATCTATTGACGAGCGTGTTTGGTTGCTTTGTGAAAATGGGTGGACTCCTCCCACGGTCATCGTTAATAACATCATTCTTTAAAGCCTGTGTCAGCCATGACTAAAGATGATTATAAAATGTCTAATTTTAATTCACGTGGTTTGAGTGCTCTTTCTGGAGCTGTCACTCCCGACGAGTTTCGCCGAATTATGACGTGCACCACGTCTAAAAAGGCTTTGGATGTTTTGAAATTGACAGATGAGGGTACGAACGCGGTTAAAGAATCTAAGTTACAAAATTTGGCTACCCAATTTGAGACTATCACCATGTCTGAGTCTGAATGGTTTGATGATTTTTATGCATGTTTTTCGGATATTGTTAACACTTGTTTTAATTTGGGTGAGGTGATTGATAACACGTGTGCCGTTAAAAGATTTTGAGATCTCTCCCAAAACGCTTTATTCCTAAAGTCACTGTTTTAAACTCTTTGGGAAATTTGAAATCACTTAAGTTGGAAGAACTTGTAGGAGATCTTCAAACGTATGAGATTGACATGTTTCCCAAAACCGTTAAGGCCAAGGATAGTGGCATTGCTTTAAAGACTCATTGTAAGAAAAAGAAAGAAAAAGTTTGTGAGTTCGATTCCGAGGGAGACTTTGATTTTAATGATATGGCCTCGTTTGCGAATTTTTTTAAAAAGTTTCTCAAAATGAATAAAGAAAATTCTTCCAACAAAAAGATTTTTTTGAGAAAAATAAAAAGAAAGGAAAGGCCAAAGAAAGCGGTGAGAGGGAAAAAGAGAATGACCCCGATGAGGAGTGTGAGGAAGATTTTGAGAACGCGACTTGTTTTGAATGTGGGGGTGTAATACCCCGTATTTTTATGCTATATTTAATTTGGGGATTTATTAAATTTAATGTGACTGTTATTTAATAAAAATCCGAAAATTAATTATGTTATAATTATTAACGTGACTAGAGTTAGTAATTATGGGAAACTTGTTGAATATTACTAATGAGCATAGTAATATATTATATTGGATATATTGAATGTCATAAGTGAATTAAATGACTATTTCAGAAATTTAAGTCGGGACGTGCCCGTGTCACGTCGGGACTAATTGTGTAAAATAAAAAGTGAATATTTTATAAGTTGTCCGTATGGCCGTTTTGAGTGCACTGACGCGTCCGGAAGGGTTGAGATAGTCAGAAAAGTGTACCCGGGGGTTTGGTTCGGGTCTCGGGGTGTTTTTAGGCCTAATTAGTGACCCGGGAGGGCATTTTGGTCTTTTTCCAAAATAGGGTAATTAAACCCACGAATTTTAGCAGCCTTTATCAGCTGGTTAGGTTAGCCATTTAGGGTTAGAACATACAGAACCCTAGGACGGCCATTGGAGAAGAGAGGAGAGACCTTTCTAGGGGATTCAAGGCCAAAACACCTCCGTTTTGCACCGTCGTCACCATCAACGCGTAGATCGCGAGGGGGAGAACGCAACGACACCATAATCCACAGGAAATCAGACTTCTGAAAATCCCAGGTAAGTGTTTAACTTGCGTATTTCGTTAGTGCAATGTTCATATTAGTTTAGGATTAATTAGGAATGTAATCCATGTAGGAAAACCCCAAATTTTGATAGGAAATTGCATGTAGAGAAGATTAAAACCTTATGCTGGAAACTCTTGATGTTATAGATGTATTACCCACGAATTTTGATGTTATATGAGGAAGAAATTATGGAGAAAAACTGAATTGGATAATAGTTATGAAAACTTTAGGGTTCTTGATGTTTAGATGAGATTTTGGATTGTTTAACCATGATTAATGATGTATACACGCATGCTGAACGTTAAAAACATCTGGAATTATGTTAGTATGTTAGTAGTAGACTTTTTGGGTCGATTAGTGTTGGAAAATATGGTTATTGATGAAGAATTTTGATGAATCCCGTAACTGCAATTCTGCAGAATTTTTACCCAGACCTGCTTGATCGATCGATCGAACATAGAGCATCGATCGATCGAAGGTTCGATCGATCGAGCCCCAAGCTTCGATCGATCGACCCCTCCTGGCAGACTCCTATTTCCCTTGTTTAATTAGTTAAATTAAGTTTATCGTGAAATAATCATTAGGCATCTTAAATAAAAGGATTTAGGAGACATTGAGGACCAGTAGGTTATATGAATAATTAATGGGACCTTTAATCTTCAACGAGAATGCTATTTATGGGATATTTACTTTAGGTTGGTAGTTTTATGAATTTAAAAGGGTGAGGTGCGTAAGAGAGTTACGTTGGAACCTAATAAAGACACTTACTGAAATTTAGATTTGTGAGGATATAGCCCACGAGTGTTAGGTAATAAGTGAGAAAACCCTTCGAGTTAAGGTTAAGAACAAAACCTTATACGTATTTCTATAAATGTGAAATTTAGTATAAATGGTATAATTATGGGTAATGTGAAGAACCTATGTTAATAGGATATAGTGGTATATTTATATGATTGTGTGTACATATGTTATATGCATGTGAAAATCATACCCACGCTACTTACTATCCCTGAGGTTTCCGCGCTGGGACAAGTCTTATCTCGATGGGACCTTTATGTGGGATATTGACTTGTACCCTAGAAGATAGATGTCCTTGGTACAGGCTATCGACGTGATAGTTCAGACGGTCCTAAGAGACGCCGGTATGTTCCATCCTCTTAGAGACTTGGAATCTATTCTTCGCCTCAATATTGTTTGTGTATGTATTGTTAATAAATTTCGAGAGTGATTCCAAATGTATTCCCCTTAATATGAGTGATATGGGGCTTTGGATAGTAGAGTATGCCCGCACCATAATTTAGTTGGGGTGCTGTTATAATATATATTATACGAGTAGTTAATATATATATATATGAAATTCTGAAATTTGGAACTGCCTACCATGATTTGATATGTAGGACATGGTTGATGACTAAATATTGTAAATACTTGTTTTTAGAAAGCAGAGTATGCCTACACCATAGTTTATATGTTGGTGCAGTTAGAATATATATATATAAATTATACGAGTACCTTATATATATATCTGGATAGAGGAATTTAAACTATTGCTGTAACGTAGTAAGTGAGGAATAATTCTGAACTAAATTATTAAATACTTGTTTCGAAAAAGTATAAGATGTCACTGTAAAACTTTATGGATTTTATAAAGTTAAAATGGAGGACTTTGATTACTGTTTGGAACATTCTTTTAAAAATGGAGTCGTGAATTATAAATCTTGCGAGTAATCTAAGTTAAGTTAAATCTTTTAGAAAGACTAATGCGTTAAATGATAAGAAACCGTGGGGAAGGTTAGTGCGATAGGTGTGCACATTAGAAGAGAGGTGAGTATTTTCTCAAGAGAGTGACGTGCTAATATGTTATTGCATTGGCCTGTATCATTTTAAATACTTGCTAAACGTATTTTAAAATCAAACACACTTTCGGGCTCTGACCCGTTTCTTTTTCTCTCTCTCTCTCTCTTGTATATATATGTATATTTTCAGGTGCCCAGCCACAGGGGCGTCTTGCTTAGGATCCCTTGAGAGGAACGTGCTGCAGCTTAGGTGGGAGTTGCAGGTCACTTGAGTAGACGACTTCTTTTATTGACTCCACTTCTAGTACTCTCATTTATTTGGCACGTGTCGCCCTTTCCATTATTTATTTGTTATCAGGACATTTATATTTCAGTCATTCCAGTATTGTTTCTTTGGGATTTATTCAGTATGGACTTTTGATTTTAGTTTTCATATGTTGGCATTCGATTGACGAATGTATTGTATTATTTGGCTTATCGTGGTGTGATTCTTAATCGTAGAAATGTTGTTTTAATTAAATAAATCTTTTTCTTTAATTAAAATTTGGAAGTTTGTATAAAAAAAAATGTTTTTGATACTTAGCTTAAATATTTAGGGTGTTAAATTGGAAAATTTATTTTTATCGACAGTGATGCTGAGAATGAACCAACTGTTAACCTTGATTTAATTTAATAAAGGAGTGATCGCCCGGTATTTAATTAGGCGGGGTGTCACAGGTGGTATCAGAGCATCAGGTTCTAGTGTCTTTTAGGATCTGTGCGTCTTATTATGCTTTCAGCGCTGCTTTCTTTGATATATAGCCCTAATACTAGGAATGTTGTGTTCATCTCTATACATTGGGAATTCGTTCTTCTGCGATCTGTTTATTTGAATGATGAACTCATCCAAATTCATTTAAAATTTTCAGATGGACCGTCGTGAAGAACTAGCTAAAACGGCTGAGGGAGTCAACGAGCAAGATCGACTCACACCTCAGGTAACCCCAGAGAGAGTATCAACCGCCGAGTTAGCAGGCATCGTAGCACAAGCAGTCACCACTGCAATTTTGCAATACCAAGAACGCAACATGCAACTTAGAGAAGGCAAAAGACCTAGAAAGGTTAGCCAAATGCATGTGACCAAAGCTGACAAATGTGCGAATACTTCGAAATTGCGACAGCAAACTACCCAAGACCGGGTAAATTCTAGTCAACAACGTGGTAAGAAAAAGCAGTTTCGAAAGAGGAATAAAGCACCAAGTCAGCAAGGCCGACACCAATAGCAGCAAGGTCAGAGGGGGAGTAACTTCAAAGGCAAATGTTTTGTGTGTGGCACGCATGGCCATAAACGCCAAGATTGCCCAAAGGGTGTTAGAACCTCACAGCCACAATGCGTCCGTACGAAGCCACAGAGGCCACTTTTTCCAGTCGCCCTCCAAGCACCAACTCAGGTACCAGACCTACCAACCTTTCTAGTAGCTACACTGCAGCAGGGGCAGTTACAGTACATGCATATCTATAATGTCCACCAGGCAACAGCCCCACAGGCACCAACCGCGATTTGGGGTATGTTTTCTATCCATGGAACTGTAGGTCGAATTCTATTTGTTACTGAGGGAAAACGCATTATTTTATAGCTACATATTTTACGAAGTCCTTAGGGTTGTTAGCTACAGCAGAGAGCACCGTGACGTGTGTCGACTCACCACTGGGGAGTGGGTCACTTATATTCTTTATATGCCAGGGAGTAGGGGTAGAGATGGGTAGCTTGGTATTGCCTGCAGACATGCTAGTCTTAGACATGCACGAGCATGATGTGATTATTGGTATGGATTGGCTCGCAGCTTATAGAGCCATGATTGATTGCTTCGGTGGAAGCATTGTTTTTGCCATTCCGGGGCAAGAGATGTTTATAGTGGCGATGCCTCGCCCAGAGGGAGGTTCGACCGCTCATTTATATTACATAGAGGAGGATACCTTTAAGGAGGTTGTGATTCCTTTGGATTCGATCCCAGTTGTTAGGGAGTATTCCGATGTGTTTCAGGAGATACCAGGCCTACCGCTCAGTCGTGAGATAGACTTCGTTATAGATTTATTGCCGGATACGAGACCTATAGCACGCGCACCGTACCGTATGGCTCCGCCAGAGATGCGAGAGCTACGAGATCAGATAGAGCAGCTATTAGGTTAGGGATTCATTCGTAGGAGTACCTCACCTTGGGGCGCTCCAGTCTTGTTTGTAAAGAAGAGAGATGGTTCACTAAGATTGTGTGTGGACTACCGAGAATTGAACAAGGTTACGATACGGAATAAGTATCCGTTGCCTCGAATCGATGATCTATTCGACCAGTTGAGGGGAGCAACTTTCTTTTCGAAGATAGATCTGAGGTCGGGGTACCATCAGTTACGGATTAGAGAGCAGGATGTTTCAAAGACTGCCTTCTTATCGAGATATGGGTCCTATGAGTTCAGGGTGATGCCGTTCGGGCTCACAAATGCCCCACACGTTTTCATGGAATTGATGAACCGAGTATTCAAAGAGTTCTTGGATCAGTTCGTCATCGTCTTCATAGATGATATCTTGAGATATTCACACTCCGAGGAGGAGCATGCCGAGCACTTGAGGCAGGTTCTTCAGACTCTACGAGAGCATCAGTTGTATGCTAAGTACGAGAAGTGTGGATTCTGGTTGCGAGAGGTACAATTCTTGGGCCATGTTGTTTCTGAGCAGGGGATAGCAGTTGACCCGAGCAAAGTGTCAGCGGTGAGGGAGTGGGGACAGCCCACGACACCGACGGAAGTGCGTAGTTTCTTGGGGTTAGCCGGATACTACAGGAGATTCATTCGGGGATTCTCCAAAATAGCGGGTCCATTGACGAATCTGACTCGCAAGGGGGTACCATATGTTTGGAATGACGCTTGTTAGTTGGCTTTCGACGAGCTGAAGGACAAGATTACTTCAGCACCAGTCCTTACTTTACCGAAGCCGGGTGTAGAGTACCTGGTTTACACCGATGCGTCCTTACGGGGACTTGGGGGAGTACTTCAGCAGGAAAAGAAGGCTATAGCTTTTGCTTCCCGCAAGCTTAAGCTGCATGAGAAGAATTACCCCACCCACGACCTGGAGTTAACAGCGGTCGTCTTTGCATTGAGAATTTGGAGGCACTACTTATTGGGCGAGAAATTCCGTTTGTTCACAGACCATAAGTCACTGCAGTAACTGTTCACTCAGCGAGAGCTGAATATGCGTCAGCGCAGGTGGTTAGAGTTTGTGAAAGATTACCAGTTCGATATACAGTATCATCCGGGGAAAGCCAACGTAGTTGCTGATGCGTTGAGCTGTAGACCGGTAGGCGATGTAGCGGACATATGGAAAGTAAAGTGGAAGGAGTTGGGTCACCAGGACGCAGTAGCACGTTCTTTCATATCCGTGATGACAGTCACACCCGAGATTGTTACGAGGGTGATACAGGCACAGACCACAGATCCGTTTTGTCAGGAGCAGATTGTGCGACTTCTAGCCGAGGGTGCTGAGTCCTATTTTGTTAGTTCTGATGAAGGTTTACGATTTAATGGGAGATTAGTGGTTCCAGAAGGAGCGGAGTTACGTCATGAAGTGATGACTCATTCTCACGGGTCCCGATTTGCAGTACATCCGGGAGGTGATAAAATGTACCAGGACATAAGACGACAATACTAGTGGAGCGGGATGAAGAAGGACATTACTGAGTTTGTGTCCAAGTGTTCTACCTGCCAGCTGGTGAAGGTGGACCACCCGAAACCGTCAGGATTACTTCAGTCGTTGGAAGTACCCGCGTGGAAGTGGTAAAGTATTTCCATGAATTTCATTACAGGGTTGCCTACATCACAGCGAGGCCACGATTCCATCTGGGTGATTGTAGACCGTTTGACCAAGGTGGCTCATTTTCTGCCAGTGAGGACAGATTATACCATGGGTCAGTATGCCCAGTTGTTCATCGCTGAGATTGTCAGATTACATGGGGTGCCCCTGAATAGTGTGTCTGATAGAGACAAGATTTTTGTGTCACATTTCTGGGAAAGCTTTCAGGAGGCTATGGGTACAGAGTTGAGACTGAGTTCAGCTTACCACCCATAGACAGATGGACAGACAGAGCGTACTAATTAGATATTGGAAGATATGCTACGCATGTGCGTTCTCGATTTCGGAGGAGGTTGGGAGCCACACCTCCCACTGGTAGAGATTGCTTATAATAACTCCTATCAGTTTACGATTGGCATGGCTCCATTTGAGGCATTGTATGGCAGGCCTTGTCGTTCTCCAACTTGTTGGCTCGAGGTGGGGGGACAACAAGTTGCTAGGACCAGAAGTGATTCAGGAGACCTCCGCGAGGATTGAGATGATAAGGAGTCGTATTCGGGTAGCCGAAGACAGGCAGAAGAGCTACGCCGATGCGAAACGGTTCTTCCGGGAGTTTAATGTGGGAGATAAAATGTTGTTGCGTGTATCTCCTATGAAGGGAGTGATGAGGTTCGGGAAGAAGGGGAAGTTGGCTCCGAGGTACGTAGGACCATTTCCCATCATCGAGAGGATTGGGCCAGTAGCATACAGGTTGGGATTGCCAGATCATTTACATCGTATCCATGATGTATTCCACATCTCGTCATTGAGACGATATCTTCGGGATGATATGGCCCATACTCACATTGCGATAGATGAGATAGACTTACAGTCTGATAGCTCTTACGAGGAGAGACCAGTGGCTATTCTAGACTATAGTGAGAGGAGATTGAAGTCGAAAGTAGTTCCACTTGTGCGAGTCCAGTGGGAGCATCATAATGTGAAGGAATCTACTTGGGAGCGTGAGGCAGATATGCGCGAGAGATACCCAAAGTTGTTTTTACGAGGTATGCCTTATTTTCCGAATTTTGGGACGAAATTCCGTTATTAGGGGGGAAGTATGTAATACCCCATATTTTTATGCTATATTTAATTTGGGAATTTATTAAATTTAATGTGACTGTTATTTAATAAAAATCCGGAAATTAATTATGTTATAATTATCAACGTGACTAGAGTTAGTAATTATGGGAAACTTGTTGAATATTACTAATGATCATAGTAATATATTATATTGGTTATATTGATTGTCATAAGTGAATTAAATGACTATTTCGAAAATTTAAGTCGGGACGTGCCCGTGTCACGTCGGGACTAATTGTAGTAAATACAAAGTGAATATTTTATAATTTGTCCATATGGTCGTTTTGAGTCTGCCAACGCGTCCGGAAGGGTTGAGATAGTCAGAAAAGTGTACCCGGGGGTTTGGTTCGGGTCTCGGGGTGTTTTTAGGCCTAATTAGTGACCCGGGAGGGCATTTTGGTCTTTTTCCAAAATAGGGTAATTAAACCCACGAATTTTAGCAGCCTTTATCAGTTGGTTAGGTTAGCCATTTAGGTTTAGAACATACAAAACCCTAGGACGGCCATTGGAGAAGAGAGGAGAGACCTTTCTAGGAGATTCAAGGCCAAAACACCTCCGTTTGCACCACCGTCACCACCAACGCGTAGATCGCGAGGAGGAGAACGCAACCACACCATAATCCACAGGAAATCAGACTTCTGAAAATCCCAGGTAAGTGTTTAACTTGCGTATTTCGTTAGTGCAATGTTCATATTAGTTTAGGATTAATTAGGAATGTAATCCATGTAAGAAAACCCCAAATTTTGATAGGAAATTGCATGTAGAGAAGATTAAAACCTTATGCTGGAAACTCTTGATGTTATAGATGTATTACCCACGAATTTTGATGTTATATGAGGAAGAAATTATGGAGAAAAACTGAATTGGATAATAGTTATGAAATCTTTAGGGTTCTTGATGTTTAGATGAGATTTTGGATTGTTTAACCATGATTAATGATGTATACACGCATGCTGAACGTTAAAAACATCTGGAATTATGTTAGTATGTTAGTAGTAGACTTTTTGGGTCGATTAGTGTTGGAAAATATGGTTATTGATGAAGAATTTTGATGAATCCCGTAACTGCAATTCTGCAGAATTTTTACCCAGACCTGCTTGATCGATCGATCGAACATAGAGCATCGATCGATCGAAGGTTCGATCGATCGAGCCCCAAGATTCGATCGATCGACCCCTCCTGGCAGACTCCTATTTCCCTTGTTTAATTAGTTAAATTAAGTTTATCGTGAAATAATCTTTGGGCATCTTAAATAAAAGGATTTAGGAGACATTGAGGACCAGTAGGGTATATGAATAATTAATGGGACCTTTAATCTTCAACGAGAATGCTATTTATGGGATATTTACTTTAGGTTGGTAGTTTTATGAATTTAAAAGGGTGAGGTGCGTAAGAGAGTTACGTTGGAACCTAATAAAGACACTTACTGAAATTTAGATTTGTGAGGATATAGCCCACGAGTGTTAGGTAATAAGTGAGAAAACCCTTCGAGTTAAGGTTAGGAACAAAACCTTATACGTATTTCTATAAATGTGAAATTTAGTATAAATGGTATAATTATGGGTAATGTGAAGAACCTATGTTAATAGGATATAGTGGTATATTTATATGATTGTGTGTACATATGTTATATGCATGTGAAAATCATACCCATGCTACTTACTATCCCTGAGGTTTCCGCGCTGGGACAAGTCTTATCTCGATGGGACCTTTATGGGGGATATTGACTTGTACCCTAGAAGATAGATGTACTTGGTACAGGCTATCGACGTGATAGTTCAGACGGTCCTAAGAGACGCCGGCATGTGCCATCCTCTTAGAGACTTGGAATCTATTCTTCGCCTCAATATTGTTTGTGTATGTACTGTTAATACATTTCGAGAGTGATTCCGAATGTATTCCCCTTAATATGAGTGATATGGGGCTTTGGATAGTAGAGTATGCCCGCACCATAATTTAGTTGGGGTGCTGTTATAATATATATTATACGAGTAGTTAATATATATATATGAAATTCTGAAATTTGGAACTGCCTACCATGATTTGATATGTAGGACATGGTTGATGACTAAAAATTGTAAATACTTGTTTTTAGAAAGCAGAGTATGCCTACACCATAGTTTATATGTTGGTGCAGTTAGAATATATATATATAAATTATACGAGTACCTTATATATATATCTGGATAGAGGAATTTAAACTATTGCTGTAACGTAGTAAGTGAGGAATAATTCCGAACTAAATTATTAAATACTTGTTTTGAAAAAGTATAAGATGTCACTGTAAAACTTTATGGATTTTATAAAGTTAAAATGGAAGACTTTGATTACTGTTTGGAACATTCTTTTAAAAATGGAGTCGTGAATTATAAATCTTGCGAGTAATCTAAGTTAAGTTAAATCTTTTAGAAAGACTAGTGCGTTAAATGATAAGAAACCGTGGGGAAGGTTAGTGCGATAGGTGTGCACATTAGAAGAGAGGTGAGTATTTTCTCAAGAGAGTGACATGCTAATATGTTATTGCATTGGCCTGTATCATTTTAAATACTTGCTAAACGTATTTTAAAATCAAACACACTTTCGGGCTCTGACCCGTTTCTTTTTCTCTCTCTCTCTCTTGTATATATATGTATATTTTCAGGTGCCCAGCCACAGGGGAGTCTTGCTTAGGATCCCTTGAGAGGAACGTGCTGCAGCTTAGGTGGGAGTTGCAGGTCACTTGAGTAGACGGCTTCTTTTATTGACTCCACTTCTAGTACTCTCATTTATTGGGCACGTGTCGCCCTTTCCATTATTTATTTGTTATCAGGACATTTATATTTCAGTCATTCCAGTATTGTTTCTTTGGGATTTATTCAGTATGGACTTGTGATTTTAGTTTTCATATGTTGGCATTCGATTGACGAATGTATTGTATTATTTGGCTTATCGTTGTGTGATTCTTAATCGTAGAAATGTTGTTTTAATTAAATAAATCTTTTTCTTTAATTAAAATTTGGAAGTCTGTATAAAAAAAAAATGTTTTTGATACTTAGCTTAATTATTTAGGGTGTTAAATTGAAAATTTATTTTTATCGACAGTGATGCTGAGAATGAACCAACTATTAACCTTGATTTAATTTAATAAAGGAGTGATCGCCCGGTATTTAATTAGGCGGGGTGTCACAGGGGGTAAAGGGCATAAGTCGTTTGAGTGTCCTACGTGGCTTAGAAAGAAAGGGAAGAAAGTAGCCATGTCTGCCACACTTAGTGATAGTGAGGGAGATGAGTCCGATAAAGGTTTAGCACATGGGATGGTTGTCGCTTTTTCTAGTCGTGTGAGCACACCCACTTTGTCTCACAAGAGCGCACACGAGAGCGATGATATAGTGATTTGTGTTCTTCGAGTGAGGGAGAAAGCGAGGAGGAGAGTGAATATGAAAGTGAGCTCCAAAAAGCGTTTAGAGATTTTTACACCGAGACCTTGAAAACAAAGAAGTATAATAGGGATTTAGGTCGTCTGGTTTTAGATTTGGAGAAAGAGAAGGAGGTTTTAAGAAAGGAGATGTGTGATTTGACCAACACGTTGTCTAGTCTGATGACACGTGTATCCCAACTAGAGAGTGATCTCGAACGTGACAGGGAGGTCAAAGTGTATTTTGTGAACGCACCTATGAAGGTTGAAAAGGTGGTTCATAAGGATAAAGGTGAGACGTTAGGAATAAGTCATGATGGTGCTTATACTTCCCAATTAGAACCCGAGCCAGTTTCCACTTTAGTGTTTAATTTACATGAGTCTCACCCTAACCCACCTAGGCGTCCCATTCCTATTAGGAGAGTGCATCCTAGAGTTTTTGAGAGAGGTGTTCCTAGGCCTATTTATGTTTGCTCACATTGTAAGAGGAGAGGGCACCTTAGGGAATTTTGTTTTAAGTTGGGTTATGTGTCACGTTTTGCTTCTACACGTGTTTCTGACACACATGCACCCACACATGATACTTTACATGCTCCCGGAGACTACATGAGAGAGTTTGCACATTTAGGTGAGCAAGTTAAGTTTTTAGTCAAAACTTCACAAGATTTGATAGAGGTTATTCTTAAGTTGTCACCACCTTTGGAAAACCCCTACGCACATAATTTTTTAGGTTTGACTTGTTTACTAGCATAGAATGTTTTCCATGATAACATTATTTGCCTATTGCTGGTATGTATCTTTTTTGTATTAGATTTTTGTTTTTGAAATTTTTTAAAAAATACAAAAAGATTTTAGTTTGATAAATTTTTTGAAAAAAATCCAAAAAGGATTTTTATATTTTGTTTGCACCGTTTATGGATGGACACTTAGGATGACCAAGTCACAACATCATTCCATTTTTCGCGTGACTATTTGATAGTGTTTTGAGACAATAGGTGAATTCATCCCTGTGCTTTATAATATTTGGAGTCATTAAGGTGTAATTAAGTGTTACTTCTTACATGTTTGACTCATAATTTCCTTTATTGCACACATGCACGGATTTGTTTGATTATTGTGCTTGTATTATCACATGTTGGTTGGGTGTTTTCACTTCAATCTTGTCCTTAAAACGAACCAAGCACAATAAATTTTGATGAGGAAATTGTGCATATAAGAACCGTTTTGTGAGTTTGTGTGCTTTGTTTGAAAAAGGGGAAGGGCTGCGAAAGGTTCATTTTGCCTTTGCAAATACTAAGCCACCGCTAAATTGGACCTAAAAAATGGAAGAATTTTATTATCTGGGGTCCAAAGAGGTTTAAAAAAGCCCAAAAAATTCAAAGGTAATAAAAAGAAATTCATGCCAAATATGGGACAATTAGGTTTTTGCACCAATTCTCCAATGTTAGAGAATTTAGATTACCTCTAAAAGAAAATATATATGAGGGAGTTTGGTTGGAGATTATATAACGGGTTTGCACGTCCTTGAAATTCTTGAGAATGCGCTATATAGTTTTGGACGTTATTGGTATGGAAATCACTTTAACTTTGATTTGTTGATTTACATAAGATGATGTCATTTAAATTCAACAAATTTTTACACCTAAGGATACTTTTGATGCTCATTCTTTATGGGTACACATATGCATCGTGCACATATGATTGATTGAGTTGATTTACCTATCGAATGTGTTCACACCCATTCATTCCACTTACATGATTTGATTGTTTTTGTTTAATTCCATGGTGTGATTTTTGTATCATATTTTTCAAATTGGTATCTTATTTTTGTATGAAAAAATTTGAAAAATAAAAAATAGTTTCTGAAGATTTTTTTAGTATCTCTTTGCAAGAGCGCATTTTCCATCTGATTGATGTTTTGTTTTGAATACTGTGACACCCCGACTTTGCTTGTTTGATTTTTTCTTCTTCTTATCTGTCTATTTGGGGACATCATAAAAAGGGGGTGAAGAATTATAATATTATGGGGGAGTTTTTGAGATTTGAGATTTGTCATATGCTGTCATTGTAAATTGGTATCTATGTTTATCTCATTTCAAGCTCGATATGTCACTTGGTATTTGCTTTATCTCATGTGTGTAGGTACTACATTGATGTTCACTGAATTTCACACCCTGATGAGCACACCCTAATGAGAAAATCTTTGAGATTTTGAAAATTTGAAGATGATCAAACGATGAAGACTTTTTCATTTGTATCTTTCCAGTTTTGGGTTCATGGGAGGGTAGATTTGTATAGGCAATTTTTCTATTTGGTAGTTCGGATTTTTTATGTATGTACCGGCATAGACATAGGGGGAGATTTGTAAGGACGTTTTTCTCATGTCCAACATGTTACATTTGTGTGTGTCGTACGCCGCTACATCTGGCATGTCTCTAGACGATCTCACATGACGGCCTCAATCCAATTTTCGGGAATCAAGCATTAATTATCTCCAACATGTGTCTCTCATCTGCCTCAACGACTTCACGTTCCATGATTTTAGGCTCGTAATGCAAGTGGTACGTAAGAGAAGTCAAAACAATAAAACATGGCATGATAGAGAAGTTCAAGGGTAATTTGGTAATTTTATAGCCACTGTTCGGAGGACCGATCAACTGGAAAGTTGAAGAGCTTGCCGCAACAAAGATACTGGAAGAAACGACACCTCAATCCGAGCAACGATTAACAAGTTATGGCCCATTGAAAATGGAGAGAATTCCAAGAAAAAGACTTGGGAAAAATGCTAAGTGTTTAAGTCCCCAAACCAGCGAATTTCTGTGAACCGAGGGCCAAACTGGTTCTCGGTACACCCGAACCGGTTCGGGATACCTGACGCTGGATAGAGTTCAAGATTTTTAAAACTCTTTTTGGTTTCCCTATATAAACCAACTTCGGGGGAATTGTTTTTCAAGACTTGCATAGACGAATTTGAGAGTCCTATCACCTCAAGTCTTCATATTTTTGAGTTCCCAAACTCATATTTTGATTCACATATCATTGTCATATCTTTGTGAATCCTATTTGAAACCCAAGAACACAAATTTTTTTTTGTTCATCTTTGTGGGGAGATCTTTGCAACCGAGGACTACTTGTTATTGCTAAGGGAGTCTCTACAAAGTTTTATGGCTGCGTGTCATTGAGGAGTGCTGCAGTTCTTCCTTTGTTGATTGGACTGAGGTTCATGTGGGTTCGCTGCGTGTGGATTCATTATTTACGACACCGATCGACATCTGCGGATATTCGTGTGTCACTGTATTTCATTATAATCCGTGTAAGTTGCGATTTACTTATTATAGTGAAATAAAAGGTTTTGCCGTGCGCGGATTTTTCCTTAAATTTGTGTCGCATGCTTTATTTATGGTTTGACAAACACACACACACACACACACACACGTAGTTGTTTATTTATGGGTTGTTTCTAAATACACTCTAATTAAATAATGTTTACTTGGAAACTTGCGAGTTATTTTTAATCGGTATCACACAGTCATACGAGTTTTCACCAAAGGTGGTATGTAGGAGGGGGTTTAGCAAAATGTTCTGCAGTCATTTGTTAGGAGAAAATAATATATCACCATTTTCATTCTCCAAGAATTCCCATGCTGATTCAATCTCCTTATTCTATGTTTGTTGGTAGAAAAATAATGTCCACTGTTTTGAGAAATTATGGTTAGGAGGAACATTGATGCGATATGCAAGAATCTAGAGGGTTGTTGGTTCAAAGTTATCTTGACAATTGAAATCTAGCCCCTTATCTGGGACATGCTTCATTTATGGATTTCATAATGTTGTCAATGATCATGATTGCTAACTTGAGAATTGGAAACAAAAATGGGGTTGATCCATTATTATTTGTAAGGACATTTTTCTCATGTCCGAAATGTTTCATTTATTTATGTCGTACGCCGCTACATTTGGCACGTCACCTCACGATCTCACATGACGGCCTCTATCCGAATTTCGGGAATCAAGCATGCATTATCTCCACTAATATGTCCCTCATCTGCATCAACGACTTCACGTTCCTTGATTGTAGGCTCGTAATGCAAGTGGAACGCAAGAGAAGTCAAATCAGTGAAACACGGCATGATAGGGATGTTCAAGGGCATATTGGTAATTTTACAGCCACCGTCCAGAGGACCGGTCAACTGGAAAGTTGAAGAGCATGCCGCAATAAAGATACTCGAAGAAACGGCACCTCAATCCGAGCTACGGTGAACAAGTTATGGCCCGTTGAAAATGGAGATATGTTCATTGAAAAGTCTGGAAATTTTTCTAAGTGTTTAAAGCCTTTTTCCAGCACACTTTCCCGAACCCAGACCCAAACCGGTTCGGGGGGGCGAACCGGTTTGCATGGGTACCCGAACCGGTTTGGGGTACCTGTACGCTGGATAGAATTTCAGCATTTTAAGATCATGGGTCTCTTCATGTATTTCCCTATAAATACCAACTTCGGGAGAGTTGTTTTGCAAGACTTTAGGAGACGAATTTGAGAGTCCAAATACACCTAGTCTTCATATTTTTGAGTCCCAAGACTCTTGTTTTGATTCACACATCCTTGCCAAATATTTTGTGAATCCTTTTGCAACCCAAGAACACAACTTTGGTTTGTTCAACCCTTGTGGAGGAGACCGTTCTTCTTCTTCTTCTTCATTGCAGCCCTACTGGAAAGGGATAATTCCAGCCGCGACTACAGAATCCGATACCCGAGGGTAATTCTTAGTCAACTAGTATTTTCATTGTAATCCGATTGTAAGCCGTTTTCTTACAAATTATAGTGAAAATAAATGGTTTTGCCCCTGAGGGGTATTTTTCCTTAATTGCATGTGTTTGAATGTTCTTGCGTAGATTATCAATTTATTCAATCACATACTGCTGCATGTTTAGGGTTTGTTTGTGTTAAAAGGGTTTTATATATAACTTGATCATTTGAACGCGAGCACACACAGTCTTCAAATTGGTATCAGAGCAGGTTACGCTAATCTATCGCGTATTCCTATTTTCAACAAAATTTTTCTAAGATATCAATTTTCTGAAAAAATTGATTTTTGAAAAAGTGCGTGTTCAAATGGAGAAGTCATATTATAAAATGCATGTTTTTGACGGAACAAATTATGCTTATTGGAAAGCCCATATGAGGTCGGCTTTAAAAGCCATTGATGAACGTGTCTGGAGTTTGGTTGAACGAGGGTGGACTCCTCCCACCGTGACTGTTGATAATGTGACCAACTTGAAACCTGACATTTCTTGGACTGATGAAGAAATTAAATGGTCATCTTTTAATTCTAAGGGTCTAAGTGCAATTTCTGGGTCTGTCACACCTGATGAGTTCAAACGCATAATGACGTGTACCACGTCAAAAGAGGCATGGGATGCTTTACAACTCACCCATGAAGGAACTAATGCTATGAAAGAGTTTAAGTTGCAAAACTTGACAACTCAATTTGAAACAATAACCATGCATGATTCTGAATGCTTTGATGAATTTTATCTTAGACTTTCTGACATTGTGAATACTAGTTTTAATCTTGGTGAACATATTCCGAATGCTAGAGTTGTTAAAAAGATTCTTCGTTCTTTGCCTAAGCGTTTTATCCCTAAAGTCACTGTGCTAAATTCTATGGGTAATTTAAATACGCTAAAATTGGAAGAACTTGTAGGAGATTTGCAAACTTATGAAATTGATATGTTCCCTAAAAATGATAAATCTAAAGATAAGGTAATTGCTCTTAAAGCCCAAGAGAAAAGGAGTGAGGGGTCAGCTAGAAAGAGGGTAGAGTCATCTAGAAAGAAAGAGACTGACACGTCAAATTCTGAGTGCGATTTTGACTTAGATGATTTGGCTCTTTTCGTAAAAAATTTCAAGAGGATTCTCAAATTTAAGAAAAATGGCAATTTTAAAGATAAAGAAATTTGAGAAAAATAAGTTTGAAAAGAAAAATGAAAAAGTTTCCAAAAATCCTCCTCTGAAAGAAAGTGAGAGATGTTTTGAGTGTGATGGTAGGGGTCATAGAGCTTTTGAGTGTGCCAATCGTCTGAATAGAGAGAAAGGGAAAGTTGTTTTTAATGCTACCCTTAGTGACGACAGTGAGGTCGAGATGGTGGATTCTGGAGATGAGTCACCGCATGAGTGTAACTTCACCGCATTCATGGCCAGCCAGGTGAGCACTCCTAGTTCTCCTCATGACGTTGAGGATGATGCTTCACAGGGACACCTCGACAGTGAGATCGATGTGAGTGAGGGGGAGGATGACACAAGTGAGAGCGAGAGTGATATACAACGCGCCTATGCTGAGTTATATTCTGAGTCATTTAAAACTAAAAAGCGTAACAAAGCGTTAGTTCTTAAGATCAACTGCTTAGAGGAAGATTTAAATAAAGCAAGGGAAAGAGAGTTCTCCACTTGCACCGCCCTGAGAGAGAGAGATTCTACTTGTGTCGAGAATGAGAATTTGTTTAGAGAGAGAGAGAGTGTTTTAGAGAAAGAGAGAGGGGACTTGATTAAGCAAGTGGCTAGTCTTACGAGTCAGCTCTATTCCTCCGTGGAGACTCGGAAGAAACTTGAAGCCCTTGTTTCCCAGCTGACTCATGATCTTGAGAAAGCACGGGAAGTCAAGGTACAAATCGAGGACAGATCTGGGAAGATGGGAAAGATGCTCCTCGGCCCCGCTTTAGGTTTTGGTGATTGTCAAGGAATTGGATATGATGGTGCCTCCACGTCCCAAATTGCACCTGGACCAGTTCCTGAGTTTACTACAACTCCTTATGGTCACCGTCAAAAACCTCGAAGGAGATTTTGACCAAGAAAAGCAAACCAAGGTCCGCCTTTGACTGTGCTCTTTTATACTTATTGCAAAAGAAAAGGTCACCTTAGGGAATCTTGCTATATTATGGGTCGAACACGACGTACTACTGCTCCACCACGTCATACTGATAAATTTTCTAGTCTGAAAGAGCGAGTTGAGTTCTTAGCTGCCACGACTCAGAGTTTGATGAAAGAATTCCGACGGATGTCTTCGCCGTTAGTGAATGCTTCTCACATTCCAGCTAAAACCAACAACAACAAAGGCAAACAAAAGGTCATCTCGACTTGGGTACCTAAGAAAGATAAAAAGGCTTTTGTTATTCATGTTGCTCTCAAAGCACATAATACCTCTCAATGGTATTTTGATAGTGGGTGCTCCAGACACATGACAGGTGATGCCTCATTTTTTACTACTCTTGAGGACTATCAAGATGGAAGAGTCACCTTTGGAGATGGGAGTAAGTATAGCATTATAGGACGAGGTACTATCGAGTTACCTGGTTTTCCTAAGCTAGAAAATGTTTTGTACGTCAAAGGTTTGAAAGCAAACCTTCTCAGCATTATCCAGCTGTGCGACACTGACCTTGCAGTCAAGTTTGACCGGGACGCGTGTAAAGTCTACAATCAAACCAGTAAACTATTGATGCAAGGGGTGAGGACCGAGGATAATTGCTATGGGACTGAGCCCACATCCTCACTTGTCTGCAACAGCGCCACGATCACTCCTATGGATCTGTGGCACCAACGTCTAGGTCACGTGAACGTTAGAGATCTTGATCGTTTATCTAAAAAGGACCTTGTACATGGCTTACCATCTTTTGGAAAGTCAACTTCAACCGTTTGTGGACCCTGTCAGTTGGGAAAATAAATTCGTAGTCCTCATAGGAAGTTGCAGTCCATTACCACCTCTCGTGTTCTGGAGTTGATTCACATGGATCTTATGGATCCCACTCGTACTGAGAGTCTAGGTGGTAAGAGGTACATCCTCGTGATGGTAGATGATTTCTCCAGGTACTCCATTGTAGGTTTTCTGAGAGAGAAATCCGATGCTGTTGATTTCTTAACGACTAAGTGCCGTGTCCTTCAAAATCAACACGGTGTCACTATTAACAGAATACGTAGTGACAACGGCACTGAATTTAAGGAAGCAAAGGTGGATTTATACTGTGATAGCCTTGGGATCAAACATGAGTTTTCTGCTTTGAGAACTCCTCAGCAAAATGGGATTGTTGAGAGAAAGAATAGAACGATCCAAGAGATGACTAGATCTATGCTTCTAGGTCGTAAAGTTTCTAGGAGATTTTGGGCAGAGGCAGCGTCTACTGCATGCCACACGGTGAATAGGGTTTATTTGCGTCTACACACACTACAAACACCTTATGAGTTGTGGACCGGAAAGAAGCCCAACCTGGCGTATTTTCGTGTTTTTGGGAGTAAATGCTACATCCTACGGGATAGAGAGAAATTAGGAAAGTTCGACTCCCGGAGCGACGAGGGAATATTTCTAGGATATTCATCGAATAGTAGAGAATACCGGGTATTTAACTTGAAGAGCTCTAGGGTTATGGAATCAATAAACGTTAACGTGCAAGATGACGAACCTTCGACGGTTATTGATCCTAACCTTAAGTGTGAGGATGAGGATTGTTCTGACAGTGATTTACCTATTCCTCTCTCACACTCTGTGGATCCTACTCCTGTGTTAGGGGACACACCTTCTTGGGTTCACAAGAGTCATGACCCTTCTGCCATTGTTGGTGATCCCACTCTAGGGGTCAAGACTCGTGCTCAGCTAGAGAACGTTGTTAGCCATCTTTGCTATACGTCCAAAGTCGAGCCCAAGAACCTTAAAGAAGCACTCAAGGATGAACACTGGATATCTGCTATGCAGGATGAGTTGCTTCAGTTTAAAAAGAATAATGTCTGGGAATTAGTCCCCCGACCTAGTGAGATTAATGTGATAGGTACCCGGTGGATTTTCAAGAACAAAATGGATGAATATGGTACCATAATCAGAAATAAGGCTAGGTTGGTCGCTCAAGGCTACACACAGATAGAGGGTGTAGACTTTGGGGAGACATTTTCTCCTGTTGCGAGGCTTGAGTCCGTCCGTCTTCTGCTCACCATCGCATGTCATCTGCGCTTCAAGGTGTATCAGATGGATGTCAAGAGTGCCTTTTTGAATGGCATTCTACAGGAGGAGGTTTATGTGGAACAACCAAAATGGTTTGAAGACCCTCAGCACCCTGAGCACGTCTACTATCTGAGGAAAGCCTTGTATGGTTTGAAGCAAGCACCCCGTGCTTGGTACGAGAGGCTTACTTCCTATCTCTTAGCTCGTGGCTTCAAGAGAGGGGGAGTAGATATGACGTTGTTCGTCAGGAGAGATGACGGTGCTATTTTCGTTGCCCAGGTCTATGTGGACGACATAGTCTTTGGATCCACATGCTCCCATCATGCTCATCACTTTGAGGAGGAGATGAAAAGTGAGTTTGAAATGAGCATGGTTGGTGAGCTTACATTCTTCCTTGGTCTCCAGGTTCGTCAGCTAGAGGATGGGATGTTCATCTCCCAATCCAAGTATACTAGAGACTTAGTGAAGAAATTTGGTTTAGACTCCGCTAAGCATGCCCGTACACCTATGAGTACCACTACCAAGCTTAGTAAGGACACTTCAGGCAAGGACGTAGAGCAAACCTTATATCGGAGTATGATAGGTAGTCTTCTCTACTTGACTGCTAGTCGTCCCGACATCGCCTTTAGTGTTGGAGTCTGTGCGCGATATCAGGCATCCCCAAAAGAGACACATTTACTTGCTCTAAAACGTATTATTAAATACGTAAGTGGGACTCTCTCATACGGGATTTGGTATTCCTTTGATACCGATGATCGTCTGTCCGCTTATTCGGATGCCGATTGGGCTGGGGATGTAGATGGATGTAGGAGCACTTCTGGTGGGTGTTTCTATTTTGGTTCTGCTCTTGTCTCCTGGCTGAGCAAGAAGCAAAATTCCATCTCTTTGTCCACTGCGGAGGCTGAGTACATAGCAGCCGGGAGTTGTTGCACACAACTCTTGTGGATGAAGCAAATGCTGGAGGATTATGGGATATCACAGGACACCATGACCATTTCCTGTGATAACACGAGCGCGATACACATATCCCGCAATCCAGTTCAGCATTCGCGCACAAAACACATCAGGATACGTGAGCACTTTATACGTCAGTTAGTTGAAGAGAAAGTCGTATCCCTGAGTTTTGTTCCCACCGACCGTCAGTTTGTCGATATTTTCATGAAACCTTTAGATGCCCTTAGATTTGAGAGTCTTAGGAAATCTTTAGGGATTTGCACAGTTGACTGAAGGGTTGGTCTATGTCTAGAATAGGATACTCCTTCATGTTCATATCATATTCTTCCTATTGCTAGTCTGTTTTATATGTACCATTGCTTAGTTGTACAACTTTGTTTTATCCTTGTTGCTTTTTATATTTCTTTTGAAAAATAAAAAAAGATTTTCCTTTTAGAAAAATTTTGAGAAAAAGAACAATTTTTTTTTTATTTTGATAATATTTTTTGAAAAAGGCCAAAAAGATTTTTCTGTTTTTTGCATCTTTTATGGATGAGCATTTAAGTTAGCCAAGTCACAAATTCATTTCATATATCCATGTGACTGTTTGATAGAGATTTGAGAGGCTACATCATTTCATCCATGTGCTTTACATTGGTTGGAGTCTTTGAGATGTAATTAGTGATATCTTCCTACATGTTTGACTCCTATATCCTTTATTGCACACATGCACGGCTATATTTGATTATTGCACTTGTCTATCTCATGTTGGCTTGCGTGTTTTCATCTCAATCCTGTCTATACAATGTACAATATGCAATAAAACTTGACAAGATTGGAATGCATGTAAAAACCGTTTTGGTGAGACTGTGTGTTTTTGTATAACGGGGAGGGGCTGCGAAAGGTAATCATCTATCCTTTGCGCAAAAGCCACCGTTAAAAATGATACGACGCAAATATTGCGTATTTCACCCGTTAACCTACGCCTTATTAGCCCCCTTGGGTATCTTAATCCCTATACTTATGATCGTTAACCATACAACCTCGGATTTCTATGTTAACATGTTTTGCAGGGGTTAATTGAGCTTTTGTAGGTATTTGGATGCTTAGTATGAAGTTCGGACGCTTTCCAGAAATGTTTCGTCGACTTTTGTAGCTTCGGGGGCATTTTAGTAATTCCAGCATTCGGGTTTGAATCCCGAGCTCTTCACGGAAGTTGAATCCCTTTGATTTCTCTTTGCGTGGCCACCGATGGTGCATTATTCCGAGTTGTATCGATGGAGTTATGTCATTTTTAGGATGGTTTTTACTATAAAAGTACACTCAAGGTCACATTCAAGGGCATTTTAGTCATTTCATATTTTGGTTTTTTAGCCTGATGTCTTATTGGATGTTGTAGTCCTCTGAGTTATCTTCGCGTAGCCTCCGACCGTGCCTCATTCCGAGCTATAACGAAGAAATGGCGGTATTTTCCGTAAAACAGGGAAAAGCTGCAGAATTGCAGACCTGTAGGGGCGAATCGATTCGGCCCTACAGAAAGTCCGCAAATTGCTATTTTTAAGTGGATTTTGGTGGGGTATTTTTGGGTAAAATAATTGTATAAAGGAGGAGATCAATTTTAGACTAGGGAAGATTCATTTTAGGTTAGAAAATCAGATTTTTGGGGATTTTTTGTGGAGCTTCCCTCTCCTCCTTTCTCTTTGGGTTCATCCCATTTATGTAAGTATCTTACTATTCATTGTCTTCAAGATTTGTACTTAGTTGTTTTAGCTTAATTTCTTTGTTTTCTTAACTTTCTTGCCTAGATAAATTAGTTTAGTTTATTTATTTCTTGTTTTGTTTATTAATTAGTTGTTTAATTAGATTAATCATGTGTAGTGAGTAGTTTTACGAGTTGGGATTGCGTTTCTGCCATTAATGGGTGTCGAGCTCCGAAAGTTAGGTTTTGGGGAAAATTGCATTTAATTGAAACCGCGTGTATTAAAGTTGGATTGTTATGCGTTTAACTTTATTTGTCACGCAACTTTAGTGTTTATAGCGATAATCCGAATTTAATCCACGTGTGACCATTTTTGACTAAATGTTTAATCTCGCAACTTTGGGTTAAATTCCTTATTGTGTGATGTTTATGATTAATTAAAAATGCTCGATTAAATATTTTCGAACCGAAATTCTAATTATTAGTTGTTTAGCCCATGGTGGGGATGCGATCCCGACTCTCGTTTTATTAAATTTAGTATAGTGTTAACTTCTTCCTTTTTCTCTTTTGTCACCATTCCCAACCATCGCCGACTTACCGCTGTGCTTGCCTCGTAAGTGTAGTAGTAGCTTAGGTTTTTGCATCGCGGCGGCGAAACACACAACGATTGTGTCATCACACGAACACACTTTTACCGCTCGATCAAAAATGGCGCCGTTGTCGGGGAGTGTGTTTTAGATAGTAATTGTTTTATTATTTCATAGTATTTTTCCTTTTGTATTTGTATTCTTTGTTTTAACCTTTTTTGCAGGATTTGCATACTTTGAGCGCTAAGAAACTTTGATTCGTGGTTGCTCACTTTCTTTCTCGGATTCTCCATCTACAAACAACGAGGTAATCATGTCCTATTATTATAGTTATTACGGTTATTCTAATGATTCATACTTTGGGGATAGTTTTCAAGTTTTTCATTTTCAAGATTTTCTTGAAAATGAAAGACTTGAAAACATTTATCGGAATGAAAATCGTTATTGGGAGCTTGAGTTGGATTCATTATTCGAATCCAATGACGATTATTATTTCATTACTTTCGAAGACGAGTTTCAACCAAATGAGGAGTCCGAGGCTCTTGAGCCGAGGAACCCTACTTTGGAAGAGACTTTGATTCTTTATTCCCAAGGTTTGGAAAGCCTAAATGATGCTGGAACGAGACTTGGCGCACTTTGCGATGAGATGAATTCTTATGCACAAAACAACGAGGAGGTGGAAACTTGTGTTTCACCTCAATTTTTCAAAGAATTTCTCATCGAGTGTGAATCTCTCTCCCCCGAAATTCAATTTCCTTCCGACGATGAGTCGATTGAGATTGAATTTGTTTCATCACCATATTCGTTTTCCGTGATCGAACCATTAGAATTACCGGTTGATTCCTATGAGTCGGTAGAAACTTTTAAAACTTCTACACTTTTTGCCGACGAGGACTCCTTGCCGGACTTGTTTTCGATGGATGTTATCCTCATGTGTGCACCATCTCCCATTCGATTTGAAAAATCTTTGGGAGATGAGTCAATTTTTCTTGGACCTCTTGTGTTCCTTTCCCCCTTATTATCCAAATCCCCCATCGTCCGCCCAAAATTTCAAATTGGCAATGGTTCACTTTTTTCACCACCCACATGCCTTCCGTTGTTCAAACGGAATTCATATCTTTCGGGAGGCATGTTCGCTTTGGAGGGTCCACCGTTGATCTTTCAAAGTAAAATCCCTTTTTGGGTGGATCCTCAACTATTTAGACTTCTAGTGTATAGTTAGTGTGAAGCCTAAATAGTAGGTTGCAAATAATTAGCTTTTTAATTTTCTTTCTTTCCTATTTTTCTTTCCTTTTAATTTAGTCTAGTGTAATTAGTTAACTTTTTGTTATTTGTTTTTGCTATACTCGGTACTAACTTGTTTTGTAGATTCCTTGGGACTCGTGCTTATGGAGATCGCTCCAATTTTGGGTAATATCGTTCTTTTCCTCTCTTGGTGTTGTGTTCTTAATGCGCATTGAGGACAATGCAACATTTAAGTTAGGGGGTGTAGGATATTCTATCCATTTCATGTGTAGTCCATGGATTTGCTCACATTTAGTTACTAAGTATGCCTTTTTGTAAAAAAATTGAAAAATTTCAAAAATATTTTCTTTCTTTTTTCTCCTTTGTTGGGCATTTTGCTTTGTTTCCAGTGATAAATTTCAATAATTGCCCGATCCAATAGACAACTCAATGATGCATGTTCTTGATTTTAGAAGTTATTAAACTTTAGTCCTCAAATCATTGATATTGTGAATAACTTCATGAATTAAACTTTATCCCATGAGCATATGCACTTTCCTTGTTATATTGATTTGGTTTAAGATTTTTATAACTCGGTAATCTTTTGTTGCATTGTATATACTTACACCGAGTAAGCTTTGTACCTTTCGTCGTTTGTGAGTGTTATACACTATTCTTTCCTCTTTGAAAACTTTGAATTCGTCGGTAATCTCTCTATTCTTTCATTTGACCGTTCATTAATTGAGTTCATACTTGAAATGTGTTACTTGAGCATGATTTTTCTATATTGTTTTGACTTGAGAATTGCGTAAACTTTGTGAAATGATCATAGGCCGTCTTTCTTATATCACCCATATTAGCCTTGACCTCACCCTTATATGTTTACCCTCGTTAACCCCTTGAGCCTAAATATAGCCTTTCGTTTCATAACCCCAATCCCATAACCAACTCTAAATTGGAGTTTTAGCCCATACATACACTTTCCATACCTTTGTTTGGATTGATACTTGGGATTGAATGTTGTTGTTGTATTGTCAGTTGCAATTTAGGCATATGAGAGTTTGAAAAGTAAAGAAAAGTGTAGTGAAAAAAGTGAAGAAAAAGAGAAAGCAAAAGAAAACAAAAACAAAAAGTGAGAAAAAAAAGAAAAGAAAAGAAAAGAGAAAGTTGTAAATGTTGTGTATAGTGTTCAATAAGCTTTGATTACTCTCCCCGATGATATATCTAATGCTTGTTTTGGAACTTGTTTTCCAATTTTTGATATTGCCCGCATTTTTCCATTATCCCGAGTTTTTATCCCGAACACTTTGAATCCGTACATACATTCCTTCATTTCATACCTTAACCCCAAACCTTCATTACAACCCTATTACAAGTCCTATGTGATCTTAGGTTGATGTAATACAAAAGTTTAAATAGTTTTGATAATCTGTGAAAATGCATTTCGCCTCTTTTAGTGTGCGGTATCCTTTCATTGAGATTACAGTTTTTCATTTTATATATAGCGTTCTTCATTTGTGACATGTGTGCGTCCTAGTTTCCATTTACATTTACTCTTTATGCCCGCATGTCCCGTGTATTACCTCCCATTCCGAGTGATTTCATTTGTTGAGCGTAATGCCCGTGAGGATTGAATGTATGCTTGCTTTGATTAGTATCCGGTTTATATAAGTTTTTCGCCAAATCACACTATGCATGTGCTCTCCCCCCTCCCACTTTTAAAGTTTCAATTCTATGAGGTGCATTCAACTTGTTAATAATAACGGACTTTAGCTTGAATTCGTTCAATATGCTAATAGCATGTTTGAAATCTTTTTCGTTGTTGTTGAGTTTGTCGCATGTTGGGTTGGGCATATTTTGAGGAAACCATATGATGTTTGTGGGTTTCATCACTGAAAACCCTCACGAGACGACACTCGTCCACTAGGGTAACCTAGGGGTTTAACGGCTTATTGCATACGCTAAATGCAATCGAATCGCCCGCGAAAGTGGCCTTATCTTTTTATTGCTTTTATACCATACTTTTGTACTTCTCTTGCTTTTGGTTTGCTTGTAGTTCTTGTTGTTTCCTATTTCATTGTTAGGGACTAGCAATTTGTAAGTTAGGGGGTGTGATACGACGCAAATATTGCGTATTTCACCCGTTAACCTACGCCTTATTAGCCCCCTTGGGTATCTTAATCCCTATACTTATGCTCGTTAACCATACAACCTCGGATTTCTATGTTAACATGTTTTGCAGGGGTTAATTGAGCTTTTGTAGGTATTTGGATGCTTAGTATGAAGTTCGGACGCTTTCCAGAAATGTTTCGTCGACTTTTGCAGCTTCGGGGGCATTTTAGTAATTCCAGCATTCGGGTTTGAATCCCGATCTCTTCACGGAAGTTGAAGCCCTTTGATTTATCTTCGCGTGGCCACCGACGGTGCATTATTCCGAGTTGTATCGATGGAGTTATGGCATTTTTAGGATGACTTTTACTATAAAAGTACACTCAAGGTCACATTCAAGGGCATTTTAGTCATTTCATATTTTGGTTTTTTAGCTTGATGTCTTCTTGGATGTTGTATTCCTCTGAGTTATCTTCGCTTAGCCTCCGACCGTGCCTCATTCCGAGCTATAACGAAGAAATGGTGGTATTTTCCGTAAAACAGGGAAAAGCTGTAGAATTGCAGACCTGTAGGGGCGAATCGATTCGGCCCAAAGCCAAATCGATTCGGCCCTATAGAAAGTCCGCAAATTGCTATTTTTAAGTGGATTTTGGTGGGGTATTTTTGGGTAAAAGAATTGTATAAAGGGGGAGATCAATTTTAGACTAGGGAAGATTCATTTTAGGTTAGAAAATCAGATTTTTGGGGATTTTTTGTGGAGCTTCCCTCTCCTGCTTTCTCTTTGGGTTCATCCCATTTATGTAAGTATCTTACTATTCATTGTCTTCAAGCTTTGTACTTAGTTGTTTTAGCTTAATTTCTTTGTTTTCTTAACTTTCTTGCCTAGATAAATTAGTTTAGTTTATTTATTTCTTGTTTTGTTTATTAATTAGTTGTTTAATTAGATTAATCATGTGTAGTGAGTAGTTTTACGAGTTGGGATTGCGTTTCTGCCATTAATGGGTGTCGAGCTCCGAAAGTTAGGTTTTAGGGAAAATTGCATTTAATTGAAACCGCGTGTATTAAAGTTGGATTGTTATGCGTTTAACTTTATTTGTCACGCAACTTTCATGTTTATAGCGATAATCCGAATTTAATCCACGTGTGACCATTTTTGACTAAATGTTTAATCTCGCAACTTTGGGTTAAATTCCTTATTGTGTGATGTTTATGATTAATTAAAAATGCTCGATTAAATATTTTCGAACCGAAATTCTAATTATTAGTTGTTTAGCCCATGGTGGGGATGCGATCCCGACTCTCGTTTTATTAAATTTAGTATAGTGTTAACTTCTTCCTTTTTCTCTTTTGTCACCATTCCCAACCATCACCTTTTCATTTATTTATTTTACATTTTTATTCCTGAAGTTTTAAAGCAATTAACATCTAAAATTCAATCACTCCCTGTGGATTTCTTACGATACCCGACTTACCGCTGTGCTTGCCTCGTAAGTGTAGTAGTAGCTTAGGTTTTTGCATCGCGGCGGCGAAACACACAACGATTGTGTCATCACACGAACACACTTTTACCGCTCGATCAAAGAAGGACCTAAAAAATGGAGGAATTTTAATATCCGAGGTCCAAAGAGGTTAAAAGAGCCCGAAAAAATTTACAGGCAATAAAAAGCAATTCATGCCAAATATGGGCCACTTAGGTTTCACCATCAATTCTCCAAAGTTTGAGAATTTAGAATGCCTCTATTGAAAATTATATCTGAGGGAGTTTGGTTGGAGAATCTTTAAACGGGTTTGCACTTCCTTGAAAGTCCTGAAAAGGCATAAAATCATTTTGGACGTTATTGGTGTGAAAATTATTTTGAGCTTTGATTTGTTGATTTGATTAAGTCATTATCTTATACTGTCACTCTTTTACACCAAAGGAAGCATTTGAGTTCATTCGCTAGGAATATCCAATATTCATCGTGCACATATGTCATGTTTGTACGCATTGATTTTCCTATCGAATTTGTTCACACCACTTCATTTACGCTATCATCGACTTGGTTGCTTTTTGTTTATTCATGGTGTGCTTTTATCCTAGTGACACCCCGCACTTGCTTATTTGATTTATTTCTCTAATTTGTCTATTTGGGGACATCATAAAAAGGGGGATAAAGAATTATCATATTATGGGGGAGTTTGAATTTTGGGGGAGTTTTTGAGATGTTGCTTATGTTTTTATCATATATTGATATCCATGTTATCTCATTTCAAACTCGATATGTCACGTGGTATTTGCTTTGTCTCATGTGTGTAGGTATGAAGATTGCAGATCTAGATGTTGCACACCCTGATTAGAAAAGTTTTGAGATTCCTGAAGAATTAAAGAACAAACGATGAAGACTATTCATTTGTACCTTTTCCAGTTTTGGGTTCATGGGAGGGTAGATTTGTATAGGCAATTTCATATTTGATAATTCGGATTTTTTTATGTATGTACCGGCATAGATATAGGGGGAGATTTGTAAGGACATTTTTCTCACGTCCGAAATGTTTCATTTATTTATGTCGTACGCCGCTACATTTGGCACGTCTCCTCACGATCTCACATGACGGCCTCTATCCAAATTCCGGGAATCAAGCATGCATTATCTCCACTAATATGTCCCTTATCTGCATCAACGACTTCACGTTCCTTGATTGTAGGCTCGTAATGCAAGTGGAACGCAAGAGAAGTCAAATCAGTGAAACAAGGCATGATAGGGATGTTCAAGGGCATATTGGTAATTTTACAGCCACCGTCCAGAGGATTGGTCAACTGGAAAGTTGAAGAGCTTTCCGCAACAAAGATACTGGAAGAAACGACACCTCAATCCGAGCTACGGTGAACAAGTTATGGCCCGTTGAAAATGGAGATATGTTCATTGAAAAGTCTGGAAATTTTTCTAAGTGTTTAAAGCCTTTTTCCAGCACACTTTCCCGAACCCAGACCCAAATCGGTTCGGGGGAGAGAAATGGTTCGCATGGGTACCCGAACCTGTTCGGGGTACCTATATGCTGGATAGAATTTCAGCATTTTAAGATCGTGGGTCTCTTCATGTATTTCCCTATAAATACCAACTTCGGGAGAGTTGTTTTGCAAGACTTTAGGAGACGAATTTGAGAGTCCAAATACACCTAGTCTTCATATTTTTGAGTCCCAACACTCATGTTTTGATTCACACATCCTTGCCAAATATTTTGTGAATCCTTTTGCAACCCAAGAACACAACTTTGGTTTGTTCAACCCTTGTGGAGGAGACCGTTCTTCTTCTTCATTGCAGCCCTACTGGAAAGGGATAATTCCAGCCGCGACTACAGAATCCGATATCCTAGGGTAATTCTTAGTCAACTTGTATTTTCATTGTAATCCGATTGCAAGCCGTTTTCTTACAAATTATAGTGAAAATAAATGGTTTTGCCCCTGAGGGGGATTTTTCCTTAATTGCATGTGTTTGAATGTTATTGCGTAGATTATCAATTTATTCAATCACATACTGCTACATGTTTAGGGTTTGTTTGTGTTAAAAGGGTTTTATATATAACTTGATCATTTGAACGCGAGCACACACACTCTTCATTATTTGATGTTATAGAATCGACGAAAATGTCTCAATTATAATGATGGGATGGTCTTTATATAGTATAACAAAGATCCCCTAGTCAACGAGTTTCTAAAAACACGTCCTCAAAGCAATGCAGTGATTAATGGAATGTCTAAAAATTTAGTGGTACTCACAACAAAGTTTAGTTTGGCAAGACCGGGGTAGAGGAATTGATATAGGCTTAGGATCAAAGATTTTGAGGTACCTTTGGATGATAAGGATAGAAATACTTCACTTAGGGGTGTTTGAGACTCAAGAATGGCTTTTACTGACTAGGTGGGATTGTTAGACTGATTGGCATACCGTATTATCTAATTTATAAGGGATGATCGGTTTACCATGAGGTTTTGAATAACATTCCTAAGGATGAAAGACATTCTTGTCAGATGACCCCTATTTTGATGATAATTGCAATATTGGTTAAATTTAAATGTTCTTTTTATAGTGGTCGACATGGGTTGAAGATCCAAAGGCTTCAGATACCCATTTGAAACCAAGGCTTTAAATATTTTGCTGAGAGAGGTGCGTCATCGAATGAATGGCTTTTAGTGCCGAGTTTGAGGAATCTGACTTGATTGTAAAAGTTTAAATATTTCCTCTCTTCTTGCCTGAGTAATGATTGGATACTTTATATGCTTCGTAAAAGGGTCAATTGAATTTTACATTTGGAGCTTGATTTATCAAGAGATGAGTTGTGGGACTTAATTTGTCGAACCTTCTTATATTATGATGGTCGATATTGTGTAGCCTCTTTTGTAATGTTTAGATCTAATTGTCCACCATAGACGTATCATCTTCCTTATGGAGGTATGTTTAATAAATCTTTGTCATAATGTAATTCATGTAATTAGTGAAGGCATGTATCATCAGGGAAGCATAAGTGTACGCGAGTATGTCATAACTTGAGAGTGCACCATTATCTAATGGCGTCAACTTATTAAATTCAGATGACAATCCACTCCAAATTATAATTAGCCTTAGAATAAGCAACTATGTGATTCAAAATATAAATAAAACCAATCATGTTATGAAAATAGAGTTTTAGGAAAATCCCCTCAAGGCGAAACCTTTTATTCACTTTATAAAATTTACAAATTGCAACTTACAAATTCTGTAAAGGAATCTACAATGATTCTCTCAAGAATCACATAACCGTAACCTTCCTTCAATAATAATCCTCGTAAGAATCACGAGAACCTCAACCCTGTGTCTTTAGCAATGAATATCCTCAAGAATCACAAGTCAGTCATAGAGATACCTTATCCACAAAGGTGAATACAAGATACTAAAACTTTTGAGAGTTTGAACGAATTCACATGAACGATTTTCAGGATGTAAGTTGTGAATTAAAAAGTGTTTTAGAACACTAAACAAAGAAGAAATTTTGCAAAAGATATGCATAAACGGATTTGGAAAAAGTCTTAAAAAATCTGAGCACGAAATATGTATTTATAGGGTATTCACCATATTCAAGGTGGCGGACTCATTTGAATGAAATTCAAGGCTCGTTTGAACGAAAAATGTAAGTCATTAGAACAAAATAAAATCTTGTTTGAACGAAACACAAATCTTATTTGAACCATCTTCAAACGATGTTTAGACAAGTCAGAACAGTACACCCTCAATTGATGCTCGTTAGATAAAAATACGAATGACAATTCTAATAAAAATTCATTTTGTTTGAACGAGATTTTAAAATAAAAAATATTTTTCTTTTAAAAATAAAAAGCCCTATTTATTTTTGATAAAAATAAAACATCCTAAAAATAATTTTTGTGCCTTAATTTAAACTCTAAATTTCTTTATACCTTTATGAAATGTCGGGAAGTCTTCAAACTTGGAGATGCTTGAGTTCGGTTCGTCGTGACGGTGTGTGACGATTTGTAACGGGATACGCCAAACTAACCTAAAACTTAAAAAGGCCTATACTATGAACAATATTAGAAATTTTTTTCTTACAAATCTTCCCATTTGGCTATTCCTATACATAACAAATAAACATAACCGAAAACCAAATTAAAATTAAAGTTTTTCTATGACAAAATCCTACTACCCTTATCGAACCCTAGAAATGGAATGGCATAAGACACTACCTTCAAATATCCAATTGTTCTTCCTTTTGTCAAAATTTGTCTTCATCATGTGTGTCTTGATTTCCACTTTAAGTACCTGGACACATGAGACAAAGAAATATACCTCGTGAAGCATCGAATTTTAAATAAGATAAAAACTTTAGTTAAATTCTCCCCCATGAATCAAACTCATCAAATCTCATTTTTTTTTTTAATTTGATCTCCCCCTTTGTTTTTATTCGAAATAGACAAAGAAGTAGAAACATAAGCATAAAATATGAAGCATTATGACAAAAAGATATAAATCAAGCATGTGTAATGATAATCTTAAAGGCAAACACAACCAACTATCTTCACAATTTTCAATGTTTTCAAAGGAAAAAAATAAATTTCACAAATAAAACATACTATACCATATATAATATATGCAAAATATGTTAAAGAAAATCTGACACGCACATTTAGGTGTAAACGACCACAATATATGACACAAAACACATAAGTTTTATGCACTAGCATAGTATCGATGTGTCTAAGCATGTGGGATGGAATCAATGGGTGTGAATTAGATACAAATGAATTATAACCCAAACACACAACTCTGTTCAAAAAGTTCTAATTAAGTGAAAAACTTTATCAAACTAAGATTTAGCCTCAAGTGACAAATATAGTTGAACTTAATGAACATAACAAGCACGATTCACATAAGCCTAGATTATTGATGATTCTACAAACCAATAGCGTAATGACAAAATAAACATAACTAAGATTCATTATGCAAACCCATTGATCTTCAACTAAACTCCCTCAAAAGATAGACAAATGTCATATTTTCTATTATTTTCTTTCCTTTTTCTTTTGAAGTGATTTCTTTTGCAAGATCAAACAAACTAAATTATGTTGACCAATTTTTGGCAATTTTTGCCCTTTTTAATGCCTTTATTTTTTCTTGGGCTATTTAAACGGTGGCTTTTATGCAAAGTCAACCTGTCTTTCACAGCCCTTTCTCGTATACACTCATATTTTTTCAATACTAAATAAAATAGCCCAAGAAAATTGATGGGAGAATATCTCACAAAGCTCAAATGTACATAACGAAGTTAAAATCCAATAAGCATGCTCTTGTGTGTAAAGAGGCATATACAAAGTCAAATCCATTAAGCAAATCAAGTTCGAAAAAACTCCATAAACTTGGTTAAATTCAATTTAAGCATCTAAAGTCATAACCAAATGCCCAACTACATGGAACTTGCAGAGTGAATTGGATTCAAACATACCAATACGCCACACTAAATATGTAAAACTGAAATATGCAAAAACAAAAAAAAAATTCTTATTTTATTTTTTTATCAAAATAAAATCTTTTTGTATTTTTCTAACACGACTGAATAAAAGAAAAATATAATACAAAAGATACATATGTCATAACACTAGCAAACATGCATCTTGAAGCATAACTAGAGTATAACATACAAAATCATGCAAGAAATCATTCATAAGATATAATATGTGAAGTATCATGTGTGAGCATGTGAGAATTATCAAGTCTAACATCTAGCTCCTCCAAAATAGATTACCTAACCCAAATAGATGTATACTTAGCATGTTGGGATTCTAGAATCAAAGGGTCACTAAACTTTAACTTCCTAGGACCTCTTCCAAGATCATAACAAAAAGTTGTAAGGTGACCTTTCCTACCACAATGTGAACATGTGTAAAATCGAAGAATGTTACCTATGAGTTGACCTTTTCTAACATCCTTGGATTTAATTGACCCTCTAAAATATAAAATGGTTTTGACTTTAACACTCGAAGCATTAGAAACTTGGGAGCCAGTACCATTACCATTACCATTAAAACTACTCGAGTCTTTTAAATCATCTTTAAACTTTAAAATTTTAGACTCAAACAAAGAATTTGACTATTTAAATTTTAGGGACTCCTTTTTCATAGGTTCAGTCATTCCTAGAAGGTTATCTCGCCCCCCTCAATGAAATCAAACTTATCCCTAAGAGTCTTCTCACGTGCCTTAAATCATTAATTAAAACGCTACCCTCATTGGCATATACGCTAACTCTAGACTTTTTAACGTCCTCTAATTCTTTTTAAAAAAAAAAATGAACTCTATCATCACTATCTTTCTTGGACAATACTAAAATTTTGAAATCACTATCCGTTTCCACAAGTTTCTCACGAAAGAAATTCTTTGATTTTGAACCGTTTGCAAAAGATCCATAGTGGATTTAAAATGAACATTCTCATTTTCAAGAATCTCAATTCTTTTAGCATACTTCAAATAATTTAAGTCGTCAGAACTATGGGAATCCATCTAAAAGAAACAAACTAAGAAAGAAAAACAAAAACTACCCCTAAAAGCACTAAACAAGGACCTAACACGATAACTTAGTGCAACCTGCTCAGATACCAATTTGAGAGTGCGTAATTATCTAATGGCGTTAAATTATTAAATTCAGATGATAATCCACTCCAAATTTTAATTATCCCTAGAATAAGAAACTATGTGATTCAAAATATAAATCAAACCAAGCATGTAATGAAAATAGAGTTTTAGGAAAATCCCTCCGGGCAAAACCTTTTATTCACTTTATAAAATTTATAAATCGCTACTTACAAATTTTGTAAAGGAATTTACAATGATTCTCTCAAGAACTACACAGCCGCATCCTTTCTTCAGCAATAATCCTCGCAATAATCACGAGAACCTCAACCCTCCGTCTTCAGCAGCGAATTCCCTCAAGAATCACAAGTCAGTCATGGAAACGCATTCTCCAAAAAGGTGTATGTCAGATACTAAAGCTTTCGAGGGTTTAAAAGATTTCATAAGAACGATTTTTAGGATATATGTTGTGAATTAAAAAGTGTTTTAGAACACTAAACAAAGAAGAACTTTTGCCAAAGATATGCAGAAACGGATCTAGCAAAAGTATCAAAAAATCTGAGCACGAAACAAGTATTTATAGGGTGTTCACAATTTTCGAGGTGGCGGACTCATTTGAACAAAATTCAAGGCTCGTTTGAATAACAAAGGTAATTAATTAGAACAAACTAAAACGTTGTTTGAACAAAATACCAATCTCTTTTGAACCAACTTCAAATGACCTTTTGACGAGTCAAAACAGTACGCCCTCGATTGATGCTCATTAGATAAAACTACGAATGGCCCTTCTAACAAAAATCGATTCTCATTTGAATGAGATTTTAAAATCAAAAATATTTTTCTTTTAAAAATAAAAATCCCTATTCGTTTTTATAAAAATAAAACATCCCAAAAATAATTTATATGAATTAATTTAAACTATACATTGCTGTATACCTTTATGGAATATAGGGAAGTCTTAAATCTTGAGGATGCTCGATTTTGGTTCGTTGTGACGGTGCATAATGATTCGTAACGGGATACAACATACAAGCCTAAAATTTTAAAAAGGCATATATTATTAACAATATTAGAAAAATTGTACTTACATAACTATGTATGAATTGCATAGAAGCTAAGAGGGTATTCTCAATAGATAGCCGACCCGATTCATGTTCATATTAGGATGATGAGACCTAAGTGTCGGGGTTTTATTCCTAAAACCATGTTTAATAGCATTTATTATACATTGATAAAAAATGCCTTATCTCTTTTGAGAAATGAAAAAATATTTATGGAAAAGTCATATATTCTGTACGAATATATTTGTATATGTTGGTCATTTATACTTAGCAGAAATTATAGTGAGTTGGGTTTGGTCTCACGAAAGATCAAGATCCCGATTTTAGTATAATTGAACAGTTCATAATCTGGATAGGAGTTAACATCTTATTGGTAAATTTCATTTATAATCTTAGTAGTCAATTTTGAGTATGGGAACCAATTTAATGGTTAGAGAACTTTCCTGACCATTCAAAGAAGATTATAATGGTGCATTAGGAATGTATTGAACAGGATGGGGGGGGGGGGGGGGGGAATATTTGAGTTAAAATACTAATTACATTAAACTTTCACAATATCACAGTTTTAGAAGCTTTATGGATTCTTAATCCCAAGGAAATGAAGATTGGAATATTCACATAATTATTGCTTTGATATGCTATGGGTGAGATTCAATTTATTGGGTAAATAATGTTTGTAGGTTGGATAATCATTGTCTGGAGGAATTCACATCGTAGAAATATTCAAGATTGTGATACCCACCTGATAAACTTATAAGTTTGGATTCTACAATTAAACTTGGCCCTAAATTAAGTTTGAGATGAAAGAATAAATAAGACGTTAGTAAAAATCGATTCGCAACAAATTAAATTTCACCAAGAAGGTATTGAATACTTAACAAAATGAATTATATTATTTGCTATCTAACTTTTTAAGAAATGACTCTCTATCAGAATGATTTTGAGATAATTAAAATGGAGTGAAATTGTCGTGATTTGTTGGAATTAATTACAACTAAACAAAAAGGGAGAAATTACCTGGCATATTTTGAGATTTTAATATTTTTGTTTGGAAGATGATTTAATTATTTTCCTAGGATCCTATGTGTAGACACCCCGTTTCGCTCCCTTATATGCAAGAGGGCCGTAATGAGAATCATCACCCTTCAATGACCCCTAAAAACACCAATCTGATCTTGAAAAACCACAAAATGGCCAAAATAGACAAACAAGCCCATAAGTAATGGCCTCGCACCATGAAGCAGTGTAATGACTGATTAGTCTTTCCAGGTTGACCTATCTGTCCTACACTCTTAGCTGCTTGCCATTAAATAGAGGCCTCACCAATTTAGTTCAATAAGAAATAGCTACTTCTCGTAAATGCTAATTTTGGTTTAGTCACTTCATCTCAAAAGAAAATCCGCAAAACTCTCTCCTTTTTCCGATCTCAACCCTTCACTAGCCAAAATTTTACCTTTCTACACAAACCCCCTATACTTTACCTAACCTCTCACAGAAAACTACCCCAATGTAAAATTTACTTTTTTCTTCCGAAAAGCCTGTTTATCACTAAAGGAGTCAAGATATACTTTTTAAGAAGATGATGTCAAGCCGGAACACTGCCGAGATGGAAAGGTACTCTTGCAATATCACAAGTACGTTTTCGTTAAGTGTATTTACTTTAAAATCTTATATCTAGGGGTGATTCTGTGTTGCAACACCAACTTGTCTCCATCACATTCTTCAACTTCCATTTTTCTCTAAGGGTCATATCTAATCTATATTGACTTTGATTTCGTTTACGGGGGATACGTAAGCATAATAGGGGGCCCATATCTATAACTCAAGTTAGACTTATATATAAGAATTTGTATTCTTTATATGTTATTTCCTACGCGTGTTTTATAAAAAACGAAACATAATATTTTGAATTCTTACATATAATATTTAGGTTAAAAATCACATCCAGGGAATATACCTAATATTTTAGTCTTAATATTGGAAGTCTCAACCTTTATTTTTATTTTTTTATCAAAATGGATTTATGAGTGGATTTATTCCCTTAAACCATCTTTTATAGTCACAAATGTTCTATGCGTTCAAATCTGAACCATTTTCACCACGAAATAATTTCAAAACATCAAAATGAGTTGAGTTCTCCTATATCGAGTCAATATAAGAGGTAAAATCCCTCTAGACCTATATTTAAATTACGTGGATTTTGAATCGCTCTCACGAGTATGTAGGCTCACTTGAATTGCCTTCTCAGTAAATAAGTCCAACTTAGTACATATGTGTCCTTTATTAAAATTATTTACACACATCACCCACTAAACAGTCTACTTAAGTCCTAACTAGTTTAACACTATTATTTATTTTAAACTGTAACATGCTGATATAAATACTACACATCTAAAATTTAGACCGAAAGGGAAGAGCTAATGCCTAACACCTTACCAATTTGTAATCCATCCCCCTAAACACATAGATCACTTTCTATTACTAGGTCTCTATGGAGACCTTATCTTCTCGTTTATCTATTTTTGATGAAATAAAATGGTGACTCTATATTTTCAGAAGAGAACAAAGCAGTGATTATACATGACAGCAAAAGAACCATTCTCTACACATCCACAGATGTGAGTAGGAAATTTACATCATGGGTCCATGTTCTTATAACGTCAACTCTTTTGGGGATTTTCCTAATAGGACTGAACTCAATTTAATGTAGATCTTATGCCTATTCATCATGTTATTATCTATACATTCTTGTATATTCAATTTTCTATTGCCCTCATCTAGATACCTGACTAGGTAGTGAAATAGTGGTATTGCATTCTCTCATAAGGATAAGAATACACCCTAGGCTTCCCCTGAACATTATTTGGAATATATATTCCAAGATATATAATAATATCAAGTGAAAACGTCTCTTGACATAAATAAAAGTCTCTCCATAAGACGTACACTATGTCTCTGCATAACATCTGCATATCATTACATACCCTACTTCCTTATGATGCCTAGTGACATGATTTAGTTTTAACCAACACGAGTCCCTATTGATAACTTCTACTCTTTTTGGCCTTGTACCCTTAACATATATGGACTGGTATGTTCTTAGTCAACATCACTCGCGTACTTCGAGTATATGGAGTCAGCTTTTCCACGTACTGTCACCATAAGGTATATAGGGAGGCTCGATTCATTTACATTCGAGTATATCGAAATGGCCTTCTCACACATACTAAAAGTTACATCATGAGTGGTAATAGCCGAATAGGGGAGCCTTTGGCCTCGTTGAAATCCTTGTACAACCTCGTGCAATAGAATTACTAAAACACAATCAAACACTAACAAAAGCCATGAGAATCTCCAAATGATGACATCTGTAAAATAGGTTTTGATCCCCGAGAAAGTTTCCTAAGAGTGGTTAGAACTCAGAACCATAAAAGGTTACTCATTTTCCTTTGCCTTAAGCTAGAGGTTGCAAACCAGGTGTGAATTTCTGTAGTAAATGGTTCATAACCTTGGCTTACCCCAAACATGTATCTTTATCAGTTTGAATTATTGTTCAACCCATTTTAGGTGATACTTTGTGAACTTCCTAAATTTATATTTCCTATTCACCATTACAACAACTGTCTTGCTAACAAGGCATAAATTGCATTTCTCGAAACCTTATATCTTGTTGTCTTTTCAACATGCAATCCATCAAAGGAGCATCACTACCAATTATCCATCCAAGTTTAACCCCTTTAAAGAATCAGACGTCTACTCTGAGTTAAGAACAAGCTTCCATCCATAACTAATTGGAAAATGCCAAAGGTCATGGAGTAAACATACCTTCTACGAATGTCAAACCACCACCAGTTGTGATCAATGCTACCAACAATCCTCTAGTAAACACTACTAAATGTGCGACTGTCATAAACACCACTGAATCCCACTAGACATGGGTCGCGTCAAAATGGAGTTTAATACACTTTAATAAATGTTTTGACAATTACGATCGCCTGATGATCTCACTGACATTCAACACTTGTTTCTCTATCCCACCATTAGGTTATCTGAAAGGTTCAAGATGCAAAAAATCGAAATGTTCAAGGGAATAGGACCACCAACCATTCACCTTAAGCTCTAATTTCAATCTATGAAAACTCCAGGTACTTTTGAAGATATCATTGCACAAATGTTCAGGCACACCTTGTTCGATGGCAGCCTCAAATGGCTTTTATCAACAAACGACCGACCAACTATGACGTAAAGAAACATTAATAGAGAATTCCTAACGCAATACAAGTATAATTATGAGTTAGACATCAATCGTAAAGACTTGGAGATGGTAAAACAAAAGGTAGGAGAATGCCTAGAAACCTTCATTTCCCATTGGACATATAAAGAAGATCAAATGGTGAATCGACCCTTCGATGAAGAACAAGTCACTATTATTAAAAAATGGACCAATCGTACCATGACCAACTCAAGGTTCAGTACTTACTTCACTTCAAATCCCTCAATGATGTATTGTACCAGCTCAAGGATAACCTTAATCAAAACTAAATCTCGAAAGATGACTCACCTATTTATGGCCTAGAGAACAAATAAGGTAAATAGTACAACCGTTAATGACATCTAGACACCTAATCCCGTACCTATATGAGCACCATGGGGCCTAGAAAGATTTTAAAGCCCATTTCATCCTTGGTATGAGCCCATAAGCATTACATATGAAGATTTATAAATAAGGTGATTTTGAAGCCTAAAGATATGAAACCTCTACCAAATATTATCCTAGAGAATATATGTACTGACTTGTACTACAAATACCACCAGAATGCTGAAAATACTCTTGAAGGATACTAGAGCTTGAAGCATGATATCCAATATTTTATTGAGCAAGGAAGTATAACAACACCATCCAAACCTAAGCCTAATGTCAGTACGAATACCTTACCTAACCATGGCGCTGAAGTCAATATTGAGGACCCGTTTATTTTCATCAAACCTTCCACCCTTAAGATGAAAAATTAGCCCAAATTATGGAGATTAATTAACCGACCTTTAATACATGTGGTACCAACCCATAAGCACATGGTCCTTACGGACCAAGTTTAAGGAGGTTGGAATATGATGGTCCATAACCCTTTGGATTTTGTTTCTGCAAGTTGATACATCTCATCCTTGAGGAAAATTCTGATCTTCTCTTAATAAATACCATATATTTTCATGAAGATCACTTTGAACATTGGCAAGTCATGTATAGTGAGTCAAAACAAGCAACTAGTTATATATGAAAATAACATTTTCATCCTTATTGCAAGCGGAGATAAGTTTGCAATAGAAGACATGTAAGACTCCTAGGTGTGGAACTCTTTCAACAATGACTCAATGATTGAAACATCCTCCGAAGAAGATATTGTATTCCATTTTGAAGAATTTACCATACATCCTCCACTTGGGGAAACTAACCAAGTTTGCATCTTCGGCTTTGATTAAATACTAGTAAAATTCTTAGTTCTAGATTGGGAATTCCTAGAGGTCGACCACCTCACTCTATCAAAACGACTCAAGAAAAATCTTTCCCTTCACTCAATACCATCCGAGGATAAAGTTAAATATATCATCAAAGAAATCCGATTAAAAATAACTAAAAAAATGAGAGTCCTAAGACAATTAAATAAAACTCAAGTAAATAAGTACCCTAGTCTTAGAGGTCCAACACGAGTGGAGACATATACATTAGTAGCTTCCAATTGGATCCACCTGTGTAATTTATTTCTATTGATACTAAAAAGATGATTACACCTCTATAATATGAGTTCCGGTGTTGTAATGTTATCCAAATGATAAAGCGAATGTAGTACCTACTTGGAATGGTCCTTGGAAAAAATAAATAGGGGATCATTAAACCCATTAAATACTTGTAGCCCGACAGCAAGGGGCTATAGTACAAGTGTAAGAAAGTTAACTTTTACTATAGGACATCAAAATCTAAAAGAACTAACTTGAAAAATCCAAGGACTACTCATACCTCTTACTATCCTAATCTAAATGGGCATTTCATCAAGTACGTAGAGAAGTTTCCTTTATGCAGATTTTTTGAAGCCATAGGGTTATACCTTCATTGGAAAATAATGCCATGATGGGGGATTTTCTTCATGGATTGCCTAATGTGGCTAGAAAATGAGGTACATAAGACAGATGAATTAAATAGGGACATTTGAAAGGCCCTTACAGACTAGGATCCAATCGAGGATATGAGAAACACAACTCTTTCGAAAACTGATAATGAAGGATGAAAATAATCTGACATTCTATCACCTGTCTGTGCTTGAAGAAATTTTCAGGGACAAGTTGCTTACATGCTCCAGGAATAATTGTTTCCCATATCCTGTAACCTCCTTTATGAGTATAATCCCCTCAAGGATTATTACTTCAATGTACTAGACAATAGCAACTCCATTGTGGATAAAATAAACTTTGATTCTCAGTACTCTTCTGTGTACAATGTTAATGATGATGTATATACAAATTAAAATCTTGAACATACCTTCAAGTAATAAAAGATCTTAATGAAAAACAATCCAATTTTTTAAAACTCATTGAGTAATAAAAGATCTTAATGAACATATTTCTTTGAGTAATGAGTAATAAAAGTCTAAACTATCCTTTGATTAACATCAATATGATTATTAACAACCCCAATGGTTATGCCTTGAAGGCCTTCGTGGAAGGCTTTGCATAATATAACCAAATCAAGATGCATCCACCGAATAAAGTGAAAATAACGTTCACAAGCTCTTGGGGAACGTTTTGTTATCCAATCATTCCATTCACTCTAAACAACACATGTCCCACTAATTAATTAGGGGCCACCACATAGACCCATAACAAGATCCACAAAGAAGTTGATGTGTACGTTGATATATGATAATAAAATCCAAGATGCGTGAAGTACATATACCATCCTTAATAAAGTTATTCGAGAGAATGATGATATATCAAATGCATTAGAATCTTAAAAATGTTTCTTTAGAGTAACCACAACAAAAATGGAATCAAAGTGGATCTCGCTAAAGTAAAAGCTGTCCTTGAAATGCCACCACTACAAATAAATAAAGAAGTCAGAGGCTTTATTGGATGCCTCCAATATATTAGTTGGTTCATCTCTCAGCTAACCTTTATGTGTGATCCAATCTTCAAATTACTACACAAGGATTTTACCAAGATATGAAACTCTTTAAGTTAAGAAGCCTTTGACAAGGTCAAGTAGCATTTGATCAATATACGATGCTAGCTCCATCGCAATATTGGTTTCCAATCCTACTATACCTTATAGTCATTGATATGACTGTGGTATCCATATTGGCACATTCCATCGAGGAATCAAAGAATAAGCAGGAGATATGATAATTAAAAGTTAACCTCTTGTAAGGAATGGTACATAACCTTGGAAACTCCAAGCCTATCTCTCGTATGGTTAATTTAGAATCTACGACATTACATGATTTTCTTTCAAGTCAAGTTGGTCTCTCGAATGGATTCTTTTAAGTACTTACATGAAAGTACTGTACTTACCAACACAATGGGTAAACAATTATAGTTACTCATTGAATTCGACATGAAGTATGTGCATCAAAAGGCAATCAAAGACCAGTCCATTGCAGATTATTTAACTGAATCTCCTTTGGATGAAATGAAGTGGATCATTTTTCATTTTCCAAATGAAGATATCATAATTATAGAGAATTAGGATGAGGATAGATGAAAAATGTATTTTGATAGAGTCTCTAACAACAAAGGGTAAAACATTAGGATGCTATTGATCTTGCCAAATAGGAAACATCAACCCACGACCATTAAGCTAAACTTTAATTGGGCAAACAACATTATTGAATATGAAACTTTCATCTATGGACTAAATATAGCCCATGAAAAAGGAATACAATTAATAAATGTGTCCAGGGATAAAACTCTCATTATATGCCATTTTTTGGGAACTCAAAATCAAGGAGGGAAATCTAATGTTTTACCATAAGTATCCATGAGCAATAATTTCTCTATTAGAAGATGTTCAATTCTATTATCTTATGCGACACTGAAATAGTTTAATCGATTCCTTGGATACATTATCCTCAATGGTAGACATCCGAGATGAAATGAATAAAGTGTTAATGGATATATACAAATAAGAAAGATTCGGGTTGACTTATGAGATATGCATGATTAAGACCCTGGACAGATAACTCTGGTACCATGACATCAAAAGGATTCTGCAAAAAGGGAAATACCACTAAGGACAGAACAAGAGAGGCAAAATATTGCTGCGACAATAGGAAACCAAATTCATTGTCTACATAATACAACTGTACAAAAGGAATTTTGACGGAACCCATTTATGATGTCTCACTGAGATGGAATCAGAAAGAGTAATTGATCACACACAAACCGAGTGTTGTGTAAAGATTGCAGTACTCTTATATAACATCATCAATACATTTGCTAATTTAACCACTCCTAATAGAAGTATGAGATTTTATTATAGATCACATCCACAAACTAGTGTCAAAGAAGTTTTAGCCCCTAACACGTGATGTCATGAACCACACGCCTTACTAGTGGAGTTGAAAATGACTCATTGTTAGAAGAGTGAAAATCTACATATATGAACTATTACTTTCCTTTATCCAGGTAATATGGGATATAACTCTTTGGCTACCAAATCAACTATAAAACCAGACAGTTACAATCCACCTCCCTTAAGGAGCCCAATGTCCTCGTTGGGGTGATATAAACCATAACCAAACACGTTGGCACACTTATTCTGACTGGGTACTCGCTCTGATACCATTCTGTAATACCCCACTCTCCCACCACCAATATTTTTCCCAATTTAACTACTACTAATAAGGGTATGGGATTTTATTCTAGCTTATATCCACAAACTCTTGTCAACAGGGTTTGAACCCCTAACACGTGGCATCATAAATCACATGCCTTACTAGTGGAGCTGAAAAGGCTTTACTGTTAAAAGAGAGAAAATCTACATACATGAACCACTACTTTTCCTCACCCAGATGGTTGGACAATTTATGCTACATGAAATAACTCCTAAAGGCTTTATTATTTCCTTGTAATGATTGTTTCTGCTATTGTTCTATCTTGCTGAAGCCATTGGTGTTGGAATGGTTAGTTTATCTTTATTTAAGCTTGTTAATAGTTTTTAATTAGCTTGCCGACTAGGTAATCCGTGTAGACTAGTTAGTCAGATCATTGATGATTATAACGTCTTAGATTATGCTAACGATGTTTTTGGATAAAACTATAAATATTTAAGTTGTATCTTTAGTTATCAGTGGCGACTAAGTGTGTTAGGAATGTATAGTTATTCATATTCCTTTTTAATCTTACGATTGGTTAGTCGGCTTGCCAACTAGGTAACTTGCTTAAATGATAATTGTGAGGCTCATTATTGGTTGGCTGGTTAACTGACCAACTATCTCGGGAGCCGACCATGTAAGAAATTATAGTAAAGATTTCCACATAGGTGGACAGGTGTTCACTTCTTATTGGTCCACGTAGGATGGTAAATTTTTCCATCAAAAAGAGCCCCCAATGCTCCAGTCTTGAGGGTTTAGTGAAATGATGGAGTATTTATTCTGAAACTTTACATCCGTACATGATGAATGAGGTAATTGGACTTCTACAACACGTGTGTAGTGTCTCTTGATAAACTCACAAAAATGTTCAATGCTTTGAACCATTTGTAAAAGATCTTACAACTTTGTCATCCCCCATAATGTGGAATCAACTCAATGTGTGAAGGTGCAGTGGGATGTAACGGGATAAGCTAAGTAAAAATAAAATGACCAATTATGAAACTAGCTTTTATAAATCTCTCAATTTGTCTATTCTGGTACAAAACACAAATCGAAGCCAAATTGACCCCTAAGACAAATACAACTAATGCCTTCCAAAATCAAGAAACGAAAATGCATAAATGTAAATGTCTTCAACTGAAAAGTCTTCATTTTCTGTGGTTCATAAAACCATCATCAATGTGGAACGAATTACACACATGAGACAAAAGAAATACCATGACACGTATGAGTTTAAAAAATTAATCAACTCCCCCTCAATTCGTTCTCTCCCTTCTTGTCCGTAATAGATAAAGGGTTGGAAACTAATTGTAATACCCTGTATTTCTATGTATTTTTATTTACTTAATTTGAGAAATTAATTGGGAAAAATACGTTTTAAATTAAATTACGTGAGTGAAGTAATTTAATGCGATTAGATAATAATTGTGACTATTAAATATTTGTGTCCCAGGTCAATTTTAGACCAAATCGTACCTATTAAAGGTGTTTCGATCATTTTTTAAAAAGAGGCCCTTCTCCATAATCTGGTTGAAATAAACCAGGAACTACAAATAAAGACAAGAGATCAAACGAGTTCATGATTATAGAAAGAAGTACAAACAAATAGAAGATATTTACCAGTGACAAATTAAGGAAAGCTCTCTCAGTGAGCTTGAACCTCGACATGGTGGCTGAAGCATCTCGATCATCAGGAAGGGTCCCTAATTTGATCAGACCCCTAGCTAAACTAGGGTTAATGGAAATAGAGGTTGACCTAATCTCCATGTCAACCTGAATTTTCTTTACCAACTCCTTTTAGTTGATTGTTTTCTTGGCATCCAAAGCCTACTACTCGGCTTGTATTTTTTGAACTTGTTTTGAAGGATAAGGAAAACCTCTCTTTATTCTCTTGAATTGATGCTCCTTGGATTGAGTCTCCTCAGTACAAACATGCCTCTGATTACTAGCCTCAGACTTCTTCTTACCAATATTAGTAGCTTTGGGAGGAGGATATGAGGGATCGCCCATCAAGTTAGGAGTCTTCCTCTTCATCATATCTACAGTAGGAGAAAGATGAAAAATAGGAATTTTAAAAACGTTTAAGGACTCAAATGAGGACGAAGTTCCTCCTATAATAACCATAAACACCTGCAGATTCAGTAGTTGAAGAGGTGGGCATAAGATCCTCTTCAAGTTTGATGGCAATTGAGGGCAAAACAACCATTGGTCGGGAAGCAAAAGATGTGATCAAACTTTTGTATTCCAGTAGTAAAGATGAAGACCTATGATGTTTTTTCCCAAACTTTTAGTTCAGAACCCATCGAAATCTAAGGTCTTTGATGTTGATTTCCCCTTTTTTTGGGAACTTCTTCTTACTTTCCCCTACATTAAACAAAAACAACAATGTTAGTCAATATAAATCATAAATACAAATCAATAGAGGAAAAATAATTAACTAAGTGAAAACTTATGCCATGCCCTGGTTGGGGGCATATGGGACCAGTATAAGCTACTCCAGTGGGGGGGGGGGGGGGGGGGGGGGGGGGCATATTGTCAGTTCTTGATGATAAGACCATACTCACAATAATCCAAATCGGAGTCTGGTAAATTGACGACTGAAGCCCTATTGGATTCCTTAGTCTTTAAGTAGTAAGTATTCTCTCCTATAGTTACACATTTATAGCAAAACATTAGCTTTAAAACCCCTATATGGGTCCCATAAATTTCATTTAACCTATGAACCTCATTAATAACTATTCAAGTGTTGGGGGATACCCTGGCAAGAACTACGTCAAAATATCAGCAAAATTAAAGAAAAAGAGGATTAAGTGAAAAATTTATACCACGCTCCGCTATGAATAGAGTAGGGATTCAATGACCCTCAGAAAGGGAATAAACATCAGCGGGACCCCTGGGTATCTCTAAGTCCACCCAGGAGGGGATTTTCTTCTTTTTTCTAAACTCCTCTAGAAAGTTCTCATCAATAATATGAACCATGGTAACAAAGAAGACAAGATGATAAAATAAAGAGAAAATGAAGGAGATCTTACATGGATTTAAGGATTCGATAAGAACTGAGTAAAAAGAGTGGCAAACAAAGTGAATAGAGAAAACTCGAAAGCAAAGAGAAAGGTTAAAGTTCAGAAGATTTGAAGTAAAAAAAAGGTAAAAACTTTGTACCTGTTTATAGGTTGCCTCGAGAAATGGGAAGAAATAATTAACTAAACGAACTGTATAACTACCATCAGTTGCACGCTTTCTGAAGTGTCAAAAGACAATTGTGTCCTTTGGCGGTTAAAAAAAGCTCAAATTATTCAGAAAAGATTCCATCATCAAATAATGCAGCCAAATATTTTTTATAAGTGTGGGAGGTCGGTTGCCGAACAAACATTCAAAATAGTACGGCGAGCAACTTACTGGTTTTAATATTCCATACTTTCACGTAAACATCAAGAATAAAGCATTGGGGGCTTTTATTGTATATAAAAATTATGTTCCTATGTGGATCAATGAAGAAGGTACACCTATCATCCAACGTGATCGACCAGTTTACTTGATCGGCCTCAGAAACACTTAATCGACAGGAAGGCCGACCAACACTAGCAGGCTAACCAATTGGAACATCAACAGTCACTCGGATGGTATGTTAATCAGCTCTGAATTCCAAGAGTTTTATTGATATGTATACATATGTGAATGCCTCTCAATATAAAGGTGTTCCATCTTTAGGGTATCACCCCCTATAAATACAAACTAATCCCTTAGCTCAAGGGACAACTCAAATCAGTCATATGCCTACCTTACCGAGTTATTGTATACATTACTAAATAATAACAACAGTGGACATAGGCTACGTTATAGCCGAACCACTCTACAATCTTTGTCTTTTATGAGTGTGGTTTGAGTTATTTCTATTATCTTTATCAGTGATCATATATTTGGATTTAGTCCATTTAGACATCAACATGAGTTTTTTGGAATTTTTTAAATAGAGGAAGGCCTTGTCAGCTTGGTTGGTATATGGATTAGGGGATAAAAAGCTTGGTTGTAAAGTGGGGCTCGTTGCCTTTGTTGGATTATGCTTAATCTGGTGTGTTGTACAGACTGTAATGATGTTGGTTTTGTTGGAGCTGTTGCTTTGGATAAGAAGTGATGTTCTACTAAGGTGTTGTGTGCTTTGGGAGAGAGTTTTTAGGACACTTCCCATACTTTTCATCATGGTTTTGAGAAGGTGACTGTCACTCCCATAGACATTCAGAAGTTATGGGGGATTGATTGTGAAAGATTTTGGTGATGCTGCCTTTGCCAGAGCAATTTCCTTGGGCCTTACTTCGAGGTTCTTGATGGTGATGGGGGACCTAATAGTGAACCCTTACTTGGCTATAATTACAGCGTGGATGTATTATCGTCGCAATCTTGGGGCGGTGATACTGGTAGAGACCTTGAATGGTATTAATTCTTGGAAGGAAGATCTCTTCGATTTTCTGAGAGGGAGCTTGATGACGTTGTTTATTTGGTTGGCTAAGATATTTCATTTGGTGGTTCTCCCTGGGTATCCCTTGGTAGTCGTGTCGAATTTTTTTACTCGATACTCCATCAGTTTTGACCCATTGAGAGAGAAATGGGTAAATTGGTTTGTGGATCACGGGGCTCGATGCCTTCGTTGGTCGGTGACATGGTGGGGATAGATTCAGCCCGTTCTGGAACTGGGAGAATACCGGTATGTTTCGTTAGTTGGCCTTCGAGAGACCTGATTTTATTTCTCTTTGCGGCTTCTGCGCCAAGTCGAATGGAATCAAATAGTGCCTCCTCGGGATCGAGACTTCTTTCCCGTGGGAAAATTGTAATACCCCGCCCTCAAAATAAATATTTTTATTATAATTTGAATATTTTATCGGGATAAAATACTAGAAAAATAAATGCACAAGGAAAAATGGCGAATTGTACATAAAGTGACACGTCGAGCATTCGGGTTAACAAGAAAATTCTACATTGCGTGGCCCGAATGGAAGGTCATTGGATCTCGTATAGTTATAATTAGTATATTAATGTAGTCTGACACGAATTGATCGAGGAACGGAAGTGACATGAGCATGGTCAATATAATATAATTTCTGGTGGTACGCGACACAAAAATGGAAACTTGCACAATTTTTATAGGACTATTTCTCGGGGATAAAAATAATTTGACCAAACATTTGAGGTGATAAAAATATCATGGTGTCATAGTTGTAAAAAAAATGATTTTGTACACTGGGCCCATCGACCAGCCCCCTGGCTGCGATCGACTATGCATAGCAGGTTTCAAACGGGTCTGCTAATTTTTATACGCTGTAAAAAACTCAACCCTTAGAAGTTGTGTGTTGTCGATTGGGGGACAACCTAATACCTTATATGGAAGTTTTTTGGGACTACAATGTTTCCTTTTATACTTAAGAAGCAAGTGGGTTAATTATAAGAGAGATAGAGAACCGTAAAGGGAGCCATAAAACACAAAGCCCATCAAATTTTCTATGACTTCACTCTCTAGCGTAGAGTTGCCATGGAGCAAACACTTTTGCCCCAGACTTTACCACACATAACCACCACTACCAAACCTTATAACCATGATCTCTATATGTGTTACACCCCATACTTCAAACTAGAAACCGTAGGCGACCTTAGAGTAAAGATAAGGATGGTGCTCTTGATGTTTTAATGGGTATTGAATAGGGTTCCTTGGAAATTGAAGAGGGCTTCCATGAAGATGGAGAATTGATTCATGGAGACAAGTTTTAGAGATCTTTTAGAAATCCCCTTGAGGTCACATTTGGAGGTGGGGGATCCACCATCTTCTACACCATTTCCACCATTGTTGAGATTCATTTGATATGGGAAGACTAACTTTGATTTAAGTTTAATGGGTAGTATATTTTTAGCATGTTATTTACATATATTGGATTAAATATACATGTGTAGGATATTGGCTTGCATCAGAGTGTTGATTATTAATCATCTTGACATTTGTATGGAATGGGTATAAAAAAGATGATTTAAAATGGGCCTTGGGACAAATAAATTTCAAAATATAAATAACATACATTTTTATGGAATAAAAATGTTAGAAATATTAGTTTTGTGTATTTTGTAGTAAAAGAGATAATGAACATTTTTATGGAATGAAAATGTAAGAAATATTAGTTTCGTGTATTTTTTTAGTAAAAGAGATAATATACATTTTTATGGAATAGAAATGTAAGAAAATATTAGTTTTGTGTATTTTGTAGTAAAAGAGATAGTGGGCATTTTTGTGAAATAAAAATATAAGAAATGTCATTTTTGGTGGATTTCTAATGAAAAAGAAATAATGAACATTTTTGTGAAATAAAAATGTAAAATGATGTCAATGTTGTCAAAATATTTATGAAATTAATTTCAAGTTTGGTAAATAAAGGGTAAATTGGTAATTTACTTAAACTGGAACATTTTTACGGAATAAAAATGTTAAAGAATGTCTTTACACTAGTGAATGAGAAAATAAGTTAAGTACCAAAGCGTATACTCTCTCTCTCTCTCCCTCTCTCTCAACACTAGCTAGGGTTTCATGGCTGCACCCACGTCAAACCCCAATCATGCTGAACCTAAACCCCCTGATCCTCCAGCTACATGGAATAAATCATTTGCAAACGTGTTGAAAGCTAATCCTGAACCTGATAACATCCCTCTAATCCATATGTCATCATTTAAAGGAGAGCCTGCTAATAAATTCTCTGAGGAGTACATTTATAAACTGGCTGAGCCTTTTAAATATTCACTTCTGGGTAAATTTTCACATGGACGACCTTCTCTAGAGATCATACGGAAAATCCTAAAAATGATGAATCTCAAAGGTGCTTTCCATGTAGGCCTACTGGATCAGAAACATATTATCATCAAGTTATTTAATGATGAGGATTTTAGGAGATTATGGATGAGGAATCGATGGTTTATTGGTCATCTACCAATGAGAACGTTTAAGTGGACGCCTGAATTTTGCCCTGAACGTGAGAGTGCCATTGTTCCTATTTGGATCTCTTTCCCATCACTTCCCATTCATTTTTTCTTTAAACCTTCATTATTTTTGATTGACCAAGTTGTTAGTAAACCTCTAAAGCTTTACAGTTCAACAACATCCATTAATAGGCCTAGCGTAGCTAGAGTTTGTGTGGTGTTTAATCTCCTCGGATTGAAACCTGATCAAGGGTGGATTGGTTGCGGAGTTGATGGTTTTTGGCAAAAAGATTATGTATAAGGATATTCCTAGCTATTGCACAGTATGCTTCAAACTGGGGCATGATAAAGAAAAGTGTATTATATCCCATTCATCAGCAGGTCAAGATGAAAATGCAAAAAAACCAAAGAAACCCACAACACACATCCTTAAGCCATTGGAAAAAAACCAAGAAAAAATACACTACGCACCTAAACATCATTTTGCTATAAAAAAATACCCAATCCCCCACCCCTAGCCCATACATCTAACCAAGGTGAATCCTCAAAACCCCCGCATACACTAAATAATAGCCTACCTTCTAATCAGCCAAAAGAACCTTCAAACACTGAAAATACTTTTTCTATTGACATCCTAGAGACTAGCCTGACCCAATCTCAATAAACAGATCCTCCAATTACAGTAATCCCCTACTGTATAAACCAAACAGATCCCGATTTCTTATCAAACACTATCCTACCAAACCACAATCCTCTCAAGAACTCAGTCAAACCTACCAAACTTTATGCCCATATTCAAGAATTCATCCACAAAATCCAAGATGAAGAGATATAAGACAGTGAGATGGTTATTTTAAATAACCTTATGCTTTCACCAAGGGGAAAAGATCTCCCTAGCTTCAAGAAACATGATCTCCACATTCCTCTAGCTATTTCTGACCATAAAGATGAAGGAGATGAAGGTCATCCCATGATAGAGGAACTTTTACTATTCTATAAAAATGTGTCAAAAAAATTGCAACCTTTCAAACAGTCAATGAGGACCAGCTGGTGGAAACTGATGTCTCCTGTACAAAAATTGCAATCTCAGAGAATAAGTCTTTGGCAAGAAGCATGCCTCTAGACCCTATGTTCAGAAGGTTAACCAGGGCTGGATATAAAAAATCAATAGGTAGTGATCCTAAACTTTGTCAATGATAAATTTCATTATGTGGAATTTTCAAGGGTGTGCTAATAAACCCTCAAAGAGAAGGATCAAAATGTTGTGTAACCTTTATAATCTACCATTCATACCTATCTTAGAACCAAAATCAAAGCCGGAGAATCTGGAAGAATTACGCAGAATAATAAACTTTGAAGGCTGTCTTAATATTTGAACAACAAGATATGGTTCTTATGGAGATTTGGAGTTCAATGATCTACTGTTCAGAATGGGGATCAATTAATTCTTTTAAAGATTTCCCACCCTCACTTACCATCAGAAGTGTTCCTCTTTATTGTCTATGCTAAATGTTCCATAATTGAAAGACATCCTTTATGGGATGATCTCAATCAGCATAAGTTCTTGGTTGACTCTAAGCCTTGGTTAGTGATGGTTGACTTTAATGTAGTTACAAAACGTGATGAAAAACTTGGGGGAAATGAGGTTGACTTCAATTCAATTGAAGCTTTCAACAATGTCATTATTAACTCTTCTCTTCAGGAGATTAATTACAATGGATCGAGGTTTACTTGGCATAATTTCAGGGATATAGGCAAGATTTGGGCTAGACTTGACATAGGCATTGCTTCTATTGAATGGATCACTGCTTTACCCAATTTTAAACTCTCTCATCTCTACAAAATATGCTCTGATCATTCCCCTCTTATTTTCTCTATTCTAACTCAGCTTGACTCTATTCCTAAATTATATAAATTTGAAAACGTGTGGTGTAAACATAGGGATATTAAGGTCATCATTGAAAACACTTGGAATACTCCTGCTGATGGAAATCCTCTAAGATGTTTCTCTAATAAGCTCAAAAGGCTTAAGGCAGATCTTAGTATATGGAATAAAATCTCATTCAAAAATGTTTTCAATGAGATCCATTAGCTTAAAGATGAGGTGTTACAAAAAGAAGTTCAATATGAAGCATCCCCTTATTCATACAATAGAGAGCAGTTATCCAAATCTAGAGCCTTACTACAAGAGGCTCTAAAAAATGAAGATCTTTTCTTGAGGCAAAAAATGAAAAGTAGATGGATTCTAGAGGGGGATTCTAATACCAATCTTTTCCATGCTTCTGTGAAGGCTAGAAGAATTCACCAAATTATCCATAGAGTAAAAAAATAAGATGGAACCTGGATAGGCAATATAGAGGACATTAAAGTTGAATTTGTGGCTTATTATCAAAACATTTTCCAAGCAACTCCTATACAAGGTGAAGATGCTATCATAGGAGCTATTGATCAGCAAATTTCCTCTGCCCAATCAAGAATGCTAGATGAAGTTCCAACCGAAGCAAAAGTTTGGCAGGCCATTAAAGATCTAAATGAAGATAGTTTGGCAGGCGCTAATGGTTTCCATGGAGTGTTCTACAAGACTTTTTGGGACACCATTAAATTCGACATATTGCATGCTATTTCATATTTTTTTGCAGGTGGTATGCTCCCTAAGAGTTGGACAAGAACAAATATCATGCTTATTCCAAAAGCTAGCAATCCTAATCTTTGCTCTGATTATAGGCCAATAAGCCTTTTTAACTATTGCTTCAAGATTATCACTAAGATCTTAGCAACTAGATTGGCTTTAGTACTCCCTATAATAATTGGCAACTCTGAAGTTGGATTTATAAAAGGCAGGAAGATCACTGACAACATCATGTTGGCTCAGGAAATGATGCAGTCAATTGGTAATAAGGCTCATGGTTCAAATGTGGTTATTAAATTGGATATATTTAAGGCCTATGATAGAGTATCCTGCCTTTTCCTTGTTAAAACTCTTAGAAAATTTGGTTTCTCTGAAATGTGGATTGATAGAATTTGGAGGTGCATTTAAAATAATTGGTTTTCTACAATTATCAATGATCAAAGTGCTGGTTTTTTCAATTCCTCTGGATGATTAAAGCAGGGAGATCCCCTATCTCCAGCTCTTTTTGTGTTAGTAGCTGAAACTCTCAACAAAGGCCTGCATAATATGGATTTAAATGGCCAAGTTAAACCATATTCTCTTCCTAAACATAATCCTATAATTAGCAACCTTATCTTTGCTGATGATACCATTGTTTTTTGCAATGGTAACACTAATAGTCTTAAACACTTGATTGGTTTCCTCAAGAGGTTTGAATTGGCATCGGGTCAGGTTATTAATTTCTCTAAGAGCAACTTTACTATGCGCCATTCTGTTAACCTAACTAGAATAAGATCCATATCTAAACTCACTGATTTAACTTTTAAAAAAATCCCTCTTAAATAACCAGGTTGTCCTATTTACTATGGGAAGAGTAAACATCTTTATTTTGAAGAAATCATTCAAAAGATAAGATTTAAATTATCTTCTTGGCAGACTAAATTTCTCTCTTTCCCAGGTAGGAAAACTCTCATCTCCTTAGTTCTTACCTCTATCCCAATTCACACTATATCAGCCCTCAAGCGTCCTAAACAAAGCGTTCTTCATATCCAGAGGATTTTCAACAACTTTTTATAGGGTTCTTCAAGAGGTTATGGCTCTAAACATCACTGGATGAAGTGTCCTGACATTTGCTTACCAGTGGAAGAAGGAGGGCTTGGATTGAAACTTATAAATGACTTATGCTCTTTTTTTAGTTTGAAGATTTGGTGGAACCTTAACAGCGATAAAACCCTCTGGTCAGAGTTTTTCTGGAATAAGTACAAGAATAGACCTATCACAGGTCGCTCTTAGACTTATAAGAGGATCAAAGATATTGAAGGAACTACTGAACAACATATGATGGTGATTGAAGGGGAAAAATAATGGACTCCAACAACGGATGGTAAATTTTTAACTAAATCAACTTGGAATATTATTAGGAATAACAAACCATCATCTCTTATTTGTAAATTCATATGGAACTAAGGGTACCCTCATAAAATTTCCATCTTCCTATGGAAATTCTTTCACAAAATTATCCCAATAGATGAGACCATTCAAACCAAAGGCATCCTCCTATCTTCCAAATGTTGCTGTTGCCAATCCAGCATTGAATCATTTGACTATTTGTTCCTTAATGGTCCCATTGCCCTCAAGATATGGAATTACTTTACTAACTTATTTGGTCTGGAGGTTAATTTTTCATCTTTGAACTTGATGCTTATGTCATGGTGGATCAGGAAACCAAATCAAGATTTCAATCAATTCCTTTTCATCATTATTCCTGGTATCATACTTTGGGAAATATGGAAGAGCAGAAACTATTGCAGATTTAAAGGAGGACATATGTATCACAATCTGATCATCACTCAAGTTATTCACCTTGCTTCTATTTGTTGCTCAAATAAAAGATTATATTCTATGGATCTTCACTTTTAGCACATACCTTTGATTTCCAGGTTCATCCGCTATAAGCAAAAGAAAGGTTGCTTTCACCTGATTAAATGGTTCAAGCCCAATGACGGAGTGATAAAGTTAAATACATACGGTGCTTCAATAGGCAATCCAGGTCTATCAGGTTCAGGGGGCATTCTTAGAAACCTTAAAGGGATACTTATAAAAGCCTTTTCCTCTTTTGAAGGCATTGGTTCTAAAATCAAAGATGAATGTTTTGCCATTTTAAGAGGTTTAAAGCTTTGTATAAGTCTCAATCTGTATACAGTTTTAGTGGAATCCGACTCTAAATTTATCATCGATGTGCTTAATAACATCATTCCAGCCCCCCATGGCACCTCATTGAGGTGGTCTCCTCCATAAAAATATTATATCTCAGGTTTCAGTTACTTTCACCCATTCTTGGAGAGAAAAAAACTTTGTGGCGGACAGTTTAGCTAGATATGGAATCCAGTCAAAAGTCTACTCCTGCTTCAATCAATCTATGGAGCTTCAAGGAATTGCCATAGGTCATTATAGAATGGATCTTCAAGGAGTCCGATTAGTCAAATTTGTTGGTTAATTGATCTTTTTATTTGTTCTTATTTAGATTTTAAGATTATTCTTTAAGTTCTCTTTATCTTGTATAAGCTACCATGATAGGGCTGTTCTATTATATCTAATAAATTGGGGTCATTTAACCTGTTCGGGGAAAAAAAGAATGATTTTAGTATAAATCACGTGTGTGTGGATAAGGGACTTACACAAGAAAATTAACAATTTTCCAAGTGTTAACGAAAAAACGGACGGTTAAGTCCAGGTTTTGGCTTCGGCCGGGTAAAAGTAAGGAAATGGAATAATGTGGGCATATGTAAAATGTTAAACATATTAATAAGGACTCGGTTGCAATCGAGAATAGGCAAGAAGGGCCCATATTCCTTGGGTGAAAATTTCAAAATCGCTGACCAGATTATATGGTACGCATAGCCGTCGGTGTGGAGCCCGTGTAAGTATTTGGTATTGGTAGATTCTGAGAAAGATAAAGGAAATTTGGAACATATCAAGAAATGGATTGTGTGGTAAAATATTTTAATACAACCTAACTTGAATGAATGTAATAAATGTTCCGGTAAAGATGAAATGGACCCGTAAATGCGTAAATCTATTAATGTCCATAAGATAAGGCAAAATGATAAAATAAGTGGGTAAATGGGATTTTAAGAAACCAAGTTATTAAACCCAAAATTTGCATAAGTACATATGGAAAAAGGTTTTCAACTGACAAATGAGAATTTTCTATCATGGTGAATGCCTGTGTTGAAATAGTGATTTTCAATGAAAATACTAAAGTATAATGTAATAAATGAAAAGGGTTAAATTCTGGTAAAGGAATGAGTTCAAATCAAATAAAGTGTAATGGTCAAGTGTTTAACCGGGTGTGTTAAACAAGGTGAAATGCTAAGTATGACTAAATGAAACCCTTACTAGATTAAGATAAATTAATATATTTAAGTAAGATTTTTCGAAAGTAAAACGGTTAACGTATTGGCATGTGTATTTACCAAAGGTATACGTATGTAGATATATACATTTTTTTCATGCATGTGGTTGTAGCATGTGAGTATTCTTGCCCAGGCTAACATTCCCATTTTGTTACGGCAAGTTGGGAGAGGTTTCGTATTTTGAGTGCGTTATATGTGTAAGTATATTTTATTTATGTTTACGTTAGTAACTCTGTTTAGTTGGACTTCGGGGTGCTCCCCATGGGTCCCACACATAGTTAATCTTGAAATTGAAATCGCATGCTAACAAGTGAAATGTTAATTAAAATAAAAATGGACTAGCAACATTATTTAGGTTGTTTCATTGCACTTCACACCTAATGCTCGGGTCGGACCGGGTTGACTCACGGGTAACCCATAAATCCGGGTCAGGGCGTTACAAGATTTGACTAAATCCATGCGCATAGGGTGAGGTTCTTTCTGAAGAATCATCGTCCATCAACCTGTACATCTCAATCCATAGTTTGGGCCTGACATGTGTCCGGAGAAAATAAAAATGGTTATGGAATAATGTCGTAGAGAAGATCTTGGCGAAGGAGACCGACTAGAGGTTGTTTGTCCTCTTGGACATTATGGAGGGGGAGTAGTGTTTTTTTCCAGGCTGGTGAGGGCATACTTCTTTATGGGGCACCTTTAAAATACCAATTAGGCAAGGGAACTTTTGGGGCCTTAGGGATCTAATGATGATGGGGTTGTGTCTTCCGACAACCGCGGATTGGGTTTTTGTGAAACTAGGTTCATTTTATGTGAATATTTTGTGTGATTGGGATGTTTTTGTATGTTTTTGTTTTTTGTTTCTGGAATTTGGGAATAATTTCATGTAGTTTGGTTCAGCTTGTTTTAGGTACAGTTTGGTTAGCAGAGAGTGGTCGTTTTGACTCCCTTCATTGATACTTTGTGTAATTATAGTGGACTCCGTTTTATGAAATAAAAATTATGTTGATCTTATTGTTATGCCTCTTGATGAGTCTTACATTTGAATAATTTATACTTATTGCTAAGGCATACAAAATCCTTTTGTTCACATAAATGATAAAATGAACCGTCATTTCTGAGGTTAGAAAAGAATAGCATTTTATGAAAAATAAGGGGACTGTGCCCATGAAAGCGTATGAGCTACCTATGTACCTCTGGGTGTTTTGAAAATTTTCAAAGTTTTATTTTGAAAGAAAAAGGTGTTTTAGAGGATCAATTCCCATGTTGTTATGGGTTGAGGGAAATGAATAATTTTTTTTAAGAATAGAAGGGAGATAAGAGGAATCATAGCGCGCCAAGATTTTGGACTAAGGGTAAAACTTCTTGACGCGATCCAGGTTGACTGCACGTTCCATCTCTTCTCCGTCAAGGCCAGTGAGCATAGCGACGTCACCTAACAGGATATTTTTCACGATGTACGGGCTACTTCATTTCGACTTGAATTTCCCATTGGGGTTCCATACGGGTTAAATGATTTCTTTGAGAGCCAAGTTTCCTTCTTGGACACCACGGTCCTTGACTCTCCCAATGAATGATTGTGCTATCCGATGATGGTACCCTTGTATGAGGTATAGAGACTTTAACCTCTTTTCATCCAAGGTTGAAAATTTGTTAATGCAGCTCTGATACCAATCCTCCTTGCTCACACTGCTTTCAAGCATAATGCGTAAGGAAGCTATTTCTAGTTCAACTGGTAGAACCGCTTCCGTACCGTATACTAGAGAGTAAGTGGCTTGAGGAGGATCCAAATATTATAGTACCAGCACTCATCCATATCAGAATCTTCCCCTGTGACAAGCTCAATGTGGTAGCAGTGGGTTGACATAACTTATTTTTGGACTAGAAAATGGGCCATCATTATTCCCTCGGGCATGTCGAATATGGAGGCCAGGGTAGGAAGGGAATTAAATGAGATGTCATTTTCTCGGGGTAATAAGTGAAAGGTGATATCTCAGAACGGGGAGGCCAACTTTCTAAGTGGATGTGAAAAGGTAAGAGCTTCTCGTGTTTGACTTTCCATCTTCTAAGGGCTTGATCGATGATGAGGGCAGAGTCCTCGTAGACATCTAGGTGTTTGATAACTTTCTTGATGGTGACTTTAAGGCCTACAGTTCATGCCTCATATTCGGTTATATTGTTAGTGCATGGAAAATCTATCCTAATGGCAATGGGAGTGTGAGAGTCATCAGGGCGATCAGAATTATCCCAATACTGTATCCTTTCTTGTTGGAAGAACTGTCAAAGAACATTTTCCATCGGAGGTCCTCATGAGAGGTGTAAAGAATATTTTCTTCTTGGAATTCAGATACTCAAACATCAACCTCTTCTATGGGATAGTGAACAAGGTAATTAGAGATAACTCTCCCTTTTATGGATTTCAGCGTATTATTCACGATATCGAACTCTGATAAAAGAATCAACCATCGGTCCATTCAGCTAGACATAGTGGGTTTCTCAAGAAAGTATTTAATAGGATCCATTTGGGACCCATGTCTTTTGAGAAAAGAGATCATGTAGTGCCATAAATTTTGAGTGACCCACACTAAGGCAACACATGCTTCCTCCAAGGTAGTGTAGTTGACTTCGTACCCAACCAATTTTTAATTGGCATAGTAGATGGCCCTTTCTTTGCAGGTTTCTTCAATGTATTGGGATAAAAAATCCCCAATTGTGGTATCAATTACGATTAAGTACAAGAGTAGAGGGAGACCTGGCTGCGGAGGTATAAGAACCGAAGGTCGAGTAAGATATTGCTTGATTTTATCGAAGGCTTCTTGACAGGCCTCATTCCAAAATTTGGTAGAATTGTTCAGAAGGAGTTTAAATATGGGATCACTATTAGAAGTCAATTGGCTAATGAACTGACTGATATACTGTAATTTTCCCAAGAATTCCCGAACTTCCTTCTCCATTCGGGGCGGTGCCATTTCGATTATGGATTTCAGTTTGGCAGGGTCCTCTTTGATTCCCTTATCTCCAACCATGAATCATAAAATCTTTCCTCTGGTGATGCTGAAAATGCATTTTTATGGTTTTAATTGCATCTGGTATCGCCGTAATCGTTCGAATAATTTCAGAGGGAGGGAACGTGAACTTCCTGAGTCTTAGATTTAATAATCATGTCATCTATGTACATTTTGATCTCCTTATGTATCATATCATGTAAGATGGTTATGGCCATCCTTTATTAGGTACCCCTTCATTCTTGAGCCCAAATGGCGTAATCGTGTAACAAAAGGTTCCCCAGGGGGCAATGAAGGTAGTTTTTCTTGATGGTGAGGGTGCATTTTGACCTAATTGTATCTGATGAACCCATCAGCGAATGACTTGAGAGTGTGACTGGATGTGTTGTCCACAATTATATAGATTCTAGGCAGTGGGTAATCATCCTTCAAAGATGCTTTGTACAAATCCCAGTAGTTAACACACATGTAAACTTTTTTTCCAGATTTCGGTACGGGTACAATATTGGCTAGCCATATGGGATATTTGATCACCCGGATGAAGTTTACGTTTAACTTCTTGATTACTCCTTCCTTGACTTTGAGTAACCATTCGATGAGGAGATTTTGTAATTTTTGTTTGATCGATTTTCTTTCTGGGATAGTTGGAATCTCATGCTGGGCTATTTTGGGATCGATATCGGTCATTCCATTATAGGACCATGCGAAGACATCCATAAATTCCTCAAGCAGCTCTTTGAATTATGGGGCGCATGCTCGTTAAGGGTGGACCCTATCCTAATATCGTGTTATTGGCTACTAAAAACAAGAATGATAACAATAGTTTCATCCTCATTAATTTGAACATGGTTATGTTGTTTGTTATTAACCTTATTAAGATTAGTTAATAATTATTCATTTGCAAAATCATTATCATCAAGAGTTTTATTAGACTAAATATAATTAATATAAGGCACAACAAGATACTCAAAATCTTCATTTATTTCACTTTTGGCAAAAACCATGTTGAGAACCTCATCAAAAAAGGTCTCGATTACATTATTATCAAAAAAAGGAGGAACAACAATAGATGAAAAGATAGGGTAAATAGCTGTGTTAGGTTTTATCTCAGTAAGTGGGAAGGGTATATCATTCTAATTGAGAAGAGGTTCATCAGTTTCCTTGATGAGAGTGGATGGGTCCAATGGTTTAGCGTCGGAATAAATCATATAGAGTGTTATCCCCCATGTCTATAGATTGAACGAGTCTTTGGAATCACTTTCCTCGGAGGCCTCGATAATGGCTATAACTTTCCCAACGAGATGTTACACTTTATGATGGCAGTCTTTATCCTAGGAGTAGTTGTCTTGAAAGAATATTTCCATCCCTAGCTTCATCTTCTTATCCACATGATCATACCATGGTTCGGGAAAAACGCCGAAGGGAAAATATCCAACCTCTTTGATGAATCTTCCATTCAAGGAATCCCTTGAAACAGTCTTGGAATATTCTAAACTTCTCTTCAGCCGTGGTTGGGGGAACATTATGAGTTTTTTCGGTGAAGGATGATAACCTAGGCTACAGAGGGGAAATGACTTTGTCTAGACTATGGGTTTCAGTATTACTTGTTAGTGTTTCCCCAGCCCCAGTTTGGGCATAAAGTGCATATTCTTGAACATTTGTATCACGTTGACATTACCATGAGGGCTATGCTCCTGACAAACTCGATCTTTGAAATTATCCCTTGTCGAAAAGGGAAATGGATCATCCCTGAATTCAAAGAGAAGCAAGTCATTTATCCCATGTTGTATCTCTAGCACCCGATTGCTAGTGCTAGCAACTTTAATAATGCCATTGTCTCCCAAATTGGTAATGACTTTCCCCTTGGTTAAGAATTCCAACTTCTGCTGAAAGGAGGAGGATACACCTCGAATGTTATGAAGCTACCATTGACTAAGCAGCAGATTAAAACATGTGGGTATGTCAATAACTTGAAACTCAGTTATGTGACTGATAGGGCTAATCCCTATTATGAGTGTTATGGATGTCATCGCCTCTTGACGAGTATTATCATAGGCATGCACTGCAGCGGAAGTAGGATTCAGGTCACTTACTTTCCACCTCAAGCACTTGAAGGTTCTTAGTGGGAAAATATTGAGGGCAGATCCATTATTGCCATGTGAAAGTGGGACTGTCTTTCCCATCCACTGCACCAAAATTGGCGATTGGTCACAGCTAAAATCCCTGACCAAGACCGTGGGTCGCGAACTTGGGCCGTGACCATTTCAGGCGTGACCAATTTCGTGGGTCACGGCCCAAGTCCGTGACCAAAAAATGATCCTGGCTCACAGGGGGTCACGGTAGATGGTCGCGAACTTGGGCCGTGACCCATGCCGTGACGGATCGCGACTCTTGTTTGTGACCCACAACCGTGACAAATTGGTCGTGGCACAAGTCCGCGACCCACAATCGTGTAAAAAAAATGAAAAAAATGGTCGCGGCCCAAGTCCGTGACCCACAACCGTGACAAAATGGTCGCGGACTTTGGCCGCGACCCACAACTGTGACAAAAAAAAGAAAAAAAATAGTCGCGGCCCAAGTCTGTGACCCCAACCATGACCAAAAATGGTCGTGAACAAAGTCCGTGACTGACACCGCGATGAAAAAAAAGGAAAAAAATGGTCGCGGACTTTGGCCGTGACCATTTTTGGTCACGGTTGGGGGTCATGGACTTTGGCCGCGACCATTTTTATGAGCGACGGAAAAAATAAAAATGGTTATGGACAAAATCCATGACCATATTTAACTATAATTAAAAAAATGTCTTTTTTTGGTTTAATACTAAAATTGGGGGTCCTGTGAGTGCACTGTCGATTGCTCATTGTAACGTTGGACGCGTACGAGGTGTTACAAATATTTATTATTAGCAAAACAATAAAAAAATCACAAATTGCGAATCGAGAACGTTGTTAATAAACTAATACATATATACAAACTTAAAAATCTTACACGTCTTAATAATTCACAGACCAAAAAAAAATTGGGCAGAGTTTCCTCTATTTTTTGGACATTCCAAACCCTGTAAATGTAAAACATGCTCATAATAAAGCCCGCACGGCCATAAAATTAAACAATCAAATTACAAAACCCGCACGACCATAAAACTAAACAATAAAAGCCCGCACGGCTGTAACACATAAAAAACATAACCCTGAATGTCCGCAACGTTATATAAACAATCTTCATGTTGTAAACCATTGCCTCCTTCATTGTTCCACGTAAAAAAATCCTACAGATGATAGGATAAAAAAAAATGATATCAGTAACCAAGTAGTTTTACAAAAATTTTATTCAAGCTGAAAAATTGCATATTTGAGTTATAATTATCAACATATCAATGTTTTTATGCCTAAGTCTATATATATGCAAATTATCATCGTATTCTTAAATCGGGGGTGCCGTGATCGCGCGATCAGTTCGTATAAATTGCATTGGTCCCGTGCCAGGTGTTGGTGCCACTCACGGGGCCGTTCGGGGGCTGTTTTAGGTTTTCTCCCACAAACACCATGTTTTTAATCATAAGTCAAGAAATATACAAATTATCATCGTATTCTCAAATCGAGAGTCCCGTTGCTGCGTGGTCAATTCCTATGAGTTACGTATGTCCCGTGGGAGGTGTTGGTTTCTCCCATGGGGCCGTTCGGGGGGCTGTTTTGGGTTTTCACCCTCTAACGCCATGTTTTTAAGCCTAAGTCCTCATATTTTCAAATCACCACCATATTCTCAAACTGGGAGTTCCGTGGCTACGCGGTTAGTTCCTACGAGTTACATTGGTTCCGTGGGAGCTGTTGGTGCCTCCCACGGGGCCGTTCGGGGATTGTTTCTAGTTTTCACCCACTAATGCCATATTTTGCTTAAGTCTAGAAATATGCAAATTATAGTCATATTCTCAAATCGGGGGTCCCGTGATCGCGCCGTCAGTTTGTATGAATTACATTGGCCCCGTGCGAGGTGTTGGTGCCACTCACGGGGCCGTTCGGGGGCTATTTCAAGTTTTCACCCACAAACGCCATATTTTTAAGCTTAAGTCTAGACATATACAAATTATGGTTGTATTATCAAATCGGGAGTCCCATTGCTGCGCGGTTAGTTCCTACGAGTTACATTGGTCCCGTGGGAGGTGTTGGTGCCTCCCACGGGGCCGTTCGAGGGCTGTTTTGGGTTTTCACCCTCTAACGCCATGTTTTTTAGCCTAAGTCCTCATATTTTCAAATTACCACCGTATTCTCAAATCGGGAGTCCCGTGGCTGTGCGGTTAGTTCCTACGAGTTACATTGGTCCCGTGAGAGCTATTGGTACCTCCTATGGGGACGTTTGGGGGCTATTTCGAGTTTTCACCCACTAACGCCATATTTTGCATAAGTATAGAAATATGTAAATTAGTGTCGTATTCTCAAATCGGGAGTCCCGTGATGGTGTGGTAAGTTCTTACGAGTTATATTGATCCCGTACGACGTTTTGATGCACTCACGGGGTCGTTCGGGGGTTGTTTTGGACTTTCACCCACTAACGCCATCTTTTTAAGCCTAAGTCTAGAATTATGCAAATTATCGTCGTATTCTTAAATCGGGAGTCTCGTGATAGCGCGGTTAGTTCTTACGAGTTACATTGGTCTCGTACGAGGTGTTGGTGCCTCTCACGAGGCAGTTCCGGGCCTGTTTTGGGTTTTCACCCTCTAATGCCATGTTTTTAAGCCTAAGTACTCATATTTTCAAATTATCTTCGTATTCTCAAATTAGGAGTCCCGTGACTGCGAGGTTAGTTCCTACGAGTTACATTGGTCTCGTGGGATCTGTTGGTGCCACACATGGGGCCTTTCGGGGGCTGTTTCAGATTTTCACCCCCTAACGCCATGTTTGGCTTCAGTTTAGAAACATGCAAATTATCATCGTATTCTCAAACCGGGAGTCTTGTGATAGCACGGTCAGTTCCTACGAGTTATATTGGTCCCGTGCGAGGTATTGGTGCCATTAACGGGGTCGTTCGAGGGTTGTTTCGAGTTTTCACCCACTAACGTCATGTCTTTAATCCTAAGTCTAGAATTATGCAAATTATCATCATATTCTCAAACCGAGAGTCCCATGGCTGCGTGCTCAGTTTCTACGAGTTACATTGGTCCCGTGGGAGGTGTTGGTGACACCCACGGGGCCGTAGGGGGCTATTTCGGGTTTTCACCCACTAATGTGATGTTTTTAAGGCTAAGTCTATAAATATTCAAATTACCATCATATTCTCAAATCGGGAGTCCCGTGGCTGCGCGGTTTGTTCCTACGAGTTACATTGGTCCCGTGGGAGCTGTTGGTGCCTCCCACGAGGCCGTTCGGGGGTTGTAAGGACATTTTTGTCCATTAACAATTTATTATGTTGCACGCTGTTACACCGTTGAAGAAATTCAAGATTCATACATTCATCAATGGATCCGAATATCAAAAGAAGAAGAGGAATCAAGTCTGACAGCCGGATCGGTCCGCATCCCTACCGCACCGATCCGCCAACGGATCGATCCGCCAACGGATCGATCCGCTTGCTACAGATCCAGTATACCCCAGACCGATTGCGAACCGATGAAGCTGGAATAAAAGAACCGATCCGGTCACAACCGGACCGATCCGCGTCAGAATAAAAGAACCGATCCGGTCAATCGGACCGATCCGCCCTCAAGCCGGACCGGTCCGCCTGGGATAAACTCGAGCAGTTCCGTGAATTGTCTTACCACTAATTTGTTTTTCCTATATATATACCTATTTCGGTGGTGTATTTTTTAAGACTTTTCAAGACGATATTCAGAGTCCTAAATACTCTAAGTCTTCACCTATTGAGCCTAAGACTCTAGGTTTTTGATTCACACAATTCTTCCAATCCTTTGTGAATCTTTTTGTGTAACCCAAGAACACAACTTTGGTTTGTTCATCCCTTGTGAAGAAGCCGTTTCTCTTCTTCATTGCTGCCCTCCTGGAAAGGGATATTTCCAGCCGCCGACATAGGAACCGACACCTGCGGGTATTTCTGTGTCACACTGTTTCTAGCCGTTGCTTTGAAGGTTTACCGAAGACACCGTACGTTACACTTGTGGGCGATTATCAGGTTGTATGTAAGTCAATGATCTTGTAAATTCTTTAAAGTTCTATAAATAAAAGGTTTTGCCCTTCGGGGATTTTTCCTTAACTTTGTGTCGCATGCTTTATTTGTTTATGGGTTGACACTTGCACTTTAGATGCATGATTAGGGGCTGAAATTAAATAAGTGTTCTATATTAGAAAGTTGTGAACTTAATCAGTTATCACACGTAATTCTCGCGTTCTCAAATTGGTATCAGAGCGGGTTACGCTAATTTATTGCGTGATCCTGATTTTTTGAGGATTTTTTTTTTGATACAATTTGACTTCTCACGTCGTCAAATTGGTATCAGAGAAGGTTACGCTAATTTATTGCGTATTCCTATTTTCTGTAAAATCGTGTGATATTGATTTTTTTTGAAAAAATAGTTTGGTGAAAAATCGCAATTTTTCAATGGAACGCCCATTTAATGAGGAGCCTATTTTTGTAAAAGTTCTCGACCGTACTGAAAAATTAAAAAGTTTGAATTTGAAACTTTGCAAAAGAATTAAATTTTTGGAAAAAGAAAATTCTCTCTTTAAAAGTAAGATTGAATATTTGCATACGTTTCAAACTCAAAGTGATATTTGTCGTGAGCACTTTGGTAATTTGTGTACTGATTTTGATTCTTTGAAAATTGCCAAAAAGAAGAGTGATGAAAGGGTCCTATTTTTAGAAAAAGATTTGGAAGACCTTAAAAATTCGATGGTTTGTGTTTGTGCCAAAGATGAAAGAAATATTTTAGTCAATGAGTTTGTGGCACGTGAAGAGACTCTTAGGGAAAAGTTTGCTTTAATTGAGGGGGAGAGGGATACCCTTTTAGAAATTGTTGAAAATTTGAAAAAGCAATCCCTGTCTTGGGAAGAGTCTAATTTGTTGCTTGAATCAAATATTTTGAAGTTGAAAAATGATTTAAACGATTCAAGAAGGTTTGATTGTGATGGTAATGGCTCATCTTGTTTTCATGTTTGTAGTGCTAAAGCCAAAACCATTATCTGTTTTAGAGGGTCAACTAAGTCCAAGGATATTAGAAAATATCACACTTTAGGTGTCATTCCACCCGTTTACACATGTTCATATTGTGGTAGGAAAGGTCACCTTAGGCGTTTTTGTTTTGATCTTGGAAAAAGTCCTAGGAAGTTTATGTCTAGTGTTCCCGTGGTTTTCAAAGCCCCCACACGATGTTTCACATCTATTTGGGTTAGAAAATCACTTTCGGATACACTAGATTTTAGACAAGTTGATTCCCGTTTGCTTGCACATGATTCTTCACTTGCCATATCATATAGATGATTGTGTTTGCATGTTTGTCATACACTAGTTGTGGTTTCATGATTTATACTTGTTTTGCTAGTGTTATGACATGTGTACTTTTTGTATATATTTTTGTTTTAATTTTTTTTTTGAAAAATACAAAAATATTTTTTTGGTTGCATCGTTTATGGATGAACACTTTGGATGACCAAGTCACTACATCATTCCATTATTTTCATGTGACTATTTGATAGTGTTTTGAGACAATAGATCAATTCATCCATGTGCTTTATAATGTTTGGAGTCATTAAGATGTAATTAAATGTTACTTCCTACATGTTTGACTCATGTTTCCTTTATTGCACACATGCACAAATTTGTTTGATTATTGTGCTTGTCTTATCACATGTTGGTTGGGTGTTTTCACTTCAATCCTGTCCTTAAAACGAACCAAGCGCGATAAATTTTTTATAAGGAAATTGTGCATATAAAACCATTTTGTGAGTTTGTGTGCTTTGTTTGATAACGGGGAGGGGCTGCGAAAGGTAATCATCTATCCTTTGCGCAAAAGTCACCGTTAAATTGGACCTAGAAAATTGAGGAATTTTATTATCCGAGGTCCAAAGAGGTTAAAAGAGCCCCAAAAAAATTGAAAGGCAATAAAAATATATTCATGCCTAAAAGGGGCCATTTAGGTTTTTGCACCAATTCTCCAAAGTTTGAGAATTTAGATCACCTCTCAAAAGAATATATATATGAGGGAGTTTGGTTGGAGAATTTAAAACGGGTTTGCACGTCCTTGAAATTCTTGAAAATGCGCTATATAGTTTTGGACGTTATTGGTGTGGAAATCATTTGACTTTGATTTGTTGATTTGCATAAGACGATGTCATCTAAATTCAACAAACTTTTATAGCTAAGGATACCTTTGATGTTCATTTGTTAGGAGTACACGTATGCATCGTGCACATATGATTGATTGAGTTGATTTACCTATCGAATGTGTTCACACCCATTCATTCCGTTTCCATGACTTGGTTGTTTGAGTCTAAATCCATGGTGTGGTTTTTGTATCATATTTGTTCATATTGGTATCCTATCTTTGTATAAAAAAATTTGAAAAATACAAAATAGTTTGTGTGTTTTTTGTATACCGTGACACCCCGCACTTGCTTATTTGATTTATTTCTCTCATTTGTCTATTTTGGGACATCATAAAAAGGGGGAGAATGAATTATCTTATTATGGGGGAGATTTGAAAGTTTGAGTTTGCTCATAAATTGGTATATATGTATATCTCATTTCAAACTCGATATGTCACTTGGTATTTTGCTTTTTTTCATGTGTGTAGGTACTACATGGATTATCATTGGATTGCACACCCTGATGAGAAAAGTGTTGAGATTCCTGAAGAATTGAAGAGCACACGCTGTAGTGTTATTCAATTGTATCTTTCCAGTTTTGGGTTCATGGAAGGGTAGATTTGTATAGGCATTTTTAGTTGTTTTGATAATTCAGATGTTTTGTTTTTATGTATGTACCGGCATAGACTTAGGGGGAGATTTGTAAGGACATTTTTGTCCATTAACAATTTATTATGTCGCACTCCGTTACACCGTTGAAGAAATTCAAGATTCATACATTCATCAACGGATCCGAATATCAAAAGAAGAAGAGGAATCAAGTCTGACAGCCGGACCGGTCCGCATCCCTACCGGACCGATCCACCAACGGACCGATTCGCCCTCAATCGGACCGATCCGCTTGCTGCAGATCCAGTATACCCCGGACCGATTGCGAACCGATGAAGCTGGAATAAAAGAACTGATCCGGTCACAACTGGACCGATCCGCCCTCAAGCCGGACCGGTCCGCCTGGGATAAACTCGAGCATTTCCGTGAATTTATTTACCACTAATTTGTTTTTCCTATATATATACCTATTTCGGTGGTGTATTTTTTAAGACTTTTCAAGGCGATATTCAGAGTCCTAAATACTCTAAGTCTTCACCTATTGAGCCTAAGACTCTAGGTTTTTGATTCACACAATTCTTCCGATCCTTTGTGAATCTTTTTGTGTAACCCAAGAACACAACTTTGGTTTGTTCAATCCTTGTGAAGAAGACATTTCTCTTCTTCATTGCTGCCCTCCTGGAAAGGGATATTTCCAGCTGCCGACATAGGAACCGAAACCTGCGGGTATTTCTGTGTCACACTACTTCTAGCCGTTGCTTTGAAGGTTTATCGAAGACACCGTGCGTTACACTTGTGGGCGATTATCAGGTTGTATGTAAGTTAATGGTCTTGTAAATTCTTTAAGGTTCTATAAATAAAAGGTTTTGCCCTTCAGGGATTTTTCCTTAACTTTGTGTCGCATGCTTTATTTATTTATGGGTTGACACTTGCACTTTAGATGCATGATTAGGGGCTGAAATTAAATAAGTGTGCTATATTAGAAAGTTGCGAAGTTAATCAATTATCACACGTAATTCTCGCGTCCTCAGGAGTTGTTTCGAGTTTTCACCCACTAACGCCATGTTTTGCTTAAGTCTAGAAATATGAAAATTATCGTCGTATTCTTAAATCGAGGGTCCCGTGATCATACATCAGTTCGTAAGAATTACATTGGTCCCGTGCGAGCTGTTAGTGCTACTCACGGGGCTGTTCGAGGGCTATTTCGGCTTTTAACCGACTAACGCTATGTTTTTAAGCCCGGGTCTAGAAATATTGAAATTTTCATTGTATTCTCAAACCGAGGGTCCCATGATTGCCCAGTCACTTCCTACGAGTTACATTGGTCCCGTGCAAGGTGTTGGTTCCACTTACGGGGCCGTTCGGGGGGTTATTTTGGCTTTTCACCCACTAACGCCATGTTTTTAATCCTAAGTCTAGAAATATGAAAATTATCGTCTTATTCTCAAACTGGGGGTCCTGTGATCGCACGGTCAGTTTCTACGAGTTACATTGATCCCATGCGAGGTGTTGCTGCCACTCACGGCGCCGTTCGGGGGCTGTTTTGGGTTTTCATCCACTAACGCCTTATTTTTAAGCCCAAGTCTAGAAATATGAAAATTATCGTCGTATTCTTAAACTAGGGGTTCCGTGATTGCACGATTAGTTCCTACGTGTTACATTGGTCCCGTGCGAGGTGTTGGTGCCACTCACGGGGCCGTTCGAGGGGTGTTTTGGGTTTTCACCCACTAACGATATGTTTTTAAGCCCGAGTCTAGAAATATGCAAATTATCATCGTATTCTCAAACCAGGAGTCCCGTGATCGCACGGTGAGTTCCTATGAGTTACATTAGTCCCGTACGAGGTGTTAATATCACTCACGGGACCGTTCGTGGGCTGTTTTGAGTTTTCACCCACTACCGTCATGTTTTTCCTAAGTCTAAAAATATGAAAATTATTATCGTATTCTCAAACAGGGAGTCCCGTGATTATGTGGTCAGTTCCTATATGTTACATTGGTCCCACGAGAGGTGTTGGTGCCTCTCACGGGACGGTACGGAGGCTATTTCGAGTTTTAGCCTCTAACGCGTTGTTTTCTAGATTAAGTACTCATATTTTCATATTATCATCGTATTTTCAAACGGGGAGTCCCATTATCGCGTGATCAGTTCGTACGTGTTACATTGGTCCCGTGAGAGGTGTTGGTTCCTCTAACGGGATCGTACAGGGGGTGTTTCGTGTTTTCCCCATCTAACGCCTTATTTTGAAGATTAAGTCCTCATATTTTTAAATTATCGTCATATTCTCAAACCAGGGGTCCCGTGATCGCACGGTCAGTTCCTACATGTTACATTGGTCCTGTGCGAGGTGTTGGTGCCACTAGCGGGGCCGTTCGAGGGCTGTTTCAGGTTTTCACCCACTAATGCTATGTTTTTAAGCCCGAGTCTAGAAATATGTAAATTATCATCGTATTCTCAAACCGGGAGTCCCATGATCACGCGGTCAGCTCCTACGAGTTACATTGATCCCGTGCGAGGTGTTAGTGCTACTCACGGGGTCGTTCGGGAGTTATTTTGGGTTTTCACCCACTAACGTCATGTTTTACCTAAGTCTAGAAATATGCAAATTATTGTCGTATTCTTAAACCGGGAGTCTCGTGATTACGCGATCAGTTCCTACGTGTTACATTGGTCCCATGAGACGTGTTGGTGCCTCTCACGGGACCGTACGAGGGACATTTTGAGTTTTACACTTTAACGCCTTGTTTTCTAGATTAAGTCCTCACATTTTCATATTATCATCGTATGCTCAAATCGGGAGTCCCATTATCACACGGTGAGTTCATACGTGTTACATTGGTCCCATGAGAGGTGTTGGTTCCTCTCACGGGACCGTACGGGGGGTGTTTCGTGTTTTCCCCCTTTAACACCTTATTTTTTAGCTTAAGTCCTCATATTTTCAAATTATCGTTGTATTCTCAAATTGGGAGTCCCATTATCGTCGTGTCAGTTCCTACGTATTACATTGGTCCCGTGATAGGTGTTGGTTCCTCTCACGGGACCGCACGGGGGTTGTTTCGTGTTTTCCTCTCTAACGAATTCTCGTTGTATTCTCAAACCGAGAGTCTTGTGATTTCACGATCAGTTCCTACGTGTTACATTGGTCCCAGAGAGGTGTTGGTGCCTCTCACGGGACTGTACGGGGTCTGTTTCGAGTTTTACCCTCTAACGCCTTGTTTTCTATCTTAAGTCCTCATAGTTTCAAATTATCGTCGTCTTCTCAAACTGGGAGTTCCGTTATCGTCTGATCAGTTCCTATGTGTTACATTGGTCCCGTGAGAGGTGTTGGTTCCTCTCACGGGACCGTACGGGGGATGTTTCGAGTTTTCACCATCTAACCCCTTGTTTTTAAGCTTAAGTCCTCATAATTATCCCATACTCCTTCTAACATACTATCCGACAACAAGCCAACAACCAATAATTATCCACAACCAAACCAAACAAAACCAATCATTATCCCGTACTTCTTCTATCATCTAAAATATTTAATAGATAATGTATATCAATTATAAAACTACTCTAGTTAAAGTAAAGAGTACCTGGTGTGTAATGAAGAACTGGTATGTAATGAAGAACTGGTATCTAATTGGTTAGATTTGCAATACGTAAACAATGTGTTATGAAGAACGGGTATGTAAAATTAAAGAAAGTACCTCACAAAACCACAGAAGAATTAGATCTGCTGCCTATAATATTTCGTAGATTTACATATGACGCAAATTTATTCCCCCATTTTAACATCGCAATTCGAACGAACATGAGCAACCTGCTAGCTATAATATGTAAAGAAAAGTACACAAAGGCAAAAGAGAACAAAAATGTATAATATCAACTTGGTGCCTATAATATCAATGTAGTTGTGATTATTACGCCGCCATTTTAAGGCTTTAAATTACATATCCAATCAAGTTGATCACAACAAATATCAAACTAAAACAGAACTGTATAAAATCAACAGAATTATGGTATACATGTCAAGTTAAAATATGAATGAACGGAATCAAGTTGCCTTTGTTCCATGTCAAGTTGTAGCCTCCTAATATCTTGACGTAAACGTCAAAAAATGCACATTAATCGCAAGATAAGTGATATACTTTTTAATAGGCAAATCAAGAACACACCCAATAAATTTAATAACATGTACACTTATCGACACTAGTATCAATTCAATAAATCCAACATATTATCCAACAACCAAGCCAACAATATCTCTTTGTAATAATGTGCACACGTGTTTTTGACTAGTATGTAAAAAAAAATTCATTTAATTATATTTTGTCAAAAAAAAAATCACGACATGCATATAACCCCCAATATAGTATGATGACATGCATATAACCCACAACAAGGTGGATGTAATTTTTTTTACTTATTAAAAATCCATTTAATTATATTTTGTCAAAAAAATATAATGTCTAGGGTTTTGAATAATATTTTGTCAAAAAAATACACACACACATACAATCTAGGGTTTATTGACATAATTTATACATACACACACGTACAATCTACGGTTTATTGACATAATCTATACATACACACACATAGAATCTAGGGTTTTCTAAACCCTAATATTTTTTTGGCCATAAATCTATACATACACACACATACAATCTATATATACACACTCATATAATCTAGAGGGTATTGACATAAAAAATAATTTATTTGTTCATAGTTACATACATAAACACACATATACACATAAATATATGCATACACACATTTATAAACATAAATTTATACATAAACACACATACAAACAAGAATAATAACCCAAATAGAAATTGATTTTTAAGGCCTACAATCAGTTTTGGGGGGTGAGAGCTTATACTAGTTGAAATCGATTCGGAGGAATTATTTTGAGGAATGCACACACATACACACATCATCCACAAATCAACAAATTGAAATGCACACACATATACACACATACCTTTCACAAATCTTAGAGCTTAAATCGCACCTTAGACGAAATCGAATCGTAAAATCGCGCAAAGCTAATACTGATTGACGAAATGCACACACACATATACGTGTTTTCTTTTTTAAATCTATACATACACACACATACAATCTATAAATACACATACATACAATATAGGGTTTATTGACAAAAAAATAATTTATTTGTTCATAGTTACATATACACATAAATCTATACATACACACACGTATAAACATAAATCTATACATGCACACACATACACACATACAAACGTAAATCTACACATACATACACATATATTAGGGCTTTAGATAGAAATCACGAAATCCAAATGAAATCAAAATGAATCAATGCATACCAGGGGTTAATCCAAATGCAAACCAACTGAAATCACTTAACCATTGCAAATCTAACTGAAATCCAACTACAAAAATCGCACGAGCTGAAATGAGAAGCAACGACTTACTCTAACTGACAAGCTCACAGCGGGTGGGTCTTTTTTTTGTTTTAAGACCTGAAACTAGTCATGGCCTAGAGCCGTGACCCACCATGCGCGAACCTTTTCCATGCTTGAATGAGGTATGGTCATAGCCCATAGCCGTGACCCATACTAAGAAATGGTCACGGCCCCAAGCCGTGACCCTCAATCTGTGATGCACGACCCTTTTTCATCCCCTAGTGCTTGAATGAGGTATGGTCATGGCCCATAGTCATGACCCACCCCTAGAAATGGTCACGGCCCTAAGCCGTGACCCTCAATGTGTAACTATCTTGTTCGTCATGCCATGGGTCACAGACTTTGGCCGTGACCCATTCACGACCAAGCTTGGAGGGAATTTTGGCACGAGTTTGGTGCCAAGATGGTCACGACCTGGTAACGGCCCAAGTCTGTGACCACTGTGGTCACGGACTTGGGCCGTGACCACTTCCAGAACATCGATAATTTAGTGTGGTAATAAATATGGTCACGCTAAATATTGAGTAGTTCACGGCCCAAGTCCGCGACCAGCTGGTACTGAACTTCGGTCGTGACCCACTGGGCTTGACCATTCGCAGGATTTGGTGTAGTTATCACTTCAACAGAGATATTGAGGGCATAGTTATGATCATGATCGACCTTTAAAATTTCTTTTTCGGAGAAGAAAAGGAGTCTAATAGTGGTCAAGGATCCAACCAGTTTTATAGTTTCTTCTAGCGTGGTGGAAAGAGGGACTTTGGGCCCAGAAGTTTTATCAGAGTATTTCATTGTAAATAGGAAGACATTAAGATTCCACACAAGGTAATATTGGCTTAAGTCTTCTTGAGTTGGTCTAGGATCTTTCTTTTTTCAATGGTCATCTCCGGCATGGGAAGTTCTTTGATAACTCCCTTTCCCTTATCTGTTCCTGATGACCAATTCTCATGATTTGATCATACGATTTATGGAGGCGGGGAAGAATAAGAACCCCATTTCTTCATCCATTTTTGCCTTACTTTACTGATTTCCCATAATAAGTCCTCGAAAGATATCATCCCGCACATGTTGATCACTGGATTGACCTTTTCCTGAATTTGTTCATCATTTGAGTTGTTAAATTCGTTCACCCATCTAGTGGTGTTGATATTTTCTTGTTAAAAGAAGTCAATGCATTCCATAACCTTAATGGATACTTCATATAAATCTTCCCACTCAACAGGGAGGTGCGAGAGTGAAGGGACCGACCTCCCTTGAAGCCGCAAAGTGGTGCATAGATTGAAAATGATGCATATTTTGCTGGTCTGTCGGAGCACGCCTGCTATAATCTGTACTTCATAGTCCAAACTAATTTCATCAACGGTACCACCCAATTATCTGACTTGTGATCCCACTTTCGGGCTTCCATGATTAGGATGCTGAACTTCAGACAGTCAATGGTCATTTAGAGGGTAATTTCAGCCCTAAATCCAGATATTGGTTCAGTACTCTTGATAACTTTATATTTTTCACTTCAGATCGAGTACGAACAATAATACAAGCCCTGATGAGGAGTGACAGATCTTGGTTGATGAAGCAATAGGGTGTAGGAGAAAATATAGGCAAACGTTGAGCGATTTGGGTGAGATTATGTGTATGATGAATACTTTACTTGGTACAGTTTGGGTAGATGGATCGAATTTCGGGGCGTTTTATAGAAAGATGGCATTTTTGTGAGTCAGAAGTGGATTATGAATTGTGTTGGGTTTAAGATTGGATGGTGGGGCGATGAGACCCCAGCCAATAAAACCCTAAATTACATTTTGGAGATTGAAGCACTAATCAGTAGTGTGGCCGACAAAGTGGGCATCTGTTTTGAATTTTTTGAGAAGTTTTCTGGTAATGAACGAGGGTCCAGAGGTTTATAATATTTCGGCTCTACAAGTCTTGGTAGAATTTAGAGAGGGGAGCATTGGGCTCGATGTATTCCTTTTTGGTGGGGATATGGCAACTTTCTGGTGCCGAAGAGGTAGTGGGCTAAGAGATATTATTGGTGGTTGAGACTGTGGCCTTGTTAGGCTTTTCATACCTTCTAAGGGTAAATTGTCCAGTCATCTTCTTTGGCTCCACTTCCATCTTGGTAACACTTTCTTCAGTCTCCCCACTTGCGTATCTGAGGGCTCGAAAGTGTGGGTAATATTGGCCTCCCGTAGTTGCTCTGATATGGGGAATGAAATTCTTCTTCACGATGCCGACCTGCTCTTTTTTTAGGGGCCGGTTGGTTATGGTGGTAGCTTTCTCGCTCCACCCTGATATGAAGCTACTCACTATTTCTCCAAGATTCTTCTTGAGAAGATTTAGATAATGGCATGTAACCTCTAGTTCTTCATTATACTTGTACTGTGACATGAAATCCGGACGACATCTTCCAAACTACAAATTCTAGATTCTTCGAGGGATAGGAACCAACGAAGAGCACCGTCCTTTAAATTTTTTGGAACATTTGGGCCATTATCTCTTCGGAGGCACCAGGCCCGGTGATAACTGCGAATGTGAACAATTGGGGGACCGCTGCCTCCAAAATTCTTGATGACTGCCATCTTGAATTTCTTAGACAATCTTTCTTTAGGGAAGGGAGACATGTGGGTGTAGTCCATACAGTTCACGAATATCTTAACTTGGTCAAACTTCTTTGACAATAGCTTGAGGTTTTGCATGACCTTGTTCAGTTCTTCTTTTTTTGGGATCAATGTATACTGGCAAGTTAGCCCCTGAATGGGAAAGGTTTGGCATATGGAGTTGAGTTGGTTGTGGCCCACTGACAAGCGGGGAATGTGGAACCTGTTGGTATTCTTTTGGGACCCAAATAGTCTCGGGGGAAGGTGGGCCCATTGCACGAGGAAAGAAAACCTCGAGTTCTTTGCGAACTTGGACTCGATTTTGCTGCATCTCATGAATCTCGATTTAAAGGTCGTCAATTTTGCCACTGAGTTGGACCACGACTGCCGTCAGATCAGGATGTACGTTCAGTGCTTGATTGGTATTTTCCATGGAGGACTTACAAAGGTAGATTCCGAACTCAAAGGAAGTTGTAGGGTAACTAACGGAGCTTCAGAGTGGTTTGACAAAAGATCAAAGACAATAGTGAGCCAGACTAAGAATCGGGTTTGCGATCTACCTGAGAAGGAAAATGATTCAAATTTATTTTTGAAAAATGGAAAAAAGGATTTGTTTTTATTGAAAAAGAAGGAAAATATTTTTGACATTTTTGGTAAAAGGAGGAAAAAGGTTTTTGGTATTTTGATGAAAAGGAGGAAAAATGTTTTTGGTAATTCTATTTTTTTAGAAAGCAGAGGGAAAATGAGAGAAGAGACTTAGCATGATTATTATTATTATTATTATTATTATTATTATTATTATTATTATTATTATTATTATTATTATTATTATTATTATTATTATTATTATTATTATCATCATCACCATCATCATCATCATCATCATCATCATCATCATCATCATCATCATCATCATCATCATCATCATCATCATCATCATCATCATCATCATCATCATTGTTGTTGTTGTGGTTGTTGTTGTTGTTGTCATTATCATTAGTATTATTATTTCACTTGTTAGGTCAGCACCCGAGTCAGGGAAAATTACGTTTGAAAAATAGGTAAGATAGAGTTTGACTTGTTTCCAGGCTCATGGACAGGGTCCTATTTTGAAAAAAGTCAATGTAGCACAAAAATTTGTGTTGTATGCGGATCCGATATTTCGACAGAGTTTCGTGTGCCCCTTTGGCATGAATTCCATGATATACTTTTTGCTTTTGTGGGCAATCGGTACGTGTGGACAAGCCATTTGATATACCCGAGTGTACGTGAATTGCCTCACTATATACTAGAGTTTACAATTTACTCGATGTACGTGAACGAGTTCCCTACTATATACCTCCCTTCATAAGTTCGGTCAAGCGATATGATGTGGGGGGAACCATTTGATATACGTTGAAGGTACTAGTTCAATGAAAGGTGAGAGTCATATTGGCTAGCGGCAACCTACCCGACCAATGCCCATCACAAAGTGACCCCCTTGTAAAGGATAAAATTTTGGTCAATAGCCATGCTCTTGGTGATGTAGTGTGAAAAATTCATGATTCTTGATTAGTATATTACGGAAAGAGTCTTTTATTTGGCATAAGAAGCTCTATACTAATAGGAAAGAATGTACAAGTATCATAAAAAGTAAATCTATCATGGAGCCTAAAGACTACACTAAGCATGGATACATGTAAGTCAGTGTTGTGTGAATATTTTCAAGTGAAGGCATGGTAGTGAACCAAAGCATGGATCAACTACAAGTGGAGTGCGATACGTGCAAGTGAGAATGGATATATACAAGTGTGATAAGTGGAAGTGTGTGCTAGTGAAACTTAAGCATGGATATTCTAAGTGGTGTGTGAAACATGTGGATATAAGTTATCATACGTATAAGTGTAAGTAATGTGAGGTGTATATGAAGGATATTTACGAGTGAGTGAAAGTGAAAAGTGAGTGATAGGTGATATAAGCAAGAGATAAAAAAAATAGAGGAAAAAGGGAACATACAGGTAGGTGCATATGCACACAACTGGAAAATGACAGCACCCATACAAATAGAGTCTAGGTCTCGTATGACAAGTAAGTCCCCAACGGAGTCGCCAATGTGGTCTTCCTATTCCTTCCTCCTCCTTTGGGGGGCTTCAATGCTCGTGTGCGCGGTTCGAGGGAGAGAAAAAGAAAGTCTCGAACCCTTTATAGGGTCACTTCGACCATCGTCAATGTGGGATGATATAAAGAGATAGAGTCTCCATCCTATTTTGCATAAAACAGGAAAAAAAATGTTGTCTCCTGGAGAGAACATCATCAAAGACATACTGATGCTTGTGAAAGCAATTAGTTCAGAGGTTCGGGGGGTAAATTTCGAAATTAGAAGATATTAGGAACCCATGTCGCCCTTTCGGTCTCTCATGGGCATGTGTTATTCTTCCCCTTAATAACTCTGTGAAGTGCGTATGCGTGTATATATAAATGGAGAATGGAATTACTCGACTCGTGTCATGGAGAAAGGCAGAGTGAGGTCACTCGTAGGAGCGTTCCCAAAATAGTAATTAAAAACATAATTTATGCTCTTATTGGGATATCGATCGTTATAGTGAAATGAGTTCTCTAAATTGGGTTGAAGATATTTCCTTACAAGTGGATGGAGGTAGTAGTAAGAGAGTAAATGAGTTCTCTAAATTGGGTGTAAAAGGGATGGAAATTGAATATGGAGGAAAGGTTTCAATAGGAAGACTACGCTGACTTTGAGAGAATGTTGCTGAGATCACTCAGAGGGATGTTTCTGATGTGACTTTCGAAGTGAGATCAGGCTCTCTTTATATAGGGTTAAGGGGGTAATGATCGACATTATACTTAACCTGCCTATCGACAGGCATCCCCAAACACACTATCAATAGGCAAGGAAATGGGTTTTCCATTCTACAATCTCATGCAGATGTTTTTGAAAAATGGTCGTAAAATGCAATCCGTAAGTTCAAATCGCGCATGGGTCATACCATTGGAAAGGGTATTTAGATTCCTATAAGAATCCATTGGTGCGCTCTCAGATTTAGGAGTTAACTGTAGTCAAACGGGGATCGGTAGCCCCCGACACTCTTTTGGATAAGAGATTTTTTGAGGAAAACAGACCGTTCATCCAAATCGTAAGGTCGATTCACATACGGGGTGAACCAGTGGAAAGGTTAATTAGATCCCTTCAAATATTCGTTCAGTCTCATTTGTTTTGGAGAGTTGTCCTTCGTCTAATGGGGCCTGGGAGTGCCTAGTAACCCTTCAGAGTAAAATAGGTTGTTGATCTATACCGTTAGGCTGATTCATGCACATAGTGGACCGTTGAAAAGGGTTTTTAGATCCCTTAGATTATTCACTCAATTTTGTTTGAGTTGAAGAGTTGACGGGAGTTAAACAGAGTCTAGGACTGCCCGATGGCCTTCGATTAATTTTTTGGGTGAAAACGAATTGTTCGTCCGAACCATAAGGCTGATTCATGCATGGGGTAGACCATTTTAAAGGGGATTAAAAGACCTTTGAATATTCATTGAGATTTATATCGAGCGAGGATGTTGATTGGAGTCAAAATGGGCCCCAGGAGCGACAAGTGGACTCCAAATCAGTTTTTTATAGTAAAATGCATTGTTCATCCGAATCGTATGGTCGATTCACGTAACGGGCGATTCGTTGGAAAGGGGATTCAAATACCTTTGACGATTCATTGAGATTTTTCTTATATAAGGAAGTTTATCGGATTCAAATGGTGCTCGGGGGCACCCAATGGCGTCTATATCGGTACTCGTACTATGACCTAGAGTCCTAGGGTGAAGGAGGAAGTGCTAGGAACCTAAGGAGAGCCTTAGGGGGTTCCTAGAATGTGGTTTCCACAAACACTTTATCATCAAAATGTCTTTACTCTGAATTTCGTCTCTTAAATCATCTTTTATAGTCACAAACATTTTGTATTTTCATTTCCAACCATATTCATCTTAAAAACATTTTAACACATCAAAATGAGTTGAGATCTCCTAAATCAATATAAGACGTAGAATCCCTTTATACGTCCTTTAAATCTACGTGGACTTTGAATTTCTCCCCCGAGTACGTAGGCTCACTCGGACTACTGTCCAGGTAAGCAAGTTTAATTTTGTACATATGTATCATTTTTCTATATTATTTACACACACTTGAACCATTGCAATACACATCCTACTTACGTACTAGCTATTTTAAATATATTATTTATTTTACACTATAAGATGATATTATAAACACTGCACATCTACATTTTAGACCAAAAGGGTGGAGCAGGGTCCTAATTCATTCCTTATCCGTAACCCAACCCCTAGACTTTTGGCTCTGCGATTAAACACGTAGACCATTTGACATTTTTAGGTTTGTACGAAGACTTTTTCTTTTCTTTTCTCTATTTTTTGGTAAAATAGACCAAAGACTCCATATTTTCCAAAGAGGAAAAAGTGATGATTATACATTACTGTGAAAGACCCCTTCTCTACACATTCAAGGGTGTGAGGTGGAGATCCATGTCACTAGTCCAGGTTCTCACACCTTATATAATCCATATACCAAGTAGCAAGCCCATAACTCTGTGTAAACCCTAATTTCCCCAAGCCCACTTCATGTACCTATATTTATCACTTTGGGGGAAGTGGTATAAGTTACGTTAACATTAATAAGGGTTAGATACAATGAGATACAAACATTATTCAAGTTCTAGTGAGGGGGTGAGGAGAGAGACATTATTTATCTCTTATTTCACTAACTTTTCATCTCAAAAAGTTCCCACACACATATCTTGCTTTGGGTGGATTATATACTAGAAGATATAATGTGTTTTGCACATTTAAGACATTATTAAAGGTTGTGAATCATCAACACCATCTTCTTTCTCATCTTTATCTCGTATATCGGATCATCTATAGTATTTGCAGAGGTATGGTAATCTAATTTACTTTGTTTTATATTATGATATATAATGAATCAAAGTTCTTAAGGAATAATTTTTTTACTATCAATCCCCATTAGTAAGGTGGTTAAGACCTTCATTAGTGGAATTAAAGGGAGGTTTAAGATGGACGATCTCTTAGGACATAGAATTAAACTTGTCTTGAAAGGAATCATTGTTAACCAGGATCTGGGTGAGGATGGTCATCAATGTATGTTTTTTCAAATTTTTGGTATTGTAATTTTCCATGATGAAGGAACAAGAAGGGCTTTAAGTGAACGGGATTGTGGTAGAAATAGGACAAGTGGCGGTAATTTGATAGGCAAGCTTAAAGTAAAGGACTAGTAAATTGTAGCCACTAAGAAGCCAGACCATAAATTTCTACAATTTATACTTCTGAAGATAGAAGAAATGTTTACAATTGAATCTTAACAGAAGGAGTTACATCATGAGAATTGATAGGAAGAATAAGGAAAGAATTTCCCCAACAATGTTGTTATTAATATCCACTTGCATTATTCTTCTACCTAGGATAAAAAAATATGTCAGATTAGGACCCGAGTTGGGAAAAAAAAGGTAAGACAAATGCAAGCCGATATTGATGTGTGAGGTGTACGGTGCGTGATACTCAACATTACCAACCTATTTATTAAAATTAGGGAAAGAAAGAAATTACCCCAAGATAGGGCTATAGGGAAAATATGATAAAAACAAAATCAAAGAGAATGTGATCGAAGACTTAATTACGGCGAGGGAAAGTGTGAGTGAGAGAGTGTGTCTTCATAAATTTGTAAATACCTAAAAAGTGTGTGCAAGAATGTAAATATGAAAGTTTGGGCATATAATAAATGTGTAAGTAGAGCAAGGGCATGTCCTAACATCATCATAGAAAGCGATGAACATGAATAATTAGAGAAATAAATCTGAGAAGACTTGTATCAGTAGTAACATCAGTATTAGAAAGTGAACATGGACAAATAAAATGCTAAGTGAAAAGGAGAGAGAGTGATAAAAGTCATAAATAAATAAGGAAAATGGGAAAATTAAAAAATATGACTTAAAACACGGGGGATATGCGCAATGCCTACGTACCCTCGCGAAGATAGATCAAAGCCCATGTTGTATGAAATTAGTTTAAAGGTGGTGCAATATAGATTATGTTTGCAATTTAAGGATGCTTGTAACTTGTTTGTAATTTAAAAAACCAGAGGTCACTACAAATTTTATTTACTAGGTCTTCTTTCTTTTAGGAAAGCGAAATAATCCACATGTTTCATTATCATTTTCATTAATTTTAGCTCTTTTACTTCTGTATTTGAGACCTAGGTAGGTCTATTCTACCTTAATTAATAAATTTAGGGGGTTTCCCCATTATAAATAAAAAAATAAATAAAAACATAATAATTTAATCAATGCACCCTCCTAATTTTGCTGCTTGTGGAGCAGCAAAGTCAGGTTTCCCGTGACAAACCAAGTATAGTCGGAGAGACACACGCGACACTTGGTTTGATATGGAGCGTTATTTTTTTATTTTTTCATTCACTTATGTATCATATTTATGTTTATTTTATTTAATATTTGTTTGTTATATTTAATATCTACTTGATTTTGTTTTTAAGAAATACAGGTATGCAATCATACAAAAACAAACATTAAAATATTGTTAAAATGAAACCATAAGAGTGATGAAACCCCAAGATTAATGAAAATAAAATATTAAAATCCACATGAGGTCACACAAATTCCACGAAGACTCTTGTAAATCATGATGTAAAGCCATATTCGTTGTATCATCGTGGAACCGAATTGTGAAAATATTTAGGATGCGTTATTCATGTTAAGGGGGTTGAGAAATTCTATGCTCTTGTGCGCTTTCACGATCATTGGGTAGTCAAGTCTCAAGATCGGGTTCATCCCGTTCATCTTCTACGATCATATAGTGAAGTGTTGTACATATCATTTTGCTGTAGGTTAGATCATCCAGATATTAGAAATGACCAGGGCCTTTGATAATGGCCAAAAAAGATTGCAATACAATAAATACGTGTACCACATATTCATGGTCCACTTTTGGACCTGCACAAAGTGTTTATATTTTGGAATTTGCAGTTGTGAGATTGTTCGAATAAAAACGGACCATTTTGGGTAAATACCATAAAAAAGGTAATCCCCCATATTATACAATCGCTCCTTGATAACGCCGTTTTACTCGGGGGACTTACTTATGAGATATCCTCAAAAAGGTATGCTTAGGCCAACACTTTCAAATCATTGTTCCCACCGATATTCTAAACAAATAATACAAAAACGAGAGGTCGTTGTCAGCTACGACCTCCAGTATTATCATAATTTTTCGGTGATGACCTTAGCGTGTCCCTTGCCAATCCACTGGAGAATTTTGCACTCCCATTACATACCTAGCATGGACTAGAAGCCACATTTCTCCCCTTTTGTGAGCATGAGCAATACATCTTGGGTATATTATAAATCGTCACAATATCTCTTAAACCTTTCTATGTAAGTGCTCTCGTGATTCTTATATACCTGTTAATTGAATCGACAGGGAACCCATATGTGATCATTTAAAGAGTTACGGTAATTTTTTTCTCACTTGAAAACTCAATTTTCCTCGCGTCTCTCTTTCCTACAAAATAATAGTCGAAAGAATTTATTCTGTCAAGGAATAATGAGCATCACATACGAAATAGATGCCGTAATATATCGTAATTGTATGTCAAGTCTGCATTAAACTAATCTTTCATTAATCGTTAATTACCTCTTTCCATATCTCTATCCACGAAACTCCACCCAGGTATAGATCCGAGACAACACGAGTGCTTTGTTGTGTGTTGATCTCTAAAAAGTGCCAAACTACACTTTGCATCAATCAGAGAAATTTTCATCCAAATCAGATGAAGATGATGAGTCTTAAATCAACTTGTCAACGAAATTGCTAAATGCAAAAGGCATTGAAACATGTGAAGAGAGAAACATTAAATTTTTGATAAATATTGAGAAAAAATGATGAAGGTGATGGTGCCAAAAATGGTATTATGGGGTATTTTATAGAGTTGTGTAAAAAACTAGCCGTTAATAATTGTTATCAAAGTCAAAGAAATATCTTTAATTTGAGGCTGCATTGATAAAGATATAATTGTTTTATAACAAAAATTGTTAAAAATAATTTTATTCATGTTTGTGAAAATAATATTCTCTTCTTCTTCTTATATTTATACAGGATTAAATCAATAAATTAGAACAAATTGACTAATTGATAGTTCTTTAGTTTTTATAATGTTGTTTATGGATATATTTAGATCATAATTCTATTTCGACTATGATTCCTTACAAGAAGAAGAGTCACCACTCGAGGGCATTCAACAACCTCAATTCCTCCTATCCACTGGAACCAATCCAAATGAACATATAGCTCAAGCAATGAGCTCCCATGAACTTCATGAGGTGTTTGATGACGATGTAATTCCCCAGAAAGCCTTATAAAGGGCACTTTCTAATAATGACCAAGTCGTATCACTTGATACTCCATTTTCTCCTTTGACACACACCACCACCAATTCATATTATATATCTCTACTGTAACATTCCTGACAAGTGGATTGCCGCGATGAACATCCTCCAGCTGCAAGTGGACTCAAATTACTATACAACTAAATAGGAAACTAGGAAGATAATCACATTTTGGAGTAACATATTTGCTTCCCGACGATGGATGTGGTCTAATTTGATTATTTTATATGTTGTTGATTATTCAAATGAGATTTTTTTGAAATATTAGATTGAGTTATCTTAATGCAAAACCTATATATAGATCTAAAATTGACATTTTCATGAGGGATTAACAAGTGGCATATATTTTAATTAACAAGTTTCCAATTACTAATGATACAAATGACTCAACCCTTCCCAAACCAACACAAAATTAAAAGAAGGGGGGATTAAATTCAATGATTTCACAAACTTCTCTTTCTCTTTCCAACTTTTTCACTTCCCATTATCATCCTTCATTGACCTCCTAAGTCCATTTAACTTCCACCAACTCATCTAATGACATCATTAACATTTATATCTATTTATAGAATCACTTTCTCTCTCTTTATTCCACCCCAGTACCCAACGATTCAATTAATAGGATTGGAATGTCTTTCTCTAATTCATTATTATTCATAATATATGTTATATACGCGTTGTCGTTTTTGAGAAATATGTGGAAATTTTCATACACCCTGACCCTTTAACCACTCTGACCCCAGATCTTTGAGAAGACAATAAAGAAGAGAAAAACTCAGCTGAGCCTATATTTTTTGCGAAAGAAGTAGATAATGTGAAGGATGTTTCATAAGAGTAAATAAGACTCGGACGAAGAATACGGGGTACAAACATGCACAGAGTTTTTTTCCTTAATTTGGGTTATTTGTGCCATCCAAATACAAAATGGGTTATACTGATTTGAGAACATAGTTGCCTTTCTTTTACGGCCTCATTTTTTTTTATTGTTATTGATTTTTCAATTTAGTATTGTGACAATTTTTTTTCTTTAACAAATATATGAAAAAGGTAAAAAAAAAGTACTCTTTATGTGTGTGAGTCAAGGCAAAAAGAAACAATATCATAATTTTGCATGAACAAATAGTTTCAAAAACTTAATAAAGAGTAGTTTGATGAAAATACTACGGGGTTTTTAAAGTTGGTTCAATAATTATTTTATACGAATATATGTAGTTGCATCGCTTTTTGTGTAATATTTATATTTGATTTTTTTTATAAAATACAATAAAGGAAAATTTTCAAAAAGCTGGTGCATCGCAAGAGTTGAATGTTTGGTATTCTTTTCGCAAACCTTGAGGTTAACTCGGGATGACACCTATATTCATTAATAGGGTAATTAGCGATACATTTACTTTTTGGAAACAAGGATGATTCATATTTATATTTTCAATGTCTAAGGATTGTAATTTTGTTTGTATATTTAACATATACGAATGTAATTCTATAAAGAATAGTGTCATTCATAACATTTTACATATTGATTTAATATTAAGTTTCGTTTATTTAAAATAAAATTACCATAATCGACATTAACTTAATCAACATAATTCTTTTATGAAGGCTATCAAATTGATCAAACATAATTTTATAATTATGGCCATGAAAAGCGTGGCCGACAAGCTAGTAAGTAATAAATGATTTTATCAAAATGATGTCTAAATATGATGTAAATTTTTGTTTTTCAATGATACCGATTATTTCATTAATGGAAAAGCCATTTCTTACACAAGGAATTTTGGAGCTTTCTGTCTAATCATATCAAGGATGAACCAACCATTGAAAATTAGTATTTTAAGTTGGAAATTAAATTTCAATTATATTAAAATCCAAAATTTTGTATTTCCAATTTATTTTCTCCCGATAAGTCAAATATTTAATTAGGCATGTGATAAATGCAAAAAATTAAGAGATTGGGTTGGTTGCTGTCTTTAAGCCACTTGATGGATGGTGGAGCCTTGAAAATAAGGTGGTTTTGACTAGGAATTTCGGGCCTCTTACCCTTACTTATTGAGTTTCCTTACACCATCTAGGGTAATTTCATAATAACAAAATATCTAAGGTGGAAGAGAAAATCCTAAATTCACTTTTTCATATTTTTTAAAATTCTGGGCATATACAAGTGAGAATCTGGACTATTTCCAAGAGGCTTTAATGAGAAATATATTGGAGCATTCAAGTTAAGTTATTAGATATATTCAAGGACTATATCTAACCCTAGTAATGGTCCAAGGTTGGTTTTCAATTTATAGTTGTACAACATATTAATTTAATAATTGCATGAAGAATAAACGTCCTCAAAATCATGTTAAAAACTCTTTTAAACCTTGATATAACATGATGGTTTATTTGTGAATACAAAATATTCTAGTATAATGTGTCATATAAGAGAATAAGGTTCATTATATCACGCTATTCATATACGAATTTTTTTATAATAGTATAGATTAATATATGCTAAAAATCTGAGATTCTGAAATTCTGGAATTACACATTAGAACTCATGAAAATTGCAGAATTTGAAGCTCATAAATGACAACATTTATAACTTGTATTGAACTGCTTTAGGAATGTTATGAAAATGATATATGTCATTAGTGCTTCTAATTTTAGTCCTTATATCTGTGTAAAAATCATTCCGAAAATTGTTTGCAAATTAGTCCATGTTTGTGTGCTAATAGTCCCTTAATTGTAGCCCTCTTTTGATTATTGCAATCCTAATCTACCCCATTAATGATTCATATGTTTCATGTTTTTAAAGAATTATGAAAAAACATATAATGATTATGATATGGAAATAAATATGTTTCTAAGACTAATTGGGTGAAAACTAAGATTTAGGACAAAACACTTTTGGTGTAGAATTTTTTTCCGCAGTGAATAGTATTTTACAAAATTTTAGTGTGTAATTAACTTGAAACCTGGTGGCTAGATTGGAAATGTGCCAACATTCAAATTTCACGATCTTTGGCCATTATGTAACATGTTTTTCGGTGATCCGAGGCTGTTAAAGCCCTAAAAATCCCGTTTTTACCATTTTTGGTAATAATATAAGGGCTTACAACTTTTGACAGAAAATTGATTTAAACGTTTCACAAAAAGCTATGGTTTTTTGGCATGATTTACTTCGATTATATGGTAAAACATATATTTCATATTTTCGCAAAATCAAGAATTCTTATATTTCAAGCAACTGTTTTCATCATATGGACAGTTTTATTCTGTTATAGTAATTCAATGTTCATGTATGATTATATTTATTATAAACACATAATATAATTGACATTAATGAATGTGAAATATATTTTTATAGACTTATAATTAAACATTCATTTAGGTCAAGTCAAAATATAAACACAGTTTGTATATGAGAATATTACACTTATAGTCATTTAGTTAATTTTAATATTCGTTATAAAATTGGATTGAGATGAAACACGTGCTAATATCAGGACTAAACAACTTTAGAACTAGTTTGTGAATATTGAATAATTGACATTAAGTCCATTAATCAAGTTTTGAAATCTTAAGGCAATAAACAAAGATGCCAAAATTATGGGACCATGATTAATGAAATTAAAGGGCAGTATTGCTTTGTAATCTTAATATTATGTGATGACTAATACCAACTCTATAATATTGGGATTACTTAAGTAATCTACCAAATTATATTAAGTCAACAAATCAAAATTTAACCCTTTTAGATGATTGTTGTGTGTAAAATTTTAATAAGTGAACATTGTTATTATACTGCAGTTACCCTCAACCTTTATTCGCATGCTCAATCCTATTCAAAATTCGATGGGCTAAAATTTTCTGAGTGGAATGAGAAAATTGAGTTCAGCCTGGGGTTTTTTGACCTAAACATGGAAATTATGTGTGACGAACCCACTGCTATAACTGAAAACAGTAGCAAGGATGAAATTGCTATCCATGAACCTGAAAAATATTACTAAAGCCGTTTATTAAAAATAAACTATTTAAGTAACTCCAATATGTTTTTTTAAGAAACTCTTTTCGTAAAAACCAAACTATTTGAACACAAGATGTGTTTAATAAATCAGTATATACGAGATCTATTCAAGAATTGAATAACAAGTTTATAAAGTAGTTTAAAAATTTTAAACTCAACACAACTAAGAATGAGATGAGGAGATGCAGAAAGATTATGTTCACGATATTTTTACGAGGTAAAACCTCACCAATTGAGGAAACATCCACGACTCCCTCTACGGAGTAAAATGAAAAATCCACTAAAACAAATATATGAGTTACAAACTATATAACTAACATGCAAACAACTCAGTCCTATATAAGTTTAGGAATGTACCCTCTGGTGTCCTTAAACTCCTCTGCAGTTCTGATTGTAGATGTAGTTCTCCCAGTTTGTTAACTTCTGATTTATTCCAGCACTTTACGTCGACTCTTTATTCACAAGATCTTATTACCAACACTTTTCGTGTTGTAGGGGGAAAGTATTTGAGGAAGTGATTTCTAACACATGCATGCACACACACACACTTGTTAAGTACAAACAGTCCTAACAAATTACAATAACACTATATGCTGTGATCTTTTCTATTTCTTTCTTCTTACAAAACTTTTCACCTTATTTGACCTTTAAATCATTCCCAGAATCCACTGATACCTTGCTAGGAAGACAGACAAGGTCTTAATCAATCTCTGAAATTAGAAAACCTTTCGAGATTGAAAACCTCCAAGTGAGATTCCAAACTAGGTCAAAGGTTTAGTTTTACAAGAACTAAAAACAGAAAACATTTATTGTTGATTTCAAAGTAAGTAAACGTTTTAGAGAAAATAATCAACAATATATTTCTCAAGATGAGAAATAAAGAATGAACCTAAGTGTAATGTAACATGAATAACTCAGATCTGAAATTTCTATGAAATCAGAAAGCAGATCTGAATAAACGTTTAAGTTGAAAGTAAGATCTAGTGAACACGAGGTTACAGCAACAAAAACAAACTCAACTCAAACTCTCAAACTCTCAAGAACACTCAAAGAAGTGTTTTGGATATGGAGGTATGAAGGTGTTTGAGTTTAGTTGGAAGAGGTTTAGATGAACAAGGTTAGGGTTTATAACTCTCTCTCTTCTCTCTCTCAATTTCTCAGAAGAAATGAAAAATGGCAAAAGTCTTCAAAGTCTGAGAATAGGGTCCCTTTTATAGGGTGAGGAGAAGGTTCGAGAGGCTGGCTCAAAACCAAGGGCCTGGATTAAGTCAAGCCAAATTGACTTAGATCGTAGGGTTCTGATAAGGCGGTGATTAAATGAATCCTGATTGGTCCAAGGTGTTGTACTGGGATTCACCAAGATAACATGCAGATCATTGATAGCTAATGATCCAAGGGCTAGGAAAAAACGCTGTTTTAACTCAGTAAAGAAACACAACTTTAGCCAATCAGATGAGGACAGGTGTTGGTCGATAACAGGATCACAAACGCGCGTCTAAAGTTAATTAAAACCACACCCTCAAGTTTACTCCGCTTTTGGATTCTACCCAAGGTAACATTAAGCCAATATAATCAACAAATGATAATTACAAATTGACCACAAAACTTTTTAAAACAAGTTTTAATTAAGAAAACCTTATTTTAAAAATGTTTAAAAAATCCCAAAAAAATTATTAAAATACCAATTTAGGGATTTAAACACACTCATCATATGTACACACATGAATTCTACTATGTGTGAGTGTTGGCAATAGGTTCTTGATCACTACAAGATAGAGAGATGGAGTAGCAAACCAACTTCTGAGGTTCTTTGGATTCTAGGGAGGACACAATTTTGTCACAATTTCCAAACTAGATGAGCACTTATACAATATAGACTCAAGTGAGTCAAAAGTATAAGGTCTTCAATATCCCCCTTTGGAAATATGAGACAAAATCTCCTATGAGTCATCTTGGACTCGTAGGGCAACAAGAAAATAAGAAAAACTTATTCCTATCAAAATTATATCTACCCAATTCCTAGAAATCAAAAAGTACATAACTCAACTAAGTACATATGAATACCCTATTACAACTGTTGAGAGTAACTGTACAATACGAACCTGCAATAAATCACTAAGATCAAGCTGTTTAGCATATGTAGATTGGAATAGACTCAAATTTCTCCCCCATTTTGTCTCAAATGGACAAAGGGAAAAATGTGGATAAACAACAAAAGGATTAGTCAGCATAAAACATACCAATAGATTTTCGTAATGAAATGAATCTATTATAATCTAGAGGTTTGGTAAATATATCTGCGAGTTGTAGATCAGTAGGAAGATAATTGATTTCTAATTCCTTAGATTCAACCAATTCGCGTATAAAATGATGTCTTATTTTAATATGCTTTGTTCGCGAGTGTTGAACAGGGTTTTTAGAAATATTAATCGCGCTTTGATTATCACAATAGAGATGCAATTGGTTTTCTTGAATACCATAATCACTTATCATTTGTTTTAGCCACATTAATTGAGCACAACAGCTGCCAGCGGCTATGTATTCAGATTCAGCTGTTGAGAGTGATGTGCAGTTTTGTTTTTTACTACTCCATCCTACCAAGTTATTACCTATATAATAACATGCTCCTGGTGTGCTTTTACTATCATCAGTACACCCAGCCCAATCAGCATCAGTGTACCCAATTATAGTGCTTGGTGTGTCAATAGTGTACCAAAGTCCTAGATTTAGAGTGCCTTTTACATATTTAATGATACGTTTAACAGCATTCAAGTGGCTCTCTTTAGGGTTACTTTGATATCGAGCACATACACACACAGCATACATAATATCAGGACGCGAGGCAGTAAGACATAGTAAGGTTCCTATCATACTACGATACAGAGTAGGATCTACAGATGTTCCATTTTCATCTTTGAAAAGTTTTAGCGTAGTACTCATGGGTGTTTTAGCGTCTTTATCACTCTCGAGGCCAAATTTCTTTACTATCTCTAAAGCGTACTTAGATTGCGATACAAATAATCCATCTGAATTTTGTTTGACTTAAAGGCCTAAGAAGAATTGTAGCTCCCCCATAAGGGACATTTGAAATTCCTTATGCATAGTTTTAGAGAAGGATTTGAATTCTGAGGGAGAAGTTGATCCAAATATAATATCGTCTACATAAACTTGAGCAATAGTTATGTGTTTGTCAAAATGTTTGACAAAAAGGGTTTGGTCATTTCCGCCTCTTTTAAAACCTTTATCTAAAAGAAAATTGGAAAGACGCTCATACCAAGCTCTAGGAGCTTGTTTAAGGCCATACAAAGCCTTTTTCAGACGAAATACATGATTTGGATGTTTAGGGTCAATGAATCCTTTAGGTTGTTCTACATAAGTTTCTTCAGCCAGTATTCCATTAAGGAATGCAGATTTAACATCCATTTGGTATACTGTAAAGTGCATGTGGCAAGCTATAGCAAAAAGCAGACGAACAGATTCTAGACGAGTAATAGGAGCAAAGGTCTCGTTAAAATCTATTCCTTCTATTTGAGAGTGTCCTTGAGAAACTAATCTAGCTTTATTTCTAATTATTATCCCATTTTCATCAGTCTTATTTTTGAAAATCCAACGTGTGCCAACAACCTTTTTGTGATCAGGACGTGGAACAAGATACCAAACATCATGAATGAAAAATTGTAAAAGTTCTTCCTGCATAGCATAAATCCAATGAGAGTTATTCAATTCCTCATTTACATTCTTTGGTTCCACAAGGGAAACAAAACATGCATAATGTGCATAGTTTCTGAGTTGGGATCTTGTACGCACTGGCTCACTAGGGTTACCAACTATGTTATTTATGGGATAATCTTTAGAAACCCAGTTAGGTACTTCAGGTGTCTCAATAGGTAATGAATTATCCATTGTAGAGGAGTCATTTTCTAAAGTATTTGTAGACTCTTCCTCAATAGTAAATTCACCAGTCTTGCTTTCTACAGTAGTGTCACTAACAATTACATTTATGGATTCCATCAAAGTTTTAGTGAAAAGATTATACACTCGATAAGCTCTACTGTTAGGCGAATATCCTAAAAATATGGCTTTATCTCCCCGGCTCTCAAATTTGGATAAGTGTTCCCTATCTTTGCATACATAACAAGTACTGCCAAAAGGTTCTAAGATATTTGAGATTAGGCTTTTTATTGTACCAAAGTTCATAGGGGGTTTGTTTGGAATTCTTTCTAAGATAGACCCTATTTATAATATGACAAGCAGTACGAATGGACTCTACCTAAAAATATTTAGGTAAATTCTTGGCATGTAACATAACATGTGCCATCTCCCGAAGGGTACGATGCTTTCTCTCCGCAATACCATTCTGTTGAGGGGTCTTAGGAGCACTGAACTCGTGTTTATAACCATTATAGTCACAGTATTCTACAATACCAGTGTCTTTGAATTCACCACCTTTATCATTACGAATTCTATTCACTTGAGTAACCTTCTCATTTTCAATCCTAAGAAGAATTTTTAGGAACATTTGAAATGTTTCAGACTTTTGTTTTAAGAAGTCTACCCAGGTAAATCTAGTGAAGTCATCAACCATAACTAGGATGTAACTGTTTCCACAAAGACTAACAGTTTGGGAGGGACCCATTAGGTCCATATGGATGAGTTCTAAGGGATTAGAGGTACGAATATCTTTGACTTTCTTATGAGGTGCCTTAACAATTTTCCCTTCTTGACAGGAACCACATATAAGATTGGGTATGAGTTTGATTTTAGGAACTCCTCTAACTATTTCCTGAGAGGTCAGTCTACTAAGGTTATCGTAATTTATATGACCCATTGTGTTATGCCATATCTCATTGTCATCCATTCTGGCAACATTACATATTTCAAAATTGTTCTTGACAGTATAGCAATTGTCAGGAGTTCTGAATCCAGTAATTATGCATTCACCTTTTTCATTTAAAATTTTTCAATTTTTCTTTGAAAAGGTAACAGTATGATCTGAGTCACAAAATTGCGATATGCTAAGTAAATTTGCCTTAAGATCTTTGACTAGAAGAACATCTTGTAGAATAGTAATCCCATCTTCTTGGAGAGTTCCTTTGCCCATGATTTGAGATGAAACTCCATCACCAAAAATGACTTTACCACCAGCAAAGCTGGTTTTGTTTAAAAGTTTAGTTTCATCACCAGTCATATGCTTAGAACATCCCGAGTCTAAATACCAACCAGATGATGTGTGTCCAGCTTTTAAAGCAGTAACAACAACATTACACTTCATCTGAGGTAATAGATCATCTTTTCTAACCCAAATTGCCTTAGTTTTCATCTTGCGCTTATTAGCTCTTAATTGATAAAATTTGCGAGCTTCGGATTTTTGCTGAAAAACATTTTGCGCATGATTTTAAAATTTGTGAGAGACTTGGGCATTTGGTTTAGGAAAGTGCTTAGGATTCCTTCTAGTAAATGTTCTTTTAGGCTTGATCTTTCTCTTTCTATAATTAGAGTTTCTATCTGGCTGTCTAGGAAGTATATAATTGTTGCGGCTCTTCCTAGAATATTTAAAGTTTTGATAGATATAAGGATTATAGGTAGGTTTTATGAGTCTCCTAGCATAACAATCATCAAAAGAGTGACCATAAATGTCGCAGTAGGAGCAATAAAGATTGCTCAGAATAGGGGTCTCCTTAGGAAAGTCTCTAAACAAAGGTTTTGAAGAGTTTGGAGGCTGAACTCTATTCCTAGGTGTGACAGTCTTGAATGCAGACACACTCTTCCTAATAGAAGGGCAGACGTATTTAGCCTTGGGTGAACTTTCATGTTTAGAGCAACTTGATTCCCCAATGTTAAAATTTTGATTTTTTGAATCAAACTCAGTTTTTAGAGAATGAAAGTCTGGGCATGTTTCAATAAGTCTTTTGCCACCTGACACAAACTTGATAGTTTCAAAGGATTTTATTTGTGTTTTCAAATTGGGGCAAAACCCTATTCCAGTTCGATCATCAGAATTGGTTTTTGATTCAGCAACAAATTCATCAAAACATTTTGAATTATTTTTAAATTTTGTAAATTTTTTGAAAACAGTTGCTGTCTTTTCTTTAGTTTGCTCCAATTCTAACAATGTCCCCTTGTATTTTTTCTCTAGAGTTTCATTTGTTTCTTTTAAATCTCTGAGTTTTTCATCAAACATTTTGATTTCGCTTTTATGAGTCAAACATTGGGTAGTATACTCTTCAGCATTTAGTTTAACCATTAGGCTTAGATCTTCTAACTTCTTAGTGAGATCTTTCACAATCTTTTCTAATCTAGTGCTTTTCTTGAGAGTTTTAGCATAAAGTGTGTGAATGTCAGGGAGGTCTTCATTGTCCGAGTCACGAAGTGTGGTGTGTGGAGTGACCCCTAAAGATTCATTTGTTAAACTCACACACCCATTGACATCATCATTATCGCTATCCCTTTGACTCACACACCCCGAGGTAGAACATGCAACATTCTCAGTAATCAAAGCATCTAAACCAGTATAAACATGATTCTCAATAACAGTAGTAGAGTTACTAGAATCATTCTCATACATAGGCATAAGCACATCATCATTATATATGATCTTGGCAAAGAAGGACATGCAAGGATAAAAAACATTAGATGACTCAGGTTCCTCCTTTTCAGAATCACTTGAGTCATCCTATGTTTTGCAAATGTTAGCTCTAGTGTGTTTGTTTTGAGTGTTCAAGTTAACTCTACAGTCTTGTACAATGTGCCCCGGTTTACCACATCTATAGCATTCAGTCTTCTTAAGGTCTCTATTAGGTCTAATGTGAGAGTCCTTGTGATTTTTGTAATGGTTTTTCTCATGAGGCCTGTGATTAGAGGAAGTTGGATAATTTGAATTGCCTTGTTTATTTGCCACTTTGTTTCTAAACTTAATAATTTTCTTAAACTGTTTAGTAATTAAGGCAATTTGATTGTCCAAACTCTCTATATTGCATTCCTCATCAGAATCATAAGTGGGGAATATAAGTTCAGGCTCAGTTAACTTTGAAGAAAAGCTAAGATTGGAACTAGTCTGTTTCCTATGGGCTTGTGTCAATTGTTTCTTAAATTCTATTTCCATTTCCACAGTTCTTAGTTTACTACTGAGTAATTCAGGAGTGAGATTTTGATCACACATTTCCTCAATAGCATATCTTTTGTTATCAAATTTCTGTGGTAATGATCTTAGAATTTTAGATAAAATTTCATGTCTATCATAAGTCACCCCATTAGCATGCAGTTTGGTCACAATATCAGTCAAGTTCATATAGAAGTCATCAAATGACTCAGTCTCAGACATAATTAAGGAGTTATACTGCTGAATAAGCATTTGGGTTTTAGCAGTCTTAACTCTAGTGTCTCCTTCATGAGCACTGACCAAGGTGTCCCAAGCTTCCTTAGAAGTGGTAGAGGATGAGATTCTTTTGAACTCATGTTCATTTATAGACATAAATATGGCATTCTTTCCTTTATTATTATTTCGAGAAACTTGTTTCTCTTCTTGAGTGAACTCACTTAAGGCTTTCTTAACCCTCTCATTACTTCCTTCGTTGGCTGGTTTAGTAGGAAAAATATAACCATTTTCAACAATGTCCCAGACATCATCTCCCAAAGTTCCTTGAATGAAAGTAATCATCCTTACTTTCTAGTAAGCAAAATTGGTTCCATCAAAGATTGGAGGTCTGGTCAAGTTTCCAAATCTTTCATTTTTCTCGTCCATAATTGATTTTCAGAAAATAATTTCAGAAACACAGGATCTCTTTTGAAAGCAGTTAACAAAGCACTGATACCAATTGAAAAATATTACTAAAGCCGTTTATTAAAGATAAACTATTTAAGTAACTCCGATCTGTTTTTTTAAGAAACTCTTTTCGTAAAAACCAAACTATTTGAACACAAGATGTGTTTAATAAATCAGTATGTACGAGATCTATTCAAGAATTGAATAATAGGTTTATAAAGTAGTTTAAAAATTTTAAACTCAGCACAACCAAGAATGAGATGAGGAGATGTATAAAGATTATGTTCACGATATTTCTACGTGGTAAAACCTCACCAATTGAGGAAACATCCACGACTCCCTCTACGGAGTAAAATGAAAAATCCACTAAAACAAATATATGAGTTACAAACTATATAACTAACATGCACACAACTCAGTCCTATATAAGTTTAGGAATGTACCCTCTGGTGTCCTTAAACTCCTCTACAGTTCTGATTGTAGATGTAGTTCTCCCAGTTTGTTAACTTCTGATTTGTTCCAGCACTTTACGTCGACTCTTTATTCACAAGATCTTATTACCAACACTTTTCGTGTTGTAGGGTGAAAGTGTTTATGGAAGTTATTTCTAACACATACATGCACACACACACACTTATTAAGTACAAACAGTCCTAACAAATTACAATAACACTATTTGCTGTGATCTTTTCTCTTTCTTTCTTCTTACAAAACTTTTCACCTTATTTGACCTTTAAATCATTCATAGAATCCACGGATACCTTGCTAGGAAGACAAACAAGGTCTTAATCAATATCTGAAATTAGAAAACCTTTCGAGATTGAAAACCTCCAAGTGAGATTCCAAACTAGGTCAAAGGTTTAGTTTTACAAGAACTAGAAAAAGAAAACATTTATTATTGATTTCAAAGTAAGTAAACGTTTTAGAGAAAATAATCAACAATATATTTCTCAAGATGAGAAATAAAGAATGAACCTAAGTGTAATGTAACATGAATAACTCAGATCTGAAATTTCTATGAAATCAGAAAGCAGATCTGAATAAACGTTTAAGTTGAAAGTAAGATCTAGTGAACACGAGGTTACAGCATCAAAAACAAACTCAACTCAAACTCTCAAACTCTCAAGAACACTCAGAGAAGTGTTTTGGATATGGAGGTATGAAGGTGTTTGAGTTTAGTTGGAAGAGGTTTAGACGAACAGGGTTAGGGTTTCTAACTCTCTCTCTTCTCTCTCTCAATTTCTCAGAAGAAATGAAAAATGGAAAAAATGTTCGATGTCTGAGAATAGGGTCCCTTTTATAGGGTGAGGAGAAGGTTCGAGAGGCTGGCTCAAAACCAAGGGCCTGGATTAAGTCAAGCCAAATTGACTTAGATCGTAGGGTTCTGATAAGGCGGTGATTAAATGAATCCTGATTGGTCCAAGGTGTTGTACTGGGATTCACCAAGATAACATGCAGATCGTTGATAGCTAATGATCCAAGGGCTAGGAACAAACGCTGTTTTAACTCAGTAAAGAAACACAACTTTAGCCAATCAGACGAGGACAGGTGTTGGTCGATAACAGGATCACAAACGCGCGTCTAAAGTTAATTAAAACCACACCCTCAAGTTTACTCCGCTTTCGGATTCTACCCAAGGTAACATTAAGCCAATATAATCAACAAATGATAATTACAAATTGACCACAAAACTTTTTAAAACAAGTTTTAATTAAGAAAACCTTATTTTAAAAATGTTTAAAAAATCCCAAAAAAATTATTAAAATACCAATTTAGGGATTTAAACACACTCATCATATGTACACACATTATTATGCAATATGATATGCAATAAATGAATTCTACTGTGTGTGATTGTTGGCAATAGGTTCTTTATCACTACAAGATAGAGAGATGAAGTAGCAAACCAACTTTTGAGGTTATTTGGATTCTAGGGAGGACACGATTTTGTCACAATTTCCAAACTAGATGAGCACTTATATAATATAGACTCAAGTGAGTCAAAAGTATATGACACTATTAAAGACAAGTGGAATGTAAATGATTTGCAAAGCATGTTGGTATAAGAGGAAGGCAGACTTAAGAAACATAATGATCATGTGTCTAAATGGAAGGTGGCTAATTGGATGGTCAAAGGATCAGGTTTTAAGAAAAAGTCTAGAAAAGGCACTAAGAAAGGTCCTGGGTTGTCTCATAAAGTTGAACCGTCATCATCCGCTGGGAATAAGGAAAAGAACGACACGTGTCACTTCCATAAAAAGAAGGTTTATTTCTAGAAAGAGTGTCATAAATGAAAGGTATGGTTAAAGAAAAAGGGTAAGCCTTTTATTTTTATATGTTTCGAATCATACATTTTTAATGTTCCTTCTAATAGTTGGTGGATTGACTTTGGTTCTATGTGTCATATTTCTAATTTAATGTAGGGATTCCTTACGAACCGCAAAACAAACCCAAGTGATCATTTTCATCAAAAGGCAATCGAGCAAAGGCTAAAGTAGAAGTTGTTGGAGTCTTTCACTTAATTTTATATTTTGGTTTTCAATTAGATTTGCAAGAAACTCTTTATGTTCCCTCGATTTCTAGGAATTTAGTTTTCTGTTTCCAAACTTTCTCTAGATGGTTTTGGAGTTGAATTTAAGAATAATTGATTTGGATTGATTAAAAATTCTGTTAATACTGGGTCTGAATTTTTAATAGATGGTTTATATCAATTTATTCTTGAAATAATTTTTCTGAATCCATACTAACCCTAAATCCTAACATTGGTATGAAACTTACAATAAATAATGAAAAATCTGCTTATTTATGGTATAAACTATTAGGACATATATCCAGGCCAAGAATTGAAAGACTTATTAAAGATGGAATTCTCCATAACATGGACTGGGTGAATTATGACGTATGCGTGGATTGTATTAAAGACAAATAGACCAAACATATAAATAAAGGAGCCACAATAAGCACCCAACTATTTGAAATAATACACACAAATATATATGGACCTTTATATGTTCCATGTATTGGTGGAAAAAAATATTTTATTACCTTTTTCGATGATTTTTCACATTATTCCATGTGAAATCTCAATTTATGAATGCTGTTGAAATATACATAATTGAGCTTGAGAGACAACTAAGCAAAAGGGTGAAAATCATTAGGTCTAATAGAGGTGGTGAATTTATGGAAGATATGATGAGTCAGGGAAACACCTTGACCCTTTTGCTAAACTCATAAAAAAATTAGGCATTTGCACCCATAAACAATGCTAAGAGTACCATGGAAGAATAATGTAGATGAAAGGCGTAAGCATACCCTTATAGAAATGGTTGGAAGTATGATAAGTAGGACTAAATTGCATATATTTTTGTGGACACATGCTCTTAAGACCGTTATAGACATCTTAAATTGGGTTCCTAGTAAGTCAATTCTAAAAAGAACTTTTGAACCATGGAAAGGTTGGAAACCTAATTTAAGATACTTACGTGTATAGGGTTGCCCAGAGGAAGCTAGAATTTATAAGCCCCTAGAAAAGAAATTGGATCATAGTATATTATCTTGTCATTTCATTGGGTATCCAAAAAAGTCAAAGGGATATAAATTATATTTTCCAGATCATACAACTAGAATAATATAAACCAAAAACACTAAATCCATCGAAGATGGTGAAGCCAGTGAGAGTAAAAGATAAAGGGAAGTAATCATTCAATAAGTCAAGGTACAAATTCTTATACCCCGAGGTCATAACGTACCTATTATTCCTAACATTTCATTGAACCGGTCGTTAACTCAATCAATAAAAATGAACAACAAGTGATTGACCAACCACTTGAATAATCACATAATAAAACTACAACTAATGAACATGTTGAAGGATGAAAATTCCATTAAGAAGATCTCAAATAGAAAGGACATTGGAAATTCCAGATGATTATGTGGTGTACCTTCAAGAGGCCGAATTTAATGTAGGGAATATTAACGATCTAGTTTCTTATGATAAAGCTGTTAATAATGATGATTTTGATAAATGGCTTAACTCCATGAATGAAGAAATAAAATATATGAATAACTACAACATTTGGGAGGTAGTGGAATTGCCAACTGTAAAAAAAATGAGCCGAGTGTGAATGGATCTTTCAAGATTAAACTTGACTCGAAAGGAAATATTAAATGATGTAAAGCTAGACTTGTTACCAAAGGTTTTAATCAGTGAGAAGACATTTATTATAATGAGACCATCTCTCCATTTTCAAAGAAGGACTCCCTAAGAATCATATTAGCGTTGGTGGCTCATTATGATTTAAAGTTTCACCAAATATATGTGAAAATAACTTTCATACATGGGCATTTGAAGGAAGAAGTATACATAACACAACAACAAGGCTTCATAAAGAAAGGAAAGGAAAACATGGACTGTATATTAAGGAAGTCTATATATGGCCTGAAACAAGCGTATCATCAATGGTACCTTAAGTTCCACGATACCATTACCTCCTTTGGGTTTAAGAAAAACATCGTTGATCGGTGTATATACTTGAGATCAATGGGTAAGTTTGTATTTTTTGTGTTATATATTGACGACTTACTCATCACCAATGATAGGGGAAGAAATGGTATCTAATCCTGGGAGATTTAACTTAGGGGGAGTCGCGACCTTCTTAGGTAGATCATAATTGATAAAGGCGAGAATTTATTTAAGGGAAATTAATTTAGGGGAAGTATTTATTTTAATTGCATTTAATATTTTGATATTTCCTATACGTTTGATAGTTTGCTTAAGTGTGCATGAATTCTTCTAAATGGAAACTTTATTCATCGGCAAAGATATTGATCCCTGGGTCTTTGAGTCAAGCTATGTATTTTTTATTTTGGGTGGGATATTTTTTAAGTCTAGTAGAGCTTGATGACCCTTTAGGATTTTTGTTTGGTTTTTGTCCCAGAATAGGCAAAGGGTGAGATTTGTAAGGACACAAGACTCCGATTGAGTCTTAATGTAGTGTTGACTCAATTCTGGACAAAAACATTTAAGTCATAGGATATTGTTCAAGTGTATCCTTCAAGCCTATGACAAGTTAAAGTTGAAGATGTTGCGGCTTTACTTTTCAAGGGAACATTATTGTCGATTTTCGTTCGAAGTTTCACGTCATCAACATTGTTTCAATGCTCCTAAGGTATGAATGAAATATATATATATATATATATATATATATATATATATATATATATATATATATATAGGAGCTTGGACATTTATTGGGTTTAATTGCTATTTTTTATAAATTAGTTTTAACGACTTTGTTTTAACTCAGAAAATATTTTTTAGATCTTTTCATAAAAATTTTTGGGCTTAATAATAATATTTTATTTTCCTGACACGTCGTTCGAACCACCTGGAATCTCGTTCAAACGAGATTGCCATGTCGTTCGAATGAACTGGCATCTCATTTGAACGAGATTGCCACGTCGTTCGAATGAGAATTCTGACAATATTCCTTTTTCCCTTCTGGAACCTCGTTAGTAAAGTCGTTCGAACGAAAAGTCGTCCGAACAAAATTTGGCGGGAACAGGTATCTTGAAAGTTTTTGACTGTTTTTCCACTGTTCCCACTTCTTTTCACCACTATCTTTTGCCAGATTTACTAAGTGCGGGAACCAACATTTTGGAACTAGCTTTTTCGCATTCCTCCATCTCCTAGAGAGAGTTTTGAGAGTTTAACTTTTTTATGAAAAGGTTGATGGTTTAAGTGTTTTTCTTTCCAAGAAAATCACCCTAAAACACTTTTGGTTTACACCCATATTGTTTATTCCAAGTGTCCGTATAAATATCTTACTTAGAGTGTTTGACACCGAGTTTACTCTACCAAGTTGAAGAGTTTGTTTGGGTTTACTTCTACATCCCTCAAAGAAGAAGTCTCGTTGTTTTTCTGTGGCATTCTCACATGGTGAAAGGAACCATGTGTGGTTGACGGTGTTCCTAAAGTCTCATTGGTGAATTCCAATGTTTCAGTGGAGTTCCGGGGTTATCGACTAGGCGGAGTTTATACAAGAAGACGCGTCAAGGCTTGAAAGGGGTCGAGTCGAGAAAGTAAGTCATCTGTCTTATAATTGCAAAACCATACTTAGTGGACTGAAGACTAAGGCCATCCGAGGTTTTTTCCCGTTATGAGTTTTTTCTTGTACATCGCGGCGTAGTGATTTTTTTTTTTTATCTTTTGCAAAATTCACCTTAGATGCATGCTTAGATAAGAAGATAAAATTTGATTTAAATCACTACTTATTTAATTTGGTGATTAATTAAATTTGGGTATATGTGAATTTAATTCAAGTCATCATTTAATTTGTTTAAATTGGTTTGGCCTATTTTGGTAATATTGAAAATATGACTTAGGCAAATTTCTAGGACTTGGATTGAATTAAGTTGTTTAAGTGAAATATCTTTTTGTGTTGATTAATCTAATTTCACTTTGTGTTTAAGTTTAATTTCAATTTAAAAAGAAATTAAATTTTTTATTTGTGTTTGTTCAATTGAATCATCTCGCTTTTGCATCTCTTTAAAAGAAAATTGATTTTAAAAGTGAAAGATTTTAAAATTGGGGGCCTCGTGTTCCAACAACCAACAATGATCTTGGTTTATTACTTAAAACTAAAGAATACCTTTCTGAAAACTTTGAAATAAGAGATATAGGTGATGCATCCTTTGTGATCAGGATAGAAATATCTCGGGATAGATCACGAGTGTAGAGGGGTGTTCATTTATTATTCCAAAAAAATCTTAGGGCGAGTAAGCCCACCTAGAGAGGCTACCTCTACCCAAATTAGCAAGAAAAGATTTAGAGAAAGGGGGCCTCCTTGAGTGACCCTATGACCAAATGTGATACCTGGATGAGGGGACTCATCATGAGCAACCCCTCCATATTATAATGACGAAAAAAAAGGCAAAGACGAAGGGGCTCATCACAAGCAACCCCTGCAAACAAGACTAAGGCTATAGATAAAGGCAAGGACGTGGGGGCTTATCATGAGAAATCCATCCAAATAAGACTAAGGACACAAATAAAGTCATAGACGAGGGGATCATCATGAGAAAACCCTCCAAACAAGACTAAGGCCCCAGATAAAGGCTAAGCACGAGGGGGCTCACCACGAGCATCCCCTTGTCCCAAGATTGAAGCCACAAAGAAGAGGCAAGGACGAGGAGGGCTCACTATGAGCAACCCCTCCAAACAAGGATGAGGCCACGAAAAAGGGCCAAGGAAATGGGACCCACCACGAAAAACCCCCTCTGACCAAGTTTTCCTAAAAAAAGGTAGGGCGAGGAGGTCCTCCTAGAGTGCCTCCTCTGCCCCAAATCACATACTACATAATTGACATAGGGCGAGAGGGTCCACCTTGAGTGGCCTTATCCCCAAAACTTATTACTTAGAAAATAACAAAGTACTAATATTTACTTTCTTATATAGGTAGCCTAGTTAAGCAAGCAGGGCTCAAAAAGACCAGTTGGGATCTCCTGGGAGTTTTGGCTTGGTTACTGAGAGACAAGGTTTGTTGAGCAAGCTTAACCATTTAGCACTTTAAGATAGAGAGAATATGAGTAAAGGGATCCTGTGATTCACTCAACCCCTTACACAACTCACACCTAGTTAAGATAGAGAGAATATAAGAAAATACTTTTTATGAAATGATTTTAGAGAGGCTCACCCTTGAGGCCACTCTCAAGTTTACAAAGTTTGTACAAAAAGTTACCCTTTGAAAAGATATTTAACAAATCATTTATTTTATCAGCATTAGGAGACATATTTGCTTTTTGACTTTGGTTTACATAAGGTGTCATCTGTCAGAGGGGACTGGTGGCTACAAACTAGGTAGGGATAAAAGGTACATTGCAAACTTTGTCCCTCATGTTCCTTCTCTTTTTTAGCTCCCAGAAAGTCCCAAATTAGCCCTAATATTAACCTATAAATAGGACCCTTAGTAAGGTCAAATCGGACATCAGAAACTCAAGTTAATCCGTTACACGATCAAAATCACACTAGATCTAGTATTCTCTCCTTACCCCCTCTTTAAGGGATAAGTGCTTATTTCTTCACTCCCACCTTTATAACCTCAATTCTCAGGAGATTCTTCTCTCCAAGTTACTTTAATTTCTTGTGAAGTTCATCTTCTTGAAGGAAGAGGTTCTGATATGAACTCGATTTTTACCAAAAGTGGAAGGTTCTACCAGAAGATACTCTTGAAACCTTGAAGACCTTGAAGGTAGATTCCATTAGAGTGGGTCACGCCTCAGCAGTTCCAATTTCTTATCAGACCCCAGTCGTACTACCATCCTACATTTGGCGACTCCAGTGGGAGGTATTCTCATTACCTTGGACAAAGAAGGTTATAATGTTTCTAAGAAATTGATCTTTGAAGACACTCCATCTATAAATGGAGTTCAGAGTGACTAGACCACCCTAGAGGAGGTGGTAGTGATCGGAGCCAGAGCACCTGCTCCTCAAGGAGGAGTGCAGTAGTAGTTTCTCCATTGATAGGTTTGATTTTAGTGAGAATGAATTTTAAGTTTTTGAAATAAAATAAAGCGGATTTGGAAATTTTGAGCCTAGGTTTTGTAGCGCCAGCAACAACCCCCTCCGGAGGGGCAACCGCTACAACAACAACAACAAAAGAGGTGGCTCCGCCACAAAAGGTTGTGCAATAGCAAGCATTAAGACCGTTAAGTTTACCAACAATAAATAATGTGGGTTTGGAGGAGTCTCCCTCCAAGGCTGTTACTATAGAGAAAGTGAAAAAGATACTTTCTTTTCAGAAGGAAGCTTCTCATGTGCATGAGGAATTGCAGAACTCCTACCCAGAAAATGTTAATGAGAAACCATACCCATAAGGGTATGTCCCACCAAAGTTCATCAAATTCAATGGCAAATGAGAAAACCCAAGAGAACACGTGAAAAGGTATGTGGAATACCTGCATGGGAATGATAAGAACCTAAGGTTGTGAGATTTTTCCAAGACCCTCACGGGAAAGGCCTACACATGGTTCTCTCACCTGGCACCCAATACCATCCTAACATGGGAAAAAAACGCACAGGCAGTTCCTTAAAAAAATTCGTGGCGAAAAATGAATTCACATTGAGACACCTGGCTTATGAAGTGTAGAAGCCTGGTGAAGAGATGATGCAATATATCAAGAGTTTCTGCGAGAGGACACTAGATGTCCTTGAAGATGTAGTTGAGTCAAGGATGCTGAAAATATGTGTCGACGGACTCCTGAAAGAATTCAAAATCCATCTTGTCAATGAAACTAGAGATGGGACTTTTAAAGAAATTCACCCGGGTTGCCAGCAATATAGCTACGATCATCAAGCCTAGACGCTCAAATTGGATTACACAAGTTCCACTGATCTCAGGAAGGTTTCAAGTCTCTAGGAGGCAAGCTGTTAATTATATAGACATAGATTCAAAAGGTAAGAAGGGATGCCCAGGGTTCAAAGGAAATAATCCAATAAATAATGAACTCAAACACAATTCGGATTTGAAATAAACAGATCAAATATAAAACTCCTCAGATCGATATGTTTAAAATAAAACTCAGATTGTAAAAACTAAGCAAATCGATTTCTGAAAAAAAAAAGCTTAGATATGTTTTGTTTTAAACTCAAAATCTCAGATCGGTTTTACACTCGGTTTTGAAATCAGATGGAATTAAGATCAATACCCAAATAATGAACTCAGAGAAAAAACAGATCAATATAACACAAATAAAAAAAAATGTAGATCGTTTATTTTCTTCAAGTTTTCTTATATGGTCTTGATAAGTCAGATAATTATTTAGGCATGTGATAAATGCAAAAAATTAAGAGATTGAGTTGATTCATATCTTTATGCCACTTGATGGATGGTGAAACCTTGAAAATGGGACAATTTTGATTGGAATTTCGACCCTCTTCTCCTTATATATTGAGTTTTTTTGGACCATCTAGAGTATTTTCATAACACATAAATATCTAAGGTGGAAGAGAAAATTCGAAATTCACTTTTTCATATTTTCTCAAAATTCCGGGCATACACAAGTGAGAATTTTGTACTGTTTTCAAAAAGCTTCAATGAACAATATTGTTGATACCAAATTTAGTCTGCTGACATGGCTAAATTAAGTGGAGACACATGGCAATCTACGTGGCAATAACAAACACTTCTGAACAACACCTTGACTTCGAGGAACTCAATTTCCTCGACCAACTCAGATGCTCTGAGCAACAAGTGTTCTCTGAGGAACTTTACTTCACCGAGCAACTCATGGATACCAAGATACTTAGGCGGTCTGAGTAGCTTAGGCGGTCCGAGCTGCATCTCTATTAGAGCATTTATTATCAGACAATTAAGAGGATTAAATGCGCATTAAATGCGGATTATTATCATACAGATGTATACGCTTATTGGGCAGCTATGTAAAACCCTATCACATGTACAGCCTCAGGGCTATAAATATATTGTATCATCCCCATTGTAAAGGGACCGGAATTTCTTGAGAATAATCCTACCTCGAGAATTCCTAAACAGTCAACAATAATACAAACAGTGGACGTAGGCCATTCGTTCAAGGCTGAACCACTTTAAAACCTTTTGTCTTATTTATATTTTTATCTGTGATTAAATAAATTAGAGATAGTCTAATTTTTTACATCAACAGATTGGCGCCGTCTGTGGGAAACGACTGTAATTTTTTTTTCACCAAAAACAATTCATCATCATTGGCTGATAATCCTGAATCCAGCAATCGAAACGCTGGGAATCCCCCAAATCCATCCGCTCCTCCAAATATCCAAGATCTGGCAGGAATCATGACCAGTTTGGCTCAAGGCCAGACAGCCATGCAGGAAACAATACGTCAACTCATGCAAACTATCCAAGGTGGAGCATCAAACTATTCAGGACAATGAAGTGGTTGAAGAAATACTCATTTACTTTCTTCATGCGTTAGGCGAAGCGATTCATATCGCACTGATAAATCTAAAGATTTTTCTTATCAATCGGGTTGAACTTCATCAGTACGAGCCACATATACTGAACAACACATCACTCTCTCTCCGGAAAGGACTAGTGCACTGGAAAGATTGAGTAGGGTCTCTCATTTTGATCGATTGGGCCCCAGGAAGAATAAAAGTCCTCCTAAGGCTGTGTCGAGAAACTTTCGACGACCATTTGATTTAAGAGAGGGTTCTGCCCAATCACAACCAGCTGCTCGACAAGGTAGATCCCAAGAAGCCACATCTACGTGATCAGTTTCTTGAACCAACAGGCCCGAGGAAGGAAATGATACATGAAAAGGCTCTATTCAGAGGCAGGAAGATAGATTAGGGGAAATGGCCAAGGCCAAGAATCCTCTACAAAGAACTTTTGTCCAAGGGACACCTTTTGTCCAAGTAATTGTGGATTTTCCCACACCATCAAAGTTCAAAGCACCTGTTGTGACTCCTAAATATGATGGGAAAATCGATCATGTCCTTCATATCGAGAAATACCAAGCTGCTGCCGATATCTATGCTGTGCCAGATGAAATGAGATGCAGGGCATTCTCGGGAACTCTTACAGGATCTGCTCAAATATGGTACAATAATCTTCCTCGGGGTAAGATTTTGACTTTCTTTTAACTGGCCGAGCTCTTCATTGGAAACTTCTGTTTTGGAGCAAAACCTGTCAAACGAGTAGCACACTTATTAAGTGTTAGACAAAAGCCAGGGGAGAGCAGTTGGGATTATATAACTCGTTTCAATAACGAGAAGCTCAAAGTTATTGATTACGAGGAAAAGACAGCGATTACTGCCCTGATGAGTGGGCTGTTGCCCAACAAGTAATATTACACTTTGGATAAAGATCCACCCAGAACCATGTTAGAATTGATGGTAAAAGTGGCCAAGATCATGAATGCCGAGGAAGCTATGGCTGCAAAGAAGAACATGGATACCAAAGAAACCAAGGTGGAGGGTGATAAGGCCAAAAAGAAAGAGCATAAAAACAATGGTGGTGACAAGCACTCAAAAACAAAACCATCATGGGAGGTATTGAAGAAATTTGAGAATTATACTCCTTTGAAGGTAGACATCAACCATGTTCTAGAAGAAATCAAGAACAGCGAGGAGTTAAATTGGCCAAAAAAAATGAAGTCAGACCCTGACAAGAGGAATAAGGCCAAATATTACGAGTTCCACAAGGATCATGGCCATATGACCAAAAATTGCATAGCCCTTCAGAACGAGATCGAAGCACTCATTAGACGAGGAAAACTGGCAAAGTATGTTGATCGTAGAAATGAAAGAAGAAACAACGACCGAGCAAGAGAGAGGTCTAGATCTCCTCGTCGAGCAGAGGAGAATAAGAAAAGAGACCATGAAGATGACCCGGAAGACGACCCCGATCTTCCCAAAAGACCAAGGCAGCCAGAACGTGAGGTATTTTCAATTCGTCTTGGATCATTTAATTGTAATGTTATTACAGGTGGAGATGCAGGAGGTGGAGACCTTACTGTAGAAAGAAAATCTTACCTCAATGAGGCTCAAGCCTGTTCATATATCCAACGAATAAACTTGGCTGAAGATGATCGCCCGAGGAAGGTCAACAAAGAAAAACTGGTCATCGATTTCTCAAAAAATGACCTCGCAGGTGTGATGTATCCTCCTGATGATCTATTGGTAATCAAAATGAGAATGAAGGAAGTGATGATCTCGAGAGCACTGGTTGATAATGGTAGCTCGACTGATATTATGTTCTACTCGTGCTTTGACAGCCTAAATCTAAAGTTGTCTCAGTTGGAGCCTTATCACAGACCACTCCTCGGTTTTGCTGGCGAGAAAGTTTTTCCACTTGGGACGATCAAGTTGGATATGTTCATTGGTACATGGTCTGCTTGTCGAATAGAAAGAGTAAGCTTCTTCGTGATGGATAAGAATGTTCAATCAGTCTACAATATCACCATGGGAAGGGTAGGATTGAAGAAGTTCGAAGTATTACCATCTACCGTACATCAATGTCTAAAATTTCCAACCAATTTTGGAGTAGGAGTTATGAAGGGTGATCAAAAAGTAGCTCGGGAATGCTACTATTCATCTGTCGAGCAGGAGGAACTGGAGGAATCTAGGAAAAAGACTACTACCTATCAGGTGGATGAGGGTGCAGAAATTGAAACATTGGATCCTAGAGACGAGTCGTAACTCGTGAAAGGTCAAGTGGTAGAAGCTACTAAAAACATCATTCTGGACGACGAGCACCCTGAACGAATAACTCAGATAGGTTCGTCGTTAGATGCCTCATTAAAATAGGAGTTGATAGTTTTCTTAAAAAGCAAAAAATATACTTTTGCTTGGAGTCATGAAGATATGCTCAGAATATACCCAAATTTCTTATGTCACAAGCTCAATGTGAATAAGGAGATCAAGCCAGTAAAGGAGAGAAGAAGAGTGTTAGCCTCGAGAAGAACTAAGATATACAGGAGGAGGTCGAGAAGCTCCAGAAAGATTGCTTTATTGAAGATGTTAAGTATCCAGACTGGTTAGCAAATGTGGTTATGGTGAAAAAGAAGAACAACAAATGGAGGATGTGTGTAGACTTCACCGACTTCAATAAGGCATGTCCAAAGGATCATTTTCCCTTGCCTCAAATTGATCAACTAGTGGATGCTACCTCGGGACACGATCTGCTGAGCTTCATGGATGCTTATTCTGGTTACAACCAGATTAAAATGAAACCTGAAGACATGGAGAGTACTTCTTTCATTACCCCTAGGGGAACTTATTGTTATAATGTTATGCCTTTTGGTTTGAAAAATACAGGTGCGACATATCAGCGACTGATGAACAAGGTATTTTCAGAACAAATTAGTTGCAATATGGAAGTCTATGTTGATGATATGCTGACAAAGAGCAAGAAAGCTGCTGACCATCTAGTTGATTTAGGCCAGACCTTTGATCAATTAGATAAATATCAAATGAAGCTGAACCCGACCAAGTGCATATTTGGAGTACGAGAAGGCATGTTTCTCGGGTATATTGTCAATCAACGAGGCATTGAAGCAAACCCTAAAAAGATCAAATCTTTATTAGGGCTGTGATCTCCAACGATGAAGAAGGAAGTACAAAGTCTTACAAGGCGAGTAGCAGCACTTAATAGATTTGTATCGCGAGCAACTGATAGATGCCTCCCATTCTTCAAAACGCTCCGAAAGACTTTTGAATGGAATGAAGAATGCGAGAAAGCTTTTCAAGAATTGAAAAAATATTTGGGAGCACCTCCACTGTTGTCCAGGCCAGTGATGGGAGAAAGATTGTATTTATATCTGACAGTTTCAGAAAATGCAGTTATCTCGGCATTAATAAGAGTAGAGGATGGAGTAAAAAAACTAATTTATTACACTAGTAAGGCCTTTCGAGGAGTAGAGATCAGATATCCAAAGTTGGAAAAGTTGGCAGTGGCGCTGATTGAAGCAAGTAGAAGAATGAAGCCATATTTCCAGGCTCATACCATAGTCGTATATACTGATATGCCGTTGAGGCAAGCTCTTCATAAACCAGAAAAATCAGGAAAATTGGTGTATTAGGCAATAGAACTCGGTGAATATGATATAATTTATGAGCCTAGATCGTCACTGAAAGGGAAAGCAATAGCAGAGTTCACTTATCCTGATACCCCCGAGGAGAAAAACCTGAGCACCGACCAACCTGTGGATGTTACAGGATCATCAAATTTAAACCCCGATCAACTTAAGCTGGTCGGAGAGCAAGAGGAGAAGGTCGATGAGCAACGAGGTGGGGTAGAAATGGAGATAAAGGAGCACCAAATATTCCATCGAGGAATTTTGTCCAATAAGAAGTTTGAGGACGAAATACCTGTATGGAACCTATATGTGGATGGCTCATCATGCACCTCGGATAGTGGAGCTGGGATTGTATTGAAAAGTCCAGACGAGATCGATATAGAATATGCTCTGCATTTTCAATTTCAAGCTTCTAATAACGAGGCCGAATATGAAGCGATGATTGTAGGTCTTAGTCTGGCAAAAATCATGAAGGCAGAGCAGGTAATCGTATGCAGTGACTCACAGTTGATTGTAAACCAAATTCTTGGTGTGTATACAAGAAAAGGAGAGTTGATGATTAAATACCATGCAAAGGTGATGAAATTGGTATCGAAATTTTTTACTGTTCAACTGGTCAGAATACCAAGAATGGAGAATGCAAGAGCAGACGCTTTAGCTGGATTAGCATTGTCAACTCGTACCGAGCTACGAAGAACAATCCCGATTGAAGTTCTAGCTGGTCAAAGCATAGAAGAACATCTGGCGATGAATTTTATTACCCTTGATTTAGGGCCATCTTGGATGGATCCCATCAGGGCATATATTGAGGAGGGAGAATTACCGATTGATAAACTCGCAGCCGAGAAATTAAAGTTTAAAGCTGCTTGTTATGTACTAACTAATGGTATTCTATACAGATGAGGAATCATATCTGGCTTGCAGAGGTGTGTACATCCAGCCGAGGTGAAGGATTTGATTGAAGAAGTCCATGAAGGGTCTTTTGGAGCCCATGTAGCAGGTTGGACACTTCTGCAAAGAATAATTACGCAAGGATACTACTGGCCAACGATGAGGGATGATTGTGTAGCCTATGCCAAGAAATGTAACAAGTGTCAGCGCTTCTCCTCCATCCGAAGAACTCCCCAAGCATTGTTGACACCCATTACTTCCCCTTGGCCATTTTCCATGTGGGGAATTGACTTGGTCGGGCCACTTCCAACAACTAGAGGAAGATTTAAATATCTCGTCGTTGGAGTGGATTATTTTACTAAGTGGGTAGAAGCCGAGCCTCTTGTTGACATGACATATGAAAAGGTGTACCAATTTATTTGGAAAAATATCATTTGTAGATATGGTTTTCCCCATGCATTCATCACCGACCATGGAACACAATTTGACAATGAGGAGTTTGCTGCCTATTGTCATCAATCAAATATCTTGAAGATCCACTCGGCACCAGGCCATCCCCAAAGCAATGGACAAACTGAAGTGACAAACAGAACGTTGCTAAATGGTTTGAAGAAAAAACTGAATGACACGAAAGCAAACTGGATCAACGAGCTGCATTCTGTGCTATGGGCTTATCGTACTACCCCCCGAGCAGTAACTGGAGAATCTCCATATATACTGGCATTTGGAAGTGAAGCTGTTATACCTGCCGAGTTGGGCCTCCAAACATACTGAGTGCTGAACTTCAATTCCCCTGTCAGCGATTTAATGAGAAGATTAGATTTGGACATGCTCGAAGAAGTTAGAGAAGAAGCAGCTATCAGGAATGCTGCTTACCAGCAACGAACAACTTTATTCTACAACAAGAGAGTGAAGAAGTGCGACCTGAAAGAAGGAGACTATGTGCTAAAGAAAGTGATTCAAAAGCACAATAAAATGGAAGCGAACTGGCATGGACCTTACCGAGTTACAGAAGTTGTTCGACCATGAACCTACAGAATAGAAACTTTAGAGGGGGAGGAGTTTAAGAATGCATGGAATGCAGAACACCTGCGCAAATATTATCAGTAATGTAAACTCTCATTTAATGCTGTTTCATCAGTATGAATAAAATGTGAATATTCTACCCAATTCTCTCATTTTATTGAATTTTTTTCGCGGAATACTAGTGTTACACACTACTCGGGAAAATCCACCAACTCCGGTTGTTCGGGGTAAAAAAAATATTTCCCAAAAGTGCCAATTCCGGTTGGTTGGAAAGAAAATCCAGCAACTCCGATTGGTCGGGAATAAAAAATATTTCCCAAAAGTGCTAACTCCGGTTGGTTGGGAAGAAAATCCACCAACTCCAGTTGGTCGGGAATAATGAATATTTCCCAAAAGTGCCAACTCCGGTTGGTTGGGAAGAAAATCCACCAACTCCGGTTGGTCGGGGATAAAAAATATTTCCCAAAAGTGCCAACTCCGGTTGGTTGGGAAAAAAATCCACCAACTCCGGTTGGTCGGGAATAAAAAATATTTCCCAAAAGTGCCAACTCCGGTTGGTTGGGAAGAAAATCCACCAACTCCGGTTGGTCGAGAATAAAAAATATTTTCCAAAAGTGCCAACTCCGGTTGGTTGGGAAGAAAATCCACCAACTCAGGTTGGTCGGGAATAAGAAGCTGTCAACTACAGTTGGTCGGGAACATTTTTATTAAACAAAGCATGAGTATGTGATAAAAGTCAACTAATGGCTTAGAATAAAAAAGTGATCAAGCAAAATTTTTGATACTCGTGACATTTTAAATTACCACCAAGCTGGTCGAGAAACAAAGTATCATCAATTTTGGTTAGTCGTCAAATAATTATCACAAATTCAGGATAGTCGACAATAAGTTTTAACCAACTTTAGTTGATCGGCAAATGACACAATGTTGTTATCTTTTTAACAGATATACATACACATATGCAAAGTGTTTTACAAAATATCTACAAGACAATGGCAATCAAGATTGCAAAGAAAAATAGAAGTTTTTTATTAAATCCAAAGCAAAATACATTGAGAATGAAATAATTATTACATCAAGATTCCTACTATATTGGTTTCTTCCCCTCTGCCTTTGAAACAGGTTCTTCACCAGCAGGAGGATCGTCTAAGGCATAAGGGGAGTTAATGAAATTAAGGTGTTTGAGCATCCTGATGTTCATCACAGATGGTCGCTCGAGTAGGTGCTCGGGGTGAGATATCTCAACATTGGAATGGAGACTGTAATCGCCAAGATATTTGGAAATCAAACACTAAGGGATTGCCCGAGTAGGGATCCAGCTCATGTCGAGTTTGAATGGCGGTACTGGCAGGTCGAGCAACCCAGGATTATGGTAATCCCACAAGTAGTGACCCTGTTCCAATTGCAGTACACCCAAGGCATTCATCCACCTTTGTTTGTAACCCTCATTATTCGCATTTTGGATCCGATCATCCAAATGGTAGAGAGCCTCATTGTAGCCAGCCATCCAGAATTCTCCGGGCTGCTTGCGGAATTGATAAGTTAACCTTTCCAGCTGCTCGTGAAGATTTTTTATAAAGAGTTCTTTATTCCCCAAAGCAGAATTTTGAGCAGAGAGCTTCTCGTCCAGATTCATGATTTTCTTAGACATCTCGGCCAATGCCTGGTTCTTTGACATAAATTGGAAGGCTTGGTTCTCGAGAGCCGATTGAGTTCTTTGTTCCTCGACAGGAATCCGAACAGCTCTTGCTCGTCCCCGAGAAGCTCTTGCTCGTCCCCGAGAAGCTCTTGCTCGTCCCCGAGTAGAGGTAGAGGGCCCAATCCTTTTCAAGGTTTCTAATTCATCCCGCAGGTTGGCATTTTCAACCTCTAAGAAAGAGAATCCCTTATCGTTCACTGGGACCAAAGCATTTGAGGTAGAAGCTGCAGATTTCAACTCAGATACCTCTATTTCCAGATTATTATTTTCCTGCTCCAACAAGTCAGCTATCTGTCTATGCTCTTCAACCTCAGCCTTCAAAGTTCTCTCCCTTACATTGTAAGCAGCGTACAACTTATCATACCCCTTATCAGCACTGAGTTGTTGATACTTCTTCTCGTATCCCTCGTGCAAAAGGGCTGCAGATTCCTTATATTGTTGCTGATGCTCTTCAAGAGTGCCCTGGAGGTCTTCAATCATGTCATAATACGCTACATTATTAGCCACTGCACGGTCGAACAGGCACTTCAAATACTGGTAGGCTTCAACTGCTCGTTCTGAAGCATTTGGACCAAGTATATCAATGATTTGAGCATCACTCAAATCTGCATGGACAACCTTGAAATATTCGTTGCACTGTTTCATCAATTTTGTATTATGAGCAGATAACAATTCCATCCTGGCCATAAACTAGTAAAAAGAAGAAAGAGCAAGAATCAATAAGGAGCAAGAGAAAGAGAAACAACAGTATGAATAAACAAAACTTCAAATTTTATTATATCATAAAAGAGAGGTACATAGTTCAGAATTACAATTGATAAAAATAAACAAAGAGAAAAAATCGAAAAACTCTACACCTTCTCCTTGTCTCCCAAAACTTTCTCGAGAGGCTGGGACGAGGAGGTAGGTTGCACGGATAGCACAGATGGTAGCTCGGGGGGTGCTGGAAGCTGCTCGGTTGAAATAATGGATGCTTGATGTTGCTCGCAGGAAGACTGAACAACTGTGGGATGAGGAATTTGATCTCCCATCACTGTGGAGGATTCCTCAGAGGCAGCTTCGTCCTCTTCTTCTTCTTCAGGAGTTGGAGGGGGGCCAGGGATGTGTCACTGAAACAGGTCAGAATTTTCATCAACCTTCATCTCTTGCAGAGCAGCGACCTAGCCATCCCTAAAGTATTTATGGCTACCATATTCCACTTGTGACATTATGGCAGCCAGACCCTTATTCCACCCCTTATCCCATCCAGCACTGAATGACCTTTTCACAGCTAACTTTCTTTTCACCTTCTCCGAGGAAATCTTCTCGGATAGAAGTTCCTCGGTAGCCTTCAACTTATTCTCCATTTCTTCCTTATGACGACCTACTTCCCGAAGATTGTTTAGCTCTTCCTCAGCAACCTTGAGCTTACCTTCAAGCTCCCCAGCATTTTGGAGTTTCCCCTCGAGATCTTTATTCTTCTCCTCCAAGTCTTTTATTTTCTTCTCCAACCCTTTGGAGACCTTAACAACCTGATCCTTCTCCTGTTCGATGGAATTAAGCTTCTTCTCCCAAGTAGCTTTATCATCATCATACTTCTGACGAGAATCCTTCAGAGACTGCGTCAGACACACCAAATCTTCCTCTACACATGACGAGGAGCTTGAAGCTTTAATAGCTTCATCCTTCTTCAAAATTGTATTAAAACGGGTTACCAACTGTGAAAAGAAAATAATAGCAAGTCAGTGCACAAATATAGCAAGGGAAAAATGAAAGTTCAGGACAATAATACTTACAAAAGCAATATGACGAGCAGCCAATGTGGTAACCATATCCCGAGAAAAAATTTCTTTAATACCTTGGATCTTGGGAATGATCCAAGACTTAACCGAGCTCATGGCAGAGCTCGGGGCAACAAAAGTTGGAACACCACTTCCAGTAGTCGGGGGCTGAGAGATGGATTCAGCCAAATTGACAGAGGAGCTCTTCTTCATCCTCCTCAGAGGAGCATCGACGACCTCAACCAAGGAGGTAGTCTTAGTCGGGGATATGACTATAACCTCGCTTGGAGCAGCGACCTTGCTCGGAGCCACTGGGGGCTTCTCGACAACCTTCACAGGAGCAGCCGGAGGAGGTGCATCGATTTTTTTTGTCCCTTCTTCTGGGACATCATGTTTGCTTTTTTTTGCCTCTCCAGCAACATAGGAAGATTTCTCAAAGAGGGCAGGAGCTCTTCTTTTCTTCATTCTTTCACTCAGAGGAATATGTGACTCAGGTGAAGAACTTGAATAAGTTGGTACTGGCTCTACGTCACTTATCACCGGACGAGTAGTAAAAGACGAGGTGTAGCTCTTGTACTGCAGCAAATATGAAGCTGATTTGATATGCTCGTCGGCAATAGTCTGATGCAAACCCCAGATAAGTTTCAGATGTTTTAAATTAACTTCTGTCTCTTTTGGAGACTTTCTCTTGCTGTCAACCACAAATAAATCAAAATTAAAATATCAGTGACACATTTTATCAAACACAAAGAAAACATAATTTCAAAAATAAAATAAAATAAAAACAACCTATCCCATTGCCATAGGGAGGGCATCTAGGACCCTGGTACACATCATTTTCAGTTAGTGGAGGGTGTTGCCAATTTTTCATAACAACACCGTGCTCGAAGTAATCCCTATTGGCATCTGGGAGATTGACTACTAGAGCCCTATTTAAAAACCTAGTTTTTAAATAAAAAGTGTTGTCACCAACAACCCATATATAACAAAACATAATTTCTGGAATTCCAATACGAGTTCCGTGAATCTGATTTAATCTATGAACTCCATTAACTATTCTCCATGTGTTGGGGGCTATTTTTGCAGGAACCACGTCAAAATATTGACAAAATTCTAGATATAAAGGGTTTGGGGGAAAATAAAAGCCACATTCAGCCACAAAGAGGCTGGAGAACCAATGTCCCTCAGCTAAACGGAAATAATATGAAGGTTCAGAAAGTTCTTCCAGAACAACCCATGAAGGAATAGAGAAATCAGAGCGAAACTTATCAAGCGACTCAACACGGTAAACCATGGTGAATAAAGGAAATGAAAGAGAAGGAAGAAGATCTTACAGAAAAAGGATGGATCTGTTAACAACGAATGATGAAATGGATGAACGCACAAGAGAGAGAGAAAATAGTAAACTCAAAGATACTGATTTGAAAAAGTAGAAGACGATATGATTTTCTACAACGCTTAAATACCTTACCTTGGGAAAAGGTAAAAATAATGATTATAAAAGGAGACGTTTGCCCTACCGGCGGCTAAAAGGGCAAAAAGGGCGCGGAGATCGAAGCAGTTAAAAAAATTCGAAAAGTCTGATTCTATGAATTTGAAAAGAAAAAAAAAATAAATGCAAAGAAAACGTTCCTAAAATTCAGGATGACCATTTAATCCCGCCATATTCCTAGAAGAATGTTCCACACTCCTCAATCTCGAACTGTGAAACATTGGGGGTTTCTGTTGATACCAAATTTAGTCTGTTGACATGGCTCAATTAAGTGGAGACACATGACAATCTACGTGGCAATAACAAACACTTCTGAATAACACCTTGACTTCGAGGAACTCAATTTCCCCGACCAACTCAGATGCTCCGAGCAACAAGTGTTCTCCGAGGAACTTTACTGCACCGAGCAACTCATGGATACCGAGATACTTAGGAGGTCCGAGTAGCTTAGGCGGTCCGAGCTGCATCTCGATCAGAGCATTTATTATCACACAATTAAGAGGATTAAATGCGCATTAAATGCTGATTATTATGATACAGATGTATACGCTTATTGGGCAGCTAGGTACAACCCTATCACATGTACAGTCTCAGGGCTATAAATACAATGTATCATCCCCATTGTAAGGGGACCGGAATTTCTTGAGAATAATCCTACCTCGAAAATTCCTAAACAGTCAACAATAATACAAACAGTGGACGTAGGCCATTCGTTCAAGGCTGAACCACTTTAAAACCTTTTGTCTTATTTATATTTTTATCTGTGATTAAATAAATTAGAGATAGTCTAATTTTTTACATCAACAAATATATTGAAATATTGAAGTCACTTTTTTAGATATATGCAAGCACTATATCTAATCTTAGCAATGAAAAAAAATTGATTTTTAAATTATAGTTATACAACATATTAATTTAATAATTACATAAAGATTAAACATTCTAAAAATTATGTTAAAAATTGTTTTAAACCTTGATATTACGTGCTGAATTATATCTTATTTGCGAATACAAAATAATATAGAATAAAGTAATATTAGAGAGATCCCTTTTGATTGGCCATTTTGATTACTACTTGCCGTAAAATGTTATACTTTATTTTATCTTTACTTATATGAATTTTATCAAAATATATAAAAGATAAAACAACGTTTAAAACAAGAAATCACTGAAACGGATTATAAAAAAAAGAAGTCCCCATCAAGACTATATAGAATAACACCAACGACATACATGATTCGATATCCGTCTCAAAAGGAATTCTCCGTTTCCTCTTTTTCATCATTGTACCATTGGAAATGAACTTGTTCTCTCCTTAATGATTAAATAGGAAAAAAATTTGACCATTATGACCTTTTGGAGAAGCCGAACCTCCAGTTAGGTATTGCTACTGTGGGTCCACGGGAAATGTTACTTAATGTGAATTATGTAGAACAAGAAGCAAAAAGTTCAAACAGATCTAAAGACTCGGAGTCTTAGTTTTTTTTTCTCGATTGTCCTTTGGGGGGCATCTAAAGTTGGTCTCATTTCGTGACCATATTAAATGAGTCATTCTTTCACTTCATGGTTTATAAAATCCCTCCCCACTCACTTTGTTTTAGTTAGTTTAATTATTTAATTCATGGGCAATATAGGTTTAACGATCAATAATTTCATATACTGATCAATCAAATCCAAAGCAAAATCAAGAGAATCTTAACTTTTAACTCTTGAAAGTCCTCCAAAAGGGGAAACAAAAAAACAAAACAAAGAAATGACACCCCATTTCATGACACATAAACTTTACCATACTTGAAAAATATGATAACCGTTGATTTTGAATATTCCATTAATTTTAAATTAAAAGTCATAATTTTTATTTTAAAGCATCTTAAAGTAAACTTCCTGTTTTGAAATTCTTTCACTATGTTGTCTATCTTGGTGATTAATCACATTAAAATTTCAATTATTTTAAGACCTGACTTTTAAATCATTATTCTTAATTTGAGACAAATATTCACTCATAGTTCGAGAGGAGCCAAAATATTTTTCTAAAAATGAAAATGGGGATATTCATTGGAGTTGTGGTCTTTAATGTGTCTCAATACCACTCATTGGAACTGTAGTCTTTGACTGTGGTATGTGTCCACGTAGAAAATGTTCAGTGAAAATTCCAATACTTAACACCGTGAAGATCTAACATGGATTCCTGCCCGTGGAGTTTGGGTGTATTTTGACAGAACTTTTGGTTTCACCCATGTGTGTTTGTTTTTGGGTTTGTATACAATATAAAGAAGTTTTATTTGGCACTTTTTGCCCCTAAATGGATTGAATATTGGACCACTAATGAGTAAGTTGAGTTGGTTAGGCACAATTTCAATTTGAATCTTCTTCCATGGAATTTTACGTTTACCAGAGAGCCACAAACAATTCTTGTATTAAAATTGTATTGGTTTTAGTAGTGGAAGCTAGTTCCTATGACATTCCTTATTTAAAACACTTTGGACATGTCAATTTTGTAAACAAAACCATTATCAAATATTATAATCATAATGGCAAAGGAGATAATTCACACGATATAGATATGACAGTACACAAAAAATGGTCACACAATATACTCAAAATCTCAGGGTTACATATGAAGAGATGACTTACTTAGCCTACAACACATTGGTAAAATGACTAAACGACACTACCCATTACCTTATAATTACATTACCCATCAAACTCATAATGGTATGCACACAAAATCTAACGAATTTAATCAAAATACTCTGAAGCGGTAGTTGCCAAGTCTGTCGGATTAGACGCCTCTACTATATATTAAATTGAAAATAGTGCCCCGTTATTTCAATAAACTATTGATTAGTAGTTTATGTTCATATTATTGCAGACTCCAAATCATAAAGACAAGACAAGCTAGTCTCGATTGGACCTCCGAGAAACCATAAGAACATCACGAAAGCAAAGTTGCTAAACTAAATATCCATTTACCGTTCATTAGTGCTTAGAGTCCACAATTAGGCTCGTCAATTGGGCTCTATGAGCCCAGTTTGAGGTTTATCAAGCTCGGCCCGAACGAGCCTAAGAGTGCTTGTCTCAAGCTCAGCTCACAAAGTATAACGACCTTCGAGCTCGATTTGAGCACACCCGAATTCAATATTCCAATACGTATTTATTTATTTTAATAATAAAAATTCATATATCCCAACACGTATTTATTTATTTTAATAATAAATATTCATATTTCAGCAATAAAATTCTTATTGCAATACGTATTTGATGGGGGCTTGGTAATAACACTCCCACCATTTGAGTTTGTGTTTGTATCATAATAATGTTATTGTAATGTGTCTAAAGTAACAATAATGTGAGAAATGAAAATAGATACTTATAATGATAGAATAATCTAGTAAGCCAAGAAACAGAATGACAATAAATCTCGACCCGTAAATCTCGAAGGGGGGTTATTCATTGATGGCCGTCAAATTGTCTTTAAGAAATGTATATACGTTAAACTTAGACGTTAAAAACGTTAAACCCCAAACTTCCTTTTTTGTAACAACGGGAGCTTGAAAACGTACCCGATCTGCTTGAAAACAACCGATCATATGTGAAAACGGAGAGAGCTTGAAAACGGCCGGTGTAGATCAAAGTATTTATGTAGAGAGAGGAAATGAAAAATAACCCTAAAATCTAAGCGTGTCCGATGTATGCGATATGTTGCTAACTAAAGGTAAATTAATAAATGACCCACCTTACTTTTGTTTCTTTAACATTAAGTCCAATAGTTTGTTTGCATAAGGATAAAATTATAAAAGCTATTTTGTTTTAAAATATTTTTTTCCATATCATAGAAAATAAAATATATATAATTTCAGGCCGAGCCGAGTTCGGGCTTGAAAGTGATTCGCTCGCGCTCGGCTCAAATTGAATTCGGGCTTAATATCTCTGCTCAAACTCAATAAAAACTCTGCCCAAATTTAGCAGGCCGAGCGAGCGGGCTTCGGGCTTGCTCGACTCAATTGACGGGCCTATCCACAATGGTGAAGATGGTTGAATTGCTAAAACATTTCCTACAAATTAATGTTGTTCGTAGGAAATATAAAAAATATTTCTTACGAACAACATTTGTTCATAGGAAATATTATGGACAAATGAAGGTCGTAAGAACCCCAATATGGAATAAAAATTAATTATTTATTTTGATATGAGTTCTTACGAACTTTTGAAGTGCGTAAGAATTCCTACGAACAAATGAAGTTCGTAGGAAGCATTTGCAAATTCAGTAACCGTTCAACAGATTTACAAAACGACTGCCTTTTCTCCTACAAAATTTGTTACTAACAGTACACCACTACAGACCCTCGATTTGCAAACTTAATATTTTTTTCGTCGTTTAGCACCACCATTATGGATGCTCTAAGAGTACCAACTTTCACTACCTATGATACCCCAAAGGGAAAAGGCATTACGTGCACTAGGTCTTAAGATTCTAACCCCACGTTTGTCACCAACTCTAGAATCTACAGACTAGTGCTCTTACTAGGTAAAGAATTTTGAGACAATACAAACAATCTCTCACTAGAAACGAAAGGGGGTAAAAACTAATAACCGAACACAAATAACAATAAAATAGAAGAGGGATAACAACAAAAAAATTAAAATCGGGTAGCAAACCATGTAAAGAAAAATATAAATTACAAAAAAGAAACTTACCAAAACAAGCTACTCTTCAAAGAAAGAAAGTCTACAAACAAAATACAAGAAAGCCTAATGAGCGTACCACATCCAAATCTCTCCCAAGTTAGAGGACTACTAAATACCTGCCCAACACTAATTTGACTAACATGAAATTGCATAAGATTATATGATTAATCACATAGATACATTCTTATTTATTTTCACAATAAGTTTGCATAAATCAGACTTAAAATGAAATAAAACAAAATAAAATATACAGGATACTCTCCCAACTACTCGATCACTATCTATGACTGTTAGAACTAGAAGATGAGTCAGTGACATCATGAGGTCTAACACGAATTCGTCAAACATCAGATGCAACACATGACGCTCCATATGTCTCACATCCAGTAGGATACACATGATGAACAATTTTTGCATCGTTTGCCTTAGATTGCCTTGCTTGTACTGTATATGGTGGTACTGATCCTGCGTCTATGTATACAACACGTCTCGCAGACTATACTCACATGGGAGGCTCCGACACTTATCCTACGTAAATGAAACAAGTTCATAAATAGAAAAATAGTCTATGGTTTATATTGTTTCCAAAAAACCATCTCGATAATTAAATTACACACACACACACACACACACACACACACACACACACACACATATAAATATATATATATATATATATATATATATATATATATATATATATATATATATATATATAATGGAAGATAAATAGTATTACATATACGGATAGTTCATTTTGGATTCGGATTATCCGTGATTGATACCTTAATATTCGCATCCATATCCGTTTTTCTTGAATATTTAAAAGTATATTCTGTGGGAGCCTATTTTTTACAAGTTCATGAGAGTAGCCGACCAAGATAACTTGAGTTATTTGGCCTGACCCAAATTATAACTTAATTTCTATACGGGCAGTTTAGTTAGAGGAGAATACTTGCATATGTGGTCAAATCAGGTGCCAAGAATCTCGATCGAGGTATTCAAGCACCTCATGGAAAATCCACGAAATATGGTGGAGTTCCTTAAATAACTCAAACTCTGTAACATATATATCGATAAATTATACACCCTGACCTGGGGCAAAGGTTTGAAAAAATATTCTAATCGTTGAGAGACACTTAATAAGAACAAGTAACCTCTTTGTGGACGTATGCAAGTTGTCTAACCATGCACATTGTTGTTGAGTGCAATTCCATTTACTTTCTGCCCTTTGTGATTATTTTCGTAGATCCTTTATTGTGAATTTTTCTGCATTTAGAATTGACATCGTTTGTGGGAATCGACTTGTGTTCCTATGAAAGCATTCATTACTAGAAAGCCAACAATGTCTCACCACAACAACAACATTCCACAAGATGGTGATGTTGAGGAAGAGCCTACCCCTCCTAGGGTTAGGTATGAAATTCCCCAACATACAAACCCAAGGTTTCATTAAGAAAGGCAACCTCCAAAAGAGAGCTATGGGCCTCCAAGATTCACTCATATTTCTAGGTTGGTCGATGCCTATGAAGCTAGACTTCGAGAATAGGAAGAGGCAACTTGAGGCCAAGAAGAAGAAAATGCTCGCCTTAAGTGGTGACTTGAAAGAATGGAGAGGGATCTTCCTAGAAACACAAGGCGGCGTAGAGACATAACTCTCACCCTCAGGGGAAGGCTCCCCCAGCCGAGGAAGGAGTATAAGGAGTGACTAAGAGAGAACTAAACATGACAGATCAGAGCGAGCCCGATCAGAGCGTGGCCACAATGAGAGGCGCCACAGGAACAATGATAAACCAAGTGAGAATTTGAGGATTCTTGTACGTAAGGAGATGGACCAAAATCCAACTCACCAAGGAGATAGACCGATAAGAGAGCTTGATAGAAGAGATTTAACCTCTCAGATGAAAACCCCCTTTTTAATTGAGATTGAATGCGATGAGCCCGCCAAGAAATTCATTGTCCCCGGGTTTAAGGTCTACGATGGGAAAAAAGATCCCATAGACCATGTCAAGCAGTATTGGCAGCAATGACCTTATGGAGCCACAATGACACACTAATGTGTAAGATATTCCCTTGTAGCCTACACAATGTAGCACATAAGTGGCTTAAAAGGCTCCCTTACAGGTTGATCAAGAATTTCACCGCACTGGCTGAGGCTTTCATGATGCAGTTCATCATGAGCAACTCCCATCCTAAGCGGATGGATGCCTTGCTCACTATGAAGAAAAAGCCTCAGAGATTACGCCAAAAGATACTGGGGAGATTTATTAAGATCGAGGACTGCTCAGATCAAGTCGCCGTACCATCTTTCAAAATTGACCTGTCGACCACCTCTATGCTGCACCAATCTCTCATCAAGAAGAAATTTATAAACATCGATGATCTTATGACCCATATTGAGAAATACGTCAAGGTCGAAGACGTGATCGATTCTAATGGGGGGAGAAAATGGTCGAGCGAAGGTGAACAAGGGGACAGAGAAGAATGACACCCAAAAAAGGAAGTAAGAACGGGGGTAAGAATGTTTCCAAAGGTGGAAGTAAGAATGACCCCTCCAAGGCGTTCCAGGTTATTAACATAGTCTTCAAGGAACCCATTTATAAAATTCTCATAAAAATCAAGTATGATCTCTTTATCAAATGGACCAAGAAGATGGGCGAAGTTCTAACTAAGAGAAACAATGCACTAAGATGCGCATTCCACAAGAAGGGTGGTTAGCGAATCGAGAATTACAAAGCCATGAAGTCATATCTGGAAGAGCTAGTTTAGGCAAGGAACCTTAGCGAGTACATTGATAATAAGAAAAAAAAGGTCATAACTAATGGCAACCAGAAGACGGACAATGTCCTCGATGATGATACAGGACATGAGTTTGCAGTCATTCATGGGGCGTCAGGCCTCAAAATAGATTTAGGGCGACGTCGTTCGAATGGAACTCAAGAAGGTGACTGCCATAATGGAAGCTTTTTAAATCAATCCAGCCAAAACTCAGACTTGAAAACGTCGGCGACCCGAAGATGTTGATTACACGAAGCACATCATGTTCATCAAAGAGGACTTGGTCGTGGTAAGGATCCCCTATCATGGTGTATTTATAATCACGCTCAGGATTGCTAACTGGGATATCGACAAGCTACTAGTGGACTAGGGGAGTTCATATTAAGTGATGTATCTGGATGTGTTCCATAAGATGAAATTTAATGTCGTCGACCTCAAACAAGCTACTGTTCCATTGGTTGGCTTCGCAGGATGGGTTACCATGTCATTAGGAAAGACCACCTTGTCAGTCAGGGCAGGGAACATCTCGAAGTTAATAGAGTTCTTAGTTGTGGACATCAAGTCCCCATACCATACTATTTTGGGCAGAGGCTGGATCCACCCCATGAGGGTCGTTCCATCCACTTATCATCAAAAGCTGAAATGCATTATAGATCATGGAGTGGTCAAAATTTACGGTGACCATGCTACAGCCTATAAATATTTCATTACAGCCATACGACCGAAGAAAGAGAAAAATAAGGAATCCGAGAGTAGGAGAAAGCACAGGAAAGGACTTTTCTCTCTAAATAGCAACCACGATATGGTCGACTAGGGGTGGAAGAGACTAAGGTCCACCCTGTAGATAGGGTTGTTGAAAGCATGGAAGAAGTTGTAGCCGATGACAACTTTACAAAAAGGAAGCTTTTGATTGGATCTTCTCTTACCGATTAGGAGAAAAGGGAATTAGTTGCACTCCTTAAAAGCAACTTAGATGTTTTTTCATGGGAGCCTTACGAGTTGCTTGGGATTTACCCCAGCTTGGCATGCCACCGCCTACACGTCGATCCTACTTTTAAGCCCATCACTCAAAAGGCTCGTTGAACGTCTCCTGAAAAGGCCAAGGAAGTAGAGAGAGAGGTAGGGAAGCTACTAGATGCAGGATCCATCAAGAAAGTTCAGTTCCCTGTATGGTTATCCAACCCAATGGTAATACCCAAAAGAAATGGCAATTAGAGGGTGTGCATTAATTTTACTGACCTCAACCGAGCATATCCTATGGATAGCTTTCTTCTCCTAAAAATAGATTAACTGGTCGACGTCACAGTAACTCACGAAAGGATGAGCTTCCTTGATACTCAGGATATCATTAGATCCCCCTATACGGGACCTTTATAACGTCAGTTGGTTTGTACTACTATAAGGTCATGACTTTATGCCTCAAGAAAGCAGGGGCAACTTACCAAATATTAGTAACTAAGATGTTTAGAAAACAAATGGGAGAGACAATGGAAGTATACATCGATGACATACTCGTCAAAAGAAAGAACAAGGACGATCACCTCTCAGACCTAGCAGCAACCTTTGAAATCCTTAGGAAATACCGAATGAAGTTTAATGCAATTAAATGTTCATTCGAGGTCCAGTGAGGAAAATTCTTAGGCTACCTAGTGACTAAAAGGGGAATTGAGTCCAATCAAGATCAAATCAATGCTATCACCAAGGTCCAACCTCTTCAAACACTTAGTAATTTTCAGAAGCTTACTAGAATGCTCATTGTGCTCAATTACTTTATCTCTAAGTCTTTGGAGCGATGTCAACCAGTATTCCAGCTCTTAAAAAAAGTCAAAGTCCTAGCATGGAGTGAAGACTACTTGCAGAATTTAGAAGAGGTCAAGTCTTACTTTAGTAAGCCCCCACTGTTGGTAATTCCAGATGATGGAGAACAATTGTACCTTTACCTGGTAGTATCAGACTATGCTATGAGCTCCGCCTTAGTTTGTGAAAAGAAGGGAGAATAACATCCGGATTACTATGCCAGCAAGACACTACTAGATGCTCAACAACGATACTAGCCTCTAGAAAAGCTCGCTTATGCCCTAATGATCACTTTGAGGAAGTTGAAGCGCTAATTCGAAGCTTATTCCATAATAGTAATCACCTCTTACCCACTCAAGGTCATTTTATGAAAAGCTGACCTCTCTAGGCGTCTTTCAAAGTGGTTGGTCAAGCTCAGAAGATTCGACATCCACTTCCATCCCCGAACAACGGTCAAAGGATAGATCCTAAAATTTTTTATTACTGAGTTCATAGGAGATCAGCTAGCAGATCCACTAAATAAAGATCAATTGGTCACATGTGATGCAACGTCCAAAGACTGGACACTGTATGTTAATGGAGCCTCAACTTCCAAGGGGAAGGAGTAGGGATTGTTCTCATTACCCCCGAAGACACAATAATTGAGTAAGGAAATAAGCTGGGATTTAAAGCCTCCAACAACGAAGTTGAATATAAAATGTTGATCGCTGGTTTGCGAAAAGACAAACTACTGGGGGCAAGACGCCTCTATGTAGTCAGTGATACCAAACTGGTCTCCAAACAGGTAAATGGAGACTTCAACGCCAAAGACAATTGAATGGAAGCATACCTTAGCATAGTAAGAGGACTCATAGGAGATTTTGAGCAGATAGAGATTTAATAGTTCCCGTGAGGACTTAATAGTCATGTTGATGCCTTAGAAACACTAAGCTTAGTAATTAACTCTGGCCTAAAAAGGATAATACAGATTGAGTTCATCACACAACCTAGTATCGATCATACAGTCATAACTGAGTAAGTCCTCCTCACAGATAAAGCCCCAAGTTGGATGGACCCCATCATAAATTATCTACGGAGTGATATACTACCAGACAATAAGAGGTCGGCCTATCAAATTAAAGTCGAGGATGCTCATTTCAACCTTAGCCCTAAAGTTAAACCCTATAAATTATCATTCACAGGCCCTTACCTCTAGTGTATTCACCCACAAGATGCTGAGAAAGTTCTTAGTGAACTTCACGAAGGCATATGCAGAAGTTATGAAGGTGGAAAATGGCTAGCCTTTTGAGTGATCAAGGAAGGATATTGATGTCCTCACATGCAGAAAGACGCTGGCACAAATGTGAAAAGTTCTAAAAGCACTCGCCCATGGTTCACCATCCTGCCAACGAACTAAAGTCACTTACCAGTCCATGGCCATTCTCCCAGTGAGGATTAGACATCATGGGACCGCTACTTACTGCATATGAAAATTGCAAGTACCTACTACTCGTCATTGATTAATTCAATAAATGGGTTGAGGCAGAACCATTGACGAACATACGAGACTCTGACATGACCAGGTTCATATGGAGAAATATTATATTTCTCTTTGGGATACCAAGAACCATCATCACCGATAACGATATATAATTCAAAAATGGTTTCTTCCAATCTTTTTACGATGAGCATGACATCAATCACCACTTCAATTATGTGGCGTATTCCCAAAGCAATGGGTATGAGGAGGCTTCCAACAAAACTATGATCCATGGGATAAAAAATGATTGGAAAAAGCTAAGGGCACTTAGGTGGATAAACTCCCTCATGTTCTATGGGCCTATCGTACAATGCCTAGGAGACCAAATGGGGACACATCATTCACCCTCTCTTATGGCATGGAGGCTATCATCGCTCTGGAATTAGGCCTCCCTACTATGAGAACCACACTAGTCAACTAAGGCGTCAATGATGAAGCCTTATGCACTGAACTTAATCTAGCAGATGAGCGACGAGAACTAGACTTGATCAAGTTGGCCTTATACTAATAGAAACTAGCCAAGCAGTACAACCAAAAGGTCAATCCAATAAAATTTTCAATAGGAGACTATGTCCTACGAAAAGTCCTCGATAGTGCTATAAAACCATTATATGGAAAACTGGGACCAAATGGGGAAGGACCATTCAAAGTGATTGGAGATGATCTTCAAGGAGCATATCATCTGGAAACGCTGGAGGGACGGGAGATACCAAGAGCATGCAACGCAACCAACCTCAAGAAGTTGTACTTTTAGATTTTTTTTTATCTTTTAAGATAGCAGAATTTTAATTTTTTTATTGCTTGATAAGACAATTTGCATGAAAAAGGCCGGATTGACCCATCTATCCTCAAAGTTTACATTGGTTTCTTAACCCAACTTGATTATATATCATTAATTTGCACTTTTTCTAATGATAACTCTCTTCTGCATGTCTCGAATGTTTGATGAGCAGGGTTACCAAGTTAAATACAAGCACTTCGAATTACCCTCAGGCCCTTGTTATTAACACAAGAGGCCTCATGAGTTGCCCCAATAATAATAAAAGCCCTACTGGGGATCCTTAGGCAATAAAGACAACTTTTACTGGTCGTTAACATCTGTTGGTCACAAAAAACCTACTCGGGTGCATTGCCCAATAAGCAGGTACATTCTCGCCATCATCTCACTTAGGTATAAGTAAGTGTGACGATACGACCTAAAAGGTAAAGTGAATGGAATGATATTGCTCAGGCTTATTGGACTCGAAGAATGTTCTACCGTATGAAAATTATAATGCTAATGCTTAAACATCATTTAGTCGGTTATAAAAAGATCAAAATGATTTAAACTGAGTCAATCAATATCATTTTGGTCAATAAAATTGCTAAGTAAACTACAAGCTTGTAAAATAAAAATTTGTTTAGCCAGCACACGCTCAAAACTTAAGAAAGTTCTTTATTTAGAATACAAGGTTATAATCACTAGACCAAATATATATATATATATATATATATATATATATATATATATATATATATATATATATAATCCTAAGAATGGCTAGGGCGTCGGGCAAGATATTCTACTACAGCTGCCCTTTGACCATCGTCTAGCTTTGGAGCAAATTCTTTGACATCTTCATCGAGATCTTAATCTTAGAGTTGGGGAGGAATAGCATCAGTCGGAATCCATTCATCATCTCTCGATAAAGGGTTATGGAAATATAAAGGACATTCAACCTGGTACTTATACCAGTGCTTGGATTCTTTTAGAGTTCTCGCCTCTTTAAGAGCACTCAGGCATCCTCGAGAAAAAGAAATACTTTCAGCCTCTTTGAGTTTTACTGGGGCATCTACCTAACCAGTGTTATAACCTTCTACCCAGACCTCTCCGGGTCACACTTTAAATAAGTATCTCATCTTCTTAACATGATCTTTTAACACCCCTATAAAAGATTACAAGCTCGACACCTCTTTACCCAGAGCATCATTTTCAGACTACAGGACCTCGCCCACTTGGTCGACATCAATACTCTACGGCAATTGGGCCACCCTTAGGGAATTAACTTCCTCCTGAACAGAGGCCCCTATCTCGTCCATCTCCTAGAGGTCATCCTTCAGCTTTATAATCACTTTAGTATGGTTTTTGTATTGTTCATTCCTACCTCTTAGTGATATTACATATTTTCATGAAGGCTTTGCGAGCTTGTAGGCTGATATCAAGTCCAAGAATTCTCCCCAGTTAAGAATTAAGAGAAATATAGCGATCTAAATCAGCAGACTACAAATGATACACATCAAAACCAGAAGCAAGTATACTAGCATAAATAAAAATAGGTAAACACGTGAGCGAAAGGGGGAAATTCTTTATCACACAAAATAAATAGAAGGCCGATGGCCAATACATGAAGTTCTCAAAATAATAGTACAGAGCAAAATGACTAAAATTATACAAGGAAAATGGAAACTCCTTGTCTACAGGAGACCTAGTCTTTTACCTGGTCTCCCCTAATTATATTTTTCCCCTTGTCGACCAATTGCCATTCCTGGCCAACACCAGCACTCCTGCCAACTGCAGTAGGAACAATTTTAGTGTTGCTAGCAGTCTAATGACCACCTTCTCCCTCTTCTTACTCATTATAAGGATCAAAATAAGGAGAGAGAAGGCCAAAAAGTTTATAATCTCTAAATGTTCCAACAACCTTCAAATATTAGTCCCATCCCTTTTTGAAGGAGACCTTTAAGGCATAAGCCATATTGCTTTCAATATCCTCATAAAATTTATAAAAACCTTCACAGTAGTTGTCATCCTTTGATTGAGAAAGGCCGCCCTCCAACTTGGCCACCTTGCTAGTCAACTCTTTGTTGCTCTCCACTAATTCAAATTCTGAGGAATCATTACCTTCTGATCAATCCCCAGAGCATCATAGGACTTAGACATCTCAATCTTCTCATGCTCCCACACCTGGAGAGCATTGACAAGGACTACATTATCAGCCTCCAGGGCTTTTTTCAACTCTTTCTGCCTTCTAAAGCTGTTAGATTGATTGTTTAGAAGGGTAGTGAAATCAGATAACTTTTGCAAAAATAAGAAGAACAACAGAGAATCGAAATAGAAATGGGAAAGAGTAAAGGAAAATAAACAGATAGAAAAGACTTACCAGAGCCATTTGCAGTGTAGTTTTGAGGGCAAGTTGAGCTGGCCCCAGCCTCAAGGAACGCTCACGATCAGCAGCGAACACCAACCTTTTAAGGAGGTTAGGGTCCAAATAGGGGGAACCACCCAAGCTAGCCCCCTTAAGATTAGGGTCGGTGGGCACTCCAGCAGATTGTAACGCTAACTTATTCTTAGCCTCAGTCTTCTCTCTCACTTTACTCTTCTCCTCATCTCTCTCCCACTCCCACTCTCTCTCTTCTTCTTCTCTTTTTTTCTCTCTCTCTCCTTATCCTGCTCTCTTCCTTTATCGAATGGGATGGAACCACTTCCCTTGGAAGAGTCCGTTATAGAAACTTTTAAAGAAGGAATTCTATCATAAAGGATCGCATAATCGTCATCATCATCATGATGCCTTAACCTCATTTTCTTAACTAAAAGAGACATGTCCTCCTCCTCCTCCTCTTCTTCTTCTTCTTCTTCTTCTTCTTCTTCTTCTTCTTCTTCTTCTTCTTCTTCTTCTTCTTCTTCTTCTTCTTCTTCTTCTTCTTCTTCTTCTTCCTTAGAAAGAATTGGATCAAAAGGACCTACCTCTAGAGTCCTTAAAATTAGGACCTAATCGACTGGTTGAGCAATAAAGTTGGTACCAGTGTTCTTGTATTCCAAAAAAAAGTCAACCGACCTGAGATTCTCACCTTCTGTCAATCTTTCCCTTATGCTACAGGCCTTCACGAGCTCTTTAGTATTAATTTCACTAATACAGGTCCTAGTTCTTGGCACGGGTTATAATAACAAAAAGAGGAATATCAGTCACAGGACTGAGAAGAATTCACAAGAAGTTCGCAGAAATAAAAAAAAAGAGGAAGCGACCTATTTCGACTTCTTAATAGTAAAAAATGGGATGGCCACGTGGTCTCTCCCCCTCCAACAGTTAAGGGTCCTGCCACTTTTTTACAATGAACCCACTTTCCTAGAAGTCTTTGTGGGAATCCGAAAGATATACCACTAGAAGTCGCTCAGCTCTTCTGGTTTTCAGATACAACAAACCCTCTTTAGGCTTCGAGAACACATAACAATAAGTAACATATCTCAGCAAGACCCAACTTTGTTCCATAAAGAGTATTTATCCTATGGACACCATCTACTATCTTCCATACGTTGGTGGCACATTGAGCAGGAACAATGGCAAAGAACCTAAAAATTCTATGCAATAACTCATTTAGGGGAAATGTTAAACCCCCTTGAATTATCAACAGGGTGTGAATACAGTGCCCCCATAAAATCTATGAATATTATGAGGAAGGGGGCATAGTCAATAATCACCTAGTTAGGGATGATATACTTGCGCCTAAACTCTTCTAGATGTTTGCCATCTAACATCTCCATTACTGTACAAGAAGAAACCCTAACTATAGTGGTTATCTAATATAGGGAAAAAGAACTAAGAAGAGGTATAGATTATAACTTACAAGCGATAATTAAGCTTTGAAAAAGCACAAAAGGAAGGAAACTTTGACTTTTGAAGCAAAAGAGGAGCTTAGGAATGGAGTATGCTCAAGAATGACCAGAAATAGTGAACAAACGCTTGAGTAAGAATCAACTGATCACCAAAACACTCAAATGATGAGTTCCGACTTCCTAGGAAGATTTTGGCCCTTTGGTTTATCTTTTAAGATAAGTGTGTCCTTATTACAAGCCTTATTATTACAAAGATGCCACCACGGAATCTCATCACACTTTTAGGCCTTGGGCCTCCGACCCAGTTGAAATCTGATGGCCCATGGTTATTATCCCAAAGATTTTGGGGAAATTATAGAATCCCATTATCTACAAGTTCATGAGAGTAGCCGACTAAGACAACTTGAGTTATTAGGCCCGACCCGACCTAAATCATAACTTAATTTCTACACGGGAAGTTTATTTGGAGGAGGATACTCACAGATGTAGTCAAATCAGATGCGAAGAATCACGATCACGATATTCAAGAACCTCTTGGCCAATCCACGATCTATGATGGAGTTCCTTAAATAACTCAAACTCTGTAACAGATATATCTATAAATTGTACACCATGACTTGGGGAAAAGGGTTAAAAAACATTGTCATCATTGAGAGACCCTTAATAAGAATAAGTAACCTCTCCATGGACGTAGGCAAGTTGCCAAATCACGTACATCGTTATTGTGTGTGATTCTATTTACTTTCTTCCATTTATGATTGTTTTCGTAGATCCTTTATTGTGAATTTTTCTGCACTCACATTATCCAAATTCACTTTTCTAGATATATATTAGGATAAATATTCGTAAAATAGATTCGAATACCAGATGTATTCAGATTTTTTAATATCCATTTACACCCCTAAATATGACATAACGAGACGTTAGTCGCACCATCAGTATGTGCAAGGTCGTAAGAAAGAGAAATTGGTTATAATGGTGTTGCTTCGATAATATAGTAATATTGAGAAAGATAATTGTAATTGAGTAAGAAAATGAAAACATATTTAATTAATATTAAAAGAAACATAATTGGACTTGAGTAGTTGAGTTAGTTTACTTTATTTGGTTAACTATGTTTGTGTGGCCATCTCTACCCCTCTCCTCTTCGGGCGCTCTTGTGCCGGAGGCATCGCACGGGCTTTCCAAGTGATATGGGGGCTATAAAGTGATCGTCATCGAAGATGTGAGGTGTATTAATGGGTAAATATCAGAGTATCAAGTCTATTTTTCTCAGACAAAAAGAGATAAGAATCTCCAAAGAGATAATATAAAAACTACTAGTGCATGCGAAACCAAATAAGATATGGGCTCGGAGACGACATTATGAAATGGGAAGGTGTTAGGCACCAATTTCTTCCTCTCGGTATCTCATGAGAAATAAAAATATTCTCATTCTCCTAAAATGGGTGAACATGTGTATAGCATATAAAATATTTTATGTGTGTGAAGTATACAAAGTAAAATTGTGCATGTGTGTGAGAGTATGTGTGAGGAGTGAATTTATCGTTTCCATATCATGGAATAAATCGGAACGAATCATTTTAAGGAGGCAAACTAACTAAAAAGTGTGAAAAACTAAAATTTGAGCGGTACACACCGATTGTAGCGTCACTATAGAAAAGTGAGCACTCATAGCACGAGATAGCTAAAAAATGAGAACCATAAAGGAGCTAGCTATATAAGAAAAAAAATGCTAAGTATATAATTGATATAATAACATTTCAATATGAGCATAAAAAGAATGAATAAACATGACTGAACTCCCAAAAGTGATTTTGGGATGCTTATGTACCCGAAAACAACATCAAAGTTCACGTATCTCGTAGGGGAAATAAGGTGGGGTCTAACCCATAGTCAAAATTTGGAGTATATCTATTATTATTATTATTATTATAGAAAAGTGTGCAAACTGTAGTGAAAGTGTAATACAAAATGAGATCACCCTAAATTGAGAACAAGCGTATAAACATTCTTTTTTAATATATATATATATATATACACGCTCCCCTACACACTTAGTTTGTACATCATTTTTTTAAAATAGCAAAAAAAAAAATTGAGTTGATTTTTTGTGTATATTTAAACATTTTAAGGGACCCATATAAAAAAAATCAGCTAAAAAAAATATTTTTTGCTATTTAAGAAAACGGTCAATATTTCGCTACTTTTAAAGAATTTTTTTAGAAATAGAAAAAAAATATAAGTTGATTTTTTATATGGATTTGTTGGAATGTTTACATATCACATAAAAAACTTCAACTCAAAAATATTTTTTTAATATTTAAAAAAATAGGTGTGTGCCAGCACGTGTGTAAACTTAGTGTGCACAAGAGTCTGCCTATATATATATAATAAAAGGGTGAGATTAGTGATAAAAATAAAAAAATAATATATTAAAAATGACAAAGTATATGAAATGAAAACTTGTTAGCAAAAATAGAATGAAAAGGATTTAAACCTTCAAAGTTACTTAAATTATGTTTTTTGGGACTTTTATAAGCTGATTTTTGGGTGTAGGTAGTGGTGGTAGAGTGGTGGCTAGTGGGCAGGTGAGGGAATTTGAACGGGAATGTTTTGAAATTGATGTGGAGAAGAGTGTAGCATTGATTTCAAGGCTGAAGCTCCTGTATTATAAGTTCACAGTTTCATTAAATATGAAACTCTAAAAGAGCAAAAGACTAAGCTTCCCTTAGGGGGATACCGACAGAAAAAATTGGTGGCCATGGAAGCTCTCACATGCTTACAGGAAGGTGAAGTGCCCTACTGATAGGCAGGTAGAATTGTTTTTTATAATCATAAATGGGTTTTTTTGACTTGCTTCCTTGCATTTTATAGTGATACTAGGTGTAAGCCCACACGATGCGCGGGTGAAATGCAATGTGCGACAATTTTGCGATTTTCATTTTTTTGTTTATGGGGGGTGGGAGGTAGAGGGGAAAGGGTATATGAGAGAAATATCTATTCAAATGAGCATCAACTAATATCATTTTACTTGGATTAATAATGCCTTTCAATTAAAACATGAACAGTAACAAAATGGAAAGACCGCCAAAATACAAAAGTTTGAGTCACAACACATTTGTTGAAAGTATAAAACAAAGGTGTTAAAAAGTATAAAATTTAGAATCCAACCATTTGGATATTTTAGAAAATGCCATGTCAACAAAAGTATATATACATTATTGTACATGAGGATTTTGAAAGAGATACATGTATATATCAACTTTTATGTAAAGTTCTTACTAACAAAACATACTTATAGTGTACTAAATTTTACCAAACAATATATATTAACTTGTTCACAATATTAAGCCAAAACCCCTCGCTACATCCCTTACAAAATAAAAATTACAAATAACCAACAATAGTGGAGGGGCACATCATTTGAGATTGTAGAATGGACATTGACAGAGATTATAAAATATGTATCTGGGTTAATCCGAGTTTATGGATGGCTCATTTGAAAAAGTCTGAATTGCTACTGTAATCGATAACGATGTTGCCAATAGTAATGGAAAAACACCTCTGATAACTAAATTTTAATTGGGTTTAATATTAAATTATCACATGTTAATGCTAAAGCCCTTCGTTTTAGCATTGTCCCTAGTATAAAGGCAACATAAAAATATCAATTGAAATGACTGTTTTATATGTAAACAACAAGAGAGAGGAAAATTGGTAAAATTAATGATTTAGGAGTATGTTAATGTAATAATTTTGTTGATTTTTGGACATTACATGGATTTTCCTCGAAAGCTACTGAACCAGAATTCAAATTTTGCCGTTCTTTCTATATGCTAAAAGTACCGAATCCATCCTCTTCAAAATATATGGTAACACTGCAACTTTAGAGTTTGCTCTCTAGGTGGTGTTCGAATCTGATGAAATTGGTAAGAATGACTACTAAGATACGAGATTCATGTGTTTCTGATCGAAAAGTAAAAAAGTACTATAAAAGCACCATGGATCCCTCATTAGGATACAAAATGTTTGACACACACTGCATTAAGCTCAAGAATGTGTCACTTATTTGGGTTGCATTATTGTTAAGGATGCAAACAGGTGATTAAAATATGAGATAATCATGCCTATAGAGAACACATGCACCTAGTATAAATACTTCTATGACCTTATTTTTATATTTCTTAAAAGAAAATTATCAGTGCGAAAAGAAATAGTGATAAAATAACAAAGGCTTAACATACAACATACCTAACAAAGTGGTAAGGAAAAACCCCCGTATAACGCTGGTGCTTTTGATTTTTGGTCAAAAGGGGTCGACGATTAGTGAAAGGAGTCCAGTTCCAATCGTTTGGATTTGTGGAAGAACAAAAATAAACCTCCAACCTTCCTACCTGATGCGATACCCGGGCAAATCCTGCAAAACCCGTTACCCACTTTTACCTAGCCCACAACCCAAACCAAGTAAACCAGAGCACCTCCAAACCCAGACACCCCCAACCATGACCCACATGTATCACAACCAAAAATTCAAATCCAAGCCAACACCACCAAAAATCCTCTCGATCATATCTAAACCTCAAAATCTAACACTACAACTTGGAACCTATCCTAATCCGACTTGTGGGTTTTCTTAAAATCTAAATTTTGTGTGCTAAGTTCCCTTTAATTTTGGACCTGTAAGTTTGTTTTGGGTTGATAAGAGAGAGAAAATAGTGGGGGAGTCTTTGAGGTGGGAGCTAGAAATTGGGGGTGGCGGGATTCAAGGGAGGGAAATTGGCTGTGTGTGTGACTCTGTGTGTGTGTTAGAGAGAGAGAGATATATTTTTGGGTGAGAATGTGTAGAGAGAAAAACGGGATGAAATTTCATCGCTAAAGCTGAGTGAAAAGGGACTGAAATGTTGATATCTCAGTCTTTGATTTCAAAAGGGGCGTTATCTTGCCATTGGTTTTTCCGTTAACAAAATTCCAATTTTCTTTGATCTGTTTCCCGTAAGTTTGATGTAGATAGAATGAACATGTGTTAGAAAATATATAGAAGGCGAAAGGAAGAAGGGACAGGGTAGAAGAATCAAAATTTAAAGATGCGTGAAGGAAGGGGAAGGGTTAGAAACCACATATACGAGTAATTTCAAGGGTTTGGAAATATGCCTTTTTGATCATTTCTCCTAAGCACCAACTGGAGCATTTATCAGCTTCAGAAGCTATAAGGCTGAACGTGTGAAAGGTGACTCATATTTTTGAGGTTTAAAATTTAGTTGACACGTGGACACCTTAGATAAGAGGGAGTCTTAACTCTCTTGTGTAGCATTTTATAGTATATAAATATTTGTGTTTTCACCCCTCATTTTGCATCCTTTGCATTTGCAACCCACCGTTAGTGAGATATGTAATTATCGTCTAGTGATGTGTAAAATGGCATATTTGCCCTCAAATGTTTTTAACTTCTTATTTTGACCAAAACCCCGTAAATCTTCTCCTTGCTCTAGATGAATGAAAAATCGGGGGAAATCTAGGGTTTTCATTTCTTCTGCTAATTTGGAGTTCAATTCGGCCAAATTCACCTTGAGAACCTGTAAGTTTCCATTATTTCATCTTGTTTCCATTAAAATCTTGTAGTATTAGACCTTTGAAATTCTTTTTTTTTTGTTTCAATATCTCTTTGCATCATATCAATACAGTGTGGACAAAGTGGATGATTAGAAATCTTAGTTTTATGGTAGGGGTACTTGTCATGAAGTTGAATTAGGAAATTCTAGGACTTATAATTATAGGGGTGGTTATATGAAGAATATGTTAGATGTTCACTTCAATGACATTTCAGTGCCGAAAATGTTAGACATAAGTTGTATGCTTTTCCCATAAATTGAAGAAAAAATGTTTAACATTTACTATATAGTAGGGAAGGTTAGGCTTGAAATAGGCAATGATGATGATTTGACATTTATATTGGGAAACATAGTACCGCATCAGTATGGGTACAAAAACATTTTTTTTATGCAAGAAACAAACCTAAAGCTAAAAATTATTATTCATCCCAAAGTTCATGTGTAATTAATGATATACCAACAAATAATATAAGGGGTGTTGTCCAATTTATGAATTCTATTCCAACAAAAAATAATAGGATTACTTCCAAATTAACTCTAAAGAAGGCAACCTGAACATTTCCATCAAAAAGCAAGAAGTTGACTCCAAAAAGGACCAAAGGGATGATTTGTTTTTATTTAAAACTTAGTTATCATCAATATAATCTTTTGAGTATTACTAATTCTTTTATTTTTATATAGGAATCCAAGTTTCCCCAAGTGATGATATAACATTATTACCTGATATGTCTGGATTTTCCACATATGTTGGAACATAAACTGATTTGAATGATGCAACGGATACCAGAGTGGATGATCAAATGGAGGTTGATGTTGGGTTAGATGATCAAGCAGAGACAAATGTAGTAGACGATCAAATGGAGGTTGATGTTGGGTTAGATTATCAAGTAGAGAGACGTGCATAAGATAATAAAATAGGGGTTGAAATTGGGTTAGATGATCAAGAAGAGACAGTTTTGAATGATCAAGATATCCCCCTAATTCAGTTCAATGAAATCAATTGGGACGAAGAATATTTAAGTGCAAATTCACCTAAGAGTGATTCGACTTTGTTCCTAACTGTATTGAAGATGATAATGAAAATAATGGGATAATATTTGTATATACCACATTTTAGGATGCTCCTAAGCATCTCCTTAGGTCCCGAGCACTTCCTCTTTCACCATAAACCCTAGTCATGCTCTGAGTACTAATCTAGAGGCCAACGAGTGTGCTTGTGCCCCATTTGACTTCGACAAACTTTATCATCAAAGCGAAATCTCAATGAATCTTATAAGGGCTCTAAATTCCCTTTCCTATGGTCTACCTCATGCGCGAATCAACTTTATGGTTCAGACAAATGCTCCATTTTATTATCGCTCGGTCGCCATTTTGACCTCAATCAACTTCCTTGCCCAAGATAAAGCTCAATGAATCTCTAAAGGGATATGAATCCCCTTTCCAACGAACCACACCCTACGTGAATCGGCTTTAAAGTTAAGATAAACGGTCCGTTTTCCTTCAAAAACTGATACGAAGGCCACCAGAAGCTCTCAAACTCCATTTAACTCCTATCAACTATTTAGCTTGAATGAGACTAAATGAATCTTCCAAGGTCTTTGAAAACCCTTTCCAATGGTCTGCCCCGTTCGTGAATTAGCCTTACGGTACCGACGAATGACCTATTTTACTCTGAAGGGTCATCGAGCGCTTTCGGGACCCGTTTGACTAAGGTCAGCTCTCTAAACCAAACGAGACTAACTTAATATTCGAAGGGATTTAAAGATCCTATACAATAGTTAAAGTCGTGCACGAATCGGCCTCATGATTCAAACGAGCGATTCGTTTTCCTACGAGAACCTCTTATCCAGAAGATCATCGAGCGCTTCCAAGCCAATGGATTCTTAAAGTAATCTTAATACGCTTTCAAATGGTATGACCCTTGCACAATTCGGACTTACGTATTGCATTTTATAACCCTTTTTTTTTTAGAAATCTGCATAAGATTATGGAATGGGAAGCCCATTTTCCTACCTATCGGCATTGCGTCTGGGGATGCCTGCTGACAGGCTAGTCAAGTACAATGCCGATCGGCACCCCCTTGACCCTATATAAGGAGATCATGAGCTAACTTCAAAAAGGGACATCAGAAACATCCCTCTCAGTGATCTCAACAACATTCTCTCAAAGTCAACATGGTCTCCCTATTGAAACCTCTCCTCTATATTCCATTTCCATCCCTTTCACACCCAATTTATAAAAATACCTTCCTTTTCCTCCTACCACCTCCATCCACTTGCAGGGGCATCCCTTTAACAATCAAGATCAACCTTCAAGTCCCTAAAGAAGGTCCAAACATTCTTCTCTCTCCTTAAATTTCCTTATTTTGCCTTTTAACTCTTACTTTAGAATTTCATCTTATAGTCCACACATATTAATATCCCACTTTTTATTAGTAGTATTGCACATACCATATTTTCTATAAAAAAAATACAAGAAAATAGGGTTTGCTTATAAATTCCAAACGGGATTGCTCACCACATTTTCACAAACCAAAACATTAATTTTTTACACACACCCCCTAAATAAAATCCTGAGTTTGATTTATAGGATAAACCCCACCCTCGTGTTGTATGCAGACTACGTGGACTTTGATGCCTTTTTAGGCTACGTAGGTGTCTTGGGTAAAAAACTAAAACTCGAATCCTCTTTTCCCATTCTTATTCATAGATTATTTCCACGTATTATATTTGTGATTCATGCCCACATTTTGTCCAATTTATGCCTTCGTCTTTCTGTAAATGATCGATCACCCGATAAACGCACACATTATATTTTTATTTATTTTTGGGAACTCTCCTATAGATGACCTCACTCCATCGTTCTCCATGACGCGAGTCAAGAAATTACATTCTCCCTTTATATATACATGCGCACACACTTCACCGAGTTATTAAGGAGAATAATAATATATGCCCATGAGAGACCGAAAGGGCGGGATGGGTGCATAACACCTTCTCATTCCATAAGTTAGCCCCTGAACCTCTGAACTAATTGGTTTCGTAAGCATCAGTATATCTTTGATGCAATTCTCTCAAGGCGAAAATATTTTTTTTGCCTGTTTTGTGCAAAATAGGTTGGTGACTCTAGCTGTTTACATCACCCCCAAATTGACGATGGCCGAAGCACCCCGAGGAAGGGTGTGAGACCTTCTTATTCTCTCCCTCCAATTGTGCGAGAGAGCGTCGACCCCCCTCCCCCTGAGGAGGAGGAGGATCACGGGATGGCTACAATGGCGACTCTGCTGGGGACTTACTTGTTATAAGAGGGATAGACTTTATTCTTACATGGGCGTTATCATTTTTTTCATGTGTGCATATGCACCTATCTGTATGTTCCCTTTTTCCTCTATTACCTTTTTGTATATATTTATTGCATGCTTATATAACTTATCACTCATTTTTCATTTTCACTCACTTGTAAATATTCTCCATGTACACCTCACATTACTTACACTTATACATAGCATCACTTATATCCACATGTTTCATAGATGACCACTTAGAATATCCATGTTTAGATATAACTAGCACACACCTCCACTTATCACAATTGTATATATCCATGTTCACTTGCATATATTGCACACCACATGATTGTTGATCCATGATTAGGCTCACTGCCACACACTCACCTATACATATTCACATATCACTCACTCACACGTATCCATGCTTAGTGTAGTCTTGATTTTCCTTGATAGATTTACTTTTCACGATACTTGTGCATTCTTCCCTATTAGTATAAAGATTGTTTTACTCATCATGCCAAATAAAAGACTATCGCCATAATATACTAATCAAGAATCATGAATTTTTCACACTACATCACCAAGAGCATGGTTATTGACCAAAATTTTGTCCCGTACTTGGGGGTCACTTTTTGATGGGTGCTGGTCCGGAAGGTCACAGTTAGCCTAAGAAATATGACTCTTACCTTCCATTGGTCTAGTACCTTCAATGTATATCGAACAATACCCCCTGCATCGTACTGCTTAATTGAACTCACGACGGGAGGTATATAGCAGGAAAATCGTTCACATACGTCGAATATATCGAATTTTCTCTCACACGTATTGTCCCCATGAGGTATATAGTGAGACAATTCACATACACTCAGGTATATCAAATGACTTGTCCACACGTACCGATTTCCCTCAAAAGAAAGAAGTATATCGTGGAAGTCATGCCAAAGGGGGGAACCTTTCCATTAACCCAACAACTGTATAAACTTCCTATAGGCATCAGACCTAGGGCACTTATTAGTTTTCCGATTACCACATGAAACTCTGACGAAATGCCGGGTCGGTATGCCACCAAAATTTTTGGGCTTTTTCGTCTTTTTTCAAAACAGGACCCTGTCCATGATCCTGAAAACAAGTCAAACCATATCTTACCTATTTTTCAAACCCAGTTTTCCTAGGCTTCGGTCGTGTTAGTTCTTTTGCATTTAGGTAAACCTAAAACAAGTAAAAACATTAAAATAATAATAATAATAATAATAATAATAATAATAATAATAATAATAATAATAATAATAATAATAATAATAATAATAATAATAATAATAATAATAATAATAATAATAATAATGCTAAGACTCTTATCTTGTGTTTCCTCCCTTTTACCAAAATACCGAAAAAACATTTTTCCTCCTTTTCATCAAATAATACCGAAAATATCGCCCCGAAGCTCTGCCAGTTCCCCTGCTACTTCATCCCAGTCCGAAATATACCTTCACTCATCCTCTATGGAAAATGCCGATCAAGTATCAAATGTGCAGCCTGATTTGATGGCAGTCTTAGTCTGACTCAGTGCCAAAATTGACAACCTTCAAATCAAGGTTCATGAGATGCTGCAAAACTCAGTCCAAGTTTTCGAAGAACCCATTGTTCTCTTTCCTCGTGCCATGGGTCCACCTACTCCCGAGCCTATTTTGGTCCCAGAAGAATATCAGCACGCTCCGTGCACCTTGCCTGCTAATGGGTCGTTGCCAGCTCATTTCCTTATGCCAAACCTAGCCCAGCCAGGGGCTAACTTGCCATTACCCATTGATTCTAAAGAGGTAGAAATGAATAAGGTCAAGGAAGACCTTAAGCTGTTATCGAAGAAATTTGACCAAGTTAAGATATCAGGGAATTACATGGACTACAACCATATGTCTCCCTACCCCAAAGAAATATTTCCAGAGTAATTCAATATGCCATCCATCAAGAAGTTCGGAGGAAACGGGACCCCAGTTATTCACCTTCGAAGATATCACTGAGCCATGAATCTACTTGGTGCCTCTAAGGAGATAATGGCCCAGATGTTCCAACAAACTTGAAAGGACAACGCTCTTCATTGGTTCCTATCCCTCGAAGAATCCATAATTCGCAGTTGGGAAGATGTCGTCGAAAATTCATGTCACAATACAAGTACAACAAAGAACTAGAGGTTACATGTTGTGATCTAGAGATTCTTAAGCAGAATTTAGGGAAATTTTCAATAACTTCATAGTAAGGTGGAGAGAGAAAGCTACCACCATGACCAATCGAACCTCCTAAGAAGAAAAGGTTAGCATAGGGAAGAAGAATTTCATGCCTCATATCAAAGAAACGATGGTAGGTCAATATTATTCAGATTTTCGAGCTCTCCAGGAAGCGAGTTTGGAGATTGAAAAAAGTGTTACCAAGATAGAAGTCAAGCTGAAGAAAGTGTCTGGACAATTCACTCCCAGAAAGTATAAGAAGCCTGTCAATGCCACAGTCTCAACCATCAACAATATATCTCAGCCCGTTACCTCTCGAGCACCAGAAAGCCATCCTAATCCCGTTAGAATGGAATATACCAAACTCCATGCTCCCTTATCCATAGTGTACCAAGCTTTGTTAAGATGAAATCTTGTCAAACCTATGGACCGTAGTCCATTACCAAACCCACTTCCCAAAAACTTCAAAACCGACACCCATTGTGATTTCCACCAGTCTATCAGCCATACTACTGACTAGTGCTTTCATCTCCGAAATGTAATCCAATATTTAATTGATCGGGGTATCATTGCCTCACAAGTCAATACTAAACCCAACACCACTCACAACCCACTTCAAACCCGTAAAAATTCCATCTTCCTAGAAAATGACCCAAAATTCGATCAATCTATCCAAATTATACATAGTAAATCACCCACCAGACCCATAATCTCACCCAAATCGGTCAAAGTTTGCCCATATTTTCTCTTACAACCTACCTATTTCATTGACCAAGATCTATCACTCCTCACGAGGGCTTGTATTATTGTTCACCCTCGATCCAAAGGGAAAGATATTGGGTTATCTGAAGTATTGAACTAGCTCTGGATTTAAGATTGAAATTGCCCTCTGAAATGACCATCGACTGTTAGAAACTCAACATCCTGTTCATGGAAGCCCGAAAGTAGGATCGGGAATTCGATAATTAGGTGGTACCTATTAATGAAATCAGTTTGGAAAATGTAGTACAGATTATGGAAGACATATTTTGACAGATCGACGAGATCTGCAGCGTTGCCGATCTACTCACTGCTTTGAAGCTATAAGAGCGGTTGGTCCTTTCTGTCCTACACCTCCCTGTTGAGTGGGAGGATTTATATGAAGAATCTGTTGAGGTCGTGGAATGCATCAACTTCTCTTGGAAGGAAGATTTCGTTTCCACCGAATGAGGGGATGAATTTGATAACTTTGATGATGAACCGAGTCGAGAAAAGGTTAATCCGGTGATCAGCATGTACGGGATGATATCTTTTAAGGAATTATTGGGGGAAATTAGTAAATTATCCATTCAACTAGAAATATATGAGGACACAAAGTTCTTGTTCTTCCCCGCCTTTATAAACCATATGACCAGATGAGGAAGGCACTATCAGAAACAAAATTCTCAGCCATCAGGAACAGATAATGGAAATGGGGTTGTCGAAAAACTTCCCATGTCAGAGATGACCATTGAAGAGAGTAAAATTCTAGACCAACTCAAGAAGACTCAACACAATACTACCTTGTGGGGACTCTTCATATCTTTCTAATTACATCGAAATACTCTAATAAAGCTTCTCACCGAGCCCACAGTCCATCCTTCCATCACTTCAGAAGAAGCTGTAAACCTTCTTAGATCCTTTACCACAATTAGACTCCCTTTCTTCACCGAAGAAGAAATTTCAAAGGTCGACCCCGACCACAACTACACCCTCAACATCTCTGTTGAAGTAATGGGAAATATAGCCCCACTCTCACTCGTCGATAATGGATCCACCCTCAATGTTTTCCCACTAAGAACCTTCAATTGCTCGAGGTTGAAAGTAAGTGACCTTGCCCCTACTTTCGTCGCACTACATGCCTATGATAACATCCACCGGGAGATAATGGGATCTATAACACTCACAATAGGGGTTGCACCTATCAATCCCATTATCGAGTTTCAAGTTATTAACATACCCGCATGCTTTAACCCGGTGCTTGGTCGACCGTGGCTCCATATCATTCGAGTGGTATCCTCCTCATTTCATCAAAAGTTTAAATCATTTGCCAAAGGGCAAGTCATTACCATTTTGGGAGATAATGACGATACTAAAAATGTTAGCACCAACAATCTGGTACTAGAAATATAGCATGGGATGAATAACGCGCTTCTCTTCGACTTCGGGGTTGATCCATTTGCCCTTTTAACAAGGGATAATTTTAAATACCGAGTTTGTCTAGAGCATAGCCCTCAAGGTAATGTCAACATGATAAAAATGTTCAAGAATATGCACTTCATTCCCTGACTGGGGCGACATTAATAAGGGGTCCTGGAACCTATATTCTTGAAAAATGCATTTCCCCCGTATAGCATGGGTTACCAGCCTTCACCAGAAGAACTAATAATGCTTCCCCTACCATGACTGAAGAGAAGTTTAAAAGATGCCAAGACTATTTTGAGGGATTTCTTGAATGGGAGATTCATCAAAAAGGGAGAATATTTTCCCTTCTGCATCTTTCTCGAACCATGGTATGTTCACTTGGATAAGAAGATTAAGACAGATATGGAAATATTCTTTCAAGACAACTACTCCTAGGCCAAAGACTGCCAACATCAAGTGCAATCTATGGTTGAGAAAGCTATATCCATTATCGGGGTCTCTGACGAAAGTGATTTCAAAGAATCGTTCAATTTATAGACACTGGGACTACCACTCTGTATGATCCATTCAGACGCTACATTGTCGGACTTATCCACTCTGATGAAGGCTACCGATGAACCTCTTCTTAATTGGAATGCTATACCTGTTCCATTTGCTGAGATGTAACCTAACCTATATCTTTACCCTATCTTTTCATCTATTGTTGTTCCTCCTTTTTTGATAATAATATAATCGAGACCTCTTTTGATGAGGTTCTCAACGCTATTTTTCTCGAAAGTGAAATTAACGTGGATTTTGAGTATCTTGGAGTGATTTACATTAATTATCTTGATTCTAATAAAACTCTTGATGATGATGATTTTACAAATGAATAATTCTTAACCGGCCTTAATAAGGTTAATAACAAACAACATAACCGCGTTTAAATTAATGAGGATGAAACTGTTGTTATCAATATCGATTCTAGTAGCTAACAAAGCAATATTAGGATATAGTCCACCCTTAGTGAGTATAAGCGCGCGTAATTCAAAGAACTATTAAAAGAATTTATGGATGTCTCCATATGGTCCTACGATGGCATGACTGACATCGATTCCAAAATTGCTCAGTACGAGATCCCAACTCTCCCGAAATGCATAATGCTCAAACAGAAGCTACAAGAACTCCACACTGAATGGTTGCTTAAGGTAAAATAAGAGGTAGTCAAACAATTAAATGTAGGCTTCATCTAGGTAATCTAATATCCCACATGGATCACCAATGTTGTACCCGTACTGAAATCAAGAGGAAAAATCTACATGTATGTCGACTACCGACAATTAAATAAAGCATCTTTGAAGGACGATTACCCATTGCCCAACATCGACATGATTGTGGACAACACAACCCATCACACCCTAAAGTCATTCGTCGATGGATTCATGAGATACAATCAAATCAAGATGCACCCTTAGTATTAGGAGAAAACTACCTTTATTATCCCCAAGAAACTTTTTGTTACATGATAGTGGAATTCAGGCTCAAGAACATAGGGGATACCTACCAAAGGGCTGCTAAAACCATCTTGTATGATATGATACACAAAGAGGTCGAAGTCTACGTAGACGACATGATCATTAAGTCCAAGACTCGGGAAGTTCATGTTTTCCGCCCTCAGAAAGTTCTTCGAACGAATGCGATAATACCAAATGTGGTTAAACCCATAAAAATGTGTTTTTAGTGTCACCAAAGCAAAGCTTTTAGGATTCATAGTTAGTGAGAAGGGGATGGAAGCATCACCTGTCAAACCAAAAGCCATACTCAAAATGCCACTGCCCAAATAGAAAAGGAAGTTTGGGGATTCTTGGGAAAATTACAGTATATAAGTCGGTTCATCAGCCAGTTAACTTTTATTTGGGAACTCATCTTCAAACTCCTCCGAAAGGATTCTACTAAAGTCTAGAATGAGGCCTGTCAGCAAGCCCTCAACATAATCAAGTAATATCTTACCCGACCTATGGTACTTATTCCCCTACATCCAGGTCTCCCTATACTCTTGTACTTAACATAACAAATACTATAATAGGGGCTTTGCTAAAATAATATATAAAAGAAAATCGTAAGGAAAGGGCCATCTACTATTCCAATAAAAAATTGTTTGGTTACGATGTCAACTATACTGCCCTGGAGAAAGTATGCGTCGCCTTAGTCTGGGTCACTGAAAAGGTACAACACTACATGCTCACTTTTCCCATCAGACTTGTGTCCAGAATGGATCCTATTAAATACCTGCTTGAGAAACCTTCCTTGTCAAGCGGAATGGCCCGATGGTTGATGCTTCTATCTAAATTTGATATCATATATGTCATAGAAAGCCATAAAAGGGAGAGCCATCTCCAATTACCTTACTGACTACCCTATGGAAGAAGTTGATGTTTGGGTCTCTGAATTCCCAAACGAAGATTTTCTCTGCACCTCTCAATTGGACCTTCAATGGAAAATATTATTTGACAGCACTGCCAATGAGAAATGAAACAGTATTGGGATACTCCTGATCGCTCGAGATGACTCTCACACTCCCATTTCTGTCAAGCTAGCTTTTCCCTGCACTAACAATATGACTGAATACAAGGCATGCACTCTAGGCCTGAAGGTCAACCTCAAGAAAGGAATCACATACCTAGATGTCTACGAGGACAATGCCCTCATCATCGATTAAATCTTTAGAAGATGGAATGTCAAATACGAGGAACTCTTACCTATCCATGCCTACCTAGAAGAGCTTCCCCCAATTTCGAGATATTACTTTCCACTACTTGCCCAACGCAAATAACAATTTGGCTGATGCCCTTGCTACCTTGGCCTTCATGGTCAAAATTCTTTAAGGAATAATGATGGCCCATTTCCTAGTCCAAAAACAAGATGTTCCAACCCACTGTTACCAGATTGAGCTCATCACAAAGTATGATTACGATGTGACCGAGTCCTGGTACTAGATATTTGGTGCCTCCTTAAGAATGGTTGGTATCCCCAATACGCAAATAAGAGAGACCGTGCGACCCTCCGTAAATTGGCTGCCCAATACATCATTTGGGATACAGAATTTTTTAAGAGAAACTTTAATGGAACCCATTTACACTACATCGCAGGGGCTGACAATGAAAAGACCCCACATAAAGAGTCACGTGCTTATTAATAAGATTAGCAGTCAAAGGGTATTATTGGACAACCATAGTTCAGGATTACACTGCCTATGTTTGAAGATGCCTCTAATGCCAATATTTTGCCAATCTCCAGTGCTTACCCCCTCGGGAATTATACAACACGACGTCTCCCTAGAAGTTCTCTACTTATGGCATTAAAATCATAAGGAAAGTCACGCCCAAAGCTTCCAATAGGCATGAGTTTATCCTAGTCTCCATTGATTACTTCCCCAAATGAGTAAAAGCTGAGTGATACATAGTACAAAATGCCAAGAAACTGGATAAGTTTATCCCAAAGAACATCATCCGCTGATGCGGAGTTCCCTACTAGCTAGTATCAGATAATGGATTACACTTTGAAGCCAAGTAGGGGTGCACGTGGTTCGGTTCAGTTCGGTTCCAGTATGGAACCATAACTAAAATCGAAATTGATCGATTCCGTGGTTTTGGAACCAGAACCAGAACCAGAACCAAAATTGGTCGGTTCGGTTTGGAACCGAACCATCGGTTCTCAGTTTGGTTCGGGTCGGTTCATAGTTCTGGTTCTTGGTTCTAGTTTACGGCTTGGGTCGTGGTTCTGGTTCACGGTTTTTGTTTATGGTTCTGGTTCACGGGTTTGTTCTTGAGTTCGTTAATGGTTATGGTCAATGGTTCTGGTTCATGGGTCGGTTCTCGGGTTGGTTCTTAGGGTCAGTTCTTCGGTTCGGTTTTTTGGTTCGGTTCTATGGGTTCGGTTCTTGGTTCAGTTTGGTTTAGTTCAGGTATAAAACCGAGAACCGAACACTTCGATTCTCAATTTTTTGGAACCAAAACCAACCCGTGGAGAAAAAAACCGAACCAACCCAACCCACGAAGGTCAGTTTGGTTCGGTTCTTCGGATTATCGATTTTTTTACACACCCCTAAAGCCAAGGTCACAAAAATGGTTGATGAGTACAGGATTTAGAGATACAAATCTTCTCCCTACCGACCCCAAAACAACGGTTCAGTTAAAACTGCAAATAATAAACTCAAAGCCATCATTAGCAAAATGATTGAGAGTTATCGAGATTGGGCCGATCGGATCCCTTATGCCCTTTAGGGCTATCACAATTCTATTAGGATATCTATTGGGGCTACCCCTTACTCTTGAGTATATGACATGGAAGAATTCCTGCCCATTGAACTAGAAATACCTTCCTTATGAATTATGCTTGAAAGCAGAGTCAGTGAGGAAGATTGGTATCATAGCCTCTTTGGAGAATTATCACTCTTGAAGGAAAAAAATCTGAAGGCTCTATACCACATACAAGGGTACCATCACTGAATAACGCGATCATTCAACCGAAGAGTTAAGGATCATGGTATCCAGAAAGGAGACCTGGCCCTAAAAGAGATCATAGAACTCATCAGGGAAATTTAAGCCAAACTAGAGTGGCCCCTACAAAGTGAAAAAGATCTTGTCAAGCGGTGTCGCTATGCACACTGACCTTAACGGAGAAGATATGGCACATCCAGTCAGCCTGGACCCTCTAAAAAATTACTACCCTTATTCCAAAATCTCGGGACTCTACGACTCCTCTCATATCCCTTATATTTTAAAAATAAATTCTTCATTCCCCTCTACCCCGAACTACATGGGGACTGATCCTTTAAAAACCTTTTGTTTTCAAAATGGAACTCGAAAATTTTCAAAACCCCAGAGGTACATAAGCAACTCATATGATTTACGTGGGCACAATCCTCTTCTTTTTCAAAAAATGCTATTTTTTTCTAACCTCTGAGAATGACAGTTCATTTTATCATTTACATGAACAAAAGGATTATGTATGCCTTAGCGATTAGTATAGATAACTCAAATGTAAAACTCATCAAGAGGAACAACAATATGATCAAAATATTTTTTTATTTCAAATGGCACAGTTAAGTACTATTACACAAAATATCAGCGAAGCGAGTCAAACCAGCCACCACTCTCTGCTGGCCAAACTGTTCTTAAACAAGCCTAACCAAACTTCCTAAAATTATTCCCAAGTCCCAGAAACATGAAACACAAAAACATATAAAGACATCCCGGTAACACAAAAGCTTCACATAAAATAAACCCAGCTTCTCAAAGTTCCTATTCGTAGCTGTCAGAAGACCCAAACCCATCATCATCCGCTCCCTGAGCTCCCCAACTTTCCATGAAGGCGCTCGATAGAGCGGTATGCCCTAACCAAACTATAAAAAATCACAAGTACCCCTCTACAGTGTTAAAAAGGACCAACTACCTGTGGTCGATCTCCTTCACCAAGATCTTCACCATGACTCGCTTCCATAACTATTTCAAGACACATGCTAGACCTTGCCTTCGAATTGAGATGGACGGGTTAACAAATGACGATTCTACCATAAAGAACCTAACCTCATGCGCATGGATTTAATCAAGTCTTCCATAGGAAAGAAGTCTAGTGCTCGATGATGCACTATTTTCTCCCATTCGACTTGGCACAGAATTCGCTACGGGAAATATAATTTAGTCTGTCACGGGCCAACTAACCGAATGCAATAATATTCTCCCAGATCTACAGTAGGCTACAACTCTCCCCACCATGGCACCGACCAATGGAGGCATCGGACTCCATAATCCACGAACCAATTAACCCAGTTCTCTACGAATGGGTCGAAACTGATGGAGTATCAAGTAAAGACATTCGACACGACTGCCAAGGGATACTCAAGAGGAACCACCAGATGAAACCTCTCATCTAACCACATGAACATCATCATCGCACTCCTTCTTCAAAAATCAGAGTGATGTTCCTTCCAAACATCAAGGCCATTCAGGGTCTCCACCAGTATCACCATCGCTGGACTGCGATGGTAAGACATCCACACTGTTTCGCAACTAACTGGGGATCTACCATTAAGTCTCCTGTCATCGATAAAAGCCTCACAAAAAGGCCTTAGGAAATAGCTCTGGCTAATTTAGCATCACCAAAACCCTTCACAATCAATCCCCAAAAGCTTCTAAATGTCTATGGGAGTGACAGTTACCCCCGAAGCGAAGATGAAAAGTGTGGGTATTGTCCCACCACCTCTCTCCTAAAGCACACATCACCACAGTAGAATGAGACATCTCATCCAAAGGAATAGCTCCAACAAAACTAACATCATTACATTCTATTCAACACACCAGATTCAACACAATCCAATGAAGGCGACAAGCCCTATTTTACAACCAAGATTCCTATCTCCTCATCCATACACCAACCAAACCGCCAAGGCCTTCCTCTATTCAAAAAATTTCCAAAAAACTCATTTTCCTATTTTTCTCAAAATAAATCCCTTCAAAAGAGAAGTTCTTTTTCAACAAAGCCCCCGAGGCCATCTTCTACTAAAAAATACTCAAAAATTCCCAAAACACACACTCTTCCTACTCTTTCTCGAAGCAAAAACTCAGCATCAAATTAAAATCCATTTAGAATAAGCCACAAAATCATGATAATCAAACAAAAAATGCATCTTTTTTTTGCCTTGTTAGAGTCTCTTTTTAGGTGCAATGCCGCTACATCAAGCATGCAACATGGTAAACGTTGAGCTCCCCCAGTCAAATAATGAATCTGTAAGAAAATCCCAGAGGGAAAGAACCAAAATTAGATGTCACCTCATCTACCACATAAGCATCTCTCCTAGGTACCAAACATACTGAAAATCATATGACTTCAACCTCCTCATCTGCACCTGCATGCTATTACCCCCGCGGTGTCATCCCCTAGGGATGCAAGGTCACCTGCAATCCCCAACATAGAATCAACATCTACTCAAGAGACAAAAGGCCAAAAAAATATAAAATTCTCCAAATTTTTTTGAAAATTGCCAAGCAAATACTAGAATTTCTTCATCGAGAAAACCATTTTAATCTTCGGAAATCCCCAGTCGAGTTAATATTACACCCTTATCCCCAGCTTAAAACCCAAAACATATTTCACAACATGGTGCGTTCCAAAAGTCCACTACAATTTGCCAACGGAACTCAAACCTTAAAATCAAATTCTTCCCCAAATCTCCAGAGGAATTCCCAGACTAAACTTCCTCCTATTCCATCCACCATAAGAATTTTAGCTCCCATCAAGGCTATCTCATCGCAAAAAGGCATAATAGCCAAACAAATGTCTTCCCCTAGTAGAGTCTCAAAATAATCCAATCCTCAACAAAACCACAAGTACAAAGGTGAATTAAAGACTCCCGAAGGATCAACTCCTCACGTTACAACTTTAGGCCCTCGGAATTTACCTCAACCTGTAGAATTGGTCATCTAAACTTTATGCCTTAAGAATTGACCTCAACCTTTAGAATTGGCCGTCACAACTATAGGTCCCCAGAATTGGTCTTCTAAACTTTAGGTCCTCAAAATTGACCTCGACTCGTAGAATCGGTCGTCTCGACTTTAGGTCCTCAAAATTGACCTCGACACACAAAATCAGTCATCTCAATTATAAATCCTCATAATTGACCTCGACACGTAGAATCGATCCCCTCAGTATTTGATCCCCAAAATTAATCTGGACTCGCATAATAAGTTGTCTCCACTATAGGTCCTCATAATTGAGCTCGGCTCGCAGAATCGGTCTTCTCAACTTTAGGTCCCCAGAATTGACCCTGACTCGTAAAATCGGTCGTTTTCACTATTGTTCCTCAAAATTGAACTCGACCATAAAATCGATCGTCTCAACTATAGGTCCTTAAAACTAACTATGACTCGTAGAATTGGTCATCTCAACTATAGGTCCTCAGTATTGACCTTGACCTGCAGAATTGGTCATCTCCACTATAGGTCCTCAGAGTTGACCTCAACCCATAAAATCGGTCTTCTTAACTTTAAGTTCTCATAATTAACCTCAACCCAAAAAATTAGTTGTCTGCAGTTTAGGTCATCAGAATTGACCTTGGCCCATAAAATTGGTCATCTCAACTATAGGTCCTTAGAATTAACCTCAACTTGCAGAATCTGTCCCCTCAACTATAGGTCCCCAGAATTAACCTTGACCAACACAATTTTTCTCCTCAACTTTAGGTTTTCATAATTGACCTAGACCCACAGAATCGATCATTTAAATTTTTGGTCCCCAGAATTGACCTCGGCCCTCAGAATTGGTCGTCAATACTTTAGGTCCTCAAAATTGACCTTGACTCGCAGAATCGATCATCCCCGACATCCTTGTCCGTTTAGGTCCTCAGAACTGACCTCTTTCCCCAGACGCCCATAAGGTGTCTATATGTCGACTTTCACTTGTTCCAACTCTGTAGACACCACATTCTATGACCCTTCTAAGCATCTCATTAGGTCCCTTACACTTTCTACTTCACCATAAACCCTAGGTCATCCTCTGAGTACTGATTGAGAGGGCATTGGGAGCTCTCAGGACCTATTTAACTTCGATCAACTTTATCGTTAGAGAAAAAGACTAAGAAATCTTCGAATGGCTCAAAATCCCCTTTTCAACGGTCTACCTTGTGCACTAATCAGCCTCACAGTTTGAACATATGATTCATTTTACTATTAAACATCGATTTAAAGGCCACTGGGCACTCTCGAGCATCATTTTGACCCCAATCAACTTCCTCACCAGATAGGAAGCTCAATGAATCATTGAAGGTCTCTGAATCCCCTTTCCAATGAACCACCCCACATATAAATCATCCTTATGGTTTGGACGAATGATCCGTTTTCCCTAAAAAAATGATAAAGAGGCCATCGAGCGCTCTCAGACCCTGTTTCGCTCTAATAAACTCTTCAACTCGAAGGATACTGAGTGAATCTTCAAAGGGATCTGAAATCCTTTCCAAGTATTTACCCCGTGCATGAATCAACCATACGGTACGAAGGAACGACACATTTTACTCTGAAGGGTCACCCAATAATTTTGGAGCCCATTTGACCAAGGTCAACTCTTCGAACCGAACGAGACTAAATTAATCTTTGAATGGTTCTTAAGACCCCTTCCAATGGTCTGTCTTGTGAGAAAATTGGTCTTATGATTCATACGAATGATTCATTTTCCTTCGAGAATCTTTCCAAAATATCTTCGGGCGCTTTTGAGCCCTATTTGCCTACTGTCAACTCCCAAACTCGAGATATACCCAATGGATTATTAAAGGACTCTTAATGCCCATTCAAACGGTATGTCCCATGTGTTATTCAGACTTACTGATTGCGGTTTATGAGGTTTTTTGAGAAATCTGCATCTTGCTTATCGACAGTGCATCTGGGGATGCCTTACCGATAGACAGGTCAAGTACAATGATGATCGGCACTCCGTTAACCCTATATGAGGAGAGCATGATCTTATTTTGAAAAGGGACCTCATAAATATCCCTCTCAATGATCTCAACAGAATTCTCTCAAAGTTAACATGGTTTCCCTATTGAAACCTCTCCTCCATATTCCATTTTGATTCCTTTCACACCCAATTTAGCAATTATTTTCCCTCTCCTCCTGCCACCTCCATCCACTTGCAAGGTCAGCCCTTCAACAATCAAGATCAACCTTCAAGTCTATAAATAAGGTCCAAGCGTTCTTCTCTCTCTTTAAATTTCCTTATTTTTGTATTTAACTCTTCCTTTAGCATTTCATCTTTCTTATTCCACACATATTTTTTTATAAAAAACCACAAAAACAAGAAAAAGAGGGTTTGCTTATAAATTCCAAATGGGATTCCTCACCACATTTTCTCAAACCAAAAGATCCCTTTTTCTACACACACATATCTAAATAAAATCTCTGGCTGGATTTATGGGTTAAACCCCACCCTCGTGTTGCAGGAGAACTACGTGGAATTCAATGCCTTTTTAGGCTACGTAGGCGTCTGATGTCAAAACTCGAGTCCTCTTTTCCCAGTTTTATTCATATCTTATTTCCACATATTATATTTGTGATTCATGCCCACATTTTGTCCAATTTATAACATCGTCCTTGTATAAACGATCGGTGACCCGACAAAAGCACACACTATAATTTTTATTATTATTTTAGGAACTCTCCTATGGATGACCATCCCATTCTGTAACTTAGCCCCTGAACTATCAAACTAAGTGGATTCGCAAGCATCAGTATGTCTTTGATGTTGTTCTCTCGAGGAAGTATCATTTCTTTTTCCTGTTTGGTAAAAAAATAGGTTGGCGACTCTATCTCTTTACATCACCCCCCAAATTGATGACGGTCGAAGCACCCTGAGGAAGGGTGCGAGAACTTCTTTTTCTTTACCTCCAACCGCATGCGCGAGTGTTGACATTCCCCCCCCCCCCCCCCCCCCGAGGAGTAGAAGAATGAAATGACCATAGAATGAGTGAGTGTGCATGAAGGAGTAGGTTATGAATAAGGTGTCACTGAAGGAGACTTCCAACACTATATTAATGAATCATTTGACTGCAGTGAACCAGTATTGGATAATTCTAGGCCTTTGAGTTGGATATGTGATTTCACATAGAATGTGGGTCAATAATGGGACACTATATATGATTATAGAAATTTTCTGAGGCTATATGGGATTAAGATCAAGTTCAAATTTGGTTTTAAAAGAATTGCTGATACGACGTAAATATTGCGTATTTCACCCGTTAACCTACGCGTTATTATCCCTCTCGGGTATCTTAATCCATATATTTATGCTCGTTAACTAGGAAACCTCATATTTGTATATATATATATATATGTTTTGCAGGGTTTAATTGAGCTTTTATAGGTATTTGGATACTTAGTATGAAGTTTGAATGATTTTCGATAATGTTTCGTAAGAGATTGCACTTTTGAGGACATTTTAGTAATTTTATCATTCGGATTTTGTTACCTAACTCTCCATGTAAGTTGAAGACCTTTGATTTCTATTCGCATGGCCACCGACGGTGCATGAATCTGGGTTGTATCGATGGAGTGATGGCATTTTTAGGATTGTTTTGACTTAAAAAAGCACACTCAAGGTCACATTCAAGGGCATTTTAGTCATTTCATATATTTTTTTGTCCTAATGTCTCTTGGATGTTGTATCCCTCTAAGTTATCTTCCTGTAGCCTCCGATCGTGCTCACCGAAAAAGAGAATCTGGACTCCCGTCTTCAAGCATGAACAAGAACAAGAGAATATAAGTTACCAGCCTGGGAACAGTCCATTTATCTACGCTATTTGACCATCTCTCTTGGGAACAGCTATCGTGGTCCACTCGTGCTCTTCTCCACAAAGAAAAGAGCGAGCTGCAACTTCTAGGGTCCAGTAGAGAGTTCCTCTAGCTCTCCTGAGTTAACTACCTTGGAATTCTGAGTTATAACGAAGAAGTTACAACATTTTCCGTAAAGTTGGACAAAGCTGCAGAGGGGCGAATCGATTCGTTTTGCACCAGAACACCAGATTTTCATTCCGAATCGATTCGGAATGACCTCAAATTGATTTGGGCCTGCATATTTTGTTGTTCTTTTATTCACAAGTTTGCCATTGGGATATTTTGTATGTAAATACTCGCTTCTCTCATTTGAGAAAGGAAATCATCTTCCATTTTGTCTAATTTTTAGGGTTTTGTAAGGGAGATTTGGCCCTACTCCATTTTCCAATTATATGTAAGTTTCTTTGTGTTCTATTCATTATCTCTTTAATATAGTTGTTATTTCCATACTTTTTTTTTTCCATTGATGTCATTTGTAATACCCTGTATTTTTATGACTCTTAGATTTGGGGATTTATTAAATTAAATTGTGATATAATTTAATATTAATCCGAAAATCATATTAAATATTTACTAGTGTGATGTGAGTTAGTAATTATTGGTAATTTGTTGATTATTACTAAATGGATCAAATAATATGTATGATCGAATTTATTAAATTATCATGAGTACATAATTTGATAATTGTGGAAATTAAATCGGGACGCACCAATGTCATGTCGGGATTAAGTAATTATTATTAAGAGTGAATAAATTATAAGTCACCCATATGGTCATTTTGAGTGCGCCAACGTGTCCGAAAGGGTCGAGATAGTCAAAATAATGTTCCCGGGGGTTTAGTTTGGGTCTCAGGGCGTTTTTAAGCTCAATTGACATCCCGGGAGGGTATTTTAGATATTTTACATTTTTGGGTAATTAAACCCACGAATTTCCTAAGGAAAAATCAGCCTTTAGGAGTTTCCTTCTAGGGTTACCAAAAACAAAAGCAAAGAACGACCGTTAGAGAAGGGGTTGGAGAGCTTCCCAAGCAACTCAAGGCCAAGGACTCGACCGTTTACACCGCACCACCGCTAAAGCGTAGATCGCGCGACGAGGAACGCAACCATACCACTTTCGTCCACAATTCAGAAACTCAAATTCCAGGCAAGTATTTATCTTACTTTATTTTAGTTAATGTTTCAATCACGTTAGTCTAGGGTTGTTTAGAACATGTTTCACGGAAGAAAATTATATTTTTGGAGATTTCAAATCATGTGTAGAGGAAGTAGACGTATTCTGGACATCTAAATCACATGTAGAGGATAAGCCACGAATTTGTATTGGATTAGAAGTAAGAAATCTGGGAAAGAATTGAAATAATGGAAACTAAAAGAAAATTTTGGTTCTTGTAGTTTATATGAATTTTACCCCATTAAATCATGATACTTGATGAATTCATACGTATTTTACGTAGGAAATCTTGCTGTTAGGTATATGATAGTTGTAATATTGTTAATTGGGAGTTTGGGAATCGTTAATGGAGATTTTCTTGAAGTTGTAGAGGTAAACCCAGAACTGGAAAATAGCAAGTTTCATCATACCTGCCTGATCGATCGATCAATTGATCAAGAACATCGATCGATCGATCGACCCCCTTACATCAACCGATCGACCCCTCCTATAAAACTGCATAATTCTCGTCCGATAGTTTAATCCGGTTAAAATGCGTAGGAACCCTTGATTATTATTTTTGGGGTATAATGGGATATAGATAAGAACAGTAGGGTCTAGGTAGACCCCGTTGAGTGAAATTTAATGTAGGGTGAGATTTTGGGTAAACGAGGAATTATTTTTGCGTATAAGAAAATAGGCGCACGTTTAATAGAAAGATCGTGGATCGTAAGGGTGTTAGACCAGAAGGTGATTGTGTGTGTGACTACTGAGATTATACTTAGAATACTTCGAGAGAGGAGAAGTGAGTATGACATGAATTATAAATAAGAATAAAAATGAAGAGTCCGTTATGCGAAATAATCAAGTAAAATGTGTTAATAATGGATAATTATAATTATGGGTCATGAGCGAACCTAATTTAGAAATGTGGATATTTATATACATATATGACTGTGTGATTGTGCATATATTATATCTCTGTATTAAAATCATACTCGGTGTACTTGCTATCACGGGGGATTTCTGCACTAGGACGGTCTTATCTCGATTCGGCCTTTATGGGGGATATTGACTCGTACCCTAGAACATATGATTCCTTGGTACAAGCTATCTGATTGATAGCCAGACGGTCCTAAGAGACGCGAGGGTATGTGCTGACCTCTTAATGACTTGAAACTATATTTCGCCTCCATTTGTATATGTTTTATGTTAATACAGTTCGAGAGTGATTCCGAACTAGTATTTCCCTTAATATGTGTTATACGAGGACTTGATAGCAGAGTATGCCAGCACCATAGATTTTATGCGAGGTGCCGATAGTATATATATTATATGAGTGGCTAATCTATATTTATGCTTAAGTATGGGAACTTGCTACTGTGCATAAAAGTAGTTAAGTAATGAGTAAATACTCCGACTTTATTATAAGTGTTTGAAAATTTTGTGACAACACTGGGATATTTTTTTATTAAAATAAGATATATATGAGAGATTAACTTTCATAAATTAATTATCTTAGCCATCGTAGTTAGCGGTATGAAACTTTCTGGGAAGGTTAAGTTAAAATGAACTTTTGAGGCTAATAGTACGGTAGATGTGCACACTAGATGAGAGGTGATAATTTCTCAAGAGAGTGACGCATACTAGCATGGTTGTTACATTAGCCGGTAAGCATTTTAAATACTTGCTAAACTAATTTTAAACTGTTTTACACTCGGGCTCTGACCCGTTTCCTGTTATTTCTCTTTTCTTGTATATATATACGTATATAATATAGGTACCCAGCCACAGGGGCGTCAGGCTTAGATTCCTTGAAACGAACGCACTGCAGCTTCGGTGGGAGTTACAGGCCATTGCTTAGACGACCTCATTGTTGACTCCACTCTTATTTTTAGTTCTTATTAGTTAGGGAATGTGTTACCCGTTTCTCTATTCAGTTTGGATTTTTGTCAGAGAGTTATGTTCCTTTATATTTTCAGTATTTGGTACCCTTTGGGTTTTAACTACTGTCTGGATGGTTTCATTTATAGTTTTAAACTGTTTTGTTTTATTTAGATGATCTAAATTCTATGTGCTATTATCCATCCTTAGTATTTTTGAATTCTTAAACTGTTGGTTATGAAAAAGGTTTTCATATCTGGACTTAATAAAAATGGAAATAAGGTTCTAAATTGTTTTGACACTTAGCTCAATTATTTAGGGTGTTAAATTGGAAATTTTATTTTGCGACAGTGATGCTAAGAATGAACCAACTATCCGCCTTGCTTTTTAATTTAATAAATGACTGATCACCAGGTATTTAATTAGGCGGGGTGTCACTTCATTTAAATTCTTTGTCTGGATTAACTTGTATTTAATTTATTTATTGCTTTCCTGGTGTTAAAGTAGTTTAATTTATGTATTTCCCTTAGATAAATAGGGTCGGGGTTGTGTTCCGCCATTAACAGGCCTCGAACTTCTAAAATTAGATTTCGTGTAAAATTGCATTTAATTAAAACCGCGTGTATTAAAGTTGGATTGTTATACATTTAACTTTATTTGTCACGCAACTTCAGTGTTGATAGCGACAATTCGAATTTAATCCGCATGTGACCATTTTTGATTAAATGTTTATTCAAGCAACTTTGGGTTAAATTACTTATTGCGTAAAGTTTATGCGTAATTGTAAATGCTCGGTTAAATGCTATCGATCCAGAATTCTAATTAATAGTTGTTCCGATCGGTGTGGTAGGATGCGATCCCGAGCCTCACTTTACTTTTGTGTAGCGTAACTTGTTATTTTCTTTGATCACCATTACCAACCATCACCTTTTCTTTTATTTATTTTACACTTTTATTCTTGAAGTTTTAAAGAAATTAAAATCTAAAATTCAATCACGCCCTCTGGATTTCTTATGATACCCGACTTATCGCTGTACTTGCCTCGCAAGTGTAGTAGTAGCTTAGGTTTTTGCATGTAGAGAGGGAGCCAAAATCAACGACAGTGTCCCTACACGAACAGTCGATTTTCCTCGCATCAATTGCGTGGAGAAATTAATAGCAAGATGAAAGGATAAGAGTTTTCGATGGAGATGCTATATAAGGAGGATAAATGATAGGCATATTATAGTTTTTAAAGGTTATATTATTATGTACATGTGTGAATGATGGGATAAACATGAATTGTCTAGCCAATGCAAGATGGATAACTTATATGGTTGAATAAGATATGAGGATGCACTATAGCAGTTTTACTTTATGGGACATTATGACTTTAGTGTGGCACAAATACACTGTACATGTCAAATATTGTAAGTCTTGGCATTCAAGGGCTATAACAATGGATAAGATTTATGGAACTTGTAATTTGAGTTATATGAGAGTCGCAAAGATAATTAGGCAGATTGAAATTACTAACCCTGGAAGTTATGTGTGTCGGGATATATGCTTTGAAACAAAGTAGTTCAGTTATATTTGGGTCTCATTCAAAGCAAGTCTGGATGGATGGAGGAAATGGTGTAGGCTAGTTGTTGGTATTTATGGTTTCTATTTAAAAGGAAAATATGGTGGAGTATAATTGTGGGCAATTGGTATGGATGGAAGCAATGGTATGTTTCCATTAGGTATTTCATATTCAAGAAATAAAATGGACTCCACTGGAAATAATTCCTCAAACTTATTGCACCAGAGCTTAGAAAGCATGAGTAGCCACTCACTATTATCTCTAATAGATAGAATGGTTTGGTCAATGCTGTAGAGAACAATTTTAGGAGAAATATTAGAACATGAAGTCCTAAATGTGATCATAAATACTGCTTTAGGCATATATTAAAAAACTTGAACACTTACTTCCAGGGTAAACACATAAAAAAAACCTTTGTTGGTTGCATCATCATGTTATATACTGCAAGATTTGAAGAAGGATTTGGATGAGTTAGAGGTAGCTGTACCTTGGGCCAAAGAATATTTATTGAAGGAGGATCCAAATCTTTAGGCTAGGTCACACTATGGCAAGGTGTGAAAATGTGATCACTTGAAAAATAATTTCACTGAAATCTTCAACTGTTTCATTTTTCCACAAGGGATAAATAAGGGTGCTCCATGATTGTGGGGTGTCATTTCTCCTAATGAAGGTAGTGTATGATAGAAAGAAGATGACAAGCATGTGGGTTGAGGATGATTTGGTACCAAGGGTACACAAGGTGATAAACAACTATAAGGTAAAGTCTAAGGACTATCTCATAAATCCATTTGGAAATGTGACATATTGTGTAAGGCACTACACTCTAGAGCACTGAATAGTTGATTTGAACAAATGTACTTGTACTTGTGGTGAGTGGCAAGTGACTGGGATTCTTTGTGTTCAGATAATCCATGTTATTACACAAAATAGTGAAACATTTGTTCACTAAGTTATGTGCAATTCGTTCTATTTATAACTTAATTCTTATGTTCAAATTTTGTATGTTACTTAGATATTGCAGCCCATATATCACTGTGAAAGCATACATGAAAGCCTATGATTAAAATATTAAGCCTATACCATATGAAAATAAATGGGAAGAGTTAATTACATAACACTAGTGGACATATATTCGTTTGTTCAATTCATGCCTACAATTCCTAAATATGTATTTGTGAAACCCGTTACAAAAGTACTCCCATTAGTGATGAAAAGAGCTCCAGGCAGGCCAAAGATAAAAAGAAAGAGGGGAGATGATGAAGAATAAGTATTATCAAAGAGAAATAATAAAAAATATAAATAGGTGTCGCATTTGGTAATAACTAAAGGGGCTTCCAAAGAGGTTTAACAGCTGTTAAAAATGGCGATTATGGTAGAGGAAAAGGTAGGGGAAGAGGAAAAGGTGATACTAAATGTGGTGGTAGAGGAAAGGGTGGTAGGGGAAAGGATGTTAGAGGAAATGGTGGCAAAGGAAGTAATGCTTAGTATGTATGGTTTTTTTAGCGTTAGTGAATGGTATTTTGTAATGTTTAATCTATATGGTTTTTTTGAGCATTTGAGAATGTTGTTTTGTGAATGTCTGTTTATGCTACATGTATAATGCTATTTTTATGGTTTAATGGATGAAGAATTTACATCAACGTGTTCCATTACATTCTGAAATGTATTACATTTTTTATTGTTATTCATCAATTCAATTACTTCAGTTAACTTCCTTTCATATATCACTCTTTTGCTTTTTTCTTTAACTGTCACTTTCACATCACAACTTCCGTCTCCTTTACATCTTGAAGAGGATGCATTTTCATTACTTGTGGGTTGAGGTTGGTCAATCCACTTGAAAGTCTTGCACTGTGGTTGCCCTTGACATTTAAAAAACCTACATCCATGGCTATAGGGATGAGAAGACTAACATACAAAAATTTTGTTTGGACAACCATAAACACATAGCATACCATGCCAAAGGCAGTCTGTAAGCCGATGATCTTCTTGTCCACATTTGAAGCAACATCATTCCTTATTACACTTATTTGGAACACACATTTTCCTATATTTTTCTTTTATATTTGGTGTGAAACCTTTGTGATTGAACAATATTGAGTTTGGCAGTTTCTCTTATAAGGAATTGAGTGGAAGAAAGAATTATAACGGCTGTATGTTGCACCTTTAAACATGAGCGATATGATTATTACGGGGGTGAGGTGGTCTTTTTAAAAAAATGACATAAACTAATTGATCTCACAAAAGGTGGGGTGAAAATGAAAAGGATTTAAAATTTGAGGTGCAAACACAAATATCACAATAAAACGTGGGGTGGAAAGTCAAAAAAACCTCATACAATGCGAACCGTAGGTTCGATTCAAACACGATAGGGATCATTAGAAAGATGATTTTGATCTCTTTGATAGTTGGTGAAATACTCTAGGGTTAGGGCTATGATAGCTGAGAGGGATGACGATGAGTACAATAGAATTAGGGATGGTAAGAGGAAGTTTGGGAAACAACTAGGGAGCCAAATAATAGAAATAATTTTAGGAATACATCTAATGTTGGGGGAGCTAGGGATGACAAATGGTATAATAACAAGATATGTCAGCAATATGGAAAGATGCATGGAGGAAGACCTTGTTAGAAGGATATAGGATCTTGTTTTAGATGTGGATAGAAAGGACATCAGATAAATGACTGCCCATTCCCGACAAGGATTACGATACAGCCTTTAGGTGAAAAGAAGGATCAAGGCATATGTTGATACCAAATTTAGTCTGCTGACTTGGACCAACCATATGAAGACACGTGGCTATCTACATGGCAACAACAAGCAATTCCGAGATGGTCATACGATCCGAGGAACTCTTATGCACCGAGGAACAAGACCTCTCCGAGGAACTCTTATGCTCCGAGGAACAGGACCTCTTCGAGGAACTCATTAGCACCGAGAAGCTCAGGCGGTCCGAGCTGCATCTCGAACAAAGCATTAATAGTTGGATAACCAACAGTTCAACTAGTTCATTAAATGCTTATCATTCAGACGCACACGCAAAGAGGGCATTAAATGTATTACCCTTTCATATTCATATCATTAAATGTATTACCCTTTCACATTACAGCCTCAGGGCTATAAATATATTGTACAATCCTCATTGTGAGGGAGGGAATCCTGAATCCAAACTTTGGGATCCAGAACGAAATTTCTTGTAATTGAGAATTCCCAACACTTAGCAATAAAACAACAGTGGACGTAGGCCATTCTTATAAGGCTGAACCACTTTAAAATCTTTTGTCTCATTTATTTATCTGTGATTGAATTATTAGAGTGATCTAATTTTTTACATCAACAGATTCGCGCCGTCTGTGGGAAACGACTGGTAAAATCGTTTTCTCATAAAAAACAATCCATTATCAATGGCTGATATACCTGAATCCAGTAATCGAAACACCGGAACCCTTCCAAATTCATCTGCTCCACCAATTGTTCCAGATCTGACTGGAATGATGGCGAATCTGGCTCAGGGCCAGACCGTCATGCAAGAAACGATGCGACAACTCATCCAAACCCTCCATGGCGGTGCGCCAGCCCGTTACAGATCACGAAGCATTCAAAGAAATATCCGTGCGCCTTTTTTGCGTACTAGGCGTACTAACTCATATCGCAATGAGGAATCTGAAGATTTTTCTTGTCGACCTGGAGGAACTTCGTCAATGCGAGCCACAGATACTGAACAACGTGTCACCCTCTCCCCAGAAAGGGCCAGTGCATTGGAAAGATTAAGTAGGGCCTCTCCTTTTGATCGATTAGGCCCTAGGAGGAACAAAAGTCCTCTTAATGCAACGTCGAGGAGCTTTCGATGGCCATCAGATTTAAGGGAAGGATCCACCCAGTCGCGACCAGTTGCTCGTCAAGATGGATCCGCTGACCGACCAACTGCTCGTCAAGATAAATCCCAGGAAGCCACTTCAACGCGATCAGTTGCTCGAACCAATAGGCCCGAGGAAGGGAATGATGCATGGAAAGGATATATTCAAAGGGTGGAGGATAGATTAGGGGAAATGGTTAAGGCCAAGAACCCTCTACAACGAACCTTTGTTCGAGGAACACCTTTTGTCCAGGACATTGTTGATTTTCCAACACCATCAAAGTTCAAAGCACCTGTGGTGACTCCCAAGTATGATGGGAAGACTGACCCTGCCCTTCATATAGAACAATATCAAGCTGCTGTCGACATCTATGCTATCCCAGACGAGATGAGATGCAGGGCATTCTCGGGAACTCTTACCGGATCTGCTCAGATATGGTATAATAATCTTCCTCGGGGTAAGATTTCAACTTTTCTTCAACTGGCCGAGTTATTCATTGGGAATTTCTGCTTCGAAGCAAAGCCAATTAAACGAGTAGCACATTTGTTAAGTGTTAGACAAAAAGCTGGTGAGAGTATTAGAGACTATATAACTCGTTTTAATAACGAGAAGCTCGAAGTCATTGATTATGAGGAGAAGACAGCGATTACTGCTTTGATGAGTGGACTGCTGCCAAATAAGTTGTACTACACTTTGGCCAAAGACCCACCTCGAACCATGTCTGACCCGATGGGAAAAGCGTCCAAGATTATGAATGCCGAGGAGGATATGTCTGCGAAGAATAATATGGACTCTAAAGAAACCAAGGGGGAAGGTGATAAAGCTAAGAAGAAAGAGAATAAGAACAATGGTGGTGACAAATATTCCAAAAGTAGGTCGTCATGGGAGGTCTTGAAGAAATTTGATAATTACACGCCTTTGAAGGCAAATATCAACCACGTCCTGGAAGAAATTAAGAACAGCGAGGAGTTAAACTGGCCAAAGAAAATAAAGTCAGACCTTGACACGAGGAATAGGGAGAAATATTGCGAGTTCCATAAGGATCATGGTCATATGACCAAAAATTGCATAGCTCTTCAGAACGAGATTGAAACACTCATCCGACGACGAAATATAGCAAAATACGTTGATCGGGGAGGCGAAAGAAGAAACAACGACCGAACTAGAGAGAGGTCTAGATCTCCTCATCGAGCAGAGGAGAAAAAGAAGAGAAACCATGAAGATGATCCAGATGATGACCCCGATCTTCCCAAGAAACCAAGACAGCTAGAACGAGAGGTATTTTCAATATGCTTTGGGTCATTTAATTGTAATGTTATTACAGGAGGAGATGCAGGAGGAGGAGACCTTACTGAAGAAAGAAAAGCTTACCTCGGAGAGGCTCAAGCTTGCTCGTACATTCAGCGAATAAATTTAGCTGAGGAAGACCGCCCGAGAAAGGTGAACAAAGAAAAATTGGTCATTGGGTTTTCAAAGAATGATCTTGCAGGAGTTCTGTATCCTCATGACGACCCACTAGTGATCGAAATGAGAATGAAGGAGGTAATGATTTCAAGAGTACTGGTTGATAACGGTAGCTCGGCAGACATCATGTTCTACTCGTGTTTTGATAGTTTAAATTTAAAGATATCTCAATTGGAGCCTTACCACAAACCCCTCATCGGTTTTGCTGGTGAAAAAGTATTTCCACTTGGGACTATCAAGTTGGATATATTCATTGGTACATGGCCTGTTTGTCGGACAGAAAGAATACGATTCTTCATGATGGATAAGAATGTCCAGTCATCGTACAATATCATCATGGGAAGAGTAGGATTGAAGAAGTTCGAGGCTGTACCATCTACAATGCATCAGTGCCTAAAATTTCCAACAAACTTTGGAGTAGGAGTTGTGAAAGGTGATCAGAAAGTAGCTCGGGAGTGCTATTATTCATCCGTCGAGCAAGATGAATTGGAAGAATCAAAGAAAAAGACAACTACTTATCAAGTGGATGAAGGTGCAGAAATTAAAACCTTAGATCCTCGGGATGATTCGCAACTCGTGAAGGGTCAAGTGGTGGAAGCTACTAAAAATATCATTCTGGATGACGAACACCCTGAACGAACTACTCAAATAGGTTCATCATTGGAAGCCTCATTAAAGCAGGAATTGATAACTTTCCTTAGAAGCAGAAGACAAACTTTTGCCTGGAGTCATGAAGATATGCCTGGGATTGACCCAAACTTCTTATGTCACGAGCTCAATGTGATAAGGAGATCAAGCTTGTGAAGCAGAGAAGAAGAGTATTCAGTCCTCAGAAGAATCAAGCCATACAGGAGGAAGTAGAGAATCTCCAGAAAGCTTGTTTCATTGAAGATGTTAAATATCCAGATTGGTTAGCCAATGTGGTGAAGGTAAAGAAGAAAAACAACAAGTGGAGGATGTGTGTGGACTTCACCGACCTCAACAAAGCATGCCCAAAGGATCATTTTCCATTGCCCCGAATTGATCAGTTGGTGGATGCTACCTCGGGATAGGAGTTTCTGAGCTTCATGGATGCTTATTCTGGCTATAATCAAATTAAAATGAAACCTGAGGACAGGGAAAGTACTTCTTTTATTACCCCTAGGGGAACTTATTGTTATAATGTTATGCCTTTTGGTTTAAAAAATGCAGGTGCGACATATCAGAGGCTGATGAACAAAGTCTTTGATGAACAAATCAATGACAACATGGAAGTCTATGTTGACGATATGCTGACAAAAAGAAAGAAAGCTGTCGATCATCTAGTTGACTTAAGCCAGACTTTTGATCAACTAGATAAATATCAAATGAAGCTGAACCCGACGAAGTGCGTCTTTGGAGTACGAGAAGGCATGTTTCTCGGGTACATTGTCAATCAGCGAGGCATTGAAGCAAATCCTGAAAAGATCAAAGCTTTATTAGGGCTGCGATCTCCAACAACGAAGAAGGAAGTACAGAGTCTCACTGGACGAGTAGCAGCACTCAATAGATTTATGTCACGAGCAACTGACAGATGTCTCCCATTCTTCAAGACACTCAGAAAGACTTTTGAGTGGAATGACGAATGTGAGAAGGCTTTTCAAGACTTGAAGAAATACTTGGGAGCACCCCCACTATTGTCCAGGCCGGTGATGTTAGAGAAATTGTATTTATACCTTGAAGTATCCGAGAACGCAGTCAGCTCGGCGTTGATCAGAGTGGAGAATGGAGTACAAAGGCCAATTTACTACACAAGTAAGGCCTTCCAAGGAGCAGAGATAAGATATCCATGGCTGGAGAAATTGGCACTGGCGCTGATTGAGGCGAGTAGGAGAATGAGGCCATACTTCCAAGCTCATACTATAGTAGTATATACCGATTTGCCATTGAGACAAGCCCTTCACAAGCCAGAAAAATCAGGGAGATTGATGTACTGGGCAATAGATCTCGGAGAATGTGATATAATTTATGAACCCAGGTCATCACTAAAAGGGCAAGCTGTAGCAGATTTCATAGAGGAGTTCACCTATCCTGATACCCCCGAGGAGCCGAAGTTGCTCGTTGGTCAACCTGTGGATGTTACAGGATCAACAAACACAAGCCCAGACCAATTCCGATTGGTAAAACGGCGTGTGGATGTTACAGGATGTGATGCAGAGATAATTGGGAGAACTCCGGACGAGGAACAAGAGTTGCTCGCTGATCAACCTGTGGATATTAAAGGATCAACAAACACTGGCTCAGACCGACTCCGGTTGGTAAAAGGGCAAGTGGATGTTACAGGATCATTAAATTCGAGCTCAGACCAACCTCGGTTGGTAAAAGGGCAAGAAAAAACGATCGACGAGGAGCGAGAAGAATCAGGGGAGGATGAAAAGAAGTAGAAAATATTTCACCGAGGAACTCTGACTGATCAAAAATTTGAAGATGAGTTACCTATATGGAGGATATATGTAGATGGCTCATCTTGTACTGCAGGATGTGGCGCGGGGATAGTTCTGAGCACTCCGGACGAGATCGACATGGAATACGCCTTGCGTTTCCAATTCAAAGCTTCCAACAATGAGGCTGAATATGAGGCCATGATTGCAGGGCTTAATTTGGCAAAAACCATGGAAGCACAGCAGGTGGTGATTTTCAGTGACTCTCAATTGATTGTAAACCAAATAATGGGAGTATATGCAGTTAGAGGAGAATTAATGATTAGATATCATGCAAAGGCAAAGGAGTTGCTGTCAGAATTTACCGCTATTCAGCTGATCAAAATACCAAGAATGGAGAATGCGAGAGCAGACGCTCTAGCTCGACTAGCATCAGCTACTCGCACCGAGCTACGACGAAGAATCCCAATTAAAATGTTGGCTGGTTGGAGTATAGATGAAGATCAGACGATGAACTTTATCACCCTTGATTTAGGTCCATCTTGGATGGATCCCATCAGGGCGTATATCGAGGAGGGAGAAGTGCCAATTGACAAGCTCGTAGCCAAGAAATTGAAGTTTAAAGCTGCTCGGTATGTACTAACTAATGGTGTTTTATATAGACGAGGAATAATGGCAGGTTTGTAGAGATGTGTACATCCCTCCGAGGTGAAAGTCTTAATTGAAGAAATCCATGAAGGGTCTTGTGGAGCACATGTATCAGGTCAGACGCTTTTACAAAGGGTGATGACACAAGGATACTACTGGCCGACGATGAGGGCTGATTGCATAGCCTACGCCAAGAAATGTGACAAGTGCCAGCGCTTTTCCTCCATTCGAAGAACTCCATAAGCATTATTGACACCCATAACTTCCCCTTGGCCATTTTCCATGTGGGGAATTGATTTGGTTGGACCACTGCCAACGACCCGAGGAAGGTTCAAGTACCTCGTCGTCGCAGTGGATTATTTTACTAAGTGGGTAAAAGCTGAGCCACTCATTGATATGACGTACGAGAAGGTGTACCAATTTTTTTGGAAGAACATCATTTGTCGATATGGTCTTCCTAATGCCTTCATTACAGACCATGGAACACAATTTGATAACGAGGAGTTTGCCACCTATTGTCATCAATCAAACATTTTGAAGGTTCATTCAGCACCAGGTCATCCTCAAAGCAATGGACAAACTGAAGTGACAAACAGAACGCTGTTGAACGGTTTGAAAAAAAGATTATATGCTGCGAAAGAGAATTGGATCAACGAGTTACAATCAGTACTCTGGGCTTACCGAACTACTCCTCGAGTAGCAACTGGAGAATCACCATACATGCTGGCGTTTGGAAGTGAAGCTGTCATACCTGCCGATCTGGGTCTCCCAAAACACAGGGTACTGAATTTCAATTCCCCTGTCAGCGATTTAATGAGAAGACTGGATTTAGACATGCTCGAGGAGGTTAGAGAAGAAGCAGCCATTAGAAATGCTGCTTACCAGCAACGAACAGCTTTGTTCTACAACAAGAGGGTGAAGAAGTGCGACCTGAAAGAAGGAGACTATGTGCTGAAGAAAGTAGTTTAAAATCATAACAAACTGGAGGCAAACTGGCATGGACCATACCGAGTTACAGAAGTTGTTCGACCAGGAACTTATCGAATAGCCACTTTAGAAGGCGAGGAGTTTAAGAATGCATGGAATGCAGAGCATCTGCGCAAGTATTATCAATGATGTATATGTAACGCAGTTTCCATCAGTATGAATAAAATGAAAATATTATGCAAGTCTCTTTGTTTATTGAAAATTTTTGGGGAATACTAGTGCTATGCACTACTCGGCACTCGGCAGACTACTCAAGAAAATATTCCAAACTGTACCAACTTAGTTGGTCGACGAGGAGAAATATTCCTAAAAATGCCAACCTATTTGGCTAGGAAACGAAATATTCCAAACTTACCAACTTAGTTGGTCGACGAGGAGAAAATATTCCAAACTGTACCAACTTAGTTGGTCGACGAGGAGAAATATTTCTAAAAATACCAACCTGTTTGGCTAGGAAACGAAATATTCCAAACTGTACCAACATAGTTGGTCGACGAGGAGAAAATATTCCAAACTGTACCAACTTAGTTGGTCGACGAGGAGAAATATTCCTAAAAATGCCAACCTGTTTGGCTAGGAAACGAAATATTCCAAATTGTACCAACATAGTTGATCGACGAGCACAATTTAACAACCTTGGTTGGTTGGAAATTTTTTAAAATACTCATCACTTTATTATTAAGTGATCTAGCAACATTACTGATACTTGTAACTTTTTATTACTAAGTTGGTCAACAAACAACACGATATTGTTATCTTTTTAACTTATACATATGCACAGATGTAAAGTATTTGATAACTACAAGATAATAGCAATTGAGATTTGCAAGCAAGAATGAAAGTTTTTCATTAAATTCAAAATAAATTACAAGTTACATTGATAATAAAATGAAAGTTACATTGATATGTATTACTAACTGTTACATTAAAAATTCCTATTCTATTGGTCTTTTCCCCTCAGCTTTCGATACAGGTTCCTCACCAGCAGGCGGATCATTTAGAGACTGAGGAGAATTGATGAAGTTCAAATCCTTAAGCATCTTGACGTTCATCACAGAAGGTCGATCTAGAAGATGCTCGGGACGATATACCTCAAATTGAGAATGTAAATTATAGTCACCGAGGTATTTTGTAATTAAGCTCCGAGGAATGGCACGAGCTGGGATCCATTCCATGTCCAGATTATACGGTGGCACAGGCAAGTCGTGCACCCCGGGATCATGGTAGTTCCACAGATAGTGTCCTAGTTCAAGCTTCAGCACACCTAGGGCATTCAGCCAGCCTTGTTTGTAGCCCTCATTATTGGCGTTCTGGATACGATCATCCAAGTGGAATAGTGCTTCGTTGTATCCAGCCATCCAGAATTCCCTGGGCTGTTTGTGGAATTGATACGTTAGCCTTTCAAGCTTCTCGTGGAGACTTTTGACAAAAAGATCATTAGTCTCCAACACTGATATCTTTGCAGAGAGTTGTTTTTCCAAGTCTCGAATCTTCTTTGACATATCAGATAACGCCTGGTTCTTCACCTTTAGTTGGAAGGCCTGGTTCTCTAAGGCAGATGCTGTCCTCTGTTCCTCGACAAGAACCCGAAATGCTCTTCCTCGACCCCGAGAAGATCTTGCTCATCCCCAAGGAGATGTGGAAGTGCCCGACCTCCTCAGGGTGTCCAACTCTTGCCTCAATTTGGCATTCTCAACCTCTAAAAATGAAAATCCCTCGTCAGTCACTGGGATTATAGCTGTTGAAGAAGAGGCTGCAGACTTCAACTGTGCTAGCTCTTTCTGCAAATTATTTTTCTCTTGCTCCAACAGCTCGGTAATCTGTCTACATGCTTCAACTTCACCCTTTAGGGTTCTCTCCCTGACATCGTACCCAGCGATGAGCTTCTCGTAGCCTTTCTCGGCAGAAAGCTGTTGATACCTCTTCTCATACCCTTCATACAACAGGGCAGTTGATTCCTTGTACTGATTCTGAAGGTCTTCTAGGGTACATTGAAGATACTCGATCATTTCATAGTAAGCCACATTATTGGCCACAACTCGGTCAAGTAAGCACTTTAGGTACTGATAAGCTTCGGCTGCTTGTTCTGAAGCATCATGACCAAGGATGTCAGCAACTTCTGATGCACTCAGGTCTGTGTGACCAGCCTTATAATATTCATTACATTGCTGCATCATCTTTGTATCATTGGCAGATAGTAGATCCATCCTGTCCAGAAACTAGCAGAGAAAGAAAAGACAATCATCAAAAAGAAGATCAAGACAGAGTACAAATAGAAAAGAGACAATTGTATGGAAGAAAGAACTCATGTTTTATTAGATCATGAAATTTGGAGTTACAAGTTTTGAGTTACATTTGACAAACAAAAAAGAAAAAGAGAAAGAGAAAACCGAACAACACTACACCTTTTCCTTATCTCCCAAAACCTTCTCGGGAGGTTGGGAAGAGGAGGCAGGTTGCTCGGAGGGAACTGTAACTTGTTCGGAGAGCACCAGTTGTTGCTCGGAAGAAGAAACTCCTTGCTCGACAGCATGCTGACTGGTTAGGGCATGTTCTCCCACTACCATTGAAGACTCCTCAGAGGTAGCTTCGTCCTCTTCTAATTCTTCTAGAGTGGGAGGAGGACCAGGGATGTGTCTCTGAAAGAGCTCGGATGACTCGTCGACCTTCAATTCCTAAAGGGCAGCAACCCATCCGTCCCTGAAATACTTTACACTGCCATAATCCACTTGAGAGACCATGACAGCACATCCCTTATCCCAACCTTTGTCCCAGCCAGAGCTGAAGGACTTCTTCACGACAACTTTTCTTTTGGCCTTCTCCAAGGCAAGCTTCTCGGACAGCAAAACATCAGCAGCCTTCAGTTTTTGTTCAGCTTCCTCCTTATGCCGAGTTACTTCCTAGAGTTGGACCAACCTCTCCTCAGCAGCCTTGAGTTTATTTTCAAACTCCTCAGTAGTCTTGAGCTTCACATCGAGCTCTTTGTTAGCCTTCTCCAAGGCATTCATTTTCCTCTCCAAATCCCTGGAGGCCTCAGCAACCCGAGTTTTCTCCTGCTCGGAGGAAGCAAGTTTCTTCTCCCAGACTGCTTTATCAGTATCGTACCTTTGGCGAGATTCCTCCAAAGACTTGGTAGCTTCTTCCAGAGCTCCCTCCACACTGGACGAGGAGCAAGAAGCTTTGATTGCTTCATCCTTCTTAAGGATTATGTTGAGTCAGCTCGTCAACTATAAAAAAAAGAGAAAGCAAAGTCAGAAACAAAAATGAGAAATAACAAAGGAAAATATGAAAAGTTCAAAGTAAAGGTACTTACTAAAGCAAGATGATGAGCATCCAAAGAAGTAACTATATCCCGGGTAAGGTTATCTTCATTACCTTGCACCTCGGGAATGGTCAAGGACTTTACCGAGCTCATGTCAGAGCTCGAGGGAACAGATGTGGGAACCTTAGTCCTAGCAGCAGCGGGATGAATGGTGGTGTCAGCCAAATTAACCAAGGAGCTCTTCCTCAGCCTCCTCGGGGGAACAGGTACAACCAAGGAAAAATCCTTGGTCGGTGATATCACGATCACCTTTCCAGGAGCAGCAGAGATACTCGGAGCCACTGCGGGCTTATCAGCAACCTTCTCGGAGACTTTAGCAGGAGAAGCTGGATGATCTGCACCAGTCTTCTTTGTCCCCTCCTTTGGGACATCAATCTTAATCCTTTTTACCTCCCCAGAGCCGGAGGCAGTTTTCTCAAACAGAGAAGGAGTCCTTCTCTTCTTCATCCTTTCGCTCAACGGAATGTGAGATTCTAGCGAAGAACTTACAGAGGTTGGTACTGGCTCTGCTTCACTGATCACTGGACGAGCAGTGAAAGAAGTTGTATAGCTCTTGTATTGGAGCAGATAGGAGGCTGATCGAATGTGCTCGTCAGCAACCTTTTGTGTAGACCCCAGATAAGTCACAAATGCCTTATATTGACATCTGTTTCTTTTGGGAACTTTCTCTTGCTATCAACTGCAAATAAACAGACATTGTTATCAGTAACACATTTTATCAAACACAAAACAAACATGATTTCAAGATAAATAAAAATAACCTATCCCATTGCCATAAGGAGGACATCTGGGACCCTGGTAAACTTCATCTCCGGTTAAAGGAGGGTGTTGCCAATTTTTTACAACAACCCCATGTTCAAAATAATCCCTGTTGGCATCAGGGAGATTGACTACTAAGGCCCTATTTATAAACCTAGTTTTCAAATAATACATATTATCATTAACTGCCCATCTATAGCAGTACATGATTTCTGGAATTCCTAAACGAGTTTTATGCACCCCATTAACTATTCTCCATGTGTTGGGGGCTATTCGTGCAGGAACAACATCAAAGTACTGACAAAATTCCAGACACAGAGGATTTAGTGGAAAAGAAAATCCACACTCAGCAAAAAAGAGACTGGGGAACCAATGTCCCTCAGCCAAATTGAAATAGTTGGAAGGCTCAGAAAGCTCTTCCAAGACGACCCAAGAGGGAATGGAAAAATCAGAACGAAATTTCTCAAGAGACTCAACAGGATAAACCATGGTGAATAAAGAAATAAAGATGAAGGAATAAGATCTTACAGGAAAAGAGTATAGCTGATGACGACAGACGATGGAAGAGATGAGTACACAAGAGAGTAGAAGACGATGAAAAACTCTAAGATAAAAATTTGAAAAGATAGAAGACGATGGAAGTCTCTGTGACGTTTAAATACCTTGCCTTGGGAACTGGCGAAGTAATGATGATAAAAAGGACAATTACGTTACCGGCGGCTAAAAAGGCATTAGATATTGGCACGGGAATCAAAGCGAACAACAGCGGCTAAAAAGGAAAAAAGTGACGCGGGAAACGAAGCGAGCAGAAAAGTACAAAAATCATGATTCTACGAATTGAGATAGAGAAATAAATACAAGGGAGATGATCCTAAAAATCAGTAAGAACTATTTAAAGCTACCGTATTCCGAGAAAGAATGTTCCATACTCCTCAAATTTCAAACTACGAAACATTGGGGGCTTCTGTTGATACCAAATTTAGTCTGCTGACTTGGACCAACCATATGAAGACACGTGGCTATCTACATGGCAACAACAAGTAATTCCGAGATGATCATACGATCTGAGGAACTCTTATGCACCGAGGAACTCTTATGCTCCGAGGAACAGGACCTCTCCGAGGAACTCATTAGCACCGAGAAGCTCAGGTGGTCTGAGCTACTCAGGCGGTTCGAGATGCATCTCGAACAAAGCATTAATAGCTGTATAACCAACAGTTCAACTGGTTCATTAAATGCTTATCATTCAGACGCACACGCAAAGAGGGCATTAAATTTATTACCCTTTCATATGCATATCATTAAATGTATTACCCTTTCACATTACAACCTCAGGGCTATAAATACATTGTACAATCCTCATTGTGAGGGAGGGAATCCTGAATCCAAACTTTGGGATCCAGAACGGAATTTCTTGTAAATGAGAATTCCCAACACTTAGCAATAAAACAACAGTGGACGTAGGCCATTCTTATAAGGCTGAACATCTTTAAAATCTTTTGTCTCATTTATTTATCTGTGATTGAATTATTAGAGTGATCTAATTTTTTACATCAACAGCATACAAGGTAGAGTTTTTGCACTTTCTGATACCCAAGCTTCTAATGCATTAGTGTCAGGTACACTTTCTATATATGCACAACCTTTTCAAGTTTTAATAGATCCTGGTTCTACCCATTGATTTGTTTCTATGCGTTTTGTTAATCTCTTTCCTAATAAGACCGAACCCTTGAGTCATAGCATGCTCGTTTCTACTCCTTCAGGTGAGTTGTTGATGGGAACCTTAGTATACAAGTCTTGCCCTATAGATGTTAGTGGTCATAAACTATTCGTTGAGTTGATAGTTTTAGATATAAAAGACTTTGAAGTCATTTGGGGGATGGAATGGTTAGCATCATATCATGTTAAGGTAAATTGTTTTGAGAAGAGAGTTACTTTCCAAATACCTAACCAACCAGAATTCACTTTTAAAGGAACAGGCATCCTATCTCCCATTCGTATTATCTCTGTAATATAAGCTTGTAGTTTTCTTAAGAAGGGATGTCAAGTATTCCTTGCAAGTTTTATAGATTTTAAAACAAAAGAGCTTGGTTTAGAATATGTTCCCATAGCTAAACATTTTCCATATGTTTTTCCTGATGACTTACCTAGTCTTCCTCCTAGTAGAGAAATAGAGTTTACTATTGACCTTATTCCTGGAACTATACCAATCTCGAAACCACCTTATCGCATGGCACCTTTAGAATTAAGGGAATGAAAAGTTCAATTACAAGATCTGTTAGACAAGGGTTTTATTAGACCAAGTATATCCCCTTGGGGTGCTCCAGTGTTATTTGTTAAAAAGAAAGATGGGACGATGAGGTTATGTATAGATTATCGTGAACTAAATAAGGTGACCATTAAGAATATATACCCCTTACCTCATATAGATGATCTTTTTTACCAACTTCAAGGTGTGCAAGTATTTTCAAAGATTGACCTTAGGTTAGGCTATCACCAATTGAAGATTTAGGAAGTGATATTTCAAAATCAGCTTTTCGTACTAGATATGGACACTATGAATTTCTTATGATGCCATTTGGACTAACTAACGCACCAACCGCTTTTATGGATATGATGAATATGGTGTTTAGGAAGTATTTGGATTAGTGTGTGGTTGTTTTCATTGATGACATCCTTATTTATTCCAAAATTATTGAAGAACATGAAAAGCATTTAGAGACGGTGCTACAAATCCTTAGGAAGGAGAAATTATATGCAAAATTAAAGAAGTGTGAGTTTTGATTGCCTAGCGTCTCTTTTCTAGGACATGTCATTTCCAAGGAGGGAGTGTCGGTTGACCCTCAAAAGATCAAAGCTATACTGGATTGGCCTAGACCAACTAATGTGACGGAGATTCGTAGTTTCCTTGGATTAGCAGGTTATTATCAAAGATTTGTTGAAGGATTTTCTAGTATTGCCAAACCTTTATCTAGGTTAACCCAAAATAAGGTTAAATATGAATGGTCTGAGGAAGTTGAGAATATTTTTCAAGAACTTAAGAATCTATTAGTAACTTCCCCAATTTTAACTATTACTTTCGAGACAAGGGGATTTGTGATTTATATTGATGCTTCTAAAAATGGTTTGGGAAGTGTACTAATGCAAAATGGAAAAGTAGTAGATTATGCCTCGAGACAGTTAAAATCATATGAGCAAAATTATCCAACCCATGACCTAGAATTAGCAGTTGTATTTTTTGCTCTTAAGATTTGGAGACAGTATTTGTATGGTGAGACTAGTGAGATTTATACCGATCATAAGAGTTTGAAATATATTTTTACCCAAAAAGAATTGAACATGAGACAAAGGAGGTGGTTAGAATTAATGAATGATTATTATTTGAATATTTATGATCACCAGGGGAAAGCTAATATAGTAGTTGATGCTTTAAGTAGGAAGTCTACACCAAATTTGGCGTGTCTTATTCTAAACCAGGAAGCACTATTGAGGGATTTGAGAAGTATGGAAATAGATGTACGTATTTGTAATAAATGAGGAACAATCGCAAATTTATAAGTACAACCCATGTTAATGGAAAGGATAAAAATTGCACAAGTAAATGACCCACAACTGAAGAAGATTAGAGAAGAAGTTATTGAAGGGAAGAGGATTGAATTTGTGATACGAGATGATATTTTGAGATTTGGAAATAGATTGTGTGTTCCATCTGATGCCCAACTGGAGAGGCAAATTTTGGAAGAAAGTCATTACTCGAGATTCACATTTCATCCTGGATGTACAAAGATGTATAGGGATCTTCAAGAAGTATTTTGTGGAATAACATGAAAAGGGAGATAGCGGAATTTGTATCTCAGTGTTTAGTTTGTCAACAAGTAAAAGCTAAACATCATAAACCATCAGGATTATTTCGAACCCTACCTATCCTTGAGTGGAAATGAGGACACATGACTATGGATTTTATGACAGGTTTAGCAAGGAGTTCAAATAGTAATGATTCGATTTGGTTAATTATTGATAGGTTAACTAAATCTGCTCAATTTTTTACCATTAAGATTACCCATTCTTAAGAAAAGTTAGCCAAGTTGTATGCGCGGGAATTTATTAGGCTTCATAGAACCCCAATTTTAATTGTGTTTGATCGTAACCCTAGATTTGTGTCTCGCTTTTGGAAAAACCTACAAGCAGCCATGGGAACACAATTGAATTTTGACACTGCTTTTCATCCTCAAACAGATGGACAACCTGAGAGAACCATTCAAACCTTAGAAGATATGCTTAGGGCATGTGTACTTGATCTGAAGGGGAATTGGGATGATAATTCACCGTTAGTAGAATTTGCATATAATAATAGTTATCAATCAAGTATTCAAATGGATCCATATGAGGCACTCTATGGAAGAAGGTGTCGTTCCCCTACATGTTGGGTAGAAGTTGGAGAAAGAAAATTATTGGTACCGGAATTGATCCTGATCACAATAGAAAAAGTGAAATTGATACAAAACCGACTTTGAATTGCTCAAAGTCGTCAAAAGAGTTATGTTGATAATCGTCGATGAGATTTGGAATTCTAAAGAGGAGATTATGTGTTCTTGCGAGTATCACCAGCAAAGGGAGTAATCCGATTTGGGAAGAAAGGGAAATTGAGTCCAAGATACATAGGACCTTTTGAAATACTTGAAAGGATAGGAGCTGTTGCATATAGAATAGACTTACTCCCTGAACTTTCTAGTGTGCATAATGGGTTCCATGTGTCAATGATAAAGAAATACGTCCCATATCCAACGCGTATCCTAAGTCATGAACCTGTTCAAGTTAGAGAAGGTTTGTCATACATTGAGCATCTAGTAGAAATTTTGGACCATAAAGATCAAATATCAAGAAATAAGGTAATTCCACTGGTCAAAGTATTATGGCATAATCATACCATTGAAGAAGCAACATGGGAGCGGGAAGATGAAATAAAGGAGCGATATCCATACCTATTTAAAAATTAATGTAAGTAAAGTTCGGGGATCAAACTTTTTAAAAGGAGGGTAGGATGTAATGACCCCACTTTCATATGTTCATATATAGTTTTAAATATTGTATTAGTTCATATGCGATATGGATAATGTTTTTGTTATTTCAGTCTAATCCTCCTTCATAAATCACGAAATATCAAATTAGTTACAAACATAAAATTTTAAAGTTTTCGGTAGGAATGTTCATAATATAGACTACTTTGGACCATTATAATATAAAAATTGACTTGAGGTAAAAACTAAAAAGTTGTAGATATATGAATTAGGATTGTAACACAATAAATGGTCTGTTAAAAGGAGGTCCGAGCAAGAAGTTATACCAAATTTACGAAATAAGGGCAAATCTGTCCATCCTTAAAGTCATATTTTATCTTATTACCACACCATGTGTAATATTTTGATTGGTTGAAGGGAATGATGGTTTGGACGACTTAAAGACTTTGAAATAACCTCCTTATTCATCAAAATGGATTAAATCAAAGTCTTATAGCATATCCTAAGCTAAATGATAAGTTTTGGGGTAGAAAATGAAATTTTATAAAACTTTAGGGACTTAATTTTTAAATAATGAAAGTTTTAGGGACTAAAATGAAAATATATAAAGGACCATTTTTTAAATAAAATATTTTTGAGGACCTCTAAGAAATATTGAAAATGTATGGTGTAAAATTACTAAAATACCCTTTTATGAGTAAAATGGCCCTTATACCCTTAGTAACTTTACACCTCGTGCTTAGTTTTGACACCTCCACCGCACACGTATCGCCTTTATACGAAAAGATAAAACACATGTCATGCATTTAGAAAAAGTTAAAACACGTGTCGCGGTCTGGTGAATTAAGACTGCAAGATAGCCCCGTTATGCGACACACTGACTCGCCAAAATGAATGCTTAGTCATCGGGGCACGTGTCATCACCCAAATAACTTAGACAAACTATAAATAGAAGCCTTAGGATCAGTTCTTACACGAAATTCATTCCAAATATCAAAAATAAATAGTGAGAGAAAGTGTGAGGAAGTTTAAGAAGAAGTTTCGTCTTAAGATTAACGAGCGATCCAAGACTCTATATCTGTAACTTCGGATTTCTATTCTAGGTGAGTACTCTGACATTCCTTGTGTATTTTGATTATATGATATTATGCAACCTATATCTATTTTGTGAAATATTTTAGCCTCAAAATACATCTGATACCGATGATTCTGTCGTTTGTTACATGTGTATATCTCTCGATATATACATCTGATTTGAATTCTGAAACTATTGGTTCGGCCTATGGAAACTATCTTACTATATTGGCCTTGACTACCAGGTGGAAATATTTGGGGGGTACCTTCCCAGCTGGTTTATCGTTGGTGTGCCCTAAATAAGGCGTTGTTTCAGATATCATGATTTTCTGTCTGTGTTGTTGCCGGGTGAAAACATTTGGTAACACTATCTGTTTATCTGGGTAATAGAGCGTACATGGACATCAAAATAAAATTGAATAATTGACATATTGCTCAAATTGTTTTATCTATTCTGTTATGAACTGATTATTCTGAAAATATATACTGTCAATTTACTTTATATATTTTACTGCAAATTCCTGTCCATATATGTATATGCCTTATGTTGTTAATTAAATAGGTATCAATTTTCTGAAAAACCTTAGAATGTCTGGAGATTAAATCTCACTCGGCTTTTAGCTAATGTTGTATAAATTACCATTTTTTAGGAAATAAGTAGGTTCGCAGAGGGAACGAAAAAGGACTGTGTTCAAGATTCAACTTTTAGAGCTCCTTTTGTCATTATGTTTGTTTTATCATTTAGAGCATGTTTGTCTCTCTTGTAATAAGTTTTAAATTTTATCTTAAGTTGTAACTCGTTGCCACTTTTAAAATAAATGAAGTTACCTTTTATAAAGCTCTGATGAAATAATTCCTTTACTTTCAGTATTTTACGATTCATAACCATATGATTATATTTTCGTTCCACTTATTTAAGGAAACAATTTAAGTCAGAATATATGTTGTCTTGGTGGCATGTAAAGACACTCAATACCCACTACTATTTTGGGATGGGGTCGTGACAGTAGCACTCGAAATTTAGATTTTAAGAAAACCAACAAGTCGGATTAGGATAGGTTTCAAGTTGTAGTGTTAGATTTTGAGATTTGGATATGATCGATGGGATTTTTGGTGGTGTGGGCTTGGATTTGAATGTTTGGTGGTGAAACATGTGTGTCAAGGTTGGGGGTGTCTAGGTTTGGAGGTGTTTCGGTTTACTTGGTTTGGGTTGTGGGTTAGGTAGAATTGGGTCATGGGTTTTGCAGGTTTGGCCCGGGTATAGCCAGAGGTAGGAAGGTTGGAGGCTTATTTTTGTTCTTCCACAAAGCCATACATTTGGAACTAGACTCCTTTCACTAATCGCCGACCCCTTTTGCCTAGAAATCAAAAGCACCAGTGTTATATGAGGGGTTTTCCTTACCAGTTTGTTGGGTATGCTATATGTTAAGCTTATGTTATTTTATCACTATTTCTTTCCGCACTGATAATTTTATTTTGAGCAATATAAAAATAAGGTGATGGAAGTATTTATACCAGGTGCATTTGTTCTCTATAGGCATGATTATCTCATATTTTAATCATCTGTTTGCATCCTTTACAATAATGCAACCCAAATAACTGACACATTCTTCAGCTTAAATCACTGTGTGTCAAACATTTTGTATCCTAATGAGGGATTCATGGTGCTTTTATAGTACTTTTTTTCTTTTTGATCGAAAGCACATGGATCTCGTATCTTAGTAGTCATTACTACCAATTTCATCAGCTTCAAACAACACCTAGAGAGCAAACTCTAAAGTTTCAATGTTATCAAATATTTTGAAGAGGATGGATTTAGTATTTTTAGCATACAGAAAGAACCGCAAAATTTGAATTCTGGTTTAGTAGCTTTCGAGGAAAATCTACGTAATGTCCAAAAATCAACAAAATTATTACATTAACATACTCCTAAATCATTAATTTTACCAATCTTACTCCATGTTGATGTTTACACATAAAAAAGTCAGTTCAATTGATATTTTTCTGTTGCCTTTATACTAGGGACAATGCTAAAACGGAGGGCTTTAGCATTAACATGTGAGAATTTAATATTAAACCTAATTAAAATTTAGTTATCAGAGATGTTTTTCCTTTACTATTAGCAACAACGTTATCGATTATGGTAACAATTCGGATTTTTCCAGATGAGCCCCTCCATAAACTCGGATTAACGCAGATACATATTTTATAATCTCTATCAATGTCCATTATACAATCTCAAATGATGTGCCCCACCACTATTGTTGGTTGTTTCTAATTTTGATTTTGAAAGGGATGTAGGGAGGAGTTTTGGATTAATATTGTTAACAAGTTAATATATATTGTTTTGTAAAATTTAGTATACTATAAGTATGTTTTTTTAGTAAGAACTTTACACAAAAGTTGACACATACATGTATCTCTTTCAAAATCCTCATATACAATAATGTATATATACTTTTGTTGACATGGTATTTGATAAAATATCTAAATCATTGGATTATCTATTTTATACTTTTTAACACCTTTGTTTATACTTTCAACAAATGTATTGTGACTCAAACTTTGTATTTTGACGGTGTGAAACCCCGACTAATTAAATACCGGGTAGCTACTCCTTTATTAAATTAATACGAAATGCCAAGTTGGTTCAGTTCATAGCATCACTGCCGAAAATATTTTAATATTTACTAACCATCTAGTATTTAAAAAGTGAGTTGTCCATTTTAATTAAATCCAATTAACATGCAATAAATGAATTATGAAAAGTTAACTTAGCCAACACAATATAGTCACAATAGAATAACCATCCAATAATAATGAGTCTGGAGGAAAACTCCTCACAACAAATCGAATCCCGAAATAAATAAATACAAAGTCTGCATCACTTAAATTAATTACAACCCAAAGTCTGAAATAACTGAATAAGTAAGATGTCTCTAAAAGGAATGGGCGATATGCCCAACAAATGATAAAAACTGATAATGGAGTCAAGATCAGAAATGGAGGCGTCTACTATCAAGGTCCTGTAACTTCCACGGCAGCTACAGCACGTCACCTGAATAGAACTCCTATGCGTGGTGTCCTTGTGGCTGGGCACCTAAAAAGATTTTTACAAAAAAATTTTTTTGAAAGAAAACGGGTCAGAGCCCGATTGTAAAAATAATTTAAAAATATGCAAGTGTTTAATATCATTAAACAGTAAATATAAAGTACATGATAGTGTGCGCACTCACATGAGTTCATCACCTCTCAACTAATTGTGCACTCCTATCGTACCCGTACCCTACTAGTTGCTCCTATATCTATCTAGTCCAATGCTAAATCTAACATTTCTATATGATATCCAATTCAAATCCCAACATCTTCTATTTAATAGAGTATTGTACCTTATTACACAGTCTCCCCACTTTAGCACTATAATTTATTAGAAATCTTACATTTTCACTTTACAAACTATTGTTATTATTTATACTCACAATTATTTACGACAATTCATTTCAATCAACAGTATATTATTCTCACCATGAATATACAATACTAGCACCCCGAGACTAAGCTGCGGTGCATACATACTCTGCTATCAAATCCCGGTATATCACGTACATGAGGTCCACGTATTCCGAATCTCTCAAGAAACGTTTCATTAACAACAATCACAAACAATGGAGGCGAACATAGTTCACATCACATGGGTCACGCACATACCTATGCTCCCATGATCAGCAGACTTATTAACTTCTCAATAAGCCCTTCTCTGACCTATGTCCTCGAGGTACCAATCTAAATCTCCCCTGTAGGCACACAAAGATTAGATGGACCTAAACAAACACCAACCTCCCATGATAGCAAGTACGGTAGGTATGTTATACACAGATAACTACATATACTAAGAATTCACACATCTTAGATATTACAATTTTTCATTAGTGGTATACTTCTCGTTCTTATACCAACACTTAGTGTTATACAAATCACAAGTCCCCGGTTTATATGCATTTAAATTATCAATTATTCTCACATCGTGATTAGTTACTCACTCCCCAATCCACAAATGTCATCCGATTTAAGACATTATTCTAAGTTTTACTCCTCAATGTACCCCAATCTCCCAACTATACCCAATAGTTAATAAGGGGAGGTTATCTTACCATTTAAATAAGTCTACGAAATACTAGAAGTCAAATCAGGCCAAAAAAGCCATTTTGTCAACTCGTTAGAAGTCTCGTTCGAACGAGGTGATTCGAACGAGTTCGTTCGAATGAAGGGCTTCGAACGAAATACCAACTCGTTAGAAGGGATATTGTCATCTCGTTAGAAGTTCGTTCGAACGAGGTCGTTCGAACGAGGTCGTTCGAACGACCTGGGCAGGTCTTCTAACGAGATGGCAGTTTCAGCCCAGAAATCCCCAAGTCCATTTTTCTCAATTCTTCTCTTCTCTCAATCCACCCTAAGACCATCCAAATTATGTTTTAACGTATGTAAACCATTTCTAATCACCCTAGATCATTCCTTAACATATTTAAGGGGTTAAATCTTACAAATCATCAAGAAAATTTATATAAATTTCCATATATTTCCCAAACCCTATGAATATGAACTCCTAAATTTTCTTTGCCCAATTATTCATCATAAATCCGTTTTTAAATCATCATATATAACTCTTAAAGTATTAAAACAGTCCATTATCATACTACATGCAAATCCTAACCCAAATTCGAAGTTTCTCCAACAAATTTCATGGGTTTTCTTCAAAAAGTTCAATATAAGATAATTCCTACACTAAGCATGGAAGACATATTCAATGATCTAAAAATATTAACCACTTGCCTTAGATTGTTCTTCAGAATTTGATGTTGAAGGTTTAAGGTTGATCTCTCCCTTTTCTCTACAGATTTTCTCCCACGGTTGAAGATGGTGGTTATGGGTTTTCTTTTGGGAACCTTTTCCAACTCTTCCTATAACTCCCCTAGCCCTATAACTTGCCAAATGCTGATAATGGGATTAGTGGGTTCCTAAATAATTTATAATTAACTCCTAAAATTCGTAGGCTTTAATCCCCAAAATTTCAAAATTACCAAAATACCCTTTGAAGTTGCCGGTATGGCCCAAAAATGCCCCGGGACCCAAACTAAACCCCCGACTAGTGTTTTCTGACTATTTCGACCCTTCCGGACACGTTGGTGCACTCAAAATGACCATTGGGTTGATAAAAATAAAATTCACTTTTTTAATTCCAATAATTACATTCTTGAGGCGACTGATACGTGCGTCCCAATTAAATTTCCCAAATTGTCGTATTTCAGTCTCGCGACAATTTTAATATTTTCAATATTCATATATTGCCATATATACACATCATAATCAAATACCAACTCACATATCGTTAGTATTTATATCCGGAATAATTCTCAATTAATTCATATTTAATTTAATTAATTCCATAATTAAAATCAATAAATATACGGGGTATTACAGACGGTCTTTCCATTTTGTTACTGTTCTCGTTTTAATTGAAAGGCACTATTAATCCAAGAAAAATGATATTTGTTGATGCTCATTTGAATAGATATTTCTCTCATATACCCCTTCCCCTCTCTTTCCCACCCCCACAAAAAAAAAGGAAAATCTAAAAATTGTGGCACATTGCATTTCGCCTGCGCGTTGCGCGGGCTTACACCTAGTTATACGTATAATCCTTCGCAACTTAAAAATAACCCTTATAAATGACTAAACAAAATAGTAATAGATAATGAAAATTTAGGGCTTAAAATAATATTGGTTATGGATATAGGACAACAAACATTTTATTTCATTTTTAGTCCCTATTTTTAAATTATCGGTAGACGTGGCATGTTGTGATTGGTTGACGCTTTATGGCCATGGGTCCGCGCCAGCGACTTTATTCAAAAATAGGGACTAAAAATGAAAATAAAATGATTGTTGTCCTATTTCCAGAATACATATTACAATATGTTGTAAATTTACAAAGCCCCATAGTAAATATCCTAGGTACGAGGTGCATCTCAATATTTTTGTCATAAACATAGTAACTTTAGTAAATAGCCCCACATATAAAGTGATTAAGCTTAATTATTGATCAAAATGTACTACATAAGAAATTACACAATTGTAATGTACATTTTAAATAAAAAAACCTTTATATTATATTCAATAAATAAACACAAACTAAATCCAGAGATCAAATCACCAAATTAATAAGCTAATATCAAATAATCATACAATTCAATCAATTAACAATTCGATTCATAGATGCAACTTACGGTTTTGCCAAGTGAGACAATGTGAAATGTCGATGGACGCCTCAATGCATTATGATGTTGCATCGAACGTAAAAGTTGAACCAACTCTTCGATCGCTTCCATTTTTTTTCCTAAATCTACACAGATCAAAAAATAATTAAAGGGAAAAAATGTTTAATTTGTTATGATAATAGGAGATCCGGTGATGTTGCATAAATGAGGTAAGTATGAGCAATTAGTAGCGGTTGAAGAGTCGGGTTGGAAAGTTATTTTACAGAGATAAGTGTGTAAGAGAAACCTAGGTGATTTCTTTTGCTTTGGGTGCGTGAAGGGATAGTCGAGGCATTTTGGGGGGTTAAGGGAAAATTTACCTTTTTATAAAAAAAATCACTTTTAAAATGTTGAACTAATATTAGTAACACTTATATCAGATTACTAATGGTAATTTATTATGATAAATAACAATGGTATAATATTGTTAGTAATAAAAAATTATATGTTACTAAGTGCATTTAGTTTTAGTGATGATATATTCACATAACACATACACATAACACATATACACATAACACATATGTTCATAATTATATGATTCATTACAAATAATAATAATTAATAAATTTTACTAGTTAATTAATGCATTAAAATTACAAGGTATTACACTGGTCTACCCCTCATGTACCTAACCGTCATTGATACTATAATTGGGGATATGCTAGACCAATACATTGGGGAGTCATGCAAAGAGAGGTCCTCTTACTACATCAGTCGAAAGATGGATGGTTATGTGGTTAATTACATATTATTGAAAAGGGCAAGCGTTGCCTTAGTTTGGGTCACTCATAAACTCTAACACTACATGCTTTTATTCCCTATCAAATTAGTATCTTGAATGGATCCTATGAAGTACTTGTTGGAAAAAATTGTCTTGTCAAGGCACATGGACCATGGATGATTTTACTAGCTAAGTTCGACATCACTCAAAAAGCCATAAAATGAAGAACTATATAATCGATTACCTAGCCGACCACTCCATGGAAGAAGTCGGTGTGGGTATATCTAAATTCCAAGATGAAGAAATTCTATATGATACCCACGAGGAACTTAGATGGAAAATGTTCTTTGACGGAGCTTCCAACAATAAGGGATATGGCTTTGTGATACTTTTGATCACTCTTGATAATTTTTGCACTCCCATCTCCATCAAGATAGACTCCCCTTCCATTAATAATATGACAGAATATGATGCATGCACCATGGGACTTAATATCGCTCTTGAGAAAGGAATCCAATACCTTGACATTTATAAAGATTCAACCATCATCATGGGACAAGTCCTATAAAAATGGAAGTGAAGGGTGAAAAACTCCTACCTTTCTATGCTTATCTTGAAGAGCTCTCTTTTCGATTTAAAGATGTCACGTTCCGTTATCTCTCTCGTTGAAGGAATAGTTTCGTTGATGCTTTGGCAGCACTAGCCTATATAACCGATATACTCGAGGGGATAACAATCACTCCTTTGGAAGTCCAAAAATAATCTAGACCAACTCATTGATACACATCAAGCTCACCAGCTAAAAATACTCAGACATAGTAGAATTGTAGTTTTATGATATTTGGTAACTCCTGAAACATGGTCAATCTCCTCAAGTGGGTGATAAGAAAGACCATATGATCCTCCGGAAGCTTTCATTCTAACACATCATTTGCAACAATGCTTGGTTCAAGAGAAACTTTGATGGAACTCATTTGCAATGCATAGCAGGGTGTGGCAGTAGGGATATTATACTAAAATAAACATCACTGCGGGGAGTGAAAACTCACATGAACAATCATATGCTTGCTAAGAAGATCGTCCGATGGTGATAGTATTAGACTACCTAAGTTCAATATTGTGCATTACACATTAAAATGTGTCTCAAATGCTGATAACTTGCCAATATTTAACACTTACTTCCTGAGAGTGGTATAACATTACTTCTCCATGGACCTTCTCGACTTGGGGCATTGAGATCGTTGGAAAAGTAACTCCCAAAGAGTGAAATAGGAATGATTTCATCTTAGCTGGTAATAATTATTTCACTAAGTGGGTTGAAGTTTAGTCATACATAGTGCTAAATGTAAAGAAGGTGACCAATTTCATCTCAAAGAATATTATATGTCGCAACAGAGTCCCTCACAATCTTGTACCTAGTAATGGTCTACACTTTGAAGTTTAAGTCACATAGGTGGTTAAAGAATATGGGATTCATAGACATAATTCTTCACCTCAGAGAACACAAACCAATGGGGATGTTGAAGCAGTAAATAAGAGCCTCAAATCCATAATCAGTAAGATGATAAAAAGTTGTAGAGATTGGGCCAACCGAATTCTTTTCTCCCTTTGAGGATACCTCAAGTCCATTAAAATTCCCACCAGGGTTAGTCCATACTCCCTAGTTTATAGCATGGAGGCATTCCTGCCTTCGAACTTAAGATCCCTTCCCTGTGATTCATGCTTAAAATCCAAGTAGGAGTAGTTCATTGGCACCAAACTTGTTATGACAAGCTAGCACTATTGGACGAAAAGAGATAAAAAAATTTATACCACATACAAGGGTGTCATCCTTGTATTAAATAATATTTTAATAAGAAAGTCAAACATCGCAGTGTGCGAGAAGGTGACCTCGCTCTCAAAGAAATTGTAGAACCTATTTGGGACATTAGAATGAGGTTTCATTCGAATGGGAGTGGGCCATACCTTGTGAATAAGATCTTATCAAGTGGTGTCGTTATACTCACTGATCTCGATAGAGAAGAGGTGACACGCCCCTTCAACTTAGTTCGTCTAAAAAATTTCTATCTTTAATTTGAATTATGTCGCGTTATGCAATTCCCATCTCCATTTTATTCTAAAAAATTATCTTCCATTTAACCTTTAACTAAACTACGTAGGCCCTCACACTCTGATTATATTTTCAAACATTATGAACATTTTTACCCCCACATAGGTAGTAGGAAACTGATAAAGTATCTTGGGGTGTGGTCCTTTCTCGATCATAAAATGCTTTGCTTTTCCCCCATCAAGAGACATAAATTTTTCTCATCGTTTTTAATTTTACACAAAAAGATTTTGTATGCCTTAGTGATTGGTATAAATAGATCAAACATAAGTGACTCTTCTATAAAGGCATAATAAGATAAGATAAAATTAATGTTTATTTCAATACTTTTTATTTAAATACAACCTTTATATAAATCATCACCAATAGTCTTTCCAAATATCTACAATACCCATACCCATAATGTAAGAAAGTAGTCTAGATTTGGGAATCCCTACATCTTTACACTTGACCAACATTTTTATTCCTACATATCCATCTATTCACGGAATCAAAGTCAATATAGTTCGTGGGTCCGTACGATATGACAAAAAACTAGATTTTGATGGTTTTGTAGCGCGAGGGGTGACAAATCGGGCTAACAGACTCTAAACTTGAATATATCGTATAAAACTCATGATATAACTATATCATCTATTTATCTCTTTGAAACTTACGATGAAACTCTTGGTAATTTATGGGGGATAAGAGTAAGAATGTCTCTCCTAAAACTTGTCCCAAAACCATCATCTTTCTAAATGAGGAGGAACCTTCTTTTTATAGCCAAAATATCCCAATTGGGCTTGCCACTTGTCATCTTTTCTATGGAATCAAGTGTTCTGGGTCAAATTATTCATGCGATGTGGACTAATGAGATAGGGACACATGTCCTCATAAGTACACATCTGAGCATTTATACTTGGTAGGATCCAGAAATACTTGTCGGCACACCAACCGACCAACGGAATAAGATGAAACATCAAGAAGAGGATTCACGTGGAAATTATCAACAGTCATTCCACACATTCCCTAGAAGGTCAATAATCTCCTTTACTGTATATGGGTGTAAAAGCTTAAATATATAAAGGCATTTTATCCCTTGGTTTTCAAACTACTATAAATATATCATTTCCCTTAGCTCAAAGGACAAGATAATTGTGCACAAGTGAGCTTGCATAAGGTTTTATGTAACCACCCTCAATAGTAATACTATAACTATGGACGTAGGCTTATCCTTAGCTGAACTAATTTAAAAATCTTTGTTTTCTTGTTTATTTTCTTCCCTTTTACTTACATAGTTATTTGTGATTACAAAATTCATAATTTATAGCTAAGATAATATCTATATCAATCTTAGACATCAACAGAGTGGCGTCGTCTTTGGGAATGACTGCTTGTCATTGTTCTCTACCAGTTCTATTCACTTGTTCACCTAGAAAGCTTTCTAAACAATGATAGACATTCCAGAAAGAAGCCTCGTAGCTGCATGTAACACTTTTAATCCATATGCTCCACCTAGCATAGAAGATCTTCAAGGAGTCTTAATAAATCTTATCAAAGGGAAAGATGCAATGCAAGATACAGTGAGGCAGTTAGCTTAAACATTGCAGGCTAAGTCTACTACCGCACTATCCCAGAGGGATATGATGCCTCTTACTCTAATAAATGAAAGAAGCACCTATTTCAAGTCCTTACATGAAATATCTTATCTCCTAGGAGAAACCTCATCCATTCGATCTATTGATTACTATTATGGTCAGTCTTTCACTTCTGAGCGTCCAAGCATATCAAAACGGTTGAGAAAAGCCTCTAATTTTGATCTTCTGAATCCCTGAACAACCAAAGGTCATCGTAGAGAACCATCCAGGTCCCGCGAGCATAAGGAAGGTTCATTCGGGTCCATAGCTAGCATTCGAAGATCCATGTGTGTCGAGTAGACTTCCCAATAAGAGTGCTTAACACAAACGCATGGTTAGACCACCAAAACTCCCTTAGTCAAGTCCAAACCAAAAGATCCCTACCGGAAGGGATCAATGCAGAGATTGAATCATCATCTGCTGGAGATCTCTAAGACCAAGAATCCTTAACAAAGGAGTTTCGTGAAGGCATATCCCTTTTATCCAGCCATTTTGGATTACCCTACACCCTCCAAATTCAAACCACCAGTGGTCATACCTAAGTATGATGGAAAAAATGATCCCATACTTCAAGTTGAATAGTACCAGGTTGTTGTTGATATTTATTTTATTCCTGACAAGATGTGTTGTCGATCTTTATCAAGTATAATCACTAGCCTGGCCTAAATATGCTATAATAATCTACCCCGGGGAAAAAATTTCAATTTTCATCAGCTTTTCGAACTATTTATCAGCAATTTTTGTTTTGGAGCAAAGCCGATCAAGACAGTACCCATTTATTGAGTGTTCACTAGCGACCAGGAGAAACTACCCAGGAATTTATTTCTCACTTAAATAATGAGAAATCATGGTAAATTATGAAGATAAAACTACCATTATGTCCGTGATGAGTGGATAGCTTCCTAAAAAGTTGTATTACGCATTGGCAACAGAACCTCTAAAAACCATGACTGATCTGATGGCAAAGGCTGGTAAAACCATAAACACAGAGGAAGCTATGGCTGCCAAGTAAGCCCCTGAGATAAAATCTGAAGGACAGAAGGGCTCGGAGAATAAGGATCATAAAGATAAGAAGATTGAGAAACCTAAGAAGTATGAGGAGTGTACCCCTCTTACCACCGGTGTGCATCACATCTTGGAGGAGATTAGGGGTAGTTGAGACTTAAATGGTTTAGGAAGCTAAAATCACCGCCCAATCGGAGGGACAAGTCCAAATACTAGATTTTCATAAAGATCACGACCTTACCACTAATAGTTGCATTTCCCTAAAAAATAAAGTCAAGTCCCTCATTCGTTGAGGAAAGTTGACCAAATTTGTTGACCGAACAGAAGGTCGGGATTCTAGAAAAAGGTCATAATCACCTTGCAAAATAAAAGACAAAAAGAAAAGAGGTCGAGATGACGATTATAAGGATGACCCTAATTTGCCAAAGAAATCTAGGGAACCCGAGATTACGATAGGCATGATATATTTTGGTTGTCATTTCATTGCAGGAGGAGATGCTAGAGGTGGAGATGGAGTCACCAAGAGAAAGTCCTATTTAAATGAGGCCAAAGCTTGTTCTTACATTATTTAAATCAACTTATTAAATGAGATAGATGGTCAGCATACAAACAAGGCCAAATCACATAATCGTATGATCCCGTGAGAGGCACCAACACCTCTCACAGGATCAATGTAACACGTAGGAATTGATCGCACCATCACAGGACTCATAGTTTGAGAATACGATGATAATTTGAAAATATGAGGACTTAAGCTTGAAAATAAGGCGTTAGAGGGGGAAAACATGAATAGCCGCCGTACGGTCCCGTGAGAGGCACCAAAACCTCTCATGGTACCAATGTAACACGTAGAAACGGACCGCAAGATAACGAGATGCCCGATTTGATAATACGATGATAATTTGAAAATATGAGGACTTAAGCTTGAAAATAAGGCGTTAGAGGGTGAAAACTCAAAACAGCCCCGGTACGGTCCCGTGAGGGGAAACAACACTTCTCATGAGACCAATGTAGTACGTAGAAACTGACCACGCGATCACGGAACTCCCGATTTGAGAATATGACGATAATTTGTAAATATGAGGACTTAAGCTAAAAAGCAAGGCATTAGAAGGTAACACTCGAAGCAACCACTCTACGGTCCCGTGAGAGGCACTAACACCTCTCACGATATAATTATATCACGTAGGAAATAATCGAGCAATAACGAGACTTTCGGTTTGAGTATATGATGATAATTTGAAAAAATAAGGACTTAAGCTTGAAAATAAGATGTTAGAGGGTGTAAACTCGAAACAACTTCCGTACGATCCCGTGAAAGGCACCAATACCTCTCACGGGACCAATGTAACATGTAGGAAGTAACCACATAGTAATGTGACTCCAAGTTTGAGAATACGACGATAATTTGAAAATATGAGGACTTACGCTTGAAAATAAGGCGTTAGAGGGTGAAAACTCAAAATAGCCCCTTTACGGTTCCGTGAGAGGCACCAACACCTCTCATGGGACCAATGTAACACATAGGAACTGACCGCATGATAATGGGACTCTCAGTTTGAGAATACGATGATAATTTTAAAATATGAGGAATTAAGCTCGAAAACAAGACGTTAGAGGGTGATAAACTCGAAACATCCCCCTCTCCGTACGGTCCCGTGAGAGGTACCAACACCTCTCACGGGACCAATGTAATGTGTAGGATCCGATCACGCGATCATAGGACTTGCAGTTTGAGAATACAACGATAATTTGAAAATATGAGGACTTAAGCATGAAAATAAGGCGTTATAGGGGAAAACATAAAATAGGCCCCCTATGGTCCCGTGAGAGGAACCAACACCTCTCACGGGATCAATGTAACATGTAGGAACTGACCACGCAATAATGAGACTCCCGGTTTGAGGATACGATGATAATTTGAAAATATGAGGACTTAAGCTTGAAAACTAGGCGTTAGAGGGTGAAAACTAAAAACAGCCCCTATACGATCCCGTGAGAGGAACCAACACGTCTCACGGGACCAATGTAACACGTAGGAACTGATCGCATGATAACGGGACTTCCAGTATGAGAATATAATGATAATTTGAAAATATGAGGACTTAAGCTTGAAAACAAGCCGTTAGAGGGTTAAATTCGAAATAGCCCCCGTACGGTCCTATGAGAGGCACCAAAACCTCTCGAGGGACCAATGTAACACGTAGGAACTAACCGCGTGATCACGGGATTATCGATTTGAGAATATGATGATAATTTGAAAATATGAGGACTTAAGCTTGAAAACAAGGCATTAGTGGGTGAAAACTCGAAATAGCCCCCGTATGGTCTCGTGAGAGGCACCAACACCTCTCTTGGGGCAATGTAACTCGTAGGAACTGACCGCGTGATCACGGGACTCCCGGTTTTAGAATACGATGATAATTTGCATATTTCTAGACTTAGGCATAAAAACATGGCGTTAGTGGGAGAAAACTCAAAATAGCCCTCGAACTGCCCCGTGAGTGGCACCAACACCTCGTCCGGGATAAATGTAACTCGTAGGAACTGACCGCGCGACCACGGGACTCCCGATTTGAGAATACGAAGATAAGTTGCATATTTCTAAACTTAGGCATAAAAAAATGGCATTAGTGGGTGAAAATCTGAAACAGCGCCGTGAGTGGCACGACACATCGCACGGGACCAATGTAATTCGTTAAAATTGATATGTTGATAATTATAACTCATATATCCAATTTTTTAGCCTGAATAGTTTTAAAACTACTTAGTTACTGATATCATTTTTTTTGTATCCTATTATTTGTAGGATTTTTGCACGCGGAACAAATGAAGGAGGCAATGGTTTACAACATGAAAATTGTTTATATAATGTTGTGGACATTCAGGATTATGTTTTTATGTGTTACAGTAGTGCGGGCTTTTATTGTTTAGTTTTATGGCCGTGCGGGATTTTATAATTTGATTGTTAAATTTTATGGTCGTGCAGGCTTTATAATAAGTAGGTTTTACATTTATAGTGTTTGGAATGTCCAGAATCTAGAGGAAACTCCATCCAATTTTTTTTGGGTTTGTGAATTATTAAGACGTGTAATATTTTTAAGTTTGTATATATATTAGTTTATTAACAACGTTCCCATTTCGCAATTTATGACTTTTTTTTAATTATTTTTCCAATAATAAAATTTGTAACACCTCGTACGCGTCCAACGTTACACGTAGCAACCGACCGTGCAGTCACAGGATCCCCAATTTTAGGATTGGACCAAAAAAGACATTTTTAAAAAAATTATAGTTAAATATGGTCATCGACTTTGTCCATGACCATTTTTATTTTTTCCGTCGCGCATAAAAATGGTCGCGGCCAAAGTCCATGTCCCCCAACCATGATGAAAAATGGTCGTGGCCAAAGTCCGCGACCATGTTTTTCCTTTTTCTTTCATCGCAGTGTGGGTCACAGACTTTGACCGCGACCGTTTTTTGTCACGGTTGTGGGTCACGAACTTGGGCTGCGACCATTTTTTTCCGTTTTTTTCCATCGCGGTGTGGGTTGAGAACTTTCGCCGCGATCAGTTTTGTCACGGTTGTCGATCACAGACGAAGGTCGCGACCATTTTTTTCCCGGTCATGGTATGGGTCACTGCCCAAGTCAGCGACCATCTGTCGTGACCCCCTACTGGCCGTGAAATATTTTGATCACGAACTTGGGCCGCGACCCACGAAATTGGTCGCGCCCGAAATGTTCACGACCCAAGTCCGCGACTCACAGTCTTGGTCATAGATTTTGGCCGTGACCATTCGCCAGTTTTGGTGTAGTGCTTCATGGGTGTACGCACTCATTCCACCCATCACTAAAAGCATATTTATAGCCAAGCCTAGGGCCACAACTCCATCAAATCCGTTGTATCGAAAGTCCATTTTCATAGAGATCCAAGTACTATTGGGAGATCGATGTCTCCCCCATCCACCAATGGTTGGTTTAGAGATGGATAAATATGCAACAATTTTCCTAAAATTTCAGGTGGAGAACTAAAAAATTCAGGAATTGTGGTAGGCATTTGAGATTGAATGCCCAACATAGCATAAAATTACTCATAGGTTGGACATACCTCGTCTAATCCAAGATGGATTATATGGTCCTCAAGGTGCGAGAATTGAAGGGCTGCCTCTAGCGTACTCCAGTTAATTGAGTGGTTATGCCATAAAGTGACAAGGAACAAGTAAAATATAGCATAACCGACGTTGTATAACCTAATGTTTTCTAAACCATCGGATAAGGAAAGAATATTTTGGTCATGGGGACGGCCATAAAAAAGAATGAAATTTAATACAAGAGAGAAGAGGAGAAATTGTTAGGTAATTCAAAATGCCTTCCTTAATCCCCCTTTTATAGTAAAAACTCTCCACAAAACATTGAAGTTGTTGGGCCATTGATACGTATGCATAAGTCTAAGGGATAAAAGTGTAGAAAAATACTACCAAAGGCTCAAAATTCAAGTACCTCAACAAACATACTGGTAGGCAGGCCCAGGGGTATAGAGACGGGCTCCCCCTTTTTAAGGAGATTTCTTTTTTTTCCTTTCTTTTCCCTTTATTTCCAAATAAATCCCTTCAAGGACTGGATATTTTTACAACAACATCTCTCGATCATTTATTTATTTAAACATTGAAAAAATATGTTAAAATATTCAAAAATTCAAATCACATTTTTTCTTAATAAAACCCTCTGTGGAAAATTAAATGTAATACTCGTGCCCAATATTTTATTATTTTTCTCGTACAAATTGTAATCATATGATATCCTTGGAAATTGGATCACTAATATAAATCATTTTATCTCTATATGATTATTCTTCACCCTTGATGGTAATTTTTGGAAGGTTGTGGGTATAATTAGAGATTTTAAGAATCTAGCGAGATCAAACGAATTATAAGTCCTTCGGACTAGATCCTTATTTCGTTCGAACGAGAATCAAGATTGGTTCAAATGAGAATTCAATGTCATTCGAAGAAGGGCTCTAATGAGGATCAAAATAGATATCAATCCATAAGGTTTTCCTTATTCGTTAGAAGGTTGTTCGATGGGAGATCGAACGAGATTGAGATCTCATTTAAACGAGTTCCAATTCTCATTCGAACGACCTGTTTAGAAATTTTTAAGTCGGATGCCCTTGTGTGAGGTCGCGTTTGGGATAATTAGATCGATGAAATGCCGACTCATGGTGAGTCTAGATGATCGAAAGTTGGTATTTTAGAGTTGGGTTGGATTTTTATAAGGTTATGTTAAGGGTTATTTGGGGTTAGAATAAGAGAGACTGCGGAGGGTCTCCCCACCATTTTCAGCATTTCGTTTCTCTCTCTCACACTTAGAGAGCTTTTCCCCTTCTCCCCCCATTATAGACCACCATGTATCCACCTTATTCCACAACATTTTAGAAGTATTCCACAATATTTAAGCCCAATACACCCATTTCCACCATTATTGAGCAAAGCTTCAATTTTTAGAGGTGTTGTTAGAGGGGTTTGGAAAAGAAAAAGTGTAGAAATTTATGGAGTTTTGAAGGGTTTTTTCTTACATATTTCTTAGAGAATGCTTGTGGAGATATGCAACCTCGTTGAGGATTGCCATCATTTTCTTGTTATTCTATAATTTTGGAGCTTCATTTGAAGTGGTAAAACTCTACTTTTTTATGTGTTGGTCATGTAATTAGAGTTTGTAAGAGTGGGATGCATTTATGATATAAGAATGATTTTATTTATGATTTGTGAAATGAGTATAAAAAGGGATTCCATTGGTTTCGAGCAAAATGATATATTTCAAGAAAAAATGGTATTAAATATTTTTATGAAATAAAAATGTTGGAATAATGTTACTTTGTTGGGAGTAATTTATGAAACAATGTTTCAGCGTTTTCTTGTGAAAAAGTAGGATTTTTGTATAAGTGGACATTTCATTCAATTTTTGAAGAAACAAAAATGTCTTTTTCGTTGAAAAGTATGTTTGTACAAACATTATGAAATTTTTAGAGTAAGTCACATGTTATACCCATTGATAGGATTTAATACTTAAAATCCATGTTCTCATGCATATAAACTTGTAGTATTTTGAGGTTGACCTTATAAACAAATTTAATGAGGGTTTTATTGGGTTTAATCATGAAATGAAGAAAGTATAAATTTCATCTCTTGAAGTGTGTGAAAAAGGTGTTAAAAATACTGTAAGTGTAAGGACAACATGTATTAATAAAGGAAGTGGTGTTTTTCTTATAAAGTAGTCTCTAAATGTCCAATGATTTCTTAGAGAAAGAAAGTGATGAAATAAAGATGTTTCTAACTTGAGAAGAAAGTTACGCCAATGTGATAAATAAGTGTTAATGAGCTAAAAAATCTTAAGAAGTTAGTGCGGGTAACTTAATGATGTGTTGGGAAATAACACTTGTGAAAATAGAGGAAAAAATCAGTTTGGAAACAAATGGATAAAATGGTAATCTTACGTAAAGAGGAATATTTTTATGAAATAAATTTTTTGAAAAGGTTTTACATAATATGGTACTAAATGAACATGATTTGGGATAAAATCAATGTTAGAGTAAAAATGGCGATGATTTTAAAGTGTAACACAAGTTGGGGGTGAAATCTCGAATTTTGACTTCGGTCGGGGAAATAGCAAAAAGTAAAATAATGTGGACATTTGTAAAATATTAAAACACATTAATGTAGACTCGGATGATACTGAGATAATTAAGGAGGGCCCGAGAGCCCTGGGGTGAAAGACCCAAAATCAATGGCCAGAACATATAGTGGCATAGTCGGTAGTGTTGAGCCCGTTAAAGTATGTGGATATTGAAAGATTTCGAGAAAAAGATAATAAAAATTGGACATGTCAAGAAATTGTTTGTGTGTGGTGAATATGTGAAAGGACAACCTAACTTGAATGAATTAATGAATATTCCGATAAAGGATAAAGTGAACAAGAAATGTGAACATTGACTAATGTCCATAAGATAAAGGAACGGTAAAGCGAAGGGACTAAATGGGTAGCTAAGTAACCTAGAGAGGTTTAACCTATAATTAACACAAGAGTGTGTTTATTAAAGGTTTTCAAAGAAAAAATAAGTATTTTCTAACATGGTGTTTACATGTATTGAAAGGGTGATTTTTACTGAAAATACTAACGTGAATTGATATCAATAAAGTGGTCATTTCGAGGAAAGAAATGATTTTTCTAAAGCAAGGTGTACATGTTTTGGGTATTTAACTGGGTGTATTAAATCAAGGAATAAATGTCAAGTAAAGTAAAAGGTACTTCTTTATAAGATTAAGGTGAATTAATCGGGATAAGTAACGTTTTTTAAATAAAAATGATTTCATACATTAAAGTGTGTGTGTGTGTATATATGTGTGTGTGTGTGTGTGCATAAGGTAGTTGCATGTGCATGTAAATATAACATGTTAGAGTCTCCTTTCTATCGTTCAATTATTTACTGTATTATTATAATTTTCACTGGTAATTAGGCTCATTCTCTCGTCTTCATTACAGTATGTTGGGTGTGGTTCCGTATTCTGAGAGCATTATACAGGTAAATATTCTTTTATTTTATGTTAGTAGCTCTATATATTTGGATTCTAGGGATGCTTACCACAAGTCCCTCACGTATCTTGATTGGAAATGGAAATCGCAAGCTAAACAAGTGAAATGTTAATTAAATAAAATTGGATTAGCAACATTATGTAGGTTGTTCCATTGCACTTCACACCTAATGCTCGGGTTAGACCGGGTCGACCATGGGTAACCCATAAATCCCAGCGAGGGAACTACATTAAAAGTGCATGTATAATAAGCCACTAAAATAAGATAATTAAAAATTGCATCATTTTATATATTTTTTATTTTGATTTTTCAGAGTATACTAGGAACAAGAAAACATGAAAAAGACACAAAATTTTCGAGACGTAGCTTGGACTTCATCGTAAATCTAATAGCACTGCCAAATAACATCAGTGACTACAACGGATATGCTTATCATGAAGGCAAAAGTAAGAGGCTCCACTTCCATAGCTAGAGGAAGAAATATAATTATTAATCGCATGACGAGCACCATAGGATTGAGCCATCATCTAAATCTGCTCGATTTCAGATCTTATCCAATTTGGGACGTCGCGTAGCCATGAGGTTTGAATGAATATAGTCTACAAAATAAAAAAAATGAAAAGGAGAGATCAAAATCAGTGATAAGTATAAGTATAGAAAATAGAATGCAAAAATAAATTGAGAAATAAAGCCGACTTACCCCTGAATCGAAAGTCAACCATCAGCATAGCTGGAAGACCGCCTAGAACTTTATAGGGCCAATGAGGAATATTAACAACATCTCCTCTCTAACCGTACATAGTAAGAAGTTATCCCATACTCCTAAACTGGGGTAGCCTCTCCAGTCCCTGTACTTCTCCACAATGCCTGAGTCGATGACCCCATCACACTACTACCCCCAGTCCTCCCATCGATCGATTGGAGCTCCCTCCACATCGTATAATAGACGCCGTCATCAACCAACTAGTCACGAAGTCCAGATACTCTTTTTTTGCCATTGTATCAATATAGGTGGAGTAATGATCCTTTATCATCTCCACTGCCATCTTCCCCTGGCATCTTCTCTGGGTCTCGCATAAAGAACAAAGGGTTTGTTAGAAGAACTTATGCCTCTCCATCCATGCCACACCATATGCTCCCCTAGGTACTAACTATACCCAAACTCATGTAACACCATCCATCACATCTGAACATGAAAGTCAGTAGCCTCTATCTCCTCTGTCGATTGGCTCCAAAGGTAGAACTCCACCTCTGCAAATCATTTCAGTTGTTAATATGCAATATAAAAGTAAATAAAGATCAAAGATAAAGTCAATAAAGTTGAATAATAAAATAAAAAATTACATAATTTATCATCAGAGAGTTTAGAACGACTCTCATGTCCCTAAGGGTTGGTAGTTCTTAGACGCGCTTATTTCCTTCCTCCATCACCTCATCCTAGTCCATGTGTAGGCATCATCCTTCTTTAACGGAATCAAGTGGGTGTTATACCCAATCATCTCATAGAACCATCTTGAAAAATAACAAAAAATTCCAAAATATTCAAAAAAGGCTGTTGCAAAAAGAAGTTAAGAATAACATTAAAAGTTTAAAAATACCTCAAGAAGTTAATATCCCTCGGTGAAAGTCCGCTGATAGTCATGGCTAAAAGTGTCCAAGAAGCATACGATATCACCAACATTAGGCTCCCCTAGTCTATCCATGACATATCCCATAGAAAGGGAAGGAATCGGATATGAACATCATCATTGTTCTTCCCCATAAGTGTATTCCCCCAAAGAAATGGAATAAAGAGGCACCCTACCTGTCGTAGCTGCCAACCATCAACCACATTTATCACCATCTCAATCAATGCATCCTTCAGTAAGTCCACCTTCACTCACTCCTCCGAGACTACCCTCACTATAGGCCCTAAGGCTACCCTAATCACTGTATCCGTCAAACACATTGATCGATCAATCATATATTATCTCCTCTTGTATGGAACTCCTAAGATCAAATGCGCGTAAACCTAAATAATCGTTATCTCACCAACACCAAAGTCTAAGTTGTGCATGGTGTCCCATTATCTCTCCCCGAGAGTTCACAACTTCATCGTAGATTGTGATGTATCATTTAAGGGCCTTGCCAAATCACCAAAATCTATAATATGCACTAGGCTCCACTTCACTAGATAGGTGGTCTAAAAGTGCCTTCACCCTAGTCGACTGATAGAAAGAACTTTTCGGTGTATTTTTTTCTTTTGTCGTTGCTTGAAAAGTCTCCTTCTAATAAAAAACTCACAAACTTACAAATATAACAACTCAAGTGTAGAGGTAAGTCAGGGTATCAATCCACTTTCTAGGGAGTAAGCTAGAGACAAATTCAAATGTAATTCACTTTTTATTTTCTTTTTGGGCTTTTTCACTTTTCTAATTTTTTTTAGCTTTTTCAATATTAAAACAATAGGGTAAGGTGATGATTTAAACTAAATGTAATATGATAACAACTAACTAGAAATTTACTAAAATGAAAATTAAATTCTAAACTAAAAATAAGAGTTAAGTGAGGAAAATAATTGTGAGAACAATCAAGGAGTGGGATTACACCACAAATTTTAGTTATTCTATTTAATTAATTTAATTATTTGAATTCTCCCAAATTAATATCAAAATTACAAACCAACTCTCGTTGCAAGTGTAATTATAACAGTAATATTTTAGAAAATTAAGTTTAACACCCCACAACTCTAGAAAATTAGATCTACACTCCTTTTAATTAATCACCTGCTAGGATCGATCAATTAAAATTTATGTCAATCTTAGAAAATAAATTTAGAGTTGAAATTCAAGTTATAATACCCCACTAAAGAAACCCCTATCTCTAGTTCAAATCTAAAATGGGTATTATAACTAGAATTTCGATTTTCTCCCGAAAATCATTTACCCTCTCTCGAGGCGTAAATTTAAGGGTGAGGGATCAAAATTAATAATCAAAGGGACTTTTCAAGTAATTAAACCAATAAAAATAAAATAACATCAAATAAGGGTTTTACCCCACCCCTTGAAAGGGGTTTTAGCCTAACATGGTATAAAATATGACAAATTAATAATCAAAGGCATATATAATAAAAGAGTAGAGAAAGAGAACAAATCTTCAATAAGTCTCCTTGAAATTGGCAATTTGAACTCTATCATCTTCCATTCAATTCAATTACTCACAATTAATTCTCAACAAATATCTAAAAAAATAAAAGGAAAAACTATTTACAAAGGATAATTTTCTCTACAATTCTCTCTCTAAAATTCCTATCTAAAAGCTCTTTGTAAAATGGGGTCTTCATCTTCATTTTATAATAGGCATGGAGCTAGGGGTAAAAATGGGAATTGGCTATGGTGAACATGTGGGAAAGGTGAGAGCATATGTGCATGGGGGTGTGAGGTGTGAAGATATTTGGAAGAGGGAATAAAAATATGATTTGTTAGAAGGGTATAATGGGAAGTTGTGTAAAAGAGGTGGTTTGAGGGTATTTTGGGTAAATAGGTAAAAGAGGTTTAATAAGACACATGGGTTATTTGTTATTGGTTTATTTGGCATTTGGAATGGCAGGTGAAGAAATCGTGTGAGGCTTGGGAAAATGGGTTTGGGTAGGTCGTAGATGGGTAAAGTTCGGGTTAGACCAGGGTTGGAGCTAGGGGTTTCGCGACGCTGGCAAGGGTCGCCGGAGAGGGCTGGATCGGGGTAGTCTGACGTCGTCGGAGGTCGGAAGCCGCCGAGTATGGGGGTTTACGGGTTGTTGGTTCATGTTTGGGGTTGAGTTGCAGGCTTTCGGGTTTGGTTCAGTTAGGAGCGAGCTCGAAGGTAGAGGCGGCTTGGGGGACATCGCCGACGATTGAGGTCTCGGTTTGGCGGGCGCCGACGATGGGATCGGAGGGGGAAGCGGCCTGGGACAGGGGTCGAGCTATGGGGGATGTGGGGATGCGCCGGAGAAGGTGGGCTGGTTGAGGGAGAGAAGTGGGTGTTATGGGTTTGGGTTTATTCCGGCGGGTTTGGAGGGTTGTAAGGGGTAGATGGTTGGGTATGTGTTGTGTGTGTGTTAATGGAGGTGGGTGTGAGGAGAGATAGAGAGTGTGAGGTTGGGAAGAAGATGATGTGTGGAGGGTTAGTGTGTGTGAGGTGTAGGGTGTATGGTGAGGATAAGGGTAGGTTGTGTTAGGGTGTGTGTAGGATATGTTTGTGGGTATAGGGTGTGTCTTTATGTGTGTGTTTAATTTGAACCCAACTAAAAATGACACTAGCTAATTAAAATTATAAAACTATAAAAACAAAAAAAATCTAAAAATAAAATTCCTGTTCTAAAAATAAAATAAAGTCTAAAAAAATGAAATTAAAAAAAATAAAATCTAATAAAACTTAAAATTAAAATCCTAAAAAGAAAATGTAAAAACTAATAAATAAATGAAATGCTAAAAATTAAAATCCTAATAAAATAAAATAAAACTAGAAACTAATAAAAATCAAAATAAAATTATACTAAATAAAACATAAAATAGAAAAAATAGAAAATGAAACCTATAAAATACTAAATAAATCTAAAATAAATCCTAAAATAGAAATGACTCAAACAAAAAATCTAAAAAAATAATAAAATGACACAAACTCAACACACACACGGTTTAGGCTAGGTTTAGGCTCGGTTTGGGTAGGTTAGGATACGGGGCAAGGGTATTTAGCTCCATAAAATGCACAATTGCCTTGAAATACGCTTTTGAACACCGCAACGTGCATTCGGCCTACAAAATAAATAATTAAGCACATAAGACTCATATTACCGAGAATTAGCAACAAAAGTACGTCTATTTGGGGTATAAAATGTACAGTTTTGGGTGCTTATCATCGACCCCCGAGCACAAATCTTTAATGAATGCTCCCCCATCTGCAAAATACACATACCAAATAAGTTCTTCAAAAAAACTAAAAAAAATAATAATAAATAGAAAATTCAAATAAGAAAAAGAACTTACATAGCCATTATGGTTCTACTCAGTGGAAGAATAATGCATCTGAGGCTCCTTCGAAAGAACCTGTTCATCAGTCATCGGATTAGCATCATGAAACACGTTCTCTACCCCCACGAGCATCCCCTCAGGATGGGCCCACTCAATATTGTCCCAGTCATCGATATGTCCAACATTCGCCATTTTGTCAAAAAAATCGCAAAACACTCGCAGAGATCTTTTAGTGAGAGAGAGAGAACTCAAATTAAAGTGGGAATGGAGGGTTTCTCTCACCCACTTCATATAAATGTAAGGACATATCGGTCGGTACCCACTTGTGCCTTGATGTAGGTAGGTATCCTCTGGCAACCTGCCAATCCCTTAAACTTTGTGCCACTTTCTGGTTAGCACTGACACCCCCTTTAAATTTTATTATAAAAATCTTTAAAAAACTCCAAATATCGCCCCCAAAATCTCAAATATTCCTAAAAATCACATATTACCCCCCAAATCATAAAATCTCAAATTTTGCAAAAATAATGCACACTTTTCATAAAAATCGTAAAAAAAATCAAAATTATATCAACACTCACAACCTCCATCGGGGTGTTTATATTTCAACGACCTTCATTTATTCTAAGCTATCCCATCTCACGGATCTATAGACACCCTTTTCAACCCCTCCCCCTCCCCACACAAACATTCCTCCGTAAGGACCCAAAAAAGTCCCATTAAGTCCATGACCCCCAGTTCTTCTTCAAACCCTAACCACAAACTAACCACACATTTTATCTCAGCCCGATTTAACTTTGCCAAAACCTCTAGCCACAACGCCACTATACGATGTCAACTTTAGGATGTGAATTCTACTACGAATACTCAACCTTAGCCCACGTTCAAACTTTTTATCTTTTAAAACATCGGTTATCACAACATAAGGTGAAAAATGGGATAACTCAGTAAATTTTGCCTCATATTGACTAACCGTCATATTCCCTTGCACTAGACTCATGAACTCAGCTGCCATTTCATCCTTCACCGTTTCAGGGAAATATTTCTCATAAAACCAAGAAGTCATTCCAACCTATACAAGTATGTAATACCCCGTATTTTTATGCTATATTAATTTGGGGATTTATTAAATTTAATGAGAATGATTATTTAATAAAAATCCGGAAATTAATTATGTTATAATTATTAACGTGACGAGAGTTAGTAATTATGGGAAGCTTGTTGAATATTACTAATGAGCATAGTAATATATTATATTGGTTATATTGAATGTCATAAGTAAATTATATGACTATTTCAAAAATTTAAGTTGGGACGTGCCCGTGTCACGTCGGGACTAATTATGTTAATTAAAAAGGGAATATTTTATAAATTGTCTGTATGGTCGTTTTGAGTGCGCCAACGCGTCCGGAAGGGTCGAGATAGTCAGAAAAGTGTACCCGGGGGTTTAGTTTGGGTCTCGGGGTGTTTTTAGGCCTAATTAGTGACCCGGGAGGGCATTTTGGTCATTTTACAAAATAGGGTAATTAAACCCACGAATTTCAGCCATCCTTAACAGCTATTTAGGTCAGCCTTTTAGGGTTAGAACATTCATAACCCTAGTACGGCCATTGGAGAAGAGAGGAGAGAGCTCTCAAGGTGATTCAAGGTCAAATACACCACCGTTTGCACCGCCGTCACCACCAACACGTAGATCTCGAAGAGGAGAACGCAACCACACCAAAATCAACAGGAAACCAGACCTCTGAAAGCCCAGGCAAGTGTTTAACTTGCGTATTTTCGTTAGTGCAATATTCATATTAGTTAGGAATGATTAGGAGTATAATCTATGGAAGAAAACCCCACTTTTTTATAGGAATTTGCATGTAGAAAAGATTAAAACCATATTCTGGAAGTCTTATATGATGTAGATGATTAACCCACGAATTTTGATGATTATGTAGAAGGAAATTCTGGAGAAAAACTGATTAGAACAAAAGTTAAGAAAACTTAGGGTTCTTGATGATTAGATGAGATTTTAGGTTGTTTAATCATGTTTAATGATGGTTATACGCATGCTTAACGTTAGAAACATCTGGTAATATGTTATTATGTTTGTGGTATAAGTTTTGGGACGATTAGTGTTGAAAAATATGCATTTGGATGAAGAATTGTGATGAAACCCGTAACTGCACTTCTGCAGAAATCGAAACACCTGTTTGATCGATCGATCGACCCTAGAGCATCGATCGATCGAAGGTTCGATCGATCGAGCCCCAGTCGTCGATCGATCGACCCTTCCTGGCAGCCTCTTATTTCCCCTTGTTTAATTAGTTGAATTAATTTACCGTGGAATAACTTCTGGGATTATGAATAAAATGTTTTGGGATATAGGAGAGACCAGTAGGACATATGATTAAGTGTTGAAGAACTTTATTATGTGACGATATTTGGGTTTTAGGGACAATTATTTAAAGAACGAGGAAACTACGTATTTCAAGTGAGAGATTACGTCGAATACTTACGATAGTGCATAGACGTCTACCTACTGAATTTACTACTTGGATAGTTAGAATCCACGAGTATCACATAATTAGTGAGAAAACCCTTCGAGTTAAGGTTAGAGACGAAACCTTATACGTAATCTTAATAATGTAAAATTAAGGATAAATGTTGTAATTATGGGTAATGAGAGGAACCTATATTAATATGATGAAATTGGTATATTTATATGATTGTGTGTGCATATATTATATACATGTGAAAAACGTACCCGCGCTACTTGCTATCCCTGAGGTTACCGCGCTGGGACGACCTTATCCTGTGTTGCTTTTTGGGGGATATTGGTTCGTACCCTAGGAGATAGATATCCTTGGTACAGGCTATCGATTCGATAGTTCAGACGGTCCTATGAGGCGTGAGGGTATGTACTGACCTTTTAGAGACTTGGAATCTATACTTCGCCTCAATGTTGTTTTGTATATGTTAATACAGTTCGAGAGTGATTTCGAACTTGTATTTCCCTTTGTGTGAGCGATACGGGGATTGGATAGCAGAGTATGCCCGCACCATAATCTTAGTTGGGGTGCTAATATATATATATATATTATCCGAGTAGTTTATATATATATATATGAGATTATGGAATTCAAACTACCTACTGTGACTTGATAAGTAGGACATGGTTGTTGACTCAAATAATGAATACTGTTTTGCGAAAGTATAATATGACACTGGGAAACTTTATAAATTAATGAAGTTAAAATGAGAGTTGTGCTACAACTAGAAAGTAACCTTTTTACACGTTGACATTGTTCGGTTTTAAAACTTATGTGTAAGTTAAGATAAATTAAATTATTGGGGAGGTTAGTATGATCTAAATGTTAAGTTAAACCATTTGGGACGGTTAGTACGATAGGCGTGCACACTAGAAGAGAGGTGAGAATTTCTCAAGGGAGTGTCGAACTAATATGTTGTTGCATTGGCCTGTATCAATTTAAATACTTGCTAAACTGATCTTAAATAACACACACTTTCGGGCTCTGACCCGTTTCTTCTCTCCCTCTACCCCTTGTATATATATGTATGTATTTCAGGTGCCCAGCCACAGGGGCGTCTTGCTTAGGATCTTTTGGAAGGAACGCGCTGCAGCTTAGGTGGGAGTTGCAGGTCTTTTGATTAGACGACTTCGTTCATTCAGATCCACTCCTAGCATTTTCATTTAGATGGGCATGTGTAGCCCTTTCCATTATTTCTTTATGTTGGGACATTGTTATTTCAGTTGTTTCCTAGTTCGTTATTATGGGATTTTGTTCAAGATGGATGTATTACTTTATTTTCTCGTATGTTGGCATTCGTTGATGGATGTTTTATATATTGGATTTTTGGTTCCAGTTTAGTGTGGCGTGAATCTTATTCATTGATCTTTGTTAATAAAATAAATAAATATTTTCTTTAAATAAAATTTGGAAGTTTATGTTTAAAATTGGTTTTGACACTTAGCTTAATTATTTAGGGTGTTAAATTGGAAAATTATTTTTATCGACAGTGATGCTGAGAATGAACCAACTGTTCACCTTGATTTAATTTAATAAAGGAGTGATCGCTCGGTATTTAATTAGGTGGGGTGTCACAAAGTATTTCTCTCCTCGTGTACTCTCTTAGTCATTCTCCACCAATGTTCGGCTTCACCTTCTAACTTAAATGTTGCAAATGAAACCCTTTGTTCATCGGTACACTTAAGAACATCGAGCATCTTTTCCATCTGCATCACCCAACTTTCTGCTTTAGTGGGGTTAGGAGTAACTTTAAAAGAAGGCGGGTTCAACTTCGTGAAATGTTCAATGGTACATCTAGTTGGTTTAAGATTCCATGGTGATCCATTATTCACTTGATGCTCCACAATCTTTGCTAAACTCTCAATCGCCTTGTATGCACCTTTTAGTCCTTCCATACTTGAACCACTTGTTCTCGCAGTTGATCTTGGCTTGGTCATTTTCAACAGTCACGTCCAAACATAACACGTATTATACTAACTCAATATTGCAAATTAGAAGAACAACTATATATAAATAATTTTATGTAGACTGTAAGACATATGGAGGCGTATCACATAAGTCGAATATTTAATCTTATATCCTATATATAGAGACTTAAAATCGATAATGTTCAAAACTTATATTCAGTAGTCTACGGGTTCATAACCTATGCTCTGATGACACCTCTGTCACGACCCCATCCCAAAATAGTAGCGGGGAACGAGTGTCTTTACATGCCACCAAGGCAACATATATTCTGACTTAAATTGTTTCCTTAAATAAGTGCAACGAAAATATAATCACATGGTTATGAATCGTAAAATACTGAAAGTAAAAGAATTATGTCATCAGAGCTTTCTAAAAGGAAACTTCATTTATTTTAAAAGTGACGACGAGTTACAACTTAAGATAAAATTGAAAACTTATTACAAGAGAGACAAACATGCTCTAAATGATAAAACAAACATAATGACAAAAGGAGCTCTAAAAGCTGAATCTTCAACATAGTCATTTTTCGTTCCCTCCACGAACCTACTTATTTCCTTAAAAATGGTTATTTATTCAACATCATCTAAAATCCGAGTGAGATTTAATCTCCAGACATTCCAGGGTTTTTCATAAAATTGATACCTATTAAATTTACAACAAAAGGCATATACATATATGGACAGGAATTTGTAGTAAAATATATAAAGTAAATTGACAGTATATATTTTCAGAATAATTAGTTCATAACAGAATAGATAAAACAATTTGAGCAATATGTCAATTATTCAATTTTATTTTGATGTCCATGTACGCTCTATTACCCAGATAAACAGATAGTGTTACCAAATGTTTTCACCCGGCAACAACACAGACAGAAAATCATGATATCTGAAACAACGCCTTATTTAGGGCACACCAACGATAAACCAGCTGGGAAGGTACCCCCCAAATATTTCCACCTGGTAGTCAAGGCCAATATAGTAAGATAGTTTCCATAGGCCGAACCAATAGTTTCAGAATTCAAATCAGATGTATATGTTGAGAGATATACACATGTAACAAACGACAGAATCATCGGTATCAGATGTATTTTGAGGCTAAAATATTTCACAAAATAGATATAGGTTGCATAATATCATATAATCAAAATACACAAGGAATGTCAGAGTACTCACCTAGAATAGAAATCCGAAGTTACAGATACAGAGTCTTGGATCGCTCGTTAATCTTAAGACGAAACTTCATCTTAAACTTCCTCACACTTTCTCTCACTATTTCTTTTTGATATTTGGAATGAATTTCGTGTAAGAACTGATCCTAAGGCTTCTATTTATAGTTTGTCAAAGTTATTTGGGTGATGACACGTGCCCCGATGACTAAGCATTCATTTTGGCGAGTCAGCGTGTCGCATAACAGGGCTATCTCGCAGTCTTAATTCACCAGACCGCGACACGTGTTTTAACTTTTTCTAAATGCATGACATGTGTTTTATCTTTTCGTATAAAGGTGATACGTTTGCGGTGGAGGTGTCAAAACTAAGCACGAGGTGTCAAGTTATTAAGGGTATAAGGGTCAATTTACTCATAAAAGCGTATTTTAGTAATTTTACACCATACATTTTCAATATTTCTTATAGGTCCTTGAAAATATTTTATTTGCAAAATGATCCTTTATATATTTTCATTTTAGTCCCTAAAACTTTCTTTATTTCAAAATCAAGTCCCTAAAGTTTCATAAAATTTCATTTTCTACCCCAAAACTTATCATTTAGCTTAGGATATGCTATAAGACTTTGATTTAATCCATTTTGATGAATAAGGAGGTTATTTAAAAGTGTTTAAGTCGAAAAAACCATCATTCCCTTCAACCAATCAAAATACTACACATCGTGTGGTAATAAGACAAAATATTACTTAAAGGATGGACAATTTGCCCTTATTTCGTAATTTCGGTATAACTTATTGCTCGGACCTCCTTTTAATAGACCGTTTGTTGTGTTACAATCCTAATTCATATATCTACAACTTTTTAGTTTTTACCTCAAGTCAATTTTTATATTATAATGGTCCAAACTATTCTCTAATATGAACATTCCTACCGAAAACTTTAAAATTTTATGTTTGTAACTAATTTGATATTTCATGATTTATGAAGGGAGGATTAGACTAAAATAACAAATTAACATTATTCATATCACATATGAAATAATACAATATTTAAAACTATATATGAACATATAAAAGTGGGGTCATTACAGCTATGTTCCCTTCAATTTTGGACCTCTAAGTTTGTTTTGGGTTGATAAAAGAGAGAAAATGGTGGGGGAGTCTTCGGGGTTGGAGATAGAAATCGGGGGTAGCGGGATTGGGTGGGGGAGGGAAATTGGTCATGTGCGTGACTCTGTGTGTGTGTGTGTGTGTTAGAGAGAAAGGGGAGAGAGAGAGATAGATATATTGGGTGAGAATGTGTAGAGAGAAAAACGGGATGAAATTTTATCGCTTTAGCAGAGCAAAAAGGGACCGAAATGATGATATCTCAATCTTTGATTTCAAAAGTGACGTTATCTTCCCATTGGTCTTTTCGTTAACAAACCTCCAATTATCTTTGATCTCTTTCCCGTAAGTTTGACGTAAAGAGAATGAACATGTGTAAGAAAATATATAGAGAGCGAAAGGAAGAAGGGACGGGGTAGAAGAATCAAAATATAAAGATGTGTGAAGGAAGGGGAAGGATTAGAAACCACATATAAGAATAATTTCATGGGTCTTGAAAGATGACTTTTGGATCATTTATCCTATACACCAGCTGGAGCATTTATCTGCTTCAAAAGCTATAAGGTTAAACATGTGAAAGGTGACTCATATTTTTGGGGTTTAAAATTTAGTTGACACATGAACACCTTAGACAAGAGGGAGTCTTAACTCTCTTGTATAACATTTTATAGTATATAAAGATTTATGATTTCTTGTATTTTTTTAATTTCATGTAAAATTGGATTGGATTAGGTTACTTCTCTATTTAAGTTGTTCCAGCGTAGTGGTTTTTAACAACAATTAGATGGAATTACTTTTGCAAAGTGACTAATGTGGCACACGACACCAACGTCATTATAACATGCTAAAGTTTGTTATTGAAATTAAGCTATTTAGAGCGTTTGATAGAGGCCAAATAATTTGAGGTGTATGTAGTCATGACAGTTGATTTGGATCTTGGGAACAGTCTCGTGAGCTGGATTACAAGGTAGAGCTTCCCAATCCCACTCTTCAATCGCTACTCTTTCTTCTCATACCAAACGAGTACTTCACTTTTTTAATCTCAACATCACCATTTTCCTTTTTTTTAATTTCTTAAGCCTGTACACAAACATGGTATTGGTATTTCACAATAGGATTTTTTGGGTATTTGTTTCTATTATTCAACAAATGAACTAATTCTATTTTTTTTTTATTGTATTCATGAAAATAGTGGAGGTGATGAAGATCGTGAGACTCTTCAATGGCTACTAATCACTCATACTTGTTTCCATTGAGTCTGAGGTATCTAGAATTATCTGTTTATCATTTTTTAAAATTATTATTTTTAAGCATTTAAATGATAAGTGGGATTGATTTGGTGTAATATTTTAATCTTAAGGATATTAAGGTTTATATAGTGTCTGATTTTAGTATTAAAGGTTCTTAATTTGATTTAAATTTTTGAATGTTAACTTGCGACCCATGCACATTTGAATGTCTGATTATTGTTTTATTTTAGTTTTTGTTCAATGCCATTGTTTTTTATAATAGGATTATTGTTACTGTTAATAATTACGTTGTGAAAGGATCAACCAATTGTAATTAAAATTGATAGTTAGTAGCATAATGTGATATTGCTAATGTAGCTTCCATTTTGATGCTCAAAGAGTCTGTTTAAAAAATTATTCTTGGCTTACTGTAAGCACAAGCCACATTAAATGCTTGTTTTTGTTATGGCTATTACAATTGTTGTGGTAGTGTTTATTATAGTTATGATATAATTACCAGTAATTAGCTTGATGATCTTTGATTGTTAGGAAAAAAAATTACAAGGATTGCAATTACATGGAATTATCAACTAATAGAACTAAAGTAGGATTCATGTAGCAGGGCTTGAATTAATATAAGTGATTCATATTTATATTTTCGATCTTCCCTGGTAAGAACATGTTTTCTAGCTAAAATCTTCTTGGTTTATCCTAAGTATTAACTATACATTAAGGTTTAAAGACTCGGACGTTATCAAGTCAACTCAGATTTGTGATTGCAGATAAGGTTTCATGAAGACCAAGAAATATGTGCAATATACTTGGATGCGAGCACAAGAAAGATACTGGTGGAAAATATAGAATGGTAGCTCACTTAAGTCTACTATTTATAAATAACAATTGTACAGAATTATGAATATAATATAATGACAGAATTAAAACAGAATTACATAAATGAAACACTTACTTGAATTTGCAGAAATAATAAAAGAATTAAAGATAAATCTGAGCCCTGTTATGAACAGTTTCCTTAAGACAATTTATTCCCTCCAATGTGCTCCGAGGTTGATGAATATTGTCTCCCAAGATAGAACGGATTTCCCCAATTAATTATGTAGCAAAACAATAATTAATTTCAACGAACTCAAATTCTGTGGCCTTTACTCAACAACACTACAACATATGTTATGCAGGAGAAAGAAATTTCGGAACAGATATGATAGGAATTTTCTAGGACAAAAATGACAGCAATTCTGGAGGAGGGAAAATTTCATTGTTCAAAAACGGAGGGAGGCATCTATATCTATAGCAAAGTAATTGACGGTTGGCACAACTGTCAAAAATAGTTAAACGAATTAACTGTTGACTGTTGGCAATAACTGCCAACAGTTAATTAATTAATTAATTAATTTCGTAATTAATTAATAATTAAAGCCCAGAAAGTTAAATAAATTCGGCCCAAAAATGTAGGAGATTTTTATAAGCCCAAGCCCAAGCCCAAGCCCGAGCCGAGCCGAGCCGAGCCGGTCGGACGGACGGACGCGCGCGCGCGCGCGCGTGTGGACTTTTGACCGAAAGTCAACCCGTGCATAACTTAGGTCATCTCCCCTTCAAAAAGTTGGGATACCCCCAAGGAATCCAAGCCTTAGTCCATACTTGGGGTGTTATTAATTCATCAAAATTCCACTACTCTTCCAATGTGGGACAAGAGTAAAAACGCACCCAATTCCTTAACTTTCATTGCTTTGTGAGTCACTTTGGGGACATGCACTGCTATTAGTAGCATAACCGATATGCACTGCTATTAGTCCGAAATCTCAGATTTACAAACTAGAAATCGATATGCACTGCTATTAGTATCATAATCGATGAATACACAATCCACGGTTTTTGGCCCTATTCTTACCTTTTTAGGTTTAGGAACCATCACTTTGGCTGAGCACCCCCACACTCGTAAATATTTATAGGAAGGTCTTCGACCTTTCCATAATTCATAAGGTGTCTTGTGAGTCTTTTTGTGAGGTACTTTATTGAGAATGTAATTAGCAGAAAGTAAGGCTTCCCCCCATAAATTTTGTGGAGCTCCTGAACTTAATAACATTGAGTTCATCATTTCTTTCAAAGTACGGTTTTTGCGTTCATCAACACCATTCGATTGAGGAGAATAAGGAGCGGTTTTTTGATGAATAATCCCATTTTCAGAACAAAATTCCTCAAATGGATATTCATATTCACCTCCTCTATCACTTCTAATAGCCTTTATCGTTTTGCTTAATTGATTCTCAACTTCATTCTTATATTGTTTAAATGCATTAATAGCCTCATCTTTACTATGTAACAAATATACATAGCAATATTTTGTGCAATCGTCAATAAAAGTAATAAAATACTTTTTCCCACCTCTAGTTTGAACAAATTTTAAATCACAAATATCGGTGTGAATTAAATCTAAAGGTTCAGTTATCCTTTCAATAGAATGGAAAGGTAATTTAGTTAATTTAGATTCCACACAAATTTCACATTTATGATTTTTATCAATATTGAATTTTGGCAAAAATTCCAAGTTAATTAATCTACGCAATGTATCAAAATTAACATGTCCCAATCTAGCATGCCAAATATTAGATGACTCAATCAAGTAAGAAGAACTAGCAACTTCATTCATTGAAACAGATGTTTTAGGGGTTACAGTAAGAACATTCAGTTTAAAGAGCCCCTCATTTAGGCAGCCCTTTCCTACATACATGTCATTTTTAGACAACACAAAGCGATCAGACACAAACACAAGCTTGAAACCATTCTTAGTAAGGAGAGATCCAGAAATCAGATTCTTTCGGATATCAGGCACGTGAAGAACATTGTTGAGAGTAAGTTCCTTTCCAGAAGTCATTTTCAAAGCAATCTTTCCTTGTCCCACCACTTTAGAAGTGGAAGAATTTCCCATAAAAAGGTTGTCCTCATTTTCCAAAGGCTTATAGGTGGAGAACATCCATTTGTTTGCACAAATGTTTCGTGTGGCTCCAGTGTCCACCCACCATTCCTTGGTATTTCCAACCAAGTTACATTCAGAGAAAACGGCAGAAAGATTCATATCCGCCAAATCATTGGTGATATTCTAACCCTCAGTCACATTTGCTTGAGAGTTATTTTTATTTTGCTTCTTAGGCTTACGACACTCACTTGAGCGGTGTCCCGGTTTACCACAATTGTAGCATTTTCCTTTGAACTTTTTCTTGTTATGTTTGGAAGTGCCTTCCCCATCATACTTTCGTTTGTTCTTTTTAGGACCTTCAACGACATGGACCTTTGTTTCCATCGGATTCTTCCCACTTTTCTTTTGAGACTCACGGTTGTCTTCTTCGATTCTTAGCCGGACTACCAACTCCTCCACATTCATCTCCTTACGCTTGTGCTTGAGATAGTTTTTGAACAAAGTCCAAGAAGGTGGCAACTTTTCAACAATTGCAGCAACTTGGAAAGTTTCACTAATTGACATTCCTTCAGCATGAATGTCGTGGAGGATCACTTGGAATTCTTGCACTTGCGAGATCACGAATTTAGAATCGACCATTTTGAAGTGCAGAAAACGCCCAACGATAAATTTCTTCATCCCAGCATCTTCAGTTTTATACTTCTTTTCCAAAGAATTCCATAATTCCTTGGAAGTTTTGATAGTGCAATAGACATGGTACAAAGTCTTGTCCAAGTAGGCCAAAATATAATTTCGGCATAGGTAGTCCGAGTGCTTCCAAGCATCGACAGCAGCAACCTTTTCAGCATCATCTCCCTCTTGAATAGAGGGCCAATCTTCATATACAAACCTGCCCAGTTGGCAGGTAGTGAGATAGAAGTACATTTGTCCTTGCCAACGTTTGAAGTCAGTCCCAATGAACTTTTTCGGTTTCTCCCCGTGTGGCATAGATACGGGTGCAGTCACATTTGTGTTGGTGACAATCAGTTTCGTAGGAGTAGTGTTCGTACTTTGTGATTCCATTTCTGTTACAAAAACAGAATTTTTATCAATGATAAAATTCATATATAATGAATTAATCAAAACAGAATACAAAATTCTGTGCACCAATTTCCTCTGAATATAATTCACAATAAATGAATTCCAAAAGAATTCAAATAATAATTCAGAATTAAAGTATAATATAAACAGAATTCCGTACAAAACAGAATTAAAATTTTAAAATCTGTGTCACACTAATTTTTAGTAATAAAAAGAATTCCGTACAAAACAGAATTATAATTTAAGATTTTTAGATAAACAGATTTTAACAAGAGTACACAAATAAAATTTTATTTTCTAAAACAGAATATAAAAACAGTATAGAAATTAATTTCTATATCAAAACTGTTTTACTAATTTCTACAATAAAGCAGTAAATTAATTCATTTTATTCTGTCAAAACAGATTTATTTTCAACAAATAAATTTATGTAATAAAAAAAAAATTTTGTACACTAAAAACAGTAGAACTTAATAAATTGTCTTAAGATTGTTAAGTCTACTATTTATAAATAACAATTTTACAGAATTATGAATATAATATAATGACAGAATTAAAACAGAATTACATAAATGAAACACTTACTTGAATTTGCAGAAATAATAAAAGAATTAAAGATAAATCCGAGCCATGTTATGAACAGTTTCCTTAAGACAATTTATTCCCTCCAATGTGCTCCGAGGTTGATGAATATTGTCTCCCAAGATAGAACGGATTTCCCCAATTAATTATGTAGCACAACAATAATTAATTTCAACGAACTCAAATTCTGTGGCCTTTACTCAACAACACTACAACATATGTTATGCAGGAGAAAGAAATTTCGGAACAGATATGATAGGAGTTTTCTGGGACAAAAATGACAGCAATTCTGGAGGAGGGAAAATTTCATTGTTCAAAAACGGAGGGAGGCATCTGTATTTATAGCAAAGTAATTGACGGTTGGCACAACTGTCAAAAACAGTTAAACGAATTAACTGTTGACTGTTGGCAATAACTACCAACAGTTAATTAATTAATTTCGTAATTAATTAATAATTAAAGCCCAGAAAGTTAAATAAATTCGGCCAAAAAATGTAGGAGATTTTTACAAGCCCGAGCCCGAGCCGAGCCGAGCCGGCCGGCCGGCCGGCTGGACGGACGCGCGCACGCGCGCGTGTGGACTTTTGATCGAAAGTCAACCCGTGCATAGCTTAGGTCATCTCCCCTTCAAAGAGTTGGGATACCCCCAGGCATCCAAGCCTTAGTCCATACTTGGGGTGTTATTAACTCATCAAAATTCCACTACTCTTCCAATGTGGGACAAGAGTAAAAACACACCCAATTCATTAACTTTCATTGCTTTGTGAGTCACTTTGGGGACATAATTATCATTCATAACTTATTGAAATTGGACATATGAATATACTACGTTAATCTCCTTGCGGAGGTGAACGCGTTCGTATATGGTCCCATAATTCCCGTAGTGTGGGTCCCACCTAAATTTGAGCTCAAAGTTGCTCAAAAATCTGTCCAGAAAAATCTGGACAACTTTATAATATTCATTTAAGTCCAATTTTCCAACAATATTGACCCAATTCTTGATAAGGTGTGAATTATAATATCATTTATTATTCTCTGTTCAATCATTCATCGCTGGTGACTCAGCCTGAGATGAAATTTTATTTTTCTTATCTTTTACTATTTCTATGGATGGGAGAGTGTTGTAATTGTTGCTGGTGCATCTAAATAGATATTGTTCTACTCAATATTGTATTAAGACAATTACTTGGAAAAATATTTCCCTCACGAATTATAACATGAACGTCTTTGATAGAAGTAAAAATATTTTTTATTTAAAAATTTGTGCAAACTCTCATTATTATAATCACTATAATGGTTTGGGTATCTGTATATGTTTGCATTTTTTTTACATTGCACAAATATTACATATGTCGTAATTTCTAGTATTGATTATAGTTCTCCTGATTTTTTTGTCAAGGGTTTCATGTTGCTGATGGATGGGAATCGCATCAATGATCTTTAGAGGATGTACTCTATTTTTTCTAGGGTTAATGCCCTTGAATATTTAAGGCAAGCCGCTCGTACATATTGAAAACTAGGGATGGCATTCTTATGGATGAAGAGAAAGAACAACAATTAGATATTAATATATATTATCAAATTTGATATATATATATATATATATATATATATATATATATATATAGAGAGAGAGAGAGAGAGAGAGAGAGAGAGAGAGAGAGGCTCATGTGCACACTAAGTTTGCATACGTGTTGGTGCACACCAATTTTTTTTAAATATTAAAAAATATTTTTAAGTTGATTTTTATGTGATATTTAAACATTTCAAGGGACCCATATAAAAAAATTAGCTCAAAACAGCCTTTTTGCTATTTTAAAAAATCCGTCAAACGTTCGCAGCTTTTAAAGTGCTTTAAAGTAGCAAACGTTTGACCGATTTTTTAAAATAGCAAAAAATGTATTTTTGACATGAATTTTATATAGGTCCGTTGAAATGTTTAAATATCACAGAAAAAAATCAGCTTAAAAATATATTTTTTGCTATTTTAAAAAAATAATATTCAAACTTAGTGTGCACAGGAGAATGCATCTCTCTCTCTATCTCTCCATATATATATATATATATATATATATATATATATATGGAACAAAAATTAGCTATTAATCTACGAACTCAAAAGTGTTACGAAATCTCTCCACCGAATAGGTTAAAGCTTTGGGTAGTTGGTTAGATCTTTGACGATAAGCTTCACACCAGTAACTCTCACCCTAAAGAAATGGATGTTATGCTCATGGTTAAAATCAAGCCCATAAGATAAATAGGTAATATTCTTTGTGATACTGGGAGTTTTACAATGAAGTGGATGATTATTCTGATCAGGACATAGTGGCATCATTTGAGACCATCATGCCAAATGACTCATTGGTGTACCAATAAGCGATAAAAAAGGAGGCCACCGAAACTGACAATCTCATGTCTAGAACTATGATGTTGTGACACCCTGACTAATTAAATACCGGGTAGCTACTCCTTTATTAAATTAATACAAAATGCCAAGTTGGTTCAGTTCATAGCATCACTGTCGAAAATATTTTAATATTACTAACCACCTAGTATTTAAAACGAAGGTTGTCCATTTTAATTAAAACCGATTAACATGCAATAAATGAATTATGAAAAGTTAACATAACCAACAATATAGTCACAATAGAATAACCATCCATTAATAATGAGTTTGGAGGAAAACTCCTCATAACAAACCGAATTCCGAAATAATTAAATACAAAGTCCGCATCACTAAAATTAATTACAACCCAAAGTCTGAAATAACTGAATAAGTAAAATGTCTCTAAAAGGAATGGGCGACATGCCCAACAAATGATAAAAACTGATAATGGAGTCAAGATCAGAAATGGAGGCGTCTACTGTCAAGGTCCTGTAACTTCCACAGCAGCTACAGCACGTCACCTGAATAGAACTCCTATGCATGGTGTCCTTGTGGCTGGGACCTAAAAAGGTTTTTACAAAAATAGATTTGGAAGCAAACGGGTCAGAGCCCGAATGTGAAAATAATTTTAAAAAAATGCAAGTGTTTAATATCATTAAACAGTGAATATAAAGTGCATGATAGTGTGTGCACTCACATGAGTTCCTCACCTCTCAACTAATTGTGCGCTCCTATCGTACCCGTACCCATTCTAACTCCCTTATCTAACTAGTTTAATGCTAAATCTAACATTCATATATGATATCCAATTAAAATCCCAACATCTTCTATTTAATAGAGTATTGTACCTTATTACACAGTTTTCCCCACTTGAGCCCTACAATTTATAGGAAAACTTACATTCTCACTTTACAAACCGTTGCTATTATATATACTCACAATTATTCATGAAAATTCATTTCAATCAACAGTATATTATTCTCACCATAAATATACAATACTAGCACCCCGAGACTAAGATACGGTGCTCACATACTCTGCTATCAAATCCCGGTACACACTACACCAAATCTACCCATTTGTCAAGGTCATTGACCTTGACAAATCCACCTTGTCAAGGTCAATGACCGTGACATTTCGAGGCGAGATAACTTTTTTTGTCACGGTCGTGTCACGGTCATTGACCTTGACAACCTTGATAAAAAACACGCGTTTTGTGTCACGGTCGTGTCAAGGTCAATGACCGTGACACGTTTGTCACGGTTTATAACCGTGACAAAGCCGTGACCTTTTTTAAAAAAAATTGTCACGGTCATTGACCGTGACAATTCTGGACAGAATTAAAAAAAAAACTGCTGGGGAGTATGGCCACTGCCACTGCCCAGCAGTATATTTGTACCTGTTATAGTAGCGTTGTACCTGTTCCAAACATCATATATCCAACACAAACTAAAGATATAATCCAAATATATTCATGACAGTATAATCCAAATATTCAAAGTAAAAATAATATACATGACGATATAATCCAAATATAATTAAAATGGACAAACTTGAAAATAATGTGACTACATGTCTTGGATAAAACTGAGGAGGTGAGTAGGCCACACGACATACGAATTGATGCACCCACTAATATACGTCGTGCCGCATTGTTCGCGCAACCACAATAGGGAGTTCTCCTTCCCGGGTATGACATGCGTGACGAGCACCCGGGACTCCATCTCTTGAAGCACACGTCCATGGACTATTCCACCCTCAACGATATTCGGGTCCCTCAACCCCCGCCCTATCCGCTGGCCATAAAATACGTCCAATATGAACACGCTCGGCCAACCAATTATCGACAATGGTCTGTTGGAGGGCGTCAAATAGGGAAGTGGATCGTCGAAGTACGAACGTGTCGGTGATGAAGCAGCGAGGTCCACATCCTCGTCATCCTGCACCTCGTCCTCCCGCACCTCCTCCTCCACCGCCTTCTCCTTACCTTTCCCTTTACGGTATCCACCCAACGTACGCTTCATGAATGCGTACATATCTTGGACCGTCGCCTCCAAACGGGACAGCTTCGCGTCGTGTGAATCCACCGTTCGAGCCAAGCCGGTGTCGCTCGTCTCCAATCCGATGATCCTAGATTTGGCCACCCGCGAGATCACTCCCCTTGTCCTCCCCTTGCGATCAGAGCCAAGCACTTGGCTGAGTGCGTCTGTGGACAAAGATGCCTTGTCGGCATTAGACTGCGACTCATGCACTTTCTTAAGCTTTGCCTGAAACGACAAAAAGCACATGATTAGTAAAATAAGTAAACTAAAAAATGATAACGTAATTAATAATAATTAAACTGTCGGATTACTTACAATCGTGGCCGCGACGCTCGGGGACACCTCCTTGTCCTTCCCCTTCTTCGTCCGAAGAGCCACATATGTATCGAGCCTATGTGGCTTACCCCCTGGCCCACTCCCTACCCCCTGAAATAAAATAAAGTAAAGTAAAATTAGTATCGTCCCCGCAAAGTAAAATAATATCCAATAATATATTTATGTAGTTATAGATAAATTAAATCTTCCCTGCATCCTATGCTCCACCTCAGCGTAAGAGGTCCGGCCGGAGTAGTGCACGTCCGTCTTTTTAGCCCGATTTTTCCTCCCCGATTGGCGAGATGCCAATTGTCGATCCTCGATCTCATTGTCAATGAACTTTTGCCATTGTGCCAATGAGATCGGCTCCTTGGGCGGGACGGATCCGCGCCTTTGTAAAATGGACTCTCGTGTTTTTCCAAAGTATCGTGTCCGCATATTTTTCTTCCACGTCTTGTGTTGCTCCCTCAACTGCTCCAAGACGGAATCACGTAGCTTTGGATCCAAGTTGAATTGTTCCTGTCCAACAAATACAATGTTAGTTGCGAATAAATATAAATATAAATACAAATATGAATTGAAATATTCATATAAATATTACCTGTAGTGCCGCCCAAACAGCTAACTTGAGCTCATACGGCACCTCCTTCCAACTCATAAACCCCGGGCCGATGACCGTCTTTAGCATCTCGAGGGATCTCGCTAAAAGCTCTGACTTGTTTTCGACGGTAATTCCAAATTTTCCATATTTGGGGAGCCTAGGGGCGGAGGAGCTCTCGTCGCCCCCGCTACCACCGAACCCAAACGACATCATCATAAACAACATCATCATCTTCGCCCTAACATCTGAAGGAGACATTTTTGCTGTAAAAAAAATGTTATTAGTACAGATAAAAAAAAATGTTAATAGTACACATTTCGTTTTACCTAATTGAATTAATTGAATTAATAGTACAGATAAAAAAATGTTCCGTCTATATTATAACGTATGTGTAAGTTCCGTCTATAAATATTTCATTCAAAAATGTTCCGTCTAAATTATGTTTAAATGAAAATATCAATTATTATCCAATATTTTTAAATGAAATATTTATTTTGAATGAAAATATCAATTATTATCCAATTATTATCCAACTATTATCAATTATTTATTTTGAATGTAAATAATATTCAAAACCCCACCCACCCCTACCCCCACCCCCTCCCGATGTGGGAGTCATGTTTGGGATCTTGTTTAAATTATATGTAAGATTTAATTAAGTTTAGGTCTAATTTATCTTATTATGGTTATGATAATAGTTAACTCATAGTTCATCTGTCTTGTTTACAGTCACTTTATAATCAACAAGTTCTTTCTCATCTCAAATTCGAAGATACTAAAGCCAGTACTGCTGAGCATCTTTCAAGGTATGTATTCTTTGTTTCAAAATCATATGATGTTAGTCATAAAATACTAAGAACTGAAGGCTTTTTTGTGATCAAGAATTTGTTGTATTTACAACAACAATGTTGGTAGATTTTTTTATGAATTTAAAATGAACTATCAAATGCAATTATTTTTAAATAGGGTGCTTTTGTGTTTGTGAAATGATTTTTTTTTATAACATCAAATACAATACGAAAACATAGGGTCCTACCTAATGTTACCTGAAACGTGGATCATTTTTTATAATATTCTTCTAATAAATATCTTCTAATATTCTCAAGATATGAGAGTTTTTTTATTCATTTTTTATATTTCCTATATGAGAATTATGTATATAAACACTTTTAATAAGTATATCCTACCCTTTTAGGATTTTCTCTTAAAACCTCCTTATTAGTTTATTCTTAGATTTTAGCATATTATAAATTCACTATAATTTATCTTTTTCCTCTTAAAAAAGCAAATTTTCATGTGTTGGAACGGAAGTGTACCATGTTTTGGAACGCGGGAATCAATACGTAAATTGCTAGGGTGTTGGCATTCCCTAACCAATATGTGAGTATCTTATCTATTAAATTGAGCCCTAATTTTTAATTATCATTATAACTATTATATTCAAAATGGAATTGAGCCAACGATGAGTTTATGGGTTATTCAAAATGTATTTTTAATAAGTATAACTATTATATTCAAAATTATAGTTACCCACACCCACCCCACCCCACCCCCTGCCCCCCTCCACCACCCCCTCCCCCCCTCCACCACCCCCTCCACCACTACACACCACACACACACACACACACACACACACACCACACCCCCTGCCCCCCTCCACCACCCCCTCCCCCCTCCACCACCACACACACACACCACACCCCCTGCCCCCCTCCACCACCCCCTCCCCCCCTCCACCACCACACACACACACCACCCCACCCCCTGTCGCCCTCCACCACCCCCTCCCCCCCTCCACCACCACCACACACACACACACCCCACCCCACCCCACCCCCTGCCCCCCTCCACCACCCCCTGCCCAACCCCGCCCCACCCCCTACCCCCACCCTGCCCCACCCCCCACACACGCACACACATACACACATATATATATACACATACACACATAAATATACACACAAATATATATATAAATGGAAGAGAGAGAGAGAGAGAGAGAGAGAGAGAGAGAGAGAGAGAGAGAGAGAGAAAATGGACCTGAAAGTATATATATATATATATATATATATATATAGAGAGAGAGAGAGAGAGAGAGAGAGAGAGAGAGAGAGAGATGGAGGGAACGGCGCGAGAGGGAAAAAAGAAGAGGGATAGGGATTTTGCTGGGAACATTGTCACGGTCGTGTCAAGGTCTTTGACCATGACAATAATTGTCACGGTCATTGACCGTGACAAGTAAATTTGTCACGGACCTGCCACGGTCAATGACCGTGACAATTATTTGTCACGGTCAATGACCTTGATAAGGCTGGCCGGCTGAAAGGTGACAATTTGCCCATTTTGGTGTAGTGACATCACGTACATGAGGACCACGTATTCCGAATCTCTCAGGAAACGTTTCATTAACAACAATCAGAAATAGTGGAGGCGAACATAGTTCACATCACATGAGTCACGCACATACCTACGCTCCCATGATCATCAGACTTATTAACTTCTCAATAAGCCCTTCTCTGACCTATGTCCTCGAGGTACCAATCTAAATCCCCCCCGTAGGCACACAAAGATTAGATGGTCCTAAATGAACGCCAACCTCCCATGATAGCAAGTACGATAGGTATGTCATACACATATAACTACATAAACTAAGCATTCTCACGTCTTAGATATTAAAATTTTTTGTTAGTGGTATACTTCTCGTTCTTATACCAACACTTATTGTTATACAAATCACAAGTCCCCGGTTTATATGTATTTAAGTTATCAATTATTATCACTTCGTGATTAGTTACTCGCTTCCCAATCCACAAATGTCATCCGGTTCAAGACACTATTCTAAGTTTTACTCCTCAATGTATCCCAATCTCCCAACTATACCCACTAGTTAATAAGGGAAGGTTATCTCATCATTTAAATAAGTCTACGGGATACTAGAAATCAATTCAGGCCAAAATGGCCATTCTGTCAACTCGTTAGAAGTATCGTTCGAACGAGGTCGTTCGAATGAAGGGCTTCGAACGAAATACCAACTCGTTAGAAGTCATATTGTCATCTCGTTAAAAGTTCGTTCGAACGAGGTCGTTCGAACGAGGTCGTTCAAACGACTTGGGCAGGTCTTCAAACGAGATGGCGGTTTCAGCCCAGAAAATCCCAATTTCGTTTTTCTCAATTCTTCTCTCCTCTAAATCCACCCTAAGACCATCCAAGTTGTGTTTTAACGTATATAAACCATTTATAATCACCCTAGGTCATTCCTTAACACATTTAAGGGGTCAAATCTTACAAATTATCATGGAATTACTATGAATCTTCAAATATATCTCCAAACCCTATGAACATGAACTCCTAATTTTCTTATGTCTAATTATTCATCATAAATCCGTTTTTAAATCATCATATGTAACTATTCAAGTATTAAATCAGTCCATTATCATACTACATGAAAATCCTAACCCAAATTCAAAGTTCCTCCAACAAATTTCATGGGTTTTCTTCAAAAAGTTCAATATGAGATAATTTCCTACACTAAGCATGGAAGACATATTCAATGCATTAAGGATACTAAATCACTTGCCTTAGGTTGTTCTTCAGAATTTGATGTTGAAGGTTGATCTCTCCCCTTTCTCTACAGATTTTCTCCCAAGGTTGAAGATGGTGGTTATGGGTTTTCTCTTGGGAACCTCTTCCAACTCTTCCTATAACTCCCGTAGCCCTCTAACTTGTCAAATGCTGGTAATAGGGTTAGTGGGTTACTAATAATGTATAATTAACTCTTAAAATTCGTAGGCTTTAATTCCCAAAATTTCAAAATTACCAAAAATACCCTTTTAAGTTGCCGGTATGGCCCAAAAATACCCCGGGACCCAAACTAAACCCCCGGCTAGTGTTTTCTGACTATTTTGACTCTTCCGGACTCGTTAGTGCACTCAAAATGACCATTAGGTTAATAAAAATAAAATTCACTTTTTAATTCAAAAAATTTCATTTCTGACACGACTGACACGCGCGTCCCAACTAAATTTCCCAAATTGTCGTATTTCAGTCTTGCGACAATTTTAATATTTTTAATATTCATATATTGCCATATATACACAACATAATCAAATACCAACTCACATCTCGTTAGTATTTATATCCGGATTAATTCTCAATTAATTCACATTTAATTTAATTAATCCCTTTAATAAATATCAATAAAAATACGGGGTATTACAGATGTATGCGAAGGTGGAAGACCTAATGAGGATAATTGATTAAGGTGGTAGTCATGAAAAAGCCAATGGCAACCAAATGAAGGGAACCAAGTTAAAAATTGTGTATAGAAGAAATGATGTTCATAGGAATGAAGATAAAGAAATCTAGTTAATGCATACTAAGGGATCACACCATATTCATAGAGATGAGCTACAAGATAAAATATAGACAATAATCTAAATTTGGGATCGAGACGGACAATGATCCAACATACAGTAACTCGGTGTTGAGGTGCTCCTATCACAAATAATATGGCCATAAAACACATAAATGTAAGGGTTTAATATACCATTTGGAGGAGATGGTGCAGGCAAAGTACCTAGGTAAATATATTAAGAGAAATTTTAACAATGAAATTTTCTCCACTGAATAAAGGACAAATAACATCGTGGATGACATAGAGGAGGGTAATATGTTCATCATCACTCAAGGATCCTCTAGCCCTAACCATATTAAGATGAATACACTATGAATGGATATAAAGAAGGTAAATGTTGTGCTGGAATATTTCATAATAAACCTTTGTAATCCCATGATAAAGAAATGCCATAAGTTGTTATTCCATATATATTATCAATTTTTTTTCCATATAAAATTGGTCAAGACAATATCGTAGATGAAGAGAAGGAACAATAATTAGCTATTAATTTATATTATATAAGCTTTGGAGATTTATTGAGATTCTAGTGTTGATTTCTATTTTCTTAATTTAATAACATATATTATCCGTCGTGGGAACAAGGTTATGATAACACATGACCACATGTTTAGCACAAGCCCAAGAGCTTCTTGCACATCATGTTAATTAAGAATCCATGTCACAAAGGAGTCCTAAATATCTATCCCCTTGAATGGCCTAAAATGATAAGAGATAGGTTCAAGTTTCTAGTAATATCTATTAACAGAGCTTAGGACTCTCCTAAGCTCTACTATAAATGTAAGCATGCTCCTTTTCAAATGGGACACATGTATTACAACGTCGACCAGTACTATAATATTGCTGACATGTTCCCTAAGTTAATAAAATAGCAAACCCCAAACACCATGGATGTAGGCACATTGCTGAGCCATGTATATTCTTGTGTTTTGCGATTTTGATCCTCACCCTCGAGTAATTTTCTTTATTTAGCTTGTGCATTGAATACAACAATGTAGGAAATTATCACCTACAATTGGCTCCGTTTGCGGGAATCGATCTGAGTTCTTTGCCACTAGCTAAATTTTTGGGATGTCTCACTCACCCAACCCTAATCATATGAATATGAATGACTAGGAGGTTCATTAATATCATAGCCAAGAAGAACCTAAGGATTATCACCATAAAGATTACTATAACCAGGAGGTTCGTCGCTACCCCTCCCTCTAAGAGGGTTAGATATGAGATTCAGGAGTATTACCAATCCTCAGATGCTCATTGTAGAGTAGGGTTTAATGAATTAACCACCAACACTTTAATAAATTGACCCTGCAGATTTGATCAAATATTGATTTATGATTTATCGAGTTTTATTACAATTCGGACCCTACACGGGCTGATATATTATTACGCGTAATTTAATATATTGGTTATACTCCGCGTTTAATATAATACACTAGACAATACTCTAATAATGATTTAATTAATTATTTTATATGTCACCACATATATTGTGACAAGTGGCGCCATATATATCAGACACTTGGTTCCATAGAGAACATAACATGTGTCAAGTCCACTTGAGGCACTTTTGCTATAAAAGGAGTGTTCCCCCCTCATTTGATGGATAGTGGTCTTGGGGGAAAAGTAATGAGAGTAAATATAACTCTTCTCCACCACGCACCTCTTGAGCTCCATCACGGGTTCGATAGTGGTGAGCGGATTTTCATAGTTTCATTACGGTATATGGACTTTGAGAGGCGGTAGATTTGGCACCCCCTATGCACCAAAACAACCAAAATTGGGCATTTGAGAGACAACTCGCCGAATTTGGCAACCCCCATGCACCAAAACCGAGCTCTCTCTAGTGTATCGTACGGACCCATGAACTACACAGACTTTGATTCCGTAAAGACGAATACGTAGGCGCAACCACGTTACTCAAGTCTAAAACACGCTCAACGCGATGCATCCTCAAATCTGCACTCACATCTTACATTTGGCAACTCCGCTGGGGAGGTATTCATAATTTCGGTTGCGTAACGTCTCGTGCACACACATGAAGAACTCAATGGTGGTCGAATACTTTTCTTCCACAAAGATAAGTACTATTACTTTTATTCTATCGTTTGATTTGTTGAGATATCCCATATATCTTTTTTATGATGAATATCATAAATCATATTTGTTAAAAGACACATAAAATCTCTTAACATTTATCTTCAACAAGAATATTTGAAATATTCAGATGAATAAAACATACAAGTGATGATGCTGCTGATTTTTTTTATTATTGTTGACTTTCAGCATTGGTTTGGCTCAAAGTTTTATTAGCCATAATTTTGGCCACATAAATAAAGATATTGTTTGTTTGTGTAGTCCACAAATAAAATTTGGGCAGATTTTAATAGTGTGCATGTGTCATTTATATTAACTTGACTACGCTTTATCATAGCCGAAAGTAAAAGATATCTGATGCAAAAAGTGATTTTAACACGCACAATATTCTGCCAGCTACATGCTTTTACATCTGTATGAATGTACTGAATAATAGTTTAAAATAGATGAGAAATCTTAGAGAAAAGTTATATGTACCCTTAAAGTGTACCCTTACACATACTCTGTGCATTAAATCATTATACCTTATTATTTTGGATCCCGTCAAAGCATTAAGTACAATATATTATTGCTTTATAAATTTTATTTTATTATAAGAGTACAAAAATGAGATACACTTTGAGGATCCATGTAGTAGAGTTAGAAAATCTTATTAAAGATTTCATTCTACATATGCTTGTACCAGTTAACCAGTCAAATCGGTCAACATTATTGAGCACATCACAAATCCGGTTGAAAACACTGTCCCAATCTCCGGTGAAAAATCGGCGAAAAATTCGTCCCTTATTATCATCTTGTCCGGCGTCGTTACATCGGGTCCATCCACACATATATTATGAATCCAAGTGTTGATACAAAAAAAAACAAGTCTCAGATGAGCCACAAAGACATATTTGCGAAAATAGATACAACATCTATACAGAAAAATGATTTCTCTACAGAAGACGTTACATACATGCTACCCTGATGCGAACGTTAGTTTTCACAACTATCACCGTTATATAAATATTTTATTGTCGAGGAAATGCGATGCCTTGTGGCAAAATCAGTCGAGGTACCTCCTCGGACAAACCAAGAATATAACTAACCCAACATCACCATTAGGGTTGTGTTTCGGCCGGATCGGATCGGAAAATGACCTTTCGGAAAAAATTCCAATTTTTTCGGAAATAAAATATTTGTTCCAATTTCCTATCCAATTTTTTCGGAAAATCAAAAAAGTTTCCGAATTCGGAAATATCGAAAAATCGGAAAAAAATCGGAAAAATTCGGAAATTAGAAATATGGTATTTTTTTCTGTTCTGCCGCATGAAGACAGTATGAGAAATTAGAAATTAGTTTTTTTCTGTTCAGCCGCAGCCATCAATATAACAAACCGATGTAAACAAATTTGTAAACCTATAAACCGATCAATATAACAAACCTATTAAACCTATAAATCGATCCTAAAAAGATGTAAACAGGTGTAAACCGATCTTATAAACAGAAGTAAACAAGATGTAAACAGAGCCTATAAACCGATGTAAACAGATATGTAAATAAGTAGAAATAAAAAAAATAAACAGATAAAAATAAACTAGAAAAGGCTTACCTATGTTCGAGACTATAAAAGTCGGACGATGTAAACAAATATGCGCCGCCGAAAGTAGAAGAAAGGGGTTGGACGACCGTATAGAGATTGGGTCGAGAGAGAGAGGTGAGAGATATGCACCGCCGAGGAGAAAGGGGCGAGACGAGAGAGAGAGAGAAAGATGTGAGAGATATTTTAATAAGAATATCATACAACCCTAGTTGCTCTCTACTAACATCATATATAAATATATGGGGTAAGGTAAAAAATAAAGGAAATCTAAATTGTACACATTCTTATTACATAAGGATATAACTTATAAGGTAAAAAAATATATATAGAAAATATTCGGAAAAAATATTCGAAATATTAATCGGAAGATATATTCGGAATATTAATCGGAAAAAAGATTCGGAAATTATATCGGAAAAATCGGAAAATCGGAATTTAAAACATAGTTCCAATTTCCTATCCAATTTAATTCGGAAAAATCGGAAATCGGAAAATCGGAAATCGGAAACCTTATATATGTTCCAAAATCGGAAAATATCGGATCGGACATCGGAAAAATCGGAATGTTCGGAAAAAAAACACAGCCCTAATCACCATGCATACTCTGACCGAAGCTTTTCTGAACAAGCATCTCAAAACTACTAGTGGATCCGGTTAAAAATTCGAACTAGTTCAAAAATCCCTTCAAACATAATCCAAACAAACATCTCCTAACAACTACCTCCGAGGATTCGTAATTCGAGGAGGCTCGACTCCGAGCCATCTGACCTCCGATCTTCGAACATCTATCCCGATTTAAACTCCGGAAAAGTATCTTCTAAAACCTATCGGAACAGAAATTTATGAACAAATCCGAACCTCCTCGACCACCGATCTCCGAACAACTATACCCAAGGAGCTTTTACCTTCTTAAGTAGCTTAGAGGGACTTCGGTCGCAGACCCAACTCCCATTCAATAGGGTATTAGATCTTACACTGATTCACAAGGAGGGGTTTTATGTTGGTTTAGCTCTCATGTAATAAGAATGAGCTACCTTATTTACGTATTATTTAGTATCACGATTAAACAAATGTTTATTCATACCATGATTTTATTAATGTCTTACGGAAAGCAGGTAAACATATACGGATATGAAATAGATTTATGGAAAAAGCCATATTGCACGAATATTTTATGTTATCCGAGGGATCATTTAAAAATTTAGTACAAGCATGGACTAGATCAATGTTTCCAAAATAAATATTTTTTGGACAATCATGTGAAAAATGACATCCTTTGAATAATCATATCAAAATGATATATTTTAGAATGACCTTGGAAAATAATATTTTTGCTGAAAAAATTAGCATTTTCTCAAGTCATGGTGCCTCAAGCAAGTGCCTTGAGCAACCTCGTTCTAGTGCCTTGAGTTTGCCTCGTCCTAGTGCGTCGAGCAACCTCATCCTAGTGCTTCGATCAGACTCGTCCTAGTGCCTCGAGATTGCCTCGTCTTAATGACCCAAGCAGTCTCGTCCTAGTGCCTCGAGAAGCCTCCTCCTGGTCCCTCGAGTGACCTTATCATAAATAAAAATATTTTTCGAAACTCAGCAATTTTCTCAAGTCATGGTACCTCGAGCGGCCTCATCCATGGTACCTCGAGAAGCTACCCCGTCCTAGTGCCTCGAGCAACCTCTTCCTAGCGTCTCGAGGAGCCTCATCTTAGTGAATCGAACAACCTCATCCTAGTGCCTCAAGCAACCTCATCTTAGCGACTCTAGTAGCCTCATCCTAGTGACTCGAGTATCCTCATCCTAGTGCCTCGAACAGCCTCGTCCTAGTGACTTGAGCAGCCTCGCCCTAGTAGCTCGAGATTCCTCATTCATTGTTGTCATTCACGATTGCTCTGAGCAACCTCCTCTAAGGTCGCTCGTAGCAATCTTCCGCGACACCTCATATTTAATTTATGCTAAACTATGATTTATTCACATTGTCATGTTAGTTACACGAAAAGTCAAGTATGATATTTATTATTCATCTCAAGGTAACTCAACATGCTTAACTGAATTATTATGCATATGATTTAAATGGATTCCAAAACTTCTGAGTTTTCTCATCTTTGATAAAATAGTGGGGGAATGATATAGATAGATCACCACATGATATATTTGCACTCTACCATTTTACACAAATATGAACCGTATATTGTGTCATATCAAACTCGCATCATGAAATTACACAAAATAATATGTTTACGATTACTCAAAGCATGATTCCGAGTTTATTTTATTCTATTTGACATAAAATAAAATAAAGGGGGAAATTTATACCCCATGTGATTATATATGGGATCATAATATGCCTCATAAGTTACTAATGATCTTTGTGCCAGAATCTGAGATGATATCTTATCCTTAGAGATATTGAACGCACATGATCAAATCGAGATTGACTAATTACATCAGGTCTTACCTATGTCAAAAACAAACACTTAAGAGATTTTATTTTACTTAGGGTAAACACCCGTGAAATGTATTTAAATTATTTCAACTCTTGGATGGTGTTGTAACTAGTAGCTATATTTTTCTTTACTTTACTTTATCTTGAGATAAAAGATAAAGCAATGTAAATAGGGGGGGAAGTATTGTATCGAGTACCACTTGTAGTTACACATGAACATAGGTGACAAGAATGCTCGGATTCGGTCTTAGAATGACAATCAATGAGGAAGCATTCCCAAGAGAAATATCAGAGTTATTCATCATAGCCACCGGATGGCTCACATATAGCACCGATTATATGACATTATTTCTAGCATAGCGACAGGGGGCAAGAAAAATTGCTCATAAAACCAGGAGCATGGATACAGATTTTTCATACAAACCTTACCAGTTTCGAGGTAAGTCGCTCACAAAGGTGCATTATAGTTCACACAAACCTTACGAGTTTCGAGGTAAGTCTCCCACAGAGGTGCATTATAGTTCGCACCAATCTTACTAGTTTCGAGGTAATAAGCCACCCAAAGAGTTGCGTTATAGTTTTCACAAACCCTACCAGTTTCGAGATAAGTCGCCCATAGAGGTGCATTATAGTTCACATAAACCTTACCAGTTTCGAGGTAAGTCGCCAATAAAGGTGCATTATAGTTTTCACAAACCTTACCAATTTCGAGGTAAGTCGTCCACAGAAGTGCATTATAGTTTTCACAAACCTTACCAATTTCGAGGTAAGTCGCCCATAGAGGTGCATTATAGTTCACACAAACCTTACAAGTTTTGAGGTAAGTCGCCCACAAAGGTGTATTATAGTTTTCACAAACCTTACCAGTCTCGAGGTAAGTCGCCCATAATGGTGCATTATAGTTTTCACAAACCTTACCAGTTTCGAGGTAAATCGCCCACATATGTGAATTATAGTACTCACAAACCTTTCTATTATTGCGGTAAGTCGCCCACAGAGGTGCATTATAGTTCTCATAAAGACCAATATGACTTGGCCCGCCTAACCCTCGGTTATGGGAGATTTTAAGACCAATAAGACTTAGCCCGTCCGTCCCTCGGTTATGGGAGATTTTAAGACCAATTCGACTTGGCTCGCCTGACCCTCGGTTATGGGAGATTTTAAGACCAATATGAATTGTCCCACCTGCCCATCGATTATGGGAGCTTTTAAGACCAATATGACTTAGCCCGCCTGACCCTCGATTATGGGAGATTTTAAGACCAATATGACTTGGCCCGCCTGACCCTCAGATTTGGGAGATTTAAATTCCAATATGACTTGGCCCGCCTCCACCCTCGTTTATGGGAGATTTAAATTCAAATATGACTTGGTCCACCTCCACCCTCGATTATGGGAGATTTAAAGTCCAATATAATTTGGCGCGCCTGACCCTTGCTCATGGAAGATTCAAAGTCCTATATTACTAGGCACCAAAGTCCTATACTACTAGTCATGCATGACCCTTTTACGGGAGACTAAAGTCCTATATTACTAGGCATGCTTAAAGTCCTAAAAGTACCTTTATGGTTGCTCGACTAAATAAAAGTCGGGCACACTTACAAAATATGTTGGTTTAAAAAATAGAGAATTAAGGTAAAGGTCATGTTCCTTCCTATATTTGGATTTTTAGGACAATGATTTTCAAGTTTATAAATCTAGTTCTTGTGGTACAATAGCATTTATAAATCTAGTCCCTGTGGTACAATACCTTTATTTTTTTGGTCCGCGCCAGCGACGCTATTTTTCACCATTTTAGTGGTATTTTTAGTACAGGGACTAAATTTATAAAATTATACGGAGTGTCCTATTTTTATACACTTTGAGCACTATGAGGACCTTTTCCTAAAACCCCCTTTAAAAAATCCTAATTCACTCGAAGCACTAATGGTTGCTCGAACGAATACTCTCGGTAGGTTTTGATCTTATGATTGCAAAAGATCCACTATACTAAGATAACCACCAATTAGTTGCTCGAGCCAGTACATCTAGCAAGTTTCTTGTTCAAAATGTTTGAAACCAGAATAAAATTGTGGAGACATACTCATTCGAGAGGAAAGGGGGCAACCCCCAAAATATTCCTCCAAAATGAAAAGCAGAGACAACAAATATAGCCCTGAAAACTACTTACATATGATATGCGCATAATCACACATGATAAACAGAACGAACATGTTTATGTGATGATTTTTTAGTCAAAACAGGCTAAACGATTTTATTTCGTACACATAGTTGATATGTATCAGCCGAAGTATCAACACACCAACTATGTCTACGAGGGGGAAAATTTAGAGAGGGATTAAATGAATTAACCACCAACACTCTAATAAATTAACCCCGCATATTTGATCAAATATTTATTTATGATTTATAGAGTTTTACTACAATCCGTACCCTACACGGGCTAAGATATTGTTATGCGCAATTTAATATATTGTGTATACTCCGTGTTCGATGAAATACACTAGACAATAGTCTAGTAATGATTTAATTAATTATTTGATATGCCACCACATATATTGTAGCAAGTGGCACCATAAATATCAGACACTTGGTTCCAAAGAGAACATGACATGTGTCAAGCCCACTTGAGTCACTTTCGCTATAAAAGGAGGGTTCCCCCCTTATTTGATGGATGATGGTCTTAGGGGAAAAGGAAGGAGAGGAAATATAACTCTTTTCCTCCACGCACCTCTTGAGCTCCGTCATGAGTTCGATAGTGACTAGAGAATTCTCATAGTTTCATTACAGTATATGGGCATTTGAGAGGCAGTTAGACGGATTTGATAACCCCACGCACCAAAACTACCAAAACTGGGCATTTGAGAGGCGGCTCGCCGGATTTGGTACCCCACACACACCAAAACCACCAAAAACCAAGTTCTCTCTGGCGTATCGTACAGACCCACGAACTACACGGACTTTGATTTCATAAAAATGTATACTTAGGCACAACCACGTTGCACAAGTCTAAAACACGCTCGACGCGGTGCCTTCTCAAATCTGCACTCACATATTACACTCCTAACCTTCCTTAAGAGGATAGAATTATGAATAGTGATGGGCTAAAGTGATCCAACCAGATCTCAACAATCATTGACGACTATGATAAATGACTCCGGGATAAAAGGGCTACTAACAGGCTCTAACAGGAGCAAAATACTACACTCCAGTGATGCCTAAGAAGCTGGAGAAGGAATCCCACAAATTGAAGTGCAAGCATGGCTGCCACTTAAGAACTCCTTGCCCTTAAGCGAGCTGAGTTCATAATTAAGGAAGGAATAGCCAGCGACTAGAGGAATATTCACCTCACCAAAGGTTCGCCAAATGGAGACTATGCTCCAATGATCGACGAGGAGACAAAGATCTCCCTAACGTTATCAGAATGAAGGTATATAGACATCCAACCCATAAAGGGGATAGTAATACCCAGGAGATCGCCAGAAGAGAACTCGTCTTTTAGGTGAAGTCACCTTTTAACCAATCTATATAAGAGTTTGAGCCTCCTAAGAAGTTTTCTCCCGCAAGATTCAGGATCTATGATAGGAAGACTAATCTGACAAATAATATCAACCTAAATCGCCAAGCGATGATGCTGTGGAACAGTAATGAAAGATTAATGTACCAAATATTCTCCTCTAGTCTTGGAGACACTGCCCATAAATCATTTAAAAAATTATCACATTGATCGATAACCTCCTTTAAGCAACTGGATGAATCCTTCACATCTAGATTCATTACTAGAAGCATGCATCCTACGTGGATGGACTCACTTTTGATGATGAAGAAAAATCCCTAAGAAACACTTTACGAGTATGCCAGTATTGGGAGATGTACATTGAGGTGGAGCACTACACTAAGAAAGTCGTGGTGGCATCCTTAAAAATTGGTCTATCAAGCGATTTCATGCTTTACCAACCCCTCACCAAATGGGAGGCTATCATGATCGAAGACCTCACGGATATGATTGAAAAATATGCCAAGTTCGAAGACATGATGACCAGGGTTGTGTAGGATGAAGAGCGACAAAAGCAGTCTAATAATATGGATAAGGAGGAGGCGAACAAAAAAGTAGGAATGTGTGACACCCCGCCTAATTAAACATCGGGTGATCAGGCCTTCATTAAATTAAAACAGGTTTCTCAAATGGTTCGTTCTTAGCATCACTGTCGAAAACTTTTTAATTACTAATCCCCTAAGTAAAATTAGACCAGTGCTAAATTTTATCTTTCTTAAAACAGATAAATCAACCATGCGGAATAAAGTACAAATAATCATGTACCATATTTCAAACAACAAAGTAAAAGTACAACAGAACTAAAGTATTACCGAATAAAACATCGGCTAAAAAAATCCCAAAAAACAATAGAGTAACCACTAGTCTGGATCTAAAATCTGAGACTAATACCGGACAACAAGTCCATACATAGAAGAGTGTGAGATCCTGTACTAGATCTGAATGAGAGATATCGCCTAGTCAAAATCCTGTAAGCATCCACCGTGCTACAGCTCCGAGTCTCTGGAATGGAATCATCATACATGGCATCCCTGTGGCTGGACACCTAAAAGGTTTTGAAAATATTTTATAGCAAGAGTTAGTACTCAAAACATTTTGAAAATATTTAGCAAGCGTTTATCACAATATAAAATGCGGTTATTGATTACACATGTTAGGTTCTCGTACACTCTCTTGAGTTAACTCACCCCTCATCTTTCGTGCACACCTAACGTTCTACACTTAGTTTATCTAGCCATACTTCCCAAGCTAACTAAAACTAAAGTAGTCAACTGAACTTATCTATACCCAAGTTCCAGTACCGCCCATACAGTACAACCTTTTCACTAACATCTCGCGTATGTTAATTAATTCTCAAGTAACATTTCATCTATGTTATTTTTTCAAGACTTCCCATTTAGTTTTACGACTAAAATTACTACAATTCTCACAATTGTTAACTTTCCCACTTATGTAATTAAGTTTCGCTACTTGAATTACTAAATAGATTTTCTCTATCTAAAGGTTCATTTCGTAATTAAGCTTCACTACTTAACTTACAAATTCAGTATGTATCTTCAAATACATCAAATATATCAATCTACTAATACACGGAAGTAGAATATCATCCAGTATATATATTTCACACACAATATATACTAAATATCAGTCATTTCTATTTTGTCCTTTTTATACACGTAAAGGACTCTTGGTTCGGAATGATTCATCGACCCCAAGTGAGAGTTGGTTCGGAATTTTCCATCGACCCCAACTATTTTAAAAATATATATATATACACATATTCTGGTTCGAGACTCTCTCATCGCGACACCAGTTCAAAGTTTGGTTCGGTATTTCTCATCGACCCCAAACATATAATAACTTTATGTTAGTTCGGAATGTCTCATCGACCCTAACATAATTAATTTAGGTATAATCTCTCTACCTAAAAGATCACATAATTCAGTAGGTACACGCCCGACCTATTAATCATATACGTACGTAATATTTTAATCTCATATATTTACCGTACAATATTCGCTTTACGATTTATCTCATTAATCGTATTTATTTGGGTATACACACAACTCTAAGGGTCCTAGTTACCCCTTACATATAATTTCAGTAGTTATTGCTTACCCTACTGGTCTATTACTTAAATTGAATTTACTTCGCCCCGTAACTCAATTTCCGAAGTCCCCGATACTCTACTAAATCGAATTATTCTCCTCGGTCATTAATCCAAGCCCTACACCCAATGGCCTTATTGGACCTCAACAATATACCTACTGGTCTTATTCTTACTCCCATATAAGTATAATGTAAATCCTAGAATACTCATTCATTCCCGAACTCAACGAAGGATTAAACACAAAATTTTCGGGAAAACAGCTTGCGTCGATCGATCGACGGCTTGGTTCGATCGATCGACATAGTCGATCGATCGATAGTTCAAGATCGATCCATCGATCGAACAGGGACAGACGCAGTCTGTCTTCTTCGTTGATCCTCTCCTCCATTAACAAATTTCCAAACTCCATTATTGTCCACCAAACTTCGACCCAATGATCCTAACATGTTTCCACATATACTAGGACAGTTTCTAACGTATCAAATACATCAAAACTCCAATTCCATTAAAGAAATAATGAATTAAAGCCAGAATTTCTTGAAAACCCTAGTTATGGTGTTCTTCCCATATTATCATTCAAAATCTAGATTTTAATCCGAAAAAATCATCAAGTCTAATCTGAATGTTAATCCTCTACATAAGGTAAATCATTCTACATGCGATTCCTATCCCAACATGTATAAATATCATCTTTCTCCAATTAAAATAATGATTTAAACAAAACTATTCAAAAACCCTACACATGGGTATTATAACTTTATAATTTTTGCAATAAACAACTTGCCTTATGATCAGTAGGGTTTGATTTCGTGGTTCTTGTTGATGATTGATGATCTTCATCCTTCAATCCTTCTTCCCCAACAAGTTGATGGTAGAAATCCCTTTGAATCCTTCCCAAATCTTCTTTTTGCTTTAGAAAGTTGTGCCTCTCTTCTCTCTAATGGTATTGGTGTTTGTCATGGGTGTTCTAACCCTAATTCCTCTATCATACGGCTGATATAAAACTCTAAATTTTGTAGGACTCCCTACCCTCTTATGTTAGAAGACCAAAATGCCCCCGAACGGTCTCGGTTTAGTCCAAAATTATCATTTGAGTCTCTTAAAAATATTACTCGTTCTCACCCCAACACGGTCTACACGCGTTAAGTAACTATTTACCACTCGCACTAAGTGAATAAAAATGATGCAATATATACCGGTATCTATCTTTAGATTAATATACCATAATTACAATTTTAAATGAAACTCTTTAAATTACTACTCTTACGTAATTTAAATCAAGACGATATTTTCTCATTTAATTCTCCAATCTAATTAAATGGAATATTTGGAATATTCAGAAATACGGGGTATTACATACTTCCCCCCTTGCAAAGGAATTTCATCCTCGAAATTAGGATAAGGCTGGTATTAAGTATAAGGACCTTAAATAAAATTGTATCCTCTAATACCCAATACCAAATCATAACATCCTAACGGTCTCCCCCAAGTACATGCCTTGCTTCATTATAAATCCTTATCGCACTTTGCCCATGCCGCATAACATAATTAAGTCTCACTACTTAATTTCTCCATAGATTTTCCCAATCCAACGTTGATTCATGAAATTAAGTTTCTCCCTACTTAATTTACCCATTTGATGTATATCTCTATATAACATCTAAGTGTCTACTATCACTCATAAGTAGAATATTATAAGGTATATATTTCACACACTATATATACTTTAAGAAAAATTGGTCCGGCAAAAATCATCGGCCCTAAGAATCCTATCATTTACATTGGTCCAGAAATTCCTCGACCCCAAGGTAAATGTAATGCACATGTCGGTTCAGACCTTCCGTCGATCCCAATATTTATCATCGATTTGGTTCGGAAAGTCATCGATCCCAACTCGATCCCCCATGTATTGGTCCGGAACATCATCGACCCCAATATAGAGATTAAGCACACTTACTATCGCACATAAGTAGGAAAAATCAATAGGTATATATATCTTACACATAACATATACTACCAACACTTATTTTATAATCACCCCCCTTCTATAACACTTTTGGGGTTATTGGCTCGGAATTCCACCTCGATCACCAATAGTTATTAATTACTTGTCTCGGGATCACATCTCGAGCACTAATATATGTATATATATCTCATCGCACATGAGTAGACAATTTGTGAGCCATATATTTCACATTTCATATACCTTAAAATGTCACACTCCAATAGAATGTCCTCATATCACGCGTTAAGGACTAAAAGTTCGAAATGTCTCCTCGAACCACACCCAAAGTACATGTATTGTTCGTAATCGGTACCCACGAACCTAATCCTCGTGTACAGTCCATATAGGCGCTCACTCTACCTATAAATATGCTCTTATAGGCATACATTCAACCTATGAATTGATTAGTGGGCTTCTCCAAAATTCCACTATCATAAGGGCGTATCATCATTCTTTCTCACTAACATTGAGTCGTAGGTAGCACAACGTACTCAAAATAAAACTTTATCTCTATTCCTTCCTGACCTTCTCTCACAGGGTGGAATTTTAGGATTTCATCCTGATTCACAGTCATGTAAAGCGGCACTGTGCACTCTCCCTTATCAACTACATACTAATCAATCCCGGTCACCCCATTTCGCTACCCCCAACGAAATGTTGGCTTAATTATGATGTTCACAACCCATCAATAATTTATAAGTCTGTATCCTCATTCCATCATTGGGAATGTGGGTTCACTACCACATTCCGGTTGTTCATTTCGAGTCTATCTTGTCTATTAACTAGAGGTGTATCTGGAGAAAATCTCACTACGTCTCTCCTCAACATCGCTTCCCACTTACGTCATCTTTCCTGAAGTGGTACTCTATTCCCCTTTCTCTCCAGGTTTATTGTACTTTACAATCTGTGCACTCTTCGCAATTGGCACACTTTTTGGGTTGGTTACTTTATAAGGATCAACATTTTAGTAACACGTAAGTCACTTACAACACTCAGTCAAGTAGCACCTTGCGCTACTTCTTCACCACATTTAGGTCTCCCATATCAAGAGATAACCTTTGAACGGTTTCCCACCGACTTTCATCCCATAGGGTGTGCTGGATCTCTCAGCACATATAATCTTGGATCATCGTCAATCTCCCATGACGTTCAACCCATTTCATCGATACGACTTGTTTCCTAATTTCCCCAACGTCGTACAAAATATTCCGCATCCCTCTATCTCGGATGTCTAAGGAATCCAATTGACTAGGGTGCCCATACACCCTTTTCTCCGGTTACATTTGTAAAAACATTGCAAATGTCGCACCCGTAACATGCTTTTCTTCAACTCTAGCCTAGTCTACACGACGTGACTACAATCTTGTGGGTATTCTCAATACCCTAGAGACAAAAAATCAAATCTTTGCCCACAAAGTCCCACTTATCCCTTCGTGGTGAGGTAAGCCTTTCAGTGTTTCTCCACAACACTACCGGCTCCACTGATGTCCTAGCATCTAACAATGTCTCTTCTCCTGACGTGCATAAAAATTCAGTCGTATTCCCTTTCGCAACCGAACTTAAACAAGGGACTTCTCCCCATGTATTCTTACTGAGCATTATCGGAACAACACATAGTCGATATGCTCAAATTCGATTTCTCGACAATATGTGCAACCATACTCCAATATTGCTAAAGGAGTCAAGTGGCACCGCGCTTATACTATCACTAAGTCTTTAGCACTAACTACAACAGCGAGCTCGATCTCTCCGCTCAGCAGTCATACCACAAACATTGACTCACATCATTTAGGTTCCCACACACCGAAATCAATTACTAATAGATGTTCATAATCTCCGAAGTTTCTCACATTTTGATGAATAATGACAACTCGACCCTTTTTCAGGTGAGGAGTCGTCATATACCCCATTCTCTCGAGGCTAAAACTCATATACTTCCTTATCCATCGCTCTGGTGATTTAGATGGTTCCCGGACATAACACGCTTGTCCTCTACGGAATGCAAAACTTATTGGAGTTATTATTTCTTCAAATAACTTCCAGCAAAAATAAAACGCGTGGCCCTAGAATCCACACTAGACATCTTTTCAAAAATTCCTGACTCCAGGCCATGCTGACCAGTTTGGGTACCCCTCCTCTCGGACTGGGTAGTCTGGATCCTGAACACTATCATCTTGGTTCCCTTAGTTCTGCTGACCAAGAGGAACGCACTATGGGACTTAACAGTCCCGACTTAAGATCTAATCATTAAATCCTCTAGTGGGTTTCCACTTATGGCTTGCACCAGCCCCATTACATTCAGTCTTACTCTTTGACTAAATCTCTAAACTCCCTTAGCTCCGCCCACCCAGGAGCATTAACCTCCACCTTGTAGGAAGTACCATATTGTCTTCATATACATAAGTCGTTCAAGAAGGGTTTTACCAAAAATTGCGAGCTATGACTCGGGAGTCTATTTTCTCAAGGGCTCTTTCCCCTTATACCTATCTCACCGGTACAAGTTCACTTCACAGGATAAATTTCTCCCTCACGATTGGCCTCCACCAGGCTTTCACGTGAGGGGTTCATATATTCCCATTCACTACGCTTCTGAATCATCATTGGAGAACTTTGCGGGTAAACTATACGTAAAGTTCTTCTATTTATATATACGGACCCTCGGTCCGAATGTAGTGACTGGTATCCCCGCCACGTTGCCTGAAAATTTACTCACATTTTTCACTTCTGAGTATTTCTACTCCGTCCTAAATGCCAAAACTTCTGGACATACTACTTCCATAGGTTAACATGCACAGTCGCCGTTTTATCACATTTACGGCTCGTTCTCATCAAATTTTCTTCAAACCTACTCCCACTATCACTGCATTGGGCGTTCTAGACTAGAATTACTCTTGCCGTCGCGACACTTGGAAAATGCCTGCTATGTCTCAACAACCCTTGCAACATTTACTTCCATTACACGCTAGGAGTGACCTCGACCACAGTCATCTCTCCTATGATTGCCATCTTCGAACACCCCATGTTTTATGCCGAGCTCCTCCCTCCTGTAGTCCTGCTAACGCCAATGCTGGACCTACCACCATATTTGACGTACCGTGCCCAATCGGACTCGTATATATAACACTACGTCTATTAAATAGCAGGAGAACGTAAACTACGTACGTAGAGGAGTACAATCATCCTAAGATAGGGCTCTATATCAATCTAACGATACGCTGAAAACGTAGTAAGCCGTACAGATCCTATGGACACTAGAACCTGATGCTCTGATACCATCTGTGACACCCCGCCTAATTAAACATCGGGTGATCAGGCCTTCATTAAATTAAAACAGGTTTCTCAAATGGTTCATTCTTAGCATCACTGTCGAAAACTTTTTAATTACTAATCCCCTAAGTAAAATTAGACCGGTGCCAAATTTTATCTTTCTTAAAACAGATAAATCAACCATGCGGAACAAAGTACAAATAATCATGTACCATATTTCAAACAACAAAGTAAAAGTACAACAGAACTAAAGTATTACCGAATAAACCATCGGCTAAAAAAATTCCGAACAACAATAGAGTAACCACTAGTCTGGATCTAAAATCTGAGACTAATACCGGACAACAAGTCCATACATAGAAGAGTGTGAGATCCTGTACTAGATCTGAATGAGAGATATCGCCTAGTCAAAATCCTGTAAGCATCCACCGTGCTACAGCTCCGAGTCTCTGGAATGGAATCATCATACATGGCATCCCTGTGGCTGGACACCTAAAAGGTTTTTGAAAATATTTTATAGCAAGAGTTAGTACTCAAAATATTTTGAAAATATTTAGCAAGCGTGTATCACAATATAAAATGCGGTTATTGATTACACATGTTAGGTTCTCGTACACTCTCTTGAGTTAACTCACCCCTCATCTTTCGTGCACACCTAGCGTTCTACACTTAGTTTATCTAGCCATACTTCCCAAGCTAACTAAAACCAAAGTAGTCAACTGAACTTATCTATACCCAAGTTCCAGTAGTGCCCATACAGTACAACCTTTTCACTAACATCTCGTGTATGTTAATTAATTCTCAAGTAACATTTCATCTATGTTATTTTTTCAAGACTTCCCATTTAGTTTTACTACTAAAATTACTACAATTCTCACAATTGTTAACTTTCCCACTTATGTAATTAAGTTTCGCTACTTGAATTACTAAATAGATTTTCTCTATCTAAAGGTTCATTTCGTAATTAAGTTTCACTACTTAACTTACAAATTCAGTATGTATCTTCAAATACATCAAATATATCAATCTACTAACACACGGAAGTAGAATATCATCCAGTATATATATTTCACACACAATATATACTAAATATCAGTCATTTCTATTTTGTCCTTTTTATACACGTAAAGGACTCTTGGTTCGGAATGATTCATCGACCCCAAGTGAGAGTTGGTTCGGAATTTTCCATCGACCCCAACTATTTTAAAAATATATATATATGCATATATTCTGGTTCGAGACTCTCTCATCGCGACACCAGTTCAAAGTTTGGTTCGGTATTTCTCATCGACCCCAAACATATAATAACTTTATGTTAGTTCGGAATGTCTCATCGACCCTCACATAATTAATTTAGGTATAATCTCTCTACCTAAAAGATCATATAATTCAGTAGGTACACACCCGACCTATTAATCATATACGTACGTAATATTTTAATCTCATATATTTACCGTACAATATTCGCTTTACGATTTATCTCATTAATCGTATTTATTTGGGTATACACACAACTCTAAGGGTCCTAGTTACCCCTTACATATAATTTCAGTAGTTATTGCTTACCCTACTGGTCTATTACTTAAATTGAATTTACTTCGCCCCGTAACTCAATTTCCAAAGTCCCCGATACTCTACTAAATCGGATTATTCTCCTCGGTCATTAATCCAAGCCCTACACCCAATGGCCTTATTGGACCTCAACAATATACGTACTGGTCTTATTCTTACTCCCATATAAGTATAATGTAAATCCTAGAATACTCATTCATTCCCGAACTCAACGAAGGATTAAACACAAAATTTTTGGGAAAACAGCTTGCGTCAATCGATCGACGGCTTGGTTCGATCGATCGACATAGTCGATCGATCGATAGTTCAAGATCGATCGATCGATCGAACAGGGACATACGCAGTCTGTCTTCTTCGTTGATCCTCTCCTCCATTAACAAATTTCCAAACTCCATTATTGTCCACCAAACTTCGACCCAATGATCCTAACATGTTTCCACATATACTAGGACAGTTTCTAACGTATCAAATACATCAAAACTCCAATTCCATTAAAGAAATAATGAATTAAACCCAGAATTTCTTGAAAACCCTAGTTATGGTGTTCTTCCCATATTATCATTCAAAATCCAGATTTTAATCCGAAAAAATCATCAAGTCTAATATGAATCTTAATCCTCTACATAAGGTAAATCATTCTACATGCGATTCCTATCCCAACATGTATAAATATCATCTTTCTCCAATTAAAATAATGATTTAAACAAAACTATTCAAAAACCCTACACATGGGTATTATAACTTTATAATTTTTGCAATAAATAACTTGCCTTATGATCAGTAGGGTCTGATTTCGTGGTTCTTGTTGATGATTGATGATCTTCATCCTTCAATCCTTCTTCCCCAACAAGTTGATGGTAGAAATCCCTTTGAATCCTTCCCAAATCTTCTTTTTGCTTTAGAAAGTTGTGCCTCTCTTCTCTCTAATGGCATTGGTGTTTGTCATGGGTGTTCTAACCCTAATTCCTCTATCATACGGCTGATATAAAACTCTAAATTTCGTAGGTCTCCATACCCTCTTATGTTAAAAGACCAAAACACCCCCGAACGGTCTCGGTTTAGTCCAAAATTGCCCCGGGACTCAACTAGTACCCCCGGGTATACTATTTTGACTAATTTGAGCCTTCCGGACTCATTGGTGACCTCTAAATTATCATTTGAGTCACTTAAAAATATTACTCATTCTCACCCCAACACGGTCTACACGCGTTAAGTAACTATTTACCACTCTCACTAAGTAAATAAAAATGATGCAATATATACCGGTATCTATCTTTCGATTAATATACCATAATTACAATTTTATATAAAACTCTTTAAATTACTACTCTTACGTAATTTAAATCAAGACGATATTTTCTCATTTAATTCTCCAATCTAATTAAATGGAATATTTGGAATATTCAGAAATACGGGTATTATAGAATGAAGCAGAATGGGAAGCAAAAAAGAACCGAGAAAAAGGATCCTAAAAATTCATCCAAGGCAGTTAACACTGTATTTTCCTAACCAATTTATAAGATCTTTTTCAGATAAAAGTGTAGACACCACATTCTAGGACCCCCTAAGTCTCTCCTTAGGTCCCTTGCACATCATCATTTCTCTATAAACCCTAGGTTGCACTCTGAGTATCAATCTAGAGCCCATCGGGTGCTCCTGGCCCCCGTTTGACTCCGGTAAAATCTATCGTCAAAGCGAAGAATCTTTGAATCCTCAAAGGGCTATGAATCCCCTTTACAATGATCTAACACTACACCAAATCTGCACTATTTTCACGGTCATTGACCTTGACAAGTTGGACTTGTCAAGGTCAATGACCGTGATAATTCTGGGCGAGATAACTTTTTTTATCATGGACGTGTCACGGTCTATGACCGTGACAACATCGTAAGAATTGTCACGATCGTGTTACGATCCTGGACCGTGACACGTTTAGTCACGGTTAATAACCGTGACAAATTCTTGTCCTCTTTTAAAAATTATCACGGTCAATGACCGTGACAATTCTGGACAGAATGGGAAAAAAAATCTGCTGGGCAATATGGCCACTGCCACTGCCCAGCAGTATATTTGTAGATGTTATATCAACGTTGTACCTATTCAAATTTCATATATCCAAATAAACTAGAGATAATGCAAATATACATTCAAAATAGAAACTATTTAAGAAGAAACAACATCACCATCAATTATCTCAAATCTACAAACTATTTTGCTGGAAAAGAGATTTTGTACCGCAACGCTCGGGGCACCTCCTTATCCTTCCCTTCTCGTCCGAATAGCCACATAAGTATCGAGCATATGTGGCCTAGCCTCAGGGCCACTCCCTGTCCCCTGAATTAAAATAAAGTAAAATTAGTATCCGTCCTGCAAATATAGCTAAATATAAATCGAAATTGAAATCGAATTCGAAATTGACATATAAATACATTACCTGTAGTGTCACCCAAATAGCTAACTTGAGCTCATATGGCACTTCCTTCCAACTAATGTACCCCGAGCAATCGTGTCAAATATAATCACCCAAACAACCGTTGTGTAGCAAAAATCAACAGTTGAAGTTATCAATTCCACCTTTCAATGGTCTCCCATGTTTTGCTAGAGGTTCCAAGTGGTGGGGGTATGGAAAGTGGAATTGAAAACTTCAACTGGTGATGTTTGGCTACATAACGGTTGGGAGGAATTTGTAGAGCCTAACTCCATAGGATTATGGCATTTCTTAGTGTTCGGATAGATGAAGAGATTCAGTCTCCTCTCCACAAATAGGACACCCCAAATAACTATGTACTAATCACCTATTAACGGTAAAAAGCGTATATTCATGTATTAATATAAACAAAACTTAGGTGTAGTTAGAATATTTATGTATTAATCTCCTCTCCACACACGCACACCACACAAGAGTGAAAATGATAAAGTGAAAATCAATTAAAATCATTAAAGATGGATGTTTCAGTACAAATTGAAATATTTATTACAAATTGGAAAATTATTTCAAATTCGGGTTATCATAAAAAATGGATTGATATTAGGTAGGAGCAACCAAGTCATCCACACTACTATTTAGACGCCTTGGAGCGTGTTGAACAATTGACCATGGCTTGTTGTTGATATACTCCGAATAAAATACTTGCTTAACCTTTTGAAATGCACAAACAAACGGCTCATCGCTCACGTAGTCGTTGCTCTTCAACTTGGACAAGTCAATCATGATCAAATTGGTGACAGGATCAACTTTACAAGCATTTTTATCCTCAACTCTTTCCCAGTCACAGTAAAATACAACCTCTTTGAAGCTTATATAATCCAATTCAAATATATTTTGTATTACACCATCGTAAGTCATTTAAGCCAATAAGAATATTATACATAAATTATACAGTCTCAAACTGTCCAAACAGGACAATTCGAGAGATCTCATTACAAGGGTAATGACTCTCGAACGGGTCTAAGGGCTATTGAATGCGTACGCATAAGAACTAGAAGGCTAGTATCTATGCGCACTATATTTAATTTCAAGTATGTTTCACTTAATTATCATACTATATATATATTGTTCGATATACAGAGTAATTTTAAAAAAAAATTAAAAAATACCACCCCCATATGGACAATAATCCAGTGGTCATGCCACTTTTAAAACTAACCAACCAAACATTTACTAAATAAAATAATCCAAGAGCAATGTCAACAACAAATGTGTATCCCGTACTCCTTCTAATTCATCTACTCAATTAATTCATTTCATCAATTAAACTAACAATTAACGTATAGAATTATTAATTTACTAATTTACACTGAGGGGGAATCCTACTTTCATATGAAATGGGCACTAATTATTAATTTACTTTTATCTAAAACTGTTTCATTTATTAATTATATTTTAGTGGATGTAATTATAGAATCTATGGATGGATTCAATTTAATTTTACTATGTGAATGTTTTTATCTATAATGAGTTAACCTTGAAACAGTATATATTATCTCATAGAATCATCAAAACACGATATTAAGAGAATTACAATGGTACCTTGACTTACCACCCCTCCCCCCCCCACCCCACCCCCCCACCCCCCCCCCCCCCACACACACAAACAAATTGACAAATTCATGGGTTATTTCCAATATATAAACATCATATACACCTAACAAACATACACAAACATATATTCACGAGTTAGTTTCAACAAAAGTGCAAAAAATTCAAGAACCCATATATATACAAATACAAAAATAAATAACTCGTGAATTTGTCAATTTGTTTGACAAATTCATGGGTTAATTCAAATACAAAAAATAAATTCATGGGTTAATTCAAATACAAAAATACAAATTCATGGGTTAATTCAAATACACACACAAACCCCCACCCCCACCCACCTCCCTCCACACCCCCCACCCACCACACACACACACACACAATAGCCCCCCACCTCCCTCCACACCCCCACCCACCACACATATACACACACACACACAACAGCCCCCCTGCCCCACCCCCCACACACGCACACACACACATGCACATATATACACACACACAAACATATATATAAATGGAAGAGAGAGAGAGAGAGAGAGGGAGGGAACGGCGGGAGGGAAAAAAAAGAAGGGGTAAGGGTTTTTTCTGTAGAAGTTGTCACAGTCGTGTCAAGGTCTTTGACCGTGACAATTATTTAAAGAATTGTCACGGTCATTGACCGTGACAAATCCGTGACAAGTAAATTTGTTACGAACTTGTCACGGTCAGTGACTGGGACAATTCTTTGTCACGGCCGTGTCAAGGTCAATGACCGTGACACAAAACACGTGTTTTTTGTCATGGTCAATGACCTTGACAAGAGTGGTCGACTGAAAGGTGACAATTATATCATTTTGGTGTAGTGTGCCCTGTGCGCTTATCTACATAACAGTTCGAACGAACGGACCATTTTACTACTAAAAATCGATTCGAAGGCCACCGGGCGCTCTCGAGCCCCGACTTGACCCCAAGTAAATTTATTGTCAGAGTAAAAGATCTTTAAATCTTTGAAGGGAACTGAATCCCCTTTCCAATGATTCACCCCATGCATGAAATGTCATAATCGTTCAGACGGACGATCAGTTTCCCCTCAAAAATTGATCCGGAGGCCACTGGACACTCCCGAGCTCCGTTTGACCAAAGTAAACTCTTCAGATCGAATGAGACTGAATGAATATATGAAGGGAATTAAATACCCTTTCCAACGGTCAGCCCCATATGCAATTCAGACTTACGATGCGAATAAACGATCCATTTTACTCCATAGGTCATCGGGTGCTTTCGGGCCCTACTTGAATAAGGTCAACTTTTCAAACCGGGAAAAAATTATTGGAATGTTGAAATACATCTCCTAACCTTTCCAATGGTCTTCCCCATATGCGATTCTGACTTACCATGCGGAGGAACGATCCATTTTTGTCTGGCGGTCTCCCGTCCAAAGAATCGACAAGCGCTTCTAAGTTACATTTGACCTAAAGTCAACTCCCGGACATGGGAGAGGTCCAAGGGTTCTTGAAGGTCTCTGAAGTACCTTTCAAATGGTATATCACGTGCATAATTGGGATCTACGAATTACATTCTACGACCATTTTTCCAAGAAAATTTGCAAGAGACTGCCAATTGGTAGGTCCCGTTCCCTTTCTATCGCAGTGTGTCTCTGGTCACCAATCGATGGGCAAGACTTGGGCGTTGTCGATCGATAATCCCCTGACCCTATAAAAAGAGGGCATGACAAGTAGATCTACATCAAAGATCCATCAGCATCAGTGGTCTCAACAACATTCTCTCGAAATCAGCGAAGTTCCTCTATGTGAAGTTCCATTCCCATCCTTTTCATACCCAATTTGGCAAATTACACTCTCTTTCATCCCACATTCATCTCACATTCAAGGGAGTTCGTCCAAGATCAAAGATGATGCTTTAAAGAAGGTCCAATTCCTTCCCTGTCTCTTTAAATTCTTTGTTTTGCATAAATTTCATTAGATCCATAATTTAGTTCTTACTTTAGTTCATACACATTAATATCTACATTCTTATTAGTATATTGCACATACTTTATTTTCTATAAAAAAAAATAAAACAAAAAAAAATAGGGTTACATCCATAAATTTCGAACGGGATTATCCATCACATTTTTTCAAAACTAAAACATATTTTTATACACACACACATATAATAAAATCCTATTTGGATCTATGGGATAAACCCCACCCCCATGCCTCATCCGAACTACGTGGACTTTGGTGCCTTTATAGGCTACGTAGGTGTTTCGGATTAAAACCCTAGACTCGAGTCCAATTTTCCAATTTTCCTAAATTCCTCATGTTCCTCATATTCTTGCATTAATATACATATTATGCATGTTAGCGTTTCATTCAATACATATTATCGTTTCATAATAATGATTAATATCACGATAAACGCATAAATCATATTTTCTACATATATTATTTTAGGAGCATTCCTATGGATGACTTCACTCTATTTTTCCCATGGTATGAGTTGAATGATTCCGATCTCCATTATATATACATGCACACACACTTCACGGAAGAATAAAGGAAAACAATAACACAAGCCCATGAGAGATCGAAAGGGTGGGGTGACTGCCTAACACCTTCCCATTCCGTAACTTAGCCCTCGAATCTTTGAACTATTAGTTTCGTATGCATCAATTTGTCTTCGATGTTGCTCTCTTGAGGTGGTAACACATTTTTTTGCCTATTTTGTGAAAAATAGTCTCGCGACTCCCTCTCTTTACATTTGCCCCACACGACGAGGACCAAAGCGTTCCTAAATAAAAAAGGGCGCGAAACCTTTCGATCCCCGCCCGACGCGCGATCTCGATGGGGAAATTTTTTCATAAGAGGACTAGACTTTTTTTGCATGGGTGTGTTGTTTTCTTTTATGCGTATTCACCTACCTGTATGTACCCTTTTCTCTCCTCCATTATTTCTTGGACATAGATACCTCATGCTTGTATCACTACTCACTCACACACTTGTAGAAATTCTCCATGTACACTTCACACCACGTGCACCTAGGATCACTTACATCCCCATGTTGCACACACCAATTAGAAATCCATGCTTAGGTGTCACTAACACACACCTATACATATCACACTCCATGCTCACTCACACTTATCACACACCACTTGTAGTTGATCCATACTTTGGTTCACTACCGCATACCTTTTTGTAGATAGCTACACATCACTCACTCTCACATAATCCATGCTTAGTAAAAATTTATTTTTATATACTTGTAAATTATCCCCTACTTGGCATGATGCTCATAAATAAAGATACTCTCTCCATAATTAATAATCAAGAATCATGCATATTGCACACTGCATCACCAAAGAGCATTGTTGTTGATCAAATTTTGTCCCGTAACTGGGGGGCCACTTCATGATGGGCGCTAGTCCGGTAAGGCCCAGTTAGACTAAGCGATATGACTCTCACCTTCCATTGGTCAAGTACCTTCGACGTATATCTAACGGTTCCCCCCACATTGTACCGCTTGACCGAAGTCATGATGTGAGTATATCGCAGGGAACTCGTTCACGTACATCGAGTATATCGAATCCGCTCTCACACGTATTGCTCCCACGAGGTATATAGTGAGGCAATTTACGTACACTCACGTATATCAAATGGATTGTGCACACGTATCAATTGCCCTTAAAAGAAAGATGTATATCATGGAAGTCATGCAAAAGGGGGGAACACCTTCCAATTAACCCAAAATTGCATACCCGCATATAGGTGTCAAACCTAGGACACTCAGATTTAGTTTGCTAATTTCTACCCAAAACTTTTCCAAAATGACGGATCGGCATGCCGCCCAAATTTTCGTGCAATTTTTTAAATGGGACCCTTCCCATGAGCCTTGTAAGAAGTCTAACCATAATTTTTACCTATTTTTCAAACCCAATTTTTCCAGGCTCGGGTCCCGTCCGACATTTCTTTTCGTATTTAGGTAAACCTAATAAGTGAGTACCTAATAAACATAATAATAATCATGCTGAGACCCGTCTCTCATTTTTTCCTTCTTTAATTTCCAAAAGTGTCCAAAACATTTTCCCTCTTTTATCAAGAATACCAAAAACATTTTTCCTTCCTTATACAAAAAATATCTTCCTCCCTTTACCTGAAAATAATTTTATCCTCATCTTTTCCAAAAATGTCAAAGACATGCTTCCTTCTTTCCTCTTCTCCAAAAATAAATCCCAACTTCTCTCCTTCTCAGGTCGATCTCATACCCTTAGCTTGGATCCCTATTGGCATCAATCTTCAGTCGAACCGCCTCGAAGCTCTGTAAGTTCCCAACTTCCTTCGAGTTCGGAATTCATCCGCTTTCCATGGAGAACACAAACCAAGTACCTAATGTGCAGTCAAATTTGTTGACGGTCCTAGCCCAACTTACTGCCAAGATTGACAACCTTCAAATAGAGGTTCATGAGATGCAATGAAACTGGGTCCCTATTCTCGAAGAGCCTGAGGTCCTCTTCCCTCGCGCTATGGGTCCGCCTGTACCTGAGCTTATTTGGGTTCTCGAGGGATGCCAGCGCGCTCCCCGTGCTCCTCCTGCTAATGGGACACCGCCAGCCCAGCTTCCTATACCAAATCTTTCCCAGTTATGGGCTAACTTATCTGTGACCATTGATCCAAAGGAGTAAGAGTTGAACAAAGTAAAGGAAGACCTTAAGTTGTTGACCAAGCCAGTCTCTCTGGAAACTACATGAACTACACCCACATGTCTCCCAATCCTAAAGCCCAATTATGAAAACATTCAAGATGTCTAACATAGATAAATTTGGTGGTAGCGGACCCCCGATCATTCATCTCCGCAACTATTACCGATCCATGACTCTCCTAGGGGTCTCCGAGAAAATAATGGCCTAAATGTTCCAATAGACCTTGAGGGATAACACTCTCTATTGGTTCTTATCTCTTCAGGAGTCCAGATTCTGCAGTTGGGAAGATGTTGCCCACAAATTCATGTCACAATACTAGCACAACGAAGAATTAGAGGTTACCCACCGAGATTTAGAATTTCTCAATCATAATCCTGGGGATTCATTCAGTAATTTCACAACAAGGTGGAGAGAGGAAGAAGCCACCATGACCAATTGGCCTTCCAAAGAAGAGCAAGTGAGTATTATGAAGAAGAACTTATTACCCCATGTTCGAGCAACGATAGGAGGATAATATTACCCTCATTTATGAGCCTTCCGAGAAGTAGGAGTGGATATCAAAGAAGGTCTTGCAAAGATAGAATTTGAACCAAAGAAAGTATCTAGACAATTCGCTCCCAGGAAGTTTAAAAAGTCAATCTGTACCGCAGTTTCAACCATTAACAACATCTCTCAGCCTGCTACTTTATGGGCAGTAAAAAGTCACCCTAACCCAGTCCGTAAGGAATACACTGAGCTTCATGATCTCCTCTCTAAAGTATACGAAGCCCTCGAGCCAAAACCTTATCAAACCATTGGACCCTCATCTATTACCAAGCCCACTTCATAAAAATTTAAAACTAGACGCCCATTGTGACTTTCACCAAACTACCGGCCATACCACAAATTAGTGTTTCCACCTTCGAAATATGATCCAAGGCCTGATTGACTAGGCTGTCGTTTCCCCACCAGTCAATTCTAAACCAAACACTACCCACAATCCACTCCCAAATCATACAAATGCCATCTTCCTAGAAGAAACCCCCAAATTTGACCCATCTACTCAGATCATACCAAGTAAATCACCAATTATACCCATATATTCTCCTAAACCTCTACAAACATGCCCATACTTTATCTTTCACCCTACCATCTTCACCGATTAGGCCCTATCACTCCTTATCAGAGCATGCATCGTTGTTCGCACCCATTCTGGAGGTAAATATATGGAATTATCAGAAGTATTGAACCAACTCCTGGAGTTTGGGATGAAATTTCCCTCCCAGATGACCGTTGATTGTCAAAGATTTAGTATATGGTTCTTAGAAGCTCGAAAATGGGCCCGAGAGTCAGATAATTGGGTGGTACCAACCAATGAAGTCAATTTAGATGATATGGTCCAGATCATGGTGGATTTATTTCGATAGACAGGTTATATTTGCAATATATCCGAACTACTCGATGCTTTAAAACTATAAGGGTGTTTAGTTCCTTCACTTCTACATCTCCCCGCTGAATGTAAGGATTTATATGAAGAAACCATTAAAGTTGTGGAGTGTTTTGACTTTTCATGGAAAGATAATGTTGTTTCTACCGGATGAGGGGACAAATTCAATGATTCAGATAAAGGTCTAGAAAAGGCTAGTCCGATATTCAGCATATATGGGATGATATCATTTAAGGAGCTATTAGGAGAGGTCAACAAGGAGGCTGAACAACCCGAGATCGGTGAGGAAATAGGGTTTCTATTTTCCCGTCCTCTATAAACTATATGACTAGGTCAGGGAGGCATTACCAAATCCAAAGCCCACAACCATCGGCAAGCAACAAAGGAAAGGGTGTCAAGAATATTTCTATGCCAGAAATGACCCTCTAGGAGAGAAAGATCCTCGATCAGTTAAAGAAAACCCAAGCGAACATCACTCTATGGGGACTTTTTATGTCTTCGCAGTTCCACCAAAATGCCTTGATCAAGCTACTCACAGGACCCAAAGTTCCTCCTTCTACCACGCTAGAAGAAGCAGTGAATCTGGTCAGATCTATAACCTCCACTAGATTGCTTTCCTTATTCGAAGAAGAAATCCCTAAGATTGGTCCAAACCACAATTATGCTCTCAACTTCTATGTTGAAGTCATGGGAAAGATCGTCCCACTTTCACTTGTCGATAATGGATCAACTTTAAATGTCTGCCCATTAAGGACCCTCAATTGTTTGGGAGTGAGAGTCAATAACATTGCCACAACCTCTATTATAGTGCGGGCCTACGATAATACCCGTCGAGAAGTGATGGGATCTATAAATCTTGCAATAAGGGCTGGCCCTATAAATTCGGTTGTTGCATTCCAAGCCATCGATATCCTATCTTGTTTCAATATGCTGCTTAGATGACCGTGGCTCTATAGCATCAATGGGGTGTCGTTTTCCCTTCATTAGAAACTGAGGTTCTTCACTAATGAGCAGGTCATCATCATCTTGGGAGACGATGATAATGTCAAGATTATAAGCACCAACAATCCAGTACTAGAGATACAACAGTGGACAAATGATATGCTTTTGTCAGGTTTTCGAGTTGAACCATTTCTATCCTAGCTGGGGATGATTTCAAAGATAGGTTTTGTACAGAATATAACCCTCATAGAAACATCAATATAATCCAGATGTTCAAGAACATGCACTTCATGCCTGGACTAGGGCTGGGACAAATACATCTAGGGATACTTGAACCCATTATGTTGAAGAAGTTTTTTCCTCCCTGTGGCTTGGGCCATTATCCTTCGGTAGAAGAACTCATAATGAATCATCAGCCTCGACTAAAGAGAAGATTAAAAAGTGCTAAGACTGTCTCGAGAGAGTCCTTAAATGGAAGTGTGGGTACCTCGATTTGTCACTCTGGCCCAAACGAGTAGCCCGATTAAACACGACCCAAAGTCTATAGGTACCGCGCATGAACTGATTCAGTTGTGACTTATTCAATTACTAAAATCTTTCATGGAGATATTCTGGGGATTATAGATTAATATGGGGGAGTCCAACAACCCCACTCTCCAAAAAACAACATGTATACCTTTAGCCCGGGGCAAAGGGCATGTATTCTTTTTGGTAAACACTCCCCGGAGTAAAGAGAAATAAAATACTGAGAGCACCACCGTGGACATAGGCTTTCTTATCGAACCACGTATATCTTTGTGTTGTGCGTGATTGTCGTTCCTTTAAATTCTTTACTTATTCTGGTGATTGCCTTTGCTTGTTAATTTGTGTTGAGTTTAATTGTCACCACAATTGGCGCCGTCTGTGGGAAGCGTTTGTTTTCCTTTAAGAAAGCCTTCATCAAAAAGAATTTGGAATGTCTAGTCACAGTAGTAATACCCCTCAAGCAGGGGATATTCAAGAGCAGCCTGCCCCTCACAGGATCAGATCCGAAGTTCAATGTTCAAATCCTAGGGCTCGCCCAGAACGGTAGGCCTCTGAGCAAAGCCAAGGGACAACCAGGTCCACACAGGTCTCCAGGCTAATCGACGCCTATGAGGCCAGGCTCCAAGAGCAAGAGGAGGCCACTCGCAAGCAAGAAGATGAGAATACTCATATCAAAAGAAGATTGGAGAGAATGGAGAGAGAACTCCATCGTAGCACCAGGCAACGTCAATATCGCACTGCTAGACCTTAGGCGAGCAAGTCTTACAGCCGAGAAAGGAGCCCTAAACATGGATCTCAAAGAGTTGAGGAAGGCAGATCAAATGATGACTTTCTCGAGCAATAACAACCAACTCACCGTTATAGGAGCCCAGCTCGAGGAAATGATGACATACAAAATTTGGTCCGAAGAGAAATAGACCATCACCCAGCACATCGGGGTGCCAGATCGACCAGAGAGCTAGCCAGGAGAGATCTTAGGATCCAGATGAAATCCCCTTTCTCAAGGGAAATAGAAGAATAAGAAGCCCCTAAGAAGTTTGCAATTCCCAGATTCAAGATCTACGATGGAAATACAGACCCTATTGACCATGTGAGGCAGTACAGGCAGGCTATGATCCTCTGGAACCATAATAACGCATCAATGTGCCAGATATTTCCCTTAAGCTTGCATGATGTGGCCTAGAAGTGGTTCGAAAGACTCCCTCAAAGATCCATCAGGATCTTTGAGTCCCTGGCAGAGCGCTTCACAACTCACTTCATCACTAGCAACTCCCATCCGAAGAGGATGGATGCCTTGTTAACAATGAAGAAGCCACCTTAGGATAGCCTCAGAGATTTCGTAAAAAGATATTGGGAGTTGTTCAACGAGGTCGAGAACTTCTCAGAGGAGGTCGCTGTGGCATCCTTTAAAATTGGCCTACCCAACTCTTGCCTCTTGCACCAGTCCCTCACCAAGAACGAGGCCACGACCATCGACGACCTAATGGCTCACATTAAAAAATATGCCAAGGTTGAGGATGGGACCTGCCTAAGTGCAGGGGATAATGGTCATGCCAAGTTCGCTGGTAAGAGCAGCCACAAAGCTGAGAACCCGAAGAAAGGAATCAAAAATGGGGGTAAGAGTGTCTCCAAGAGCGAAAACAAATATGATGCTTTAAAACCATTTCAGGCAGTGAACATTGTCTTTAAAGAACCAATCTAAAAGATCCTAGCAAAGATTAAGGACGAGCCATTCGTTAAGTGTCCCATAAAGATGGGAGGAGATCCCTCAAAGAGGAACAACGCGCTAAGATTTACTTTTCACAAGGAAGGTGGGCATAAAACTGATCACTGCAAAGCTATCAAGTCTCACCTTGAAAAATTAGCCCAGACTGGGCACCTGAACGAAATTGTGGAGAAGAAGGCAGAGAAGGTTGCTGCCAATGGAGACACAAGGCCCGACAACATGGTCGAGGAGGATGCTAGCCATGAATTCGCGGTGATTCATGGAGCATCAGACCTAAATCAGATTCAAGGAAACTCAGCTCGGATGGAAGTTAAAAATATTACGACAGTAATGCAAGCTTTTCAAATAGATCCAGCTAAAACACAGGCAGGGAAGCATCGATGAGAAGATGATGTTGACTACATCAAACACATTGTGTTCACATATGAAGATTTAGTGGGAGTAAGGACCCCATATCATGATGCCATGACCGTTACACTCAGGATAACTAACTACTATGTCGATAAGTTGCTCATCGACTAGGGTTACTCATCCAAAGTAATGTATCTCGACCTATTCAGAGAGTTAAAGTTAAGCGTATCCAACTTGAAGGAAGCCACTGTCCCTCTAGTCGGCTTCGCTGGTAAAGTGACCATCCCTTTGGGAAATATTGTACTACCAGTAAGGGTTGGAAGCATCTCCAAGATGATCGAGTTCTTGGTTGTCGACATTGACCCGCCCTACCAGGTTATCCTTGGCAGAGGATGGATACATGCGATGAAGGTCGCCCCCTCTACCTACCACCAAGAACTCAAATATGTGATTGTGCGAGGAGTAATGGAGATCCATGGAGATCAGACGATGGCAAGAAAGTGATTTATAGTAGCTATCCACCTAAGGTCGGAGAAGAAGGTCGAGAAGGCCATGGAGAAAGATGAAGAACAAGAAGGTTTGATGCCTTCCAAATAGTAGCTAATATATGGAAGACCTGGAGTGGAGGAGACCAGGTTCCTCCCCTCTAAGCGGGTCATTGAGAACTTGGAGGAGGTCACAGCCGACGACAGTAAGAAAGACATGATGTTCTTGATTGGAGCTTCTCTCACATATCGAGAGAAGAAGGAACTAATAGCACTTTTGAGAAACAACTTGGATATTTTTGCCTAGGAACCCTACGATATACCCCGGATTGATCCCAGCGTGGTTTGTCATCGGTTGCACATTGACGTGGCTTTCAAACCAATCATGCAAAAAGCACGGTGAACTGCACTCGAGAAGGCCAAGATTTATAAGAGAGAATTGGAGAAGCTGTTGGATGAAGGATCCATACGGGAAGTTCAATTCCTTAAGTGTCTGTCCAACCCAGTAGTGGTCCCAAAGAGCAATGGAAAATGGAGAGTTTGTATTGACTTCACTGACCTTAACAGGGCGTGCCCTAAGGACAGTTTCCCTCTCCTGAGGATCGACTAGTTGGTGGACGCCACAACAACTCATAAAAGAATGAGTTTCCTGGACGCATACTCTGGGTACCACCAGATCCCTGTGTACGAACCAGATTAAGACAAGACAACGTACATCACCAACCTCGGATTGTATTGTTACAAAGTTATGCCTTTGGGGCTAAAAAATGCAAGAGAAACCTACCAGCGGTTGGTCATCAAAATGTTTAAAGACCAAATGGGAGATACCATGGAGGTCTATATCGATGATATGCTCATCAAGAGCAGGCATAAAGAAAACCACCTCTCAGACCTATCAAGGACCTTCGAAATCCTCAGAAAATACCGAATGAAGCTCAACGTAAGTAAGTGTTCCCTCGGTGTTCAGTCAGAAAATTTCTTGGGTATTTGGTTAGTGAGAGAGGAATTAAAGCCAACGAAGATCATATTGACGCAATCAATAGGGTGTAGCCCCCCCGCACGATAAAAGATGTACAAAATCTCACAGGCATGCTCGTCACCTTGAATCGGTTCATCTCGAAGTCATTCGAAAGGTGCCATCCATTCTTCCAGTTATTGAAGAAAAGCAAAACTGTGGAGTGGAACCAAGATTTCTCCAAGGCATTAGAGGTGCTCAAAGATTATCTCAGCACACCACCCTTGCTCGTAATACCTCAAGAGAACGATTCCCTGTACCTATACCTCGCAGTTTCCAGCCATGCTGTCAGTTCTGTATTGGTATGCGAAAGAACGGGAATCCATCACCCAGTCAACTATGCGAGCAAGACCCTCTTGGATGCCGAACAATGATACCTCCTACTGGTAAAGCTTGCCTTTGCACTAGTGGTAGCCTCGAGGAAATTAAAACACTACTTTGAAGCTCACTCGATCATCGACCTTACATCCCCCCCCTTAAAGCAGTCCTACAAAAAGCAGATCTATCCAGCAGACTATCAAAGTGGTCAATCGAACTCCGACGATTTGATATCCAGTTTCAGCCAAGGAATGCAATCAAGGGACAGGTCCTCGCAGAATTTACAGGAGAACATCCTCTTGACCAACTTCAACCCGTTAGTCTAAAGGAAGGTCACTCGGCACAAAGTGTTTGGCGAATGTTCGTTGATGGAGCCTCCAATTACAAAGGGGTAGGAGTGGGCATTGTGCTGGTTATCCCAGAAGATATGATCCTCGAGCAAGGAATGAAGATTGGATTCGAAGCCTCCATCAACGAAGCAGAATATGAAGCATTGATAACAGGCCTGCAGAAGGCACTGGAGTTGGGGGCGAAGCAACTCCAGGTGTTCGGCGACTCATAAATGGTCTCCAATCAGATAAGCGGAGACTTCAATGTGAGGGATAAGAGAATGGCGGCCCACCTTACCACAGCAAATAAATTAATGTCTAACTTCGAATAAGTCAACGTCCAACAGTTTTTTAGAGGATAAAACAGTCATGCTAACGCCCTAGCGACCTTAAGCTCAATGATCAATTCTGACTTGAAGAGAATAATCTTGATCGACTTCCTCCCCCAGCCGAGCATTAACCAGAACGACGAGAAGAGAAACACAGGTCATGTTCTCCAGATTGAACCAGCCCCCAGTTGGATGGACCACCTAAGGGAATATTTGAAAGATGGTTCCCTACCAGATGATAAGAAGGTCGCTCATCAGATAAGAGTCAAAGCTGCTCACTTTCATTTATCTCATGAAGGCAAACTTTGTATGAAATCTTTCACCGATCCTTACCTCCAATGCATTCCCCCAAAGGATGTTGAGCAGGTTCTGCACGAGCTCTATGAGGGACTCTATGGAAGTCATATTCGGGACAGGTCGTTAGCTTTCTGAGCAATCAAGGAAGGCTACTGGTGTCCGTACATGCAGACGGATTCTGGGATATATGCTGACAAGTGCGAAAAATGTCAATTACGTGCTCCTATGTTTCACAAACCCGTCAGCGACTTAAAACCACTTACTATCCCCTGACCTTTCTCTTAATGGGAATGGACATCGTGGTCCCTCTCCCTACCGCTATCGATAATCGCAAGTATTTGTTGGTCGCAATAAACTACTTTACTAAATGGATAGAGGCAGAGCCGCTGGAAAACATCAGAGACGCGGATATGATGAGGTTCATATTGAAGAACATTATCACCCATTTCGGGATCCCCAATACCATCATCACTGACAACGGAACCCAATTCGAAAGTGGCCTCTTTCAAGGTATTTATAATGACCACGGGATCAGGCACCATTTCAGTTCGGTGGCATACCCCTAGAGCAATGAACAAGCTGAAGTTTCCAATAAAAAAGTTATTAATGGATTAAAGAAGCATTTGGAGTGAGCCAAAGGGGCATGGGTAAGCGAGCTACCCCATATCCTATGGGCCCATCGCACTACCCCACGATGAGCAACCGACGAAACCCCATTTGCACTGACATATGGTATGGAGGCAATCATCCCCTTGGAAGTTGGCCTCCCCACCATGAGGTCCACTATGGTCGACCAAGGCCAGAACGATGTAACATAACTCGCTGAACTTAACCTAGCTAAGGAATGCGGAGAGCTGGCTCTAGTGAAACTAGCAGGCTACCAGCAATAACAAGCGAAGCACTACAACTAGAAGTTCAATACAAGAGCATTCCAAGTTATGGACTACGTCTTAAGGAAAATTCTTGACAGCGCAGTAAAAGCATCAGATGGCAAGCTAGGACCAAACTGGGAGGGACCATTCAAGGTGATAAGGGATAACCTGCAAAGAGCCTATAACTTAGAAACGCTGGAGGGCAGGGAGATACCTCGAGCTTGGAACGCAACCAATTTAAAGAAATTCTACTTCTAGTTTTCTGTTTTAATCTTTTATTACAATGTCGAAATTTACAATTATTTTCTGATTAATAAAAAATTATTTGGCAGGGGCATTCTATGAAGTGTTGATTTTTTGAGAAACTTTATCACTTGTGCACCTTTTCCAAGTGATAGTCTCTCCTCTTAACACATATAAGCATGGTTTTACCCTCCTCATGTTCTCATCATTTAACATGAACAACCTCTTAGCATTGCCCCTAGAAATATATGAAGCCCTACAGGGAACCTTTAGGCAGCTCGGCCAACTTAAAATTGGTCGCCAAACAATGTTTGGCTAAAAAGACTTGCTCGGATAGAACATCCAACACCAGGTGTGTCCTCTCCATTGCCACACTTAGGCCTAAGGGAGTGTGACGACACGACCTAAAAGGTAAAGTAAGGCATAATGGTATTTTATAAGCATACTGGACTGGGAGGATACTCACACAATAAAACAACTCTAGTTGGCTAAGAAAAGCCCAATATAATCAAACAAGAAATCAATGAAGTGGATAATACACAACACATGTTTAGTCGACAAATCACCTAAAACATAATTATTTTATTACTTCATTTTATTTACAAAGAGTTACATTGGTTGAATTAAATATATCCTGATGAGGATTAGGCCTTCGAGCAAGGTAATCAGCTACTTGCGCTCTTCGTCCATCGTCTGGGTGAGGAGCTAACTCCTCCTCGACTTTATTTGCATCCGTCTCCAGTAGCTGCCTGGGGGTAACATCTATGGGGACCCACTGATCATCCCTCCTGAAGGGGTTAGGCATCATAGTTTAAGGGGAAATTTCATGACGATACTAGAGTACTGAGTTCCTGGGGACCTTCAGGTCCCTGAGATTATTCAACCCACCCCTAATAAAGGATATCTCTTTAAACTCTGCTAACCTCGTCGGAGCATCAATCTAACCCTTATTATAGCCAGCCCACACTCGTTAAGGACCTTTCTTGAACAGATGCCTCAGCAGGGTAACATCTCTTTAGAGCCCGACGGCTATCACATATATTGGGCGAACATCTCCTTTAAGCTCGTCAATCTCCCTAATCAAACTTGTGTCATTTGTACCATCTTGAGGACCAGCCAACGAAGAGGAACCCTGCAAAACTTGAGGGCAATGCTCGACAGATGCTCTCTAAGTCGCGAAACCTCTCTCCTCAGAGCGTCATTATCTTGTTGAAGAACTTCTTTGACTTGATTGATCTCAGAGGCATCCAGAAGTTTATCCCTCAGAGCATTCACTTCCTCTTGAACGTAAGCGCCAACCTCTTCTATCTCCTGAAACCTATCTTTCAGTTTGGCAACAAGCTCTGACTGGTCTTTAAAGCTCTGGTTCCTCGACCTAAGGGACTTGCAAATCCTTATAAAGGCTTGGCGAACTTGATTAGCATTAGGATCAATAATTCTTCCTAGTTGAGAAGTAACAAGTATATACTCATTAACGTCAATAATCTACAGACCATATAAGCATTGAAGAATGAAATTGGTATGTAGAAGGGAACAAAATTAAATTTCATTAAGAAAGGGTTCATAGTACATCATCAAAAGGAAAAGAGAAACAAAAGAAAAAAATATAAAAAGTTTCCTAAAAAGGACTAGCTGGCAACCTCAGTCTACTCTGAAGCCGCTGCTTGCTTCCTCTTATCTACAGCAGCTCCAGGCGTACCTCCCTCAGACGGAGCAGTCGCCATTCCCTGGTTGAGGGGAACTTCAGCAGCGGTGGTCAGAACAACAGGGTCACCTTCATTAGCAGCAGGAGGAGGCACCTCATCCACAATAGGATTAAGGGCAGGATCGTGCTCGTCAAAAAGTGGAGAGTCGATGTCCACCTCGGCAGCCAGGAGAGCCTTGTTCCAACCCTTCTTGAAGTTCAATCGACTAATGTAGCTAATCTGAACACCAACATCCTCATACGCAGCGGCCCATCCGGCATTATACGAGCTCTCCTTAATGGTGGTAGCCTCGGATTACACCTTCTTCACCTTTCCCGCGAGCACCCTGTTCTCCTCCACCACAGCCAGCTTGCTCGTGTAGACCAAGTTGTAGGACTGCCTCAACTCCTCGAGCTCCTTGGACGCCACCTCCTTTGCTTGATTGGCTTCAGTCAAGGAAATATTGGAAGACTCTTGGGCAGTATTAGCAGTCTTCAAGCTGTCCTCCAACTCGACATTTTTTCTCTCCATCTCGGTATAACTCCTCACCAGCTCGTCGCGGCTGCGGTAGAGGATAGCAAAATCGGTCAAAAACTACAGAGAAGAGAAATGTTAGAAAGATAAGTATTAACCAAAATTTTGTAAGAATATAAAAGTAAAGGCAGACTTACCAAGGCTAGCCTCTGACTCGCCTTCAGACCTAACTGGTCAGTCCCCATCGCCTTCTGACAATCAGCCAACAAAACTTCTCTTTCGAGCACCGTAGGAGCCAATTGAGGGGAGAGGGCAACATAAGCCCCCTTAGGAAAATAAAGCACGAGCAATAGAGAGTGCTCCGCCTTTGTCCTCACCTCCTCTCTCCTCTTTTCTTCTTCTATCTCTTTCCTCTCCCTATCAACTCTCTTCCTCTCCTCCACCTTCTTCTTCTCCTCTTCCTTCTTCCTTTCCCTCTATCTCATCAGCTCCTCCTCCTTCTTTTTTTCTTTTCCTGCTCATGTGCCGCAGAGTGAGAACCAGTGGAAATATCCCCGCTTCCAAATTTCTGCTCCTTCAATCGACGAGAGAGAAGCGAATCATCTTCATCATCATTTCGGATCAAATTCTTCCTAGGAGGAGCCATGTCGTCCTTGCTCGAGCTACTTGATTCACCCGAAGACTCTTAAACTTCTAAACCCTATTCCGAGCTTGAAGATTCTTCACTACCAGAGCTCCCCTCACTGGAATTACCTTCAGCACCGCCCTTGTTAGCACCCTCGCTCTCCTCACCAGATCTGCTCCCCTCCTCATCCAATTGGATCGGGTCGACAATAACCTCTTCTGAGATGTCTAGCTCAATAATGCTATCCACAGGTCGCGTAATAAAACTGGACTCAACATTCTTATACTCGAGAAGGAACGCTGCTGATCAAGGATGTTCACCGTCAGCTAAAAGTTCCTTGATTTTCCAGGACTTAATCAGTTCGGCAGCCCAAATCTCGCGAAGATGTGGTTCTGAGTTCTTTGTCTTCGATGAAAAGAGAAAGAGAGAAAGATATGAGAAAAACCATGCATGAACAGAGAATCAATGAGCAAAATAAGAACTATGCCTACATATGTATTCCTCCCCATAAAAGGGGAATCTCAAATCTCCCAAACATCGACCCTTCAGTATGGGGTGGGAACTGTAAATTTCTGGCAATAAACCCCTCATGCTAGTAGTCCTTGTGGCAATCGGGTAGATTTACTACCAATACCGTATCATGACTCCTAGCCTTGAGGTAAAGAAGACCAGAGCTTGTTCGAGAAAAAAAGTAGCAGAAGCAGATTTCAGTAAGCCCTAGATTGGTGCCATAGAGCTGGTTAATTTTATGTACACCATTGACAATTTTCCAAATATTGGGCGAGCACTATGCAGTAACTATATTGAAGTAACCAAAAAAGTGCAAAAATATGTTCTTTGGGGGAAAAGTAAGACCCCCCCTGGGATAACAGGAGAACATGAATCCAGTGACCATCCTCAATGTCTCTGACATTACGAGGAATAGGGGCACATTCAATGTCCACCCAGTTTGGAATGTTGTAGTACTTCCTAAATTCATTTATTGGCCTATTTCCTATTTTCGTCACCGAAAAAGAAAAACCCTAGTAGTGGTTATGAAGAAATTCCAACAGAAAAAGGAAAAAGAAGAAGTGAGAAGAACTTTCGAAGTAGGAGTCAACTTGGGACAAGGCAAAGTCACACGTAGGCATGATGAGAAGATGAGAAAGAATCTTGAAGATGGAAGACGATACCTGAGAATAAGAGAGCTACAGTGGAAGCTTGGATAAATTTAGAGAAAGCAAAGAAGTTTGAAGTGACATTCAGAAAAAGGCCACTCCAAGATGATTTAAACCTTTTTAATCATAACGCACTGGTAACGAGGAGATCTGTTGCCTAAATCAATTTGGGAAGGGCGCTTCAATCCCAAAAGTGATACATGCTTCATAAAAGTGCCATTAAGGCAAATCATTTAAAATTATTGTGCCCAAATTGTGACCCAAAAATTTTAGGGGCAATTGTGGGTACCTCAATTTGTCACTCTGGCCCAGACGAGTAGCCCGATTAAACACGGTCCTATGACGATTAAATAGGAATTTGTGGATGTCTTCGCATGGTCCTATGATGACATGCCTGACATTGACCCTGAGATAGCTCATCAGGAGATTCCCACTCTCCCAAAATGCAAACTAGTCAAACAAAAACTACGAAACCTCCGCACCAAATGGTTACTCAAAGTTAAAGAAGAAGTGGTCAAACAGTTGAACGTGAGCTTCATTCATGTGATCGAATATCTCACATGGCTAGACAATATCGTACCCGAGTTGAAATTAGGAGGGAAGGTTCGCATGTGCATCGACTAGCAAGACTTAAACAAGGCCTCTCCAATGGATGATTACCTCCTACCCAATATCGACAAGATTGTGGATAACACGGCCACTCATGCTCTCAAGTCATTTGTTGATGGGTTTGATGGATATAATCACATCAAGATGCACCCATATCCTCAAGAGAACCGCATTCAGCACCCATTGGGGAACCTTTTGCTACACCGTCATGCTATTTGGTCTAAAAAAATGCAGGGGCTATGTACCATAGGGTTGCCACAACCATCTTGCATGATTTTATACATAAGAAAGTCGGGGTCTATGTGGATGATATGATTATTAAGTCTAAGACTAGGGAAGGTCATGTTCCCGCTCTCCGAAAGTTCTTCGAATGACTGCGATAATAACAGATGTGACTTAACGCATAGAAATGTGTCTTCGGCTTTACCAAGGGAAAACTATAAGGATTTATGGTTAGTGAGAAAGGGATAGAAGAAGATCCTTCCAATTTGAAAGACATACTCGAAATGCCGCCACCCCGAACAGGGAAGGAAATCCAGGGATTCCTCAGTAAATTATAATATATCCGCCGATTCATCAGCCAATTAACTTCTATCTGTAAAACCATCTTCAAAATCCTCCAAAAGGATTCCACTGAAGTTTGGAATGAATCTTTCCAAGAAGCCTTTGATCGAATAAAGAAATACCTAACCTGACCTCCAGTACTCATGTTGTAGCAGCCTGGTCTTCCCCTACTCCTTTACCTAATCGTGACTGATAATGCAACTAGTGCTCTACTAGCCCAGTACCTTAAAGAAACCCGTAAAAAGAGAGACATCTATTATGCCAGTCGCAAGTTGGTCGGGTACTACACAGCCTTGTAAAAAGCATGTGTCGCTCTTGTCCAGGTCACCCAAAAGTTACAGCACAACATGCTTTCCTTTGCCATCAAACTTGTATCCCGAATGGATTCCATCAAGTTCCTACTCGATAATCCCACCATGTCTAGCCAAATGGACCATTGGTTGATGCTTCTAGCTGAATTTGATATTGTATATGTCATGCAGAAAGCCATGAAAGGAGGAGCCATCTCTGATTACCTTAATTACTACCCTATGGAAGAAGCCGATGCCTGTATTTCCAAATTCCCGGATGAGAATATTCTCTGTACATCCCAAGAAGATCTTTGATGGAAAATGTTGTTTGATGATAATGCCAACAAGAAAGGGTGTGGCATTAGGACACTCCTAATTTCCCCTAATGTCCCTCACACTCCCATTGCCATCAAGATGAATTTTTCTTGCACCGACAACATGACTGAATATGAGGAATGGACGGTAGGCCTCAAACTTTTCCTCAAGAAAAAAATTCGATACCTAGACGTCTATAAGGATTCAGCCCTCATCATCTATTAAGTACTCAGAAAATGTAAAGTCAAGGACGAGAAACTCTTAGCCTTCCATGCCCACTTAGAAGAGCAAGCTTCCCAATTGTAAGAAATCACCTTTCATTACCTACCCCAAGCCAAGAACAAGCTAGCCGATGCCCTTGCCACCTTAGCCTCTATGATTGACATGCTCGAAGGAATAACCATGGCCCTTTTCCTTGTCCAAAATCAAGATAAACTAGCCCACTGCTACCACATTGATCTTAGCACAAAATAAGACCTTAAGATAACCAACTACTGGTACTATGATATTTGGCACTTCCTCAAGCATAGTAAGTATCCCCAAAGTTCGGACAAAAAATTACTGAGCAACCCTTCGCAGACTGGCTGCCCAATATATTGTCGGTGATAAAGCACTATTTAAGAGAAACTTTGATGTAACCCATTTGCACAGCATCGTAGGGGCTGACATTGAAGAGATGATGCATAAAATCCACATCAAGGAATGCGAACCCCATATAAATGACCATATTCTCTCCAAGAAGATCATCTGACAGGTTTACTACTGGACTACCATGGTTCAGGATTGCACAATCTATGTTCGAAGATGCCTCAAATGCCAGAAGTTTTCCAACCTACAACACTCGCCTTCGCGGGAATTGTACAACATGACTTCTCCCTGGTCGTTCTTTACATGGGGCATTGATATCATAGGGAAGGTTACACCCAACGAGCATGGATTTATCTTGGTTGCCATTGACCATTTCACTAAATGGGTCGAAGGCGAGTCATATGGAGTGCTGAATGCCAAGAAGGTATCCAAGTTCATCCGAAAAAACATCATACGTCGATATGGAGTCCCTCACGAGCTGGTATCAGACAACAGTTACACTTTAAGGCAGAAGTTGTAGATGTGGTCGATGAGTATAGTATTCAAAGACATAAATCTTCTCCCTACCGACCTCAAACTAATGGAGCAGTTGAACAAACCAAATAAGAATCTCAAAGCCATCATCATCAAGATGATAAATAGTTATTGAGATTGGGCTAACAGGATCCCTTACGCCCTTTGGGGCTACTGTACTTCAGTTCGAACCTCCACTGGGGATACCCCTTACTCTCTAGTCTATGGAATGGGAGAAGTCCGGCCCATAGATCTGGAAATCCCTTCGCTGTGCTTCATGCTTGAAAGCAAGGTCAACGAGGAAGACTGTCATCAAAGCTGTCTCGACAAGTTATCACTCTTGGACGAAAGGAGGCTGAAAGCTCTATATCACATATAAGGGTACCATCATCGTATAACACGATCATTCAATAAGAGGGTTAAGGACCGCAGTGTTCAATAAGGGGAATTAGCCATCAAAGAGATTATAGAGCTCATCTGGGACCCCAGAGAGAAATTCAAGCCCAATTGGAGCGTCCCCTACATTGTGAAGAAGATCTTATGAGGCGGCGCCACTATGCTCACCAATCTTGACGGAGAAGAAATGGCGCATCCAGTCAACCTGTACCGTCTCAAGAAATTCTACCCCTAGTCCTAAATCTCGACGCGCTATGATTCTTCTCATCTCCCTTCAGTTATAAAAAAAATTATCCATTTACCTCTACTCAGAACTACGTGGGGCCTGATCGTCAAAAAATCCTTTTGCTATCAAAAATGAATTTAAGAAAATTTTCGAAACCCCTAGAGGTACGCAGGAAGCTCATATATTTTAAATGAGCACGCCCCCTTCTTTTTTATAAAATGTTATTTTATTTTTATCCCCGAGAATGATAGTTTATTTTAATGTATACATAAACAAAATGATTATGTATGCCTTAACTATTGGTATAGATAATTCAAATGCAAAAACTCATCAAGAGTCACAACTAGATGATAAAAAACTCCTTTCTTTCATTATTCAAAATTTTAGTAGAGTCAAATGACTTCCCTTGTCAGCCTACCCCCACCTTCCTAAAACCACATAAAAACAAGTCCCAGTATACCTAAAATAACCCACAAATTATTCCCAAACACAGAACCACACCCTTTACAAAAGCTTCACACATCCTACTCGTAACTGCTGAAAGAACCATCCCAATCATCACTTGCATCCTAGGGTCCCCAAACTTCCCATGCCTGAATAGAGTGCCACAGACGCTCCATCGAACGATAATCCCATACTAGCTTGGGGAAAACCACAACACCTCCATCCATGGTATCAGATATGGTGAACCATCTTTGCCCAGTCTCCACAGCCAGCATCTAGGCAACTACTCTTCCCTATAACCACTTCATGTAGTCCACTGAGATATGCCATACTCTTCCAATAGATTGGGATGGACGGGTCGACGATTAACGATTCTCCAATAAAGAGCTAAGCTTCATGCACATACGTTCTATCAGATCCTCCACAGGAAAGAAGTCCAGTTTTCCCAGGTGTCAATGACTACACTGATGAAATAGTTTGAGAAGAAGTTTAGCATAGTCGTCAAAGGATACTCAAGTGGGACTGCCATACAAAACCTTTTTGAGAGCCACATGAACAACATTATGGGGCTACCCCTCAGAAAGTCAGAATGACCTTCGCGTTAGGTATCCAGACCATTCAAAGTGTCCACTAGTATCCATGTCGTATGATTGCGACGTCACAACATCTAGGAAATAATAGTATCAAGTTGGTGGTCCATTTGTACTTCCCCAGTCATCAATAGCAGTTTTGAAACTAGGCCCAGAATAATGGCTCCAGTATAGCCAACGTCACCGATATCCTGCAAATGCACCAGAATGCAACTCCATAGTAAGAAAAATCATTCCTACCATGACCAATGACCTAGATGCCAAAGGTTAAATGTGGAGAAGTTTCTCTAACAGCTCCTTAGGGGATCAGGAAAACTCAAACATAGCCGCTGCAATGCTGGGATTTATCCCCAACATGATAGAAAATGCTTCATAGGTCGGACATATTTCGACCAAGCGAAAGAGAAAGACGTGGTCTTTGGGGGTACCAGAACTCAACCATCGCCATCATCATATTCCACTCTATGTGTCGATTACGCCATAAAGAGACTCACCACATGTCGAAAGCGTCGTAGTCAATATTGTAGGAGCACATCGCTTCCAAGGTTTCGAGGTAGTTTATAAAATCAACACTACCAGAGAGAACCATATCATAAAATAAAAAGAAAGTGAGCAAAGAAGAATTTAAAGGACAAGGAACGTGAAAATGTGAAGAAAAATCTCCATCCATACCCCTATTTATGAATGAAAACTCTCAAGCAAAGGCAAGGAACCCTGCAGAAATCGGAGGAAAACTTACCCCACCAAGTACCAAGCAATTGAAGAAAGTGAAAGCAAAGACTTGGGTTGATTAGACTGTATCAATATGCCGATAGGTAGGACAAGGGTCATGCCGACTGGCTACCCCCTATTTTTGGGAAATCCCCCTTTTCTTTTTTTGTCAAAATAAAAAAACTCAACAAAAATAATTTTTATCTTAAGGGAATTCTGAATTTCCTTATCCTTATGTTTTAAAATTAAATCTTTTCCAATCATTTTTAATTTTATGGTCTCAGCTGCAAAGTAAAAAGAGTATTTGCATTAGTCACTAAGATAGAGCATTAACAAAAACTTCATTTTATTTGATAGATATTTGCTGTGTTACATGAGTTTTGCAGGAAAAATAAGGAAATACAATGGGACTCAGCTCGAACCCACCTACCTTTTTATCTCTCTCTCTCTCTCTTCATCTACAACTTATCTCTTTATCACTCTTCTCCTTCTCTCTCTCTAGGGGCCTCCTTCCCTGTGGCGCGATCTCTTCGCTCTGCGATGAGACACCGTGCCATCACTCTTCGAGCCCGACCCTTCCTCAAACGAGGCAAATGGAACCAAATAAAAAGGAATCGAAATCCCATCCTGAATGCGGGAATTCGTCGAAGATATCCAATTCATAATATCCTTCAGCCAGGTTTTGGAGACCCGAATGTGCTGCAAAAGAAAAAAGAAAAGAGCAAATCAGTCAGTCTCAGGCAAAGAAAGAAGTCATGAAATAAAAAAGGCAAAGAGATAAAAAGTATACCTCTTGTTGGAGAACCTCCTCTATCAAGCCGAACTCCTCTGTATCCATCGCATTAGGACGATACAACATATTCACCGACCCCCCATCAACCCATCAAATATTGTAAGTAGGAGAGGCCAACCGCACAAAAGGAACGTCTAAAGTCGTCGCTGCCATTGATATCGATGCACCGCCTGCGCTATGGGAAGATCCCACCAGTTGACTCGAGCCCGCACGGGGAAGAGGCATCAGGTCATATATGTTAAGCGACATCAACCATCTCGATATAAAGTCCATATAGTCATACATCACCGCAGTGTCGGTATATGACGAGTAAGGCTCACCCACCATCGCCACTACCCACACATCGTCCGATATCTCCCGCACTTGCCTCATGTATACTGGGGGATTGGCCGGTGGCACCGTAACCTCATCCTCCACAATCTATAGGACTAATCTCTCCCCAAGGTACCAAGAGTTTCCAAACTCATGAGCCAGCAGACGTCGCATCTGCGCATGTCCCATAATCAACCCCGTATATTGAATAGTCGTCCCCCAGGGATAGAAGGTCACATGCCAATTCCTCAGCAATAACAAAAATATAAATATCAAGAAAAGATCATCAAAGGAAAAACAATATCAAAAGAAAAAAATAAGGACTTAGTAGCTCATTCATCAGGACATTCAAGACCTGATGCACCGCCTCTAGAGAAAGGGACTTCTTCGATTGTCGAATGGACTTCCTCCACCAGTACATCAGACAGAAGTCCCCAACATACTCATCCTTCAAAGATATCAATTGGGTGTTAAACCCAATCACCTCATAGAACCACATCTTTAAAGTACACCAATCAAGAATAAAACGCATGAAGGAAAATGCAAATGCATAAAGAAAAATATGAAAAATAAAGAATAGCTCAAGAAGATACGTGGCCCCTGTAAAAGTTTGTCAGGAACACTCGCTGAACGCATCAAGAAAATAATAAATGGTCACCAAGGTTAGTCTCCCCTAGTCATAAAGATGAATGTTCGAAAACACCCTAAAAATGGCAAAAACCACAAGTGGAGTCGCCACCAAGAAACCCCCCGACACCAGCAAAATAAATAAACGGTCCATCAATCGCACCTACGGCTTGAGAGTACCCAGAGACCACCCTCTCCACATCACCCAATGCCACCATCACCGCCTTTGGTGTCACCGTCAGAGTCCTATCCACCTCAATATGCACCCCCTCGTAATCCAGCCCCAGCGGCTACTGCACATCTATCGGAGTCACCGTCATCTCCCCAAAGCCAAAATGAAAGGTGTGGGTGGTGTCCCACCACCTCTCCCTCAGAGCAAAAGAACAACCGTAGAATGAGGCGTCTCATCCAAATGAGACACCAATCTCCCAAAACCGGATTATGACACCATCCAACGCACCACCGATGGAAGGTACTCCCAAATGTCCCTAAGCCCCGTAGTCCCTCGGGCACGCATAGTCGACATAGAAACATCAGACTGTCAAAAGCAAAAACACTTATCAAAATTCAAGAAATAAGAAAATTTCTCCAGAAAAAGGAAGAGAATACCAAAGGTATTCAATACTTATATAACCACCAGGGTTCACTACCCTAAAAGAGAGATGATATGAAGGCTCGCACAAGAGAGTCTGATCATCCACCACTGGCTCGAATGAGTCAAAAGATTTTTCACTGCTCAAAGAAAGGGCCACCCTAGCCCTCAATTCCAAGACTTCCCAATCGTTAGCATCGAGCCATGTCATATGTGTTGTTCTACTTGAGAACTCTACCATTTTTTGACTTTGTAACATTAGAATGATAATAAGGAAAGTCAGAAAGCTATGAAAAATGAGGAGAACCCACCCCTTTTTTATAGGAGGCTAAGGGGCATGCCTATCGGCATCTCCCTGCCACCCACCGATCGACATTGTCCCTCCACCTGCTCGAGGTATCTCAAAAGACCGTGCCACTGACATTTGTCACCCTTCTAATCATGTCGATCAACACCCTCTTTAAAGTTTCGTACAACAACTCCTAAAACTGCCAGAAAATCTTGAAAAATCCCCGAAATTTTTTGAAAATTATTAAATAAATTTTCACCAGAATTTTTTTTTACCACACTCATTTTCATTACAGAACTCTTATCTCCCCAGCGAAACTCCCAAAATCAATTTCATGTCTCCCCAACAATGTCTCCAAACGACACCATAAAAATTAAGAAATATCCCTGCTAAGAAAAATCCAATCCTCAGATTATTCCCTCTTCCCCAGTGAAATTTAAATTCGTCCCCATTGAAACCGTAAGATACATATCCCCAGTAGAGTCCCCAAAATTCTCTGAATAAAGTTGCAACCTTAAGTCCACAGAATTGGCTTCGACCCTCAGAATTGGTCACCCCTATCTTAAGCCCGTAGAATTGGCTTCGACCCTCCGAATTGATCACTTATACTTAATTTCGCAGAATTGGTTTTGACCAGCATAATTGGGACCCCTAACTTAATTCTGTAGAATTGGCTTTGACCCACAAAATTTCTCACTTCCACTTAATCCCACAGAATTGACTTTGACCCACATAATTGTTCATCCCTATCTCAAACCCTCAGAATTGGCTTTGACCCGAAAAATTGGTCACCCTTATCTTAAGCCCGTAGAATTGGCTTCGACCCACATAATTGGTCCCTTCTACTTAAGCCCTCAGAAATGTCTTTGACCCGTAAAATTGGTCACCCCTATCTTAAGCCTGCATAATTGGCTTCGACTCGTAGAATTGGTCACCCCTATCTTAAACCCGCAGAATTGGATTTGACCCTTCGAATTGGTCACCCCTAACTTAAACCCACAGTATTGGTTTTAACCCTCAAAATTGGTCACCCCTCACTTAAGCCCGTATTCGACCCCCAGATTTTCTCTCCTCTAACTTAAGCTCACAGAATTGGCTTCGACCCTCAGAATTGGTCGCCACTACTAAACCCTCATAATTGGCTTCGACCCTCAGAAGTGGTCCCTTCGACTTAATCCCTCGTAATTGGATTTGACCCATAGAATATGTCACCCTTAATTAAGACCTCAGAATTGGTTTTGACCCTCACAATTGGTCACCCTAACATAAGCCCTCAGAATTGACTTTGACCCGCAGAATTGGTCGCTACAACTTTGGTCCTCAGAATATACCTCGACCCACAAATTTTTTTATTCCCTACCTATGACCTCAACTGTCACCCCATTTAGGTACTCAAAATCAACCATCCCCATCATCCCCTTAGGTCCTCAGAATCGACCTCGACCTTCTGAACCGTTCATCCTCATCCCTTAGGTTCGCAGAAGTGACCTCTTTCCAAAAACATCATATGGTGTCTATTCGATGGATTTCAATTATTCCAAATGCACCATTCGAGTAAATCTATAGGCAACACATTCTAGGACCCCCTAAGTCTCTCCTTAGGTTCGTAGCACCTACTTATTTCGCTGCAAACCCTAGGTCGCACTTCAAGTGTCGATCTAGAGGCCATCGGGTGCTCCTGGGCCCCGTTTGACTTCGATCAACTCCATCGCCAGAGTGAAATCTCATTAAATACTCAAAGAGATCTGAATCCCCTTTCCAATGGTCTGCTCCGTGCGTAAATCCGCATACGGTTAAGACAAATGGACCATTTTACTATAAAAAATCGATTCGAAGGTCACTGGATGCTCCTAGCCCTGACTTGACCCTAATCAGCTTCATTATCAGAGAAAAACTTCTTTGAATATTTAAAAGGCACTGAATCCCCTTTCTAATGGCCTAGCCCATGCGCAAAATGGAATAATCGTTTAGACAAACGATCAGTTTTCCCCCAAAAATGATCCGGAGGCCATCGAGCGCTCCCGGGATCCGTTTGATGAAAGTTAAATCTTCCGATCTAATGAGACTAAATGAATCTCTGAAGGGCACTAAATACCCTTTCCAATAATTTTTCCCATTCAAAATTCTAACTTATTGTGCAGACGAATGACCCTTTTTACTCTGAGAGGTCACCCGATGCTTTCAAGCCCCAATTGACTAAGGTCAACTTTATGAACCGAGCAAAACTCTCTAGAATATCGAAATAAATATCCTAACCTTTACAACGATCTTCCCCATCCACAATTCTGACTTACCATGTAGAAAACGATCCATTTTAGTCCGGCGATCTCCTATCCAAAGGATTGGCGTGTGCTTTCGAGCAACATTTGACCCAAAGTCAAGACCTTAACCAAGGAATGGTCCTAAGGAATATTGAAGGTATCTGAAGTACCTTTCTAACGATATGCCCCGTGTACAATTCGGATCAAAAGATTACATTCTACGACCATATTTCCAGAAAAATTTGCACGAGATTGACAATTGGCAGGTCCAGTTCCCCACCTATCGGTAGTGTGTCTAGGGTCACCTTCCAAAGGGTAGGACTAGGGCAGTGCCGATCGGTAACCCTCTGACCCTATAAAAGGAGTTCATGACCTCACTACCAAGAAGAACGACACCTGATATCCATCAACATCAGTGACCTCAATAACATTATCTTGAAATCAACGAAGTTCCTCCATGTGAAGTTCCATTCAAGCTTCCGTTCCCATCCTTTTCATACCCAATTTGGTAAATCACACTCTATATCATCCCACATTCATCTCTCATTCAAGGAAGTTCCTCCAAGATCGAAGATCAAGTTTCAAAGAAGGTCCAATTCCTTCTCTTTAAATTCTTTATTTTGCATAAGTTTCATTTGATCTATAATTTAGTTCTTACTTTAGTTCATTCACATTAATATCTACATTTTTATTAGTATATTGCTCATAGTTTATTTTTTATAAAAAAACCCAAAACAAACAAAAAGAAGGTTACACCCATAAATTACTAACGGGATTATCCATCACACTTTTCAAAACTAAAACATATTTTTCTACACACACGCATATAATAAAATCCTGTTCAGATCTATGGGGAAACCCCCACCCCCATGTTAAATCCAAACCACGTGGACTTTGATGCCTTTAGAGGCAACGTAGGCATTTCGGATGAAAACTCGAGACTCAAGTCCAGTTTTCTAATTTTCCTATATTCCTCATTTTCATCATATTCTTGAATTAATATACATAGTGTCTCATCCAATACATATTATCGTTTCATAATAATGACCAATATCGCGATAAACGCATAAATCATATTTTCTATATATATTATTTTGGGAACATTCCTATGGATGACTCCACTCTATCTTTCCCATTGTATGAGTTGAAAGACTTCGATCTCCATTATATATACACACACACACACTTCACAAGGAAATAAAGAAAAATAATAATACAAGCTCATGAGAGACCGAAAGGGCGGGATGGGTGCCTAACACCATCCTATTCCGTAACTTAGCCACCGAATCTTTGAACTATTGGTTTCGTATGCATCAGTTTGTCTTCGATGTCGCTATTTTGAGGCGTCAAGATGTTCTGTTGCCTATTTTGTGTAAAATAGGTTAACGACCCCATCTCTTTACATTAACCCCACACCAACAACGGCCGAAGCGTTCCTAAGTAAAAAAGGGCGCGAGACCTTTCAACCTTGCCCGAGGCGTGATATCGATCAGGATGGTGACACAAAGGGAAGAAGTATTTGAAATGGCTCAAAAATATGTTAAGCTATCTGAAGAAGAGGAACCATGCATTAAAATGTGTATACCATAAAGATCACAGTCACAAGGCTGAAAACCGTAAGGCACTAAAGTTACACCTCAAGGATCTAGTTAATACTAGGAACATAAATGACTTTATAGAGAATAAGGAAGGTACAACTACACCCATTCGCAACCAAAGACCAAACAATGTCCTGGATAATGACATGGGATATGAATTCGTAGTAATCCATGGTGGTCCTAGACTGGACAACATCTTGGATGAATTCTTGGGTCATGCATATGTAGGTACATGGAGCATCAAACTCAAACCAAATCAAGGTAAACACCCTCAGAATAGAGGTTAAGAATCACCTGATAGTCTTGGAAGCCTTTCGATTGACCTGACCAAGCCCATTGTAGAAAATACCAGCGACTCGAAGACATTGATTAAACGAAACACACCATCTTCACTAACGATGATTTGGTCAAAGTGAGGACCCCCACCGTGACACTTATGTCATCACTATTAAAGTTACTAACTGGAATGTAGACAAGTTAATGGTAGACCAGTGGAACTCCTCGGAAGTCATGTACCTCAGAATATTCAATCAGTTGAACTTGCATGTGAATGACCAGTAGGAATCTACCATTCTACTGGTCGAATTTGTAGGAAGGATGACCTTAGAAAGATAGTTCTCCCTGTTTGGGATGGAGGTATCTTTAAGCTTGTTGAGTTCCTTATGGTGGATATAGACTCCCCATATAATTCTATCCTCGGTAGAGGGTGGTTACATACCATGATGGTTATACCATCCACCTTCCACTAAAAAATAAAATGCATCACTGATAAAGGGGTCATGGAGATATACAGGTTAGCTAGAAAATGTTTCATAGATTTTATCCAAACTAAGAAGGAGAAGAAGGAAAATTCTTAGAGCCATACGAAGGCTCCATGCCCTCCAAATAGAAGAAAACGTATGGGTGACCTAGTATTAAGTAAACCACAGTTTCCCCTACCGATCGCATTATCGAATCCCATAATCAGCTTGAAAAGAAGTTCCGGATTAGCAGTTCACTCACGAAAGAAGAAAGGAAAGACTTTTTTATTTTCCTCAAAATACAACCAGATGTATTTTCATGGAGGTCATATGACATGCCTGTTATAGACTAGAAAGTGATATGTCACGAGCTCCATGTCAATCCACTGCATCCACCAGTAGCCTAAAAGATGTGATGAACTGCACTAAAAAAAGACAAAGTTGTTGAAGAGTTTATGTAAACTTCATTGATATGAACTTTTCATTCTAGAAGGATAGATTTTCTCTTCCAAAGATAGATAAGTTGGTTGACGACACCACTAATCATGAGTATATAAGATTCCTTAATGCAATTATGGGTACAATTAAAGTCCAGTGTTCTCCCCTGACTACGAAAAGTTTTTCTTCATCAACACCCTGGGATTCTATTGCTACAAGGTGTTACCGTTAGAATTGAAGAACTCTAGGGCGACCTATCAGAGATTTGTAATGAAATGTTCAAAAATAATTTGGGAGACACGATGGAGGTGCCTATCTATAACATGCTTGTAAAGAGGACGAGGAAGGGGGACCAACTAGAAGACCTGGTAAAAACTTTTAAAGTTCTTCGTTATTACAGGATGAAGCTCAATGCGATGAAGTGATCCTTTGGGGTACAATTGGGAAAGTTCCTTGGATACCTAATCTAGTCAAAATGGTATCGAAGTAAACCACGATTAGATTAAAACCATCAAGAAGGTGCATCCCCCAAGGTTGTACACGAGATACTAAAATGATGACCTTTCTTTCAAGCACTTAAAAAGAAAAGAAATAAGTATGGAACAACGAATGCACCAGTGCTATTGAAAAAATAAAGAACTATTTAAGAAAATCACCACTGCTGAGCATTCCAGAAAATAAAGGCCATTTGTACTTATTTCGATGGTGTCTAATCGCCCTTTAGGCTCAGCCTTGGTTTGTGTGAAGAATGGGGATCAGGCTCAAATTTACTATACGAGATAAATGTGACTCGGTGCTGAAAAGAGATACTTATTATTGGAAAAGCTTGCGTACGCTCTAGTGATAACATTTAGGAAGTTGAAACACGACTTTAAGGCGTGCACTATCATTGTCTAACCTTCTTCCCTCTAAGAGAAGTTCTCAAAAAGGCCGATCTATCTAGACAAATTTCCAAGTGATCGGTAGAACTAGGGAAATTTGATATCTATTTCATCCTGGAACCTCGATTAAGGGGCCAGTCGTAGAAGACTTCATCATCAAATTTTTTAGTGATTAAGAACCGATAGTGACTGTAAATAGATGTTTAGACTCTATCCCACATCATATCAAAGAATGTGATAAATGGGTATTTTATTTTGATCGAGCCTTAAATTTAAAGGGGCAAAAGTATGGATATTACTGGTATCCCAGAAGAAACTAGTTCTCAAATAAGCAATTCGTTTGGGATTTAAATCCACCAAAAATGAAGCTGAGTATGAAGCCTTGTTCGGAGGACTGAGAAAATAACTTTCCTTGGAATCCCATCACCTTAATGTCTTTTTTGGATCAAGACTGGTATCAAATCAGATATCGAGAGACTACCTCTCTAGGGATGAGCATGTGACTGCATTCCTTCAAAAATCCCAACAGGGGCGGCCAATTTGTCCATATACAAGTGTAATAGTTCCCAAGTGGTACCAATAGTCACACCGATATACTGGCCACACTTTATTCGACCTTTAAAGTGGACATGAAATAGATGATTACAGTAGAGTACCTCAACTAGCCCAATATCAATAGAGGGAAATAGGCCGAGCAAGTTATGGTCATCAATAGGACCACAAGATGGATGAATCTGATCATTCTCTATGAAATGAAAAATTCCTTGCAAGTTCGTAGGAAAGAAGAACATAAAGTACGAGTGAAATATGTTCATTTCCACTTAGCGGCATATCGAAAACTTTACCGGTGCTCTTTTTTGGGGACTTACATCCAATGTGTGCGCCCATACAAAGAGAATCATGAGGGGATATATAGGATCCAATCAGGAGGCAGGTAGTTAGTATTTAGGTCAACAAAAGAGGGATACTTGTGGCAATACATGCAAAAGGACACATTTGCCTACGTTCGAAAATGCAAAAATTGACAACTCTTCTCGTTGTTAGTACACCAACCGTCCATAGTCCTTAAGTATCTCATAAGTCCTTGAAACATGACCAATTTAAAGAATTTTTACTTTTAGATTTTTTAGTTTATAACTAAGCTTCTTGTGTTAATTTTAGTTTTAAAGTTTCTTTAAGAAGTTCTTTCAAACTTCTCGCACTTATCTCTATGCTTTGTTTTAAGTGGAAGGCGAATAAGTACCTAATAATGAAGACGAATTAGTTGAATGAATTATCATTAACATATTAGTTATCACAATTATAATTATCTTCTCTTAAATATCTTCTTTTAAAAATAACTTGTTGAGCAACCATAAACCATAAACACAAAGAGTTTTGGAAAATAACAAAACATCAACAATGGCCTACAGTCGACGAAAGGCCTACTTGGAAAACTTTGGCACCTATGACCAGAGGGGTCATAAAAATCCTCACTAGAGAATGACCCCACAAATAGGTGCTTATTTTAATTTTTGGTTATAGACCTAAAGTTAGATGTGATGACATTACCAGGAGACCACACATCATATAGGAAATAAAAAAATGCAAACATTTTCATTAATACTTTAAGTTATTACAAGGAAATTAAAAAAATAAATAATTTACAACAAAATGGTGAATATTTCTCGATCAATTGTGCAATCAGGATGGCTCATTCATTGAACTCTTAACTCTAGTAGGCAGAACATCCATTGCATAAGAGGTATCGATCGCAGTCATAACTTTGATCCTTTACGGCTCACCGAGGCTCACCTTATCAATCAAGTGTTGAGGTCGGTAGAGTTCAACATCTCCATCAATTCCTAAGTCAATGAAGTATTTCCTTATAAGGCTACCTAGAATGGCATCCGTTGGGTTCCATGACATGTCAAGCTTATAAGGAGGATCTTGATTATTCTAGGAAATATGGGTCATACCAATACTATAACTCAGAATCCTGTGGAACCTTAACCACTATAAGGTAATTAAGCTAATCGTTTTTATAACTAACATTCCAAGCATCGATTAGGGCAGGATCCTTTTTGATAAAAGCCTCATTGTAACCATCTATCCAGATCGTGCGAGGTTGTTTATGGAACTAGAATGTGAGACGGTTAATATTTTCGGTCAAACTTTTAATAGTTGATTCTTTATTAAGAAAAATCTTCTTGGTCTTCTCTAATCTTTTTCTAAACTCCCTTCCTTCTACCCTTGAGAGGAAGACTGGCCTTTGGCATTTACATCTTTGTCATTTAAGGACTTTTGAGTCGTCGCTAGCTACTCCCTCAGCTTGGTGTTCTCTTCTTCCAAAAAAGAAAGCACCCTCACTAACCTGTTCGTTTATCCTGGAGTTATTGAGTCTTTCTAGTTCATCCTTAAATCATTGTTCCCCTTATCAACAATATTGTCAACCTCTCTAGTGCCCAATAGATTGGCATTCAGAATAAAATATTTCCTCAAATGAGCAGAATCAGTAGCGAATAGTCTATTATCAAATCCACTCTTTTCGGACAAATCAGTAAGCTTTCACTCAAAGTCGACCTTCATATTAGATAATGACTCATTGTGACTGCGGTGAGTAACAAAAATCATGTCATGAAATGTGACATTGTCCGCGATTGCTTGATGAAGCAGGCAATGAAGAGCCAAGTATGCTCATTTCCCTTAAGGTGACGCATCAGGGCCTAGGTGATGGTCAAGATCATCATCTTCATCGTGACTAGAAATAAACAATATCCTATGTCTTTTTTTAAAATCGTTCTGAGCAGCAAACAATGTTGCAAGGCTTACCTTAAACTGCATGAATAAGTGGTTGGATATATAAGTTTGTCAAATAAAAGAGAATACTTGTGAAAATCATAAAAACAACAATAATAAAATCAAATCATCCATTGCATTACAAATTATTACAATTGGGGCATGTTCCTATATCAGTGGGAAATAAAAAATAATATACAACATTCGCTAACGAAAAACCTTAAGAAGCTATTTTTCTGACCTTTTCCTTCTCTCTTTTATTTAGCAATCGTCTGAGTTTGATCAATTGCCTTTTCCTTCTCATCAACATCCTTATCATCGTTATCCTCAACCTCATCCTCAAATTGAGAGGGAAAACTGGATGATGCTCGCTAAAGAGGTCTGACCCCTCTTTTGTGCTAACTTTAACTAGTGCCTTATCCAACCAATCTTAAAAATACCTTTTTAAAGCTGGCAATCTGCATTTCAACATTTTTAAAGGCTTTGTCCCGTCCACAGGTGAAGGCGACTTCTTTGATCTTCACCACACTAGGAAAGGCCTCCTTAACTTTGGCCTTGGCTTCTGTTGACTTTGTCTAGGCAAGGTCATCCTCAACCTTCGCATCTATGGAATCCTTTTTTTCCCGCTCACCAACAACCACATGAGCAGTAGATTCATCATTTTAATTCTGAAGAATGACCTTCTCAGCCTCCTCATCGACCTTCGTCTTTTCAATCTCCTAAATATCATTCAGCCGTCGGGCATCCAACAAATATTTATGTAGCACTTCAAATCCAACCTCTACATTAATAGAGCATGCCTTCATTTGATTATTCCTCTATAATAATTAATCAAAATCAATCAAGAATTGCAGAATAAAAGGATGGAAAAACATGAGAAAAATGCAAAAGATGAACATAAAAGGACAATATGAAGGAGATAGACTTAAGAGGGAAGTTTTATGATTGGCATGCTCTAATAACCTCGAATAAGGCGTGATAAAGTAAACTTCTCTATTCACGTGGAGTACTATAGATATAATCAAGTCCTTATCCAAGTCGGGAAGACCAATAACAGATTGGGCAACACCCTTGACCTTATCAATAGTCTTCTTCTCCATAATGTCATGTTGGGGAAGATGATACTTCTTTTTCCCCTTTAAAAAGGGCTTGTAGCTCTTGAAAGGGGAGTCATCAGTGGAACCCCCAACTTCACTTTTATTGCTCGCCATCCGAGCATAATCTTTCTTTTTTTCCCAATGGGTGAACATGGAGAGGATATCTAGTACCAGTATGTGTAGCATAATGTTTGTAATGATCAAATATATAACATTCATTTTCTCCTTTGCACTGGGAGAAACGATATAAAGAACTAAATAGATGTCAAGAGGATTAAAGGCATACAACATGCTTTCCTCGGATGATTTATCCCTTTTTGAGTCTTGGGAGGACGTTCTCTTTGAAAGGATCTTCTTTGAAAAGTAACATGCTTCCTCGGATGCTTCATTGTTGGAGCATCCGAGGAAGCATGTTACTTTTCAAAGAAGATCCTTTCAAAGAGAACGTCCTCCCAAGACTCAAAAAGGGATAAATCATCCGAGGAAAGCATGTTGGAGAAGCACCACTTGCAATCTTTAATCTTTCAAAGAAGATCTTTCCTCGGATGCTTCATTGTTGGAGAAGTGAAGGCCTCGGATGATTTTCCTTATCTAGGTTATCCAAAGTGGTGGGGATGATTGACGTTCTCTCTATCAACCTTATAATAAAATAAGTGGTGGTACTCTTTTGGCCAATTCTAAATATCGTCGACCTTGGGTGCTCAACAACTCCAACTCTCTATTTAATGAAGAAAACCGTTCGAAGGTCAAGAAAGTTAACGTCATTGTCGCAAGGAATCTTCTTAGTTCTCTTCTCTACAAAAAATAGAGAAAATAACAAAACATTATCCTCAACTAAGAAAGAATAATAAAGCTAACAAAATGGCTTTTTTACCTATTCCTTGCCCTTACTGAGGGTGTATAGGCCCTTTATATGTCACACCCTTAGGAAGGGGAGAGTATTGCTAATTTTTCACAATAAAACCATGAACCCAATAATATTTATTAGAATTAGGGAATCTCACAACCAAGGTTTGATTAGCCACCCTCGTCTTATATTGTTAATATTCTCAGTGGTCGTCACGCATTGGTAACACTACATGATCTCGATAATAACGAGATAGTTCCCATACATTTCATTAATATTATTCACCTTATCAATGATCCTCCATTTATTAGGGGAAACTTAGGGTGAGAACACATTAAAGTATTGGCAAAACTCCAAAAATAAGCAATTTTAGGAGAAAGTGACCCCAGCACTTAGGAATAAAGATTGAAAGCAACCAATGGACTTTGGAAAGGGAACAAAGGTCACAAAGACCATCAACTAACTCTAATGATATCCACGGGGGGTTTTGATGATAAAGTTTAAATTCTTCAACGGTGATTTCATCAATAACATACACTATCATTAAAGATGACAAGATTAATGAAAAAATTAAACATGGAAAGCGGAGAAGAGTGAAATGAATAAATAGATTCGAAGAAATTCTTATAGGTGGAGTGACAACAATGAAAAGATCTTCTTTGAAAGATTAAAGATTGCAAGATTTTCAAATGAACAGGAAAATGAGCAAAAAATTGGGAACCATTGTGTTATAGAAAAAAGTGCCCTCACGATTCCCCCAAAACATGATGATTACGCACACATACGCCGGTTTTCAAAGTGGTGGTTCACTGCAAAGAAGGTTAATATTTACCAGCATGCCTCTGGGCACTCAACGATCAAAACACCCTTTAATTTGAGGGATATTTACAAAAAATCCATTAGATCAATTAACAAATACTCCAGCACAAAGACTTCTTAAAGTAACCAGCTGACCTAAGCATAATAAAGATCAGTGACCTCAAAGCGAAACTGAGATTTGGAGGAAATTATGGGGAGTAGATTTATGACAACACATGACCTTAATGTGTTTGGCATAGGCCCACCCGTTTATTGCGCATCAAGTTAATTAAGATTCCAAGTCATAAATGAGTACCGCATAAGTATCCCTTAGAATGACCCAATCTAATAAGAAATAGGTTCAAACTTCTAGGAATGGCTATTATAAAAACTGAGGACTCTAATAAGCTCCCCTATAAATAGAAACTCGCCCCTGTTTGAGAGGGCCACGTGATATTGTAACATTGAGCATACTATAAATCTATCGACCTATTCCCCGAGTTAATAAAAGAGAGAACCTCAAACCCCCTCAACATAGGCAGATTGTCGAACCACATATATTCTTGTGTTGTGGGCTTTTGATCCTCACCTTGAGTATTTTTCTTTATTTAGCGTGTGTACATTGAATACAAATAATTTAGGAAATAACCACATACATCAGTTTTCATTGGCTTATATCTAATTCAGCGTTCCCTATTGTCCTTATTCAAATCCTTATGTTCGTTAAAAGAGAGGTTTTCTTTCTCTTATTACTATGTTATTGGGCATTTGTTATTTTCATGCTTAGTTTTGGGTTTTTTTGTTTGGCTAATGGTTTTATAACTCGAACTGGCTTAAAAGATCTCCATTGTAGCTGCATGTAACCTTCCGTGGCCATATTGAGAATGAGGTTTCTTAAATTATATGCTCTGATACCACTTGAAATGGACATAAAATACCAATTTTTAAATTCAAAAGCGATGGTTGACCAAATAATCCAATTTTTAATAATTTCTTTCGAGAATTAAATTTTCACTTCTTAAGCACAACCATAACTTCAATTCAAGTTCGAAATTATATAAAACAAACTAAAAATAAATTTTGCCAAAATATTAAAACCGAATTGAATTAAATTACACTAAAAATTACCCAATTTAAATTATCACCAAATTACACAATTGTTGTGATTAAACCGATTTTTATCTTTTTAAATCTAAGCATGTATCTAGGTGATAACTTGCAAGATAAAAAAAACACAACCACAATGCCGTGATATACGAGGAACACCCTCAATGGGAAAAATCTAGGACGACCTAGACATAAGTCCACTAAGCACTGATTTAATACAAGGACACGACAAGAAGACTTATTCAATGACCCGACGCACTCACAACCCTTAACGCTCTTCGTTCCTTCCACTTATGCCTAGTCGACAACGTGAAAGTCCACCTAGGTCTCAAAATCCACTGATGGGGTGAAGCAACCGTCAACAACACGGAGTCCACCGCATGTCAAATCACAACCATATAATCCTCTGCAAGAAACTATCTCTTTTGGGTAGAATTGAAACTTGGATTATATAAACATTTGGGTGTGAAGCATGTGTTTTGTTTTTAAAGTTAATACGTTAAAGATTAACAAAATAAAAGAGACTTTTGGATAAATGTTTATGCTCTAAAAAAATGTAGTAAAAATCCTCTCAAACGTCTTCCAAAATAGTTCTTTCTCATATTTTATAAAATAGGTGGGAAAAGAAATGGATTAGTGAGAGGTTAATTAAAAACTGTTGAAAAACTGCTAAAAATTTTCAATCGTTCAAACGAGAAAATAAGGTCACTTGAATGACATTATCAAATCAGAAAGCACTAGGACTAAAAATGAAGATTCATTCGAACAACAATTCAAATGACACTACAAATGAGAATTCAAAGAGACCACGGAGGAAAACCTCATTCGAACAACCATGGAATGTCGTTCAAACGAGATCGTTCAAACGACATAATCTAATGAATTTTTAGAAACCTAGTTTTTTTTTTTAAATAGAAAAGTCATTTTTAACAAAAGACACCCCATAAAAATATCCAAGTCTCTATATAACATGTTCATTCACACCTGAGAAACCTTGAAAAGTTCAAAGGTTGATGACGCAAAACAAGGCACGAAACACGACTATGAGGGCTATGATGTGATCTTCATTAGACTTGGTCTCTACATCTTCAACTCAAACGTCATAGGCTTGAAAATTTACAAATAACTTCTATTCTATGACTCAAATAGTTTTGTTCAAAATTAAGTCAACACTTACAAATTGAATCAATTAGAAATTTGTCCTTAAAAATCTCACCGGTTGACTATTCAAAGACAAAACCAAAATAAAATCCCTATGGTCCATCCCACCCAAAAATGCAAAATACAGACACTTGACCGACACATATATTGAGTAGCTTTGCTTGCTTTAAAATGTTTTTGCATGGATGAAAACCTGCACACTTAAACACACCATCAAATGCATGGGGAATATAACAATATTAAATTTCCTAATTAAATCTCCCCCTTTGTCTAAAAATATTTGCCAAAGAAATTCGTCTCTCCCTAAGTTAGATCTCCCCAAATTAAAAGGTTTGGATACCATTTATCCCCCTTTTGTTCGGAATAGATAAAGATAAACTGCATAAAATAACCCATTTTTCCCCAAGTAATTCAATTGTCCTACTAAATCAAACTATAAATAAACATAATAGAAAAATAAGTATATCGTGCAATGGTGTTTGGACATCCCCGATCCTCGCGGCGGGCGAGTAGAGTGAGGATCCTAGGTCCCACGCGTCCCTCTCGGGAGCGCTTCGGCCCGCGTCATTGATGAGGTGGAAAATGTAGAAAGATGGAGTCGCCAGTCTATTTTACTCAAAACAGACAAAAGAAAGGGATCCATCCTGAAGGACAACATCCAAACACATACTGATGCATACGAAACCAAAATGATTCGAAAAGGGTCCGGAGGCTAAGTTATGAAATGGGAAGGTGTTAGGCATGGGTTTTTGCTATTTTCCTTTATTTTCCCTGTGATATGTGAGCATGTGTATATATAATGGAGATAGGAGTCATCGACTTGTACCATGGAAGAGATAAAGCAAGTCATCCGTAGGAATGTAAAAATAATATTAGAAAATAGGATTTACTCGATTATCCTTATGTTGATCGTTACGATGGAACGATAACGCATATGGGATAATACGCTACTAAGAACAAATATATAGAATATAAGAGAATTGAGTTTAGACAAAAATATAAAATGAGAGAAAAAATAAAGATAGGACTCTAATCTCGGATTTTACCCCGAGATGCCTCGTAACCTATAGAGGCATGAAAATCCACCTAGTTCGTATGCAAAATAAAGGGTGGGGTTTATCCCATAAATCCAATTAGGGGATTCTCTTATTTGTGTGTATGTGTGTGTGGAAAAAGTGTTTTACTTGTGAGAAAAGTGTAAGAAAAGTGTGAGAATTCCCGTTCGGAATTTATGAGCAAACCCTATTTTTCTTATTTTTTGGGTTTTTATTTGTATGAAAATAAGAGATGTGCAATAATACTAAATAAAAAATATATTAGGATATGTGAGATGAGAGAATAAAACTGCTAAGTAATAAAACAAGTTAATGTGAAATTATGGGAATTTAAGGAGAGAATTGAGAAAATTGGACTTTCTTGAAGATCTTGAGCTTGATCTTGAATGTTGGGGAGCAGCCCTTGCACTTGGATGATGATGGAGGGTAGTGAATTTACCAAGTTTGATGGAAAGGATGATGAAAAGTTAAGGTTGGATAGGGATTTGGGTGTGGATATCACGCTGACTTTGAGAGAGGTTTTATGAATTTGCTGAGAGTGATATGTTTCAGATCTAGTACCTTTTACAAATGAGATCAAGGCCTCACTTTTATAGGCCCGGGGAATTACCGATCGACATAGCTCTTGTCCGTGCTAATCGGTAGGTGTGTTTAGGCACACTGTCGATAGGCATGGTCTGGACCTGCCATTTGGCAGTGTCTTTCTGGCCTTTTCGAAAAATCATCGGAGAGTGCAAACCATTGATCCGAATCATTCATGGGGTGGAACATTAGAAATGTAATTCAAAGAACATCGAAAGTAATTTGGACCGTTCCCAAGTTCGGGAGTTGACTGTGGGTCAAATGTGGCTCGAAAGCGCTCGTCGATCCATTGGACGAGGAATCGTCGGATTAAAACGGATTGTTCGTCTGTATAGTAAGTCCGAATCGTGCACGGGGTGGACCATTGGAAAGCTTAGGAGATGTACTTCGACATTTCAAAGAGTTTGATCCAGTTCTTGGAGTTGACTTTGGTCAACCGGGCCCTAGAAGCCTTTGGTGACCTCTAGGAGTAAAACGGACTTTTCGTCCGTCCCGTAGGTCACAATTGCACACGGGATGGATCGTTGGAAAGGGGTTTCAGTGCCGTTTGAAGATTTATTCAGTCTCGGTCGAGTTGAAGGGTTGACTTTGGTCAAACGGAACCCGAGAGTGTCTAGTGGCCTCTAGATTAGGTTTCGAGGGAAAATGGGTCGTTCCTCCGCATGGTAAGTCAAAATCGTGCACGGGACGGATCGTTGGAAAGGGGATTCAAGACCCTTCAAAGATTCATTCAGTCTTAGTCAGACTGAAGACTTTGACTATTGGTCAAACGGAGCCTGGGAGTTCCCGATGGCTTCTAGGTCAGTACTCGGGGTATGACCTGGGTCTGTAGTGATGAAGGGAGGTTTTAGGAACCTTAGGATAATTTAAGGGGTAACAGAATGGGGTGTCTACAAAGCCTTTCTATGGGTGAGTTTGGAACAAATGTTAGCCGTAGAATAAACACCGCATGATGCTTTGAAATAGAATGACCAATTCAAGGGGTCGAGGCCGATTCTGAGGACCTGGGGGGTAAGGATGACCAATTCAGAGGGTCGAGGCTAATTCTGAGGATCTAAGGGGGGAATACTAAGGATAGTTTGGAGGAAAGGTTAAGGTCAATTCCTAAGGAGGTGCTGGGGATGACCGATTTTGTGGGTCGAAGCCAATTCTGAGGTTTTGAAGATGAGGGTAACCGATTTTACGGGTCAAAGCCAATTCTACGGGCTTAAGTTGTGATGACCAATTCTGCGGGTCGAAGCCAATTCTGTGAGCTTAGGTTATGATGACCTATTCTGCGGGTCGAAGCAAATTCTACGGGCTTAGGTTGAGGTGACCAATTCAGTGGGTCGAAGCCAATTCTGAGGGCTTGAAGATGAGGGTGACCGATTCTGTGGGTCAAAGACAATTATGCAGGCTTAAGTTGTGATGACCAATTATGCGGGTCGAAGCCAATTCTGCGGGTCGAAGCCAATTATGAGGGCTTGAAGATGAGGGTAACCGATTCTGCGGGTCAAAGCCAATTCTACGGGCTTAAGTTATGATGACCTTAGGTTGTGATGAACAATTCTATGGGTCGAAGCCAATTCTGCGGGATTAGGTTGTGATGATCAATTCTGTGGGCTTGAAGATGAGGGTGACCGATTATGCAGGTCTAAGCCAATTCGGTGGGTTTAAGTTGTGATGACTAATTCTGCGAGTTGAAGTCAATTCTACGGGCTTAGGTTGTGATGACCAATTCTATGGGTCAAAGCCAATTCTGCGGGCTTAGGGTGACGATCGAAGACCGATGTCAATTCTGACCTAAGAGAGGTGAAAACCGAGGCCCGAGGTCAATTCTGACCAAAAAGAGGTGAGGACCGAGGACCGAGGTGAATTCTGACCTAACTAAGGTGGCGATCTAGGACCGAGGTGAATTCGGACCTAAGAGAGGTGACGATCAAGGACCGAGGTCAATTCTGACCTAACTAAGGTGACGATCCAAGGTCGAGGTCAATTATGACCTAAGAGAGGATAAAGATTGGATTTTGGGTTCCGTTGGGGAATAATGAATGAGCTTGGGAGTCGATTGCTGGGGAAATCCTTATGATTTTGGAGATTTTGTGGAGGGATAGTCAAAATGCCATCGTGGAAGTGATTAAGTGGTCCAGGTTTTGGACGTATTTCTCGGGGAGGTCTAAGACCTTTGGGGCATAGGACGTAATCCTTAGAGACCCTCCTGGGGCTTCGCTGTGAGGAGATTCACTTGTCTTTTCAGAGTTTCGATGCAGAACTAGGGGTTTCGCTTGAGGGAATGCAAAATTTTCTTGGCGAAAATGTTCTAAATCCTTCCTGGGATTTTTAGGATTTTTCTAAGAATTTCTCAGGGTTTTCTGGTATTTTTTGAGAATTTTTGTACGAAAATTTTAGGGGGATGCCGATCGACAAGGTGCAGAGGATGCCATTCGGCAGTGGCACGGACTTTTGGACTGCCTCGGGAAGGTAAAGGGGTAGTGCCGATCGGTAGTTGTGGGGTCAATGCCGATCGGCATAACCCTTGGCATCCTATATAAAGGGGGCGAATTCCCTTAATTTTTCACAACCTCTTGCTTTCTCTCTTTCTGTGATTTGCCTCTGTAAATTGTTCTAGCATTACGATCTCTAAAAAATTGCTTCTTTTGTGAGCACTGTAGCACATAGGGAACGGTTGACTGTTGATAACTGGGTGAACGTGGAATGGAGAGCTAGGGCGCCTCTTGCTTTGGGGAGCAAGAATTCCTTTGATGCGTACGAGCCAGTTACAGATGAGCGGATCTTGTTGAGGGAGCCATCGCGTCATCGCTCTTCGAGGGTGGTGAGCCCCGACGGTTATGTAAGTAGCCTGACTTTTGGCATTCTTCTCTTTTTTTGTGATTTTTCCTTTCTTCTTGAATTTTGACAAGGTTTTTTCTTTTGACAGTCTGATATATCTTTGAAGAACATGCATGCCCGTGGGATAATTGGGCTTAAGGACGTCTGGGAGCATCTCCCACCCATGGTGCGTTGGGTGGTATCATCAGTGGGTTTTGGGAGGTTGGCGTCTGCGTTGGATGAGACGCCTCGTTCGACATCGGTCTTATGCGCTTTGGGGGAGAGATAGTGGGATACTAACCACACCTTCCATTTCGATTTTGGGAAGATGACCGTGACTCCCATAGACGTGCAACAGCTATTGGGGTTGGATTGTGACGAAGAGAAGATAGAGGTGGATCGCTCCCTGCAGGTCAGGATGGAGGTGGTACATGCGGTGCTTGGTGATGTAGAGAGGATAGTTTCTGTGGATTCCATTTGGTTGTCCTTACTGAAGGATCTTTTGCTGAGTAGGGTGTTTGATGTGGAGGATGGGCTACAGGTGAGGCAGATGGCCCGGTTGTTTATCTTGTTGGTGCTGGGAGGTTTCTTGGTGGCGTCGAGTGGGGACGTCGTCCATTTGTGGTTCTTCCCGTACTTGAGGATGTTTTCGAACATCCCTCTCTATGATTTTGGGGCATAAATTTGGCGACCCTCTATTTTTCTTTGGATGCATTCAACCGGTGTTATCGGAAAATTTTTACTGGAGCCACGTATCTTCATGAGGTATTCTTCAGTTTGCGCATTCTCCTTTCATGCATTCACATTTTACTTATGCATATCGTTTTTATTATGAATTCTTATCTTTGGCAGACGTGGTTCTATGAGGTTATTGGGTGCAATACCCAACTGATTTCCCTGAAGGACGTGACTGTTGGGGACTTCTGTCGATTGTATCGATGGAGGAAGGCCAATCGGAAGTTGAAGGGATCTCTTTCTTTGGAGGCGGTGCGTCAGGTCTTGAATGGCCTAACCAGTGGTAGGGTAAAACTCTTTCCTCTTCAGTCTTGGTTTTTTCATGTTCTGATTCTGTATTGACTTATGCCTGCTGGGGATTTTCAGGTGACCTTTTACTCTTGGAGGACAGTCGTTCAGGATACGGGGGCGTTTGGGGTGAACGCGCAGATGAGGCATTTGCTGGTGCATGAATTTGGCCATTGTAGGAGGGTACTTTAGATTATATATGGAGGCGTAACCCCTATTGAGTATGGTAATGACAAGTTAATTTGCCAAAGCTTTGGATTAATAATGGAACGCATAAAAATGAACCCAATGAAGATAGACTCAGCTTAAACTCACAAAGCTCTCGTGTCTAACTCAGGAAATAGTAATGAAATTTAGAAGTAACCTAGCTGGAGGGAGAGAGAAGTAAGCACCCTAGATACACCTTGGTAGGCAGGTAAAACCACACCAGATACCCTCAGGAATCTCTGTCGAATATTGAAAGTTTTATAATAAATGACAATGGTGAGTGAGTAAACTCTCTGGTTTGCAATAACTCTCTCTGGTGTGTATTCTCTCTCGCAATAACTTCTGAACTCTCCAAAAGTCCCCCCCTTCCTCAAAGGTGGTTGGGTTCCTTAAATAGCTCCCCACATCACCCCCGAGGCAACTCAGTCATTAAAACTATGAAAGACATCCCTCATACTTTATGTCACAACACTAAATACCCGATGCACTAGCTGTCTCCACGTCATAAACATTAAATGCCAAGACATGCCTTTTGCCTAACCACCGTGTGTCAGGGGACTGTTGTCGCAGAGGTGGCTTAACAACTGCCTGACAGCCCCAAATACCACTGTGGTTTACTCAAGTGCATGTCTGATATTGTTTAGATGGCTAGTGACATCACCCACAGTAGATGTGACATTAAGTAGAGGGTTGTTTGGTCCATAACTCAATGCCCGATGGAACTCCAAGCTGCTCCGCTTGAGGTTCCACGGTCAGGGTCCTTCGGTGTTTTACCAGGTGTATCTAAGATGGTCAGGACAAGCCCCAATGGTGCCTTACTTCTCAATCCTCCAAACCAAGTCCCTCTAAAGTTCCCACGGTGAGGTCATTCGATAGAGCATGACAGCTCTCCCAGGCCCTGCCAAGCCTGATCTCTCGCAAGTACCGTTTGACTTCACACTAAAACTCTTAATTATTCTCGTTACATCATTACAACCGTTATAGATTACAGTAAATGTAACCAAAGATACAATATGACTAACACAACAAGCTGAAGTATGAGTTGCCACGCTTGAGTTGCCACGCTAAGCTGCCTCTATTGCGTTAATCCTCAAACACTGTTGCTAATTAGGGAATTATCCCTAATTTCAGGATTACCTTCAAGCCCCCTCTACATTTGCCCCCTCGTGTAGGGATTGGTTGTGGGAACAAGAAATGCCTGCACAAAAACTTCTCGATCCGATGAACCTTACCGAAGCCCCCCGGTAAATTTCTGAAATTCTCGTTTGGACACGTGAGATCTTCTTCGTTTGGGAACTCTTTGGAAATTCCTGAGCAAAATTTCTGACGCCAAAATTGAAGTTTGTTGAAGAAGGCAACGCTTCCTGTTCTCTATGCGTCATTTCATCAATGACGTGGCGCTGTCTTTTCAACTATCAAAGTGCTTCCCGAAGTGCCACGTGTTCATGTGAAATGATTATAGGCGGCCGTGCACGTGCGAGGGTGGGGAAATCTAAATGCCAAACTCGAGATTTTCAAACTGCCAAATTCAAAGCACTTGAACCCTTCTTTTTCATTTTTTTTCTTACTCTGCTACTATCTTCCTCAGACTTCCATTTTCTTTTTAGAGAGAGAGAAAACGAGGGAACCCCCTGCAAGTACCCCATTGTTGCTAAGCTCTTGTTCATGTTATTCTCTTCTCGCTCCTACAAGTACCCCATTGTCGCGGTCTTCTCGCTCTTGAAACCTCTCTTGCTTAAGGTTTTCTTGCTGTCTCTGTCATCGTCTTTCATGGCCACCTCAAGCGGTCTTGCTACCTCTGCCACCGGTTCTCCGTCCGCCACCACCACTACCTCCGTCCTGGATTCTGCCCGCTAGGAACAGCTGTGGTTTTATCGTCGCTCTCCTATTTTTGGGGAGGGTGATGACTTTACTGTTGCCAGTAAGACTGTTTATTTTTCTTCTAAGTTTGACGCCCTACTGTTGGGTGATGAGGACGAAGAATTGTCTAAGTGGGGCTTTCTGCCTCCAGAAGGAACTCTCAGATTTCGCTTGGAGCGAGGGGACTTTCCATGGTCCCACATTCATTTCGAAGCACCCGGGGGATCCCCTGTCCACTTTGCTGCCTGGAACTCCCACATGTAGAGTTCCTACGCTAACATCCTCACCAAGATTGGGCTGCAACGGGCCAAATGGTTTGGTGAGTTCACTCTCTCAAAGAATAATGATGCCCTTCCTATCTTGGTCTCTCAATGGAACGTGACTACTCACACGTTCATCGCTGCGTGGGGCGAGTTCACTATAACTCTGGAGGACGTGTGAGAGCTCCTGGGCCTCGATGCAACAGGCCATGAGCCTTACACCGATGAGGCTCTTGATGCTCAAGAGATTGCAGATCGTTTGGAGTTGGATCGCATATGCTGAAGCTGCATCGGTTCTTCCAACAAAGCTACTTTTTCTCCCTTGATCAATTATTTCTTCAAAAGTTCTGGTGAAGGCAGTTCCTCATCAACTGCCCCTGCTCAAGGTATGCCGTTGGAGCTTCTTGCCTATATTCTCGTGATTCTCTCTTGTTTCTTTTTTACGGGCAAACCCAACGACCAACCACGAAGGGACCTTATTAACATGTCCCTTCGTTTGGCCCGAGGGATAAAACTTCCCCTGGCTGCAATTGCCTTGGTATCCCTCTACACCTGGCTGGATAGGACTTTGTTTGACATGGAACGCTCTCTTGGCCGTTATAACTTGGCCAATTTTTCCAACAGCGTTCTTCTGACCAGCTTCCTTTACTTTTGTTTTCCTGCCGTGGCGGCCAAGACCAACAGTCCTCCTTCGAGGGAAACAATTCTACCTCCACGGTCTTTCATTTATCACAAGAGACAAAGCTGAAAGGAGCTGATTTCTGTGATTGACCGTTTCGAGAACTTCGTCATGAGGCCTTATCAGGAAGTGTCCTTCTTTCACACTTGTGAATTTTTTCATCATGAAGCCAGAGTGATACAGGACCCTTCTCCCGATATTGAGGATCCCTTGCTTGCCGTGGTCCTTCTGTTTTCTCCAGGATATCTGCCTTCCTACACCAAGCGGGGGTATACCAGTGAGAATTATAATCCCAACCGATGTAGCCGCCAGTTTGGGTTTGACCAGGGGGGTCCACGTCTAGTGTTTCAATCGTCAAACCCCAAGGTCTCCTTTGGCGAGGCATGTTCCCTGTTTTCTTCGACAGCTGTATGGGGGATATGTTCGAAAATGGCTGGGCGTGTCACCATTCCCAGTATTACTAGGCATGGTGATGTGACCCCTTTGTTTGCCACCAAGTACTGGCCGAAACAACTAGCTAAAATTGCTGAGTTCGTTGAGGGAGAGCCGGTGTATCCTCCCGTTTCTTCATTTTCTGCCCTAGAGTTGGGGTTAAAAGGCAACTCTGTACTTGGGATAGAATTCCCCCTAAGTTCAACCCACAAAGCACCTCCTACCGAGCTTCCCTCACTTTGTCCCATGGTCCCAGTTGCCACGCCAAAGCCCAAAACTGCTGCTGCTGCGAAGAAGGGTTCCCCCTCTACCGAAGCTACTACCAACGAGGGGGCTTCTCAACCACCTGCCAAGAAGGCAAAAATGGCCACGAGTGGGACATCAAAATCTAAATCGAAGTCCCAGAAGCCCCAAACTCTCGTGGCATCCCTTCCCATAGCCTTCGTTCCACCTCCCATGCCTGCTGAGATGGCTGAGCGTGTAAGGAGGGAGGCCCAAACAGAAATAGATCGAATAAATACCGAGTATCAACAGCATGCCGTCGTTGTTCCTTCTTTTGTTGCTTTCCCCACGGTGGTGGTTAGTCTTGCAGAGCCAACGGCTAGGAGGAGAAAGAGCTCCAGGGTTCCTCAAGGGGTCAGTACCGGTGCAACGGGGTCAAGGAGGAAGACCTTGGGTACCAAGCTTCAGAGGAAGAAGACTCCTGAGGTGCATCTCACTCCTGCCCCCTCTCCCATTGTCATATCTCCTTCTGCATCTGAGGTATGTATGCTTGATCTTATTCAATTTCCTCCTATCATTTTTCTTAGGGCAGGCTACATTCGCTTACTTACTATTGACAACTGTGATACAGGGGATTGAAGAAGAAGAGCCAACCCCCTCCAGTCCTCCCGTGAGCCCCTTTGTGGGGGGACGCTTTGGTGCATCTCGTACCGATGTGACTCCTCCCCGTTCAACCATGACGGGGCTTACGTATTCTCGCCGTGCAGGCAGTCAACATGCAAGGGAAGTCGTTGTGGGAGGTGAAGTCGTTGTTCCTACGAGTGATTCCTCGCCTGAAGTGGTAACACAACCCGAAGTGACACAATCCGAGATAACACCCTCGGTCCCTTCTGATTTACAGGCCTCACCTGAGGTTCCTCTGCCCATTGTTCTTGTTGAGGAGAGTGGGCTCGAGGTATGATTTCCTCTATAATTTATTTGTTGTAGTCTTTTCGGTCCCACTCTTTTCTCATTTGGCTTGCTGAATTCTGAGATGTTTTGGGTACCCCAGGTTGAAATATCCTCGTTGTTGGCAAGCGTTCTTCCTCCAACGACGCTGATGAGGCCCCTGACTTCCATTCCTCTCTTTGGCACCATAACTGAGGTAAGTAACACGTAGAGATATTTCTTCATATTTTTTGTGCCCATTCTTCTTTTCTAACACTTGCCTTTGTGCCACAGTTCTCTCCTGATCTTGCACCAACTCATGCAGTCAAGGCCCCGGTCGGTGCTTGTACCCAACATAGTGGTGTGTTTACACCCCATCATGTTGGGCCTTTGTTTGGGAGCCCAGTGTCTTCGTCCGATGAACCCAGTATGCTGGCCCTGGTGCCCTATGCAGGTGATAGCATTTTGCGAAGCGTGGGGGCTTCTGCGTCCAGGGACCCCGTTATGGCTTCTGGGGTAATAATCTCGCCCCCAACGGTTCCTGTCCCTGCGGCTGCCCCCCATGCTCCCGTTCTTGCCCCCGTATTGACTGAGGTATTTTTTTGTTAGCTTTTGTTAAGATTTTCCATAATCTCTATCTTATGATTTTTTTAAGATATTTCTTAAACTTCACCTTATAACGGTGACTTAACAACGAAAACACTTGTTAAGATTTTTCATAAACTCCACCTTATAACGGTGACTTAACAACGAAAACACTTGTTAAGATTTTTCATAAACTCCACCTTATAACGGTGACTTAACAACGAAAACGCTTGTTAAGATTTGTCATAAACTCCACCTTATAACGGTGATTTAACAACGAAAACTCTTGTTAAGATTTTTCATAAACTCCACCTTATAACGGTGACTTAACAACGAAAACACTTGTTAAGATTTTTCATAAACTCCACCTTATAACGGTGACTTAACAACGAAAACGCTTGTTAAGATTTTTCATAAACTCCACCTTATAACGGTGACTTAACAACGAAAAACGCTTGTTAAGATTTTTCATAAACTCCACCTTATAACGGTGACTTAACAACGAAAAATGCTTGTTAAGATTTTTCATAAACTCCACCTTATAATAATTTTTTTTATAAGTTCATCATGCCCGCTATCTCTTATCAGGTTGCTCGGGAAAATTCTCCCCCAGTTCTTTCTCCTATGGCCTCCCCCCATCGGGAACCTGCTTCTTCGGAAAATTATGGTCATGACGATCAGGGTTCCACGACCGGTGTTGCAACGGAGAGCGAGTCTGGGTGTGAACTCCCTTGTCCTGACCTGGCTCCTCACGCCTTCTGCCTGATGGTTCTTCGGCAGTCCCCTCAAATGCCTGCCAACCACCGTTTGGTGATTGAACAACTGGTGAATCATCACCCTAAGACCTTCACACTGGACTGTCTGCGTTCCAACATTCACGTGATGAGTCACAGACTCCAAGGCATGGCGATAGTTGTTGCTGAAATTACCAGTACTCCGACTGCAAGTGTTACCCGGTCCTTACTTAACCAATTTCTGGGTTACCCGAGGGAGCTGGAGCGTGATGGCTTCTGTTTTCACTGGCTTATAACATATTTGAAGACTTTGAAGAATCAGCAATTAATCAGCCAGAGGGAGGTTTTACGAAAGCATCAGGAGGACCAGCAGGTTGAGGAAGCTAGGTCGGTCGCACTGGTACCTCTTTTGGAAGCAGTGGATTAAGAGGTAAAGGATGCCAAAAAAGCTTTGTGTCTGGTTAAACTGAAATGCGAGAGACTCGTCATCTAACGTACACAAGTGCAAACGAGACTGGAGGTTTCTATTAATTCCCAACGATCTTTCACAGCAGCTTCTTCGGGCCTTCCTGGAGATTTTTTCTCTTCCTCAGATTTATCGTTTCTTTTAGATTAGTTGCCTCTTGTATACAGATCCTCCACTTGCCTTTATCTATGTAATTATTGGGCGATAGTTCCCAAACAAATTTTGTAATGCTCTATTGTTTATGAATTAAGAATATATACTTTTCAATCCCTTCATGTGTCGTGATTGTTGTTGTATGCTATAGAGTTTTGTATTTCTGCAATTCCTCCATTATGCTAAAAAATGTCACCCAAAACTTGTATATTTATAACAATAGCTAGTCATAACATCAGTTCAAACTTGGTTGTTTACACATGATAAACCTTCAGCCACTTATTGTTAATCTTAAATGGCTTGTCTTCCTCTAACTTCGAAACTAAACAATAACCTGAGTCATGGGCTTCTTTCACAACGGAAGGTCCCTCCCAATTAGCTGCAAACTTTGGTAGAGGAAGACCCCTGATGTGTTTCACTACCATTTTCAATACGAGGTCTCCCCTCAAGAATTTCCTTGGTCTCACCAAGTTATCGTACACCCTTGAAAGTTGCTTCGTATATATTTGGAAGTTCTGCATCGAATTATCTCTCGGTTCATCCAACGCTTCCAACTGTACATGTCTACTTTGAGGAAGCATGCTACTTCGCAAAGCATAACGAGCAGAGGGAACTTCTAATTCTACTGGGAGGATTGCTTCGGCCCCATAAATAAGAGAGAACGACGTATATCCCGTGGGTTTTCGTTTGGTTGTTCGATAGTCCCACAAGACATCTGGTATCTTGTCATGTCACGCCCCTGGAAAGTCTTCCATCATTTTGGCCAAAATATTAACCAAGGTTTTGTTAGTTTCTTCGGCCTGACCATTTCCCTTTGGGTATGCCACCGTTGAAGTGTGATGAACAATGGAGTACTTGTCCGCGAGCATTGTTACTTCGGAGTTGATGAAGGGGGTCCCGTTATCTGAGAGAATAACTTTTGGGATCCCAAAACGGCAAATAATGTATTCTCTGATGAAGTTGCTCACCACGCCTGCCGTTGCTTGTCTGAGTGGTATCGCCTCGGCCCATTTTGTGAAACATTCTGTTGCTACTAGTATCCATATCTTGCCCCTCGAAGAGGGGTGTATTGCCCCCACTAGGTCGAATGCCCAAGTATGAAATGGATAGGGTGTTGATAGAGAGTGTAAGTCTACCGATGGGGCATGTATAATGTTCCCATGAAGTTGGCAAGCTTTGCATTTTCGAACGAACTCCGCAGAGTCTTTCTCCATAGTTGGCCAATAATACCCCAATGTCATCAACTGATCATACAGCTTGGCTCCTCCTATATGTGCTGGATCGTGCACTTGTTTGAGGACCTCCACTACTTCTTCCTTCGTGACACATCGCAAGGGCCTGTTAAAGTACCCCTTTCGATAGAGCTACCCCCCTGGACGTAGAATCGTGGAGCCCTTCGCCTCAGACCTATTGCATCCATTTTCTCCGTTGGGATAACCCCCTCCTGAATGAAGTCGATGTAGGGCTGCCTCTAGTCCGTTTGAGCTTCAATGAAATGGCACTCAGCTGCCTCGAAGAATAGCTGACACTTATTGCACTTCCGTTGTAGCTCTATTGCATCTTGCTTCATCCTAGGCCAAAAATACCCCTCCCTTTGAATTATCCTATATAGAGGTATATCAGTCGTTTTGTAGTGCTCCTTATGTGTTTTCCTTAATATTTACTCGACTTCCACTGGGCTGACGCATATTGACAACCATCCTCCTGTATTTCTAAAATAGAGATTTCTTGGCTTATAAAATATTGGGCCAACACTCTTAGCCCCATTGCCCCCTCACCAGACTCCAGCTGCTTCCTAATATCTCTTCTCCAGCCCGCCTCTTCCTCCATCGGTAGTATTGACTGTACTACCGAAGGAGCTCTTCTTCGTTGGATCACAACTGTAGTCACATTGGTTTTCATTATCATCTTCTGGGCGATAGTGGCATAGGCGTCTGGATGGCGGTTCATCGTTCTGGGATGTATTCTGATCTTGGTTCGATGGAACTGGTTGAGGAGCCTTTGAATGATTGTTCTATAGGGCGCCAAGCTCATGTGTTTCAACGCATATTCTCCGTTTACCTGTTGAATTACTAAGTTCGAGTCACCCTTAAAGCAGAATGAACGAATTTCCCTTCGAAGAGCCTCTAGCAACCCTAGTACCAATGCCTCGTACTCTGCCTCGTTATTGGAGCAAGGGAAATCTAGTTTGTAGGAAAGGAAAATCTCTTCCATCCCTTTTGAAAGAATAACCCCTGCTCCTCCCTTCTTTTCCGCCGAAGATCCATCGAACTACATCGTCCATTCCTCATCAGTTACACCCAGGTAATTGGCCTGCAAATCATCTCCTGGAATGTCTTCCCTAGGTGGCTCGAAGGTTCCTGGAGGGAAGATGACCAACAGGTCAGCATACGCCTGGCTTTTGATTGTGCGAGGGACCACACATTTTAAGTCATATTCAGAGAGAATAAGGAACCATCTAGCTTCCCTGCCAATCAATATGGTCTTTGCGAGCAAATACCTAATTGGGTCGCATCTAGTTACAATATAAATGGTGAAAGACAACATATAATGCCTAAGTTTTTGTGCTACAAAGACCAGGGCTAAACAATGCCTTTCTAAGCTACTATATCTAATTTCTGGCCCATGTATAATTCTGCTGAGGTAGTAAACCGGCCGTTATTGCCCGTCTACTTCTTGTGCTAGCAGAGCTCTAACGGACCTCGTGGTGGATGTAAGGTATAGCTGCAACGGAGCTCCTGCTTAGGGAGGAACCATGATTTGTGGTGATACGAGCAGTTTCTTCAACCCCACAAGGGACTCCTGGTGGACCTCTTCCCACCTGAATTTCGTGTTCCTTCGTAGCAGCTGCATCAGTGGGTGTGTTATTTCGGCCAATCCAGGCACAAATCTCCTAAGGTAGGAGACTTTACCGAGGAAACTTTTTAGCTCCTTTGCCGTTCTTGGACGGGTTCATCCTCAACTTGTATCTCCTGTACCGAGGAAACACCTTCCTTAAATCGTTCAGATGGGACTCTTCCTTCTTCGATTTAATGACCAAGTCATCTACGTAGAATTCCACAAATTTGTGGAAGAAGTCATGAAAAATGGCCATCATCGTTCTTTGGTATGTAGCTCCGGTGTTCTTGAGTCCAAACGACATTACTTTGTACATGAAGTTGCCTAACGGAGTTCTGAATGTTGTTTTCTCTGCATCAGAGGGGTCCATCTTGATCTGGTTGTATCCCACACATCCATCCATGAAGCTATACATCTCATGACTAGCCGTGGCATCTATCAAACTGTCGATGGAGGGTAGGGGAAACTCATCCTTGGGGCAAGCCCTATTCAAGTCTCTGAAGTCCACGTAGATCCTTATTTGGTTTTTATCTTTCTTCCCTACTGGCACAATGCTGGATAGCCAGAGGGGATGTTGTATTGGCTTGATAAATCCTGATGTCAGTAAGCATTGGACCTCTTCTTTAATCTTCAAATCTAGTTCAGGCTTGTAAGTTCTTGTTGCCTGCTTCACCGGAATAGCTGAAGGCATCACGTTCAGCTTGTGGCAGCTCACTTCCTCATCCATCCCTTCCATTTCAGTGTACTTCCATGCGAAGACATTTATGAATTCCCAAATTAGGTCAACCAAGGCTTCTCATTCCTCCTTACCAAGATCTTTCGAGATAAAGATAGGCCTTGGATCTTCCCCTTCTCTTGCCAGGTTTAGCTGCTCCAACTCTTGTGCTTGGGGCCTTGGTTGGTCTGCCATGTAGTCTGGTTCTTCGGCGACATCTTCTACGAACTCTTGTATGTTGGAGTTGTCTATCACCATACACTGCCCCTATTGATCTACTAAAAAACACTCATATATCGGGTCAACCTCATTGTTAGTCTTTTCGGTCCCCCGCTCACACCATTATAAGCGGTACACCACCTTTCCCTCTTCAGTGAAAATTTCCGTGCATTGCCTGCTGGTAGCTGCTGCCACGGCCTTTCTCTTCCTTTCTCTGTAAGCCTCAGCGATTCTTTCCCCTGAAAAAACGACTCAACACGCTTTGTCGTTGGACCTCATGCTCCACTGGGTCTGTTCTAGGCCTCATCTTATCTTTGAGCTGGGGCGAGATGTTTTGGGGTCGAAGGACCGCCCGATATGTTTCCTCGATCCTCCACCCTTCGCCATCCTCATTTAAAGGTCCCATTCTTTCTCTAATCAAGGGTACCCATGCTCCCTCCATTCTCCTTGTTAGAACCCGCACGTCCTCTTCGAGCTCTCTATAAAAGGCTGCATCGACTAAGTGTGCTTCTTTGATAGCGAAAGGCCTCTTAGTTGCCCTAATAGTCACTTCTGTCCCCTTGATATTCGCCTTAGCACATTGATGGTAAGTTGAGGGAACTAACCCTTGGTTGTGCATCCATACTCTCCCTATTAACAAATGATAGGAAGTTGCGCTTTTGATTACATGGAACTTGATATGGGAACTCAGATTTCCCATCACTATCCCCACGTTCACATACCCGATGGATTTGGAAAATTGATTATCGTAGCCCGAGATTACCAAGGGAATGGGAACCAACCTTTCTTCCAGAATATTAGCCGCGTGGAAGGAGTTGATTGGCATAATATTGATGGAAGCACCCCCATCCATAAGAGTTCTTGCAAAGCTAACCCCGTTAACACTAGCGGTTACATACAAGGGCCTATTATGGGGGAACCTTACAGCTCTATCCGCATCACTGAAAGTTACCTCTGATAGGAACTTCTTTACCAGCCTAGCCATGGGTCCCCTCCATCTCAGTGAGGGGACTGCGTTTCTTCTTGCAATGTCTAAGATCGCCTGAGTTATCTCTATTCTGCTTTCTTTTGGGATTCCCACTTGGTCGAAGAACCAAGTGAACTTTGTAGATTTTGAAACTGCGCTATATTCTACGACTGGGTTCGTTTCCTCAACCTCAACGATGTATACGTCTTTTACGTCCTTAGCACTTGCTTCATCATAGGCTAAAACTACGTTAGCCATTCCCCTGGTGCAATGCTCCAGTGCCTCATCGAACTTCTTCATTGTTGACCTTCCCCTCTCCCTTTCTGCCTCCTTGTCATAGGCTGTCACCAGATTGGCCTCATGTGCTGGGAGTGGGTTATTGTTAATGTTCTGCGGGGGGGGGGGGGGGGATTTGCAATGTCCTCGCCTTCATGTACTTGTCGATGATCCTTCGCAGCGTGAAGCAACTTTCTATTGGATGCTGGACCTTTCGATGAACCTGACAATATTTGGGATCAGCCCTAGTTGTCGCGTCGGGCTCTTCCGCCGGAACACTCTTTGGTTCGTAAACCGTTCCGCCTTAGACCATTGCGTTATAGCAACTCACAGCCTCCTCCACCGTACGGGGTAACGGTGGCAGGTCTTCCCTGTCTCTTCCGAACTTCCTTTTATTGTCCTTCCTTGGCACCTTGCCCCCATCTTGCCTCTCGATATATCCCACCCGTGGGGCCTGAGACCTTCCTCCCATGGGTTGTATCGACTGCTTGAACATCATGGGGGCCACCCCTGAGATAGGTCGTACCACTAAAGAGATGTTTCTTGCGGATTTTAAGAATGTTGAAAATGTTCCCTCACGTGTCTCATTGATTAGGTGGCAGATATACTCAGGAAGTAGTCCCTCAGCACAAATCTGCAGTAACCTGGCCTCCTTGGCTTCTTCCCTTACATCGAGGGACCTTTCCCTAAACCTTCAAATATAGGCCACTACCTCTTCTCCTGGTCTCTGCTTCTCCCTGCCAAGTTGGGTTAGAGTGAACTCATCTTCTGCCATGAAGAACTTCCGTACAAACAAAACATGCATCTCCTCCCACGTGGGAACACTATTGGGAGGCAGATGAGAGTACCAAGTGTATGCCTTGTCAGTTAGGGATTTGGAGAATTCCCTCAATCTAAGCTTTTTGTCATTGCAGTGTGCTCCTAAATGTTCACGAAACGCTTAATGTGCTCCTTCGGGTTCCCGCCCTTTCCTGAGTATTTTTCGAAGGTAGGGGGGATATAGTCCTTCAGGTAAGGCTCGTCGTTGTATCCCTAAGGGTAAGGTATTCGGAAGTCATCGTAGACTGACGCCACCTCACCCACAGCCTGCGAAGAAGCCTGCATGAACTTCATCAATTTTCTCTGCATCTCTTTTCTCATCTCTTCTATCGGCGAGGCTATTGGGGCCACCAGCAATGGGGCCAAGGGCTGAGCGCTCGTTGCAACCCAAACGAACGTTACTGGTGGTTCCGTTGAGACTCCTGAGGTGCCCACTGCCGGGTTCACTCCAGAAGATACACCCACTGGGATCGTTCCTGCAATTCCTTCTCCTAGTGGGACCATTGGGGCTACTCCTGGTGTTACGAAAGCGTTAGCTTCTAACCCTCCCAACATAGTTGAAGCCACCGGAGTTTGCAAGAACTCGTGAAACTTACTCATGAGGAGGGCAATCTGAGCGGGTACCAACCCCGTGATCGCGGGAGGTTGGGCCGTCCCTGGGATGCCTAACGTTGCTGGCGCCAGAGGTACCTTTACTCGAGGAGCCCCATCTCTTAGGGCCTCTTGCCCTCGCGCAGCCTGTTCTTCATTATGCTGAATGTCATCAAAATTGAGTCTTCGAGTAGCATTATCTTGCGCCATACTCCTTATCTAGAAGAATTCCTCCCTAGCAGAGTCGCCAAATATAGGAGGGTACTTTAGATTATATATGGAGGTGTAACCCCTATTGAGTATGGTAATGACAAGTTAATTGGCCAAAGCTTTGGATTAATGATGGAACACATAAACATGAACCCAATGAAGATAGACTCAGCTTAAACTCACAAAGCTCTCTTGTCTAACTCAGGAAATAGTAATGAACTTTAGAAGTAACCTAGATGGAGGGAGAGAGAAGTAAGCACCCTAGATACACCTTGGTAGGCAGGTAAAACCACACCAGATACCCTCAGGAATCTCTGTCGAATATTGAAAGTTTTATAATAAATGACAATGGTGAGTGAGTAAACTCTCTGGTTTGCAATAACTCTCTCTGGTGTGTATTCTCTCTCGCAATAACTTCTGAACTCTCCAAAAGTCCCCCCCCCCCTTCCTCAAAGGTGGTTGGGGTCCTTAAATAGCCCTCCACACCACCCCCGAGGCAACTCAGTCATTAAAACTATGAAAGACATCCCTCATACTTTATGTCACAACACTAAATACCCGATGCACTAGTTGTATCCACATCATAAACATTAAATGCCAAGACATGCCTTTTGCCTAACCACCGTGTGTCAGGGGACTGTTGTCGCAGAGGTGTCTTACCAACTGCCTGACAGCCCCAAATACCACGGTGGTTTACTCAAGTGCATGTCTGACATTGTTTAGATGGCTAGTGACATCACCCACAGTAGATGTGACATTAAGTAGAGGGATGTTTGGTCCATAACTCAATGCCCGATGGAACTCCAAGCTGCTCCGCTTGAGGTTCCACGGTCAGGGTCCTTCGGTGTTTTACCAGGTGTATCTAAGATGGTCAGGACAAGCCCCAATGGTGCCTTACTTCTCAATCCTCCAAACCAAGTCCCTCTAAAGTTCCCACGGTGAGGTCATTCGATAGAGCATGACAGCTCTCCCAGGCCCTGCCAAGCCTGATCTCTCGCAAGTACCGTTTGACTTCACACTAAAACTCTTTATTATTCTCGTTACATCATTACAACGTTATAGCTTACAGTAAATGTAACCAAAGATACAATATGACTAACACAACAAGCTTAAGTATGAGTTGCCACGCTTGAGTTGCCACGCTAAGTTGCCACGCTAAGCTGCCTCTATTGTGTTAATCCTCAAACATTGTTGCTAATTAGGGAATTATCCCTAATCTCAGGATTACCTTCAAGCCCCCTCTACAGCCATTATTGGTATCTTGGGGAGAGGGAGGTTCGGCAGATTGTTGAGGAGGAGGTGATGGTGCCACCTGCGTAGCCTCCTACATCTACGAGGCAGGAGCGGCTACTGCCAGAGGATGCAAAGATCGGTGAGTCCTACCTGTTGTACATTGATACGATGGCGCGGCACGACTATATGGACTTTGGGACAAGCTGGTTGATGGCGTCTATCATATATGATGCCTTGCCTGTACCTCTTGCGGTTTCAAGTTGGGCGGTGGGGTCTCCCCACAGCGGTGGTGGCCCGTTGGCGTTTGTGGTGGTGGCGACTTCGAAGGTTCCTTTTGTGAGGTTGCACACTCCTTCATACAATATTCGGCGAGCTGATGGAGGGATGGTCCTTATGTTGCACCGTCCTCATGCGGTGGATACAGAGGAGTTGGGTTTGATAGAGGAGGTTCTTCGACCTGAGGTATATCTTTTCATGTTCCTCTCTACATTTCTTTTATTCTTTGATTCTTTTTTCTTTGATACTGATTTTGCCTTTTACTTTTAGTAAGTCCGGGTGTCGACCACTTGACTAAGGGTCATCAGAGACTGGATATCTTCGGCGGCTGCTCATATTCGGGATGCGGTCCTGCTTCCTTCTTGTTTGGTGTCGTCTGCTTCATCCGAGAGGACTCTGGCTCGGGTAGTGGTGGTGCGTAGTCTCACCATAAGGGAAAGAGAGCATCGCAGGGGTGAAAGATCTTAGAGAAGGGGTGAAGGGTAGGTGAGAGAGAGAGAGAGAGAGAGAGAGAATGTGGGTTCGGGCTGAGTCCCATTGTTTTTGTTTTTCTTTATTTCCTATAAAATATAATGTAACACAGAAGAATATATATATGAAATGCAATGGTGGTTTTCATTATCTTTTGTTAATGGTCAATGCATGTGCATGCGCTTTTACTTTGCTGCTGAGACCGTAAAAAGAGTTATTTTTGGGATTTTGGGAGGAAAGTTTTAAAAATGAGAAATTATATAGGGGTGGAAGAGGATTTTTTAAATTCTGTTGAGAATATCAATTTATTTTTTATTGAGCTTCTGATTTTGACAAAAGAGGAAAAAGGAAAATTTCCAAAAATAGGGGTTGCCGATCGACAAGCCCCTTGTCCTACCTATCGTCAGTCAAGTCTAGTCCCATCAATTCAAAGCTTTGATTAGTTCCATCTTGAGCCTCTTGTACTTTGTGGGGTAGGATTTCCTTCGATTTCTGCAGGGGTCATGTATTTTGTGAGGGTTTTCAAGTATAAAAAGGGGTAAGGGTGGAGTGTTTTCATCACACCTTCACATTCTTACTTACTTGGTTACTATTTCTTAGTCTTGCAAGATGGCTCTCCCTGGTAGCATTGAATTTTCTAACTACCTCGATGCCTTGGAAGAAATATGCTCTTATAATGTCGACTATGATGCTTTCAATATGCGCCAAGTTTCTTTATGGCGCAACTGGCCCATTGAGTGGAACATGTTGATGGTGATAGTACAATTTTGTTACCTCGAAGATCATGTATTCCGCTTTGGGTTGGATGAAGTTTGTCCTACCTACGAGGAATTTTCTGCCATGCTAGGGATAAATCCTAGTGTTTTCGTAGCGCTGCCTGAGTTTTTTCGTTCTCCCAGGGATTTATTGGTCAGGATTCTTCGTATTTCGCCTTCAACAGCCAGACCATTGGTTGCTGGGGGAATGATCTCCCTTTAGATGGTGTTACAGTCCGTGCATTTGTAGGAGGCTGACGATGATGGATACGCCGGAGCTATTGTTCTGGGATTAGTATCAAAATTAATGTTGGTGACTCGTGAACTGTTAGTGGACCCACAACTTGCAGCTATTATTTCCTGGATGTCATACCGTCGCAATCCTACGGAGGTGATACTGGAGGATACTTTGAATGGCCTGGATGCCTGGCGAGAAGGTCATTCTAACTTCCTGAGGGATAGCCCCATGATATTGTTCATGTGGTTGTCTGAGAGACTCCGCCTGGTGACTCCTCCGAAATACCCTTTGTCGGTTGTACCCAACTTCTTTTCGTGCTATTTTCTCAGCGTTGGCTTGGACATTGAGATTTTGGAAAATTGATTTGTGGAGCACGGGGCTCTATATCTGTGTTGGTCAGTGCCTTGGTGGGGACAGTTGCTGCCTATTCTGGAGCTGGGAGAATACCCGTATGTCTGGATGGTTGGTCTCAGACAGACCTCTATCTATTTCCCTTGGCAGCTTCTGCGTTAATTTGGCTGGGATCAGGTCGTGCCACCTCGGGCACTAGACTTCTCTTCGATGGAAGATTTGACTGAGCATCTGCGCATGTGTCTTGGATCTATGTGGGAGAATCGATGTCAGTCGACCGGTCCTTCTTAGTCTGTTGGAAGAGTTTGGCATTTCCCCGAGGATTATATGAAGTGGTTGTGGAGGAGATTGGTCAGCAAGATGTTGGCAGCGGAGATTGAACAAAGGTGGCTCATCTCATTTAATACCATGGAGGGAGGTGTTATGATTTTTCCGAAGTTGGTTCGGGATGATCGGTCCATGGAGCGCCTGCGGCACTCTGTTCAGGCAGGGGAAGCTTGGGGACCCCAGGGTGCAGATGATGATGATGGAGCGGGATCCTCTGGTTGCTGCGGATATGACTCTTAGAGAGTTTATAATTGGGGGAAAATGTGGGGATTTTATTTTAACTTTTTTAGGAAGGGAGGGGGAAGGGAGTTATTCGTTCCTTTTTCTCATGTAATTTGTACTGTAATTTCTTATTAGTGAAATAAGCAAGTTTTTATCATCCAGCTGTGCTTTTGATGAGATTTGTGTTTTTGAATTATCTATACCGATCGCTAAGGCATACATAATACTTTTGTTCAGGTATATGTTAGAATGAATTGTTGTTCTCGGAGATAAGAAAATAATAGTTTTTTTATGAAAAAGAAAGGGTTGTGCTCAAGTAAGGTGTATGAGAAGCCTACGTAACTCTAGGGTTTTTGAAAAATCTTTAATTTTTTTTAAAATGGTTTATTGCAGAGGATCAGGCCCACGTAGTTCTGGGTAGAGGGAAATAAAAATATTATTTTTTATTATTTTTTTTAGAATAGAAGGGAGATGAGAAGAGTCGTAGCTCGCCAAGATTTTGTACTAGGGGTAGAACTTCTTGAGACGGTCCAGGTTGACTGGACGATCCATCTCTTCTCCATCTAAGTTAGTGAACATGGCGGCACCACCGGGAAGGATATTCTTTACAAGGTATGGACCGCTCCAATTGGGATTGAATTTCCCTCTGGGGTCCCAGATGGGTTCTATTATTTCCTTAAGGGCTAGGTCCCCTTCTCGGACACCGCGATCCTTGACTCTCTTACTAAATGATTGCACTATTCGACGATAATACCCTTGTATGTGGTATATCACTTTTAATCTCTGTGACACCCCGCCTAATTAATCCCGGGTGATCAGTCCTAAATCAAGTTAGAACAGGTTTCTCATTTGGTCCATTCTTAGCATCACTGTCGTTTTATTAAATTACTAACCACCTAAGTGAGAAAAGTAGACTGGTGCCAATTTTTATCTTTCATTAATTAAACAAAAACCCATGCGGAAAAAATAAAACCATACAACAATCACAGATAACTGAAATAATCATCCACAAATAGAAATAATTAACCGAATAAACCATCGGTCCAAAATAAATCCCGTAAAGACAAGAATGAACTCCCAACAAGTCTAATACAAATAAGTGGAATGTGAGCGACATGCTCGAATAACTAATAATGAATTTCTACATTAAGAATGAAAAATGAGGCGTCTATCAAAACCCCGCAACATCCACATATGCTGCAGCAACGAATCCCTGAAATTGAGTCAAGGCTGGCGTCCCTGTGGTTGGACACCTAAAAGGGTTTTTAAAAGTTTTTATAGCAAGGGTTAGTACCCAAAACATTAAAAAAAAAAATTAACAAATGATTAACTTGCAGTAATAATAAATATGCATGCTCTTCATATTTTAGTTAGTGACGCACTCTCTTGAGAACTTCCTTGCCCCTCCTCTAATGTGCACCACTAACGCTTTAATTATCACCTAGTTACCTATCTCATGACTAGATAATTATTAAAGTCTCCTTGTACCCCCCCCCCCCTACTCTAATTTGAGTATAATGTGATTATGATTTTTTTTAAGTTATTAATAACATCAACTTTATAAATCATTTCCCTTTTTGATTCATATAACTTCTCCACTCGTTATACATATACAACAACTCATGCTTGTATTTATTTAGCCCGTATATAATAATCACCTAATTATATATTTAGAAATATTCCAGCATTCACACACATACTGAAATACATAAATCACTAACATCCACCCGAGTAAAAATACTCACCGGACATAATTTCTCTAAAGTGCTAGTACACTAGGTATATATATATATATATATATATATATATATATATATATATATACTATCACACACCGTATATATATATATACAAAAATGTTCCAGCTACACCGTGTACTAAACCCGTGACACAAGCCTATTCCATTTTTATTATGAGGTTGTTACCCAACTCGAATTATTAATTAATTTACACATTAATAAATTCAATTACTTTTGATGTTGCCCTCACCATTTAATTGGACTCAATCTCTTAGCCCGAATTGACCTCACCCGAGTCTAAATCCCGACTCTAAATTATTTAGTCCATTACTAAATAAAATAATTTACCTCGATATCACTCAACCAATTTTTTTGACGTGCCACCCAAATTTCTACTCCCATCTCCTAATTAATTCACTCACATTTAATCAGGTTTAACTCATGCATTAATTTCTCAACAATAATTAATTACATAACAACTTTTATATAATTCTCTTTCTATATAAACAAAACTGGACGAATTGTCAGTTTCTGCCGACCATCGATCGATCGACTTCATGGCGTCGATCGATCGATTGATCAGGTACTCGTCTTCTTCGTGAAGACAGACAGCCATGGACCAAAATTTTCAAGCCCTAATTTCCTTCTACACTAAAACTAAATCCCTTTTAGCATTTGAACATATTAGGAAACTCATTAGGGATCCCCAGAACAGTCATCAACATTATTAATTCGTCCATTAACTCCAATTTCTAAATTTGGGGAAAGTTTCATCATTACCCTAAGCCCATTTATACCCCAAATCTCATCATCAAATTAGTTTCCCAAATATTCAGATATCATTCTACCAGATATGCATTAACTCACAAGTATCAGATTTTACAAGAATCACCACCCAATTTCGTAAATCAGAATTGTTGTTTTCAAAATCCCATGTTCATACCATTAACACCCAAAAACGAATTTCTACTTATTCACTACACATGAATATGAATTGAAAACAGATTTAATGCTATTGCAAGTTATCCACTTGCCTTAAGGTTCGTAGAGTCTGAATTGGAGCTAAATCCCAAGGTTGAAGATGACCTTTGTTGGCTCTCTTTTGAACCCCAATTGGCTTTGGCTGCTGTTAGGGTTTCCTAACCCTTAATTTCCTTTTTATTAGATTAATTAACTTAATCCCGTTTTTTGACTAATGGGCCAAGCCCAAGTGACCCAAATGCCCCCGAGTGGGCCCGGCTATGTCTAAAAACGTCCCGTGACCCGTTTACTACCCCCGGGTACACTTTTCTGACTATCTCGGCCCATCCGGACTCAACTGTACACTCAAAATTGGCATCCGAATAAATTTATAAAATTACTTATCCCCCCACCCCATATTGTCTATACCGACTTCCGGTTGAGATAAGTGTATACTTTGTCGTTGACACTCGAAATGACTTAAATAGATTATTACTATTCACTCAGTAATTTAATTTGCCTAAATATTAACCATTTACTCTCCGATTAATATTTAAATATTATTTTTACCATAATTAATTCATTAAATCACAACACACTAGTAATTTGAATTTCTGAATTAATTAAATTTAAATGTACTAAAAATACGGGGTGTTATAATCTCCTTTCATCTAGGAGGGTCAAATCATCAAGACGGCTTTGGGACCAGTCTTCTTCACTAACCTTTCTTTCAAGCGTGACGTGCAATGAGGGTATTTTTAGCTCCACGGGTAGGACTGATTCCATGCCGTAAACTAGAGAGTAAGGGGTATCCCCAGTAGAGGTTCGAATTGAGGTTTGATATCCCCAGAGGGCATAAGGGATCCGGTCGGCCCAATCTCAACAGCTTTCGATCATCTTACTGATGATGGCTTTGAGGTTCTTATTGACGGCTTCAACTACACCGCTGGTTTGAGGTTGGTAGGGAGAAGATTTGTGTCTCTGAATCCCATACTCGTTGACCAATTCTATAACTTCTGCCTCAAAATGCAAGTCGTTATCCGATACTAGCTCATGTGGGACCCCATATCGACAGATGATATTTTTCTTGATGAATTTGGCCATTTTCTTAGCATTCAGCACTGCGTATGACTCATCTTCGACCCATTTGGTGAAGTAATCAATGAAAACTAGGATGGACTCATGCCCATTACAAGCCTTTAGGGTAACTTTCCCTATGATGTCGATATCCCAGGTGGAGAATGGCTAGGGAGAAGTCATGTTGTATAATTCACGCAGAGGCAGATGCTGAAGATTGGAGAATTATTGGCATTTGAGGTATCTCCGGACATAGGCGATGCAATCCTAGGCCATGGTCATCCAGTAGTAGCATTGTTAGATAATATTTTTGGCAAGCATGTGACCGTTCATGTGGGGTATGCATTCCCCACTGTGGATCTTCTGCATTATCTTTTCAATGTCAGCCCCTACGATACAGTGCAGATGAGTTCCATCAAAGTTCCTTTTGAGCAGTGCTTTGTGACAAATGATGTACTGGGCAGCTAGTCTTCGAAGGGTTGCTCGATCTTTCTTATTGGAACCCTCGAGATACTTACAATGCTTGAGGAGGCACAAGATATCATAATACTAGCAATTGGCTAGCTCAGGATCTTTTGTGGTGACGAGCTCAATGTGGTAGAAGTGGTTTGGTTTGTCTTGCTTTTGAACAAGGAAGGGGGTCATTGTGATCCCCTCGGACATGTCTACCATGGAGGCCAAGGTAGCAAGGGAGTCGGCTAGGTTATTCCTAGCTCAAGGTAGGTAATGAAAGGTGATATCTTGGAATTGGGAAGCTTGCTTTTCTAAGTGGGCATAGAAGGGTTGGAGTTTCTCGTCCTTAACTCTCCATTTTCTGAGCACTTGACCGATGATGAGGGAGGAATCCCCGTAGACGTCTAGGCATTGAATACCTTTCTTGAGAGAAACTTTGAGGCCTATCGTGCATGCCTCGTAATCAGTCATGTTGTTAGTACAAGGGAAATCCAGCTTGATGGCGATGGGAGTGTGGGAGTCATCTAGGGCGATTAGAAGTATTCCAATGCCATATCCCTTTTTGTTGGCAGCGCCATCAAAGAACATTTGCCATCGGAGATTGTCCTGGATAGTGCAGAGGATGTTTTCATCTGGAAATTCGAAGATCCAGACATCGACTTCATCCATGGGGTAATCAGCGAGGTAGTCAGAGATGGCTCTTCCTTTCATGGATTTCTTCATGATGTACACGATATTAAACTCGTCTAGGAGCATTAACCATCGGGCCCCTCAGCTGGACAAGGTGGGTTTCTCAAGCAGGTATTTGATGGGGTCCATTAGGGATACAAGTTTGATGAGGAAAGCGAGCATGTAGTGTCGTAACTTTTGGGTGACCTAGACAAGTGCGACACACGCCTATTCCAAAGCAGTGTAATTGACCTCATATTCAGCTAATTTGCGAATGACATAATAGATGGTTTTTTCTTTGCAAGAATCTTCAAGGTATTGGGCTAGCAAAGCCCCAGCTGCAGTGTCAGTTATGGTTAGGTATAGGAGGAAGGGGAGACTAGGTTGGGGTGGCATGAGTACCGGGGGTTGGGTAGAATATTGTTTGATTCGGTCAAAAACTTCTTGGTAGGCCTCGTTCCATACCTTAGTTAAATCCTTTCGGAGTAGTTTGAAGATAGGTTCATAGAGGGAGGTTAGCTGGGTGATGAACTGATATATGTTTTGCAATTTCCCAAGGAAACCTCAGACTTCTTTCTCTGTTCGGGGAGGTGTCATCTCAAGTATGGCTTTCAGCTTGGAAGGATCTGCTTCTATCCCCTTCTCACTGACCATGAATCCCAAGAGTTTTCCTTTTTATAACGTTGAAGACGCATTTTTATAGATTGAGTCTCATCTGATACTGTCGTAGTTGTTCGAAGAACTTTTGGAGAGCGTGAATATTACCTTCTCTAGTCTTGGATTTGATAATTATATCATCCAGATAGACCTCAAATTCTTTGTGAATCAGATCGTGCAGGATGGTTGTGGCAGCCCTCTGGTAGGTAGCCCCAGTGCTCTTGAGACCAAATGGCATGATAGTGTAGCAAAAGGTTCCTCATGGGGTGATGAATCCGGTTTTTTCTTAGTCTCCTGGGTGCATTTTAATTTGGTTGTATTCAGCAAACCCGTCGATGAATGACTTGAGAGAATGACTAGTTGTATTGTCCACAATCATGTCGATATTGGGTAACAGATAATCATCCTTTGGAGAGGCTTTGTTCAAATCTCGATAGTCTACACACATCCGAACATTCCCTCCTTATTTCAGCACAGGCACTATGTTGGCTAGCCATGTGGGATATTCGAGCACACGAATGAGGTCCACGTTCAACTGTTTGACCACCTCTTCTTTGACCTTGAGCGACCATTCGGTGCAGAGCTTTCTCAACTTTTGTTTAACCAGCTTGTAATCTGGGAGAGTGGGGATGTCATGCTGAGCTATTTCAGGATCAATAATGGGCATATCTTCATAGGACCATGCGAAGACATCCACAAATTCCTTTAGCAATTCTTCGAGTTGTGCACGCTCATGATCGTCGAGGTTAACCCCTATCCTAATCTCGCGCAGTTGGCTACTAGAACCGAGGTTAACAATGACAGCCTCTTCGTCATTAACTTGAACGCGGTTATATTATTTATTATTAACCTTATTTAGATTAGTTAAGAATTGTTCATTTGCAAAGTCATCATCATCAAAAGTTTGATTAGAATCCAAACAGTTAATGTAAGGCACAACAAGATACTCAAAATCTTCATTTATTTCATTAATAGGAAAAACTGCATTGAGAACCTCATCAAAGGAGGACTCGATTACATTTGAGCAAGGATAGACATCAGAAAAAGAAATATGGTAAATATTAGGATTATGGGAGATTTCAACAGGTAGAACTAGCTAGCATGCCAGTTGAGGAGAGGTGTATTAGCAGCTTTAATCAGTTGGGATGGATCCGGTGATGTAGTGCCTGAGTGAATCGTACAGAGTGTTAGCCCTAGTGTCTGTAAGTTGAAGGAATCTTCAGAGTCACTTTTCTCAGTCTCTTCGTTATCTTTGATGAGCGATTATACATGGTGTTGGGAACTCTCGGCCCATGGGTAGCTGTCTTGGAAAAAAATCTCCAATCCATGCTTCATCTTCTTATCTGTATGGTCATACCATGATTCTGGAGAGCTTCCAAAAGGGAAGTCTTCGCCCTCTTTGATGAATCGTCCATTCAAGCAGTCACTTGGGATAACTTGGATGCAGTCTAGTCCTCTCTTTGGTCGAGACTGGCGAATCATTCTGAGCTCTTGTTATGATGGTTGATACCCCAAACCACAAGGAGGGAAAGCTTTCTTCAGTTCAATAGGCTCAAGTATCCCCTGTTGTCTTTGTCCTAGCCCCAGTCCGGGCATGAAATACATGTTTCTGAACATCTGAATCACATTGACATTGCCTTGGGGGTTGTATTCTAGACAAACCCTTTCTTTGAAGTCATCCCCTGCCGAGCGTAGAGGTGGCTCAACTCAGAATCCTGGTAGGAGCATATCCTTTGACCCGTACTATATCTTAAGGATTGGACTTCCGGTACTTGCACCCTCGGTATTATCATCATCACCTAAAATGGTGATAACTCGTTCGTTGGAGAAGAACTTCAATTTCTGATGGAGTGAGGAAGACACACCCTTGAATGTGGATCCAAGGTCATCCTAGCAACAGGTTGAAACAAGTTGGGATGTCAATAACTTGGAATTCGATGACAGGGTTTATAGGTCCAGCCCCTATTATAAGTTTTATGGATTCCATCACCTCCGGACGGGTATTATCGTAGGTATGTACAGCAGCGGAGGTTGGAGCGAGGTTTCTTTCTTTCAGTCCTAAACATTTGAAGGTTCTTTATGGGCAAACATTCAAGGTGAATACATTATCGACAAGAGAGAGTGGTACGACCTTCCCCATAACTTCGACAAAGATGTTGAGAGCATGATTTCGATTTGGCCTAATCTTGGGGATTTCTTCTTCGGAAAAGGATAGCATTCGGGTAGAGGTCAAGGATCCGACCAAATTTATCGCTTCTTCTGGTGTGGTAGAGGGAGGAACTGTGGGTCCAGTGAGCAACTTGATCAAATAATTTCTATGTAGCTGAGAAGACATGAAAAATCCCCCATAGAGTGATGTTAGCTTGAGTTTTCTTCCGTTGATCGATGATCTTGCTCTCCTCGATGGTCATTTCTAGCATAGGAAGGTTTTCAGCGCCCCTCCCTTTGTCATTTGCTGGTAGTGACCTTGGAATCTGGTAATGCCCCCCTGATCTGGTCATGTGATTTCCTGAAGAAGGGAAGAACATGAATCTCGTTTCCTCGTCGATCTCAGGTTGTTTAGCCACCTTGTTTATTTCTCCGAGAATTTCTTCAAATGATATCATCCCACACATGTCATCTACCATGCCAGTTTTCTCTGAAGCTTGCTATTCATTTAAATCTTCGTACTCTTCCCCCATCTGGTGGAAAGAATTCTATCTTTCCATGTAAGGTCTATGAATTGCACAACTTCGACGGCTTCTTCATACAGGTCTTCCCATTCTGTGGGGGATATGTAAGGGTGAAGGGACCAGGCGCCCTTATAGCTTCAGAGTATCAAGTAACTTAGTCATACTATAAATATCATTGGTTTGCCTGAATATCTCTGCCATAACCTGAACAACATCATCTAAGTTGACTTCATCGGTTGATATTACCGAACTGTTTGACTCTTGAGCCCATTTTCGTGCTTCCAAGAACAGTGTACTGAATCTCTGGCAATCAATGATTATTCGTGAGAGCAATTTCAGCCCGAACTCTAGGAGTTGGTTTAAGACTTATGATAATTCCATACTTCCATTTTCAGAACGGGTACGAACAGTGATGTACGCTCTGGTAAGGAGTGACATTGCCTGATCAGGAAGGTTAGCGGGGTGTGGGAAGAAATATGGGCAAATTTGGAGTGGTTTAGGAGGAGTATATGGGTGTGATTTGAGTTGAGGGATCAAATTCTAGGTTCTCTTCTAGAAATATGGCGTTGGCATAATTTGGGAGTCGGTTGTGAGTAGTGTTAGGCTTAGGATTGGCTGGTGGGGCGATGGTGCCCCGATCAATTAGACCTTGGATTATGTTTCGGAGGTGAAAGCATTGGTCAGTGGTATGGCCCGCGGTTTGGTGAAAGGCACAATGGGCATCTGCCTTGAAGTTTCTTGGGAGTGGATTTGGCAATCGACGAGGATCCAAGGGTTTGATAAGGTTTCGGCTTAACAGAGCTTGATAAACTTTGGAGAGGGGAGCATTGAGCTCGGTGTATTCTTTTTGGACTGTGACAGGACGGCTTTCTGGTACCCACGAGGTGGTTAGTTGAGAGATGTTATTGATAGTTAAGACTGTAGCACTGGCAGGCTTATCATATTTCCTGGGGGTGAATTGTTCGGACACCTTCTTTGGTTAGACATCTATTTTAGCAAGACCTTCCTCGATTTCTACTCCTGCTTCTCGGAGAGCTCAAAAGTGGGGATAGTATTGTCCTCCCATCGTTTCTCAGGTATGGGGAAAGAAGTTCTTCTTCACTATACTGACTTGTTCTTCCTCGGATGGCCGATTGGTCATGGTTACTAATTTTTCCCTCCATCGGGCTATGAAGTTACTGACTGATTCCCCAGAGTTCTATTTGAGCACCTCTAAATCATGGAGGGTGACCTCAAGATCTTTATTTTATTTGTTCTATGACATGAATTCTCGGGCTACATCCTCCCAACTATGAATTCTATACTCTTCGAGAGATAAAAACCATCGGAGGGAGCTATCCTTCAGAGTTTGCTGAAATAATTAGGCCATCACTTCTTCAGAAGCCCCTAGTAGAGTCATGGAACGATGATAGCTGCGGAGATGAACAATTGGGGGTCCACTTCCTTCGAATTTCTTGATATTCGGCATCTTGAACTTCTCGAGTAACCTCGCTTTAGGATAAGGAGACATGTGGGTGTAATACGTGTAATTCCTTGAGATTATGACTTGGTCAAACTTCTTTGTGAGCATCTTGAGGTCCTTTTTGACTTTGTTCAGCTCCTATTCCTTGGGATCAATGATCATAGGTAAATTAGCCCCAGTCTGGGAAAGGTTCGGCATCGAAAGCTGGGCAGGCGGTGACCCATTAGCAGGAGGGGCATGTGGAGCATGTTGATACTCTTCGAGAACCCAGATAGGCTCCGGTGGATCCATAGCATGAGGGAGTAGGGCCTCGGGCTCTTGAGGAATGGGAACCTGGTTTCGTTGCATATCTCGAACCTCAGTTTGGAGGTTATCAATCTTGGACACAAGATGAGATAGGGTTGCTATCAGATCCGACTGCACAACGGGTACTTGATCTATGTTATCCATGGAAAGCAGATGGATTCCGAACTCGAAAGAAGTAACAAGGGAACGGACGGAACTCCGGGGTGATTTGACTGAAGATCGAAGCCAATAAGGAGCTAGGCCAAGGGTTTGCGATCGACCTGAGAAGGCGCAAAATGGGATTTATTTTTGAGAAAAAGGGATGAAAATTTTTTCTTTTTCTTTTTGAGATGGAAAGACAAAATATTTTTGGATTTTTGATAAAGAGGGGAGAAATGTTTTTGGATTTTTTTTTCGGGAGACGGATCTCAGCATGATTATTATGATTATTATGTTCTAACTTGTATTAAATTATCCTAAATGCAAAATAAAATGCCGGACGGGACCCGAGCCTGGAAAAGTTGGTTTTGTAATATAGGCAAAGCTATGGCTGGACTTATAACCAGGCTCACGGATAGGGTCCCGTTTTAAAATGCGCAAAAATTTGGGTGGCAGGCCGACCCAGAATTTCAAAAGAGTTTCAGGTAGAAACTGATAATCTAACAAGTGTGTCCTAGGCTTGACACCTATATGCGGGTATGCAGTTGGTTGGGTGAATCGGAGAGGGTTCCCCCCTTTGGCGTGACTTCCACGATATACGTCTTGCTCTTGCGGGCAATCAGTACGCGTGGACAAGCCATTTGATATACCTAAGTGTACGTGAATTGCCTCACCATATACCTCGTGGGGAGGGTACGTGTGAGAGCAAATTTGATATACTCAGCATATGTGAATGAATTCCCTGCGATATATCTCCCGTCATGACTTCGATCAAGCGGTAACCGTCCAATATACGTCGAAGGTACTTGGCCAATGGAAGGCGAGAGTCATATTGCTTAGGTTAACTGTGCCCTGCCGAACCAGTGCCCATCACGAAGTGACCCTCCAATTACTGGGTAGAATTTGGTCAATAATAATGCTCTTTGGTGATGTTGTGTGAATCATGCACGATTTTCTTATTAGTATCTTATGAGAATGTCTTGATCATGCCAAACAGGGAGCAAAGTACAAGTACCAATGGTACACCTAGGGCTGTGTTTTTTTTCCGAACTTTTCGATTTTTCCGATTTCCGATCCGATTTTTTCCGAATTTGGAATGAAATTTTAGTTTGCCGATTTTCGATTTTCCGATTTCCGAAAAAAATCGGATCGGAAATCGGAAATAATTCTGAATTTCCGAATTTTCGATTTTCCAATTTTTCCGATCCGATTTTTCCGAAATTATGCCGATCCGATTTTTCCGAATTATTTTCCGATTTCCGATTTTTCCGATTTCTTTTCCGATTTTTTGAAAGTTTCCCATATCCCACATCGGTTGGGAGAGGGAGAGGGCTCCAAAATATGCTCTATAAAAGGAGAGTATCCTCCTAACTTCTACACAAATGAAAAATGAGCCAAATCCTCATGTGTTTACATGTTGGGTTAAGCTATTTTAATTGTTTCTTTAAAATGAGAATTTCGAGTAATCGAAAATCCATAATTTATTTTTTTGAAATTTTGGAATTTCTGAAATTTCTGGATTTTTAATATATTTTGTGAATTTCCAATTTTTACCGATTTTTGCCGATTTTCCGATTTTTCCGAATTCGGAATTTTTTTTAATTTTTCGAAAAAATCGGATCGGAAATCGGAATAGTTATTTTATTTCCGAAAAAATTGGATTTTTTTTCCGAAAAGGCATTTTCCGATCCGATCCGCCCGAAACACAGCCCTAGGTACACCAAGTATGAGTGATGCATGAAGCATATGGACATATGTGATCCTAGGTGCACGTGGTGCGAAGTTTACATGGATAATTTTCTATAAGTGTGTGAATAGAAGCATAAGTATGGGGGACAAGGGGAACATGCAAAAATGGGTGAAAATATAAACAAACATAACACCCACGTAAATAGAGTCTATCCCTCAAAATAAAAGTCCCCAGCAGATTCACCACTATGGCCATCCCCGATCCTCGCAGCGACCGGGTAGAGTGAGGATCCTAGGTCCCACGCGTCCCTCTCGGGAGCGCTTCGACCGGCGTCATTGATGAGGTGGAAAATGTAGAGAGATGGAGTCGCCAGTGTATTTTAAAATAGACAAAAGAAAGGGATCCATCCGGAAGGACAGCATCCAAAGACATACTAATGCGTACGAAGCCAAAATGATTCGAAATCGGAGGCTAAGTTACGAAATGGGAAGGTGTTAGGCACCCATTTCTCCCTTATAGTCTCTCACGGGTTTTTGTTATTTTCCTTTATTTTCCCCATGATATGTGTGAATGTGTATATATAATGGAGATAAGAGTCATTGACTAGTACCATGGAAGAGATAAAGCGAGTCATCAGTAGGAATGTAAAAATAATATTAAAAAATAGGATTTACGCGATTATCCTTACGTTGATCGTTACGATGGAACGATAACTCATATGGGATAATACGCTACTAAGAACAAATATATAGAATATAAGAGAATTGAGTTTAGAGAAAAATAGAAAATGAGGAAAAAAGTAAAAATAGGACTCGAATCTCGGATTTTACACCGAGACGCCTACGTAGCCTATAGAGGCATGAAAGTCCTCGTAGTTCGTATGCAAAACAAGGGGTTGGGTTTATCCCATAAATCCAATCGGGGTATTCTCTTATTTGTGTGTGTGTGTGTGTGTGGAAAAAGTGTGAGAATTCCCATTTGGAATTTATGAGCAAACCCTCCTTTTCTTATTTTTTGGGTTCTTATTTGTATGAAACTAAGAGATGTGCAATAATACTAAATAAAAAATATATTAGGATATGTGAGATGAGAGAATAAAAGTGTTAAGTAATAAAACAAGTTAATACGAATTTATGAGAATTTAAGGAGAGAATTGAGAAAATTGGACCTTCTTAAAGATCTTGAGCTTGAACTTAAATATTGAAGAGCAGCCCTTGCACCTGGATGATGATGGAGGGTAGTGAATTCACCAAGTTTGATGGAAAGGATGATGAAAAGTGAAGGTTGGAAAGGGATTTGGGTGTGGAAATCACGCTGACTTCAAGAGAGGTTTTCTAGATTTGCTGAGAGTGATATGTTTCAGATCTAGGACCCTTTGAAAATGAGGTCAAGGCCTAATTTAGTAGGCCCAGGTCATTGTTGATCATCATATCCCTGGTCCTGCCAATCGGCGGGTGTGTTTAGGCACACTACCGATAGGCAGGGTCTGGGACCTGTCGTTTGGGAGTGTCTTTCTGACCTTTTCAGAAAATCATCCGTAGAGTGAAAATCGTTGATCCGAATCATGCACGGGGTAGACCGTTAGAAAGGTAATTCGGAGGCCTTTGAAAGTCCCTTGGACCATTCTCGAGTTTGGGAGTTGACTTTGGTCCAAATGTGGCTCGAAAGCGCTCGTCGGTCCATTTGACGGGGAATCGTTGGATACAAACGGATCATTCGTCCGCATGGTAAGTCCGAATCGTGCATGGGGTGGATTATTAGAAAGGTTAGGAGATGTACTTCGACATTCCAAAGATTTTGATCAGGTTCGAGGAGTTGACTTTGGTCCACCGGGCCCTGGAAGCCTTTGGTGACCTCTCGGAGTAAAATGGACCGTTCGTCCGTCCCATAGGTCAGAATTGCGCACGGGGTAGACCGTTGGAAAGGGGTTTCAGTGCCCTTTGAAGATTCATTTAGTCTCGATCGAGCTGAAGAGTTGACTTTGGTTAAACGGAGCTTGGGTGCGTCCTATGTCATCTAGATTATGTTTCGGGGGAAAATGGGTCGTTCATCCGCATGCTAAGTTAGAATCGTGCACGGGATGGATCGTTCGAAAGGATTCAGGTCCCTTCAAAGATTCATTCAGTCTCGATCGAGCTGAAGACTTTGAATTTTGGTCAAACGGAGCTTAGGAGTGCCTGATGGCTTTTAGGTCAGTATTTGGGGTATGACCTGGGTCTGTAGTGAAGAAGGGAGGTACTAAGGACCTAAGGAGAGTTTAAGGGGTAACACAATGGGGTGTCTACAGTTGTATAGTGATACAAGAAAAAATAAATCATGGCAACACAAGAACAGTTAATCAACACAAAAATTAATAGATACCAACTAAGATGCGATAGTAAAATGATACCAACTAGAATGTACTGAGATAAGCTTGGGATATCAATGAAAAGTCGCAACAAGATGGATACCTATTTGCACTAATAACATACAAGGACTAGATGACAAAGTGAGGACTCAAAAACAAATGATACCATATATAGAGATATACATAAAGATATTAATGAAGAATAAACATATATATATATATATATATATATATATATATATATATATATATATATATATATATATATATATATATATATATATATATATATATATATATAAACACCACATAAGACACTAAACATGCTAAGTGTTTCACACTCATATGGCATAAATGTATCTAAATAAACATGTGGTAAACGGAGTGAAGGGGTGTGAATAATAGACAAAAGAATTATGACTCAATCACTTAAACAAGTTCAAGGAGTTCAATTAGAATGCAAAAAAAATTCAAACTTATATATAGACTCATGTGACAAGATAATTTGAACTCGGAGAATAAACAAGCACAATGAAGACAAGCCTAGAGTTTTGATGATTGTGCAAACCCATTAATATTTTCATCCAAAGTCCTTTATTAATAATAATTATTTTCTTTTATCTTGAATGAACATATCAAACTAAACTATGTTGGCCTTGGCTGCTTTTCAATGCCACACTTTTTAGGCCTTTTTTCAATGGTGGATTTTCAGGCAAAGTCAACATGACTTTTGCAGCCCGATTCCATTGCTAAATAAAACTTTACCGGATAAATGTTTTTCTATTTTTCTCAATCCGAGCAACAGTTCCTACATGCATAAATCTCCCATAGTCATAAAACTTGTAGATGAAAAAATTTATGGGAGAACATCTCACTTAGATTAAACATATATGTGAAATTAAAGTTAAAAAAATCTTATGCGTATGTGTGAGGAGAGGCATATAAAAAGAGAATTCACTAAGCAAATCAAAGTTAAACTACTCCATGCAAGCATGATAAAAAAAATTTAAGCATTGAAATTCATAACCAAAAGTTCTAGCCACATGGAAGCGGAGTGATATAGGATTCAACACGAGGATATGCCACATAAAATGTGTAAAACTACAATACACAAAAAAATCTTTTTGAGTTTTTCAAATTTTTTTAAACAAACAAAAAGACAACACAAAATCTTTTGGTATTTTTTATAAGACCCAATAAATGATAAAGTAAAAATAGAAAAGATACACATGTCATAATTCTAGAAAAACATATATGAAGAAGCATAGACTAGAAAATGGCAAAAAAACATACAACTAGTAAGAATATATCATGAAACTTAAAAGCTAGTGTATGTAAAACAAGGCTAACATAGTTGACCTTTAGATTTAGCAAGTAAGGAATCATGTGCAAGAAAATGAGAATCATAAAATAGGATCTCCTAACCCACATAGGTGTAACGTGATGCTATCAGGTTTTGGTGACCTTAGTGACTTTAATCTTGGACTTCCTAGGACCATTTCTATGGTTGAAATAAAACCTCCTAAGGTGACCCTTCCTACAACAATGTGTGCAACTTAAAACGTGGTGAGAAGTATTACCTAATGATTGACCTTTTCTAGTGTTCCTAGACGATTCTCTCAAAATCATGGTTTTGGCTTTATTAACGGAAGCCTTTTGAGTATCGAAGTGAATACCACACTTGCCATCTTTGATTTGGATGGTGCCTAAGATTTTATCAAATTTCTCCGACCTACACTCCAAATCAAATTTCACACGACTCGAGTCTCCCAATATCTCTTCAAGTTCCACTATCCTATACTCGAGCAAACTCCTAGTCCCTTGAAACACAAGAATCTTTTTCTTCATAACCTCTATTAAACCTTTAAGACTATCTCTTTAACCTTCAACATACAGTAGCTTCTCTCGAAGATTTCTCTCACGTGCCCTATGATCTTAAATTAAAACACTTTCATCACTACCTAAGGCATTTTCTCTCATTTTAGCTTCCAACTTCAACTTTTCCTTTCTCAGTTTCAAGGATTCCACACAAAACTCACGAAAGGCAACTTAGAGTTTGCTCTCCTCTTCCTCCTCTCCATTCTCATTCTCATTTTCACTCTCTTCTCCACCCTCTATACCATTAAACACATGGGATTTACAAATAATTTCCTTGGAAGTGTCATTTAAAGAAATATCTTAATGGGATGATTCATTATCAACGATCAAATGACTAAACAAGAACGTGATGAAGTTGCGCTCAATGGGGGAATTGGGTTCCTCTTTTGGTTCACTATCACTAAGGGTGGCATTATATGAAATTGGTTTCCTGCCCTCGTTCCTAAGTTTAGTGAGACAATCGGCTGTCGCATGGACATAACCCTCATAACCAAAATACCTATCTGACTCATCCCTATTAAGATCATCATTACGCCTTTTAAGGGAATTTTTGGCTTTATTATACTTAGACTTCTCAACATTCTGATAATCATCTTTAAGATTTTTAAGGACATAATTTTCATAGTCCTAAGTTTACATTAGTATGTCATATACCACTATAACTCTTGAAGGACGTTCACGATCATTTGTTCAAGACCATAGATCCGAATATCAAGTTTCTTCAACAACACACATCTACAAGATTGATTTTGGTAAGGATTACGCTTAATTTTGAATTTGTTTTACGATATATTGGGTACTTTTCAAAACTACTTTTAATCAAAATGAGACATTTTTATCAGAAAAAATATTTTTTGGAATACTTATAGGCGAGATTTTTAAAATATTAATTTTTCACTTATGTCGTTCAAAAGACAAAGCAATGTCTTTTAAACGACATTGATATGTTGTTCAAACGACACTTTCGAATGACATCACATGTCCTTTGATAGGTTGCGAGATAGGTCATTCCTTTTGTGCTTAAAACGACTACTTACTATTTTTCATTTTATCAAGTAATTTATTAGGTCACTTTTAACGACATCTAATGCCGTTAAAATGACATCAAGAAGTTGATTGAATGACCTGTTCCACCTCAAGAATTTTGCTTTGCCCTAAATACCTATTTTGGAAGACTTTTTCATTAAGACTTTTGCCAAACGGAAACTGCAAATCTGCAGAATTTTATTCTTCATTTTTAGGGCACAAAACTTTGTTTTTAATTAAAAAAATCCTCCCATATACTTTGGCGAATTGTTTTGGAACCCAAACACTTCTTGTAGAGAGGAGATCTCTACTGTTGGATTGATAGTTCTTGTGGGGGATATTTGCTGATGATTGCGGCCAGTGGGCATACTCATGGGTATTTATTGTTGAAGGAGTTGCGATTCTTGAGGTTCTCGAGGGAATCATTGATGGTTTTAGGATGTGGTCTATGTGGATTTTCTGTGGGAAATTCATTGCATATTTCTCTATGTAATTTATAAGTTGCGATTTATGTTATATAGTGAAATAAAAGGTTTTACCCGAAAGGGTTTTTGTCATAAAATTTGTTTGTCCCTTATTTTTTACTGCATGTTTGATTTATCCACATAGATGCATGATTAGGGTTTAATTAATTTAGATTGAAGATTGACTTTAATTAAATAAGTTTAAAATTAATAATTTACGAATTCCATAAATAATTGATATCACGCATTCTCAAATTGGTATGTGAGCCAATTGCTCTAAATTATCGAATGATTATTTTTTCACAATTTTTTTTTTATATCGATTTTAAAAAAAATATTGATTTTGAAAACTTTTGCAATTTTTTTGATGGATAACTTATATAATTGGATGCTCGCCATTGATGGCACAAATTTTACCTATTAGAAAGCCCTCATGAGATATTGTTTAAAGGCTATCGATGAACATGTTTGGCTTATTTGTAAAAGAGGGTGGACTCCCACTGTCACCGTTAAAAATATCAGCAATCCTAAACTTATGCCTAACTGGACTGTGGATGATTACAAATGGAGTACCTATAACTCCCTTGACCTGAGTACTATTTTTGGAGCCGTCCTTCTTGACGAGTTCCACCATATTATGTCGTGCACCATGTCTAAAGAGGCATGGGATATCCTCCAATCGACACATGAGGGTACCAATGCGATTAAGGGTCAAAATTATAAAATTTGACCACCCAATTTGAGACTATCACTATATCAGATTTCGAGTGTTTTAACGAGCTTTATACTAGGTCATCGGACATAGTCAATACAAGTTTTAATTTGGTGAGAAAATTAAGGAGACGAGAGTTGTTAAAAAGATTTTGAGATCACTCCCATCTCGTTTTATTCTTAAGGTCACTGTTTGAAATTATTTGGGGATATTAGATACACTTAGGTTAGAAGAACCCATAGGATAGCTTCAAAATTATGAGATCGACATGTTTACCAAAACTATTAAGCCTAAGGATAGAAGGATCGCACTTAGGGCACAACCTAGAAAACGTGAGGAAGTATTTAAGAAGAATAATAAAGAGAGTGTTTGTGAGTCCGAGTCTGAGGGAGAGTTTGATTTTGAAGATATGGTGATGTTTGCAAAAAAATTTAAAAAGTTTCTCAAATTTTCCAAAAAAAAAATCTTCCAATAAATAGATTTTTGAGAAAAATAAAAAGAAAGAATAGGCCAAAGAGAGCGGTGAGAAAGAGGAAGAGGCGAGATATTTTGAGTGTGAGGGCAAAGGGTATAAAGCATTTTAATGTCCCACTATGCTAAATCGAAAGGGCAAGAAAGTTTTTATGCCAACCACTCTTAGCGATAGTGACGTCGGGGTGAATGATTATGGGGATGAATCATCACATGGTATGTATGTTGCCTTTATGGCTAGTCACGTGAGCATATCTAGTTTGTCCTATGACGATGAGGACACTTGTATATGTGAGAGTCCCGTTGATGATTTGAGTGTTTCGAGTGAGAGTGAAGGTGAACTTAAAAGTTAGGGTGAAAGCGATCTCCAAAAAGCATTTAGAGATTTATACGTCGAGACCTTAAAGACGAAGAAGTTGAATAAATATTTAGGTCTTAAGGTGTTAGACTTAAAGAGAGAGATAGAAGTTTTGAGGCGATATGAGAGTTTGACGAGTCAACTCGAGAAGGTAAAGGTTTCTTTAAGGGAGAAATTGATCATCTTAGGTCAGAAAAAGAGTGAAATTAAATCCCGTGTGTCCCAACTCGAGAGAGATATCGAACGTGCCCGGGAGGTTAAGGTTACTATAGAGGACACATCTAAGAAGGTTCGAAAGATGATCCTCGGTCCCGCCTTGGGTAATATTAATAGATTAGAAATAGGTTATGATGGTACGTATACTTCCCATGTTGCACCTAAGCCGATTCCTGAGTTTGTGATAGATACATATGGCTTTCGAACCTAACCACCTAGGAGTCTGTTTCTATATAGGAGAGCACATCATAATTGTTTTGAGAGAGGTGTTCCTAGACCCGTTTATGTTTGTTCACATTACAAGAAGAGAGGATAATTTAGGGAATTTTGCTTTAAGTTGGGTAGTGTGTCTCATAGGTGTTTACCTCGTTATGCTACTATACATGTCGTTTTTATGTCTTTCAAACGACCCCTTCGAATGACATCACATGTTGTTTGATAGGTCGCGAGATAGATCATTCCCTTTTTGCTTTAAACGACCACGTACCATTTTTTATTTTATCAAGTCGTTTCTTAGGTCGCTTCTAACAATAAAATGTCCATAGTCATGATTTTACATTGAGTATGTCGTATATTGCTACAACTGTCGAGAGAAGTTCACAATCATTTGTTGAAGACGATGGATCCTAATATCAAGTTTCTTAACAATGGACATCTACGAGAATGATTTTGGTAAGAATTGTGTTTATGTTTCAAATCTATTTTACGATTGTCTTGGAATATTTTTTGACACCGTTTTTAATCAAATTGAGGCATTTTTCTAAGTCAAAATAATTTTTAGAAGACCTGTAATTTAGCTTTTTAAATTACTAATTTTTCGCTCGTGTCGTTCAAACGACCCCAACTAACACAAGCATATGTCATTTGATAGGTCGCGTGAAGGGTCGTTCCTTTATTGCTTCAAATGTCCACGTACTGTTTTGGTTTTTTAAGGTCGTTTCTTAGGTCGTTACTAATGACATCTAATGTCATTGAAATGACATTGATAAGTCATTTGAACGACTTCCGCCGCCTCAAGTGTTTTGCTTTCCTATAAATACCTGTTTGGAAGCTTTTTCATTAAGACTTTTGCCAAACAAATACTGCAAATTTGTAGAATTTTAGTATTCACTTTTAAGGAACAAACCTTGTTTTTGAGTCAAACAAAAGATCCCATATATGTTTGTGAATCGTTTGGAACCCAAAACACTATTTGTCGAAGTTTCTCTTATAGAGAAGGATTTCTCTACTTCTAAATTGATAGTTCTTGCGGGGGTTATATGCTGACAACTACGGTTATTGGGGATACTCGAGGGTATTCACTGTTGGTGCTAAGCTGCAATCTATGTGGATTTTTTGTGGGAGAGTAATTGCATATTTTTCTATGTAATTGTAAGTTGCGATTTACGTTAGATAGTGAAATAAAAGATTTTCTCGAAAAGTTTTTTTGTTGAATCTTGCTTGTCGCTTGATTTGTCATTGCGTGTTTGATTTATCCACATAGATGCATGATTAGGGTTTAATAAAATTTGGATTGAAGATTGACTTCAATTAAATAAGTTAAAAATTGAAAATTTGCAAATTAAATAATTAATTGATATCACGCATCTTCAAATTGGTATCAGATCTTTTAGCTCGGGATTTATACCTTTTCATCGCTTCTAACAACATCTAATGTTGTTTAAACGACATCAAGAAGTCGTTCGCATGACCTAAGCCTCCTCAAGAAATTTTCTTTGCTATAAATACCTATTTTGGAAGACTTTTTCTTTAAGACTTTTTCCAAACGAAAATAAAAAATCTGCAGAATTTTAGTCTTCAATTTTAGGACACAAAACTTTGTTTTTGTTTCACACAATCATCCCATATACTTTGGTGAATCGTTTTGGAACCCAAACACTTCTTGTCAAAGTTTCTCTTGTAGAAAGGATATCTTTACTGCTGGATTGATAGTTCTTACAGACGTTATTTCCTGACGTTTGCGGTCATTGGAGATACTCGTGGATATTCATTGTTGAAGGCGGAGCCGCAATTCTTGAGGTTCTCGAGGGAATCTTTGTTGGTGCTAGGTTGCGGTCTATGTTGATTTTTAGTAGGAAATTCATTGCAGATTTATCTTTGTAATTTGTAAGTTACGATTTATGTTATATAGTGAAATAAAAGTTTTACCTGAAAGTTTTTTTTTCCTGAAATTTATTTGTCCATTCTTTGTGACTGCATGTTTGATTTATCCACATAGATGAATGATTAGGGTTTAATTAATTTTGATTAAAGATTGACTTTAATTAAATAAGTCTGAAATTGAAAATCTGCGAGTCTCATGAATAATTGATATAACGCATTCTCAAGATTCTCTTTATTAAACTAAAGAAACTTTCTAAACTTCCTAGTAAACATAGACATATCATCGGAGTCGATGTCAAACTCATCATCCAAAAACATGTGCTTCCTCATTCCGGGCTTTCAAAGTTATGATATTATCCTTCTTCTTCACATCCTTGGAGGTAAACATGTCAAGTTCATTGGATTGTAATTCACCTACAAGCTCTTCAAGTTTCATAGAGTTTAAAGTGACAAAAGAATTTAAAACTGTCACTTTTGGATTAAACGTTAAGGGTAATGACCTCAAAATCTTCTTTATAACACGGTTTTTGGGTATCTTTTCTCACAAATTAAAAGACGAATTCACAGTATCGGATAATCTAAGCATAGAACTCGTTAAAGGACTCACTTTCTAATATTTTAATGATTTCTAATTGAGTGGTGAAGTTTTGGAGTTTAGAAGCTTTAACGACACTTGAACCATCATGGGTCAGTTGGAGTATGCCCCATTCCTCCTTAGACATTTCACACATCATAATTTGACGGAACTCATCCGGTGCGACCGCACTAAAAAAAGCATTTAAACCTTTAGAATTAAAATTGCTAGTTAAAGCTCATCCTCTTTCCATGTTTCAATGGGTTTAGGAACATAAACTTCTCTTTCTAGACAAGTTGGTGGGGACCACCCTTTGAATATCAATTGCCAAACCTACTCATCTAACGATTTAAGTGCTGACCTCATATGCTTTTTCCAACACGCATAGTTGAAACCATAAAAAATAGGAAATTTTGAAAAAGGCATATTTCCATATTTCAACCCAAAAATGATCTAAACACAATAATTTAGCGTTCTCACTCTTATAATAATCTGATATTGTGGTTACTTAAATTATATGCTCTAATACCACTTGAAATGGACAAAAAATACCAATTTTTGAATAAAAATTGATGGTTCACCAATTATTTCAATTTTTAATAATTTTTTTCAACAATTAAATTTTCACTTCTTAAGAACAACAACAACTTCAATTAAAGTTCTAAATTATGCAAACCAACCTAAACATGAGTTTTTCTACTATATTAAAATAGACTGGAATTAATTTACACTAAAAATTACCCAATTTAAATTTGCATCAAATTGCACAATTATTGTGATTAAACCGATTTTTATCTTTTTAAACCTAAGCATCTGTCTAGGTGATAAATTGCAAGATAAAAATATACACAACTACAGTGCTATGATGTATGAGGAAAACCCATAATGAGAAAAACTTCTAATGGCCCGGCCACAAGTCCACTAAGTATCGATTTAATACAAGGACGCGATAAGAAGACTTATAAAACGAACCCACGCACTCGCAAGCCTTGACGCCGCTCTTCATTCCTTCCACCTATGCCTAGTTGACAACGTAGGATTTCACCTACGTCTCAAAATCCACCGATGGGGCGAAACAACCATCAACCACACGGAGTTCACCTCATGTCAAATCCCTACCACAGAATCCTCCATAAGAAACTATCTCTTTTGCATAGAGAATGATACCCGGTGCCAAACCAATGACGTTAAAACATGGATAAAATAAACATTTGGGTATGAAACTTGTGTTTTGTTTTTAAAGTTACTACATTGAAGATTAATAAAATAAAAGGTACTTTTGGATAAGTGTTTATGCTCTAAAAAATGTAGGAAAAATCCTCTCAAAAGTCTGCAAAAATAGTTCATTCCCGTACTCTATAAAAACAGGTGGGAAAAGAAATGTAGTAGTGGGAGGTTAATTAAAAACTACAAAATCTCCGATCATTCGAATGAGAAACATGTGTCATTTGAACTAGAAAACATGGTCATTCGAACGACATTATTGAACGAGAAAGTAGTGGAACTAAAAATGAAGATTCGTTTGAACGACAATTCAAATGACACTACAAACGAGAATTCAGAGAGACCACAGAGGAAGGTCATTAGATACATCGTTCGAATGACATGGGAATGTCATTCGAACGAAGTCGTTCAAATGACATAATCTAACGACTTTTTAGAAAACTTAATTTTTCTTAAAAAAAATAGATAAGTCATTTTTAACAAAAGACACCCATAAAAATATCCAAGTCTATATATAACATGTGCACTCATACCTGAGAGACCTTGGAAGGTTGAAAGGTTGATGATGCTACATAAGTCATGAAATACAAGATGGATATGATGTGATCTTCATTAGACTTGGTCTCTATATCTGCAACTCAAACATCATAGGCATGAAAGGTTAAAATAACTTATATACTATGACTAAAATAGTTTTGTCCGGAATTAATTCACCACTTACAAATTGCCTCAATGGAAATTTTTCCTTACATATCTGATCACCTCGTCTAATCATTAAAGTAATTCAACACAAACATTGACATAAAATTTAGTTCAAGTTTTAAATGGCCAAATTTTAATAGCATTTGTCATGGTTTCTATCTGCTATAACAATCATTTTCTTGTTAAATGAGTTTAGTCATTTATTATTTTTAATGTCCCTATTAACATGATGGCGGTCTAGACTAGATCTAATAGTTATATATGCTTACTAGTTCGATCAAAATCAAGTATTTTTCTAGGTTCAATTGGACTAGAAATTAATTTAGCTTAAATTTCACGAGTTTGAAGTATGAAATATGTATTATGTATGTATATCTACATACACACATGCACGCATGAAAATATTTAGAATTCCCAATGTGGATTTTATCTTCTTAGCATGTTATGATTCAACTTAAACTACTCTAAGATATAAAGTCACTAAATGACAACAATTTTTAATATAATTGCTACATTTTGGGACTCTTGAAGGATTTAACTGAGATGATGCACCCTTTGTAAATTTTACTAGCAATACTTATTAGTTATTACATAGTAATTTACACATATAATCGGATGTTATTTTCTTCCATATGTGAAGTGGGGATTCAAGCAACGATCATGTTTCAGGAAGAACCATGAAATGATTATTATTCGACCAACCTGTGGGTAAGTCTCACTCATAAAAGTGCACTTCCATACTTTTATTTGAGACAAACCAAGTTTAATGTTCAATGAAATTTTGTTTTAAAGGATGTCACAACGTATCCTCTTTTAGCTGACAAAATTTAAATTTATTTTCCATATATTTAATCACACTAGAATATAAATCTCAAGTAATGAAATATGTGATAAGACACTAATGTAATATGATTGTTGAGTTTATTATTATTAGAATTAAAAAGCATCTGTAAAATTATAGAATTAGCAAAACACATCACCAATCAGTGATCAACTATGTTCTATATAATTTGTATCATGTTTTACTTCTTGTTGAGAAGAACTACACAAAATTATGCTTCTATAATCATGATCCATGATATCGAAAAAATGAAATAATTGATTACTTCGACTTTAAACGCCAATTATTTGTGCTTATTTATTTTGGACTGTCAAATTTTCACTTTGACTACCCATTTGTTCTTATTATTTGTGGTTATTTATTTCCACTTCAAGACTGATCCCCTCAAAAAAAATTTGGCCAGTTGATAGAAGTAATAGAAGAGGAAGAAAATGTGATGAAATGTTAGAAATCGAATATAGATGGAAGGTAACGTTATTGTGGTCAACCATATAAGGACTTTATAGATTGATTTTAGTCTTGGTAGTAGATTCAGGGGTCAAAACTATGAGGTTAGTATGGTCTATTTGTTTGCTTGCTTTATTTTTTATTTTATTTTTGCTTCATCTTTTGATAATTAAATTTTAGTCATGCATGTATTCTACAGACTTGCCTGGATGTGGTTTCTTCGTATAGTTTGATTCTCTAACTTGTGAAGAAGCCATAAACATACACATACATATATTTTGACATGAACTATTCTCATTCGACCTCTATCTTTTATAAAAATATGTAATTATATATTATAACGTCTTGCATGATTAAAATGGTTCTGAGACCATGTTTGTCACTAATTGAATTTTATCCAATCAAATTTTACAAAATCTAATATTCACTTGTTGTGTGTGATGGTAATAATGTGAGTGTGTGTTTCTAGTGTTGATTGTTACTATATGAAGTGTTATTTATGTAGTGGTCTAATGTTGGTTGTGAATGTCTTCGATGGCAACTGTTATGTGGGTACTGGTAGTTTTACCACTTATATGTCTTCGATGGAAACTATTATGTCGATGTGGACGTAATAACTTTTAATATAAGAGATTTTCTTTTTTCTTATAAACACCCTGCTTTTATGATAAACGTTTTCCAATAGAATTGATATATGATTTATAGCATGTTGTAGTTTTGTTGTCTTATATCATGGAAGCCTTTTATATGTTAAATATTCACGTAGGTTTTTATCATTTGAATCTCTATTGATATAATACAAAACATGAACTTCATATACAAATAAAAAAATTATTTTTTTATTTATGTATTTTGGAAGATTTTATATATCAAGCAGTGGAAAGAAGGTAATCCCCATTCACTATAGAAATAACTTATGTAAAATCTATATAAACGTTTAGTAGATTTTTTAAGCGTTATCTTTATACCCTCGGTTTCTCATTATACACACAATCTTATTTTTGCATATGTCAGTTGAAGTTTATATTTATGAAACATTTGAGTCCCAATTGATATAGATAATGAATTTGAGTGCAGCGAGGAGGTGGATGCCAAGTTGTTGATAACAACACCCTCATCTAGGAAATATAATTATATTTTTTTTGAGTTACTTTTAAATTACTGGAATCTTAATGTAATTTTTTGAATCTTCTTATATGTTACATATTATAACATAATGATATCTAAAATGTTATTAAAAAGTTAAATGTTGAATATTGTGCCCTCTTTTATGTGGACTATTTATATGTGTATGTTCTTGGATTTTTTAATATTGTGTGGTAAGCTTAGTTGAATTTGTATAAATTGGGCACATGTATTTTCTTCACTTCAAGAAGGATTTACGATATTGAAAAAAAGTATATTTTTTAAAATGTGTATTAGTATTACTAACGGACTTTTACCTTTACAAAATTATAAAAACGAATTTCAAATCTTGTGTAATAAGGTAAAAATAGTAACAAAAAAGTCCATTTAGTAAATCAAAATTAGTAACAGTAAAATACCATTTATAAATCCATGATTAGTAATGGTAAAATGTCGGTTCTAAATCTAGTATTAATAAGGATAAATACCCGTTACTAATTTTATTCCTCACAACTTTTTTTAACAGAAATTACTATTACTAATTATTTTTGTAACGATAAAATATGATATTTAATTCGAAATTGAAATCAAACTTAATACACAGTAATGAATTAACAATTAATCAATAAATAATTTTGAAATGGTTTTCTTAGGACGTATACCTAGTAGAATATTGTGGCGTTGGTTTGTTACTTTGGGTTGATGTTTGGGGCATGTGGAATGTCAGGTTGTAAATTAAAACAATGCATTTTAAAGCCTATATGTTGGTATATATCTTGGAAAAGGTTTTGGACATATTGGATTAGTTATTAGACTCGTGGGGTTTTGGTTTATGGGCCATATACCAAATTTCGTGGTTAAATAGATTAAGAGTCCATTAGGGTTAGCCTAATTCACCTAGAGGATATAAAGAAGAACCCTAGAGCTAGAAAGGAAGCACTCAAGAGTAGAAGATAATTATTCATTGAATCATGGCTTGGATTGCATCCCTTTAAATCATGGCAAGTTTTCCTAGTATAGGATTTTAATTGCTTTTTGTGTTATAATGTAATTATTAGTTGAAATCTAAGCCTAATTTGATTAAAATTTTATTTGGATATTAATTAGCTAGTTTGGTAATTTAACTAATATGATAATTTAGGAATTTATTCATGATCTTGGTATAAATTGAATTTAGTTTAATTTCTTATGAATTGGTGATAGAATTGATAAGTAATTGTTAGAAGAATGTTAGGCATTGATAAACAATCAAAAACCCCTTGATATTGGTTTTAATTTGAGTAGGATTGGTTAGATTGATGAAAACATGAAATTACAGATGTTTGAATTACAAACGCATAGGTGTTGACTTCATATTTTCTGAATTTATTATGAATATTTTACCAAGAGTGTGCAAGCCTAAATTTCTATGGTGGTGATTTTGGTTTGGGCTTGTGTTGTGAATAGTTTATTTAAATTTCTGGCTTAGGGCTAGGTTAGTTTGACGTTTAGGTTAGTTATACTCGAAAAACTGATAATATAATATTATTTTTAGGTTATGGTTTGGGTATTTGGATCGTTGGGATTTTGTACCTCATTGGATTTGTAAAGGTTAAATTTAGTAGAATGTATTGATAAACCAATGAGTAGGGTTGAAATTGTATTAAAATAATGATTTTAAAGGTTGGGTGTGCGAGATACCAAGACTTGGAGAGTCTTAAGAAATCGGGTTAGTGCTATAAATAATAGATTATAGTTAAACCTGTGTATTAACTAATAACAGTAAGATACTATATATGCAAACCTGAAGAGTGGGGTTTATATTTGTTTATATGGTCGATTGAGTAAGGTCGTACTTATTTTGTGTATTATGTGCAACATACCGGGTTTGTCTACTCAAGGGATACGTACTAGAGGGGATATCCTTATGGAACATCATCAACAGTGATTACGTTGGTACCCTAATGTGAAAGACGGTTTTTACCTTATTTATTTTACCCTGGACACTACGTGAAGAAATTCCCACCGTATCTTGCAGAGATGTACACAGGATAATCCTTTCATATAGCTTTTGGGTATGGAGCTATATGACATGTGTGAAGGCATAGTGATTACCCCTAGTAGATACTTTCATGTTTATGGGTATGGTAAAACCTATAACTATGCCTAGTACGCGCGAATGATCCATTAAGGCGTTAGGGTAGGCCTTCGTTATGTGTTGGCTTGAGAGGGGCCCTTTTATAAGGTACGTGTTTTGGGCCGTGTTTGTATTTTTGGTTGTAGATTTAAAGACTATTTCTCCTGTTACATTAGACATGAAAACTGTCTTTCCTTTTATGTTCATATACTTGATATTTATAAATTGGTATAATTATGGAACCTTTACTTTTATTCAGAAGAGGTGAATAAAACGTAATCATGGGATTCATTTGGGTTTTATATTAAACACATTATATATTTAGAGTTGTTTGGCTTCGAATAACTTATAAAATTATTAAAATATGAAAGGAAGATGCATAGTTATATTATAGACCAAACTCAGTTATAACCTTGCTCTTCGTAAAGTTGTTGTTAACATTGTTGTTGACTTTATTTTTTAGGACGTCGGTCGTTATTATTGTCTCTGCACCGAAATCTTATTTTTATCTCCATCCATTACTTCTCAGTTAGGATGTAGGTGTCGAGCCCGCATGCTCATTATTTTCACTACTCTTTATATTCAGTATAAAAGGATTTTATTACAGTCAGATACGTTATCAGATGTGTATGGGTTGTTTTGCTTACTTCTATACAATTATTTATTTAATGCACTTAGTTTTATTTTCAGTCATGCTTAGAATGTTAGTCAATTGTTTGTTATTCTTATGATTTTTGTGTGAGACCTAATTAACCTTATATGAACTTTTGGGGGTGTCACAACTAGGCTATGTTGGCATGAGCACCGATGGTTGAGTAAGGTATGCTTTGATTTTGTCGAAGGCTTCTTGACATGCCCTATTTTGAACTTTTATTTAATCCTTTTAGAGGATTTTGAAAATGGGTTTATAGATGGAAGTGAGTTGACTCATTAATCTACTGATGTATTAGAGATTTCCTAAGAACTGTGTACCTATTTCTCAGTCTGAGGTAGTGACATTTCGTGGATTACCCTTCTCACTGACCATAAGGCCTAGGAGTTTACCTTTCATGACATCGAAGACACATTTTTGTGGATTTAGGTGCATCTGATATTATCATAGTCATTCATAGAATTTCCTCAGGGCAAGGATGCGACCTTCCCAAGTTTTGGACTTAATGATCATGTAATCAACATAGACCTAGGCCTATTTGTGAATGATATCACGTAGGATAGTTTTTGTCGCTCTTTGGTATATAGCCCTGTCATTTTTAAGATCGAAAGTTATGACAATGTAATAAAAAATTCCCCACGAAGTGGTAAAAGAAATATTTTCTTACTGGTCGAGATGCATCTTGATCTGACTATACCCTAGAAATCCACCATTGCCCAGAAAATGATCATGAGGAGCGATACAACTACAGTCGTGATTCAACGAAGAACAACCCCTTAGAGGGTACAATCAATTCTACCAATGGAGGAGGACGCGGATTGGAGGGAAGAGATTAAGCGGCAACTAGAGACTGGTGAAGGAACGATGGGGCTCAGAGAATTGGCCCAATACTTTACAAACCAAGGGAACCTTTATTTTAGAAACACGGGAGGATGGCTGTCAAGGTGCATCGGCCCAGAAGAAGCAGAGCATATATTGAATAAAACGCATGAAGAACACTGTGAAACGACTGAAATCCCCCTTTATAGAAGAATTCAAAAGGAAGGGTATTTCTGGCCTAGGATGAAGCAGGACACGGCCGAGTTACAACGGGGGTACGATAAATGCCAGTTGTTCTTCGAGGCAGAAGAATGGTATTTCGTAAAAACTCAGCCTGACTGGAGACAACCCTATATTGACTTCATTAAAGATGGAGTTGTCCCAACAGAGAAAATTGATGCGATGTGACTCCAGCGAAGGGCCTTGAGATTCTACGTCTAAGAGGGACAGCTTTATCGAAGGGGGTACTTCAATAGGCCATTATGTTGCATCACGAAAGAAGAGGCGGCCGGGGTCCTCAAACAGGCGCACGATCCAGCTCACATAGGAGGGGCCAAGTTGTATGATCAGCTAATGACGTTGGGGTATTATTGGCCAATGATGGAGAAAGACTCTGCTGAGTTCGTGCGAAAATGCAAAGCTTACCAACTATATGGAAACATGATCCATGCCCCATCGATAGACTTACACTTTTTGGCAACGCCTTACCCTTTCACACTTGGGAGTTTGACCTGGTGGGGGTAATACATCCTTCATCGAGGGGGAAGATATGGATACTAGTTACAACGGAGTGTTTCACGAAATCGGCCGAGGCGATACCACTCAGAAGGGCAACAATTGGGGTGGTGAGCAACTTCATCAAAGAATACATCATTTGTCGCTTTGGGATCCCAAAGGTTATTCTCTCAAATAATGGGACACCTTTCATCAATTCAGAAGTAACAATGCTTACAGACAAGTACTCCATTGTTCATCATACTTCAACGGTGGCATACCCAAATGGAAACGGTCAAGCCAAAGTGACTAATAAAACGTTGGTTAATATTCTGGATAAGGTAATGAAGTACTTCCCGGGATCGTGGGACGATAAGATACCAGCTGTGTTATAGGCCTATCGAATAACCAAGAGGAAACCCACAGGGTACACTCCGTTCTCGCTTGTTTATGGGGCCGAGGAAATCCTTCTAGTGGAGTTAGAGGTTCCCTCTGCTCGATACGCCTTGCGAAGCAGCATGCTACCTCAGAATAGACATGTGCAGTTGGAAGCGTTAGACGAACACAGAGATAATGCGATGCAACACTTTCAAATGTATACGAAGCAGCTCTCCAGGGCATATGATAACTTGGTAAGACCTAGGAAGTTCGTGGAAGGAGACCTCGTTTTGAAAGCAGTAGTGAAACACATCATAGGGCTGCTTCTACCAAAGTTTGCAGCCAATTGGGAGGGGCCTTTTGTTATAAAAGAAGTTCATGACTCAGGTTATTGCTTAATTTCTAGGATAGAAGAGGACAAGCCATTTAAGATTAACAATAAATGGCTAAAGGTTTATCATATGTAGACAATTAAGTTTGAACCATGGTTGTAAAAATATGTTGTTATGAATATACAAGTTTTAGTTATGACTTGAACGGAATGAAAGAGTTGCAGAAATATAGAAATTTATAACATACAAAAGCAGTCGTAACATAGAGACGAATTGGAAAACATACATTTCTCATTCAATTGCAAACGATGGAGTATTACAAAATTAGGAGCTACTGCCCAAGAATTACATCGAAAGAAGAAAGAGGAAGATATATATATAAAAGCTTATTAGCCTAAGAGGAACCATAGATCTGTAAATGAGAAAAAATCTCCAGGAAGGCCCGAAGAAGTTGTGGTGCAAGACTGTTGGGCGTTGATAGAAACCTCCAACCTCATTTGCACTTGTGCACGTTCAATGAGGAGTTTTTCTCGTTTCATCTTGACTAGACGCAAAGATTCTTCGGCATCCTCTACCTCCTTGTTTGCGTCTTCCAGAAGAGGTTCTAATTCGGCCAATCTAGCTTCCTCAACCCGTTCATCCTCCTGATCCTTTGCAGTAGTTCCCTCTGGTTCACCAGTTGCTGACTCTTCAAAGTCTTCAAGTGTGCTATAAGACAGTCAAATCGGAAGCCATTAGGACCCAGCTCCCTTAGATAGCCCAGAAATTGGTTAAAGAGGGGTCTGGTAACGTCTGCAGTAGGAGTACTGGCAATTTCAGCAACAACCGTAGCCATGCCTTGAAGCCTATGGCTCATAACTGGGATGTTTGAATGCAGGCAATCCACCGTGAAAGTCTCGGGATGATAACTCACAAGTTGCTTGATGACCAAATGATGGTTGGCAGGCATTTGAGGAGAATGTTGGAGTACCATCAGGCAGAAGGAAGGAGGAGCCAAGTTTGGCAGAGGAAGCTCGCACCCGGATTCGCTCTCCGCGGCAGCACCCATCATGGAACCTTGGTCATTATAGCCCGATTCTTCAGAGGAGACAGGTTCACGATGTGATAAGGAAATATGCAAAGGAACGGGTGGAGAATCCTCCCGGGTAACCTAAAAACAGATAGGCAAAATAATGAGTTTGTGGAAAAATCTTATCAAGTGTTTGCATTGTTAAGTCAACGTTATAGGTGGAGTTTGTTAAAAATCTTAACAAGTGTTTTCGTTGTTAAGTCATCGTTATAGGTGGAGTTTATTAAAAATCTTAACAAGTGTTTGTGTTGTTAAGTCACCGTTATAGGTGGAGTTTATTAAAAATCTTAACAAGTGTTTGTGTTGTTAAGTCACCGTTATCGGCGGAGTTTATTAAAAATCTTAACAAGTGTTTTCATTGTTAAGTCACCGTTATAGGTGGAGTTTGTTAAAAATCTTAACAAGTGTTTGCATTGTTAAGTCACCGTTATAGGTGGAGTTTATTAAAAATCTTAACAAGTGCTTTTGTTGTTAAGTCGTCGTTATAGGCGGAGTTTGTGGAAAACTCTTAGCAAGTATTTTCGTTGTTAAGTCACTAATAGGTGGAGTTTATGAAAAAAACTTAACAAATGTTTTCATCGAATAAGTCACCCATAAAGGTGGATTTTGAGAAGTTGAGAAATACACAAAAATTAGAGAAGCACCTGAGCGGCAGCAGGAGCGAGAGGGGTAATCACCACGGGGGCCATAATGCCAGAAATCGTGGGAGGTGGGCTCATTACCTCGGCATCCTCAACGGAGACCTTGGGTGTAGAAGCCTCGGAGGGGGGAACACCTCCCCCGCCAGCATAGGAAAATATGGCCAACAGAGGCGCATCATCAGAAGGAGATGTTGGACCTTCGAGAGATGCCCCAACTAGAGCAGCTACTCCAACCTGGGCCTGAGAAGGGATAAGGCCACTCAACGCGAAAGGCGGAGAAAGACTTGGAGAGAGCTAAAAATGTAAAAACAAATGTTAGATAAAAGGAGTAATCGCAACGGGATAAGAGACAAAAATGCACTTAGCTTACCCCTGTTATGGCACTAAAGAGAGGAACTACAGTAAGGGGTCTTGACAGTATAGGAGGAAGGAGAATGTTGGTTATTATCGATGCCACTTCCACCTAAAATAGCCCAACATGTTACAATTGAGGAATTAACAAATCGGACAAATAAAAGATGCAAGACTCGAGAAGACATTTACCTGGGGCACACTCTCTTCGGCTGCAACCAGGGGCAGAGAGACCTCCCACTCCGGGGGTGACTCGGGGGAAATCGGAGCAGTTGCCTCGGGCTGGTTGGACATCTCAACAGCACCCACGGTGGCTTTTCTGGCCTGGGGGGAGGAGGAACGGTGCGAATAATTAAGGCTTATTAACGGAGACTATGGAAGGGCGGCGGTGGCTGGAGGGTACCACAACGTCCCCCCACGAAATGACTCACTGGAGGGCTAGGGGGACTGGGAGGACTGATCCTTACTCCTTCAACTCCCTACACCAAAGATATCAGGCAATAAGTAAAAATGCTATGTCAATAGAAGAATGAGAGATAAAGAATGCATATATACCTCAGATCCGGAGGGAGAACGAGAGGATATAACCATTGGTGAAGATGGCAAAGAAGCGGGGGCAGAAGGAGCTGGTGATGAAGGTCGCTCAGATGTTTGTTTCTTCTGGGGTTTAGTACCCAGTGTCTTCCTTCTTGATCACATGGCACCACCACTTTTAGGCACCCTCGACCTCCTTCTTCTTTTTGTTGAGGGCTCACTGGGATCGACCACGATTTTGGGGAATGCACCCGAAAAAGGAATAGCAACTGCGCGCTGTTCGAACTCAACGTTTATTCGGGCAACTTTGGCCTCTACCCGCCTCCTTAGCTCTTCATCTAGCTTCGGAGAAAGAGGATAGGGAACGAAAGAAATTGGGAATGCCTCTAGTGGATTTTTTGTTTGACCTTTGACCTTAGCCTTCTTAGACTTGGACTTCCTGGCCCTCTTGGCAGGTGGATCAAAAGGCCCTTCTCCCATGGCGACTTTGGCCGTGGGGACAGATGGTTTGGGGGTTGCAGCAGCCTTGGGTTTCGGGGTAGCTATTGGGATCATGGGGCAATGAGGGGGTAGTTCATCAAGAGACTCCTTAACAGTTTTGCTTAAGGCAAACTCAACCCCAAGCACGGAGTTCCCCTTTAGACCCAACTCAGAAGAAGAAAAGGAAAGGACTGGGGGATAGCGAGGAGGGGACTGGATATACTCATGAATCATGGCCAACTGCTCTAGATTTAACTTCGTGGCAAAGGATGTGGATACGTATCCCTTATTAGCAGCACTCGAAAGGGTGAAACTCCCATCAATGGTGGATGTCACACCAAGCACTACAACGACAGTATAAAAAGTGCATGCCTCAGCAAAGGTGGCCTTAGAATGGTTGTCCTGGAACACAGGTCGAGGAGCCCCCTGGTCGAACCCGAATTGCCTGCTGCATCTATCAGGGTTGTAAGGATCAGAACTATAACCCCATTCAGTATAAGAAGGGAGGAACCTAGGGGTGAAAAGAAGCACTACGGCTTGTGGCGGATCTTCTACAACCGGGTTAAATCTGATCATTTTGGCTGCAGCTCGAAAGAAGTCCCAACTATGGGCAAAAGTGGACTCACTATATAGCTTCATTACGAAGGAACCTAGGTGGTAAAAAAAAACCATTATATCCTTTCGGCTTTTCTTCTTGTGGAAACACAGGAGGTATGGGGGCTTAATACCTCCGCTCACGGGCAAGGAAACTGACTTCAAAGCGATAGCAGGAAAGCGTGTATAAAGGAAGCCAGTCAATATGATGCTGTTGGCGAAATTGACCAAGTTGTAACGGCCCAGTGATCGCTCCATATCAATATGGGTTCGATCCAACCAGGTGTAGAGGGACCCCAAGGCAATGGCGGCCAGAGGTAGGTTGAATCCTCTGGCCAAACAAACAGAAATGTTTATCAGGTCCCTCCTGGGTTGATCGTTGGGCTTTTCAGTAAGAAAGAAGCGTGAAAGTAGTACGAGTATGTAGTTCGGTAGTTCCAGGGAGGTACCTCTACCATGGCCCGTTACATCACTAGCATCCTTCGGCGTTGGAGCTTTGAAAAAATAATTGATAAGGGGGGAAAATGTAGCTTTATTTGAGGGACCGGTGTAACTGCGGTAGATCCGATCCAGCTCAACCCGATCAGCAGCCTCTTCGGCGTCCAGAGGCTCATCGTGATAGGTGAACTTGCCCATGGGCTCAAACCCAAGGAGTTCACAGACATCCTCCAACGTAACAGTAAACTCCCCCATGCAGCGAAGAAGGTGTGGGTTGTGATGTTCCATCAGGAGACTAGCACTTGGAATGCCGCGTTATGCTTCGAGAGAGTGAACTCGCCAAAATCGTAGGCTCGATATAGCCCAACCTTCGTAAGAACAGCAGCATGGTAACTCTGCATACGTGTGTGCTATGCAGTAAAATGGGCTGGTGAGACCCAAGTGCTTCGAAATTGATCTGGGAATAAGGAAAGTCACCACGGTCTAGACGGAATCGCAGAGTCCCCTCGGGGGGAAGATATACCCACTTCGACGAATCCACTACTTCATCACCCAACAGCAATGGATCGAACTTGGATGAGAAATGGCAGGTCTTGCACGCCTTAAAAAATTTATCAACCTCTTCTTCAAAGATGGGTGCCCGACGACAGAATCATAGTTGCTCTTGACGAGCAGCGACCAAGGCAGCGCCATTAAGGGCGGTGGCATCGTCAGCAGCGGCGGAAGGGGAAACTGGTTGGCTAGCGATAGCAACCTTGGAAATACTTGAAGAAGCCATGAGAAAGTGATAATAAGTGTTGCAACTGGGCGAACAGGGATAAGAACAAGAAGAAAGGAGCACAACCACAGGTAGTGGTGCAAAAGATGAGAGAAAGAGGAGGCCGAGCAAAGAAGAGGGCAAGAATGGAGGTCGCACAAGATTTCTCTCTCAAAAGGAAACGGGGAGTGTTGAAGAAGATGAAGAAGACAAAGATATATAAGAGTTTTGAAATAAAAAAGAGACGTTTGAAGGGTTTTAAACTCGACGGTTGACGTTTCCCACGAGCGCACGTGCAAGGGCGGCCTCTAATCATTTCAAATGAACACGTGGCACATCGGGAAAGGTCTCGACAGCTGAAAAGACAGCATTACGTCGAATACGAAGCGATGTCTGGGAATAGAAGGGGTTGCCTTCTTAACCAAATTTATGTTTTGGCGCCAAAATTGGTGTCAGACTTATCCATCAATGCCTAACGGACAATATGTTTCAACGACTCAGAAAAACCTTGTTTAAAGGGTGACTCAGTTACATCGGGAAGCATTTATGCTTTTCCGAGCACAGCGAAGCATCCTCAGGGAGAATTTTACTTACCAGCCCAAACAAGTATTTGAGAAGGTTAGTAGGACTTTTGGGGGAATTTCAAATAATAAAGCTAGAATGGTTTGAGGCCCAGCATGAGAAAAAAGTGGCGATGTCCCTTCGCCCAAGCCCCAATGACAATGGCGCTTGGGCTCAGAAACATCGGGGAGAATTTTACTTTTTCCAGAAGATTATATCGCTGCGGTTCTAACGAAGAGAGGAACCCAAATTCTTTTTTTTACGCAGAGAGGATTCATTGGATTGAGAAGTTTCGTGCAGACATTTCTTGTTCCAATAAATCTCTCCACGAAAGGGAAAATGTAGAGGGGGCTTGACGTTAACCCAGAGATTAGGGATAATTCCTTAATTGGCAAAAGTGTTTGAGATTAAGGAGCAGAGGCAGCTCAAGCGTGGCAACTCCTTAGAGATATCCTCCTCAATGTAATACAGATGAGCGGTCGATCCTCCCTCTGGGCGAGGCATCGCCACTACAAACATCTCTTGCCCCGGAATGGCAAAAACAATGCTCCCGCTGAAGCAATCAATCATGGCCATATATGCTATGAGCCAATCCATACCGATGATCACATCGTGAACATGCATGTCTAACACTAACATGTCTGCAGGCAATACCAAACCACCAATCTCTACCCCCACTCCCCGGCATAAAAAGAAAATAAGTGACCCATTCCCCAATGGTGAGTCGACACACGTCACAGTGCTCTCTGCCGTAGCTAACAATCCTAAAGCTTTCGCGAAGTGTGTAGCTATAAAACAGTGTGTAGCACCCGTATCGAATAATACCCAACCCATAGTGCCATGGATAGGAAACGTACCCTCGATCGCGGGCGGTGCCTGTGGAACTGCAGCCTGGTGGACGTTGTAGACACGTCCATACTGTAGCTACCCCTGCTGAGCTGGGACTGCTGGAATGGGTGGCAATGCTGCCATCTGTGGCGGTGCGGGAAGAGCGGCGGGAAACATAGGCCTCTGTGGCTCCTGGAGAGCACCCTGCTGCTGCTGCTGTGGGGCCCTGCCTCTATCAGGACAATCCTGTCATTTATGGCCAGTCTTGCCACAAACAAAGCACTTCCCTGGGAAGTTCCCCCTCTCTGCCCCTGCTGTCCCCGGCCCTGGTGGCCGTTACCGTTCCTTCCTTGGCCCTGCTGGCCCTGGTGAAACTGCTGCCCATTCTGCCCCTGCTGGCCCTGATGGCCGTTTGGACCCTGATGGCCCTGACGGAAACCTCCCTATCCCTGTCTGTAGTTCCCTGACCGGAACCTCTTATTATCCCCCTGCTGGGAGCCGTGCTCATTCTGTCTCTGCCCCTGACCAAACTCAAGCCACCTACGCTGCCGCATATTCAATTCCTTCTGTGTGAACAGATAGTGTAGGGACTTGTGGTCTGTGAATAGTTGAAACTTCTCCCCCAAAAGATAGTGCCTCCAAATCCGTAGGGCAAATACCACTGCTGCCAACTCCAAATCATGCGTGGGGTAATTCTTCTCATGAGGCTTAAGCTTACGGGAAGCATAAGCTATGGCCTGTCTCTCCTGCTGTAATACACCTCCCAGTCCTTGCAAAGACGCATCGGTGTAAACCAAATACTCAACTCCCGGTCTCGGCAATGCTAACACAGGTGCTGAGGTCAATTTGTCCTTCAATTCATCGAATGCCAACTGACAGGCATCACTCCAGATGTACGGCATACCCTTACGAGTCAGATGTGTCAAAGGACCTGCTATCTCTGAGAAGCCCCGAATAAACCTCCTGTAGTATCCTGCTAGACCCAAGAAACTACGAATCTCAGTTGGTGTCGTGGGCTGTCCCCACTCCCTCACCGCTGACACCTTCCCCGGATCAACAGATATTCCCCGGTCGGAAATGATATGCCCCAAAAACTGGACTTCCTTCAGCCAAAACCCACACTTCTCATATTTTGCATACAACTCGTTCTGACGAAGTGTCTGCAAAACCTGCCTCAAATGCTCGGCGTGCTCCTCCTCTGTCTGAGAGTAAACCAGAATGTCATCAATGAAGACAATGACAAACTGATCTAGGAAATCCCTGAACACTCTGTTCATCAAGTCCATAAACACTGCTGGAGCATTGGTCAAACCAAAAGGCATAACCCGAAACTCGTAAGAACCATATCTCGACAAGAACGCTGTCTTCGAGACATCCTCCTCCCTGATACGCAACTGATGGTATCCCGACCTCAAGTCAATCTTCGAGAAGAAAGAACCTCCTCTCAACTGGTCGAATAAGTCATCGATTTGAGGCAACGGATACTTATTCCGTATCGTGACCTTATTCAACTCTCGGTAGTTCACACACAATCTCAGTGAACCGTCCCTCTTCTTCACAAACAAAACTGGAGCGCCCCAAGGTGAGGTACTCCTGCGAATAAAGCCCTGGCCTAACAGCTTCTCTATCTGATCCCGTAACTCCCTCATCTCGGCTGGAGCCATACGGTACGGTGCGCGTGCTATAGGTCTCGTACCCGATAGCAAATCCATAACAAAGTCTATCTCTCGACTGGGTGGTAAGCCTGGTATCTCCTGAAACACATCCGAATACTCCCTGACGACTGGGATAGAGTCTAAAGGAATCACTACCTCCTTAGAGGTATCCTCCTCAATGTAATACAGATGAGCGGTCGATCCTCCCTCTGGGCGAGGCATCGCCACTACAAACATCTCTTGCCCCAGAATGGCAAAAATAATGCTCCCGCTGAAGCAATCAATCATGGCCCTATATGCTACGAGCCAATCCATACCGATGATCACATCGTGAACATGCATGTCTAACACTAACATGTCTGCAGGCAATACCAAACCACCAATCTCTACCCCCACTCCCCGGCATATAAAGAAAATAAGTGACCCACTCCCCAATGGTGAGTCGACACACGTCACTGTGCTCTCTGCCGTAGCTAACAATCCTAAAGCTTTCGCGAAGTGTGTAGCTATAAAACAGTGTGTAGCACCCGTATCGAATAATATCCAACCCATAGTGCCATGGATAGGAAACGTACCCTCGATCGCGGGCGGTGCCTGTGGAACTGCAGCCTGGTGGACGTTGTAGACACGTCCATACTGTAGTTGCCCCTGCTGAGCTGGGATTGCTGGAATGGGTGGCAATGCTGCCATCTGTGGCGGTGCGGGAAGAGCGGCGGGAAACATAGGCCTCTGTGTCTCCTGGCGAGCACCCTGCTGCTGCTGCTGTGGGGCCCTGCCCCTATCAGGACAATCCTGTCGTTTATGGCCAGTCTTGCCACAAACAAAGCACTTCCCTGGGAAGTTCCCCCCTCTCTGCCCCTGGTGGCCGTTACCGTTCCTTCCTTGGCCCTGCTGGCCCTGGTGAAACTGCTGCCCCTGCTGGCCCTGATGGCCGTTTGGACCCTGATGGCCCTGACGGAAACCTCCCTATCCCTGTCTGTAGTTCCCTGACCGGAACCTCTTATTATCCTCCTGCTGGGAGCCCTGCTCATTCTGTCTCTGCCCCTGACCAGATTGTGCCCCGCTGGCACCATGTCCTCCAGTCCTGCCCTGATGGCTAGACTCCCTCGACCGCTTGCCCTTGGACATATGAAAACGGTGGTCCTGGCAGTGCAACAATGCAGCGTTAACTACATCAGAATAAGTGGCCAACGATAGGTTCCCTAGCAGATGCTGACGGATCCTCCAAGTCAACCCGTCGGTGAACTTCTCAATTTTCTTCTTCTCTGTTTGTATCTCGTCTGGAACGATGTTCAACAGATTAGTGAACTCGGCCTCATACTCGGCCACTGTCTTGCCCTCCTGCTTCAGACTCATCAATCTCCTCCTCATTTTCGTATGAACAGCTGACGGAAAGTACTTGCGGTCGAACCGCACCCAGAACTCCTGAATCGTGAGAGTATCCCTCTCCTCCATGGTGGTAATAGACTCCCACCACTGTAGCGCAGATCCCACTAGCTTGAAAGTAGCTAGCACCTGTTTCTGAATATCAGTGCACTCATGCATCCTCAAATGCCTCTGTATGTCCTTCCTCCATTGGCTCGAGACTACCACGTCTGAGCTACCTGCAAACTCTGGCGGATGCGCTTTCTGAAAAGCGTCTCGTACACGCTCCCAAGCAGACGGGAATGCATTAACCTGTGCTGGCGAGGCAACCGGCGCCTGAGGCGGTGCCTGCTGAATCACGGCAATCGCGGCATTTACCGCTTGGGCTACTATAGCAGCAACCTCAGCGGCGTTCATCATGACCTGAACTGGAGCGGGCTGGGGTTCGGGCGTTGCATCCCTGGGAACTCGTCATGCACGTCGTGGAGGCATCTGAAATAAGAACAAAGTTTATAAGTTCGCTGTTATAAACTTAATAAAGCTGAAGAACGAAGCATACACAAAAAGAGTACAACAGTCCTAAAATATAGGGCTCTATATCAAAGAAACGTAGCGGAAACATAACAAGCGGTCAGATCCTAAAGGACACTAGAACCTGATGCTCTGATACCACCTGTGACACCCCGACTAATTAAATACCGGGTAGCTACTCCTTTATTAAATTAATTCAAAATGCCAAGTTGGCTCAGTTAATAGCATCACTGTCGAAAACATTTTATTATTACTAACCACCTAGTATTTAAAAAGTAAGTTGCCAAATTTTAATATAAGTCTGATTAATATGCAACAAGTGTAATAAAGAATAACAACACCATTCACCATACTGAAGTAAAACGAATAACCAACACATAGTGTAAATAACGTCTGGAGGAAAACTCCTCACCACAATCCCATACTGAAATAAATAACCGAATGCTAAAACAATACAAATCAAAGTCTGAAAACTGTAATGTAAAAGATGTCTCTAATAGAAATGGGCAACATGCCCTACAACTGATAGATAGTGACTCTAGAATCCAAAAGATAGAAGCGTCTATAAGCAAATCCATGTAGCTTCCACAAACAGCTACAGCTCGTCACCTGAATGAGAGTCCTATGCTTGGTGTCCCTGTGGCTGGGCACCTAAAATGGTTTTACAAGAAAAAGAGATTTGAAAAGCAAACGGGTCAGAGCCCGAATGTGGAGTTATATTTTAAAAACCTGCAAGTGCTTTAAAAACATTTAAAACATTAAATGCAAAGTACATGTTAGGACGTGCACTCACATGATATTCTCACCTCTCGTCTAACTGTGCACTCCTAACGTAAGTACCCATCTAGCGTGATACAAACTACTAGCTAAGTGATAACATATCTAGATAGACTATCATAGGTCTTACCCTTATTACTCGGTTCTATTAACATAATAACGCTCGTAATGAAGTAGGGGTTTAACGCAAACTCAGATGCTCAATATGCAATATATATCACTATCAGTTAACTTGCTATATTTCTCAAAGCAATACCGTAATTATATTCACAACATTAACATGAAGGTTCCCATTAATTAAGTGTATATTATTCACATCATAAATATACAATATAAGCACCCCGAGAACTAAGCTGCGGTGCACACATACTCTGCTATCCATCTCGGTACATCACGTACATAAGGATCACATATTCCGAATCTCTCAGGAATAGTCCAGATAACACAAATCACAAATAGTGGAGGCGAACACAGTCACATCACATAGGTCACGCACATACCTACGCTCCTACGATCAGCGGACTTATTAATATCCCAATAAGTCTTTCTATGACCTATGTTCATCGAGGTAACCAGTCTAAATTCGGGCAACACAAGGATTAGAGGGCCCTAAGCGAACGCAAACCTCCCGTGATAGCAAGTATGGTAGGTATGTCATACACACAATTCATATACCAATACTAAGTAAACACACGTCTTACTAATACCGTAGTTTAATCGTAGTACATATCGCATTCTCGTACTAACTTATAAACTATTCCGGCTTGTAATTATACGCGCCATAATTCATCCTCGCATCGTAGTAGACACTCACGTCTCAACCCAAATGGTTCATTTAATATAACTCTCGTATATAATTTACTCCTCATAATAATCCAAAAGTCCCAAATCCATCCTTACATCATCAAAGAATGTTAACTCTACCCTCGAACCAGTTTCTGGGACTCCAAAAATCAAAACAGTCCAAAAAGGACCAAACTATCAACTCGTTAGAAGTCTCGTTCGAACGAGAATGTTCGAACGAGATTCCTCTGCCAACTCGTTAGAAGTCTCGTTCGAACGAGGCTGTTCGAACGAGGTTCCAGTTCGTTCGAACGAACTGTACCTTCTAACGATATCTCGTTCGAACGAGATATCGAACGAAATCCCTTTTCGTTAGCAGCGACTGGTCAACTCGTTAGAACGAGTTCGTTCGAACGACCTGGGTAGGGGCTTCTAACGAGCTACCAGATTCGGCCCAGATTTTTCCCCAATTCATTTTTTCATCCATTTTAACACCTCAAATCTTCTAAACTAAGTCCCAACAATCGTTTAAAGGTCTATAATCAATACTAAACATATATAGTCACATCCTAACATGTTTTTAAGGGACCAATCCACCCTAACATCAATTAAATTTACAAATTTCTGCACTTTTTCCCAAAAACTCAAGAACAGGAACCCTAACTTAATATCATCATCAAATCCCAGAATTTAATTCGTTAATTTCTTCTAATCACAACTATCATGAGAGAAATCATCTACCTATCATTCGACATGCAAATCTCTTCAAAATTTTCAAGTTCTAAACTCCAAACTACATGGGTTTTCCTTCATCTTTCAAGAACAATTAAAATTCCTCAATTTCTAACATGGAAAAGACATTCTCTGAAATTAAATGGAATAAAGTCACTTGCCTTGGTTCGATTTCTGATTTTGGTGTAGGTTTGATGGAGTTTTTCTGCAGAATTTCCTCTCTTCCAAGCTCCTTCTCCAATGGTGGCTTAAGGTGGCTAGGGTTTTCTTTGGGAAGATTGTAAAACCTAATGTTAGCCTCCGTAGCTTAAAGGGTTAATATGGGTTGGTTAATGGGTTTAGTGGGTTAAATCCACATCAGATTTACATCTCCAATTTTCGTCACTTTTAATTCCTCAAAATGTAAAATTACCAAAATACCCTTTATGATGCCGGTATGGCCTAAAAATACCCCGGAACCCAAACTACACCCCCGGCTAGTGTTTTCTGACTATCTCGACCCTTCCGGACGCGTTGGCGCACTCAAAACGACCATACGGTTTATAGATTATAAATTCACTTTTATTATCAAAATATTACACCGTGACGCGGCGGTCCCACGTGTCTCAACAAAATTTCTAAAATGTCGTCTATCAATCTCACGAAATTTTTTATAATACCAAATACATATATCAAAACATGTATGCACATATTCAAATACCAACTCGCATTTCGTTAGTATTTATAACCCGGATTAATTTCCAATTAATACGCATTTAATTAATTAATCCCACAAAAATAAATATAGCCAAAAGTACGGGGTATTACAGGGTGGTGGGGGCTATTTAAAGACCCCAACCACCTCTGAGGAGAGAGATATCTTTTGAGAATTAGAGGAGTTATTGCTAGAGAGAATAGACATCAGAGAGAGTTATTACAAAACCGTAGGGTTTACTCACTCACCATTGTTATTTATTACGAAGCTTTTAATATTTGACAGAGATTCCTGAGGGTATTTGGTGTGTTTCTACCTGGCTACCAAGGTGTATCTAGGGTTCTTACTTCTCTCTCCCTCTAGATATGTTACTTCTAAGTTTCGTTACTACTTTCTGAGCTATACACGAGAGATTTGTGAGTTTAAACTGAGTCTTATCTTCATTGGGGTTTGCATTTGTATGTCCTATTATTAATCCAAAGCTTTGGCCAGATTAGCTTATCGTTACCATACTCAAATAGGGGTTACGCCTCCATCTATAATCTAAAGTACCATTTTACAAATACGAAACAGGTATTTATACAAAATTTAAGTCAGTGGGTCGTTCGAACGAGAAAATAGGATCGTTCTAACAACAAGTTTATATCGTTTGAACGATATGAACTTTGCTTCCAACTAGATCAGTAAATTTGAAACAGTAAGCTTTCATTTAAAACACATTTGAAGAACATGTAAACAGGTACTTTGAACAACATTTTATCTCGTTTGAACAAGATGTTAATCTCGTTTGAGCGAGATATAAGAAAAAAAAATTACCTATTCGTTTTTGGTAAAAGATAAAACATCCCATATATAATTCTGCAAATTAATTCAAACTCTAAATTTTGTTATACCTTTATGCGATGTCGAAAAGTCTTCAAACTTGGAGATGCTTGAGTTCGGTTCGTCTTGATGGTACATGGCAATTTTTAATGGGATACGCAAAACTAGCCTACAGTTATGTTAGAAAAATTGTTCTAACAAATCTCCCCCTTTGGCTATTATGGTAAAAAAAATAAACAAACATGACCGAATAGCAAATTAAAATTGAAAATCTCCTATGACAAAAATACTTACACCCTTCCTAACCTTAAAACAGAACGACATAAGTCTTTTTGTCTTCAAAAACGTCTTCTTCTTCCCTTTTGGAAAACTTTGTCTTCCTCCGTGTGTCTTGAATTCTTCTTTAATTACCTACACACATGAGACAAAAACATATACCTCGTGACGCATTGAGTTTGAAATAAAGTAAAACTCATAAACAAATTATCCCCCATAAATTAAACTCATTTTAATTTGCCCTCCCCTTTGTTTTTATATGAAATAGACAAAGAAGTAGAAACATAAGCATGAAATACGAAGCATCACGTAGAAGATAAGATATCACCATGAAAAGTTATACATTAAGCATGTGTAATGATAATCTCAAAGTCAAACAACCAAATATTTTTGAACTTAATGAACAAAACAACCACAATGCACACAAGTCTAGAATATTGATGATTCTACAAATCAATAACACCATGAAAAATAAGCATAGCTAGGTTTCATTGTGCAAACTCGTTGGCTTTCAACTAGACTCCCTCAAAAGATAAACATATATCATATTTTATATTCTTTTCTTTTCTGTTCATTTGGAGTGATTTATTTTGCAAGATCAAATAAACTAAACGATCTCGATCCTCTTTCTTGGGCTCTTTTGAAATGGTGGCTTTCACGATGAGTTCACTTGTCTCTCACAGCCCTTTACCGTGTGCACTCATTTTTTCAATAATAAATAAACTCTTACGGGAAATGGTTATTACATGCACAAAACCTTCATAGTCAAATAAACACATGGATGAAAAAATTGATGGGAGAACAACTTACAAAGCTCAAATATACATAGTGAAGTCAAAATCCAATAAGCTCGAGCATGTATGTGCGGAGGCATATACAAAGTCGAATCCATTAAGCAAATATAGTTCGAAACCACTCCATTAACATGGTAATGATCAATATAAGCATCTAAAGTCATAACCAAATGTCCTAGACACATGAAAATTGCATAGTGAATTGGATTCAAACACACCAATGTGCCACACCAAATGTGTAAAACTAAAATACACAAAAAAAGAAAATCTTTTTGAATTTTTCATTTTTTTTATCAAAAATAAAATCTTTTTGTATTTTTCAAATATGACTCAATAAAAGATAAATATAATACAAAAGATACACATGTCATCACACTAACAAATATACATCATGAAGCACAACTAGAGTATGACAGACATGATAACACAATCATCCATATGATATAGTAAGAGAAGAATCATCTGCAAGTAAATTAGAATCAATTAGTCTACCATCTAGCGCCTCTAAAATTGATTTTCTAACCCAAATAGATGTGAAACAATGAATAGGAATTTTAGGAACCAACGGGACACTAGACTTAAACTTCCTAGGAGCTCTTCCAATATTAAGATAAAAATGCCTAAGGTGACCTTTCCAACCATAATGTTTACATGCGTAAAATTGAGGAATGTTATGTACGGGTTGACCTTTTCTAACATCCTTGGATGCGATTGACCCTCTAAAGCAAGCTATGGTCTTGGCTTTAACACTCTAAGCATTAGAAACATATGAGTCAGAGCCCTTACTAACAACACTACTATAGTCTTTTAAAACATCTTTCAACATCAAAATTTTAGGCTCAAGCAAAGAATTTGACTCTTTTAATTTTAGGGACTTCTTCATATGTTCAATCATTCCTAGAAGGTTATCTCGCTCCCTCACAAAGTGAGAAAACTTATCCCTAAGAATCTTATCTCGTGCCTTATAATCATTAATTAAGACACTATCCTCCATGACATAAACATTAACCCTAGAATTTTTAAAAGTCCTCCAATTGTTTTTCTAAAACTAGGACTCTATCATCACCCTTTTTCTTTAACAATTCTAAACTTTTAAAATCACGGTCCATGTCCAGAAGTCTCTTATGAAATAAATTTCTTTGATTTTGAAAAGTTTGCCACAGTTCCATAACGATTTTAAAATGAAAATTTTCATTTTTAAAAATTTCAATTCTTAGCAAACTTCAAATTCAAATGATTTAAGTCATTAAAACTATGAGAATCCATTGAGAGAAAAAAACAAAACACTCAAAAAGCTTTTAAAAATTTAGGATTATTCGATAACTTGGAGCAACCGGCTCTGATACCAATTTGTAATGGTCTAAGTAATGAGTGCTGGAAACAAGTACGCTGGACAAGGATTCTAATTTCAGAGTGCATAAATTTTAAACAAATTTTATCTTTTAATCCTAAACATGCATCTATATGATAAAACAAATAAATCATTCAACTAAGGAAAAGTTTTAGGAAAAATCCCCGTAGGGCATAACCTTTTATTCTACTAATAATTTTCAAATCTCAATTTACAACCTTACAAGTGAAATAGAGCAATGATTCTCACAAGAACAACAATTACCGCAGTCATCCTTTATCAATGATTCTCTCAAGAACCATAAAGACCGCAGTCTTCCTCCTTCAACCTCATCCTTCATCTTTAGCAATGAATCCCTTAAGGTATCACAAGTCAGCCATGAAGATTCTCTCCATAAGGTGTATGCAAAGATAAAAAACTTTTTAGGGTTTAAACAAATTCATAAGAAGAATATTCAAGGATGTTTTGTTGTGAATTAAATAGTGTTTTTTCAACACTAAAGGTGAAGAACTTTTGCAAAAGTTATGTAAAAATGGAGTTGGCAAAAGTCATAAACGTTTTGAACACATAACAAGTATTTATACAAAACTTAAGTCAGTGGGTTGTTCGAATGCGAAAATAGGATTGTTCTAACGACAAGCTTATGTCGTTCAAACGATATGAACTTCGCTTCCAATGAGATCAGGAAATTTGAAAAAGTAAGCTTTCGTTTGAAACACATATGAAGACCATATAAAAATGACCTTCTAGTGACATTTTATCTCGTTTTAATGAGATGTTAATCTCGTTTGAATGAGTTATAAAAACAAAAAATTACCAGTTCGTTTTTGGTAAAAGATAAAACATCCCAAACATAATTCTGTAAATTAATTCAAACTCTAAATTATTTTATACCATTATGGGATGTCGAGAAGTCTTCAAACTTGGAGATGATTGAGTTCGGTTTATCTTGATGGTGCATGATGATTTGTAACTGGATACGCCAAACTAGCCTAAAGCTATTCTATGAATAATGTTGGAGAATTTATTCTTACAACATTCGAGATTCATTGATTTCTAATGAGAGTTCCTCAAAGAAGATCATCCCTAAAAAAAGGCAAGTATACTGGGAGCATCATTATTGGATTCACCATCTAAATCATTTTGTGAATCATCACCCTATCCAATGGCTACTATCCGGTTGTTTTCAGATAAGTGTATGCATTCATCTACTTCAAGTGATTCATTTTAAAGTCATCCCAGGTTGCATAGAAATGGTTCTTTGAAGGGACTAAGTATCCTTTTAGCTTCATGGAAACTAGTAGATCAGGAACTTATAGATGTTTCCCTTATTGATACTTTTTTCTATCAAGATTTGAGCAATGTTGTTCAGGCTAAATTCTTCTGATGGTATGAACCAATCGTGGGATTTGTGGGGCCATTTACTGGCTCTCATGTAAAGATCACTAATTTTATGCATTTTTCTTCTTTGAGGGTATGATTTTATGGGATCCTTATTTCAAAATTTCTCAATTTCTCAATGATAATGGGTAAATCCATACATTTTATTTTTTTATCTATTTTAGACAGTGATACAAGCTCTCATTACTAGGGTCGAGGCTCGATCATGGTCATTTTTTGGATGTAGTAGTACGACGAGCAGAATTGGAGAGGAATTGGGGATTTATTTAGGTTGATGTTTGAAGTGGGGTTGATTATGGGTTTAATTCTGGTTGAGGAGTCGAAATTGAAATCTTCATCGATAAGTATTGCGTTTACACTGACTTGATGTATGTGTAGAGGGTTTTATATAGTGTTTGGTTTTGGTCCTACTGGAGGAGGAATGATTCCCTTATCAATGAGGCTTTAGACAACGTTGTTTAGGTAGTGGCATTAGTCAGTCGTATGCCCGATTATTTAGTCGAAACCATAATGACCATCATGTAAAAATTCCAGAAAGAGGGTCAGGAAATCGAAGAGGGACAGGACCATGATAAGGTTATAGGATAGAATGGATTGATATACTTTAAAGAATAGAGCATGGAGTTCATTGTACTCCGTTATGGTTGCAGCAAGGTGAGATTATGGTGTCCATGAAGTGGTAGGTTGAGATAGGATGTTATTGATGATGACATAAACAACAAATATCTCATACTTCTAATAAGAACCCTGACCGACTGAATTTTTCCCTCTTGATTCTATCTTTTGACTAGAAACACTCTTAAATCTCTACCATAGACTTCTAAAGGACTCTCAAATATGGGTAATACTCACAACCCATGGTGTTTCAAATGTGCACAAAAAAAAATTTCTTTAATACACTGACTTGCTCTTCCTCAGATGAGTGGTTGGTTATGGTGTAATTTTTTAATCTCCATGTGGTTATGAAGTTATTGAAAGTTTTCCCTTGGCCTTGTTTATGTATCTCAAGGTCTCAATGAGTTACCTACAGCTCTTTGTTTGACTTATATTGAGCCATAAACTCTTTGTTAATATCTTCCCAAATTTGGATTTGCGACTCCTCTAGTGACAAAAATCATCGGAGGGCACTTTCTATGAGGGTTTCCTGAAACATATGGGCCATAATTTCTCTATTTCCCCTAACAAACTAATGGTGCAGAGATAATTTCAAAAATTCATGATGGGAGGTCCAGTCCCCCCAAATTTCTCAATGTCAGGTGTCTTCAATATTTTGGGTGATCAAAATTTTGGATAGGGAGACATGTGGGTGTAGTCCACGTAATTTCTTAAAAGTTTCAGTGGTCAATTTTTTGGGAGAGCATTTTAAGGTATTATTTCACTCAGTTGAGTTCTTTCTCTTTAGGATCAGAAAGAACATTCATGGGAAATTTAGCACCTGGTTGATCAAGATTTGGCATAGACAATTGAGCAAGAGGTGGTCCATTGATAGGTGGAACACGTGTAGGTATTCTGTCAGAGCATGTTGGTAATCTTTTGGGACCTATATGGGTTTGGGCATATGTGGTCCCATGATAGGTGGAAAGGATACATTTTTATTAGGCATGATCTTTGGTACATGCTTTTTTAGGATTTGGGCCATATTTCTCTATAACTCATGAACATCCGACTGTTAACTTTCAATCAATGCAGTAAAAAGTACAAGTACAATAAAAATATTAGGAGGAACATTAGCATCCAGATTAGGGTTTTCAATGAGGTAATTACGGTAATAATGATCTATTTTTGCTAAAGTAGGTAATGATGAAGTATAACTCCGAGGTGACCTGATAGTGTATATTAACCAATAGGATCCACACAAAGCTTGGGGTAATGCGGTCACATCTAAGAGGGAAAAGGTACTTTTTTATTTTGGAAAAAAATATTTTGGTATTTTTAAGAAGTAAAGGGAAAAGGGGGGAAATCCCCTCAATGTAGTTGTTATTATTAGGTTCCACTTATATTATATTCCACCTAGGGTGCAAATGAAATACCAAACATGGCTCGAGGCTAGAAGAAAATAAGGGGTGTAATGTAACATACGATTTGAATTGTTTCTATACTGAAGGGCAGGGTATTATTTAAAAAAGGGTAAAATAGAGAAAAACTGGGCAGTAAGATGACCCAAAATCTTGGTAGAGTTTTGTGCTAAAACTTACAATCTAGGCATGAGTGTCCTAGGGCATAAATCTATATAAAGGTTATGCATGAAAAGTTAGTGTAAGGGTTACCCCCTTTGGCATGGCTTCCACGTTATACCTCTTTATTATTAGGGAAGTCATTCATCTTTACACAAGGAGAATCCATTTGATATACTCGAGTATACATGAATTGCCTCATGATACACCTCATGGTAATAGTAAGTGTGGTAGAAAATTAAAAATAATGAGTATATGAACAAATTCCTACTACATACCTCCCGTCGCGAGTTTAATCAAGAGGTACGATGCGGGGCAAGCATTCAATACACGATGAGGTTACTTAGACAAATGTATGGTGGGAGCCTATTTTTCAAGTTAGCCACTCCCCTTAAAACCAGCAATGAATCACAAAGTGAATCCCTAGTATGGGACAAATATAGGGTCAATAGTCAATGCACGTATGATGCAATATGGAAATACGTGATTCTTAATAAGTATCTTTATGTAAAGTATTATGTATGATAAGATGGATACGTACAATTACTAAGTATAAAGTAAAAGGAAGGAAATATATGTAAGTAACATGTGATAAAGAACTAACTACACAAGAGAAGTGAAGCATGCGTAATATTTACAAGTGACATAAAGCATGTGAATATACACAAGTGAGATGCAACCATGGATACGTGGAGTGATGCATACAAATGTATACAAGTGGAGTAAAATATAGAGATATGTATAGTGACATGGAGCATGTGAAATATACAAATGGATAAAGCATGGATGTATACAAATGAGTAAAGCATGGATATATATAAGTGAGTAAAGCAAGGATATATCCGAGTGGAATAAAGCGTGGATATATGAAGAAGTAAGTAAAACATAGATATATATGTAGAAATATAAATCATGTGATAGAAAAATATGAGAGATACATGTGAAGGAGAGAGTTGTATGTACATGAGATAAAGAAAATTATACATGGATAGTGTAAGATGAACATGACATATATAAACATCGATATCGAAGTGGGAAAAAGAATATAAACACATGTAGATAATAATGTAGGAGAAATAATACAAAACCCGTGTATATAGAGTATAGTCCTAAAAAAATACTCATTAGAGGACTTGCCGTTGTGGACTTCCCGACCACTCGTTGCTCTGGTTTTTCTTGCACTGAATGCATCACGCAGTATTCCCTAGAGATAAGGGGGGACTATAAAGTGGTCATCATTGATGATGTGAGGTGTGTGGATGTATAGAGATCAAAATATTCAGTCAATTTTACTTAAAATAGATAAAAGAGATAGACGTATCGAAAGAGAAAACATAAAAGACTACTAGTGCATGTGAAACCAAATAACATATGGGTTCAAAGACTACGTCATAGAATGAGAAGGTATTAGGCACCCATTCCACCATTTCAGTCTCTCATGGGCAATATAAATATTTTCCTTCTCCAAAAATGTGTGAACATGTGTATCGTATGTAAAATGTGCCATCTATCACTACCCTAAAATTGGGCTAATGGTCACGAACTTTATCCCTGACCCGGCAGTGTGGGTCGCAGATTTGGTCCATGACCAAATCGGGCCAGAGCAATTTCAGTGGTGACAGCCCAAAACCCTGACCCACAACCTGGTCACGTATTTCCTATGGTCACAGATGTGGTCATGACCTATAGCCCTGACCCTATTTGTAAGCCTAGTCACAGCCTAAACCCGTGAGCATCAGGCAATTAAAAAACCATCTGGTCATGGTTCAAAGCCGTGACCAATTTTTTTTGCGATCCAACCTTGTCACGGCTTTAGGCCATGACCATCTTACTATATAGATAATATTGTCATGGCTTTGGGCCGTGACTATACTTACTGTCCATAAAACATTATCACGGCTTTGGGTCGTGACGATTTTTAATAATAATAAAAAAAATACTCGAATCGGGAGGGTAATTGGTCAGTTGCTGCAAGTACACCTTGGGTGACCTTGAGGGGGTCTCGTACTTTCAAATTGAGGGTCTCTTGCTCTAAAATCGAGAGGTCCCATGACCAAGCGGTCACGGACCCCGTGTAGGCATTCTGAAATATGGGTCATGCTCTCAAATCGGGGGTCCCATGACCATGCGGTCGGTTCGTGTGGGCTATATTGGTCCAGTGCGAGGTGTTGGAGTGGCCCACGGGGTCGTTTGGGGGATGTTGTAGGGTTTCACCCTTGAACGATACGTTTTCAAGCCTAAGTGTAGGCATTCTAAAATCTGGGCTAATGGTCTTAAAATGAGGGTCTCATGACCATACATTCGGTTCGTACGAGTTACATTGTCCCGTGCGAGGTGTGGGAGCCACTCACGGGGCCGTTTGGGAGGCGCTAAGGGGTTTCATCACCTAACGGCACATTTTCAAGCCTAAGTGTTGATATTCTCTATTTTGGGTCGTGCTCTCAAATCGAGGGTCCCGTGATCATGCGATTGGTTCTTGCGGGATATGTTGGTCCCGTACAAGGTGTTGGTGCTACTCATGAGGCCGTTTGGGGGCCTCTAAGGGGTTCCTCCCTCGACGGGACGTTTTCAAGCCTAAGTGTGCATATTCTCTATTTTGGGGTGTGGTCTCAAACTGAGGGTCCCGTGACCAAGCGGTCTATTCGTGCGAGCTGCGTTGGTCCTATGCGAGGTGTTGGCACCGCTCACGGGGCCCTTTGGGGTGCGCTAAGGGGTTTCTCCCCCCGAAAACACGTTTTCAAGCCTAAGTGTGATTATTCTCTATTTTTGGCCGTGCTCTCAAACCAAGGGTCCCGTGACCACATGGTCAGTTCGTGCGGGCTACGTTGGTCCCATCCGAGGTGTTGGCACCGCTCATTGGGTCATTTAGGGAGGCTAAGGGATTTCGCCCCCACCCCCAACGGCACCTTTTCAAGCCTGAGTGTGGATATTCTATGTTTTTGGCCGTGGTCTCAAATCGAGGGTCCCATGACCACACGATCAGTTTGTGAAGTCTACATTGGTACCATGATAGGTGTTAGCGCCACTCACAGAACCGTTTGGGGGAGCTAAGGGGTTCCCCCCCCCCCCCCCCCCCCCCGACGGCACGTTTTCAAGCCAAAGTGTGGATATTCTCTATTTTGGGTCATGGTTTTAAATCGAGGGTCCCGTGACCACGCGATCGGTTTGTGGAGGCAACGTTGGTTCCATGCAAGGTGTTGGCACACCTCACGGGGCCTTTTGGCTGGCGCTAAGGGGTTTCGCCCCCCGACAGCACGTTTTCAAGCATAAGTGTGGATATTCTCTTTTTGGGACGTGCTCTCAAACTGAGGGTCACGTGACCACGCAATCGGTTCGTGCAGGTTGTGTTGATACCGTGCAAGGTGTTGGCGCTATTCACGAGGTCGTTTGAGGGCGCTAAGGGGTTTTGCCCCGCAACAACACATTTTGAAGCCTAAGTGTTGATATTCTCTGTTTTGGGCCATGCTCTCAAACTGAGGTTCCTGTGACCACGCGGTCGGTTCATGCGGGCTACGTTACTCCCGTGCGAGGTATTGGCACCGCTCAAGGGGCCGTTTGAGGGGATCTAAGGGGTTTTGCCACCCCTCCTCCCCCCGACGGCATGTTTTCAAGCCTAAGTGTGGATATTCTCTGTTTTGGGCCACGATCTCATACCGGGGGTCCCATGACCATGTGATCAGCTCCTACTAGCTACGTTGGACCCGTGCGTGGTGATCGCTCCCCTAAAAGTGACGTTTGGGGGGTGTTAAGGTGTTTCGCCTCTAACGGCTCATTTTCAAGACTAAGTCTGAATTTTCTCAAATTATTGTCATATTCTCAAACCGTGGATCCCATGACCACATGCTCGGTTCGAAAAGTTACATTGGTCCCGTGCGTGGTGATCGCTCCCCTAAAGGGGCAGCTTGGGTGGCGCTAAGGGCACGTTTTTAAGCATAAGTGTGGATTTTCTCAAATTATCATCATTTTCTCAAACCAGGGGTCCCGTGGCCATGCGGTCGGTTCCTGCTAGTTAAATTGATCCCGTAAGATGTGTTTGCACATCTCACGGGGCCGTTTGGGAGGTGCTTTTGGTTTTCGCCCACAAAAGGCATGTTTGGTAAGAAAATTTGAACAATCATATAATGGGAACACTATAACCGTGCTCTGAACCATCTTTGGAGTTTTGTTTGGACAGTCTTTGGACCAGTGAAGCCACGTAGTCTCCCACGAGTGAATCCCTAGCTTTTTCCAACTTTAGAAAGTGTTCCCATGATTGATTTTAGATGGTGGAGTTCGATTTTGTTGAGTAAAGTGAGCGGTAATGTTTATAAGGGATTAATTTCAAGGTGCAGGGAACTCAACATTACAAGGTGGCCTCACAAGAAGATTAAGAGCTTGGCAACCCTTGTTGAGCTTACAACCTTGTCAAGCTCAAATGACAAGGTTGTAAGCTCAATGAGGGGTCTCAAGTTCTTAATCTTCCTATAATCTTCCATTACCACACGTGTTAACACATTACCACTAATTTAAGTAAATTACCAATTTACCCCTTATATCCAAACTTGCAATTTAGTATGTTAACACGTGTTATTTTCTCAAAATGGTTGATAAGTTTCCATCTTAACCTTTAAACACTTTAGCCATTTTAACGCTTGTTTAATATCACATTTTCCCCAACTTTTATATTCTTCACTTTATCACTTTTAACACACACAAAAACCCAAATTTCCATTTCATTCATAAAGTCTTCATTATGCACGAGACTTTTAGCAAAATATTTATTTCATGAATATTTTAACAATCTTAACCTCATTCCACATTTTTATTTCACAAAAATACCGATGATTTCTTCTTTCTAGAAATACAAAGCAAACGGTATTCTCTTACATTTTTATTTCAATAAAAATGTTTATTATTTGCTTTCCGCTAGACCAAAATGACATTCCTACATTTTTTTCCATAAAATATATAGTATTTCCATTTTACTAGAAATATGCCGCAATGACATCATCTTACATTTTTTATTAAATTAAAAATGCCCATTTTCAATTTTACTAGAAAATATACACAAACACTATTTCCCTACATTTTTATTTTCATAAAAATGTCCATTTCATATTCGTTAGGAAAACACACCACAATAATATTTTCTCGCATTTTTACTTCAGAAAAATGACCATTTCAGGTTTATTAATAAAATACACAACACTAATATTCTGTAGCATTTTTATTCCATGAAAATGGTTATCTTCAAATTTTTAAGAACACGTCATAATATTGCACTAATCCTAATCTTAATCAACAACATCAAGATTACCATATTTATCAAAAAGAGTTTTAACATAGTAAGAGTAGTATATCCCACCTCAAATGTTTTCAAGGTAGTGGTGGTGAAGATGGGTGACTCCCCACCTCCAAAGGTGGCCCTAAAGGGAGTCACAAAATTCCCCACCAAACAACCCTCTATGGAGGCTCCAAACATTCCAAGAAACGCTCCATTAGAACCCTCTTCAAATACCTCCCCTATATATTTTCATCTTCTATTTAAAAATAACCCTTCTCAAACATTCATCAAAGCCCCAACAACAACAACTTAAAATTCTTAACTATACTCTATTAATATAAGGGAGAAGATGAATATTTTAGTGGTGTGAGGTTTGTGATAAACTAGAAGAAAAGGGGGAATAACAACTGAAGTAAGGGAGGAGAGATTTTCTTTTTTTTTGGCAATGGGGACTTCACCCCCACATTTCCCTCTTATACACAAAATCCACAAACCCTACAACATATACTCATTTCTTAGATTTAATCCCAACCCTCCAAGGTTGATCCATAGTTCAAATGTTGACACCACATTGATTGCATTCGTTTACGTCAGTGGTTATTAACCCAAGCTCTCTCACTTTTACCCATAAGACATATGCGTTGTTTGTTTCATTCGATCGATGAGGCTGAAAGAGTTGACCTTGAATAGGAATCAACCACTAAGATGACGACTGCACACGGGAGAGTTCTGCCATATCCGACGTCGTTCGAATGATACAACACGTCGTTTGAACGGAAAGGGTCATTGCTTGAATGACGGAAGAGTTCGTTCGAACGACCGACAAGGGACGACACCGTTTTTAAATCCCAACTTTCATCTTTTTAAATCTGTTTATTCCAGTTGTCTATATCGGTTCCTTCCAATCTATATGCCCATTCATTTTGTGTTCTTTAATACTCCTAATATATATATATATATATATATATATATATATATATATATATATATATATATATATATATATATATATATATATATATATATATATATATATATATATATACACTCCAACTTGTTCTAAATTAGCACACTTCCCCTAAAACTTCCAAATTCTTAAAAAGGGCCTATATAGTTTAGAACCCATAATTCTATAATCCATATAAAATTCTTTATATTCATAATCTAACTTGTCACCCAAGATTTTCGATAATTATCTTTTGTTTCTCCTTATATAAAATAATTCGATAATTATCTTTTGTTTCTCCTTATATAAAATAAATACATAGTTTAATTAAATTAACGGTGCGGGATATTATAAACTTCTCTCCTTAGGAAATTTCGTCCTCGAAATTCTTGGTTTGTCACAATTCGTAATCCATTCACTAATTATCGGCATCCTATCCTAGTCATCCTTGACAGTAGGTTCTAAACCCACGGACTTCAATTTCATTAACCATCATTGTTATTCTAATCACGATAACCTCAAGGCCTGATTGCAATATCTCAAGGATGGCTAACATGTTATCTAAACAACCTCGAGATAATATATATCCACCAAGTATGGTTCTAATTTCAATGAACTCATCTTTAAGGATATTTCCTACGTTAGGATTCATAACTTATGTTTTCTCGAGCAAGTTTAAGTCACGCCCAGCCTAGGCTAGTACAACCTCAATATTTCTAATCATTCCCATAAATGATCATGAGTCAACGTCCACCCGCTCGATCTCTCTCACGAGATTATTATGATAACCTAGTGTTACCCTAGGTATCACAACATAGCATAGTTATGAGCGATCACATCCTCAACACATATAATTCCTAACGGGGTGTAATGCTAGAACCTAATGTTTTATGATAATAAAAAATATTCTTAAGTTAAGGCCTCGGGACACACGACCAACTAGTAACTAATCAAACTTTTAACTTACAAAAAAAATTTAACTTGAAACAATCAAGTAACATATGCAAACTACATGCAACTGTACGAGACCACGCGCACACACAAACTAGTGTAGATTTGGGTGCTTCTGAAGAAAGCACACTCATATACCATGACACATCAGCCACAACCGGTGTAACCTGCATCGCTACTGATTTATGCCACATCGCACCCGAATTACAACTAGCCAATAATCTCCTATCACCGGGATCGAAGAAGGCACAAGAATTGCAACAAATCTGGCGACTGCCACGCCTAAGGGAAACAATCAATTCTGACGATGAATCAACCCACATGAAGTGTGAACCCACAACTTAGACTTGAGGTCTCAAACTCTTACCAATACCCGTTAAGAACCTTAGCCTTTCCATGCATCCTGGCTTGGCCCTTTTAACCCTGAGGAGTCGAACCACGAATCATCTATCCATATCGGATGCATGGAATACAAAACTAGTTTCTTCGGGAAGCTGAAATGCTAAGCTTCCATCCTTAGGACTAATGCCATATTCCCATGGTTGGTACACACACCAACTAAACCCAATGGATTTACACTGTTTTAACGCATACAATTTATCACTAACCTATCACACATAGGCCTCCAAAATTTCCACAGTCGGTAGTTAACCTCAGTTTTCGAGATCACTTTCATCAAGTGAAACACCATGCTAACCTGATTTCAAACATTTAACTTGCATACCGTTACTACAGTTCTCAATACAGTCTACATGATGCCAATTCATAGACATTCTAATGGCATCTCAAACTTTCAGGCGTTCGCCATGCCTAAGGCCTAATGATTCCGCTCACTAAAATCATACCACACTATACAGGTAGCACACATGGGTTATATAATCAATACTTCATCTCGAGTGCTAACTCTAAGGGCCATGAAAAATATCATTGTATTTTAATCCTCCCTGGTGCACCACCTATCATTGCTCAACCAATTTTCGAAATTATCCTCAAAGTTCATATCATGATACATATCTGTAAACAAAAATCATGGCATTAACTCTCAGGTAATGCCATAATTCTACATGATCTATTCGTACTAAAATCATCAATGGTCTACCATCACTTATGTAAACTTCAATACAACAATGATTCCCAATGCCTCATAGCCTCCAACCTCAAATTCAAGTATTTCACTAAACATTCTACACATCTATTACAAGGAACCACCAATCATACTATGACCTATGCTACACAGCCTCGAGTTTCATCACTATGAAATGTACACCACTACTTATACTTCGATGCAATAATGAATCCCAAAAGTAACACACGGTACCCAACCTCACTTTTATTATTATTAAGGGATGCGTACCACTTGCATTAACATCTCACTAGACCACATCTTTTGAACCCCTATGACTGTTGAACCATTTCAATTAAATTTCATCACTATGTAAACATCATACTATGTGCTAACCTACTAATTAACACCACTATATATATTTTGGTAGGACACAGGACGTCGAGCATCGCGTGTGAACACTAAGGCCCATGCTCATGAACACCACAATGGATCCTATCTTTCAATACCACACTACAATCACAGAACTCTAAATTAATACCATCCAGGTTTTGGTAGGATGCAGGATGTGAAGTATTGCCCAAGAGGAGTCCCACTCTAACGATGACGCAAGTGGTCCTATTCTAAAACATCACAACTTATTTACTTAATACTAAGTCACCAAAATCTTCTACATTCACTCCTAGGTTACTTCATTCATCAAGATTTTCTAAACCTATATTATAGTCAAAGCACATGAATTGGGATATACTAAACCCAAGTTCTCAACACAGGGACCTAGTATTTCCTCTCACCATGGAACTACACTGATAAACACATTTTTCGCTCACTAAATTTCAAGCTTTCCAACTAAGTCTTAGCGAACACTATACTATGTTACTACTACTACGAAGGCTTTTGGTAGGATACAAGACACTATGTATAACTCATGCATCCTAACGTATACACCACTAGTGTCACAAAAGATCCTATTCGTCAATTACTGCATTATTATCTAACTCACTACCCTGGGGTGCTGCTTAAGTTTCACTCACTTGCCACAATAACTCATCGTTGTCACTTACGTGACCCTTTTCCATAAATGGCTAGTAACTCTAATCACGGCTAATAAGATACATTCATTATCCAATAACCACTAAAGCGTTCATCCATAAAGATAGGATTTTATCAACTAAGACTGACTTATCCTCTAGTGTTGACCCATACAATTTACATGTTCATCGAATTATTCATCAATCTCTGTATTTCCCCAAGGATCGAAATTTCCTAACTGTCACATACATGTTGACCTCGCATATGCGTCACCCCAAGGCTACATATAATTTAAAATCACGATTTCTATTTACATAATTATGACACTCTATTAATCAATCCCTACCATTAATTATTCGCAATTCGGTGCCACTTGACCGGCGGGCGGCATCTTATTTTATTAACATCTTCAAAGACTCTATGTCAACAAAGGTTGGAACATAAACACCTCACACTAGGAACCATGGTATCCCCACTGAGTGGCTTATGTCAACACCCATAAATTATTACATACTTAATCAGAATTGCGGAAGCGATTTAGAGAAACTAACTTGATTGTATGACACTTGGCATTAACTCATTTGTCGTGCTAACCTCTTGACCTTACTGTCAAGGACACGAGTTACACTGTCATCAAACTAGCATGACCGACCCAAACCACACCTACGTTAAAAGATCCATTACCGACCTCACCACGTCACTCCCTAAAGGAACCTTGAACCTAGAGCTCTGATACCATTTGTAACGCCCCATCCCGAATTTATGGGTTACCTGTAAGTCAACTCAATCCGAATTGAGCGTCATGTGTGAAGTGCAATGAAACAATCTAAATAATGTTTCTAGTCCAGTTTTATTATAATTAATGTTTCACGTATTAACATACGATTCCAGTTTCAAGATAAACTATGTGTGGGATCCAAGGGGAGCATCCTGAAGCCCAACAAAACAGAGATACTAACATTAACTAAATAAAGTTCACTTACCTATATAACACCCTCAAAATACGAACCCGCACCCAACTTGTCGTAAGAAAGTGAGGGTTTGAGCCTGTGCCTAGTGGGGATATACGAAATAGTAAAGAAACGAACGGCAGAAAGGAATAGCCACGCGCTACAACACATGAAAGTGAATATATATATATATATCTTTGAAAATACATTTTCAATGCATTAACAGTTTTAATTTCGAAAACCATACTTACCCATATTAATTTACCTTAATCTTGTAAAATGCTTTCTTTACTTATACTTAGAAATTTTCACGCTATTGGCCACACCCGGCTCAACACTTGAAACCATTGTAATTGACTTACCCAATTTTGCTCCTTTAACGGAATTACTACTTTAACTCATTTATAGACACTTTAGTACTTTCATTGAAAATTGCTAATTTCAACTCATGCAATCATCGTGATCAAAAATACTTATTTGTTGCTTGAAAACCTTTTCAATACTCACTTATGAAATTATGGGTTTAACAACTCGATTTCTTAATCACCCAATTATCAACTTACTTTATCCCATTACACGTTATTTTTATGGACATTAATATATTAATGCATTTACTTGTCCATTAACCTTTTATCGGAACATTTATTCATCCATACAAGTTAGGTTGTTTTAACACATTACCACACAACCCATTTCTTTACATATTCCATATTTCATTTATCTTTTTCTCGAAATCTTCCAATTAACCGAATACTTACACGGGCTCCATACTGACGGCTATGCACACCATATGCTCTGGTCAGTGGTTTAAGGCTTCCACTTGTTTACTTTTACTCGGCCGAAGCTAGAACCCGGACTTAACCGTCTATTTTTGCATTAACACTTGGAAAATTATTTCTTTTCTTCTTTAAGTCCCTTATTCACACACACGTGATTTATACTAAATTCATTCACGCTTAGGACTTAATTCATTTTCTCACACACATTAGTGTAAAGACATTTCTTAACATTTTTATTTCCATAAAATGTTCCACTTTAATTAAATTACCAGTTTACCCCTTATTGCCAAACTTGCAATTTAGTCCGTTAACACATGTTATTTATCAAAATGGTTGATAAGTTTTCAACTTAACTTTTAAACACTTTATCCATTTTAATGCTTGTTTAATATCACATTTTTTCCAACTTTTATATTCTTCACTTTACCACTTTTAACACACAAATAACACCCAAATTTCCTTTTTATTCATAAAGTCTCCATTGTGCACGAGACTTTAGCAAAATATTTATTTCATGAATATTTTAACAATTTTAACATCAATCCACATTTTTATTTCATAAAAATATCGATTATTTCTTCTTTCTAAAAATACACACAAACCTTATTCCCTTACATTTTTATTTCCATATAACTGTTTATTATTTGCTTTCCACTAGAACTTCACCAAAATCACATTCCTACATTTTTGTTTGATAAAATATATATTATTTCCTTCTTACTAGAAATATGTCGCACTCACGTCTTCTTACATTTTTTTATTACCATAAAAATGCACAAACATTACATTTTCAGTTTTACTAGAAAATATGCACAAACATTATTTCCCTACATTTTTATTTTCATAAAAATGTTCGTTTTCATATTCATTAGGAAAACACACCACAATAATATTTTCTAGCATTTGTACTCCATAAAAATAGTCATTTCAGATTTATTAATAAAATACACAACACTAATATTCTCTAGCATTTTTATTCCATGAAAATTGCTATCTTTATATTTATAAGAACACATCATGACATTATACTACTCCTACTCTTAATCAACAATAATAAGATTACCATATTTATCAAAAAGAGTCTTAACTTAGTAAGAGTAGTCTATGCGAGCTGAAATGTCTTCAATGTAGTGGTGGTGAAGATGGGTGATTCTCCCACCTTCAAAGGTTATCGTAAAGGAAGTCACTAAATGCCCCACCAAACAACCCTTCATGGAGGCTCCAACACACTCCAAGAAAATCTCCTTTAGAACCCTCTTCAATACCTCCCCTAAATATTTTCATCTTCTACTAAAAAAATAACCCTTCTCAAACATTCATCAAAGCCCCAACAACTTCTTAAAATTCATAACTATACTTTATTAATAGAGGGGAGAAGCTGAATATTTTAGTTGTGTGAGTTTGGTGCTACACTGGAAGAAAAAGTGGAATAGCAACTTAAGGAAGGGAGGAGAGATTTTCGTGGGGTTTTGGCAGTGGGGATTTCACCCCAAATTTCCCTCTTATACACAAAATCCAGAAACCCTACAACATGTACTCATTTCCTCCGTTTAATCCCAACCCTCCAAGGTTGATCCATGGTTCCAATGTTGACACCGCGTTGATTGAATCTATTTGCGTCAGTGGTTATTAACTCAAGCTCCCTCAATTTTACCCATAAGACATATGCGTTGTCTGTTTCATTTGATCGGTGAGGCTGGAAGAGCTGACCTTGAATATTATTCAACTACTAAGAGGACGACAGCACACGGGAGAGTTTTGCCATATTCGACGTCGGTCGAACGATACAACACGTCATTTGAACGAAAAGTGCCATCACTCAAACGACGAAAGAGGTCATTCGAACGACCGACAAGGGACGACGCCGTTTTAAAATCCCAACTTCCATCTTTCTAAATCTATTTATTCCATCTGTCTATATCGGTTCCTTCCAGTCTATACGCCCATTCCTTTTGTATTCTATTAATACTCCGAATATATATATATATATATATATATATGTATATATATATATATATATATATATATATATATATATATACACACACACACACGCACACGCACACCTCTTATGAAGTCCAACTTGTTTTAAATTAGCACACTTCCCCAAAAACTTCCAAATTCTTAAAAAAAGGCCTATATAGTTTAGAACCCATAGTTCTATAATTCATATAAATTTCTTTATAGTCATAATCTAACTTGTCACCCACGATTTTCGATTATTATCATTTGTTTCTCCTTATATAAAATCAATATATGGTTTAATTAAATTAACGGGGCGGGGTAGTACACCGTGTGCTAGGTGTAATAATGATAAGGTGTTTGAGTCCATGACTCATGAGTGTATGTTTGGGGGGGGGGGGGGGGGCAGTGTGTGTGGGAGAGCAATGTGCATGTGTGTAAATTAAAATTGGTATTGGTATCTGTTGATACCAAAATTAATACGCTGACGTGGACGAATAATACGAAGACACGTGTCAATATACGTGGCACAATAGTAATGAGGAAGTTCATTTTCCCGACCAATTCATGTTCCCTCCGAGCAGCGAAGATACCCCGAGGAACTCCAGCACTCTGAGGTACTCAAGCGCTCCAAGGAACTCTTGATCAACGAGCAACTAAGGCAGTCCGAGCTGCATCTCGACCGTATCATTAATTACCAGATAGACGACAGTTCAACTATTCATTGAATGTTTATAATCTTGACACACACGCTGCATTAAATGTATTACCCTTTCATGTGAATATCATTTAATGTATCGACCCTTTCATGTACAGCCTCAAGGCTATAAATACCTTGTATCATCCTCATTCAAGGGGACCGAAATTTCTTGACTGAACTTGTAATCGAGAATTCCCAAACACTCATCAATAACATAACAGTGGACGTAGGCCATTCTTATAAGGCTGAACCACTTTAAAAATCTTTGTCTCATTTTATTTATCTGTGATTTGGTCTCCCTCATGCCTTCATCACAGACCATGGAACCCAATTTGATAACGAGGAATTTGCTGCTTATTGTCATCAGTCGAACATTTTGAAGGTCCATTCAGCACCAGGTCATCCTCAAAGCAATGAACAGACTGAAGTGACGAATAGAACACTGCTAAATGGTTTGAAGAAAAGGTTAAGTGAAGCTAAAGCTAACTGGATTAACGAGCTACAATCAGTATTATGGGCTTACCGAACAACTCCCCGAGCAACGACTGGAGAATCACCATATATGCTGACATTTGGAAGTGAGGCTGTAATACCTGCCGAGTTAGGTCTCCCAACACACAGAGTGCTGAATTTTAATTCCCCAGTCAGCGACTTGATGAGAAGACTGGATTTGAATATGCTCGAGGAGGTCAGAGAAGAAGCAGCCATTAGGAATGCTGCTTATCAACAACGAACAGCTCTTTTCTACAACAAAAGGGTGAGGAAATGCGATTTAAAAGAAGGAGATTATGTGCTAAATAAGGTAATTCAGAAACACAATAAACTGGAGGCAAACTGGCATGGGCCTTATCGAGTTACAGAAGTTGTTCGACAAGGAACTTACCGAATATCAACTTTAGAAGGAGAAGAATTCAAGAATGCTTGGAATGCTGAACACCTTCGCAAGTATTATCAATGATGTAAAATGTACAACGGATTCATCAATATCAATAAAATGATGATGTTTTCACCATTTTCCTCTCCTTTGTTTGAAAGTTTTTCGGGGAATACTAGTGTTGTACACTACGCTGCTCGACAGCAAAAAGAAGACGATAGTTCGAAAGAACCAAAAAATATACTCCTTTGGTTAGGAGGCGTACACTAGCGTGACCAACTAAGGTTGGTAAGATAACTAGTAGACAAATAGTTCGAAAGAACCAAAAAATATACTCATTTGGTTAGGAGGCGTACACTAGCGTGACCAACTAAGGTTGGTAAGATAACTAGTGCACAGATAGTTCGAAAGAACCAAAAAATATACTCCTTTGGTTAGGAGGCGTACACTAGCGTGACCAACTAAGGTTGGTAAGATAACTAGTGGACAGATAGTTCGAAAGAACCAAAAAATATACTCCTTTGGTTAGGAGGCATACACTAGCGTGACCAACTAAGGTTGGTAAGATAACTAGTGGACAAGATAGTTCGAAAGAACCTGATAATTCAATAATCAACTACGGTTGAGGGAAGAACAATATCATTTGATTTGAAAATAAGCCAACAAGTTGGTCGGAAGGTAAAATCATTACAGAAAATACAAAGAATTCCAAACTGAACCAAGTATAGTTGGTCGATGATCAACTATGCTTGGTCGACGAGGATAAATTATCGACCATGGTTGGTCGGATACATTTTAGGAAAAAGTTTACCAAGTATGGTTGGTCGGGGATAAAAAACCATCAACTGTAGTTGGTCGACAAGCACAATTTAACAACCTTGGTTGGTTGGAAACAGTTTAAATATTTTATACTCATTACTTTATTATTAAGTGATTGAGCAGCATTGATACTTGTAATTTTGATTACTAAGTTGGTTGATGAACAACATCATATTGTTATCTTTTTAACAGATACATATACACAAATGTAAAAATTTTTGATAAACACAAGACAATCGCAATACAAATTTGCAAACAGAAAATGAAATTCTTTCATTAAGATAAAAATGTATTACAAGCTATACATATGTGCTAATTATTACATTGAAAAAACCTATTCTATTGGTTTCTTTCCTTTAGCTTTTGAAACAGGTTCCTCGCCGGCAGGAGGATCTTCTAAGCAAAGAGGAGAATTGATGAAATTAATATCTCTAAGCATTCTGACGTTCATCACAGAAGGTGTATCCAAGAGATGCTCTGGACGAGATAATTCAGTCTGAGAATGAAGACTATAGTCGCCGAGATATTTTGAAATTAAAATCCGAGGAATGGAACGAGCCGGGATCCATTCCATGTCCAATTTGAAAGGTGGCACAGGCAAATCTAGTAACCCTGGAGCATGATAATCCCATAAAAAATGCCCTTGCTCCAATTTCAGTACACCCAGGGCGTTCAACCACCCCTGCTTATAACCTTCATTATTGGCATGTTCAATCCGAGCATCTAAATGAACAAGGGCTTCATTGTATCCTGCCATCCAAAATTCCCTGGGCTGTTTATGGAATTGGAAGGTTAATCTATCCAATTGTTCGTGAAGGCTCCTGGCAAAAACATCTTTATCATTCAAAGCAGACTTCGTTGCAGTAAGTTGATCTTCCAAAGATAGATTTTTCTTGGACATTTCAGATAAAGCCCAATCTTTGGCGTTTAATTGGTATGCTTGAGTTTCCAAAGTAGATTGAGTGCGAACCTCTTCAACATTGCGGCTAAGAACTCTTGATCGACTCCGAGCAGCGACTGGAGAACTTTGCTCCTCGGCAACATTTTGAACAGCTCTTCCTCGCCCATGAGAACCTCTTCCTTGTCCCCGAGCAGTCACAGGAATAACAGATCTTCTTAAGTTATCCAGTTCTTGCCTTAATTTGGCATTCTCAACCTCTAAGAACGAGAAACCTTCATCGGTAACTTGTACTAAAGCAGTGGAAGATGACGCTGCAGATTCATATTGTGCCAACTTTTTCTACAAATTATTGTTCTCTTGTTCCAGCAACTCAGTAATCTGCCTGCAGGCCTCAACTTCACCTTTTAAAGTTCTTTCCCTAACATCGTATCCAGCAAGGATCTTTTTATGGCCTGTTTCAGAAGAAAGCTGCTGATATCTATTTTCATACTCCTTGTGCAGCAAAGCAGTTGATTCATTGTGTTGATGTTGTAGATCTTCTAAGGTATAATTAAGTTCCTCGATTAATTCATAATAGGCCACACTGTTGGCCACAGCTCGGTCGAGTAAATCTTTCAAGTACCGATAAGCCTCAATTGCTTGTTTTGAGGCATCATGACCAATGATGTCAGCAATTTTTGATCCACTCAAATTTGTATGACCAGCTCTATAATACTCATGACATTGCTACATCAGCTTTGTATCATGTGCAGATATCAATTCCATTCTAGCAACAAACTAAGGATGAGAAAAAGACAACAATCAACAAAAACAAATCATCAACAACAGAGATGAACAAAGATATATTTTATTAGATCACAAAAGGATTACATTGTTTGATTACAAATACTGAAAGATAGAAACGATACCGAACAACTTCACACCTTTTCCTTATCTCCCAAGACTTTCTCGGGAGGCTGGGACGAGGAGCTTGGTTGCTCGGTGGTCACAGCGACTTGATCAGCAGTTGAAATTTGCTCAGGAGGAGGAGGCATGGAAGAAATGTCCTCGTTGGCAGAAGGAAGAGAAGCAGGGACTTGATCACCTATGGCCATGGAAGATTCATCAGAGACAGGCTCATCTTCTTCTTCCTCCACAATTGGTGGGGGAGGACCAGGGAGGTGTAGCTGGAATAGCCCAGAATCTTCTTTGATCTTCAATTCTTGCAGGGCAGCTACCCAGCCATCTCGGAAGTATTTTAACTTCCCATATTGAACTTGGGATGTCATCGCAGCAATCCCCTTGTCCCATCCTTTATCCCAGCCAGCGCTGAAGGATTTTTTAACTGCGAGCTTTCTTTTCAGTTTCTCCGAGGAGAGCTTCGCATCCAATACTTCTTTTTGGCCCTTGATATCTCGCAGGGCGGACAATTCTTCCTCTGCCTTCCTCAGCTTATCCTCAAGTTCTCCAAAATTCTTGAGCTTGTCATCATATTTCTTATGCTCGACTTCTAAACTTTTAACTTTATTCTCCAAACTCTTGGAGATCTCAGCCATCTTCACCTTCTCGGCCTTAACTGTAGATAATTTTTTCTCCCATTCGGCTTTGTCCTCGTCATACTGCTGACGAGAATCCTTCAAAGATTGGGTTAAACCCAGCAGAGCATCCTCTACACCAGACGAGGAGCTGGAAGCTTTAATTGCCTCGTCCTTCTTCACGATGTTATTGAAACATTTCACCAGCTGAAAGATGAGAAAAATAGTAAAGTCAATACAAAAATGCAAGCATTCAGAAAAAGAAAGAAAACTCAGAGTTTGAGAAATTTACTGAAGTAAGATGACGAGTAGCTAGGGATGTCAGCATATCCCTAGAAATTTTTTCATCAATTCCTTGGACCTCGGGTATGATCCAAGTTTTTACCGAGCTCATTGCAGAGCTCGGAGGAATGATGGTTGGAACACCAACACCACCAGCTGGTAGAGTGGAGACAGTTTTGGCCAAATTGACTGAGGATGATTTCCTCAATCTTCTCAAAGGGACTTCAGCAATTTCAACCAAGGAAGAACTCTTGGTCGGAGAGATAGTAATCACTTCCACAGGAGCAACTTTCTTGCTCGGAGCCACTGGGGGCTTCTCGGTAGCTTTTGAAGGCGCAACATCCACCTTCTTAGTCCCCTCTGGGACATCAATTTTACTTTTCTTGGCCTCAGCAGCAGATGAAATGTCATGAAATAGAGCAGGAGGAGCTCTTTTCTTGCCCATTCTCTGATTAAAAGGATGTGAGAATCTGAAGAAGAATCCTCTGGAGTTGAAGCTGGTTCAACAGGACGAGCAGTATAAGAGGTTGTATAGCTCTTATACTGTAGCAAATATGATGCAGACCTGATGTGCTCGTCTGCAACGTTCTTATGCAAACCCCAGATAAGTTTCAGATGCTTAATATTAACCTCTGATTCTTTTGGAGTTTTTCTTTTACTCTCAACTGCAAACAAACACATATTAAAATATCAGTCATACATTTTATCAAACATAATGAATTCGTAAATTCAGAAAAGAAATAAAATGAAAAATAAACCTATCACATTGCCATATGGAGGACATCTGGGACCGTTGTATACTCCATCTCCAACTAAAGGGGCATATTGCCAATTTTTAATAACCACCCCATGTTCAAAATAATCTCTATTTGCATCAGGGAGGTTAACTACAAGAGCCCTATTCAAAAACCTAGTTTTTAAGTAATAAATATTATCTAGAATGGCCCATCTATAGCAGTACATAATTTCAGGGATCCCTATACGAGTCCCATGAGTTAGATTTAATTTTTACACCCCATTAATTATTCTCCATGAATTGGGGGCTATTTTTGCAGGGACAAGATCGAAATACTGACAAAACTCAAGACACAATGGGTTTGGTGGAAAGGAAAAACCACATTCAGTAATAAAAAGACTGGGGAACCAATGTCCCTCAGCCAAACGAAAGTAATTTTGGGGTTCAGAAAGTTCCTCCAAAATTACCCAAGATGGGATGGAAAAGTCAGAACGGAATTTTTCAAGAGATTCAATAATGTAAACCATTATTAATAAAAGAAGAAGGAAGAAAATCTTACAGGAAGGAAGGAGATCTGCTGACAACTAGCGAAGGAAAAGATGAACGCACAAGAGAGAAAGAGAGAATAGAAAGCTTGAATGCAGAAAATATGAAAAAGAAGAAGACGGTATGGTTACCTAAGAAGTTTAAATACTTTGCCTAGGGAAGTGGCTAAGGAAATGATTACACAAAAGAAACTATTGAGCTTCCGGCGGCTAAAAGGACAAAAAGGACACAAAGATCGAAGCACTCTTAAAAATTCGAAAAAAGGCGGATTCTGTGAATTTGGAAATAAAATCAAATACGATGCTCCTAAAACCCAAGAAGATCATTCAATATTGCCATATACCGAGAAAGAATGTTCCATATTCCTCAAAGTTCGAAATACGAAACATTGGGGGCTTCTGTTGATACCAAAATTAATACGCTGATGTGGACGAATAATACGAAGACACGTGTCAATATACGTCGCACAATAGTAATGAGTAAGTTCATTTCCCCAACCAATTCATGTTCCCTCCGAGCAGCGAAGATACCCCGAGGAACTCCAGCACTCCGAGGTACTCAAGCGCTCCGAGGAACTCTTGATCAACGAGCAACTAAGGCGGTCCGAGCTGCATCTCGGCCGTATCAGTAATTACCAGATAGTCAACAGTTCAACTATTCATTGAATGTTTATAATCTTGACACACACGCTGCATTAAATGTATTACCCTTTCATGTGTATATCATTTAATGTATCGACCCTTTCATGTACAGCCTCAAGGCTATAAATATCTTGTATCATCCTCATTCAAGGGGACCGAAATTTCTTGACTGAAATTGTAATCGAGAATTCCCAAACACTCATCAATAACATAACAGTGGACGTAGGCCATTCTTATAAGGCTGAACCACTTTAAAAATCTTTGTCTCATTTTATTTATCTGTGATTGAATAATTAGAGCGATCTAATTTTTTACATCAACAGTATCGATATTGGGTATTGGTATTGAAATTGAATTTCAAATTAGTATTGAGTATTGGTTTTGAAATTGAATTTGAAATTGGTATTGGGTATTGGTATTGAAGTTGAATTTTAAATTGGTATTGGGTATTAGTATTGAAATTGAATTTGAAATTGGTATTGGGTATTGGTATTGAAATTGTGGTATTGGTATAAATTGGTATTAGTATAAATTGGTACTAGTATTGGTATAAATTGAAATTGATATAAATTGGTATTGATATTGGTATAGATTGAAATTGAAATTGATATCGTATGTATGGAAATTGGTATAAGTTTTAGTTCTTATGCATACTTTAAATTACATAATTAAATGAAATATCTCGAATTTGTTTTTTTCGGATTTCATCATTAATTCAAACTCCAAATACATGTTTCTACTAATAATAAAAATATTTCCAGAAAATGTCTTCATCCTAGCACGAAAGTGGAGGCGACGAGGGCTCCTCGGCCACCAGGCCCCAAAATTGGAGCAAATTGGGTTTTGTTATCAAGAATAACATGGAATTATTGGCTAGAACACTAGATTTGTTGAAGGCGATTGTTGGCTCGAGATACACTGATTGGAGGGCCATGCCTAATGAGCTCAAGATTGGCTTCTGGAGGGGTACTCCCCTATCGACTAGGGATTGGTAGAATCATAGCTGAGTTTCTTCACTTCTAGCTCCTCATCATCAAATTCTACTTCGGGAGAATCTGGCATTGCACTGACCAAATCGTGACACAACTTACGTAAGAGGGAACATGCAGAAGAGTCGGAATGTATATAAATAAAGAAATAAATTATCGATGTCCTCTTTTATCTTGTGTGCGGAAGAAGCTGTTGGTTAGTTTAGTAGGTTTGGGAGCGTGTGTGGCCATTATGTACTATGTGTTACTTTATACTTCTTATAAATTTGTATCGTATCATATCCGGGAACACATATAAACTAGTTATATAAAATCTTGTTTAATCAAACTAACAAAAATCTTTTATTTATCCTTATTTATGTCTTATATAAGATGGTAAGCACACGAGCATCTGGTAGTGGAGTTCAACACTAAGAAGTGCATCAGAATGCTCCAAATCTTTTGATTCTTCCCGATCCACTACTAATATACTAGGATGTCTACAATAAATAACTTGAGTATAACAAAATGTATCTCCATATTAGATTGATAACAATACTACTGAAGAAATTCAAAGAATGAATGCACTTCGGGTGACCAGGGATCCTCGGCTACTAGGCCACCAAAATGGGGCAAATTGGGGTCCATCGTCGAGAGTAAGACAGCATTACTGGTTAGAACCCTAGAGTGGCAAAAGGCAATCATTGGCCCGGGGTACACTGATTGGAGGGTCATGCCTAATGATCTCAAGGTTGGCATCTAGGGGGAACTCCCCTATCGACTAGGTATTGGTGGAATCATAGTTGAGTTTCTTCTCTTCTAGCTCCTCATCATCAAATTCTACTTCGGGAGAATCTGGCATTACACTTGACCAAATCGTGACACAACTTACGTAAGATGGAACATGTGCAAGAGTCTAAAAGTATATAAATAAAGAAAAACATTATCGAAGTCATCTTTTGTCTTGTGTGTGGAAGAAGAAGTTGGTTAGTTTAGTAGGTTTGTGAGCACGCGTGGCCATTATGTACTATGTGTTACTTTATAGTATCTATAAAATTTTGATCGTGTCATATTTGGGAACACATATAAACCTGTTATATAAAATCTTATTTCATCAAACTAACAAAAATCTTTGTTTTATCTTTAGTTATGTTTTATATAAGATGGTAAGCACATGAGCATCTGGTAGTGGAGTTCAACACTAAGAAGAGCATCGGAATACTCTAAATCTTTCGATTCCTCCCGCTACCACTACTAATATACTTGGATGTCTGCAATAAATATCTTGACTATAACAAAATGTATCTCCACATTCGATTGATAACAATACTACTGAAGAAATGCAAAGAATGAATGCACTTCGGGCGACGAGGGCTACTCGGCCACTAGGCCACCAAAATGAGGCAAATTGGGGTGCGTCGTCGAGAATAAGACGGCATTACTGGCTAGAACCCTGGAGTTGCAGAAGGCGGTCATTGGCTCAGGGTACACTTATTGGAGGGCCGTGCCTAATGAGCTCAAGATTGGCATCTAAGGGGGAACTCCCCTATCCACTAGGGATTAGTAGATACATAGTTAAGTTTTTTCACTTCTAGCTCGTCATCATCAAATTCTACTTTGGGAGAATCTGGCATTGCACTTGACCAAATTGTGACACAACTTACGTAAGATGGAACATGTGCAAGAGTCTAAATGTATATAAATAAAGAAAAAAAATTATCGATGTCATCTTTTGTCTTGTGTGTGGAAGAAGAAGAAGTTGGTTAGTTTAGTAGGTTTGTGAGAGCGCGTGGCCATTATGTACTATGTGTTACTTTATAGTTCCTATAAAATTTTGATCTTATCATATCTGGGAACACGTATAAACTAGTTATATAAAATCTCGTTTCATTAAACTAACAAAAATCATTTTTTTTAATCATAAGAGCATCTGGTAGTGGAGTTCAACACCAAGAAGAGTAACATGATGCTTTAAATCTTTCTATTCCTCCCGCTACCACTACTAATATACTAAGATGTCTATAATAATTAACTTGACTATAACAAAATGTATCTCCATTTTTTATTGATAATTATACTGCTAAAGAAATACAAAGAATGAATTCACTTCGGCCGAAGAGGGCTCCTCGGCCACTAGCCCCCCAAAATGGGGCAAATTAGGACCTGTCATCGAGAATAAAACGGCATTAACGGCTAGAACCCTAGAGTTGTTGAAGGCAATCGTTGGCCTGGGGTACACTGATTGGAGGGTCGTGCCTAATGAGCTCAATATGGGCATCTGGGGGGCACTCCCCTATCGACTAGGGATTGGTAGAATCAAGTTGAGTTTCTTTACTTCTAGCTCCTCATCATCAAATTCTACTTCGGGAGAATCTGGCATTGCACTTGACCAAATCGTGACACAACTTATGTAATATGGAACATGTGCAAGAGTCTGAATGTATATAAATAAAGAAAAAAAATTCGATGTCATCTTTTGTATTGTGTGTGGAAGAAGAAGTTGGTATGTTTAGTAGGTTTGTGAGCGCGCGTAGCCATTATGTACTATGTGTTACTTTATAGTTCCTATAAAATTTTGATCATATCACATCACGGAACACATATAAACTAGTTATATAAAATATTGTTTCATTAAACTAACAATTTTTTTTTATCTTTAGTTATGTTTTATATAAGATGGTAAGCACACGAGCATCTGGTAGTGAAGTTAAACACCAAGAAGAGTATCATAATGCTTTAAATCTTTTGATTCCTCACCCTACCACTACTAATATACTAGGATGTCTTAAATAACTAACTTGACTATAACAAAATGTATCTCCACATTCAATTGATAACAATACTACTGAAGAAATGCAAAGAATGAATGCACTCCGGGAGACGAGGGCTCCTTGGCCACTAGCCCTCCAAAATGGGGCAAATTAGGGTCCGTCATCGAGAATAAGACAACATTATTGGCTATATCCATGGAGTTGCTGAAGGCGATCATTGGCCCAGGGTACACTAACTGAAGGGCCATTCCAAATGAGCTCAAGATGGTCATCTGGGGGGCACTACGGGTAGTGTATTTATATTTATGAGAAACTAACACTTACTTTATTTTTGGTTTTTATTTGTTTAACAGCATCAATTCGGCTTTCCCCCACATCTTTGCAACTCCAAGTTGGAACAGTTGAGGAATCAATATAAGACGTGGAAGAAGAATATGCAGACATGGTACTTTGGGAAGAACCGGGAGTCCATCTTGAGAGTATGTGACACTGTCCCCTCAAAGGAGCCGTTCTCATTGGCACAGTGGCAAAAGTTTGTCGACAATGAGATCGATGAGAGACAATTCGCATCTCACAAATCATGGAGAGAAAATCGGACGAAAAAGTTGGATGTGCACTACTCCAGGCTGACATCTTGCTCCAAGGTGGAGCACAAGATGGTAAGTTTTTATTTTTATTTAATGTTATTCTAATTTAGCATTATTTTTCATTACTTACTAATTCATCATTATTTTATTTGAGGAGACGGGGAATGGCCCTGGGGTAGGCCACATAGTCTCGATGCCTATGTGACAATTCAAATAAAGAAGGGAAAGGAAAAGGAGGTGTCCCCGAGCATTGCAGCCATAATTTTAAGTTACAAATGTTTAATTTTTTTAATTACGTTTTAAATTTTTTATTTACTCAATAAAGTAATCGTGTAATTTTTGTCATTTGAGGCAAAGCTTAAGGAAGTGAATGAGTCGCAGTCTAATGCTGACAAAGCATCTTCGGTTACGGAGGCATTCAACCAAGTGCTTGGGGTGGATCGCAAGGGGATAACTAAGTGGGTGGGGAAGTCAAGGATCATCGAAATGGAGACGAACAACCCTAGGTTGGCCCATAAAGTGGACACCCGTGATGATAAGCAATCAAGGTTGGAGGCGACAATCCTAGATATATACGCCTTTATGAAGCGTCAGTTGAGGTCCACCTCCGTTGAGGGCAAGGGCAGGTGCAATGGTAAGGGGACGGAGAATGAGGTAGAGGTAGATGAGGACGTCACTACTTCATCGTCTATATGCATGGACTCGCCTCTATATGATCCATTTCCAATCTTGGCACCCGTAGAGCGGCCTATGTCAATATTCGATTGTCCGAGCGTGTTTCTACTCGACATATATTTTAGGGAGAGGATAGCAAGGGGGTTGAGGTACCTGGGCTTCCTCCCGAGTATGGTGGTACATGGACGTTCCCTCCAAGACATTGAGGCAATGGTGCTCTTCATACATGTGGTGTCCGAAAAGGAGAACTCACCTTTGTGGTTGCGCAAACAATGCAGCGTTCAGCGAATTGAGGGGTATGTCAATGCATATGTCGTGTGTCCTTCCTTCCTCCTCCGACCTACTCAAGACCCTATGTCATGACATTATTTCTATTTATTTTGTGTAGATATTGGATGATATTTGTATTTTTTTGATTTGGTACATGCTAATTTGGATACGGATATTTGTATTTCTATTTTATTTGGATATGGATTATATATGCCATGATTTAACACATGTTGATTTGGTACATGTTTTCTATTTTATTTGGATATATGATGTTTGGACATGTACAATTTTGCTATAATAGGCACAAATATAGTACTGGCCAGTGACAGTGGTCATACCACCTAATAGTTTTTTTTAAAATTATTCCCAAAATTTTCATTGGCTTTGACCGTGACAAGTTCGCGATAAAAAACCTTATCACAGTCAATGTCCGTGACAATTTTTTATTTGTCAAGGTCCAAAATCGTGACAATTTTAGGTTTTTGTCATGGGCCTGTCATGGTCTTTGGCCGTGACAAACTTGTCAAGATCAAAGACCGTGACAAGTGTGTGATAACTCTAAAACTTGTCACGGCCTTTGAATGTGACAAGTCTGTGACAAGGTCAGTTGTCACGGTAAAAACCCATGACAAGTTTGACTTGTCAAGGTTTTTGATCGTGACAAGTTGGCAGTTTTGGTGTAGTGTGAGTCTAAAGGCTGTCTTGATTAAACTTTGGAAATCTTACACCATTTTCAAAGGGTCCATAAATTCTTAATCCCGAGAATTATAAAGATTCGAATGCTTGTATAGTTGTCAATTTGATTGCTATGGGTGAGATTCCATATTAGATTGAATCAAATGATCTTCGTATATTGTGTGACAGTTATATGATTGTGTCTGAGATCAAAAATTGGAGGAATCAGCATCCAAGGGTTATCATGGATTATGATACCCCCTTGATAGACTTATATATTTTGTTGTCACCTTGTAAAACTTGATCGGTAGAATATTTTATAATTCTAATGGAGTAGCAAATAAGTTAAGTCTGAGAATCGAGAAAATTGATTAGATGTTAGTTAAAATAGATTAATAACAAATTGATTTGACAAAGTGGATATCGGGAACTTAACACGTGGAATCATATTATATACCATAATTAACTTTGCAAATAAGATCTCATTATATCCGAGTGATTTTTGAGGTAATTAAATTGGAGTGGAATCATAATTATTTAGTAGAATTAATTATGATTAAATAAAGAAATGAATGGGTTACGGTAACGATAATTGGGCTTTTCGAGTATTTATTTGAATTCAGTTTCATTGTTTTTCTTGGGTCCCTAGTGTAGTCCATATACGCAAGTTGTTTGGCTCAAATTCTTAAGAAACTCGATTTGACACAAGCCCACCTTTTGTACTTGTATATAGAGGCATGGCAAGGGGTTTTAATCATCATTATTGGTCACTGGGGTTTTCCAAGGGTGAGAGAAAATACTACTCACGTTTTTATGTAGAGGCCTCGAGAGAGACCACCATATCTCAATCATAAGGAATGATTTTCATGTCAAAAGGCGCCCACATACCAGCCTAGCATTGGGAAGGATCATACACTTGGATATCCATGATTTACAAAGGTTAAGAAATGTTTTTGGAGACCACGAATGGAAAACAACATCATCTTCAGCATCAAATAATTTCTTCTCATACGAAACATAACAAGATTAGTTATGGTATGAATTCTTGAAACCCTTGGTTTAATATATGAACCTAGTTTTCATTTTATTTTCAATGCTCGACTAATCAAATATCCACAAGGCTTAAATTTTTTTCAATTTTAAAAGTCAATTCCAGGTTATTTTTCCCAACAGTAAGATATATCATGAGAGCAATCATGTGCAAGCATGTGAGAATCAACAAGTCTAACATTCAATGCCTCTAAATTTGATCTCCTAACCCAAATAAATGAAAATTTAATGCCTTGAGTTTTGGGAACCATGGTGACACGAGATATAGACTTCCTAGGAAATTTTTTAAGATCACAACAAAACTTCCAAAGGTTACCTTTCCCACCACAATGTGGGCATGTGTAGACATTAGGAGAGTGATCTTTGGGTTGACCTTTTCTAATGTCCTTAATAAAGGTTGACTTTCTAAAATTCTTGATCTTAGTTTTAGGAGAGAAAGCATTCGGATGATCGTAGCCAACTCAAACCTTGTCATTTTTTTATTTAGATGTTGCCTAAAGCTTATACAAATACTTCGACCTAGGTTCTAAAAAAAATTGACATAACTTGAGTCTCTTAATTTGTCTTTGAACTTCGAATTCCTAGAATCAACAAAAAGTTTAGACTCATCAAACTTTAGGGACTCCTTATTCAAATTTTAAACAATCCACAAAGGTTATCTCTCTCTCCCTCAACATATTTTATTTTCTCCTTATGATTCTTCTCACGTGCCCCAAAATCCTCAATCAATTTAGCATCATTATTTATTATGACACTCTCTTTCAACTTAGCCTTTAACTTCTAGTTTGCATTACTGAACTTCAATGAATTGATATAAAACTTATGGAAGTCAACTTGTATCTCACTACCCTCATCTTCATTCATATCCTCTTCATCACTAGCTTAGGAATCACTTTGAAACAATAGAAAAAGAAACCCGTTTTGTCACTTAGATGCAAGAAAGATTCTAATTCATAAGAACTCAAAGAGACCTACCCCCTAAAATCAGAGGAAAAGATTGAATTGAACGATACATAGACAAGTAAATTCCTTATGAATTCCAAGGTACTACCTTTAATTAAGACTTATGGGATTAATCATTCGAGGGGAAGTAGACTACCAAAGAATTTCACATTTCGTATAAACTGTCCTGAATATGATTATTTTCAAATTCGAAAGGCTTTTCATTTAAGATAACATGAATGATCGTGAACGTCGTTAAGATACGCTCCATGGGATAATTAGGTTTCTCTTTCGACTAACTATAACTGAGGGTCGCATTGTAAGATTTGGGCTTCTTACCTTTTTTCCTTAGTCTAGTGGGACACTCAAGCGAATGATGCCTAAACCCTTGGCATTCTAACACTTATCTCGATCTTCCACCTTCTTAGGGTTATGCCTCTTCTTCCTATCAGGTTCATTGAAGTTCTTTGGTTTCTTTCCAATACTTTTATATCCTCTATGATTTATAAACATCGTGAAATTCCTAGAATTCCCATCAATCTCTTCGGGATCTAAATTGCCCTCAATATCAAAATTCAACACCACCTCCTTATGACTTTTAAATGAAACACTCTTCTTTTCATCTATAGTCATAAGAGGCAACATATTTATATCATAGGTTTGGAAACCACCTATATGTTCTTGTACTTGTATAGTATCAATATTGCCAAGAGAATCAAAGACCCTAACCTTGGCATTAAATCTTTAAGGCAAGAAAATTAAGATTTTTCTCAACACTCTCGATCCCGGGATAAATTCAACTACGTTAAATGGTAAGTTAACACTAAAAATCATCAAAAGGCTCGTGTTCTTACATTTTTATAATTGAAATTGAGAAAGCTATGTGATATTGATTAAACCGAATTTGCAAATTCCAATTGTAAACTTATTTAATTATAGTCATTTTTTAAACAAATTTAATTCAGCCCTAAAACATACAACTACGTGGGTAAAATTAAACCAACATTAATAAATTGCTGACACACAGATTTCAGGAAAAAACCCAAAGGGGAAAACCTTTTTATTTCAATATGTAAAATAAATCACAACTTATATACACTAAGAAATCTGCAATGAATACCACGCGAATATTCACATAGACACGCAACCTAGAGTTAGCAATGGAATAACCATAGTATCCCACAAGAACAGACAACTCGGAATCAGCAAGAAATATCCACGAGCACTCCCAAATGACCTCAGTCATCAGTCGTAGATTTACCCTCTCTACAAGAGAAACTTTACCAAATATGTACGTTGGGTTACAAAACCATTCACTAAACTATTTGGATTTTTGTGAAGTGAAAAATAAAGGTTTAAACCCTAAAAGAATAAGACAAGAGTATTCTGCAGATTGCAGTTTTTGTGTACTATAACACGTTAGGTTTTCCTAAGAAACAATGACTAATTTAACACACTTTAAATAATAAACTTCAGTTGGCAGATCGCTCAAACGAAGTAAAGATGTTGCTCTAACGGCTTCGCGCGACATGCACATGTCGTTTGAACGACGTGGCTTTGTCGCTTGAATGACCAGAGCGTCAAAATGTGTTCGCCTCAACACTTAGAAAATTTTCATTTGATGAAAAATAGTGCCTCAAGTGATTTAAAATAGTTTAGAAATTTTTTCCAAACACTTAGAAAAAATATCCCAACACTTTTCAATGAAGCGTAAAGGGACTAAAATACACCCTTACCAAAATTAATCTCACAGAGGCTTGATTGTTGAAGAGATTTTGATATTTGGATCCGTCTCGATGCATGATTGATCTTCAATAAATCTTCGACGGTTGTAGTGGTATATGACATACTCTAATGTAAATCCGGACAATGTAAAATGTGTCCTTACGGAAATTTAGTTGTCAAATTTTGTACCTTAGAAACCCTAATTGTATCGGTACCCTCATGTGTGGATTTTAAAAATTTTCAAACATCTATCACGCTCTCGTAAGTCATAATACGCCGAAACTCTTTAATAGTGACAACATAAAATAAAGCGTTCACACCCTTGTAATTTAAAGCAGAGGCATGTTTTAAGTCATTTCCCAAGTGGAATAAACTTTTGTCAAATCCTTATTAGTGGGCGGAGACCACCCATATTCTATGGAGTTCCAAACATTCTCATCATTTTATTTTAAGAAAAATATCATCTGCCCTTTCAATATGGATAATTTTGCCCACCAACCATAGAAAGTCGAGTAATGGAAATTCCCCTACAGTTAAAAACCATCTAAAACTCTAAAACGTACTAAATAGGATTAAGACAATAACATAGTGTCACCTCCTTGGTATGCGGAATTTCCAATTAAATTTACCAAATGGGCAATTAAACCAATTTTAATTAAGGACCTTTTAAACATACGCTATCAAAAATTATTAACCAATTTTTTTCTTTCCCTAAGCTTGCATCTAGGTGATTTACAAGAATAAAAATAAAATCAATCCATAACGCCGTGCTATATGAGGAAAACATACAACTGAAAAAACCTCGGATGGCCTAGCCACGTAAATCCAATATGATATAAGTATCCTACAAGGATAAATTTGATTTACTCACAAACTCGACACCTCCAAAATTTTATGCACTCTTATATCCATGAACATTCTTCACAACCACCATTGGACACCTTTTAATGGACTTCATAATGCATGTGTCTCTCGCTTCGTTGTATTCACTGATCTTCTTTCTTTGACTATTCTACTGTCACTATGACAACCATGGAATTCATAGTGAAGAGTAAACTTGATATTGGTGCCCAAACATGAGATCCCAAACTAGCATATTATGTATATACTTGGATCTCAAAACATAGGGTGTAAACTAGGCTTTTGGAGGCTTAGGTTTGGTTTTTGAAAAAAATTTTGAAGCCTTCTTTTTAAAAAAAACTTTGCAATGCCCTTAATTTATTAAAATAAAAGTGAAAATGGAGGCACAAAACTCAAGGCAAGTCATTAGAATGACAATGGGTACCTCGTTCAAATGAAAATAAAGTCATTCAAATGCCATCCAAATTCTCGTTTGAATGAGGATCTAACGAGCTTTAAATGAGAACATTCTGCTAAGCAGCAACTTTTCAATTGAAGGTCGCTTAAAGATCGTTTGAACGAGATGCCCAAACATGTTTGAACAAAACACATGAACCCGTTTGAACGAAAAGAAAATTCGTTCGAAAGAATTCCCAAAAAAAAAATATTTTCCTTTAAAAACTTTTCTCGAAAAATGCCTCAATAAATTTTAAAAACTTAAACACCCAAAACAAAAGGTAGGGATAAACATAATACACCATTCATACCTTTTTGAGATCTCATGGATGAGGAAGAAACTCGGTATGTTGTTGATGTCTCTTTACTTGGCCGCTACGGTCTTCAATATGCATTATAGGCTTAAAGGACAAACTTAGCACGATCATAACCTATAAATCAAGTAGTTTTGCCCAACAAGAATAAAGCCAATCTTAAAAATTTACAATAAATATTTTACAAACTTGACACAATGTGAAATTTTTCCTTACACAAACCTCTAAAATACATCATAAAGCCAAACAAGCCTCTCGTTTTGCTGCTCTAACTAATCAAACTCCATCATTGAAACTTGCAGCACAAGACCCCACTTCTACTCACAAACCCTCATCACCTCCTATGCTAACAATTCATATTCTCTCATTTTTTAAATGACCAAATCAATAAATAATTTGTTAAAGACCTTACACAAGAACAACAAACCCAGAAGAATAAAAAAAGTATAAACAAAATATACACACTTCAGATTTCCTTTTTCTGGCAGATTTGGGTGGCAAAAATAGGTTATCAAGGTTATAAGGTCTTAAGGTTGGGAGGGATATGGATATATACGAGTCATAAATGTGGTTTTGGGTCGAAGCTTATCTAAATTAAAAGATTTGATTTGTGTGAAAAGATCACCCATGATGAGGGGAGAAAAAGTGTAGAATAACAAAATAAAGAGGATATATATGAGATTTAGATTCTAATATGAAAATAGGGTACCTTGCGGATTCTTAGGATGGTTACTAATAGATTCATAAATCTATCTGATCAATAAAATTTAAGGAGACTAAAAAAAATACAGAGCATTCTAACCAAGATTTTATTCCATGTAAACAATGTTGCTAACCATAGCCAAACACTGTAATCACAATGATAAAAGAGATAGACCACAAAATATAGATTTGGGAGTACACATAAAAAATGACCAAACAATATACCCAAAATCTTGGATTACATATAAAGAAATGTCATATATAGCCTACAAGACATTGGTAAAATGATTAAACTAACCTACCCATTATAATATAATTACATTATTACACATATCTCAAATTATTTATTCTTTCTCAATCAACTTTTACGTTTTTTTTTTGGAAAATGGAGAAGGTAACCTTTAGGATTTTATTTAAACCATTTCAATCGATATTTTCTATTATGTTTTAAATATGTTTTGAAGTAAGTCTCCTTCAAGAAACACCACAAAAAATATTGTCAAATTTTTTCTAAACAAACATTATTCAAATTTTAGCCTGTAATTTCTCTAGATAACAACTAAAAATACTATTTGTAAATGAGTCTTAACCTTTTATCCCTTGTCCCTTAACTTTATAAACAATCTTGTTCAATTATGACAATTATGTAGTTAATATGTATTTACAACCTGGTTGATATTTTATAAACACAAAGATAATGTTCTTTAATTACTTTTCAAAGACTGAGAATTTTAAAAAACTTTAGCACTTCTTTTTTAATTAATCTTTGTTTGTTGGTGATGATGTAAATGTAAAAGGTTCAGAAATTAAACTATATTGCAGGAATTGGGTGGGGACAAGATAAATGAACATAATTTAATTTTTATGAGGTTAGACTCTAATGTTCTAGAGAAACATCCGCAACTCAATATACATGAGAAAATAAACATTTAACTCACTCAAAGAAAAGGAATAAAATACTTATTACAAGATGAGGTAGTATGAAATACCTAAACTCTCATTTATCTAGTATATCTGAGATTTAACTATCAACAACCTTTATTCTACTTTAGCAGCCTTTTGTAAGGAATCCACGTGCATAGTTACCATACCAAATCAATTATACTTATTAGTAAGCATTGGTATATCTAAATGTCTTCATAAAAAAATAATAGTTTACTACATAGATTTTTTCCCCTACGAATCCATTAAATGATCAACTTTAAGATTTATCCATAGGAAATCAATGGCACATACTTAAGATTCTCATCTTGATGGATCTATAACAAAAACTATTTGCGTGAAAGATCAAACTCTTATCTACAAACTTATAATATAAATCTATAGAACATAAAAACTGAAAGATTTTGATCAAAAGAATCATTTTCATTAAAAAAAAGTTTTCTGCTACTTCTTTTCAAAACAATGTGTTCAAATTGATTAAGAGAAACTTTTATCACACTTTTTTTTATTATTATTCAACAAAATTGCTTATAGTTTTATTTTAGGGAGTTTTTAAATCTATAAATTAATTTAGAAAAAAAACATTTAAAATATAAGAAATAGTGTGTTCAAGCAAATAAAAATTATAACAATGTAAAACTTTTGAATATGATGATCACAAAAGTCTTTTGGAGTATATATTTAATCTGATATATACTTATCTCAAGTCGAGATTCAATTTCTTTGATCAACTTCATGCTATATCTGAAATAAGAGAATGAAACAATATTATCAAATGCAAAAATCCAGCAAAAGAAAATTCATGAGGCTAAGACGCAGACTAGGTCGTTCTCTTTAAGGTGTTTTATGGTTCTGCCCAAAATTGTGCACCAGTCCAATTAATACCCCCACCATCCCTAGGATGAAAAAATCTAGAATTAAAACCATCTTTCGTCTCAGAAAACTATGCACGTAATAATATGGTATATTATGACTCGTTCACTATTAGTTTATTAATAACACAATATCAATTTAGGTGACGAACTGATCCGGTAAGAAAAAGAGAAAAAGAAGCCCACAGAGAGAGAGCCGAGAAAAAATGTATTTATCTATTTCTTAGAGCCTCTGTGTTTCTTTTTTTTAAAAACAACATTCATAAGGCCAATTATAAAGGGGAACATAGTCAAACGGATAGTGAAGGAGAGCTAAGGAAAGTGGGGTGAAAGACTCCCACTTTCAATAGTCAAAAATCACTTTCGGCCAAATAATAAATTTAAAATTTTTTTTTTTTTAATTTTCGTTCAATTTTTATTAAAAAGATCAAATTATTTTTAGCTCCAAAAATTTAATACACACAAAGCCCCATCCCAAGACCCGGGACTTGTACATGGGACAACTCAGTCAGACAGATGGACAGTGGAGACAAAGGGTGAACGCGTGTGGGCTTCTGCCCAATAAGTCCTTCCACCCACCACACACAAAATTATAATGCCCAAGGATCTTTCCCATTAGTCCTAGCATAAGTGCATATTTACTGCACCATTTTGAACCATTTAATCGAGGTGGGACAAAGCCTTAGCTGGAAAAAAAAATTTCTTCTCTTTCTCTAAAGTAAAAGGCAACAAAGGTTTTCAAAGTTTGCACTCCTTTGACAATAAAGGTTCCAACAATCCCCCACTTTTATATTTTGAAAATTTATTGAGTAATAATCCATAGAAGTATGTATAAGTAAAGGTGTCTTTTGACTTAAACCTTTACAAAGTAAAGATGATTTAGATTATACTAAACTAACCATAGTTTTGAACTCTATCTATGAAAGCGTAGCACACACAACCCTACCTGGGTATAGTCCTCAACACAACACGTTGTGACAATGTGCTTCTCTCCTACTATAATGAACGCTCTATGAAACTTGCTCAAAATTACTGTAGGAAGTTCCCTCACTTACACATTCACGTAGGTTAGTCTATCAAGGATACTCCCCTAGCTATGTACCCAACTTAAAATAGAGTTATAGAACTCCCTTAAGAGTTATAAATAACTCAACCTTAATGCGCTTCAAGATATTATGATAGAGATGGACTCAAAGTAAACCCCCGTATTTAATAATTAGCATGATTCAACCCATATCACTTGACTTATTATTACCCTTTGAACCTATTTCTTAGGATCTCCAGTCTATATGTTAGGTTACCTTCATAAGTGACTCAAACATCTAAGGGCATTAGTCCCATCCCTTTTGAGGTGTACCACACATTTTCTCTTCCTAATCCTTTCCTCAAACCATAGTACCCGTAGAGATAAACTCTTTAACAGTACTTTCTTTTCTATGTATCTATCACTTCTTACCGTTATAGTAATGGTTCTCAACTTTTATAATCGTTACGGTACTATCACATTGGATACGAACGACTGGTATCGATCTCTCCCATAATGGGATATCTGACATAAGGTTTCTTAACCATCTTGCCTCCTCACTAGCTATAGCTAGCGCTATCATCTCTGACTCCATTATCTAAGGAGCCAAAATAGTCTATTTCTTAGACTTCCACGAAACTTCACCACCAGTGATACAAATATATATCCATTAGTAACTTTAGAGTCATCAGATAGGGTGTTCCAATCATGCATTGATGATACCAGAAATGGTATCACCAGGTCAAGATGCATGTAAGCTCAAAATAGACAACAATGGTGTACATAAGATATAAATGTATAGACAGAGGGAGATGAGTCAAAGGAGAATATGATACCAAATATAAGTGGTTCGGTTGGAGCCTACGTCCATTATGCAGTGTGAATGGTGGTTTTCACTATAAGTAGGGCAAAGTATGGCACTAATGGCCTGTAATACAACACTCAATATTTTCTCTCTCGTTTGTATATTTTGACAGAGGTCTATTAGGGTTTTGAGATGATGATCCCTTCTCATAGAGAATATGAAGTGTATATATAGGGCTTGGGTGGTGTAATGTACCTCCCAAGCTGCAATCAGCATGTGCATGAGGAAATCCCCAATAAGATGTAGTCACCTGTCTTTGGCATATGGTAACAATAATGATGTAATATTCCCTCAAGTGAAGAAATGATCTTGTTATAACAGAATTGTCCTCGTGAGCATAACTCTTCTATACATGCATATGCTTGTACTATTGGGCATCGGCTGCTACGATCTTGTTGATTCCTGTAAGATGGTCCTATGTTGTCATAAATATGACCTCGAATGAATATATTAAGTCGAGGTTGGATTAACTGGTCACTCCTATCATCGACTGTGGCAGAGTATGAAGATGGTGCTTATTTGAATACATGATGTTCTTTCTGTCTCGGCTTTCCATATGGTCGAGGCTAGTTGAGGCAAGGCCGACCCTTATCGAGACGACCCCACCAACAAAATATGGGGCTCTAATGACAACTCATCCATGAGATGTCATTTGTCCTAAGAGACGAGGGTACACTTTAGTCATATCAATCACCCCCTCGCCCTTAGTCTTTTGTGTGGATAGGAGGCTGAGGGGTACGAGTTGTTGAGGGCATGAAGAGGCGTCTCTTATATGTTGGTTGCATAGGGTTTGGTATATGAGTGGGTGATATATGTCATTGTTCTGATTGATTGGCGTCTGCCCCAAGTAAGGTTTGATAGTTGCGCGCTTGGGGTCTTGTTACCTCCATGATGACATAATTGGGGAATGTATATAATCATTAGGGGCTTTAAAAAACCCCAAAAAACTATTTAATTTCTCTTTCTTCCCTAAAAATACCCTTTGCGCTTCTTCTACAAAAAAAAAAAAGAAAACCTCCATAGCTCTTGTGCAAAGCTTTGCAAGCCCTTCCATTCCAGATCCCTTCCTTCCATTCCTTCTATTTCTTGAGTTTGATATTACTCCGGTAACCCTCTTCATCTCAACTTCTTCATTTCTAGCATCTCCAATCATTGCATTACTTTTTCCATTCTCATTTTGATTTTTCGGTGTTGTTCTACCACTGTTGGGGGATCTTTTAAGCTTGAGAGAGGGTTCGTTGGTGGTTTGGTGCATGTTTGATGGACTGTGAGGAGTTTTTAGGGTGAGGTTAGTAGTTTTTAGGTTTTTCAGTCATCCTCCGATCACAATCTCCGGTGGCCAAGGTTAGGCTTGTTCTTAGTGTTCTTGGGGAAAACCTTTCAGATTTCCCAAGTTTGATCCTTAAGTCAAATTGTAGTAAAATCTTTAAGTTATTTGCCCTTTTCTATTTCACCCAAGTGTAGCCTCATCCTTCGGATGCTAAGAACCCTATATAAATTAGCAGAGGACTTCCCTAATCTGAGAGAGAAATGATTTGATAATATTAAGTAGATAGAGGAAGCTCAAGCCGAGAGCCGAAAGGCTGAGGATTTTTCAGTCTGCCCTATCTTTCCACCACCCTTGGTTGCAGTATACCCCCAAGTCGCTGAGACTTGTGAACCAATGTCTGAGTCTTCTGTGTCCGACTCCATGTCTACCTCTCAATAAGGCGAGAGTGTGGATTTATATGAGGAGGCTATGGATTGTTCCCCCGCGTAAAGTGCAGGGTCTGACATTAAAGAGGTTTTTTCTCGCAACTCATCTTATAGAGGAGTAGAGTCTTCGCATGACTCTGACTCTATAAAAATATTAGAACCCAAGGTCGCATTCCCCCTTAAATAAATTCCATTCCACTAGCGGCCACTACTGGGGCCGAGTTTACTGAGAGGTTCCCTAGTAGTGACCCAAGTAATCCTCAGGCCGAGGTCCTAGTTGGTAGTGATGAGGAGAGTAAAGTTGATACCTTCATCACAGCTGAATATGAAAGTACTGTCTCTAAGGCTGACCTCTTAGTCTTTAGTCACCTCTATGGAATAGATCCCTCTATTTATATGAGGGAACATCTTGATAACGAGAAAGCCTTTGACAGATGAGATGGTGAGATCTGCGTCTATGACTAGATGTTCAAGTTAGGTTTTTATCTGCCCATTCATCCCATACTATTAAGCTATCCTTTCCCATATAATCCTTGCCCCTTCTCAACTGTCTCCGAATGCATGGAGAGTGATGATTAGGTCCATCTCCCTTTGGAAGGCTATACATTTGACCGACCTTCCATTTCACATAATTCTAGGTTGCTACACACCATCATCTTCTAAAACTCATCCAGGCTACTACTATTTTGTAGCCAAGAAGTCTAAGAAGAAAATCCTGTTGGTAACTCAGACCTCTAATCATAACTGGAAACCCCGATATTTCTTTATTTGGGGTGCTTAGGAGTTCATCCCTAATCAATCCTGTAGGACATTTATGCCTAGGACTCCTCTAAGGCGGGATAAGGTTCCCATTTCGGCCAGAACTGGTCCGAACTTAGGCCTTGAAGCCTATGAGAAAATAAAAAAGCTCCATAGTTAAGGTGACCAAGGTTATCTTATAAGGTTTGAGCATCTGATGACCCCATATTACCTTGCTCAGACAGGTCTAAGGGGTGGTCCCCTAACTGAACTTTGTAAGTTACTTTGCTATTATTGCGTTTTTTTACTATTGCTAAGTGATGCCTCGTACTTTTATAAAGACGTTACACTACTTTGAGACTTTTCTTTTGCAGAGTGTCCAGAAGGAATTTCGGACGAGCTTTAGAAGATGCCATCCCCCAACCTAAGCAAGCCCATTGATAGACGTGGTAACAAATCCACTCCTCCAACTTCCCAACTGAAGAAGAACGTCGAATCCAGCTGGACCGATGGTACTGGAAAAAAGAGAAAGGTTTCGCCGACTGACCTAACTTCCACTCGACCTTCTAAAACACCATTTTCCAATTGTGCCATCCTCATTTCTACAGACGATGCTCTCGCTGTCATAGCTAAAAATAAGTGATGATAGCGTCATAGGCCATAGTCTAAAGGCTGCTGATGACCTTGTCTCCATGATCTCAGAGGATGATAAGCATTTCCTCTAGTCCATGGACATCCCTTTGCTGGCTGAGTTTTCCCTTCACCGAACTGTCTAGGTAACTTCAAAATTTTTATGAAGAGTTCTCCCTTCATTCCCATGACTTTTACTTACGTTTCTGTCTTTTTTTTGCAGGGTGCAATCTTTCTTCACTGATTGGCCAACTATACCCCTGAAGAGGCTGCCCTGTATCCAGAGGGCCAAGATGCTAAGAAATCAAAGAAGGACTAGAAGGCTAATTTGGACAAGGTAAAGGGGGACCTGAAGAATGAGAGGGATCTGGTCACTAATCTGAAGGCCGACCATAAGAAGGCTCTCAAGGATAAAGATGAGAGCGTAAAGGCCAGCATTGATGGAACTATTAAAGCTTCCCTGGCCGAGGCTAAAGATAAGATCATTGCTGACTAAAAAGTGTCCGATGAATTTATGGACTTCGAGACTTTGATTACGTGGAGAGGGGAATTAAGGTTGTTGGACGTTAGGTTTCCCTAAAACATGACGAGACTGAAAGCCTATCACCTGATGAATTTGTCGGTCTTAGTTTTGTTGACCCTCATCTCGGTGTTGCTTTGGCCGAGGTTAAAAATTTTATTGTTGTTCCTACCAAGACTATCCCTCTAGAGCTGACATAAAATAATAACGAACTAGCCGACCATGACGATGGAGTTGAGGTCGCCAACGTCGGAGTTATTGAGACTATTCCTGTGAATGATGGTTAAGCCGAGGGTGAGGTTCAGCTTTAAAGGCGCCTGGCTTATATCTCTTGTTAAGGCCTTTCATCTCTTTTGTTAAGGCAGCTAGCCTTTTGTATTTCTGATATTTCTTAATTCTGTTAATTTGTAACCTATGACATTATCAATGGATGAAGGTTTGTTTTACATATGCTTTCCATTATTTTTTTTTTTGTCTTGTGCTTGATATCTCTTGAAGTATGATACCACCAACTAATGATGTTTAACAACTAATGATGTTTCATCTCACATTCACCAAATTAATGATGTTTAAGGTCTGAGATCACCAAACTAATGATGTTTCGTCTCATATTCACCAAATTAATGATGTTTAAGGTCTGAGATCACGAAACTAATATTGTTTCATCTCATATTCATCAAATTGATGATGTTTAAGGTTTGAGATCACCAAACTAATGATGTTTCATCTCATATTCACCAAATTAATGATGTTTAAGGTCTCAGATCACCAAACTAATGATGTTTCGTCTCATATTCACCAAATTAATTATGTTTAAGGTCTTAGATAACCAAACTAATGATGTTTAATCTTATATTCACCAAATTAATAAAGTTTAAGGTCCGAGATCACCAAACTAATGATGTTTCATCTCATATTAATGATGTTTAAGGTATGAACCATACCCAATTTCAATTCGAACTTATCAAATTATGGTGTTATACCATACTCCCTCTCTCCATTTTAAGAGTGCATGGTTGAACATCGTCTCGTCTATACAATGTCATTTCGATCGAGAGAGGTTTTTCCTCAGTATTTACCAAATGCATTATGTTTTATTAATTAAGCCCACGCTTCTTGGTGTTATTGAAAGTCCATGGATGGGGTCAGCACCCTTTTTAGGCTATCATTTCTCCAAGGTTGGGTTGTTGCTATCTCACTACGAATAATGTCTTATAGCTTTTAAGGGTACTTAAAACAAATCATTCAAGACAAAGTATATAAGATATGAGGGAAAACACCATTTTCATTTTTCTCATTCATAATAGCCCCCTTTTACAATGATTTACAATGAAAAGATCCTATACAATCATCTATTGGTAGTATCTTTTTAAGTGGTCCATGTTCCAAGGGTTGGAGAATGGTTCCCCTATAGGTTCTCCAGCCGATAGGTGCCTGGGATTACCTCATCAGTGACCTTGTAAGGACCATGCCAGTTGACATAAAGCTTGTTCGGCTTCTGTCGAGTCTTCTTAAAAATAAGGTCTCCCACTGCGATCGGCCTCGGCTTTATCCTCTTATTGTAAAACTTTATCATACTCTGTTGATCGGCTACCACTCTGACCTCAGCATCCTCTCTTATTTCTTCAATCAGATCTAGGTCAAGTCTTCTATTTTCCATATTTCTCTTAGGGTCATACGTCTAAACTCTATGCATGGGGAGACTAATCTCTGTTAGCACTATAACTTCTGATCCATAGGCCAATATGAAGGGGGTTTTCCATGTCTGTGTTTTCATCATCGTTCGGTAAGCCCATAGTACAGCATGTACCTCTTTCGTCCATTTCCCCTTAGCCTCTTCCAACCTTTTCTTGATTCTATCAAGAATAGTTCTATTAGTGACCTCAGTCTGACCATTGGCCTAGGGTCGACCAGGCAACGAGAAAAAACTATTTGATACCGACCCTTTTACACTACTTTTCTAGGGAAATGTTTTTGAATTGGGTACTATTATCTGAGATGAGTGTATTAGGAAAGCCGTACCTGCAAATAATCTTCCATATGAACTAAAAGTGTAGACACCCCATTCTAATACCCCCTAACCTCTCCTAAGGTCCCTAGCACCTCCTTTCATAATTGCGTCATACCCCAAGTACTGACCTAAAGGCCATCAGGCACTCCAGGCCCCGTTTGATCAAAAGTCAAACTCTTTAGCTTGACTAAGACTGAACGAATCTTTAATGGGACTGAAACCCCTTTCTAAAGGTCTATCCTGTGCGCGATTCTGACTTACGATGCGGATGAATGATCCATTTTCCTGCGAAACTTAATCAAGAGGTCACCAGGCGTGCCCAGGCTCCATTTGACCAAAGTCCACTCTTCAGCTCGATTGAGACTGAATGAATCTTCAAAGGGCACTAAAAACCCTTTTTAACGGTCCCCCTCGTGCGTGGTTCTGACTCACGATCGGGACGAATGATCCGTTTTACTCTGAAAGGTCCCCAAATGCTTCAAGGCCCTGGTTGACTAAAGTCAACTCCCCGAACCAGGTCAAAATCTTTAGAATGTCGAAGTACATCTCTTAACCTTTCCAACTATCTACCCCATGCACGATTCTGACTTACCATGCGAACGAACGATCCGTTTGCTTCCGAAGTTTCCTCATCCAAAAGAACGACGAGCGCTTCCGAGCCACCTTTGACCCAAAGTTAACTCCCGAACCTGGGAGAAGTCCAAAAGACTTTAAAAGGTATCTTAATTACCTTTCTCATGGTTTACCCCGTGCATAATTCGGATCAAGGGTTTGCGCTCTACGATCGATTTTCTGAAGGAACCTGAAAGACACTACCAAACAGCAGGTTCCAAACCCTATCTATCGGCAGTGTGCCCAAACACACCTATCGATTGGCAGGACTAGGGCTATGCCGATTGGTAATGCCCTGGGCTTATAAAAAGGAGGGCCTGCCCTCATTTCAAGGAGGCCAAGATCTGAAACCTATCACTCTTAGCAAGCTCAGAAAACCTCTCTCGAAGTCAACGTGATTTCCACATCTAAATCCCTTTCCAACCTTCACCTTTCATCATCTTTTTTATCGAACTTGGTGAATTAAGTACCCTCCATCATCACCCAAGTGCAAGGGCTTCTCTCCAACATTCAAGATCAAGCTCAAGATCTTCAAGAATGTCTAACTTCCTCAACTCTCTCCTTAAATTCTCCTAAATTCGTATTAATTTGTTTTATTACTTAGCACTTTTATCCTCTCATATCACATATCCTAATATACTTTTTATCTAGTATTATTGCATATCTCTTATTTTCATATAAATAAAACCTAAAAAACAAGAAAAAGAGGGTTTACTCATAAATTCCAAGCGGGAATTCTCACACTTTTCTCATTACAAAAACACTTTTTTACACACACACACACCTATAAGAGAAGTCCCCGGTTGGATTATGGGATAAACTCTACCCCCCATTGTGCATACAAACTACGTGGACTTTGATGCCTCTATAGGCTACGTAGGCATCTTGGGGTGAAACCCGAGATTCGAGTCTTATTTCTTCCCACTTTTTTGTATTCTTCCATTTTCTAACTTAGTTCTCTTAGATTCTATATCTATATATATACATATATTTGTTCTTAGCGGTGTATTACCCCGCATGCATTATCATTCCCTTATAATGATCGATGCTAGGATAATCGCGTAAATACTATTTTTTAATATTACTTCTAAGAACATTCCTACGGATGACTCGCTTTATCTCTTCCATGATACAATTTGATGATTCCTATCTCCACTATATATACACATGCACACATGTCACAGGGAAATAAAGGAAAATATCAATAACCCATGAGAGACCGTAAGGGCGGAATGGGTGCCTAACACCTTCCCATTTCGTAACTTAGCCTCCGGACCCTTTTCGAATCATTTTTGGTTTCGTATGTATTAGTATGTCTTTGGATGCTGTCCTTCGGGATGGATCCCCTTTTCTTTTATCTATTTTGAGTAAAATAGACTAGCGACTCCATCTCTCTACAATTTTCACCTCATCACCGACAACGACCGAAGCACTCCTGAGAGGGATGCGCGGAACCAAGATCCTCCTGAGAAGAAGACGACCCCCAATCTTCTTTCGTCTCTCTCCCATCACGAGGTTCGAAGGGGATGGCCACAGAAAGGTCTTCTTTTCTGTGATCTTGATCATAGCCTCGGCCTTCACCCACTTTGAAAAGTAGTCTATCGCCACAATCAAATATTTGTAATTGCCCATGGCCCTTGGCATAGGTCCAACCAATTAATCCCCCATACTGAAATGACCATGGTGAGGTGACAGACTTCAGAGGTTGATGGGGCTTGTGAGGGATGGTGGCAAACCGCTGGCATTTGTCACATTTTTTTACATATTTTGTCGAGTCCTTGTCCAGGGTCGGCCACCAATATCCTTGAGTGACAATCCTCTTTGATAATGACCTACCCCCAATATGGCTTGTGCAAGATCCTCCGTGAACATCCTTTAAAATATAGTCCACCTCGGCAGGGTGGACACATTTGAGTAGAGGTAAAAGAAACCCCTTCTTGTATAGCACATCCCCTAGGATAGAGAACTTAGCGGCCTTGTATCTCAACTTCCTTCTTTCTGACCTAGACTCTGGCAAGCTACCCTCTTTAATATACTCAATAAGGAGGTCTATCCAAGATGGTCCCAGGTTTAAATTGAAGCAAAATTTTAGCTTCATGTCATCCTCCTCTATCGTCGGCCGAGAAGGGATTTCTCTTGGCACCATTCTCTTAATCTCTATCCGTGTTACCAAGGCTAACCTTGCCAGAGCATTGAGTCGACTATTATCCAATCGAGACACCCTTTTGACTTTGATCTCACCAAAGTCCTTCATTATCTTCTTCACTTTTTCTAGGTATCTTTCCATTTTGTCGTCTTTGGATTCATAAATCCCCAGGACCTGATTAACCACGAGCTGAGAGTCACTATGGACTAAAAGTTGGCCGACATTGAGATCTCTAGTGTGGGAGATTCTAGATATGAGGGCCTCATACTCTGACTCATTATTGGAAGCCTTAAAACTGAACCTCGACGCATACTCTATATCTGTTTCATCTGGGTCCAAAATAATCAGACCGGCTCCACTCTCATTTTCACAGGATGAACCATCAACAAATAAGTTCCATACTTCCCCTTCTGAAAATCACCCCTCTTTAATAACTCCATTTTTGAGCAAAAACTTGCCAGCCTCGGTCATTGGATGTCTCTCCACTCTTGTCTTGGCCTTTACTGGCTCGGTAAAGGTTTTTGCCAACCTTTTAAGGCTGTACTCTTTATCACTCTCGAACTTGGCCCAGGTGAACTCTGCTCTAAAGTCCGCTAAGGCCTGCCCCTTAATTACAACACTCGGCTAATATATTATGTCATACTCTCCTAGCTCAATGGCCCAGGTCATCAATCTACCTGATTTCTCAGGTTTATGGATGACTTGCCTAAGGGGAGAGTCCGTCGAGACAACCATTGTATGATCTTAAAAATAAGGCTTTATCTTTCTTGAAGCATGGATGAGGACATAGGCCAATTTTTCCATCATAGGATACCTCTGCTTAGCCCTTTAGAGGGCCTTACTGTTGAAATACACCGGTCTTTATATACCCTCATCATCTTGTACTATCACCGTGCTGATAGCCGACTCGAACACGACCAAGTAAAGGTTAAGTTTCTCTCCTTAGACAGGATAAGATACTAAAAATGGAGAGCCGAGATAAGACTTTAGCTCCATAAAATCTTTATCGCACTCCTCGTCCCACTCAAAAGCTTTTCTAATAATCTTTAAAAATGGAAGATATTTATTAGTGGCTCTTGAGACAAACATGTTTAATGCAGCTATTCATTCGGTCAGCCTCTGAACTTCCTTGATTTTCCTTGGTGTCTTCATCTCTAAGGGACTTTTTCTTCTCCGAGTTGTCTTTTATACCCCTCTGATTGATAATAAAACCCAAGAACTTTCCAGCTCCCACACCAAAGACACATTTTGTTGGATTGAGCTTCATCTTGTATTCGTCCATGGTGTTGAAAGTTTTTTTAAGGTTGGCCACATGAGTGTCAGCCTTTAGACTCTTGGTCAACATATCATCAACGTAAACCTCCATAGACTTTCCAATTTGGTCTTCAAACATCTTGTTCACCAACTGCTAATATATTACCCCAGTGTTCTTTAAGTCGAATGGCATAACCTTATAACAAAATGTCCTCTTATCGGTTATGAAGATTGTCTTCTCTATATCGGTCGAGTCCATGAAAATTTGGTTGTAGTCAGAGTATTCATACATGGAACTCATTAATTAATGCCCTATCGAAGCATCTACCATATCACCATTCAAGGGTGAAGGAAGTTATTTTTAGAACAAGACTTGTTTAAATCAGTGAAGTCCACCACATTCTCCATTTGCCATTAGCTTTAGGCACTATGACGTCATTTGAAACCCATTCAGGGTATATCATTTCTCTGATAAACTCTGCCTTCTCCATCTTTTTTACCTCGTCCCTAATAACCCCGTACTTCTCCCTTGAGTAGATTCTCCTTTTCTATTTTATCAGCTTGTCGCCATCAACAATGGTTAACTTATGAGACATTACCTTTTGGTCAATCTCGGGCATATCATTGTGACTCCACGTGAAGATTTTTTGTCTCTTCCTTAAAAATTCAATAATCTCATCCTTGATTTCCTATTTTAGGGTTTTTCCAACCCGGACGATTTTTTTCGACTCGTCCTCATTGAGGACGATGGATTTTACCTCTTTCGTAGCCTCCCCTTTCTTAAGTTTTGTCTTGTCTCTGGGGTCAAGGATGTCAATGTTATATGTGGTGGTTGCTTTCTTGTACCCTTCTCTCTCCTCTTCTGAGTTAAAGTAGCATTCTCGTGCCGATGTTTGGTCACCTTGAACTTCCCCTACCCAATATGGAGTTAGGAATTTTACCATTTGATGGACCATTGATGGCACGGCCTTAAACTCTTTGAGAGTTACTCATCCCAGTATGAGGTTATAAGATAAGAAGGTGTTCTCATCCATTACAAAGAAGTTGATCCTCTTGGTTAGCCTCTTTGGCCACTCGTCTCCCATTCTGGCATCCATCCCATACATCCCCAAAGGGTGAACCTTTTCTCCACTGAATCTAATCATAGGATGATGGTACGGGACGAGGCTGGATCGGCTAAGTCCTAAGCCTTTGAAGCATGGCCAGAACATGACATCTGCAGAGCTTCCTCCATCAACCAAGATTCTCAACACCTCACACCCACATAGTCTAGTGGTAATAATGAGCGGGTCATCACGAGGATCTGGGATACCTTTAAAGTCTAGTCTTGAAAATCCGACTATAAGGGTTTCTATATCCACTTTCTTCCTTTTCTCGGGCTTAAGATCAATGGAGGATGAGTTTACAACCTCGGCCTTAGTTATTGCCTTCACCTCGTCTACGTGTGCCTTACGATCGACCACCTCAGATCCACCTCCTGCTTGCCCTCCATAAATCATTCCCACATCAAATGAGATCATATTGAGCCTCTTTACGGGGATATTATCATCCTTTGGTGGGAGATCCGAATCATCACTGTCATCATCTGACGGGTCATTACACTTGGTTGGAGCATCCTCTCTCCACCTATAATTTCTTCTTTTTATGGGGTCATCTCGACCTTTGTCGTTTCGACCCTGGCCTGAATCGTCCTTATCAACATATTTCCTCAACTTACCAACATTTTTTTCTATATTATCATTGAGGGCAAAGCATTTATCGGTGATGTACCCATAATCTTGGTGAAATTCGCACCAAAGATTTCTATTTCTCTTGTGAGGAGGTATCTTTAGATTTTCTGGACACCAAAGAGACCGGTCATTTTTTATCTCATTAAGAATGTGTTCACAGCTAACTGTTAGAGGTGTATAGTTTGCAAACTTATCGTCTATCGGCCTTTTCTTGTTATCCTTCCCTTTGAACTTCTTAACCTTTCCATCACCGTGGGCTATTTTTTCTTCATCTACTTTTGCGACCATTGCCTCTTATGTGTTCATGACTCTTCCGACTGTAGCCAATTGTTCATCCATGGACTTTGGAGCGTCCTCGGCCAGCTTCTAAAGTAGATTTCCTTTATGAAGACCTTCCATAAGGGCTGTCATTGCGATACTTTCTTCGTAGTCTTTGATTTCTAGCTTGTCCTTATTAAAACGGGTTATATATTCCCTCAGAGTCTCATCCTTCCCCTGTTTGATGTACAATAGGTGGGTCATTTGCTTCCTTGGCTTCACCCTAAAGAAGAAGTTTTGGACGAAACTATCGGCCAACAGCTTAAAACTCCCTATTGAGTTCTTGGGAAGGGAGGTGAACCATATGTGGGTTTCCCCTGTCAACGTGCTTGAGAATGCTCAGCATATCATCTCATCTGGTATCAAATAGATATCGGAGGCCAATTTATACATATCCACATGATGCACCGAATTCTTGATCCCGTCATACTTCAGAGTAACTACCGACGGCTTGAACTTGTCCGGGGTTAGAAAGTTTAGTATCTTTGCCATGAATGGAGATCCTTCAGCATATCCCTTTTGTAAGGGATCTTGGCTTTTTATGATATCTCCTATTTTATTCTCCAACCTCTGTATGGACTCATTCTAGGGTTCGTCTGTTGCAACGTCGGCCTTTGCCGGGATGGCATTTTCCCCTGCCCCTTCTCTATCGTCTAATCGAGCTGATCATTCTTTGATAGCTGGACGGGCCAAGGCCGAGGGTACCCTCTCTAGACACCTAGGTAGGATGATGACCTCTCGTTTCTCCTCACAATATCGGGGAGGTCTGCAGTCGTCTCTCCTCTCATTTTTTCTTGAACTGGTAACACTCCTTGACCTGTATAGACGGTTCCTCAAATCTCCCTAAGGGTCGAGCCGATCAAAGGTTGACCCTATGTTTAGCTTGTCTAAGGCTGATGGCATTGGTCCACAATATCGGTTGGCCCTCCGTCCTTGGTCCCTGCTTTGTCGAATAGGACGCACAGTTTATCTGGATATCTCATGAGGTTCCCAACATTCAAACTCTCCTTCTTTTTCGTCAAGGTCATCCCCAACCCAGTCATCACAGAGTTCTTGACCTTGCCTCCCCAGGCGTAAATGCCTAGGGTCAGCAACGTCTCTCCATCTTTGACACGATGTAAGGTCTTGTTTTGGATCCTGGGGTGGTACCCTAGCTTGTTGACTTAGTTCACCTTCCCTAGCGGTCGAAGTTAGAAACTCTGCTCCAGCATCGCCAGTCCTGACCGTGAAATTCTGGCTAAACATAGCAAACTGGTTTTTCATTTTCTGTTGGATAGCTATGTGGGAGCGGAGAGCAATCTCCACTTCAGTCATCTCTGACTAGGTGGATGGAATTTAAACCACCTACATGTGGTGGTGCCAGTTGATTCTCAAGTAGAGGAGGTGGATCCATTGCCATTGGTGTAAACTGTTTAGGTTATGAACTTGATAAGGAGAGCTTAAATGCTTAATCAAAATCTCATTCAACGGTGAAATAACTCCACAAAGAGGGAGGAATGGTTCACCACCATAGACTCTGATGAGTATAAGCTAAAACAAGGGAAGAGATGGCTATCCTCGTTCCCACAGACGATGCCAGACTGATGATACCAGAAATGGTATCACCAGGTCAAGATGTATGTAAGCTCAAAACAGACAACAATGGTGTATGAAAGATACAAATGTATAGACAGAGGGAGATGAGGCAAAGGAGAAGATGATACCAAATATAAGTGGTTCGGTCGGAGCCAACGTCCACTGTGCAGTGTGAATGGTGGTTTTCACTATAAATATGGCACTAATGTCTTGTAATATAACACTTAAGATTTTCTCTCTCTCTTTTCTTTATTTTGACGGAGTTTTGTTAGGGTTGTGAGATGATGATCCCTTCTCATGGATAAGATGAAGTGTATATATAGGGCTTGGGTGGTGTAATGTACCCCCCACGCATTCAATCAGCATGTGCATGAGGAAACCCCCAAATAAGATGTAAACACCTGTTTTTAGAACATGGGCACAATAATGATGTAATATTCCATCACGTGAAGGAATGCTCTTGTTATAACATAATTGTCCACGTGAGCATAACTATTATATACATGCATATGCTCGTATTATTGGGCATCGTCCACTACAACATTGGCCTGATAGGGTAGGAAGTTGTTGATTCCTGTAAGATGGTACCATGGTGTCATAAGTATGACCTTGGCTAAATAGATCAGGTCGGGGTCGGATTAACTGGTCACTCCTGTCATCGGCAGTGGTAGAGTACGAAGATGGTGCTTATCTAAATAGGTGATGCTCTTTCTGTCTCGACTTTCCATTGGCCGAGGCTATTTGAGGTGAGGTCAACCCTTATCGGGATGAACCCGCCAATGATATGTGGGGACCTAATGACAACTCGACCATGATATGCGATGCCACTCATCTTAAGAGACGAGGGTACACTTTGGTCATATTATGAAATATAAAATCCTTCCAGGAGAGAGGAATACTTTTGATAGTGTAATATGAGGCTCATAGTTCTTTTAAGATACTGTATGTCCCTCTTAACAGATGTCAATTCTCCATACTAGGTCTACTAGTAAATCTATAAAGAACTCGCATATCATAAGTTATGTTAGGTCTAGTGCAATCTGTAGAAAAACGTAGGCTAGTAATGAGGCTTGCATACTCAGTTTGTTAACACTGTCACTAGTGTTCTTGAACAACTTTACACTAGGATCAAATGGAGTACTAGCAGGTTTATAGTTAAAGTAATTGAATTTCTTTAGAATTTTCTCAACATAATGAGATTGGTCTAAAGAAATTCTTTTTTCAGACCTAGTAATTTTATTTCTCAATATGACACCAGCTTCACCCAAATCCATCATATTAAAGTTAGCACATAATAAAGATGTAAAATTGTCTATGGCATGAATATTAGATCCAAATATAAGCAAGTCAACCACATAGAGACAATGATATTGCAAATGTTATTTTCATATTTATAATAAATTCATTTGTCACTTTACTTTATTTTGAATCCATTACAGAGGACTAAGCTATCAAATTCATCATGCCATTTTTTCGATGCTTGTTTTAGTCTATAAATATATGTATCTTGTTTACACACTTTATTTTCTTAACCGTGTACAATAAAACCCGTTGGTTGGTCCATATAAATCTCCTTTTCTAATTCACCATTTCAATAGGCAGTTTTAACATCCATTCATTGTCCAATTAAATCATTTAAAGCAGCTAATATAAATAGTGCCCATATAAATGCAGTTCTTGTCATGAGTGAAAATGTATCAAAACGGTCCTCATTTTCACATTGTCTAAAACCTTTGGCAACAAAATGTGACTTATGCAATTCAATAGAACTATCGAGTTTTCATTTCTTATTAAGAATCCATTTGCAATCAATAGTTTTCCAAACCGGTAGAAGATCCACTAAATGCCAAGTTTTATTAATTTCCAACGATTCCATTTCATCATTAATAGCTTCTTGCCATAAATTGACATCTAAAGAAGACAAGGCTTCTTGAATTGTATTAGGATCTTCCTCTAATGTGCTAGCATAAAATTCGGGACCAATTTTTTTTTTCAACACGAGCTCTTTTGCCTCGTCTTAGCTCTAAATGGATTAATTTGGTTCTTAGTATTAAAAAATAAAAACGGTAGTGGATGTCGAGCCACCATTATTTCTCAATTTAAATGAAAATTTATTTTCTAAAAAATTATCATCGTTTGATTCGATAATTACTTGATTTTTAAAATCATAAAAATTATATTCTTTACTCTTAATTGCGTAGCTAATAAAGACACACTCATATGATCTACTGGCTAATTTAGACCTCTTAGAGTCAGGAACACGTACATAAGCTATGCACCCCCACGTTCCAAAATATGACACATTTGTCTTATTATTTTTCCAAATTTCATAAGGAGAAATTTTTATTTTAGTCTGAGGAATTATATTAAGCACGTGATACACCGTAAAAATAATTTCTCCCTACGAATGTGAATCATCCCCCGAACTTAATAAAATACCAACTACCAATTCAGTTAAAGTCCGCTTTTTCCCTTTAGCTTTACCATTCATTTTTAGAGAATATGGGACTATTTTTTTAGGAATAATATTGTGGATTTTATAAAATTCAATAAAAGGTCCAGAATCATATTCGATGCCTCTATTACTATGTATCCTCTTAATTTTCTGATTAAATTGATTTTCAATTTCATTTAAGAAAATTTTAAACACATCAAACACTTCACTTTTAATTTTCATTATAAACATTAATGAATAATGCGTCCAGTCGCCAATAAAAGTAATAAAGTAACGTTTGCCATTTCTAGTCGTAATTCCATCCAATTCACAAATATCCGAAGGAATTAAGTTAAGTGGTTCAAATTCTCTAATAACAGATTTATATGGGGTCTTTATTTTTTTATCATGACTACACTATTCATATTTTTCAAAATTATTTAGTGATATTTTTGGAATTAGTACTAAAGAAGTCATATTTTTAACAAGTCATTTATTAACATGACAAAGTCTATCATGTCACATATTAAAAGAAAACACAATATAAGAAGGAGGGGAAATTTTATTAATAGCACCAATGTTCAATTTAAATATTTCTTCGGTGGCATAACCTTTGCCTACAAAAATAACATTTTTGATAAAGGTAAATAAATCTTCCTTAAAAGTCTGAGTGAAATCAACTTTGTTGAGGAGATAGCCAGAAACCAAGTTCTTCCTTATCTCGAAAGTATGCAACACTTCCTTATCTAGGGATGTGGAACATTTTCTTAAGGACCATAGTTTTTCCATGCGTGAACTTCAATACCACATCTCCGGTACCAACAACCTTAATGGAGTGGAAATCACCCAACAACGCCATTTTATCTTTATCCTTAAAATAAGTCTTAAATAAAGTACGATGATAGTAGATATGGTGAGAAGAGCAGTATTTACCTACCACCTTTTAGCACCGCTTACCATATTGATTTAAAAAATTATGGCACATAAATCCTCTTTGGTTAGGTTCACCTGAGGAGGAGAACGAGGTTCATTATGACATTTGTGGGCTATATGTCCAATCTTGTGTAATACCTCGTATTTTCATGGCCTTTAAATTTAAGGATTTATTAAATTTAATTGAGATAAATTAATTTAATTTTAATCTGAAATGTTGTTTTAAATATTTACTAGCGTGACAAGAGTTAGTAATTATTGGGAATATTTTATTTGTTGCATATTACTGGATGAGTATAGTAATATATGAGATTTATTTTTATAATATTGTCACGTGTGAATAAAATGACTATTGTGAAAATTTAAGTCGGGACGCGCCTGTGTCGTGTCGGGACTAAATGTGGATTAATAAAAGTGAATATTTGATAGGTTTTTCGTATGGTCATTTTGAGTGCGCCAACGCGTCCGGAAGGGTCGAGATAGTCAGAAAAGTATACCCGGGGGTTTGATTTGGGTCTCGGGGCATTTTTAGGCCTAATTAGTACCCCGGGAGGGAATTTTAGTCATTTTGTATTTTTGGGTAATTAAACCCACGAAAATTAAAGGGGTTATATCAGATGTTTAGGTTATCTCCTAGGGTTAGATAACTCAAAACACTAGAACGGCCATTGGAGAGTAGAGGAGAGAGCTCTCAAGGCATTCCAAGGCTCAAAACTCATCCGTTTACACCGTCGCCACCGCCAACGCGTAGATCGCGAGACGGGGAACGCAACCACACCAAATTAAACGCCAAACAAGATTTCTGAAAATCCCAAGCAAGTGTTTATCTTGCTTATTTCGTTGATGCATCATCCATATTAGTTTAGGAGTTATTAGGATGAGATTTATGGAAGAAAAACCCAATTTGAGATGGGAAATTTTCATGTAGTGATGATTTATATGATATTCTGGAAACCCTTTGTCATGCAAAGGATTAAGAGTTTGATTAAGAAAAGAGTTCTAATCAGATACAAATAAAAAAAATATTCCGGACGATCCGACCGTTGGAATTGAATGAAATTTTACAGAGAATTAGCTGAAGACGAGAGGAAGCTACAAAAAAAATTCAGCTCGATCGGACCGTTCAATATTTTTTAATATTTTTTTTGCTAGACAGTTTTATGTTTTGAGGACTCTTAGAGATAATAAAAATTCAATTAAAACTCCATTTTAATTCCGATTTCGAAACCGTTTGAAATTCTCATCTTTGAAAATAAAATTCAAAATCCTTTAATGTAAGGCGAAATCTATATTTTTGGGATATTTTGCATAAGGGATAATATAAGTATATATTAAAGGGGAGAGAGACGTAAGAGAGAGTTACGTTGGAACATAAATAGATATCTGCTGAATTGTACATTTGGAAGAATAGAGTCCATGAGGGTTACGTCGTAAGTTGGAAAAACCCTTCGAATTAAAGTTAGAAACGAACCATTATACTTGATAAATAATAATGGGAAAATAAGGATAAATGTTGTGAATGTGGGTTATTGGATAAACCTAAATTGATATAATAAAAGTGATATATTTATATGATTGTGTATGCATATATTATATACTTGTGAAAATCATGCCCGCGCTACTTGCTATCCCTGAGGTTACCACGCTGGGACGATCTTATCTCGTGTGCCTTATGGGGGATATTGACTCGTACCCTAAAAGATAGGAATCCTAGGTACAGGCTATCGAATCGGTAGTCACGGTCCTAAGAGACGTGAGGGTATGTACTGACCTCTTGGACTTGGAAACTATGCTTCGCCTCAATATTGTTTGTGTATGTATTTATACAGTTCGAGAGTGATTCCGGACTCGTATTCCCTTTAGTACGATTGATACGGGGATTGGATAGCAGAGTATGCTCGCACCATAGTTTTTATGTGGGGTGCTGTTATGATATATATATTATACGAGTAGTTAATATATATATGAAATTCTAAAATCTGGAACTGCCTACTGTGATTTGATATGTAGGACATGGTTGATGACTCAAATTATAAATAATTGTTTTGAGAAAGTATAATATGACACTGAAAAACTTTATTGATTAATAAAGTTAAAAGGAGAACCTTGGTTACAAATTGAAATCTTACGTTTTAAATACTTGTGTTGTTCAGTTGTAAATCCTGCGAATAACCTAAGATAAGTTAAATCATTGGGGAAAGATAGTGTGGTATATGATGAGATAGACCATTAGGAAGGTTAGTGCGATAGGTGTGCACATTAGAAGAGATGTGAGAATTTCTTAAGAGAGTGTCGCACTAATATGTTGTTGCATTAGCCTATAATCAATTTAAATACTTGCTAAACGAATTTTTAAATCATATACACTATCGGGCTCTGACCCGTTTCTATTTCCTTTTCTCTCTTCTATATATATATATGTATGTATTACAGGTGCCCAGCCACAGGGGCGTCTTACTTAAGATCCTTTGGAAGGAACGTGCTGCAGCTTAGGTGGGAGTTGCAGGCCTGTTGTTTAGACGACTTCATCCATTTGATTATACTCCTAGTTCAGTTTTATCCAGCAGAGGCATGTGTCGCCCTCTTTCTATTATTTAGTGGGCATTGTTAGAGATTGAGATTTTTACTTTCAGTACCTTTATTTCAGGATTTATTATTGTCAGGATGTTTTCCTTTAGTGTTGTAAATGTTGGGATTTATTATTGATGATTAAATTCGTGTATGTTCAATTCTATTTTTATTCTTAATGTGTGACTCTTTATATGTTAATGGTTTAAGGTTTTATAACCGGATTTAATAAAATGAGAATAAGGTTTTAAATGGTTTTGACACTTAGCTTAATTATTTAGGGTGTTTAAATTGGAAAAGTATTTTTACGACAGTGATGCTAAGAATGAACCAACTGTTCACCTTGATTTTAATTTAATAAAGGAGTGATCGCCTGGTATTTAATTAGGCGGGGTGTCACAACTTGTTACACTTAAATCATGAAAACTACCCGTTGTTAACAGTCTGTCCATTTGTATTAGGGTAGTTCTTATATTTACTCCGATTCTGATTTAGTTTAAAGTTTCAGTTCTGATTCTTTTCTGATATTTCATATTTTTTCATATGGTTTCAAAATAACTAAAGTGTTATTCTTATTATTATTCTTGTTGTTAGACACAATAAGAATTTTATCCTTATAATCTTATTTTCGAGCTTCTTCCTCGATTATCAAACGAGTGATTAAGTTTTCGAATGAAAACTCTTTCGATTTATGCCTTAAATCAAATTCAAAACATTTTCAACCAGGAGGTAACTTGTCAGTAATAGCAGTAACCTAACATTGCTCATTTAACTCCATACCTTCGAAAATAATTTCGTGATCAATTTTCTGTAAATTGTGAGTTTGAGCAACAATACATTTGTCATCCGCCAATTCAAATTTGTAAATAATGACTGATTGCATATTTTTTAGTAACTACCTTAACGGTATCATATTATTTTGATAATGCGTCCCAAACAGCTTTAGCATTTTTGCAATTGGCATAGTAATCGTAAAGATCATCACTTAGGCCATTCAAAATATGATTTTTACAAAGAAAATCATTTTTGTCCCAAGTTCATATGGCCCTATTTTTATCAATAGTATGGGGTCAGACATAGTAGGTTTGTATAATTGAACACTTGATGCTAGTTTCTTAGTAGTTAGGTAAAATAACATTTTTTGCCATCATCATTTAAGATGCAGACCCTTAAATTTTAAAGGTTATAACACCTTAAAATTGTTATATCTAAAATAAGAGAATGGAATGAAATTACCAAATGTGAAAATCCAATAGCAGAAAAATCACAAGGTGGACTCACGGACTAGGCCGCTCTCTTTAAGGTGTTTCGAGGCTTTTTCCATTAATTATGTTACAGTCCAATTAATGACCCATCACCCCCAAGATAAAACAACCCATAAGTGAAACCAATTTTTTCCCCAGAAAACTATGCACGTAGTAATCTGGTATAATATCATGGGTTAGATATTAGTTGTTCAAAATCATAATATCAGTTTGGGGAACGAATTGATCAGGTAAGGAAAAGAGAAAAATGCGCAAATAGAGAGAGCGAAGAAAAAAATGTTTATGTATACGTCTTAGAGCCTCTGTGTTTCTGTTCTTTCTTTTTTCTATAAAATCATGGTTGAATGCCAATTATAAAGGGGAATATGGTCAAATGGCTATTGAAAGAGAGTTAAGGAGAGTAGTATGAAAAGGCTCCCACTTTTGATAGTCGAATATAAATTTCAGTAAAAAAGAAATATTTTTTTTTAAATTTTCGTCTAAATTTTATAAAAAATCAAACTATTTTTGGCCCAAAAAATTTAATACACACACAGTCCAAGCCTAAAACCCTGGTGCCAAACATGGGTCGAATCGATTTGGGGTCGGGCAAGCAGTGGCCGCGTGTGTTGTCTTTGGCCCAATAAGTCCTTCCACCCATCACACACAAAATTATAATGCTAAAAGGGCTTTCCCATTAGTCCCAAAATGAGTATCTATTAACTACACCATTTTGAACCATTTAACCGATATGGGATAAAGCCTTAGCTAGGAAAAACTCTTCTTCTCTTTCTCTAAAAAGTAATCGCTTGTTTGCGAGTTTTGGAGAGAAAAGAAAGCAAATGAAAATTTTATTAGGAGATAAAAGAAAAGAAGGGAATGTTAATAAGAGAGAAGAAGAGAAGAGAAGAGAAGAGAAGAGAAAAGAGTTTGGAAGAGAAAATAAAATAACTTTGTTTCTTGTGTTTGGGAGTTTGGGAGGAAAATAATATTTTTTAAGGGAAAGAAGGTACAATTCATTCAAAAAAATTTCTTTCTCTCCATTTCTTTCCAATTTGGAAAGAAAGTTTTGTAGAGGAAGGAAGAGAATTTTTTTTTAAAAATTTATTTTCTGTTATCTCCTTTTAAACTCACAAATGAAGGAAAATAGAAATAATTTTCCTCATTTTCCTTTCTTTTCTCTCCACGCAAATAAGCCCTAAATGGCAATGAAGGTTTTAAAAGTTTATAATTCTTTGATGACAAAGTTCCAACACTTCATGTTAAACCTCATGTAATCAGTTTGTTCATAATTTTAATCGACTCCATTAGGATTTGTAGTATTCTTGATTTGTAGTATTTCTTAGATATTGATGAGTTTGTGAGTTCCATAATTGAGTGATTGGTTTATTGACCATTTTTATGTTTAATTTCAGGTTTGGGGTAATCTATATGCTTTAGTGATCTTTTGGTTTAATATACCCCTCTTCATGCGAGGCATTCTTGTTTCCAATGACTTTTGACGAGTGAATGATTAAATTGATAAGTTGCACCTTATTTTGAGACTCTACACTCGTATTTTAAATTAGGTTCATTATATATTTGCTTTAGTTTGACTTAAACGTGACTAGGACCATTTTTTGAATTTTTGTAACGTTTTCATTTGTCAATGGATTCGCTGACCTCCAAACGCCTTCGTATTGGTTTAGAAGCACCCCAAAGGAACGTTATTACACTAAGGGTCCGTTTGATTCGCAAATTTGCCATGACAAATGTCAAATCAATGGGCAAATATGACATTTGCCCACTTTTTGGTCTGTTTGATTCACAAATTTGCCTACAACCCATTTGCCTATGTACAACACCTCTAATGCATGAAAAATGAACAAATTTTGCTTTGGTATTTGGGGAAGAATTATTTGCCAAACAATTTGCCACTTCTTACAAGTGCATTTTTTATATTTTTATGCAAAAATATTTTAAAAAATATTTTACAAACTGTTTTATAAAACTATTTTAAATAAAAAACTGTTTTATAAAAAATATTTTTAAATTGTTTTAAAACCTATTTAAAAAATGTTTGAAAACAGTTGAAAACTGTTTAAAAAATAATTTAAAAACTGTTTAAAAAAATATTTTTTAAAACTGTTTTATTAAAAAAAATGTATTATAAAAACTCTTTTTGAAATTTAAAAAAAACATGTTTTGAAAACTGTTATAAATAAAAAAAAAATACTGTTTTATAAAAAATGTTACAAAAATGTTTTAAAACTATCAAAAAATTGTTTAAAAATAATTTAAAAACGGTTTTAAAAAAGAATTTTATAAGACTGTTTTATTAAAACTTATTTTAAAACTATTAAAAACACTATTTTAAAAGGTTTAAAAATTGTTTTGAATAAATAAAAAACTGTTTCGAATATTGTAAAAATTATTTAAAAAAACTGTTTTATCAAATTTTAAAAAAAAAACTGTTTTAGAAATGTTTTAAAAATTGTTTAAAAACTTTTTATAAAATATTTAAATAAGCTAATTGGATTGACTTTAATTTCGCCTAATTGTTGTTTGATAGTTTCGTGTGAAAAAACTAGGTAAAATTTTCCATGACAAATTTTACCCATGGAAAATTTTTCCATCTCCACTTTTGCTCACTTTTGAATCAAACGGACCCTAAGGCAATCAAGCCCTAATATGTGTCGTGTTCAAGAAACGGCGATTTCACCTTGAAATTTTGACAGATTGGGATTCTCACATCCAACATAAGTCCCCCATATGTAAGACTTTTAGCGATCGTAATTGTTTGAAGACCTAATGAAGAAAGGGTGTACTCCGACTTGGTAAAATAGTAAAGGAACTTTTTGACCTTTTTTTAGTGTCATAAAACACCTTTTATAATTGTTTAGTTTTTAATCAAAATTATCATAAATTTGAGTATCATAATTGAATTTCATATTGTCATATTATATTAACGGTTATATATGACAGTTTTTTCAAATTGGTCATATCTGCTATGAAAACAATCATAATATACTCTAAAAGTTGTCATATTTGATTTAAAAAGCATCGTGATAAACAATTTTCAAATATTTTAAAAAGTTCATATAAAAGATTTTATCACATGATGATTTAATATAAACGGTCATAAATTAAACATATAATTAAAAAATTTGTAACCAACATTAATGTCATAGTCGACAAATAAATCTAAACACAAATCAAAATTCATAATAACATAAAAATAATCTTGAAATTTTTTGTATTCGAAGTCACGTACATCTAAAATGCATCAAACTAAGTCATTTGTCCATATAGAAAAAAATAGTGGGATACAAATAGATATACCCACCGTCTACATTATTCATAAAAAAATAATGACCTAATACATCTATCATAACTAGATATACCCACTATTTACATTATTCAAAAAATATGTCTCCAAGAAAATGTACATCCAAAAATCACGCATAAATATGTCAATCTTTCATTGGTTTTCACGAAATCGTATCGACACCACAAAAGCTCAATATCATACAATACAAGCCTAAATAAGATTTCATCATGGTCTTACTTCTTCAAAGCATCCTACAATAAAGAAAATTATTAACAGTGTTGTCAAATCATATTCTTTTTAGTCCTCTTATGTAATATATATCAAAATTTAGAAAGATTATATATATAAAAATAATATTTTCTTAACTTTAGAAAGAAACTCACAATTTTTTCACCAACTTCCTTGGTTGCATCATCTTGATATTCTATATTTCTCGATTGTCAGGAGGCTATCCACATTAGATACCTATCATCCTCATCAAAATCATCTATTTTTTTGTCTTAATTATAAAATAAAGTATAAGAAATTAAGCACACAACACAAAATCCCCACAATGAACTAATTATGGTTGTATAGTTTATAAATAAGACAAGAATATAACCACATGCCTCTAATCTGACAATAAGATGCCTTTTACAAGCCTCTAATTATATGCTCCTGCATAATTTCAAAACAGCGTATAGAAATATCTAGTGCAATGTAAAACACAACATAAAAATTATAATTTTTCCAAAGTATTACGTTGTGTATAATGTAAGTCGAAAAGATTCTTTATATAATACAAATAATTGTAAACAATTTTTAAAAAATGGGTATAGTTTCCTATATTAATAGGACTATCCTCCATGTTTAAGAAATAAAAAAAACTTCAACAATATTCAAAGAGACCTAATTTATCAAATAAATTCAATGATATTTTCGTTGGGTTTCACAATAAAAAGAGTCAAATAAGACTTCTCACCCTTAGGTAATTAATGCTCAATCCTGAAAATATTTGTTTACATCCTTCATTTTAGACAACCATAATAAGACTTTTCATTATTCCTTCCATCCATCTGTTGGCAAGAGTCAATGGACCAGTTGATCTATCTTATAAGTATTCAAAATTATGAGTTATGCGAAATATGCATTTCTCTATACTTAGTAATTTAACAATATTTGGTTTTCGTATGAAAAAACAAAGAAGGTTGTATTGCAAGAACCAATTTAACCTTAGTAATTAGTGAAAGCATATATATAGAAGGTAAGGATGCACATATACGACAACCCAAATTTTCACCCCAACCAAATAGGACATAAAAGTCTCCAATAAGTAGACCCTTATATGTCATGGCTCACCAAACCTCTATTTATTATTTTGCATATTATGTTTTGATCGAAATTATATTGCATACTTTTTTAGAGATTACCTAATCAGATCAGTGATTGAGACAATTAGGATGATGTGATCAAATGCTAACATCCTTAAATTACGGAAAGTAGCTATAGAACCATCATCCGCATCATGAAAAGTTGAGAGAACGGAATTGACGCAAATCCAATTTCATTATATAAAACTCCATTTGGTTGCTAAAAAGATTTAGTATAATTATAAAAAATAAGATGTAAATATCTACTCATGTACATTTTTACTAAGAAAAAAGAGAATCAACAATGGAGCTTGAGAAAATGAAAATCCCGACTCTGTCATTTTTAAATATAAGATAGACATAACTGTGCCAAGTACTTCGTCATAATTAAAATCAAAACATTATAATTTCATATCAAAAGGCAATTGCAAGGAGTTATAGGAAGACCTCAAAGATAGCCGCAATATCAAGTGTTTTCCTCAATAATATTTTATGATGAAAGATGTTCAAGGTAAAAAAATAATTACAATAGTACCAAAGTCAAAATGTGACCATTAGTGAAGTGCTCATGTCAAAATCACCTAAAAGTAATAAGATACAACTAAATTCTAAAGTATTATTCTACCATGATGATCATAAAAAAGGAATTGCAGAAATTAGCCGAAATAACCATCTACAAGTATTGAAGCCATTTTTGACTTGCAAAATAGCCCAAATTTATCAAAACAGAAATACCCTAATGTGAAGGTGTTTCTAGCATTCTCATTGTTAGCTCGGGCAGCTGCCCCACAATAAAAAAAATTGTCAAAATAAGAGAAGAGAAAATATTCGATCGTGTCGTTAGAATAAGGAATTTCCTAGTCTAGAACTCACAATTCTGGGAAATATAACCCAAACTTTGGATTAAAATTTAGCTAAAACTCATTTTGCCCAATGGCTCAAAGTTCCAAAATGTCCTCATCATCCTGCAAGGTTAATGCCTGAGAGTGTTCCAAAAAGAGACCGATATCTTGGAGATGGCCTTAACAAGTAAATACCAATTACTTATACCATTTTTGCAAGAATCATGATTTTGTCTTTTAATAGACAAGACAAGGATCAATAGCATCCAAAAATTGAGTGCATTTAACAGTTAACTATTAAATCATAGTTACATATATACAGTCCTGAACTAATGAAGCATATGCATTTTACTTGTGACCAAAGTGCAGGACATAAAATAAAACATAGATCCCGGTTGGGATAGTGTGATAGAATGTAAAAATGACTTTACAAACTAACCTATATTAGTAATCACTAAAAATATTCTATCCAAAATGAAAATACATAAAATAATAGCCTGTGTTAAGTGTGAGCGTATGAATTATGTATATATCATCTCATATGGCAGAGTTTCTAGGTTGTTACCTTTTCCGTTGGATAAACAATCTTCTTGCACCCAAAACATTTATCTCTTGTTTGCACAAACATATTTTAGAGTCATCGATCACCACCAAAACCTATAAGGAATTGGTTAGATCATTCATTACTAAAGGGTTTAAGAAAATACTTGTCTTTCAATAAGTTAAAAGTTAAGGAAAACTTGAAAAAGTTAGGGCATGCTTAAATAAATATGCACGCTATAATTATATGTTTGGATAGAAATAATGAACAAAATTTAATTATAAATAGATGAAAAATACCTTCAATCGAAACTAAAGGAACCTGAACTGTTAAGCTTTTAATTACTTGCATAGGAAATACCTGTTCGTTTGTTTAAAACTTGTTCAGGTATGGGATGTTATGAGAATTCAAGTATTCATGAAAATGAGGGAGCATGAGAGTCGGGTGTGGTCCATGGACTTCTTACTAGAGGATATTACATTGTTAGATGACGGGAGTGATGACGGTTCTGTTAAACTCTGGAATATCAATCAGGCAATTCTATTTTTTTGCACTTAGTGAATGTCAGCTTTAAAACTAAATATAATTGCAATCATCTCAATACGATTGTTGCGGATATTAATTCCTACATGTGTAATAAGACATTTTTCTTACATGAGTTATTACTGTAGGGAGTAAGTGTTGGTGCCATTAAAATAAAGGCTGGTGTCTGTTGTGTTCAATTCCCCTCCAATTCTAGTAAATGCCTTACATATGATTTAGAGGGTCATAAGATTTATTATTATGATCTTCGTAAATCAAAAATTTCATTATGCACGTTGATTGTACACCACAAAATTATGAGTTACGTAAAGTTTGTACAGTCGACAACTCTTGTATCTTCGTCAACTGATATGACTCATATGAATAGTCATAATTCTTGTGAGAATTTTGTGTGCCTCGAAATTTAGTTTCAAGTGGTAATCGAGCTTATTATGGATCTAACAACCCATTATACTCCAAAAAGATGAAAATCCTTTTACTTAGAATGATAATTAACATCTCAAAAGTGAGCATTGAACAGGGTAGGCAAAAATTGGTCCATGTTCCATTATATGTTTTTTTGTGTATCATGTTTTTGTGATGTTTAAATATCCATAGGCCTCATGTCATTTTCTATAAGCATGGTTAATTAGAGAGTGTATATATATGAAGGAAAATAGAATGTGTAAGAAGACAAACCTTTGTACATAATCTTGAAGCTTCGAGATACTCCCACAGTTTAAGTTTACAAGCAACACTATTTAAATTGCATGATAACCGCAACGTATGTGCTTGGCAATGCTCATCCTTATTGAAAGAATGATCAAACTCGATATACTTTAAAGCCCGCAAAAAGAAGATGATCAAAGAACACTTTTAGTTCATATTATTATATTTTTAGGACTTTTACACAATATATGCACGTCATTTGATGCAATTAGGCCATAGGAAAGGGGGTTCAAGTTCAATTAAAATGTTGTTATTCCAACCATAGCCAAAATCCAGTTTGATCGTCGATGTTGCAAAATATGGTGCATAAGCCTTCTTCTTTTATAACTATTTGATCAATTTTTTCGTACTGGAAATCTGGTTCTAACGAATTGTGAATGTCCCGGGCCACAGTAGTTAGAAACAGGTGCTTGTCTATAGGATGGGTAAATAGTGGGATCTTTATTGCTTATTATGCCATTCATATATCTAGCTTAATATCATAGTTGTTTTTACTTCCATTACTGCTAAACTCCTCATTTTCTTTAATGTTAATGCCGAAGGCTTCACTCTGCTCCATATTTCTTAGTGTTAATATCTGCAAAAATTAATAATTAACCAATCAACATTTGTTCAAAAACTAGAAAACTAAGTGAAGATAAATATATAAATGTAAAGGGGTGTCCATCTACTATTCTAAAATAGACTAGGGCGATTAATCCCACCTAGAGGCGCTCCCACTGTCCAAGTTAGCAAATAAAAGTTTAGAGCAAGGGGATCTACCTTAGAGAGCAAGCCCAAAAAGAGAGGTTGCTTCTGCTCAAATCATCAAAAAAAAATTAGAGCAAAGGGGTCTACTTTGGAAAGAAGGCCCGCATAGAGGGGCTGCCTTTGCTCAAATCATCAATAAAAGTTTATAGTGGGGAGATCTGCCTTGATTGAGACCCATGACCAAATGTGACTCTTAAGAAAGGGGAATAACCATGAGAAGTCCCTCGTCCCAAGATTCAAGCCACAAAAAGAGGCAAGGTTGATAGAAATCACCACAAGGAGCTCCTACAAATAAGTTGAGGCCACATAAAAGGGCCAAGGCAAGGGTAATCATCACGAGAAATCCCATTTGTCCTAACTCACATGCCATAGAAATAGAAGAAGGGCGAGGAGGTCTACCTAGAGTGACCTCTCTGCCCCAAATCGCCTACCACAAAGATGACAGAGGGGGAGGAGGTCCACTTAGAGTTGCCTTCTGCCCAAGATTTGTTACCCAGAAAATAACAAACTAATCATATTTTACTTTCTTGTATAGGTAACCCAGTTGACCAAGCAGGGATCAAAAAGGCCAGTTGGGATCTCTTGGGATTTTTGGCTTGGCGACTGAGGAACAAGGTTTGTTGAGAAAGTTCAACAATTTAGCACTTTAAGATTGAGAGAATACTAATCGAAAGACCCTAGGAATTACTTAATGTCCTTACACAATTACACCTGGTCAAAACTAAAGTGAATAACCAAGAGGTTGCTCATAAGAAATGAACTTTTTATAAAAGATTTTAGAGAAGAGGGTCCTCGATGCCCCGCTCAAGTAAAAATGATTTTAGAGAAAGGGGTCCTCAAAGTCCCCTCAAGATTATTCATTTTAGAGGAGGTGGTTGATAACTCTTTATTTGTGTTCCTTCAGATATGATTTGGAATGTCACTGCGGTCAAACTTCGAGTATCAAAATTCTTAGAATTACCTACAAACTTGTTAAAAATTCAGTATCGCGGTAAATTCGGGTATCAATCAAATTTCAAGTGTCGAAACCGTTATTGTGAAAACTTGCAATTTCAATTTTTATTAAAAATCTTTTTGTGTTTTTTTTTATATTTATTTTTTTTAAAACAATTTTTAATGGAGGAAATGAAATTTTACGCAACTAAAGTAACTACGCAAAATTAAAACGTAACCGAGTGTCGAATTTATGAGAAGAGACAAGAGATGGGATTACTCCACGTAATTAATTTAATTTAATTTTTCCAATTATTCATTTGATACGTTCGAAATAATATTGAAATTTAAAATTTAACTCTCGTTACAATCCTAAATTCAAAATTATTTTTTTAGCAATTAAATCATAAAGTGTCACAACAGATAAAAATATAGATTCATACCCTTTTTTACAAACTACCCGCTATGATCAATTCATAAAAAAATGTACGGATCTTTGAATTGCACACACATGATTAATATTTGAATTCAAGAATGAAACCTATCTCTAAGTTAAATCCAAAAATCAAATATCAATTTTTAACATTAATTTATTAAATCTCGTCAAATAAATTAATGTGTGATTTTTTTTCAATTTAATATGCCTAGAACATATGAATTGAATCATTGTTCAATTAATTAAATTAACATACGTGTTTCATCCCACCCCTTGAATGGGGGTGTTTAGCCAAACATGATTAAATTTTCAACACAATCACAATTAATCAGCAAGAAATTAAATAGAAGAGAAAGAAATACGATACGAATAATTTCTTGAGTCAATTGTGGCATGAACACGCATCCCAATCTCGTCACAAAAACTCGACTGAATTACAAAACTAAAAACAAAAACTGAACCTACAATTTTTTCTAAACCTAAACTATTTTTTTGGACTTTTTTCTAACTTTTTTGTACCCTCTACAGTCTTTTTTTTTTCTTTTTGTCTCTCGCCTGTATCTGGTATCTTTTTTTTTTTGCTGAGAGAGTCTTTTAAATGAGAGTTGCTCCTTCTTGTTTTGATTGAGCCACGAAGTCTTCTTTTGTGGGAGAGATTTTTGTGGGATTTCAACTATCACCAAATCAAGGCACTTGGATTTAAGTTTTTTTTTGGCAAATAACTTCGATCCCTCTTTTCATGGAGTAGCAGATTTTGGATTCAGATTTTTTTGAATGTGGTAATGGTTTGGGCTCGGGTTAGAGCCGGATTAAGGTGGAGTGGTTTCGGTCTGGCGCGGTTCGAGGTTCGCGGGTCGACAAGTAGCTGGCCTGATATGGCAGCGGGTAACGGGCGACGCCGGAATGAGGAGGTCGGGGTTGGGTCAGCGCCGACGCTGTCTGCGGCTGTGGGGTCGCGAAGAGAGGGAGAAAAGGGGTTGCGTCGCCGGACGTTGGCTCCGGGGCAGGGGTCGGACAGATGAAGTTGGATAGGTTAGAGTGTGGTGAGGGTGCAGGGAGGTTAGTGTGTGAGTGTCTTAGGGAGTGTTTGGGTGTATGTTATGTGTATGCTAAGTTGTGTGTGAGTGAGTGTTTGTACCTAAAAAAAATGAAAATTAAAATAACTAAAATCCTAAAAATATAAAATCTATAAAAACTAAAATTAAAATAAAATAAAAATTCTAACCTATAACACAAAACAAAAGAAATAAAATAAAATAAAAACTAAAAAATTAATATAAAAACTACAGACCTAAAAAAAATCTAATAAAACTAAAAAAAACTAACATCTCAACTAAAATAAAATAAAACTCTATTAAACCTAAAAAAAATATAATCCTAATAAAATAAAACTAATATATATATATATATATATATATATATATATATATGAAATCTAATAAAACTAAAAAATTAAATTTCTAAAAATTAATCCCAATAAAAATAAAATAAAATAAAGATTAAAAATTAAAAACTAATAAAAATCAAAATCAAAATACAGAAAAAGAAAAATAGAAAATAAATCTTAAAAAATTCTAAATAACTCTAAAATAAATCCTAAAAATAAAACGACTCAAAACAAAAATCTAGAAAAATAATAAAGGTACAAACTCAACACACACAGGGCTTGAAACATGGTCAGGACTCGGTGTAGGCTTAGGTTTGGGTTACGGGACAGTTTCGGGGCATCGGATCACATCGGGGCAAGCTCAGATTGGATTCCAAACTTCGCGATCTCCTTGATTTCTTCGATACATGCTTTTGACCGCTCTTGAGTTGCAATTGCACTGATTTATCATTATTTGATACTGCGATCGGTGATTGACCTGCAAAATGATAAAATACGACATAAGGCCAATTTTAATTAAAATGAGAGACTACAATGCATCTATTCGGAGTATAAAATAAACATTTTTGGGTGCTTATCACACCACCCCCAAATAGAATATTGCTAGTCCTCGAGCAAAAAATTAAAGAGAAAACAGAGATAAGTAACCAAAAGTGTGCAACTTTCACAAGCACTGGTGATTACACTTAGCATGTGCAACAAGTCATTAAACCTATAGGTTGCCCTACAGGATGAGTGGTGTCTCGTGAGGGTTTGCAGTTAATATACCCTCAAAATTCAAAACTTATTTAAATGCAGTTTCTAATTTGACGATGAAACGCTATACAACCCAACTTTAAAAGAACATCAAGGAACACCGTATTCAACTATCAAAATAAGATATGAAATTACTTAATACCAAAAGCATAATCCTTCCTAAAACTCATCTTTTGTAGTGTAAAACAATCTTAAGTATCATTAAAGTAATTCCTAGATTGCCTTTATAGAATCAACGCTTTGACTTCAATTCTCACTTGATATATCTCTATGAATCGAACTCTCTGAGAATTGGGTAAGTGTATCTCTCTAGTTTGTGAGGATGTGAGTAAATGTAAACAAGTTCAAACGTCTCACACACTTTATAAGAAATGACGGATACATAAAAAATTTGATCTCATGAAGGGATGCTAACCACTATGTCGAGAATGTCGAGTTATTCACCATATAATCTTTTAGTTTGCCCGAACACTTTACCAAAGGTGAAAATGGGGTTTATGTAAGGTATGTAGGAATAATGAAATGAAGAAGATGAATGATAGGGTTTTTGAGAAGAGTGTGACACACTTTGATTGACTATTGTCTTCATCATTTGAACTTATGATCGCATTTCTTTTTTTTTCTTTTTTTCTTTTTTTCTTTTTTTTTCTTTGCTTTTTATTTTATTTTATTGCGATACATTTTTCTTTTCATAGCACAAATGAAGACAATTTACATGAAAAATTTCAAACACTTTTTTTCTCAAAAACAATGGCAATGATGGATGGTATTTGGGACATATGGATAAGGGTAATATGAAAAATGATAATGGGTAAATGATAATGTGATAGGGAAAATGGTATGTGTATGGAAGAATCGGTTTAGTGCTCGGGACAAACTACAAGACTCATGTTTCTTACAACTCGAAAGTAATGTCATTCTCAGTGATTAAGCCAAATTTGAAAAAATAATGAGATCGTGCAACGACTAAATGTAGTACCCAAAGAAAGTTGAGTCAACTTGTGACTCGGAGATATGTAAAAACCCTCAAAAAGGTGAAAAGCTCAAATCTCACGGGTTTAAGTCACCACTAGTGATCTTTTAAGGCTCTCTTAAGAATATAGTTACTCTTCAACAAGCGATTGTAAATGTGATAGTGCAAATTGCCGAGTTTAGGAATTCATGGTGCAAATACGCTTAAAGAGGTATTAATTAATTTATTTGTAAAAAGTGTAATTTCAGGATCAAACACAGGTATTCCGAGATTTCTAAAAGAGGGATGAAAGACAATTCATGTCATAAAAAAAATTATTTTTAACTGCATAAAAAGTTTAAAATCACTTGTTTCTGAAAATTTTCAAAAGAGGTATGATTTTGATAAATTTCCCACCCCCAAACAAAAGAGAACATCGCACTCGATGTTTAAAACCATATAGAAAAATAAAAGCACAAGGGATGAAATATATTACCATAATGAACCACTAGTGAAATGTATCGCCTGAGGGATCAGAGATGAAACCTGAAGAACATAGGCGATACAAAAATATGCATAAGTCGATAAAGCATGTGAAAATCAGTGGGTGGTGTGAAACATCACCTCAAACAGGTTAAGATTCATACTCAGAAATAATGAACGACGGGTTGCCTCCCGGTAGCGCTAAGTTTAACGTCTTCAGCCAGACCGAACCAATCTCACCCTAAAGAGAAGAACTATGAAAGCACGGGGTGGCAGAAGAATTGGGTGATGAGAATCACCCCCAAACAAGACTGAACAGTCAGTCTTCATAAGTGGGGTTAACAAGGTCAATTTCTTCAATGGGAGAGGGGCTTAGCTCTAAGAAAGGCTTCAATCGTTGACCGTTGACTTGAAATAGGCTACCATCATTAGGATTTTTAATGGTGATGGCACCATAGGGAGTAACAAATTCAACAACAAAGGGTCCAGACCAACTAGTTTTTAACTTCCCAGAAAAGAGATGAAGACGAGAGTTATATAACAGCACTTTCTGACCAGGGTGGAATTATTTGTGGAGGATGCTTTGGTCATGGATCCACTTCATTTTGTCCTTGTACTTCTTGGACAAATCATAGGCATCATTTCGTATCTCCTCTAATTCATTAAGTTGGAGCTTTCGATGAATGCCTGCCTCGTCGATATCAAAATTAAGGGCTTTAACAGCCCAATAAGCATGATGTTCAAGCTCGACAGGGAGGTGGCATGGTTTTTTAAAAACCCAGCGATAAGGAGACATGCTAATAGGAGTCTTAAAAGAAGTACGGTATGCCCACAAAGCATCATTCAAGCGTAAGCACCAGTCTTTCCTATTAGGATTAACTGTTTTTTCTAAGATTTGCTTGGTTTCACGGTTCGAAACCTCAGCTTGACCACTAGTCTGAGGGTGGTAAAAGAGACCAATTTTGTGGGTAACTCCATACTTTTTGACGAGATGTTCAAAGACTCGATTACATAAATGTTTACCCCCATCACTAATGATAGCTTTGGGAGTTCCAAAACGTGTGAAGACATAATCCTTAAGAAATTGGGCCACAATGCGATGGTCATTGGTACGGTAAGCTATGGCTTCAATCCATTTGGAAACGTAATCAACTGCAACTAGTATATATTGTAAACCATGAGAGGAGGGAAAATGACCCATGGAATCAATGCCCCATACATCAAAGATTTCGACGATGAGAATGGGTGTGAGGGGCATCATGTGACGACGAGAGATACGCCCAGATTGTTGGCATTTAGCACAAGCCTGGCAGTACTGGTGGGCATCTCGAAAGAGAGTGGGCCAGTAGAACCCACTTTGCAAAATTTTAGTGGCGGTTTTCTTGGAGCTAAAATGGCCACCACAGGCACCATCGTGACAAAAGGAGAGGATACTTGACTGTTCATGGTCAGGAACGCAACGGTGAATGACTTGATTAGAGCAATACTTAAAAAGGAAGGGGTCATCCCAAGAGTAAAATTTTACCTGGGCCATGAAATTAGAACGCTCTTGCTTGGACCAATGATTAGGCAGTTGGTCGGTAACAAGGAAATTAACAATATTAGCATACCAAGGAGCGGTGGAAAGAGCAAAAAGTTGCTCATCAGGAAAGGTTTCAGAAATAGGGACAAGATCAGATGCAGATGTAACAGTAAGGCGGGAGAGATGGTCGGCAACTAAATTTTTGCACCCTTTCTTATCGCGAATTTCGATGTCAAACTCTTGAAGCAAGAGAATCCACCGTATTAAACGTGGCTTAGAATCCTTCTTCCGAAGAAGGTGCCGCAGGGCAGCGTGATCAGTGTAAACGATGATAGGGGAACCGATGAAATATGATCGAAACTTATCGAGTGCGAAGAAAACGGCTAGCAACTCCTTTTCGGTGGTCGTGTAATGAAGTTGAGCATCATGGAGGGTTCTACTAGCATAATAAATGACATGCTGACGCTTGTCAACTCGATGACCAAGTACAACACTGAGAGAAAAATCAGATGCGTCACACATAAGCTCAACTAGTAAAGACCAATTAGGAGGCTGAATGATCGGAGCAGTAGTGAGCTCAGCTTTAAGGCGCTCAAAAGAAGCAACACATGCATCATCAACGACAAAGGGAACATCTTTGGATAAAAGGGTTGTTAAAGGTCGAGCAATTTTAGAAAAGTCTTTGATGAAACGACGGTAGAAGCCTACATGTCCTAAGAAGGATCGAATGTCCTTAACAAACTTAGGAATGGGAAGCGAGGAGATGATGTCAACTTTTGCTTTATCGACTTCAATACCGTCTCGAGAGATGACATGACCTAAAACAATCCCCTTTTTTTACCATAAAAGTACATTTTTCCCAATTGAGGACCAATTTCTTTTCCTGACAACGTTTGAGGACCATAGTGAGGTGAGAAAGGCATTGCTCGAAGGAAGATCCAAACACAGAGAAATCATCCATAAAGATTTCGAGAAAACGTTCAACCATGTTGCTAAAAATGCTAATCATACACCGTTGAAAAGTTGCAGGTGCATTGCAAAGGCCAAAGGGCATGCAAGAATAGACAAAAGTGCCAAAGGGACAGGTGAAGGTAGTTTTATCTTGGTCTTCAGGGGCAATTGGAATTTGGTTATATCCTAAATAGCCATCAAGGAAGCAGTAATATGCATGACTGGCTAAACGCTCGAGCATTTGGTCGATATAGGGAAGAGGAAAATGGTCCTTGCGAGTGACAACATTTAGCTTTCGATAGTCAATGCAAATACGCCAGCCCGTTTGCATACGGGTGGGAACAAGCTCATTGTCACTACTTTTGATGACTGTGACACCAGAATTTTTTGGTACCACATGAATGGGATTGACCCACTGACTGTCTGAGATAGGGTAGATAATACCAGCATCGAGCAATTTTAAAATTTCAGCGTGCACAACTTCTTTCATAGCAGGGTTGAGTCGACGTTGGGTTCACGAGAGGTCTTGGCGTATTCCTCTAAATGAATGCGATGACTACAAAAATTGGGGTTCATGCCATGAATGTCGGAAATAGTCCAACCTATAGGAGTGCTATGCAGAGTAAAAGTGTGAACTAGTTGCTCTTCTTGATCAGCGGTCAAATCGGAAGCAATGATAACAGGGTGATGGTTGTTGGGGCCAAAAAAAGTATATTTCAACTCGGAAGGTAAGGGCTTAAGATCCAAATTAGCAGGTGGGGCAGGAGTGACATCGGACTCAGACACAGAAATAGAGTCCGGAGGTTTCTCGGTGCATAAAGTGGAGGAATCTGATGTGGTAGGGAGTTCAGACGGTGGAACAGGGTGATCCAGAGAATAAATAGTATCATCATAGAGGGTCTCGAAGGGAGAATCCCTAGAGGAAGTATCCATCAGTGGAGTGAAATCTAGCAAGGCATTGAGTTCAGAGATGGAGGAATCAATGTCAAAGTCGGAGCCAAAATGAGCCAAATATTGTTAAAGAGGATCGACAGGGCAAGTTTGGTCCAACATTTCAGTAACTAAGGAGTCAATCACACACACCTCATCAATAGAATCGACATCAGCCGGTTGTTGCATAACGTGGAATATATTGACTTCTACAGTCATGTTTCCAAAAGAGAGATTCATGGACCCGTCACGACAATTGATGATGTCATTGGCAGTGGCCAGAAAGGGGCGACCCAATATGATAGGAGTATTGGTTGGGTCAGGCGGATGAGTGTCTGAGATGATGAAATCCACATGATAGTAAAAGTCTGAGACTTTCACCAAAACGTCTTCAACAATTCCTTTAAGTACTTTCACGGAACGATCAGCAAGTTGAAGAGTTACTCGTGTAGGTTTCATGTTTTGTAAACCTAACTCAAGGTAGAGGGAGTAAGGTAACAAATTAACACTAGCCCCAAGATCAAGTAAAGCACTAGTAGTAAACTTGTCGCCTAACATGCAAGAGACAGTTGGACGACCAGGGTCTTTATACTTCACAACACCGTTATTATGGAGAAGGGACATAGCTTGCTTAGTGAGGAAAGCATCTCGCGAAACATTTGTCCTACGCTTAATAGTGCACAAGTCCTTCAAAAATTTGGAATAAGAGGGGACTTATTGAATTACGGTGAGGAAGGGAATGTTAATGTGAACATTCTGAAAGACTTTCTTGATCTCATCGAATTGCTGAGCTTTCTTAATGGGAGCCAACCGATGAGGGAATGATGCCTTGGGCACATAAGCAGAGGTGGGCTCAGTAGGATTGGTCTTAGTGTGAGCTGGGGATTTAGAAGGTGGGGTAACCTTAGGGGTAGTCTCTAACGGTGGGATGGTCGGGTGGGGTACAACAGTGGGACCATGAACACCATTATCAATTTGTTTTCCCGAGCGAAGAGTAGACACCGCTTTCATATCCGCTTGGTAATTGGGTGGATTTGAAGTGGAACAAACCTCATAGGCCGAGTCTTTGCCATTCCCCTTAGGGTTAGCAATAGGTTGACTGGGAAAATGACCTTTCTCTCACTCAGGCTCGAATTGATTGAAACGCTGTTCAAGCCGTTGGAGAGCTTGAGTCTGAGTGGTCAAAAACTGAGTGAGGATATTCTCGAGAGAAGAGGTGGAGGAATTGGGCGGAGGAGCATAAGATGGTTGGGGAACCAACTCGCACTGAGAATTAAGCGGTTGTGAATACTCAAAGGAAGGCGAGGGAACAGGAACAAGCTGATTATTATTGGTGGAATGTCCGCCGTGGGGGACAAAGGAAGATGGAAAGTGTGATTAATGGTATGGAGCAGAATGATGTGGGACAAGAGGGCGTGGTTGCCTTTGTGGGTTGTGGGAAAACCCAAGGGGACCACCAACATGTTGTTGTGTTTGGGAAGGAGCGAAAGTGTGGTCGTACTTATAAGAGACATAGGGATGATTCCTATTGTTAGGATTGTAAGTAAACGACGGGGGAACGGGTTTCCTAGCTGTATCAAATCCACATGCTTGGGCCATGGTGGGTTCGGGGTCATCTTGCAATAGGGGGCACAAATGAGCTAAATGATCTTGACTTAAGCATACACCACAAGAGGAAGGACTAGAGTCGTTGACAGTCATTGCTTGTTTAGAAAGTGTAACATTTTGTTGCATAGTAAAACGGAAAGCGTCAACGGTTTTAGTCAAAGAGTGTAAGCTGTGTAGCAAAGTTTTAAAATTAGGATCATTTTTTACCTCAGAAGTGTTCCCTACACGTGGAGGATCAGATCTCGAAAATGCATTGCTTCCCTCCCAATCTTGAGAGTCATCGCCTAATTCAAGGAGAAAATTATAGGTGGCAGTGGGAGTCAAATGCATGAACTTTCCTTTATGCATGGATTCAATCATGGTGCGAGAAGAAGGGATAAGACCATTGCAAAAACTATGGACTAAGCGACTTTTCTCGAGACCGTGATGTGGGCAACTATTAATATAGTCTTGAAAATGGCCCCATGCTTCATAAAACTGTTCAGTAGGCTTTTGTCTAAAATCCTGAATTACTTGGCACATTTCATTTGTTTTGCTCATGGGATAGAATTTAGACATGAACTTCTTAACAAGTTGTTCCCAAGTGAGGATAGAATCTGGGGGTAAGAAATAGAGCCACATGGATGCATTATCGTGAAGAGAAAAAGGAAACAACCGAAGACGAACATTCTCTTCGTCTAAGTTTTGATTTTTGAAAGTAGCGCACACAGTGAGAAATTTTCGCCAGTGAGTATAAGGAGACTCACGTTCAAGGCCATGAAAACTGGGCAACATAGAAATAGTCGCGGGGCGAATTTCAAATTGCACGGCCGGAATGGGCGGAAGGACGATACATAAAGGCAAAGTGGTTGTATCGGGGCAAAGTAGTCCCTTAAAGCGCGTTCGTCGGCCATGATGGGTGGGGTAATAGAACCAGGGGAAGTGAGAGAACTAGGCGTCTCCGAAGAAGAACACGGATCAGAAAAATGAGGAGCGATGATAGGAACACGATCGCCTAAGAGGGAATTTAGAGATGGAGCACTAGGGGAACGTGTTAATCGATGATCAATGCGTTGCCAATGTGGCATAAAAGCAAGGAAAAAATATTTTTGGATTTTTGGGTATTTGAAAAAGAAGAAAAACTTTTTGGATTTTTTTGAAAAATAAGGAAGAAAAAATGGAAAATATTTTTGGATTTTTTATTGTGAGAAAAACGTGAGGCGGAAAAAAGGAAAATATTTTTGGAGTTTTGGGTTTATTTAAAAAAAATGCGAGAAAAAAAACGGGAAAAAGGGGCAATGGACTAACGGTGGAAAAACTGACAGGAGGAGCAAAAATTGGACTACCTAAAGGAACAACTTAGGCACGTACACAAATGGAACAAGTCCGAAAGAGCACATAGCCAAATTTTTATCTTCAAGTTAAGTGAGTGGGTAGCCAATTTTAATTAGTCCGCGAGCGAGAAAATCATGAAATCTTAGGCCTCGCCGATAAAAGTGTGCTCCTACTTTCTTCCCAAGAGACAAGAGGCTTACTAGTTAAGGCTCACCACACGAGCTACTACAACAAACAACTATATGGTACCACGCTGGGGAAAGCACAACCCGTTTTACTGGGCGGCCTCACTTAAAACCCAGTTTCCCTGGACAAAAGTCTTAAGATAGTTGAATGAAGATTGGCAGGTGTGGAAAGGACTCACTAGAGTATCCTACGAGGGTCTCGTTCCGAAAGGGTCCTAATGAACACCGTTCCTACTTGGCTTGCTAGTTGATTGATTTTAATTTAAGTTAGAGCACGGGTAACAAGCAATTGGAGATGTGATTGAGTGGGTGATGAAATCCCAACTCGTTGCAATGACCGGGTATAAGTCTTAGGTAAATTTATTCATCAAACTATCCAATTTAAGCGCGATACGGAAATAAAAAGCATATAGGAGCAAGTAGCACACAAAAATTGACTCGCTTGCAGGAGATTCGCGAGTGATAAAGAGTTTACCTCCCACGGTTTTTACACACGTGGGGTGAAGACCGAGTTAAGTCGACCGGGGGGAAGTACTCCTACTTCAGTCGTCCTCGGGAGTCCTACTGACCCAAAGTAGAGAGGTTTCTAAATCCTCGCCTTAGACGCCCTCTCTCCACCTTGTCCGGTTTCCTTTTTCGCTATTTTTTATTTTTTTGAAATAAATATTACAAAAATAAACCGGTGTCAAAATGCACCTAAATTAATTACAAGGCCTCAATAATCCTAAACAACCAATTTAAAGAGGGAGAGGAAGGAATAACTAAAAAAATGAAAAGTACAAATTGTCATGGGCTTCAATCTTCAAGAAATTGGCAACGGCGCCATTTGATAACTCTTTATTTGTGTTCCTTCAGATATGATTTGGAATGTCGCTGCGGTCAAACTTCGAGTATCAAAATTCCTGGAATTACCTACAAAACTTGTTAAAAATTCAGTATCGCGATAAATTCGGGTATCAATCCAATTTCAAGCGTCGAAACCGTTATTGTGAAAACTTGCAATTTCAATTTTTATTAAAAATCTTTTTGTGTTTTTTTTATATATATATTTTTTAAAACAATTTTTAATGGAGGAAATGAAATTTTACGCAACTAAAGTAACTACGAAAAATTAAAACGTAACCGAGTGTAGAATTTATGAGAAGAGACAAGAGATGGGATTACTCCTCGTAATTAATTTAATTTAATTTTTCCAATTATTCATTTGATACGTTCGAAATAATATTGAAATTTAAAATTTAACTCTCGTTACAATCCTAAATTCAAAATTATTTTTTTAGCTTAAATCAGAAAGTGTCACAACAGATAAAAAATATAGATTCATACCCTTTTTTAAAAACTACCCGCTAGGATCAATTCATAAAAAAATGTACGAATCTTTGAATTGCACACACATGATTAATATTTGAATTCAAGAATGAAACCTATCTCTAAGTTAAATCCAAAAATCAAATATAAATTTTTAACATTAATTTATTAAATCTCGTCAAATAAATTAATGTGTGATTTTTTTTCAATTTAATTTGCCTAGAACATATCAATTGAACCATTGTTCAATTAATTAAATTAACATACGTGTTTCATCCCACCCCTTGAATGGGGTGTTTAGCCAGACATGATTAAATTTTCAGCACAATCACAATTAATCAGCAAGAAATTAAATAGAAGAGAAAGAAATACAATACGAATAATTCCTTGAGTCAATTGTGGTATGAACACGCGTCCCAAACTCGCCAGAAAAACTGGAATGGATTACAAAACTAAAAACAAAAACTGAACCTACAATTTTTTCTAAACCTAAACTACTTTTTTTGGAATTTTTTTTCTAATTTTTTTGTACCCTCTACATTTTTTTTTTCTTTTTGTCTCTCGCCTGTATCTGGTATCTTTTTTTTTTTTGCTGAGAGAGTCTTTTAAATGAGAGTTGCTCCTTCTTTTTTTGATTGAGCCACGCAGTCTTCTTTTGTGGGAGAGATTTTTGTGGGATTTCAACTATCACCAAATCAAGGCATTTGGATTTAAGTTTTTTTTTGGCAAATAACTTCGACCCCTCTTTTCATGGAGTAGCAGATTTTGGATTCAGATTTTTTTGGATGTGGTAACGGTTTGGTCTCGGGTTAGAGTCGGGTTAAGGTGGAGTGGTTCGGGTCTAGCGCGGTTCGAGGTTCGCGGGTCGACAAGTAGCTTGCCCGCTGTGGTAGCGTGTAAGGGGCGACACCGGAATGAGGAGGTCGGGGCTGGGTCAGCGCCGACGCTGTCCGCGGCTGTGGGGTCGCGAAGAGAGGGAGAGAGGGGGTTGCGTCGCCAGACGTTGGCTCTGGGTCATGGGTCGGACAGGTGATAGGGGGTAGGAAGATGGGTTAAGGTTTATGTTGGATGGGAATGGACGAGAGAGAATCGGGTGTTGGGTTGGAGAAGATGAAGTTGGATAGGTTAGAGTGTGGTGAGGGTGTAAGGAGGTTAGTGTGTGAGTGTCTTAGGGAGGGTTTGGGTGTGTGTTATGTGTATGCTAAGTTGTGTGTGAGTGAGTGTTTGTACCTAAAAAAAATAAAAATAAAAAAAACTAAAATCCTAAAAATATAAAATCTATAAAAATTAAAATTAAAATAAAATAAAAATTCTAATCTATAAAATAAAACAAAAGAAATAAAATAAAAACTAACAAATTAAAATAAAAACTATAGACCTAAAAAAAATCTAATAAAACTTAAAAAAACTAACATCTCAACTAAAATAAAATAAAACTCTATTAAACCTAAAAAAAATATAATCCTAATAAAATAAAACTAATATATATATATATATAAAATGAAATCTAATAAAACTAAAAAATTAAATTTCTAAAAATTAATCCTAATAAAAATAAAAAAAAATGAAATAAAGATTAAAAATTAAAAACTAATAAAAATCAAAATCAAAATACAGAAATAGAAAAATAGAAAATAAATCTTAAAAAATTCTAAATAATTCTAATATAAATCCTAAAAATAAAACGACTCAAAACAAAAATCTAGAAAAATAATAAAGGTACAAACTCAACACACACGGGGCTTGAAAAATGGTCAGGGCTCGGTGTAGGCTTAGATTTGGGTTACGGGACTGTTTCGGGGCATCGGATCACATCGGAGCAAGCTCAGATTGGATTCTAGACTTCGCAATCTCCTTGATTTCTTCGATGCATGATTTTGACCGCTATTGAGTTGCAATTGCACTGATTTAGTATTATTTGATAATGCGACCGCTGATTGACCTGCAAAATGATAAAATACGACATAAAGCCAATTTTAATTAAAATGAGAGACTACAATGCATCTATTCGGGGTATAAAATAGACACTTTTGGGTGCTTATCAGTGGTCCTTGAGACCCACCTCAAGATCAATGATTTTAAAGGCGAGAGTCCTCGAGGACCTTCTCAAGTAAAAAATGATTTTAGAGAAGGGAGTCCTCATGTCCCCCCTCAATATTAATGATTTTAAAAGGTAAAGTCCTCGAGGCCCCTCTCAAGTAAAAAAATTATTTCAGAAGAGGTGGTCCTTGAGACCCCCCTCAAGATTAATGATTTTAGAGGAGAGGGTCCTGAAGGCACCTCTCAAGGAATAAAATGATTTTAAAGGAGGTGATCCTTGAGGCCCATCTCAAGTTTACAAATTTTGAACAACAAGTTATCGTTAAAAAGATATATACAAAATTAGATATTTTATCTCCATGAGGAGACACGTTTTCTTTTTTGACTTTGACTTGCAATAGGTGTCGTCTACCGGAGGGAACAAGCGGTTGCTGACCCAGTAGGGACAAAAGGTAGATTGCAGACCTTGTCCCTCTAAGTTTCCCTCTCATTTTTGGCTCCCAAAGTGTCAACTCAGTCCTAGTGCCCTAGTATAAATAGGATCCCTGGGCAAGGTCATAATAGACATAAGAAAAACTCAACATCACCGTTACTATTTTAAATTATCACCAGACCACCTAGTATTCTCTCCATGCTCTCTCTCTAAGTCCTGAGTGCTTGTTTCTTCACTCCCACCTTGACATCCATTATTCTTAGGAGATCCTTCTTCTCCAAGTTGATATTATTATTTGTGAAGTTTCATATTTGAAGATGGAGGTTCATAGATATTACTTCATTTTTACCAAAAGTGGAATCTTTTCATACCCATATGCTCCTGAAACCTTGAAGACTTTGAAGGCAGAGTCCATTGGAGTGAGTCATGCCTCACCCGTTTCAGGTTTTTTCCAGACCCCAGTCACACTACCCTCCTACATTTGGCGACTCCCGTGGGGAGGTATCCTCATTACCATGGACAAATAAGGTTATAGTGTTTCTAAGCAGCTTGTCTTTGAAGACACTCCAGTTGGAAATGGAGTCTAGAGTGACCAGACCACCCAAGAGGAGGTGGTAGTGACCGGAGCTAGAGCACCTGGTCCTTAAGGAGGACATACTAGTGCAACAACAGTTTCTCAATTGACAGCAATAGTAGAGGTGGCTCTGATGCAGAAGGCGGTGCCGGAGAAAATAATTGCACCAGTGATGATTCCCAAGAGAGAGAGAAAGGGATCACCGACAATAAGTAGTGGTCGAGTAACTCTCTAATAAAGAAAGTGGAGGTGGATTATTCATCCTCAAAGGCACCTTGGAGGATACTCTACTCACTTGTATAATATATATATATATATATATATATATATATATATATATATATATATATATATATATATATATATATATATATATGCTGAAGAAGAAGAAATAATAGAGCATTCAAGAACCATATCCTAACATATCTTATTCTCAATCAACTAAGTAAACTGCCTTGCTTTATTATTTATTGAATATGTTCCTTCCACAAGTCTCAATTTATGTTTTACGGGCATTTAATATAAGCTAGTTAATTTAGTTGGTAGAGAAATCATAGATACTATAATTTATTGGGAATACTGGTGGTAAAATGCAAAGAACATACACACTATCTAGGAATAGCTCACTCAGAAAGAAAGAAAAAAAATTATTATCCACAATTAATTTTGGGAATTCTATCGACATATATGTTCGCAGCTTTCAAAGCCACATCACATCCTCTTATTTCGTATTGTAAGTCTTAGAGGTCACAAATCATGTTACTTATTATTTTATTTTATTTTTACTAGATGAATAAAATAAAATAAAATAAATGGACAAAGATCAATTTATGCCGAATCATTTATTGCTCATTGCTAAAAAGTATATTGACTTGGAAGCAATGGTATAATCATGTATAACTTTTACAGGATCATTTATTAAACTCATCAAATAATGTAGAGTATAGAGATAAAATCTACAAAATTTAACTATTGCATGTCCAGCATCTTTGATATCCATGCTTGTGATGTCTAAAAGTCTATACGAATTTGCTCGTATTACATTTTACAAATGGAATGCCATTTTCTCATTCATATGTGAAAATAACAATGAACCACATCAGGCCTATACAAATGACATGACTCTGTTGCTTAAAATCTGAATACAAACGGTCTTTAATCTGCTCGAACCAAAAAATCCTTGGGACCTGCTCGAGCCAGATTTATGGACAAAAAAAACTGCTCGCCCGAACCAAAAGTATTTGGCAGACTTGGTTGAACCAAAAGGATTGGAAGACCTACTCATCCAAAATTATCTTGACTCAATTTTTTTTTTTTTTTTGGGGGGGGGGGGGAGGGGTGTTTCTCGAATCAAATCTGCGCACCAGAAAAGATATCAAATAGATATATCTCTCATTGGCGTTTCATCAAACAGATAAGGCCAAAATCGAAAGCTCGTACTAATTGATTGATTTTGTAAAATGGAAAAGAGGTTTCTACTTAATTGAAAATAAACAAAACACTACAAAAAAACAAAAATATATATAAGATCAAGAGGAAGCTCAACAGACCAAGGAAAAAATTATGTTCCTTGCTGTTTGAACAAAATCCACACCACCTCGTCAACATCTCCGTTTATTGAATGCTCCTATGAGCAAAGAAAAAAGAATTATACCAGTTGGCCTTGACATTTGGAAACATCTACGACTCGTTTGAATCGAACATGTATTCCCCTAGATCGAATGAAACTATTTCCAAATATCCGCTTTGTACATCGCAATCACTTCCTCGTGGTCATTTTATCAAACACCTGATGACCAAAATAAAAAAAAAATCCAAAAGAATATCTATATCATATGGTGTTGGGACAACTCACATAGCTGTTAGCTTTTTAGTGCAAACCTTGAAAAAAAAGTAGAGAGTTAAAGCCTTTGTCTTTGATTGCTTATAGAAAGCAGATGCTCAATGCCTTTGTTGGCTTGTCCCACATCGGTAAGAAGCCATATTTTGAAGTGGTATATTTACAATTTTTGTGGGACTAATGGGCAAGCCCTTTAGGCATTAGATGTTTTGTGTGTATGGGTGGGAGACTTATTTGACCAAGTCACACGTGTGCGCCACCGCCGTCGTCCGTCTTGCCCGACCCGTGCCCATGTCCGGTTCGAGTTCGGGTCTTGGGTCTTGGGCTTAGGACCATTAAGAAATATTTTTTTGGACAAATAAATTAATGATTTTTTGGGCTTAAAATTAATTTCTTTAACGGTAATTAATTGTTTTTATTTACAAAACGTGGGCTGATTAAGTCTCTTAACAACCCAGTCTTCCTGTTTTTTCTCCCATGTTTTTTGCCCACAAACGTTAATTTTTTTTCGTAATAAAAGGAGGTTGAAACCTTCGTTTTTCACAACAGTTCTCAATCCATTTTCTCCCCTCAATAAACAGTTTGGAAATTTTTTATTCCTCACAGTTTTGAAATTTTGTTTTCCTCCAAGAATAACTAATCTCACCTGTTCAGATTAATTATATTAGAATCGAGCAATATATGTATTACAGAATGGATGTTCGTTGAATGAATCTGGTTTGTGCTACCAGTTCATATTTTGGGGTTATTTTATCCTGGGGGTGGCGAGGCTTTCATCTGTCAGCACAAATTGGAGGCAGAGCTGTGAAACACCTTAAAGAGGGCGACATTGTCCGCGACTCAGCCTGACTTACTACTTCCGGGTTTCTTATATTTTCTAGGTCGATTTATTTGCTCCTAAATTGGGTAATTTCGTTCCCTACCTTAATTCTGTATTTATTTAAATTACGGGTACAACAATTTTAAGGTGTTTACTATTCTGCCATGGGCGAAATTAACTCTAGCAATCTTAACAAGCCTTTCAAATATGAAGGCACCCATTTTAAACGTTGGAGAAAAAAATTGCTATTTATTTAACTACGAAAAAAGTCGCATAGTGTGTTCAATTTGGCAAACCCATAGTAAATAATCCACTAACTGTTGAGGAAAGCAAAACAATCAGAACTTGGGAGGAAAATGATTTTCTATGCAAGAACTACATTTTGAAAGCTCTAAGTGATGAACTTTATGACTATTATGCCAATTATAAAACTGCAAAAGATGTTTGGGATGCAGTGTTTAAAAAATATGACACAAAGGAGAAGGGTGATAAAAAAAATCCTGTCAGCCGCTATTTGAAATTTCAAATGACGGATGATAACTCTGTTGTTGCTTAACCCCATGATTTGCAAATGATTGCCCATGAAATTATTTCTGAGGGCATGGCTTTAGATGAGAAATTTCTGGTGGCTGTAATTATTGATAAATTACCTCCACTGTTCAAAGAGTTCAAATATATTTTGAGGCATAAGTTCAAAGAATTTTCACTATAGTCACTCATTACTAAATTGAGAATTGAGGAGGAATCCAGAAAACAAAACTACAAAGATGAAATTCTTATTGTGTCTAACAACAAAAATCAGAAAAAGAACCACACTTCAGTTGTTTTAAAGGCAAACGGAAAAATATGAAATTTCAGAAAAAGAGCCACAACCAGAATTTTAAAAATTAGACTCAGACTCAGAATAAGAATAAGAACCCTAGAAATGGACAATCTAGCAACTCGGGATAGTTTCTCTATTTCAAGTGTGGTAAGCCTGGACATATGGCTCATAAATGTCGCAATGTGTCACATGCACAAACGAATTTGACCAAAGTGGACCTATGTGCTATGATTTCATAAATCAATATGGTTAGCGGTGCTGAAGGGTGGTGGTTGGATACTGGCGCTTCCCGCCATATCTATTATAACCATACTCAGCTTAAGACTTATTCCGAGACTACAAATAAGAAGGTGTTTTTGGGTGATTCTCAATCCACTGAGGTTGCTGGTACTGGAAATGTGAAATTAAAGTTCACTTCGAGAAAGACTGTTATACTCAAAGATGTTCTTCACACTCCTGAGATAAGGAAAAATTTGGTTTCGAGTTATCTTCTCAACAAAGCTGGATTTACTCAAACTATTGGTGTTGATTTATTTACTTTGACCAAAAATGGAATTTTTGTAGGCAAGGGTTATGCCGCTGATGGGATGTTTAAATTGAATGTTGATGGAATGAATAAAATTTCTCCTTCTACTTATATTGCTTGTTCATTTAATGTTTGGCATACTAGGCTTTGTCATGTTAATAAATGACTTGTTAAAAATATGAGCACTTTAGGATTAATTCCAGAATTATCATTACATTATTTTGAAAAATGTGAATGGTGTAGTTAATAAAAAATAATTTAGACACCACATAAATCTATTTTTAGAGAATCTGAACCACTTGATTTAATTCATTCGGATATTTGTGAATTGGATGGTGTCAAAACTAAAAATGGCAAACGTTATTTTATAACTTTTATTGATGATTGTTCTGATTTATCATTTGTGTATTTAATGAAAAATAAAAGTGAAGCGTTTGACATGTTTAAAATTCTCCTAAATGAAATTAAAAATCAATTTAATCGTAAAATTAAAAGGTGACATAGTGATAAAGGCACCGAATATGATTCTGCACCATTTATTGAATTTTATAAAACCCACAGTATAATTCACGAAAAAACTTCCCCCTATTCGCCCGAAATGAATGGTAAAGACGAAAGAAAAGATAGGACATTAACTGAATTAGTTGTTGCAATTTTATTAAATTCAGGGACTGCCTCACATTGGTGGGGTGAAATTATTTTGACTGTGTGTCACATACTTAATAGAATTCCTAAGACTAAAATGAAACTATCTCCTTATAAAATTTGAAATAATATTAAGCCTAATGTGTCATACTTTAAAACGTGGGGGTGCTTAGCCTATGTATGTATACCCGACCCTAAAAGGTCAAAATTGACGAGTAGAGCATATAAGTACGATTTTATATGCTATGTTATTACTAGCAAAGCATATCGTTTTTATGACTTGAAACATCCAGTAATTATTGAATAAAATGACGCCGATTTTTATGAAGATAAATTTCCTTTTAAATTGAGGAATAGTGGGGGCGAGTCATCCACTAATATTTCTTTAAATAAAAATAAAGAAAGTAATGAATCCATTTTAGAAATTCGAAAAGGTAAAAGGGCTCGTGTGGAAAAATATTTTGGTCCCGACTTTTATGCTTACACTTTAGAGGAGGATCCTAACACTATTCAAGAAACTTTGTCTTCATTAGATGCCGATTTATGGCAAGAGGCTATTAATGATGAAATGGATTCTTTTGAAAGAAATAAAACTTGGCATTTAGTGGACCTTCCTCCTGGGTGTAAATAAATTGGCTGTAAATGGATTTTTAAAAAGAAATTAAAACTGATGGCACTGTTGAAAAATATAAGGCACGTCTTGTTGCCAAAGGTTTTAGACAAAGAGAAAACGTAGACCTTTTTGATACATTTTCACCCATGACTAGAATAACGTTTATACGTGTACTATTTGCTATAGCTGCCTCAAATAATTTAATTGTACACCAAATGGATGTTAAAACTGCATTTTTAAATGGAGAATTAGAAGAAGAGATTTATATGGATCAACCTGAAGGTTTTATTGTACACGATCAAGAAAATAAAGTATGTAAATTAGATAAATCTCTTTATGGACTCAAACAGGCACTTAAACAATGGCATGATAAATTTGATAGCTTAGTCATCTCCAATGGGTTTAAAATAAATAAAAGTGACAAATACATTTATTATAAATATGTAAAGAACATTTGCACTATCATTTGTCTTTATGTTGATGACTTGATTATATTTGATTCTAATATTCATGTCATAGAAAATGTTAAATCATTATTGTGTGCCAATTTTGATACGAAGGATTTAGGTGAAGCTAGTGTAATATTAGGAATTAATATTACTAGGTCAGAAAAGGGACTTTCTTTGGATGAATCTCATTACATTGAGAAAGTTTTGAAGAAATACAATTACTTTGACTGTAAACCTGCTGGTACTCCATTTGATCCTAGTGTAATGTTATTTAAGAACACTAACGACAGTGTAAACCAAAATGCTTATGCAAGCATTATTAGTAGCTTACGTTATGCTACAGATTGCACTAGACCTGACATAGCTTATACTGTGGGAGTATTATGTAGAATTACCAGTAGACCTAGTATGGAGCATTGACATGCTATTGAGAGGGTCATGCGGTACCTTAAAAGGATGATGAATCTCAGATTACACTATAATAAGCATCTCGCTATCCTTGAAGGATTTAGTGATGCTGATTGGAATACCCTATCTAATGATTCTAGGGCAACTAGTGGAAATATTTTTAGCATCGGCGGTGGTGCAGTTTCTTGGAAATGTCAAAACAAACTATTTTTGGCTCAATCCACTATGGAGTCTGAGATGATAGCGATCACTACTGCTAGTGAAGAGGCAGGTTGGTTAAGAAACCTCCTGTCAGATATCCCATTATAGGAAAGATCGATACTAGCCATTTTGATTCATTGTGATAGTACCGCGGCTATTGCAAAAGTTGAGAACCGTTATTATAACGATAAGAAATGACAAATACGTCGTAAGCATAGTATTGTTAGAGAATTTATCTCTACGGGTACTGTGAGTGTGGATCATATACAGTCTGAATAGAACTTAACTGATCCTTTGACGAAGGGACTAGCTAGGGAGAAGGTGTGGAACACCTCGAAAGGGATGGGACTAAAGCCTTTAGATACATGAGTCATTTGTGATGATAACCCAACATATAGACTGAAGATCCCAAGAAATATGTTCAAAGGGTAATAACAAGTCACAAATGATATGGGTTGAATCATGCTATTATTAATTAATATAGAACGGGATTTTACTCCGAGTCCATCCTTGTGGAGCATGATATCCTAAAGTGAGCTAAGGATGAGTTATTATATCTCTTAATGAGATCTATAGCTCTATTTTTAGTGGGGTACTTATCTACATGAGTATTCTTGAAAGACTCACCTATGTGAATGTGGAAGTGTGGACACTTCCTATGGATATTTTGGGCAAATTCCTAAAGCATTCACTATACTAGGATAGAAGCACATGGCCGTAACGTGTTGGCTATTAGAACTACACCCAAGTAGGGTTGTGTGTGGGAAGTTGTCAGAGATAGAGTTCAAAATTACGATTACTCTAGTGTATTCTGAATCATCTTTACTATGTAAAGGTTTAAGTCGAAAGACACCGTTTCTTATGCACAATTTTATGAACTATTGCTCGATAAAAATGTTTTTTCAAATTTTGCAAGTGGGGGATTATTGGGACAACTCACATAGCTGTCATCTTTTTAGTGCAAACCTTGAAAAAAATGGAGAGAGATAAAGCCTTTGTCTTTGACTGCTTATAGAAAGCAGATGCTCAACACCTTTGTTGGCTTGTCCCACATCGGTAAGGAGCCATATTTTGAAGTGGTATATTTATAATTTTTGCGGGACTAATGGGCATGCCCTTTGGGCATTAGATGTTTTGTGTGTATGGGTGGGAAACTTATTGGTCCAAGTCACACACGCGCGCGCCGCCACCGTCGTCCGTCCAGCCCGACCGTGCCCATGTCCAGGTTCGGGTCTTGGGTTTTGGGCTTGGGCTCATTAAGAAATAATTTTTTGGACAAATAAATTAATGATTTTTGGGGCTTATAATTAATTTCTTCAATGGTAATTAATTTTTTTATTTACAAAACGTGGGCTGATTTAGTCTCTTAACAACCTAGTCTTCCTGTTTTTTCTCCCACATTTTTTGCCCACTAACATTAATTTTTTTTCGTAATAAAGGAGGTTGAAACCTTCGTTTTTCACAACAGTTCTCAATCCATTTTCTCCCCATAATAAACAGTTCCAAAATTTTTTATTCCTCACAGTTCTAAAATTTTATTTTCCTCCATGAATAATTAATCTCACTTGTTCAGATTAATTATATTATAATCGAGCAATATATGTATTACAGATAGTGTGTTCGTTGAACGAATCTGTTTTGTGCTACCAGTTCATATTTTGGGGCCGTTTCATCTTGGGGGTGGCGAGGCTTTCATCTGTCAGCACAAATTGGAGGTAGAGCCGCGAAACACTTGAAAGAAAGCGACATTGTTCGCAACTCAGCCTGACTTACTGCTTCCGTGTTTCTTATATTTTCTGGGTCGATTTATTTTCTCTTAAATTGGATAATTTCGTTCCCTACCTTAATTCTGCATTTATTTAAATTATTGCTACATCAGATGAGTTCCTCGCCCTTAAATCAGAAAGGGCCTACTCGCTACATATATCTCAAGGAGATTTGCAAAAAAAATATACACACACACACGAGGGACAACTGAAAACACCCCTTAGTACCATATATGATTTGAACTAGCTTGACCATTCAAATCGAATTCAACGAACCAAAAACTGTTCTCAAACCTGCTCAACCAAGTATTACTCTGCAAAAGATTGAGGGAAGAACAAATGTTACAAAAAAAGGGAACTGTCACCAACATCTTGATTCTGATTGTGCACACCATACCCCAAATCCATTCATACATAGGTAGCGTGTGAAGGGAACTCCAAAACCTAAAAACCCCCATTACCCTCAAAACCTACAAATTACAAATCGGGTGATTGGTTGATCGCAAATGGCAATAAATTTGCAAAAATCTCCAAGTATTAATCAGCTTCAATAGGGGAAAGAGACAAAGACCCCAGGGACATTTCATTTTCATCTAATTCAGATTTAAGAAATTTTTGAAATAAGGTTTTTAATTGAGGAGGCAAGAGAGAGAAGCCACTGAAAATTTCCTTACCAGTCTTAATATAAGGGATGCAGTTTTACTACTGCTATGTTTGATAGAAAAGAAAAGAAAAAGCATGGCATGTTCAAAAAGATCCACAAAAGAGGGTTTCTATTGTTTCGGGGTAAGGCAAAAGTTTTAAAAGGCAACCCACATAAATAGTGAGTAACCCAAGTATAGTTTGATCAGTAATAGTTTTTTATTTAATAAATAACGAGAATACATCTATGATACCTACTCACGAGACATTGCTCGTTTAAAGAATAAAAGTTACTTTTGGAAGAATTTAGCAGGGATCAACATTAGTCACCCTACTCGAACTCGTATTTTCATGTTTTCTGAGAAGCCTTGTTTCACTAACACGTGTAGACATATTATGCACATGTCTTGCATATTACTCAAAATATTCATGTGAATAATTTGAATTATTTTCTTGAATTTACAACTAAGTCTATATGTTTGAGTTCAAAAGAATAGTGTTATTCAAATTCATAACTCACATACTTGCATGTTCTAACAATATTTTTTTTAGGAATATTCAAGTGCTGATCAATAATTCCAAGATCCCCAGACTTGTTTACTTAGAATAATTCATGTGATTAATTTCACATTTCATTAAGGTTAGATAGTTTGAATAAGAGTAATTCATTATGTGAAGAAAGAGAAGATCTCGTAATTCTCCACTCGAGCATGTTTGCCCAATTTATTCAAAGTACAAATGACTTTGAAAGTATCTATTACTATAGCAAGGGCATTATTTTTTGGTCAAGTTAATTGTTTGAAATGTTCACTATTTATATACATTTCAAAAAGTTATGTCGTGCAACTGAAAGATCATAGTTGATTTATTGGAAAGTTTATTCTCTCCAAGCTTGGGTTTGAGCAACGGGGCTAATAAGAAAATATATAAAGATTTGATAAAAAGTTCAAGTCTCGGGTTGACTTTGTTCAAGTATGCTCGACTCCTACATGTTTCATGAGCATTCTTACTCAAATTGAAAGATAAAATATAACAGCATAAAGTATGAGGTATCAACTATACCTTCTTAGCAAAGTTTAATGCTTATGAAATGTGAAGTTATTCTATATGGGTCAAGGTGCCTCCCCGTGCATTTTTTACTTGCTAGTATATCTCTACCTAATAAAATAAGGCAATAGGTGTGAGAACACAAAACTATTTGTAAAAGTATAAAAAAAGGTACGATAGTTTAGTAATCATTCTCTAAGGGCATAAGAGCGCTCACAATCTTAGGCAAGTGTTAAGAATAAATATAATGTACGAAAGTTTAGTACCTCAAGCTCCAAGGGCATATGAGCGCTGACACTATCAAGCAAGTGCCAAGTATAAATAAAAGGTACAATAATTTAGTACCTCAAGCTCCAAAGGCACAGGAGCGCTCAGATTATCGAGCAAGTTCCCAGTATAAATAAAAAGTACGATAGTTTAATACCTCAAGCTCCAAGGACATAGGAGCGCTTAGAGTATTAAGCAAGGGCCGAGTATAAATAAAAGGGAAGATAATTTAGTACCTCAGGATCGAAGGGAATAAGAGCGCTCATAGTATTGAGCAGGTGTCAAGTATAAATAAAAGGTACATAACTTAGTACCTCAAGATCCAAGGGCATAGAAGCGCTCACAGTATTGAGCAAGTTCCAAGTATAAATATAAGGTATGACAATTTAGTACCTCAAGCTACAAGGGCATAGGGTCTCTCATGGTATTAACCTGAAAACAAATAAACAAGTTAAGTATACGAGAAAATGCCAAGGATAAACAAAAGGTACACGAGACTAACATTTTCTCTTTCCTAAGAGAATAGTAGAACCTCTATTAGATTAGAAGAGGGACCGTGACATGAAGGTCTTTACTCATTACACTTGGTGGAATATCCATCCATCCCAAGGGAAAAGTATATTTAGCAAAGTCCTTACAGACACAATAGATAATTTTTTTACTCCAGACCAACAGGAGGCTATCCTTATAGTAAGTCATAATAATAAAAAAAAATGTATATATTTTTTTTATTATTCCACAGAAATTTATAGCCTAGAGAACAAGACCTAACCTCTGTCCTCAAGAAAAAAAAATTACTTGACTAGTTTTCAGAAAAAATATAGAAGGGGGTCTACCCCATCTCTAAACTTGTTATTTTCTCTAAGACAAAAAGGTTCCTAAAAAATGTTTGGAATGAGGACCCCACAGACTAGGGGCAACTTTTAGTATAAGGAAATAATTATTTTCTTTACTTATGACATTTGTGAAATTTTATTCAAAGTTTGTGGGAAGGAGAAAGGCTAACCCCATCTCCCAGTTACAATCTAATAAATGAATGTGAATAACAAAAAGTAGCCTACAGTCACACTAGGCCGCGCTAAAATTTCACAATACCCCGCAGTTATAGTGGGCCGCACTAAAATATTAACTTGCTCAGAAAATATGCAAGTACCCCGCAATTAGAGGGGGCAACTCAAAATATTAACTTGCTCAGAAAATATGCAAGTACCCTGCAGTTAGAGGGGGAAACTCTAAAATATTAACTTTCTCAGAAATATGCAAGTACCTCACAGTTAGAGGGGCAACTCTAAAATATTAACTTGCTCAGAAAATATGCAAGTACCCCACCATTAGAGGGGAAACTATAAAATATGAACTTGCTCAGAAAATATGTAAGTACCCCACAATTAGAGGGGGCAACTCTAAAATATTAACTTGCTCAGAAAATATGCAAGTACCCCACAGTTATCTTTGAAATGATAACTTACTCAGCTCATATGGAAGTACCCCACAGTTGAGTGGGCAGCACTGAAATGATAACTTGCTTAGCCCAACTACAAGTACCACACAGTTAGAGGGGGCAACTCTAAAATGATAACTTGCTCAGCTCATATGCATGTACCCCACAGTTAGAGGGGGAAGCTCTGAAATGATAACTTTCTTAGCTCAAATGCAAGTACCCCATAGTTACAAGGGACAACTTTGAAATGATAACTTGCTAAGCTCATATGTAAGTACCCCACAGTTAGAGGGGGTAACTCTAAAATGATAGCTCAAACCCACAGTTAGAGGGGGAGCTCTAAAATGATAACTATCTCAACTCATATGCAAGTACCCCACATTTAGAAGGGGTAGCTCTGAAATGATAACTTTCTCGGCTCATATGCCAATACCCCACAGTTAGAGGGGGCAACTCTGAAATAATAACCATCTCAGATCATAGGCAAGTACCGCACAGACTACGGGGCAGTTCAATCTTGAAGTTCTCACAAAAAATGGAGAAACTCACAGTAAACAAATGCCAACAATAAACAAAAAGGTAAAACAGTTTAATACCTCAAGCTCCAAGGACATAGGAGCGCTCAAAGTATTAACCTAAAAATAAAGAATCAGGATTGTGCAAACCAGAAAGTGCCAAGTGTAAATAAAAGGTACGATAGTTTAGTACCTCAAGCTCCAAGGGCATACTAGAGCTCATAGTATTAACCTGTATTCTATATGAGCGGGATAATGTTGATAACTCCTCAAGCAATTGAAATTGTGATTATGATGATAATAAAGTTGTCAATATTTCATACATAAGTCTCTCAACACTACAAGACACTCCTTCATTGTAAGACCCCATAATTTTGAGGATTTAATATTTAATTATTTTGGGAGTTATAAAAATATTTAAATTGGAGAAACTTAAATTCATGAGTTGGAGAATTTATTTGAGTGAGCCGAATTATTTATAATTGGCCATTTTTTAGTTTAATTGTTCGAAATCTCGTGTGTCGCATTTTGAGGTCGAAATTTGGAAATGTCAAAAAGTATTTCGGATGATAATTCCGAGTGCGCGGTTGAGTTCGGATGGGTCGAGATAGTCATAAAAGAGTGCCCAGGGTAGTAATTGGGTCTTGGGGTATTTTTGGGCATAGTCGAGCCCACACAGGGTGAGTTGGGCCATTTTAATTAGGCCCATATGGCCAAAAACAGGATTTAGTGTTTTTAACCTAATTAAGGGACTAGGAACGACAGATAGAAAATTCTAAACCTAGGGTTTGGGAGAGGATTAGAGGAAGCTAATCAAGAAGTCAATTAGGGTCTTTTGGAGCCAAATTAAGGGACTAATTTGGGGTATTCTTCATCAACCATTCTCTACACCAACGAAATCTGACCCTACGAACAATTCCAGGCAAGGGGTTAACTTGCGGTAATGATAGATTTATGATATCCAATTCATATTTTAGTGATGTGCAAACTAAAATTCGTTTTTGAGTATAAATGGGTGAAAATGGGGTTTTGGTAAAGGAATACTTGACTGAGATTCAAAGTAAGAAATAGGTGTATTATATATCTCTGAGTATAGATATCTGATTTGAATAAGAAATCGGAATATAAAATGGTGGAATTTGAATCTGGAATTTGGAATTGTAGAACAAAGTTAATGGAGATTTATGGAAAAACCCATTTCGGAAATTATGAGATATGTTGAGAAATTCATATACTAGAAGGTGTATATGATGTATAGGATCAAAGTTCAATATATTTATGTGGTGGGTGATTCTATTAGAGGTTGAAATTAAGGTTTACAAACCTTGAATTTTCGTTAATGGTGGAATTCAGTGGGGGAAGAAGAGCTGCCACGAAAGGATCGATCGATCGATCGGGGGCCATCGATCGATCGACGATGAGAAAACCTTGGCAGGTCGGACAGTTTGATGCCTTGCCTTGTTTTCTTTTTGGATTTTGGGTATAATTTTAATTGGTGAAAAATTAATAGCTAGGGGCTCAAAAGATAGCTATTAGGAATGTGCAATCTAAGTTAAGAGTTGAGACTTAAAGTGAGAATTTTGGGTGAAACATATTCAATTTAATTATGCACCAAGTGGGCGAGTCCGGGTATGTTGGTAATTATATAATTGGGAAATTTGATGGAGATGAATGTGTGACACATTGTGGGCGAATGTGTGGGAATGAAATTCTGAAATGTAAAAATGGACCAAGTGAGCAAGTCCGGGTATGTTGGTTAACTGACACCAAAGTATTAAATTAATTATTGAGAGAGTAAATTAATTTAGAGTCGGAACATAGACTCAGGAAATAGTAAGTTACGGGCCAAGTGAGCGAGTCCGGGTATAATGGTTGGGAGACACCAAATATTAAATTAATTAATGTGAAAATTAATTAAATTAGAGTCGGACTGTAGACTCGGGAAAGTATTAAATTAATTAATGTGAGATTAATTAAATTAGAGTCGGACTGTAGACTCAGGAAAGTATTAAATTAATTAATATGAGATTAATTAAATTAGAGTCGGACTATAGACTCGGGAACGTATTAAAATAATTAATGTGTAAATTAATTAAATTAGAGTCGGACCACAGACTCGGATTGGTATTAAATTAATTATTGTGTAAATTAATTAGATTAGAGTCGGACCACAGACTCAGATTGGTATTAAATTGATTGATGTGTTAATTAATTAAATTAGAGTCAGATTGCAAACTTGGAAAGGTATTAAATTAATAGGTGTGTTAATTAATTTATATTAGAGTCGGACCATAGACTCGGGGAAAATAATAAGTTAATTGATGTCTGAATTAAATATATTAGAGTCGGACCTTAGACTCGGGGAGATGATAAATTATTAAGGGGGAAAATTAATTAAGTGAGGCGGGACGTAGACTCAAAAATATTCAGGCTAATGTTACGGATCTCTGAGTAGACGGTAAATCCAGGGTATATATATATATATATATATATATATATATATGCGTGTGTATATATTGTGTGTGCTATTTAATATCAGTGATTAGATATTTATTTAATTTATATACTCTAGTGCTATTAAGGGAGGTTGCGCGATGTGGGTGAATCCCCTAGCTTGAGGAGTAGGGTGAGTATATCCCCAGGTCATAGTGTCGGGTATATGGGTGAGTGGATTATCTCACTTTTAGGGAAGAAATATGACCGCCTCCACTTCGTTTATGTTTTAGGCTAGGTTGGTGAGTGAATCCAACTTGGGTAACTAGGTTATGTGAGCACACCTAGTGGGATAGTACTTTAGAGGGAATCATCCAGCGAGGGTATACTCGGAGGGATGGATATACGTATGTTATATGTGTGGATGTTTTAGTAAAGGTACGTATATAATGGTATTTAATATTATATGCAGGTAATAATACAGTGTGTGATGTATTTACTTTATATAACTTGTGACACAGTTATATGCAATTATTTAAGAAGGAATTAATTAAGTTAATTAGTGAAACAACTTATAATTCATGAATAATTATACTCGGGTTAGAGTAGTATGGCAAGGGGAGGTTATACCAGGACTAGTTGGACGGGGTAGTACAACTAGGTGGGGGTCAAGGTGACCGTTAGGTGTGCACATTAGTGGAGGGGTGAGAATGTCCACAAGGGAGTGCGGCACTAACTTAAATATTACTGCAATTAATTCACTTACTAAATATTTTTAAAATTATTTTGGGTTCTAACCCTTGCCATAAAAATATTTTCAAAACCTTTTAGGTGTCCAGCCACAGGGACGCCAGGATTGATATTCTATTCCAACGACACGGAGTTGCAACTTATGTGGATGCTAGCAGGAGTTTGGATTAGACGCATGGATTATTCATTCCTAGAGTAGGAATCATTTCTCAGTTCCTATTTTATTTAGGGCATGTCGCCCAGACTTCTCAGTACAGTTTTCAGATTTATTTTATTCAGGTGTTGGATGTTTGTATTGGACTATTTACTTTGGTGGTCGGTGGTTTATTTGGCATGTCATTTTATTTTGTTTCGTTGATTTAATTCAGTTGTGTGAATGGTTTATATTTAATTTCGTATGTACTGGTTTGTTTAATTGAAAAGATAAAATTTGGCACGAGCTTTTTGGAATACTAGGTGGTTAGTAAATTTTAAAAAGGTTTTCGACAATGATGCTAAGGATGAACCAACTGGGATTCCTGTTTTAATTTGGTATATGACTGATCACCCCGTATTTTATTAGGCGGGGTGTCACAGATGGTATCATAGCATCAGGTTCTAGTGTCCTTAGGATCTGTGCAGCTTTTCACGCTTCGGGTTAGCAATCTTTGATATAGAGCCCTATTATAGGATTGTTGTATTCTCAAACGTATACGCATTTACGTCTTCTGCCAAATTTATACTTAAGAGTGAACTCATACGATTCATTTCTAATTCTGGATGCCGCCGAGGAGAGGGAGCAACTAGGGCAGCAGAGGGAGTTGAGACTAGGGAGGCTCATGAGGAGTAAGAGTTACCGCAGCAACTGCCAGAGATGATTTGGCAGCGCAGAAAACTGAATTAGTGGCGCAGGCAGTTGAAGCAATGATGATCGCAATGGCAAGGTACTTTCCACGAGATCAGCCACAAGTGTTAGTGGAACTAGATGTTTAGGACCACCCGGGGCAGTCGGGATGGCAACAAGTACGAAAGGTCTTTCAAAAGGTCCATCCACCAGAATTTTGAGGGGGTATAAATATGGCACTGGAATGTCAATGGAAGAGAGATATTCAGTGTCACCTACCTATGGTAGATTGCAATGAGGTGCAGAAGAAAATGCTTGCCACTTTTAGTTTAGTGGGATCAGCGCTACAGTGGTGGGAGTAGACCACCACAGTTGAGGAAAGGGATACACTAGCTATGACAGAGTTTTGGGTGCGGTTCGACCGTAAGTATTTTTACTCCAGCTGTTGAGACCGAAATGAGGAGAAAATTTAGTGAGGTGGCTCAGGGAGGCCGGTCAGTGGCCGATTACGAGGAAGAATTTACTCGGTTGGCAAATTTTATACCGAATGAGGTAAGCGATGAAGAGAGAAAGGAAGTAAGGTTTGTGGATGGGTTAGTCTGGAGAGTCAGACAACATTTTATTGGTAATCCCGCATTAGTAGCTTATACTGATGTCATTAACGCAGCACTCCTGCACTACCAGGAATATCGCTTCCATGTGAAAGGAAGCAGGAAGGGAGTGGAAACTAGCCAGTCGGATAAAGCAGTAGGGAATAGTACCAGTGGGGTATCCCAACAGCAGACAGGTGGAGATCAGGGGAAGGATTTTCGGCAGGGAAATCATGCCAAACGATTTAGAACTGGAGGCTATCAGTAGGATGGCCAGGAATTCCAACAATGTCGGCATGGAATAAATCAGTGGCAGGGTGAATGTATTAGAAGGTGTTTCGCTTGTGGAGAAGCGAGACACATGAAGAGAGATTTTCTTAAGTGAGGCAGGGGTTAACTATAGGACGAGGTCCTGGATATACAGCCACTACAGCAAGTCATGGGTGCATTCGGGCAGGGGGAAGATGCTCCCGAACCCAAGGATCAACCGTTGTAGCTGGAGTATGGAAGTAATTATTTTTACCCTATGGGCATGGGGTATATTTTTGAGTGACAAGGAGGATGTCAGAATATAAGACTTATTCTTTTCACTAGAGTTCGTGGGTGAGTCGAATTTAGTGGTTGCGCTGATTGTAGAAGCCATAGTATGTGGATAAACTTTTCGTGGAGTAGTAGAGTTCTTTGGTGTCCTTCACGGGAGAGTGGAAGTGTACACTGAGTGAAGGTTTGAATTGTGAGAAGAGTTACTAATTTTAAGAATTATGGGAGTAGGGTTGATAATATTTCCTAAATATCGTCTGGATAGCGATGGAATTGAACTATTGTGGATAGTGGGGTTAAGTTTTGGTGTTCACGACACCAGGGTATATTTGGTACTAGATATCACCTGAGAGGGCATTTAGCCTATGTATATGCGAGTATATATGTTATATTGTGTGTTGCGATAGACATAAAGTGAGGTCTTGTGTTCTCACATTTTATCCCGGTAAGTAGGGGTGTTTACTGAAGTGAATCAGGGTGGTTAAATTTATTTTGGAGCAGGAAGGGATAGCTCGGGGTTTATTTAGCACAAGAACTAGCGATATTAAGGACGCTGTATTTTATGTTGTCTTTGGTAGCATAAGGGTAGGCGTATATACTTTTATGCTAGGAGACAAGTATTTTGGGGTACGTGCTATGGACTGAGGGTCTAACGGATCTCAACGACCGATAATGTTAGATAGTAGTGTATCGGGGGGTTCCTTGTTTGGATTTCGCTTTGCGAGACATCCCACGCATGAAACATAGAGCGACGTTGGAAAATGGGGAGATGTTTGGTCGTTAATCCATGGGTTGGGTACCCTAGGGGTGGAAATTCGGGTTAGTCGTGCTATTTTTGGGTCGCATTGATTTTTATTTGAGTATACGTTTTGGTTACTCTTAAATCTATACAAGCTAATCGTGTCAATTTCGGGTCATTTAGGGTTATTACCATAAACGGGTTATCGTGTCAAAAATTGCCAGCCCTAGGGTACCCCGGGCAGTATATATATGTATGTGTGATATGACTACGGGTTCAAAGTTATATTATGGGTTACGACTAGCATAGTCGGGTAACTTTCGTGCGGTAAAGAACGGGGATAAGGTGTATGGGCCTCTGGGTTAATTAAGGCAAATTTTGTGTGGTTAAGCCCGGGTATAGGGTGTATGGGCACCCTGGTTAATTTAAATGCATACTTGTGTAACTTATGGTTAGAACTGGATGGGATAGATATAACGGGTTTAGAGGCACATCACTAGAGAGTGATATGCGAATCTTGGAACATTACGCTCATCTTGATTTCGAGGACGAAATTCCTTTGTAAGGGGGCAAGTATGTAACACCCCATAATTTTGAGGATTTAATATTTAATTATTTTGGGAGTTATAAAAATATTTAAATTGGAGAAACTTAAATTCATGAGTTGGAGAATTTATTTGAGTGAGCCGAATTATTTATAATTGGCCACTTTTAAGTTTAATTGTTCGAAATCTCGTGTGTTGCATTTTGAGGTCGAAATTTGAAAATGTCAAAAAGTATTTCGGATGACAATTCTGAGTGCGTGGTTGAGTCCGGATAGATCGAGATAGTCAAAAAAGAGTGTCCGGGGGTAGTAATTGGGTCTCGGGTTATTTTTGGGCATAGCCGGGCCCACACGGGGTGAGTTGGGCCATTTTAATTAGGCCCATATGGCCAAAAATGGGATTTAGTGTTTTTAACCTAATTGAGGGACTAGGAATGAAAGATAGAAAATTCTAAACCTAGAGTTTGGGAGAGGATTAGAGGAAGCTAATCAAGAAGTCAATTGGGGGTCTTTTGGAGTCAAATTAAAGGACTAATTTGGGATGTTCTTCATCAACCATTCTCTACACCAATGGAATCTGACCCTACGAACAATTCCAGGCAAGCGATTAACTTGCTGTAAAAATAGATTTATGATATCCAATTCATATTTTAGTGATGTGTAAACTAAAATTCGTTTTTGAGTATAAATGGGTGAAAATGGGGTTTTGGTAATGGAATACTCTGCTGAGATTCAAAGTGAGAAATAGGTGTATTATATATCTCTGAGTATAGATATCAGATTTGAATAAGAAATCGGAATATAAAATGGTGGAATTTGAATCTGGAATTTGGAATTGTAGAACAAAGTTAATGGAGATTTATGGAAAAACCCATTTCGGAAATTATGAGATAAGTTGAGAAATTCATATACTAGAAGGTGTATATGATGTTTAGGATCAAAGTTCAATATGTTTATGTGGTGAGATGACTCGATTAGAGGTTGAAATAAAGGTTTACAAACCTTGAATTTTCGTTAATGGTGGAATTCAGTGGGGGAAGAAGAGCTGCCACGAAAGGATCGATCGATCGATCGGGGGCCATCGATCGATCGACGATGGGAAAACCTTGGCAGGTCGGGTAGTTTGATTCCTTGCCTTGTTTTCTTTTTGGATTTTGGGTATAATTTTAATTGGTGAAAAATTATAGAGAAATTAATAGCTAGGGGCTCAAAAGATAGCTATTAGGAATGTGCAATCTAAGTTAAGAGTTGAGACTTAAAGTGAGAATTTTGGGTGAAACATATTCAATTTAATTATGGACCAAGTGGGTGAGTCCGGGTATGTTGGTAATTATAGGTAAATATAATTGGGAAATTTGATGGAGATGAATGTGTGACACATTGTGGGCGAATATGTGGGAATGAAATTCTGAGATGTAAAAATGGACCAAGTGAGCAAATCCGGGTATGTTGGTTAAGTGACACCAAAGTATTAAATTAATTATTGAGAGAGTAAATTAATTTAGAGTCGGAACATAGACTCGGGAAATAGTAAGTTATGGGCCAAGTGAGCGAGTCCGGGTATAATGGTTGGGTGACACCAAATATTAAATTAATTAATGTGAAAATTAATTAAATTAGAGTCGAACTATAGACTCGGGAAAGTATTAAATTAATTAATGTGAGATTAATTAAATTAGCGTTGGACTGTAGACTCAGGAAAGTATTAAATTAATTAATGTGAGATTAATTTAATTAGAGTCGGACTATAGACTCGGGAACGTATTAAATTAATTAATGTGTAAATTAATTAAATTAGAGTCGGACCACAAACTCGGATTGTTATTAAATTAATTAAATTAGAGTTGGACCACAGATTAGTATTAAATTAATTGATGTGTTAATTAATTAAATTAGAGTCAGATTGCAGACTCGGGAAGGTATTAAGTTAATAGGTGTGTTAATTAATTTATATTAAAGTCGGATCATAGACTCGGGGAAAATAATAAGTTAATTGAGGTGTGAATTAAATATATTAGAGTCGGAGCAGAGACTCAGGGAGATGATAAATTATTAAGTGAGAAAATTAATTAAGTGAGGCGGGACATAGACTTAGAAAATTTCAGGCTAGTGTTACGGATCTCTGAGTATATGGTAAAGCCGGGGTTTATATTATATATATACGGTGTAGTGATAGTATATATATATATATATATATATATATATATATATATATGTGTATATATTGTGTGTGCTATTAAATATCAGTGATTAGATATTTATTTAATTTATATACTCTAGTGCTATCAAGGGAGGTTGCGCGATGTGGGTGAATCCTCTAGCTTGAGGAGATGGGTGAGTATATCCCCAGGTCGTAGCGTCCGGTATATGGGTGAGGGGATTATCTCGCTATCAGGGAAGGAATATGACCACCTCCACTTCGTTTATGTTTTAGGCCAGGTTGGTGAGCGAATCCAACTTGGGTAACTAGGTTATGTGAGCACACCTAGTGGGATAGCACTTTAGAGGGAATCATCCGACGAGGGTATACTCGGAGGTATGGATATACGTATGTTATATGTGTGGATGTTTTAGTAAAGGTACGTATCTAATGGTATTCAATATTATATGCGGGTAATAATACAGTGTGTGATGTATTTACTTTATATAACTTGTGACACAGTTATATGCTATTATTTAAGAAGGAATTAATTAAGTTAATTGGTGAAACAACTTATAATTCATGAATAATTATACTCGGGTTAGAGTAGTATGGCAAGGGGAGGTTATACCAGGACTACTTGGACGGGGTAGTACAACTAGGTGGGGGTCAAGGTGACCGTTAGGTGTGCACATTAGTGGAGGGGTGAGAATGTCCACAAGGGAATGCGACACTAACTTAAATATGAAGCGCATTCATGCATTTTAAATTACTGCAGTTAATTCACTTGCTAAATATTTTCAAAATGTTTTTGGGTTCTAATCCTTTCCATATAACTATTTTCAAAACCTTTTAGGTGTCCAGCCACAGGGATGCCAGGATTGATATTCTATTCCAATGACACGGAGCTGCGGCTTATGTGGATGCTAGCAGGAGTTTGGATTAGATGCGTGGCTTATTCATTCCTAGAGTAGGAATCATTTCTCAGTTCCAGTTTTATTTAGGGCATATTGCCCAGACTTCTCAGTACAGTTTTCAGATTTATTTTATTCAGGTGTTGGATGTTTGTATTGGACTATTTACTTTGGTGGCCGGTGGTTTATTCGGCATATCATTTTATTTTGTTTAGTTGATTTAATTCAGTTGTGTGAATGGTTTATATTTAATTTCTCATTTACTGGTTTGTTTAATTGATAAGATAAAATTTGGCACCAGCTTTTTGGAATACTAGGTGGTTAGTAAATTTTAAAAAGGTTTTCGACGGTGATGCTAAGGATGAACCAACTGGGATTCCTGTTTTAATTTGGTGTAGGACTGATCACCCGGTATTTTATTAGGCAGGGTGTCACATTCACGAGGGGGATACTATAGAGGGATACATGAGAAATACCTCAATTACCTAAGGGTGAAGTGAGCAATGATAAAAAGTCAGGGAGGTTTCATGAGAAACCCCTCAAGATAGCTGACGTAGTGGGTGCCAAGAGTAGTGGTTACTAAGAGAAGTGGGTGCCAATGAGTGGCTCCACTTGCCCAAGATTGCAAGATTGATAGAAAATAGCTTGGAGCGAAGGAATCCACTTGGAATGGCTCCACTTGTCCAATATTGCAAGACTAACACAAAATAGCCTAAGGTGAAGAGATCCACTATATGTGGCCCCTCTTCCCAAGTTTGATGCTATAGAAAACGATTCATGGAGAGGGGATCCACTTCAAGTGGCCCCTCTACCAAGACTAACACAAGTAATAATTAGATGGTGAGGGATTCCACCGAAGTTAGCCCCTCAGCCAAGATTATAACAAAAGATAGTTTATGATGATGGATTCCACCACGAGTGGCCCCATGACCAAGAGCAATATTACAAAATAGTTGGTGGTGAGGGGGTACACCATGAGTGTCCCCTAAGCTACAATCAATATTAAAAATTGTTTATGGTGAGGGAGTTCACTTCGAGTGACCCCTTTGCCAAAGACAAATACAAAGAAGAAAACCCAAGGGGAGGGAGTCCAAGATAAGTGACCCCTCTACCAAAGACAGATAAAGAAACAAGGGGGTCTAAACCTAGTGGCTCCCCTTCATTGCATAAATTTTGAAACAAGTCAAAATGATATAGGGTGAGAGGACTCACCACAATGGCTCCTCTACTCAAAATCAATGTCATAAACGAAAATGAATTAGGATGAGGAAGTCCACCACGAGGGACCCCTATGCCAAGATCTTAACAAAGACTTATTTTATGGAGAGAGAGTCCACCACAAGAAATCCCTCATCCATTTAAATCAAACTGTGTAATGATGTAATGGCATGAAACTTTCGTATTCCAAGATGAAGTGATTATTTCGCACAAAACCCGTTTATCTACCCAATACAAAGATTTTGTACAAGGGGACTAATGTAAATGGGTGTCCATATACTATTGTAAAATAGCCTATGTCGACTGATCCTGCCTAGAGGGGCTCCGACTGTCCAAGTTAGCAACTAAAAGTTTAGAGCAAGGGGTCTACCTTGGTGAGCAGGCACACATAGAGGGGTTTCTTGTGCTTAAATCATCAATAAAAGTGTAGAGCAAGGAGGTATACCTTGGTGAGCAGGCCCGTATAAGGGGGATGCCTCTTCTCAAATCATCAATAAAAGTTTAGAGTAATGAGGTCTACCTTAATTGAGACCATTATTCTAAAAAACCCGCCTAGGCTTGAGGCTTGGGAGAAATGCACCGCCTTAAGCTTTTCACGCCTTATTCTTGGTAAAACCCTTAAGGCGCACTTTTTTTCTAAAAACAACAATGCTTTAGTGAAATGATTTAGCCTTTTAAAGAATTTGTTTACAAAACGGACCATTATCTCATCCAAAATAATCAAATAGTATTTTAGTTTACAAATATTCAGACATATTTTTATGACGTGTACACTTTTAGTATTTTAATAGCCTTGTTATGGTTAAAAAATATTAAAATATATTAAGGCCCAAACGCTTTTTTACGACTAAGGCCCGCCTAGGCTTCTAAGGCTTAAATCTTGACCTCCACACCTCGATCACGTCCCGCATTTTTTAGAACCTTGATTGAGACCCATGACCAAATGTGACACTTGGGTAATGGGACTCAGCACGAGTAGCCTCGTGTTAAACATTCAAGCCCGAGAAAGAGGTAAGATTGAGAGGGATCATCACGAGCAGTCCCTCCAAATAAGTTGAGGCCACAAAAAAAGGCCAAGGCAAGGGGAATCATAACGAGCAACCCCATTTGTCCCAACTCATATACCATAGAAATATAATAAAGGTGGGGGAGGTCTACCTTGAGTGACCTCTCTGCCCCAAATCACCTACCACATAAATGATATAGGGTAAGGAGGTCCACTTAAAGTGGCCTCCTGCCCAAGATTTATTACCCAAAAAATAACAAAGTACTGATATTTTACTTTCTTCTACAGGTAACCTAGTCGAGCAAGCAGGTCTCAAAAAGGCCAATTGGGATCTCTTGGGAATTTTGGCTTCGCGGTTGAGTAACAAGATTTGTTGAGCAAGCTCAACCACTTAGGACTTTAAGATTAATAGAATACTAATACAAAGACCCTAGGGATTACTCAAAGTCCTTACACAATCACACACAGTCATAACTTAAATGAGTAACCAAGAGGTTGCTCATAAGAAATGAAATTTGTATAGAAGATTTTAGAGAAGAGGGTCCTCGAGGCCCCTCTCAAGTAAAAATTATTTTAGAGAAGGGGGTCCTCAAGACCCCCTCATGATTAATGATTTAAGAGGAGAGGGTCCTCGAGGACCCTCACAAGTAAAAAATGATTTTAGAGGAGGTGGTCCTGGAGACCCCCCTCAAGATTAATGATTTTGGAGGAGAGGATCCTCGAGGCCCCTCTTAAGTAAAATATGATTTTAGAGAAGGGGTTCTCAAGGCCCCCCTCAAGATTAATGATTTTAGAAGAGAGGGTCCTTGTGTCCCCTCTCAGGTAAAAAATAATTTTAGAGGAGGTGGTCCTTGAGACCCACCTCAAGATTAACGATTTTAGAGGAGAGGGTCCTCGAGGACCCTCTTAAGTAAAAAATAATTTTAGAGGATGTTTTCCTTGAGACCCCCCATAAAATTAATGATTTTAGAGGAGAGGGTCCTCGAGGCCCCTCTCAAGTAAAAAAATTGTTTTAGAGAAGGTGGTCCTTAAAATCCCCCTCAATATTAATGATTTTAGAGGAGCGAGTCCTCGAGGCCCCTCTCAAGTTAAAAATGATTTTAGAGGAGGTGGTCCTTGAGACCCCCTCAAGATTAATTATTTTATAGGAGAGGCTCCTCAAGGCCCTTCTCAAGTAAAAAAATGATTTTAGGGGAGGTGGTTCTTGAGGCTCCCCTGTAGATTAATGATTTTAGAGGAGGTGGTCCTTGATGCCCCCTCAAGATTAATGATTTTAGAGGAGAGGATACTCGAGGCCCCTCTCAAGTAAAAATAATTTTAGAGAAGGGGTTCATCACCCCCCCCCCCCCCACCACCACGACCAACCTCTAAAGATTTAAATGATTTTAGGGGAGGTGGTCATTGAGGCCCCTCTCAAGTTTACAAAGTTTCAACAACAAGTTACTGTTTTAAAAGATATTTATCAAATAAGATATTTTGTCTCCATTAGGAGGCACATTTGCTTTTTGACTTTGATTTGCACTAAGTGTCGTCTGTCAGAGGGTACAAGTGGCTACAGATCGAGTAGGGACAAAAGTTACATTGAAGACGTTGTCCCTCTAAGTTTTCTCTCATTTTTGGCACCCAAAGTGCCAACTTAGTCCTAGTGACCAAGTATAAATAGGACCCCTGGGCAAGGTCTTAATAGACATGAGTGCTTGTTTCTTCACTCCTATCTTGACAACCATCATTCTAAAGAGATCCTTCTTCTATAAGCTGATCTTATTATTTATGAAGTTTAATATTTTCACCGGGGGGTGGGGGGTGTCATAGATATTACTCCATTTTACCAGAAGTGGAAACTTTTCATACCCAACTGCTCTTGAAACCTTGAAGACCTTGAAGGCAGAGTCCATTGGAGTGAGTCACGCCTTGCCCATTTCAGTTTCTTAACAAACCCCAATCACACTACCCTCCTACAATAAACAATCAACGTGAATAACACATACAAAAAATAGGCTTCAATCTTCTCCTTGTTTTGTTATTTTGGTACAAAAGCATAATAACTGAATGAACCAAAACTATGACAAAATAACCTTTGTGTTTGTTTGATTTGACTTTAATATTTATTGTAAAAAAATAATAATAAAAAGATGCAACTTTTCCCAAATAATTTACCAATGTTAGATTTTCAAAAACCACAAATGACGTACACACACACTCCAATAAATTCAGTTTAGTGGAAGTTGTTAATTGTCAAACAAAAAGGGAAAACGGTAAAGTATTACGGGCCATGATCGGGATCATAGAATTCATTGAATTAGTGGAAGTTGGGGGGTTATATCATCGACCTAAGTAGATACCTTGGTTTGGTTAATGGGAGCCATATGAACATGGCTGGATTATAAAGGTGGAGCTAAATAACACTGATGAATTGAAATTCTTGATGGACACTAACCATTACTCAAAGTTCTGTGAGGAAGAAGATGAAAATCATTAATGAACCCACAATATAATTGAATAAATGTTTTTTCCCATCAAAGTGGTTATATAACCTAAATTAACCTGCATATGTATGTTTGTCCAAAAAAACTGCCCATTAAACCAAATAAGACATTAAGTTATAGAACGAGCAACAAAAAATAGAGTATTCAAAACTTATAACAATTTACTTGTTAATTCACCACATCTAAAGGAAACACATTAATAAACATCCCAAAATACTATACATAGAAATAGAAAATCAGTTGTGAAACCGATTCCTATGTTCCATAAACCAACCACCAATTAAATATGAGACACTAGAAAGGAAAATATGCCACTTTCAAATCAAATTTTGAGATAATAAATATCCTAATGTATTCCAACAAAGTGATAAGATAAGAAATCTAGCATAATCTCATGGGGACTTATCATACTTCAAATCTCTTCCATGACAAAAGGATAAGGACCCACACTTCTTAGTCAAGAACCCTACACTTAAAGACTAATAACATTGCAAACAATTGACAACATCCCATATAGTTAGCATAGATGTCATCTTTGAGAGTTTAGCAGTTTAAAAATAAATAGTTAACAATAACCAAGCGTTACAAAAAATTATAAACACAAAATAATACAATTCTTTCAAGTCCATACCATCCCCTTCAATTCGATAACATTTCAATGTTAATTTAGTCTCCATACCATTAAACCCTCATTTTGTTCATCACTATACAACTACAATCATAGTTACAAAACAAAGTTGCAAATATAAGTTGTCTAAATCCAAACAATAATGTGAATGCAAAAAGTCTAAATCACACCTTAAAAAATGATTATATATGAATTTTTTATTTTTGAACTTTAATTTTCATCATAGCATAGAAAATTAAGTACACCATATGTGTACTCCACTGAAGCAAAGAACGATAAATTAACAGGTACTTGTAGACTACCTGTGACAAATCCCATCTCATACCAAAACATGCTTTATATGAATATAAACCTAAAACACATAAAAGTAGTGACATATTGGACCATAGTAACACAATGGGGATAGTTTTGTAGGTTTAATCGTAGTTGTTAATATGTTTTATCTTAAAGATATCAATGTATATAGTTAAGTAACTAAATATATCCCCTTAAACCGACACTGATAAACACATATAACTTTGGCCACATGCTTTCTCTAACATAAAAAATTGGGATAATTATCTTATAAACTTATGCATAGTGAAAACAATTGACACGGTAGATAATATAAAAAAATATTTTTTTTATTAGTGCATGCGTTGTGTGTGATAAATAGTATATAGTTGCAGAAAATACTATCAAAGTTCATGCCTTCAACCCAACTCGCTAAGTCATTTATAAATGGAAAATATTAGAGTAAGAATTATCGAATGGTAACTTGTTATGAACAATCATACAAATTAACGTCTTACTCACATTTTTGTACTTGTCAAAACTAGAACTCAAATTTAGTTTTTCTATAAGATGGATGTAGTGAGAAGTTGGGAAAACTGAAAAAGAACAAAATAATATTTGTTTCAAAAAAATTAACTCCCCAAACTTGAGAAAAATTCCAACTTACCATATAACAATGAAAATTTCAAAGATGACAAACCATTATTTCCTTATCGACCAATTAAAAGAACCACCACATTGAGATGAAATTACATAAAAAATATTCTCATACTCCTCCAAGACTATTACAATGATAGCTTGAGCTTTATTAGCAGCATTCACGGTAGTAAGAATCTCCTTACAAGACTGCATATCAAATATAAAAAGGGCATAAGACATAAACTCCTTCAATTGAAGTTTCCATGTTACATTCAAAGGAAGTAAACGAAGAAAATAATTATTTTGATCATTAAGATCTTTAATTCCAATCTATACAGATTCTCTTCCAATAAAAAAGTATTAAGTAAAAAATTTCCAAAACTATTCTATTAAGTCGATGAAATATATATGTTGGAACTTCTAAGCTACCTCGCCGAGATGAATGAAAATCATTTGTTGGAACTGTCAAGGGTTGGAGAACCCCTCAATAGTTCACGCATTATGCAATTTCAATCTCCACGAGAAACCCCGCATTATGTTCCTTTCAGAATCAAAATTAAGAGGTAGGAAGGTTGAAAAAATTAGACACGTAAACATGTTGATTTATATACAGTTGGCTTGATCAGCTTGTTCAAAGTTATCAAGATACCCTGTCCTCCATAATCCTCACATTGAGTTCTTAGGGCTAAGGACCTTAAACCTATTTCACCCGTCCAATCAAAGTGGTAATATAATACTATGCAGTGATAAGATTAATCTTGCCTTATCATGCCAACAGGTTATGCTTAGACAAGAGTATCAAGCTCGTATGGGGGATATATGGCTGAGAAAATATTTTCCATTGATGCCAAAAAAATTGAATGGATCTAAAAATGCAATTTGAAATACACAAAAAAACACACAAGAAAATATATCAAATGGAATCCTTACATTACTATGGCTTGAGAATGTTGATAAATCAACAACAAACAACTTCCTCGATGGAAATTTTATAAAGGAAGATTTTTTTTATCCTTAGCACTCTGTTGGAAGATCTACGTTGCAACATAGTCAAAGAATGATGAAACTAAAATGTTGTACATGATGTAATTCCATAATGATTTTTCGAAAGGTAAGGGGGATCCAATACTTACCGTTATTCACTTGTTGAATAGTGGGGCTATCAAAATAGGATATACAATCATCATACAAAATACAAAACAAGCATAAATCCCCAGAGAGAGATAGCAAAGTAAGGATCTCATTTCTGAAAGAAGGAAAAAAAAATAATAACATTAGTGTTGATACCAAAAATTGTCCATCTACATGGACCATTCAGATACTGAGACTTGTTGTTCATAGGGAGATTAATCCTAGTTATTAAGGATGAAGTACCGATCAACACCAGGAATACCGATCAATGCCAGGGATACCGACCAATGCCAGGGATGCCGACCAATGATGACATGCAAACACCAACAGTTGTATACATTAATGATTGTACAGATCTAAGTTTTCATGATATAAAGACATTATAACCTTTGATATTCCAACTATTGAACACCCCCTGGGGGATATAAATACATTGTAATGGGACACACGAAAAGAGAGGCAATTGAACAATCCTAATTTAATATACAACAGTGGACGTAGGCTCTTCCCTTAAGCTGAACCACTTTAATAATATCTTATCTCTTATTTCTATTTATCTGTGATCAATTAATTAGCCTAGTCTAGTTTTTTTCATCAACAATTAGTAACCTATATTTCTTAGGGGAAATTTATATATTGATATAACAAATGGACAAGTAATTTATAAACATAATTTTGATTCAATAGGGCATAGGGGACAAAATAGGTTAATAAACGTTTTATACAAAATCATGCAGCGACCAAGTCATCATGTATCATTAACAATCTAATTGATACTAAAACAGATAGTGTGTAAATACTGCATATGACAGTATTTGTTCTATGATAACGACCAAATCATCATGTATATAGGCAATTTTTTGATTAATTTTTAACGAGTAATTTTTCCCTATTGTCTCTAAAAAAAATTTTATGAAGCAGAGTATTTAAACGGACAAAACCAAAAGCTACAACTTTTTGGAATTCACAAAACCAAAATTCTCTACAAATTTTCTACTTCTAGACCACTGATTAAAGAGTTGCTATTATCACAGAGTAATGTAAAACAAGTAGATAACATTTGAAATATAACTTAACACACACCACACGTGTCAAGATTTCGTTAATTCAATTGTTGGTAATATGTACAATATCATGTTATAAGTATATATTTATTTAGTTCCTTGAGTATTGATTTAATAATCACGTACATGGTTTTTGAAATATCATAAAATTGTTGTACACGGCTCAGTTTTTTTAAAATATCATAAAATTAGATATGAGTATATGTTCGATATTTCGCCAATCGATTGTATATATCAAGTTTATCCGTCGAGAAATCCTTTTCCACTAATATTTTTCTGCAACAAAATATGAATTGGTTAGGGAAAGGCTTTCTCCCATGAGACCAAAATTGGGAAACCGTTATAGATGTCTGTTATAATTTTGAACATCTCTCACTCACTCGCGTGGTAATGTATACTAATTTGATGTTTTCCAACAAACATTCACGTCCCACCCATTTCTCACTCTCGCAATCTAGGTTATGTCTCGCTCAGTTTCACACCGTTATGGTGTTTACTAAAACCTTAACATAAACTTTATTTCCCCACAGTTTATTCTTCTTACTTTGCATACTCTTTTTTTTTCAAATAACAGTATACAGTTTTTAAATGACATGGCCTACTTCTTAGTTTCTGATCACTCAACACAAACTAAAACTATATCTAGGATTTATAAATATAACAATAAAAACTCTCAATGTGCTGATCTTATTTAAACACATTCATGGATCGCCAACATATCTATTACGTGCCTAGCCTATGGTCAACCCTACTAAAATTGACCAATTTCCCATGATAGCTATACATTATAAATACAATACACAAATTTTGGAGGTGACCACCTTAGTCATTATAATAGAGAGGCCTTGGTCTATATAAAATAACAAAATTCAAATTTTGACATCCTTAACATATATGTACCATGACTATTTATATATTAAAACTTAATGACATAGTACTTATTTAGAGTATAAAATAGTTTGGTACTAATCATTAAATAAGAAAAATTTATATATCAAATAAAATGAATGTAACAATGCATTTTAATTATTTGTTAAGATATCTATTTGAAGAAAGGAGTCAAAATGTTGGAAATATATTCAAAGCCCTTATGGAAAATTATCATATCAACAAGTAATTAACATCTATGCAGTGGAAGAAATCAAACAATATCAATTAAAATCCCGACCTGTTGGAATTGCAAATAATGTCCACACATTTATTAAACCTTTTGTTCAGTTTATCCAAATTATTCCCAAACCAGTGGTCATCAACATACTTGAACTCTTCAATGTATCTTGCAGAGCAAAATCAAAGTGGTTGCATACACAATTAAATGAGTAAGAACGGTTATGCAAACCAATATTCAACAATTGATATAAATTCGATCAACACTTTGATGGGTACACATAATGTGTCACAATATGCCGAGAGAAAAAGAATGAAATACACATACCAGATAATATATTATCAATTACATTAAATGAACCAAATGACAAAGAATTCACATACACCAAAATAATCAAATGAAAAACACAATGTAAAATTAGTACTTATTTACATGACACGTGAATTGGGCGTAAAAATAGGGACAATGTCGCATATATAAATGTTATGGCCTCAACATCGAAATTTACATAAAATGAACTTGTAGTTGGGTACAAAAAAATTGTATTGCAGACTATTATATAAAGTTTTCAAGCCCAAGTAATGTTATATCTTCAATGGCTAATCATATCATCACGAACCACTGCTAAAAAATGGTTATAACTCTATTAGTCAGAATAAATAATATGTTAAAAAATATCAATCAAAGAATATATAGCTATTACCTAACAAAAACTTAAAAAGAAAAAAGTATTTAGAAAACCATTATGCCCCTCCATTCGTCAAGTCCATGTCCATGCTAGCAGAAATCGAGCAACTACATATGTCACCTTATATAAAACGTGTTAAATCGATGCAAAACAACTAAATTATGCTTAAGTAACTACAAAATTCTCTTATTCCAATAAGCAACCCCTCTTAAGAAATTTATACTTATATTTGAATTATCATGAAAAATCAAGTTGAATAACCCTCTTCTTGGAAACAATCCATATTTTAAATTCAAAATCATTGATATTCATACTTCGAACCATAAATTTACACAAGAAATGAAACTAGCTTGCCACAACAAATAATGCAGAGCATACAAAATGAATCAAATTTAGTTAATCATACACACAAACAAATATATATATATATATATATATATAAAAAAAACAAGAAATTAAATAAATTAACTTGAGTTTGTTAACATCATTAATAATATACAGATTTACCATTAAAAATATAAAGAAAAGATAAAGATAAAGATAATGAAGAGAGACACCATGAAAATCATTTGGGTGAGTTTGTTTACACCATCATCGCAAGGTGTCGGGTTGCGATGGTGAGTAACGAGAGGTTAAAGATAGAAACCATCGTTTTTATTTCCCCAATCCCTAAATCAATTGTGTGAGAACCATTTGTGTATGTGTGTGTGAGAGAGAGGGAAATATTTCAATAGGAGGAAAATTTCTCTTTTTGGTGGGAGAAAGTATAAGAACTCGAAGAGAGGAAAGGGGGGGGGGGGGGAGAGAGAGAGAGAGAGAGAGAGAGAGAGAAATGAAGTTATAGTTACAAATTTGTGACCGCTCATACCACTCACAAATTAAGTTTAATTCCAAAATTTGTGACTCATCTTAGCACTTACAAATTTGTGACTCCTAATAGAAGTTACAAATTAAGCATAATGCTAAAATTTGTGAGCGCTCATGGTGGTTACATATTTGTCACTGCTTATAGCAGTTACAAATTAAGCCTAATGCTAACATTTGTAACTCCTCGTGCAAATTACAAATTTATCACTGCTCATAAAAGTCACAAATTAATCATATGACAAGATTTATCACTGCCATTAGGAGTGAAAAACCAATTCCCTCAAATTTTTCATTACCAAAATTTTTTATCACTCCTACTGGCGGTTACAAATAATTTTATTACTACTCCTAGCAATGCTAAAGTTCTCCACCCCCATTAGCAGTTACAAGCGGGCAGTCACAAAATCAGTGCTTTGGTGTAGTGATAGGCGATCAAACGCTACAGTTTGAAGTTTGACATTCGGCATTTTGAATTTGTCATTTGGAAAATATAGAATTACAAAGTTTAGCACGTTCAAATAATTACCAAATTATAAATAATTACAACTACAAATACATTATAAATGTCTTAAAAGTACACCAGTAGTAACTCAAAAGAGCCATAACACTAAAACCCCCTCAATTATTTTATTCTCACAACTAATTTACATAATACCAAGAGACAGATATTGTATCTAGTATAAGGGAGACTCGAAAGAGAAGCGCCAGAGATATCATCTTAGGAACATCACTAATGAAAGTCTGGTATACAAAAAAATAAATAACTTCAAAAAACAAATACATAGCATATATTGTAATTAACAACACAAGAACTTGTAACTAGCAACCTATAGGTTCTAGGATGATACTTAATAAGAAGAATAAAAATGAACATGAACAGAATACACACATGAGAGGCTAGATTCATCGATAGGAATACACTTGACCTTTCTCATTTAATAGATAAATAACTAACAACACATTATCTTATACTTAGCATTTCACTAAGAGTGAAAGTCAATAACAACCTATAGGATATAGGTTGGTTATAACAACCTATTTAAAATATAAGTGTAATACGTTTTTATGAGTTTTATCCCCTTAACGCCCACTGTTAACCCCAAAATGAGCCCATACTAGTTAATTTCCGTAATTCGGACCCAATGAGAATGCATCCACTTCCCAGTAGTAACCTTTGTGCCCCATGGGGTGTCCATGTATCTCTCTAGACCAATTGGTCATTGTTTTGAGTTTTTTCCTATTAATGCTTACTTTTAACCCCAAAACGAGCCTATACTAGTAAATGTCGATAATCAGGGGCCCAGAGAGGACGCAATCACTTTCCACAATTCGTGCCTTTCCCTAGGCCACTTGGTCGCTGTTTTGAAATCCCCCCCCCCCCCCCCCCCACACACACACCTACTTTTAAACAAAAATTAGCCTATGCTAGGAAATTTTGGCAATCAAGGGCCCGGTGAGGATGCGATCACTTCCCACGGGTAACGTTTATGCCCCGTGGGGTGTCCGTGCATCTTTTCGGGCCACTCAATTGCTATTTTGAGTTGCTGCCTCTTAACACTCACTTTTAACCACCAAAATGTTATTATACTTGTTAATTTTGACAAGTGGAGACAAAAGAGGATGTTGTCACTTTCCACATGTTACCTTTAAGCCCTATGGTGTGTCTGTGCCTCTCCCAAGCACATTTAGTCACTGTTTTGAATTCCACCCCACCCCCTAACGCCATTTTTAACCCCGAAATGAGCTTATACCAGTAAATTTCGATAATCGGGTGCCCGGAGAGGTCTCGGTCACTTTCTACGGGTTACTTTTATACCCCGCGGTGTATCTGTGCCACTTAATGCCAATTTTAGTTACATAACGAACCTATATTAGTTAATTTTGGCAATCGGTATCCCAGTGAGAACACGATCACTTCCCATGGGTTATGTTTGTGCCCCATGGGGTGTCTATGCCACTATCCGGCCACTCGGTCATTGTTTTTATCTTTTGCCCATTAATTCTTGCTTTTAATCACAAAACGAGCCTATACTAGTTAATTTCAACAATCGGGAGCCCAAAGAGGATGCACTCACTTCGCACAAGTTACTTTTTTGCCCAATGGGGTGTTTGTGCCACTCCCTATGCTACTTGGTTGTTCTTTTGAATTCCCCTGCCCATTAACGCTCACTTTTAACTGCAAAATGAGCCTATACTAGTTAACTTCCGCAACCAGGAGACTCGTGAGAATGCGATCACTTCCTAATGGTTACTTTTGGGCCTCCTCTCTCTTAGCCACTCGGTCGTTGGAGTTAAGTTTTGGACTGTATTCCTACAGTTACGAAACCCATTAGTCACTTTAAATCAAAATGAAGACCAGAAAAAAAAAATTATTGCTTCCAAGTACTATCAACGGTACATAAATATTCTAAGGAACTACTCTAGAAAATTAGTTACAACATTATATGATTGAGGGGAAGAGAGAATGAGTTAATGACCAAAAAAATATTGAGAGAGTGAGTTAGTTCATCTAATAAATTACTTAAGAGCTGACCAAATGACAACACTCAAACTTCCAAAAAAAGAATACTTCTTGGTAGTAGTAAATTAAGGCAATGTTCACCAAAAACCTCACCAAATAGCAAACCACCCAAACTTCAAAGAATCACCACAATCAACAAGAATAAAACTAAACACAACTCTATTCTTTAATGAGACATCAAGCATAATTGAACATTACACCAACAAATAACAACCATTTTAGCATTAAATAGAATTGTATTAGTAAGGAATAAACTCAACAAAGTCAATGAAATATTGCACATGTCAGAAATTGTGACATTAACAATAAACAAATGGTATGACCCAAATGACTCCACCACCAACCATATTACTAATAACAACAACATAAACAATATTTTCTTCAGTATCATAACCCTAACACCAATGAATAATTCATATTAAGACTAAAACAACAACATGGCACTGTAAGAAAATAATTAATATAGCAGTGAGAACATAAATTCTTCATATACCACCTCCTAGTTAGCAAAAGAGTGGTTCACATTAATACAAAACATATTTATAAAGCCAAAGAAAGTAATTGTACTATAAAACAAACATATTTGTACGAAATTATTATCCCATGGAATAATAACTAACCAAGCATCGAACCTCCGGACAATAAACTCAACAAAAAATATATGTAGCAAACAAATATTCCTCAAAGAGGCAACATAAAAGTAGGCACCGATCATTATTTAAATTTTTAAGTGGGCATTATAAAAGCTTGGCCAATAAGGAGAACAATTCACACGGAGGATCAACCACGATTTTACTTTAAAATGAACTGCCTTTAGTAATAATCTGTGTGATACACAAGTAAGAGTAAGTACTACACATATTATTAAGTTTTAAATAACGGTCAATCGACATAAATAAATTGCAAGTAATTACAATTCCTTATTAGGTTCTAGTCTAAGAATAAACTAACAAATTGTATAGAAAAGCAACAAAATCATTTCAATACAAAAATATTAATGTAATTTGTTTCTTTAAAACATAAAATATTTGTAATACAAAAATAGTAGAATATTCAAATCCATATCTAGTAGGTATTATAATAAATTACAAAAAGAGTACAACAGAATGATATATATATATATATATATATATATATATATATATATATATATATATATATATATATATATATATATATATAACAATAATAATAAAGGAGGAGGGGTTTTTGCCACATCATATAACTTAAAAATACAAAATCTATACAAATAGTTTTTGTATCTATATAAGCTAATTGGCAGTTTAAATGAAGCTACCTATTCCCATTCAGAGCACAAGGCTCGAAACTTGCACTCAGAGTATTCCCATTCTCTCTTAGAGCAACCCTTATGGGCAATCCAAAATTACACTCAACTAGTCCAAAAATCACCTATCAAAACTAACAAAATTCCTACGGGTAAGTTCAAATATGGGGTATGAAGACTAAAACGACGCCATAAGCAGTTAAAGGAATAAAACATGTTAGAAAAGTCCAACCCCTTGGGTGGAACATCATGTTCCGCTTAAGGGTTCTTCAAAATTTCATTTCCCTCCCCAAAGGTCTTATGTTATTTTGTGGTACCCTGAAATCATCTGTTTTTTATAAGAAAAAAATATCCGTTGCCATTTAAAAAAAAAAGTAGCCATTGCCATAAAAAAAAATGTCGTTTCCATACATTAATCAAGCCGTTGCAAACATATGGGGTACAAAATGCAAATAAGGAAACTTTGTTGAAAGTTTGGGCGGAACATGATGTTCCACTTTAGCGTTTTTTTTTTTTTAATTTTTTTATCCTTTTTTGCGTAGAACATGATCTTTCGTTTTGAGAGTGAGTCCCACAAAAAATTAACTAGTCAAATTGCATCTTTATTATATTTTACACTATCCACAGCTGTATTTGGAATTCTACCTTAACAATGACATACATATATACCGCATATCATAAGGTTTGCTCTTACTACTGTTTTCTTCATCTTCACTATTTTTTCTCCTTTTTGTTTGTATTGATATTTTCAGGACTGAAATGGAACACCATATTCTCCTTCATTTTTATGATAGTTTCATATTTTTATGGGGTTTTGTTTTAGTCTTAGGATTTGTATGAATTTTTATTGCAGGCTTTGTATGAAATGGAGCACTGGGTTGTCGATTTTTCCATGTTTATGGTTTGATCTAGTTCAAATCTGATCTCTGGTTTGAGCGATGATGGTTGTTGATGGGTTTTTCAACTGTTATGTTGAATTTTTTTAGTTGGGTTCAAAACAGTGGCTACCGTAAGCTTGATACGGGTTCAAATTTTTTTTTTTTTTTTGTAATAATGGCTACCGTAGCAGTTTTGGGTGGAGGAAAAGTGGGTTTCAACACCTTCTTTTTCTTCCACTCCAATTTTTTTTTTCAAATCATGTTTGTGTATAGATGCAATCAGGTCAGGTATGGTTGTTCCGTGTATGCTATGCAACACTTCACGGGTCAGGTACGGTGGCTTGATTTGTGGGTTGTAGCAATAAGTAGAAAGTGTTGTATTAGAGAACTACTTGATCTTAAACTTATGTCTTCTCTCTTTAGAATAATTAATTAAAATGTTAATCATCTCTCTATTTATGGTTGTTACATAGTTGCTACTGTTAAATGGTTGTATTAATGGTTGCTGTAGCTAAATGTTCTTTATGTTTGTGTGTGCATTATGTGTTTAGGAGGTTTTCTATTTATTCTTCCTGCTATTTTTTTTTGTTTCTCATTATTCATAGCAGATATGGATTTGCAGGTTTTTTAAATTTCTTATGGAGTAACTGATTTTTTTGTGATATAAGATATTTTTTTGCTATTCTTCCTATTGTTAACTGATTTTTAAATGTGATCTGGGTTTGGAAGACGGGGCTTGGAGCTTGAGTTTTTTGGTTTGGTTCACATTCGTTTACAGATATGGGTTAGGAGCCTGATTTGTTTTTATTATTCCTTAAATTTTCAATGGTACGCCAACAATATGATGGCCTTTGGGTTTAAGGCATCAGATACACAAACAATGTGATAATGTGTGTATGGGTTAGGAGCTTGGATTGGAATTTGTTTCACTATTTTTAATACTTTTGTGTATACAGGTCCACCTTTTTCTATATCATTTTTACATGTATGCAGGGCATTCAATAGGTTTTGGTTTTGAGAAGTGAGGTTTTTAATTGTTTTTATCATTGTAGTGTATTGCGCAATTTATACCTGTAATACTATAATATTTTGAATCCTTACTCATATTTGGTTTAAGAAGTTACGAAATGTATTGGCACAAGAAACAATGAGTTGAATATTTCATTGTATGCTTTTGAGTTTTTATAATAAAAATTTGCTTAAATGAGAGGTGTTGTGTAGTGCCTTTTTTAGCTTATTTTTTTCAATTACTACTTATAAAAATAATTGACTCTTAAATTAGAGTGTATTATATATGGTTCAATTTAATTTATTTTTAGGTTCTTGATATTATGTTTTCATTTTTAAAAATTAATTTCTTATTTTTGGAATGAACTTTTTTTATCTATTTTTTCATTTGTTCCATTTTTATCTATTTTTCTAAACCTATCGAGCCTCAAAAAGCATTTTTTGTATCATCTCAATTTAAAAGCTTACTAGAAATTGTGAGCACATGGCTTGAGGTAAGTAGGAGCAGGTGAAGCATTGGACACACCGGGGCACAAGGCTCAATGTAATACTCGAGGTAACAAGTACGGGAATTGCTTGATTCAAGCTCTTTTTTTTTAACACATTTGTTCTTATTTATAGTTTAAACAAAAATTACTTATTATTTTTTTGTATAGCTATAGTCAAATATAAAGATAGTCTTCTTGCATTATAGTACTCCCTATTAAACTTCATGAAACTGATGCTACAAATGTTTGGAAAACGAATATATGGGAGCGGTGTGTCTCATGGTAGTCATGTGAAAATGCACAAGTATGGTGTGTAGTGTTTCACGCAATAGTTTTTAAAAGTAATAATTTTTCCTATTGCACGTAAATAAAAGTGATTCATTTTCTTGATGAAATTAGTATTATATTGAAATAGGCACGATCCTTCTCGATTATTCACTTATCTTTTTTATATCACATCTTTATGTTTGAAAATAGATTGAAGAGACCTCGACGAGTGGCTCAATAATATGTTCAACTAATAAACCTCCATGAAAGGGCTGTTCAACTGTGGTGTGATATATTTTCTTGGGATGTTATAATTAGGATTTCTTTGTAGATAAATTCTGTAGCCACTTGAAAATCGTAGGTATGAAAATAAAGATTCGAGTAATGGTCAAAATATCATTGTAGACATTACTAAATATTTTAAAGCAAGATAAAGTATGTAATCAAATTGGTTACAGGGATTCAAATATTTAACAATGCTTTGTGTTTTGTAAAAAACATAGCAAAATATTTTTTTAATACAACCGAGTTATTAATATTCAATTGATTTATTATTTAAAAAGTATTAAAAAAATTTAATTAATAAATGTATTTTTTTTCATTTTGAAATTTATTTTAATCTGAAATATTAATAAAAAAATATACGGGTTATTATTTTGATACAATTTCATGTTAGATAATCATGGAAAAATAATAGTAATGTGCCAATTTCGAAAATATTTTAAGTTTTTACTCTATAATTCTATTAAATGGATAAAAAAGTGAACAAAAAATTAAAAACACCATTTTTCTCAACAAATGCATCGTATTAAAATCGTAACCATATCGCAAGTGTACCATGGGATGACCAATTATATTTATATTTGCACTATTGGCGACACGGAGACAATTTTATCACAAGAACAAATTTATCTTTGTGCCATTAGCATGTGTACAAAATATCACGAAAATAAATTTATCGTCGTGCCATTGACATGAGTACCCCCTAGTGTATATATATATATATATATATATATATATATATATATATATATATAAAGGACAGTAATTAGTCTATAAATATAAAGTCAAAATTTATCCAAAAATTTTTCAAACTTAATATAGCTAATGAGAAACTAATGACAACAAATTTCAATACAAAATTAACATGTTATAGGAATCTAACAGCAAATAAGTTTAAATAATATTGCAGAATAAAATAATAATCAAAAGAAACAAATAATTTCAACTGAATTGGAGAAGCAAACAAGAAATATATAAAGAAAAACTTTTACCATTATTGTTACAAAAAATCACCACATGTGGTTCTCTCCACTGCATCATCAGGGCGGGTTCCCCAAATATTATCTCATGAGACTAAATACAATATATCATGGTAGTGTAAAAGTCATAAAATTCAATTTTTCATTAGAAACCCTAAATCTTACATAAAATCGACATCTATAAATCAAAACCCTAAATATGAGCGAAAGATAGTTGGATGAGTCTGTGTGTGTGTGTGTGTGTGTGTGTGTGTTTTGAGAGTTAGGGCTTTATGGCTAAAAATAAATCAAATTTATGGTTCGAATTTGTGTGTAGAATACGAGAGTCAGAGAAGATACCGACAGTAGATACGATCGATGGCGGAGGATCTTTCAGCGGTGGATCATAGAGAGGTGAACCATAGAGTGAGAGCGATGCAAAGGGTTTTAGCAACAGTTATGAGGAGAACCATCGAGAGAGGGAATCCAAAATTTGGGATTTCTATATTTCCTTCCATTTATCTCAGACATGCGGAGGGTAATGAAAAAACCAATCATGAATTTTAACTTGGTTTTATGTTTTGGTTTATCAAGGTTAGAAAAGAGTAATAAAATATATTGGTATATATGATTGCTAGGATAAAAGAGTCATATTTGTTATTATCAATTAGCCTTTCATGACTATTTCAACAAGTACAGTCATAATATAAGTCTAATATATTTTTTATGACTGTTTTATTTAAACTATCATAATATTATTTTTTCAAAACCATCATAAAAAGGTATTTTTTGTATAGTGTCTGTACACATCTTGTATATCCACCGTTAGAGGATTTGAGATAGTTATGTCTACTAAAACAATCTTAGAGCATTATGGTTTGTTGAGAGTGGACAATCCTTTATATTCGTATGATTGTGAGTTTCATCCAAATATTAATGATTATGTTGCAATTAGTGGTGGATTAGGGAGGAAGAAGATACCCTAACCATTTAAGCAATAAAATTTGTTCAAGGAGTTTTACTTACTCCACATGATCACCATTTAGAATTTGTAACAGAATTCTCATCACACCTACTTTAGTGATGCTTATGTGCAATTTTTATACACTATAAGGAATAATGTGTTGAAGAATCAAGTATATTCACATGCATATACCTGCAATAAGAAGGGTAAAAATAGACAACTTTGAAATTTGGTCAAATGATTTGTCAGATTCTTGCCCCTGAGAAAGTGTATAAGTTTGAGAATTAAAAGTTTTAAAAGGTGAAAAAAATTGGTAGAGCTTTGAATCTATGAAGGAAAAAGAACAAGGATCAACTCCAATTTATTGAAGAGGATGATCCAACTCAGAACTTTCTACTCACTCCAGCCTCAGATGCCTATGGTACCTCTGCCAAACCAGCCAGCACACCTATAAGATCCTCTCAATCTAAAATATGACCCTATAGCACCACATGTATTCCCCTTGATAACCTACATCTCACAGACAATTGAGTATCCAAAATACTATGTTTTGAAGTTTAGGAGTATACTACTACCCATTGTTATAGCAGAACGAATCCGGAGATCATCATAAAGCTGCATGGGGACCTTTATAGACCTATTTTTGCCGGGTTGAATATTTTAAAGAAGGAAATCATCTATCAAGATGCATACTTTACATCATGAGTAAGAGGAGATCTATGATGATGATGGTGGTAGTAGAGATTGAGGATAGAATGGGAGCTTTGACATGAACAAGAGCAATATACTAGTTTCGTATACCTCTCACCATTTTAACTAGGGAGTGGTGATGTTGTGTTTTGTTAAGTTATTTTGATTTTTGTGGGTATGTACCATTGTTCGTTGTTGGATGATTTAGGATATCTGTCATTGTTGTCGTATTTTTACTATCCTAAACTCGTTTGGTATATTTTGGTTAATTGATACACTTTTTATGGGATGTAGCATGCTCTACTATATGGGTGGTTTACATATCGGTGATTACAATATTTGGGATAGTTTGTGACTCATATATATCATAGTACTAGATATTATGGTTGTTATAGATATAACCTCGATAGGGTAAACATCCACTTCGTTTAGACTAGCATCACCTCATTAACATTATTTTTAGCTTTCACCTCTATTTAATCTATCCAAGTTGCTTCATCCTCAGCCATGTCTAATTATTCATAAATCTTCACACCTCGTCAACATAAATTGACATATCATTGAAATCGTAGCAATATGGGATAGTTCTTAGCCAATCAATGCTTCATTTCAATATAACCTCGACTAATTTAGTGTAAGACCCGACCCTAAAGCTCATAAGAAACATAATATCCTTTGATTGCATCGGCCTTGTTCTTCTCCATGGAACCTTCTAAGACCTTGTTATACTCATCCACCAACCTTTTGATTACAGGGACACGCTCCTTTTGCAGCATCTAAGAGTCCCTCTTCTTGACCTCAATGCTCTTAGCCTCTTATGTAGAGTGTTGAACCTTAAAGGTACTAATAGCCTTCTTGTTGTCATAGGTCTATTTAAGGGCCTCTTTTGTTTCGAAAACCCACTACTCAAGGTATTCCATCTTTAATATACCCTATTAAATATTTGAACGAAAGTGATAAGACAAGACAAACTTGTTAATAAAAAGTTGTTATAATGAAAGAAAGGTCAAACTTGGAAAACTTTATTAACGATAAGGTCGGCTTCCTCATTTCGGCTTAGCTAAGAAAAATATCATTTGTCACAAGGAATCACATTGTCATAGAGAAAATCCATGGATCTAGGTGATTAGGTATACAAGGGTATGTAAATTTCCCCTTAGCTTGTATAAATATCATGGGAACTAGGAATGTGGATCAGTGATATAGCCTTGATTAGATCTTTGGTTTCAACCCCTTTAGAAAAAATAGTATCATTGACCTCAATCCTTATTTTTTTGGCGTTAGAACCACCCACGTCCTTATTTCAGTTTAGAGGACAAGGATTGGCATCCTATGAGGATGGATTTTTACAAGGCTCAACATCTCGATGATCACATAATATTTTTAGGAATACAATGTTCCAAGTGTGTTTGTTTATACCTTCAGGACGATCTGAAAAATTACAAGAAGTTAAAAGCTAAGATAGATAAAAAATTAAAATAAAGTATAAAGAAACGGTAAATTGAATAGTCTATTACTTACAATAGCGATGATAAGGAAATGGGTCAACAACTATGCCTATAATTTGAATATAAAAGAGAAGGACAAGCTCCTCTAAAGTATGTATCCCTCTTGAAATAACTTCGTTAACCTTTTGTCAAATTATACACTTAATCCAAGGGAGATTCTCATCACAATCAAAAGAAAAAAGAGTTTCATGATTAGTCAAGTTAATATAATAAGGAAGAAACATATTTCATTCCAATAAAAAGGGAAGATATGAATCCACCTCTGAGTGATGTTTGGTTCCATTCACAAGGAACCGAGGTCGATCCTTCATCCACTACTTCATTGGTTATGAATTTCCAAGAACCACTAATAAATAATTAAGATTTCTTTCAATTATAACTAAGAGTATGCATAACCTGAATAAGATGACACCTTGAGTTGAGGGGGAAGAAGTGATATAATCGTGATAGATTTAGTCGAAATGGTCGTATATAAATTCCTAAAAACCTCATGGGAGATATTTTCAAAATAAATCTCTCTATGGAACTGAGAATGACTATCCTTAGGAAGAAGAGGAGTTAGAGTTAACCCTATTTAGGACATAATGTATCTAATGAATTGGTATAAGGGAGGACTAAAGCCTAAATATCATTACTCCATTAAGAGTTATCTAATTAGAATTGCAAAGATCAAAATATCTTTCTTCAAATTTGGGATGTTTAAATTTGAACGTCGACTTAATTCCACACCTGTGATAAAATGCGATTGTATACTCAATATTGATTCAAATGATGTATAGCTTATCTACACTTTGGTTTATGTCATAAAACCCATCCTTATCGACAGAAGTTGAAGCTTGAGATAAACCATAACCATCTTTTGGTACATCACTAATGAGGTAAAAAACAGGGGTATTTTCACCTTTATCTTCATACATATCATGGATAAAATGTCCCACTACAAAAAAAAGTTGCTTTTAAGACCCTATTTTTTTAGACAGATAAAATTTAGTCTTTAAAATATACTTTTTGAGACGGGTATAATTAGCCGTCTTTAAAACTACTATTTTTTTAGACCGTTAATTATATCCGTCTCAAAAGAGGTCACATTTTGAGACGGTTAATTATCCCCGTCTTATAAAGTAAATCAAATAAGACAGTAAAATGTTTGTTGTCTCGAAAGATATACCAAATAAGACGGATAAAAAAATTATGTTCCCACCATAATCACTTTTCATCTCCCGCCTTATACTAAAAAAAAAAAAAATAGGAAGACGCATACACACACGCCCCCACCATCTCTCACAAACTCCATTGACCAAACCCTTCCTCCTCTCACAAACTCAATCGGTAACCCACTCACCATCTCTATCATCACTTTGAGACGAATCGACGACCACACAATCGGGTACTTACCATCTCTCTCTCTCTCTCTCTCACACACACACACACACACACCCACACACACACGCACCCACACACATGTGCGTGCACCCATACACACGCACACATGCAGTGATGCACACACACATATACCTGAACACAAATCTTCAAAGTTAGGGTTATTAATTTAATTTTGTGTTGGATATTTACAGGGATAAATACAATCTTCAAATTTAGGGTTTTTATTTTAGTTTTCAATGTAATTTTCTATTGTGTATTCACCCTCACTTGAAAATTTTGATTATTGATATAATTATTAGGAAAATGTAATTAAAATCAATTTATTGTTTAAAAACCAAATTTTCATTTAATCTATTGTATAAAATGCAAGATTTTTGTAATTATCTGCAATATGTTTAAGACTAAGACTGTAAAAAATCTCTATAATTTAATTTTTTCGTTCATTTGTATTCGGCAATTCAAGACAAAGCTAAAAATAAAAAAGTGATTCAAAGTGTAAAAAAAATTAGTTGGTGATGATGAAGAGTATGTGCCACGTGAAGAATAAAATGAGCATAATGATTCATGCAAGAGTGAAAATGGGCATGTGTCTTGTGAGTTTTTTAATGTGTAAATGTTTAGTGATGTAGATATTAATTAGTTGATTGTGTGATTTCTTATTTGATGTTTTCCATTATCATGCGTGCATTAGTACTTCAATATTTCAAATTTGAATTGTTCGATTTATCCATATTAATACTTAAATTGATGTGTTGAATTATATTCGTATTTTAATATAGCTTGTTCTCCCTTTATGTGCTAATCTCTTTAGGAATTCATGTTTGTCATTATTAACCTTTTTTTATTTTTCATCATCTTATGAAGACATTATAAAGATTTTATCTTATTTATATTATGAAATATAAATTTAATAACATTTTTTTTAAATTCATAGATGGGGACCATGTATAAGAGTTGGATTGATTTACGCAATCGTTGACTACATTTATGCGATTGACGGGTTTCTTAACTAGGTGTATGCTTGTGTGAGTCATCTGGTAGTAGTTTAATACGCTTGATATTAGTATTGTTGTCTTGTTTGTTCATGTGTTTTTAGATGTCGTGGAGAGTGTTAATATACTTGTCAACATCAATGTACAAATTATTAGATCAGATGTTGTTGGGGCATTAAAGATGCAGACATATTTGAGGTGATTATCAATCCACATGTTATATTTCCTTGTTATTGGTGTTTTGTTATCAACTCTCAATTTTGTAATTGTAAGGGCTATGCATACATAGATGTTTGTTAACTGATCTTGATAAGTTCTCTTTTTAGCTAGTTTATATACCTCTTATAATATGTACATATGAGTAGAGTTTCTCATATTGTCATTGAAGCGTGTCTTGCTATCAGCTTCCCTTTACAGTTATGATATAATATTATTGCCTGGGAAGACAATACCAAATAAATTTATTTTATCGACAAGTTCTTCTTGCAGTCAACAATGTACTTCCCTTCTGACCTTGCCTTGTAGTTACATTAGATTCCAGAAACTCCATAGATGTATCATGTTTCATGTTGGTAGATGTGATAAATTTTAGGCCACCAGGATCAACAAATGGTCTAATTTTTTTAGACATGGTAGAAAAAGGTTTAGATATAGTTGTAAAATTATTGATTTGCATTTAATATATGATTGCAACATCAATTTTTTTGCCATATTATGCTCAGTTGTCTCTTTGCCGGTCTTATACCCTTGTCCAGTTATTGAAGTTCTCTATCACATGCACTAGTAGGTTAGGCCAAGCCTTGGCTCAAATACCTAAAGCACAAGATCGATAGGGACAAAAGATTTCTGTCAAGAATTTCATGATAATACTTATTCTAGTAATGGATCCTGAATACTTGTGGTATATAGGAGGGGGGGGGGGGGTGTCTTCTTACATAGTGGCTACTTTAGGCAAAATAGCTCGAAATCCTACTTCCCATTCAACTCTAAGTGGTTGTGTTGACAGGAATCCAGAGCCATTGTCGTGGTTGTACCAACTATCTTAAGGAGATGTAGTGGGAACACCTTCAGCTTCAGCCCGTGTCAGAGAGGAATTAGGACTGGGATCATACCTAAGTATTGGACCCATGTCTTGAGAAGCGTCCTATATGTGTGTACCAATCGAGGTCGACCGGTCTGAGCTATATTTGATGTGACGTTCCATATTTCCCATTGGGGGTGGGGGTCATAGAATAACTGGTAATTGGGATCCATCCGATGCCTGAGTTGGTTGAGGAGGGGTAACAAATGGAGAATCCACAAAATCACAGGACTCATATGACTTTTTACGTGTATCATGTACTAACGAGTTTCGATACCCTTTATTATCTCAATATACTTTAGACCAAATGGTGTTGGCCAGGATAACAGGGAAAAGAACTAAATTCCTCAAAAAAAATCCAAACCTAAAACTGTGCAACAAGTTTTTAGAACTATAGAGAATCCAAATGTTGATCCCTCAAATACTTTGGATGCTCATGTCGACAATACTAGTGATAATGTTGTAGAAAATCCAAAAACTATTAATTCTTTGGATGATACTGATATGGTTCACCATGTATATGAATTTGTAGTTGCTGTTAATAACAATATAATGTGTGATAATGCTATTGTTGAGATTAGCGCATCCCAGCATGTTGATAACATGATACTCATATAAATATTATCAACTATGTTGAGGTAATAGAAACAACCTGTCTTGATAGGATAGTGACTACTAGTGATGACCAAAAAATTACTATTTTTTTCTCCTATTTCCATAAACAGTGTGTAATGACTTTTGTCCATGCTACACTACCGATTACATCCTTAGGAGAGAGCTCTGGAATACTATCACATATTTACTCAACCCTCTCCCTCCCTTGGTCAATTATTAGAGACTTTAATTGTCTTGGGGCTCATGAATGTAAAGTAGATAGACTCCCCTATAATAGACCCTTATTAGATTTTAAAAATATGACCGACTCAACTAAAATTCTTCAAATTAACACTGGGTATTTTTCACACTTGGGTCAAGAGTGACCAAAGATTAGTTCACAGAGAGCTTGATAGGTCTTTATGCAACCAAATATGGATGGATTTTTAGGATGTTGTCTCCTATGAAATTGTTGTGAGATCTTGTTGTGATCATTACCCGCTTATATTTGAGTTTAATACTAATGGTCTTGTTGGCCTAAAATCTTTTAAATTCATTAAGGCTTGGACTAAACATGGACTAAGCATGATGGCAGAAGTTAGTCTTCGCCCCCAAAGAAGGTAGCTAAATGCAACAACATGGTTGACCTCCCTACAAAAAGTAACTGATTGGAGATTGAGAGCTGCTGGAAGTGTGTTTTAGGAGGGCCCACTACTGGCAGGTGCCCACTACCTCAGCAAAACAGAGATTTGACCTCACATTTATGGTTGACTCTTCACGCCACCAGAATACTCTGCTGCGCTTATTTAAAGTCGTAAAAGAGACGAACAACTTGTTCATTCCCAATTTCTGGTTCTAATTTATAACCATTAAATATTCATGCCTAACACTTTTTATTGATTAATTTGGCTGCCCCTGGTGATTATCATGAGAATTGAGAATTATAGGCCAGACATGTCCTTGATCTCCTAAACATAGGCAAGTTCATGATCGCATTGGGTTTTCTAGATTTATCGAAGTTAGGGGATGAAGCTATCAAAGAGTAGTGCAACATTATTTACATTATTTTCGAGGTGGTCACTTTAGACCCATACGTTTATAACAACCGATGATGTTTTTGAGCTTTTCAGGTTGTAGTCTTTGGGTGAGGCTGAGGGCAGTGGGTATATGTCAAGGCACGAGAAGTCTAAAAAAATCTATAAATGGGGATAAATTAATAGATTATCATTTGGAGAATGAAGTGGAGTATGTTACCTCTGCATTGAAAACTTGAAGAAATCTCATCATATCCATGTCCTTGACAAATAGGGATTCTTATCAGTACTGACCCTTTCTTAGAAGAAGAAATTGAAAGCAGATGTTAAAAAGAGTAGAGGCTGGTTGCAATTTGAGTAGTGCCTCTAAAAATGAAGGTTTTATATTGGAATATAAAGGGTTTAGTCAATCCCCTTTCAAAAACACGCTCAGCTCTTGGACTATGCAGCATAGACCAAAGTTTCTTTTTGTTGCTGAACAAAAAATTGAACTTGATGTATATATTTAGAGATACTTTAATTCATTTGGTATGAAGATGTGGATTCTTTACTCTCAGAGGATTGATAAACCTACTATTATTTAGATTTTAACTCCTCAAATCTCTTTTGCTACCAAAGTGATGGAATATTCCATAAAAATCAACAGTAACTCGTAAATTGACTCCCAATTATCGTCATACTCAGTTAAAAAAAGGAATATTAAACATAAAAATCACATTTAAGGCCTCATTTAGGTCATGCATTTTTACTACTCCATAGAATCCCACGGTATGTACAAAAAATAAGGGCGTAATTGTTATAATATATATTACATAAGGGCAAGAATGTTAGTCCCTCCCCTTATATCCAGTTAGTTCTCGTTTGATTATTATACTAGAAATCACTTTTGAATACAAATACCTACTTTTACGTTGTGGTTTATAAGTATGCTAGTTTGCTTCAAATTTTCAAATGGTGATTTCAATTTGCTACAGTTTTATAGATTGAGTAAATACAATTCACTCAACACCTCATTCTATCATGTAATGTGGATTTGGTGTACTTGGGAGAATCGCTACTATTAAATGTAAAATTACATTTACAAATGTGACTCGCATAATTATGTCTATGACTCATACATGTAAAATTACGTTTACAAATGTGATTCGCATAATTGGTGTACTGGTGCAGGAAAGCATGTCTTCCACACAATCTTTGTGGATCTTGAACCCACTGTTATTGATGAAGTGAGACTGGAACTGATCGCCAGCTCTTCGACCCTGAACAGCTTATCAGTGGAAAAGAAGATGCTGCGAACAACTTTGCTCGTGGCCATTACACAATTGCAAAAGAGACTGTGGACCTCTGTTTGGACCGTATTAGAAAGTTTGCTGACAACTGCACTTTCCTCCAAGGGTTCCTTGTTTTTAATGTTGTCGACAGGGGAACTGGTTTTGGGTTGGGCTCTCTGCTTTTGGAGCGGTTGTCTGTTGACTATGGAAAGAAATCAAAGATTGGGTTCACTGTGTACCCATCCCCACAGATCTCAGCCTCTGTTATCGATCCCTATAACATTGTCCTCTCAACCCATTCCTGGAACTATTCTTCTTGATACTGAGGCTATTTATGATATCTGCAGGCGTTCACTTGATATTGAGCGACCCACCTACACCAACCTTGACCATCTCATCTCCCAGGTGATTTCTTCCTTGATGGCATCTCTAAAATTTGATGGTGCCTTGAATGTGGATGTTACTGAATTCCAAACCAACTTGGTGTCCCCCACCCAAGAATCCACTTCATGCTTTGCTCATATGCACCTATCATCTCAGCTAAGAAAGCATACCATGAGCAACTCTTTGTGGCTGAAATCACCAGTAGTGCATTTGAGCCCTCGTCTATTATGGCCAAGTGTGATCCTCGCCATGGAAAATACATGGCTTTCTATCTCATGTAACCTGGCGATGTTGTGCCAAAGGATGTTAACGCAGATGTTGCAACAATCCAAACTAAGCGCACCATTTAGTTTGTTTACTGGTGCCCCCATTGGATTTAAGTGTGGTATCAACTACCAGCCACCTACTGTTGTTCCTGGTGGTGACTTGGCTAAGGTGTATAGGGTTTTATGCAAGATTTCTAACTCAGCAAGCGTGGCCGAGGTGTTCTCCCCGCAGAGATCGCAAGTTTGATCTTATGTACACCAGTCGTGCCTTTGTTCACTGGTACGTGGGTGAGGGAATAGAGGAAGTAGAGTTCTCTAAAGCCCGTGAGGATCTTGTTGCTCTTGAGAAGGACAATGAGGAAAATGGGGTCAAGGATGATAGTGATGAAGGGGATGAGTACTGAGGATTAATGATTTGTTTTAGATTTCCCTTTGTTGGCTTGTTTTAATAATTTGTGACTTCTGCTTGATATATTTTGGTTTTAATGTTAAAACTCGTAACTAATTGTTATTCTCTATCACTGTTTATTTGTTAAATAAAATGATTCATTTTTTAAGGAAATTCCAGAGCCTTTTCCTCTTCCCACCGAAGCTTCAATAGTGAGGCTGCACAAGTTGGGCACATTGTGTTTCAACTACACGTAATGCTAATTTCCTTTTTAAGATGATGTAGAGTGTATTTATTGACCCTAAAATGGAGTGGTTCAGAAAATGGTGAGTTTTGTGTATTTAATTGCCTGTGTTAAAGATATCACGTTATTGAGTCAAATTGAAAAAGGTCCAAGTTGAGGGAACTTATTTTTATCAATTTTTATATTTTTAAAGATGTACTAGGAACTTGTAGAGGTAATGTGTATAAATTGATAAGACATAGGTCTTATATAATTGATTTCATGTATAATGTTCTTTATTATACAACGTCTATCTTCTCGCTAATAGAGTGTTGGACTAAGTAAGATTCATTCTCAAATACAAAGACTGGAGAAGTTTACACATGGAGGTGGAAAGAGTGTGTTCCCTCTTGGAATGTCTTTGGGGAGCCATGTGAAGAAATGGATGTACTTGAGAGATAAATATCATTGTTGACAGAACAAAGTAATGTTCACTTGACATCTTTCTATTAACAACAGAAGCTTTTGTTTTACAAGCTGATGAGTTATATGTACTATAGTAAGCCCTCAATCCCAGGGATCAAGATCTGGTGGTGGAACAACTTCTGCTATGAACAATAGAGGAGGCGAGGAGGAAACTACATAGCGAAGATGATTATCATCTACTAAAATAGCAGCTGAAAACTCATCATTTGGCGATGAACCTCTCTCAGCATTGATGTGTTTGGTGGCATTGAACATATAGCAAGAATTTGCGCAGTTGCAGCTGGTGGGCGCCATACATTAGCATTATCAGGTAATTCACTATGTCCTAGTAGATTTATTTACTCTCTCAGTTTACCTTAAATTTACTTCAAAACTAAAGTGTCTTAAAATCCAAGTGTAAATCCTAAATTTGTGAAATACCACAAAGTTTTCTTTTATTTGGATAAATTTATCAACAATCTCTCTCTGAAACGAAATAGAGCAGTATGCATACCAACTAAAACTACCATTGTTCGTCAAAGTTATATGTTTGATTGGTTAGATTCATTAATTTTTACGTATTTTTATTTTATAGGTAATGCTTGAAAGACGCCGTTGAGCAAGATATTTGACATCAGCAAGACATTGAAGATTGACATGCTCGACATCGACAGGAGCTCGAATAATTAAAAATTAGCAACCAACAAGCTCTACTACAGCTGCAGACTGACATGAGAAGTGAAATGCAAAGTTTATTTCTTAGTATTATCCTACACCATGCTTCTAGAATCTCAACGACTCGTACCGACTAGGTAATAATACATCTTTATTATTATGAGATTGATGTAGCTCATGTTATTTAAAATGGAAAATTCTCCATTTTAAAGTTCATGTTGTTGTGTGGTGAGAATTTGCTATTGGTTGGTGTATAGTATTCTTAGAATCAATTTTAATGTTTAAAACAGGTTGGCAACCTGTGGTTTTCATGAATAAACAAAGGGGACTCTGCCATTTTAAAAAAAAATAATAGTAGTTAAATACTTATTAAAAAGATATCGTAGTTTAAAATTTATATTTTTTGTGATGAGAATATACTATATTGTTTCATTGCACATTGTATTGTTGATGAGTGTGATATTAATTTTAATATAATTGACACTATTTTTTTTTGTAGGTGAAATTTTTTGTAGAATATGCAATGATAATCAGTGATTTTGGAGGTCGTACACTTTAAGATTGCGGGATTACTTTGATAAAAGCATTTCGTGTTTTGGAGTATAAGAAATTAATGTATTTTGTTGTCAAGTCGAATATTTGAACTTAGTGTCGTCATTTTTGTTTTGATGATTATTTGGAGATGTTTGTAAGAACAACTATTGTTGAATGAAAATGATTTGTTGTGTTGGTTGGAAATCATCTTATGTATTACATTTTATGATTATTTGTTGTGTTGTGTTGTCTCAAATGTAATTCATTTCTATATTAAACTTTAACGATAGATTTTATTGTCCACAATATATTGGTGCAAAAATTTTAAGATCCCTCCACCTCTTTTGGGATGGTTAACACTGTCCCAAAAATATATTAAAGACGGCTATGTTGTCGTCTCAAAAAGATCTTCTAAAATAGTAACATTTTGAGACAGATTAATTCCCGTCTCAAAAGCACTCTTTTGGGACAACTCTCTTGTCGTCTCAAAAGGGTCATATGAAATGGTGAGCTTTTGAGACGGATCTGTTCCCGTCTCAAAAAATGCTTTTGAGACAACTATGGCGTCACAAAAAGTATTTATAACCCCCTATCAAAAAGACCCCCTAGCCGTCCCAAATAGCGTCCCAAAAAGTATTTGAGACGGGTAAACCATCTTTTGAGACTGTTAGGCCACCGTCTTAAAAGCTAATTTTTTTGTAGTGTCCCTAGACCTTAAGGGGTTATATTGGCTCATAGTAGCATAACCCTTACTACAGGACCTTGATCAGGCATCTAAATAGGACCCCTCGTCAGAATACACTACCTCAATATCAGTCATTACCGTAGCGACACCTTATTTTTCAACTAAAAAAAGGAATCATCACTTTCATCTATGGTGTTACTACCTCAAGAAAACCCTTTATGGTCAAGAAGTATAGTTGGCCTAGGAGATGGTCGCGGCCAAAGTCCGTGACCGACATTACGACGAAAAAAAAATGGTCGCAGAATTTGGCCACGACCATTTTTTGTCACCGTTGGGGGTCATGGACTTTGGCCGCGACCATTTTTATGCGCGGCGGAAAAAATAAAAATGGTCATGGACAAACCATATTTAACTATAATTTAAAAAAAAATGTCTTTCTTGGTCTAATCCTAAAATTGCAAGTCCAGTGAGAGCACTGTCGGTTGCTACGTGTAATGTTGGACGCGTACGAGGTGTTACAAATATTTATTATTGGCAAAACAATAAAAAAAAATCACAAATTGCGATTTGAGAGCGTTGTTAATAAACTAATATATATATACAAACTTAAAAATATTACACGTCTTAATAATTCACAGACCAAAAAAAATTGGGTAGAGTTTCCTCTATTTTCTGGACATTCCAAACCCTGTAAATGTAAAACCTGCTTATTATAAAGCCTGCACGGCCATAAAATTCAACAATCAAATTATAAAAGCCCACACAGCTATAAAATTAAACAATAAAAGCCCGCACGACTGTAACACATAAAAAATATAATCCTGAATCTCCACAACATTATATAAACAATCTTCATGTTGTAAACCATTGCCTCCTGCATTTGTTCCACGTGCAAAAATCCTACAAATGATAGGATACAAAAAAAAATGATATCACTAACCAAGTAGTTTTACAAAAAAAATTATTCAAGATGAAAAATTGCATATATTAGTTATAATTATCAACATATCAATTCCATTCTCAAATCGAGAGTCTCGTGATCACGTGGTCAGTTCGTATGAGTTACATTGGTCCCGTGCGAGGTGTTGGTACCACTCATGGGGCTGTTCGAGGGTTGTTTTGGGTTTCCCTCACTAACGTTATGTTTTGCCTAAGTCTTGATATTTTTAAATTATCATCGTATTCTCGAACCGGAAGTCCCGTGATCGCGTGGTCAGTTCGTACGAGTTACATTGGTCCCGTGTGAGGTGTTGGCGCCACTCACGGGCCATTTAGGGGTTGTTTCGAGTTTTTTCCCACTAACGGCAAGTTTTTAAGCCTAACTCTAGAAATATTCAAGTTATCGTCGTATTCTCAAACCGAGAGTCCCGTGATAGCGCGATCAGTTCCTACGAGTTACACTGGTCCCGTGTGAGCTGTTGGTGCCACTCACGGGGCCGTTCGGGGGCTCTTTCGAGTTTTCGCCCACTAACGACAAGTTTTTAAGCCTAAGTCTATAAATATGAAAATTATCATCATATTTTCAAATCGGGAGTCCCGTGATCGCGCGGTCAGTTCCTACGAGTTACATTGATCCTGTGCAAGCTGTTAGTGCCACTCACAGGGCTGTTTCGAGTTTTTCCCAACTAACGCCATGTTTTGCCTAAGTCCTGATATTTTTAAATTATCATCGTATTCTCAAATTGGTGGTCCCGTGATCGCATGGTCAGTTCCTACGAGTTACATTGGTCTCGTGCGAGGTGTTGGTGCCACTCACAGGGCCATTCGAGGGCTGTTTTGGATTTTCCGCCACTAACACCATGTTTTTATGCCTAAGTCTAGACATATGCAAATTATAGTCATATTCTCAAACCGAGGGTACCGTGATCACTCGGTAAGTTCGTACAAGTTACATTGATCCCGTACGAGGTGTTGGTGCCACTCACGGGGCCGTTCAAGGGTTATTTCGAGTTTTCACCCACTAACGACAAGTTTTTAAGCCTAAGCCTAGAAATATACAAATTATTGTCGTATTCTCAAATTGGGAGTCCCGTGATCACGGGGTCAGTTCCTACGAGTTACATTGGTCCTGTGGAGGTGTTGGTGCCACTCAAGGGGTCGTTCGGGGGCTGTTTCGGACTTTCGCCCACTAACGACAAGTTTTTAAGCCTAAGTCTTGAAATATGCAAATTATCATCGTATTCTCAAACCGGGGGTCCCGTGATCGCGCGATCAGTTCCTACGAGTTACATTCACCCCGTGCAAGGTGTTGGTGCCACTCACGGGGCAATTCGGGAGCTATTTCGAGTTTTCGCCCACTAATGGAAAGTTTTTAAGCCTAAGTCTAGAAATATCCAAATTATCATCGTATTCTCAAATGAGGAGTCCCGTGATCATGCGATCAAGTCTTATGAGTTGCATTGATCCCGTGAGAGGTGTTGGTGCCACTCATGGGGCCGTTCGGGGCTGTTTCGAGTTTTCCCCACTAACGCCCTGGTTTTATAATTATCATCGTATTCTCAAACCAGGGGTCCCTTGATCACTCGGTCAGTTCGTACGAGTTACATTGATCCCGTGCGAGATGTTGGTGCCACTCACGGGGCCATTCGTGGGCTGTTTCAGGTTTTCGCCCACTAACGCCAGTTTTTAAGCATAAGTCTAGAAATATGCAAATTATCGTTGTATTCTCAAACCGAGAGTCCCATGATCACGCGGTCAGTTGGTACGAGTTACATTGGTCCCGTGTGAGTTGTTGGTGCCACTTAAGGGGCGGTTCGGGGGATGTTTCGGGTTTTTGCCCACTAACGACAAGTTTTTAAGCCTAAGTCTAGAAATATACAAATTATCCTCGTATTCTTAAATCAGAGGTCCCGTGATCGTGCGGTCAGTTCCTACAAGTTCATTGGTCCCGTACGAGGTGTTGGTGCCACTCACGGGGCCGTTCGGGGGTTATTTCGGGTTTTCACCCACTAACGGAAAGTTTTTAAGCCTAAGTCTAGAAATATGCAAATTATCGTCGTATTCTGATATAGGGAGTCCCGTGATCGCGTGGTTAGTTCCTACGAGTTACATTGGTCCCGTGTGAGGTGTTGGTGCCACTCACAGGGCCGTTCGGGGGCTGTTTCCAATTTTCGCCCACATACACCCTGTTTTTATGCCTAAGTCTAGAAATATGCAAATCATCATCATATTCTCAAATCAGGAGTCCCGTGTTTACGTGGTCAGTTCGTATGAGTTACATTGGTCCCGTGCGAGGTGTTGGTGCCACTCACGGGGCCGTTCTGGGGCTGTTTTGGGTTTTTGACCACTAACGACAAGTTTTTAAGCCTATGTCTAGAAATATGCAAATTATCGTCGTATTCTCAAACCGGGAGTCTCGTGATCGCGTAGTGAGTGCCTTAAAATTACATTAGTCTTGTGCGAGGTGTTGGTGCCACTCATGGGGCTGTTCGGGGGTTGTTTCAAGTTTTCTCCCACTAACGTCATGTTTTGCCTAAGTCCTGATATTTTTAAATTATCATCGTATTCTCAAACCGTGGGTCTCGTGATCACGCGATCAGTTCCTACGAGTTATATTAGTCCCGTGCGAGGTGGTTGTGCTTCTCATGAGACCGTTCGGGGGCTGTTTCTTATTTTTTCCCACTAATGACAGGTTTTTAAGCCTAAGTCTATAAATATGCAAATTGTCGACGTATTCTGAAATCGGGAGTCCCGTGACCGCGTGGTCAATTCGTATAAGTTACATTGGTCCCGTCCGAGGTGTTAGCGCCACTCACGGGGACGTTCGGGGGTTGTTTCAGGTTTTCGCCCACTGACGGCAAGTTTTTACGCCCAAGTCTAGAAATATGCATGCTATCATCATATTCTCAAACCGGGAGTCCGGTGATCGCACGGTCAGTTCCTACGAGTTACATTAGTCCCGTGCGAAGTGTTGGTGCCACTCACGGGGCCATTCAGGGGATATTTCGGGTTTTCGGCCACAAATGAATTTTTTTTAAGCATAAGTATATAAATATGAAAATTATATTCATATTCTCAAATCGGGAGTCCCGTGATCACGCGGTCAGTTCCTACCAGTTACATCGGTCCCGTGCGAGGTGTTAGTGCCACTCACGGGGTTGTTTTTAGTTTTCCCCCACTAACGCCATGTTTTTCCTAAGTTCTAATATTTTTAAATTATCATCGTATTCTCAAATCGGGGGTCCCATGATCGCGCGGTCAGCTCCTACTTGTTACATTAGCCTCGTGTGAGGTGTTGGTGCCACTCACAGGGCCGTTCGGGGGTTGTTTCGGGTTTTTGCCCACTAACGCCCTGCTTTTAGGCCTAAGTCTAGAAATATGCAAATTATTATCGTATTCTCAAATTGGGAGTCCCATGATGAAGCGGTATGTTCATACGAGTTACATTGGTCCCGTGCGAGGTGTTATGCCACTCACGGGGCCGTTCGAGGGTTGTTTCGAGTTTTCGTCCACTAACGGCAAGTTTTTAAGCCTAGGTCTAGAAATATGCAAATTATCATCGTATTCTCAAACTGGGAGTCCCGTGATCACGTGATCAGTTCCTACGAGTTACATTGGTTCCGTGCGAGGTGTTGATCCCACTCACGGGGCCGTTCGGGGGTAGTTTCAGGTTTTTTCCCACTAACATCAAGTTTTTATGACTAAGTCTAGAAATATGCAAATTATCATCGTATTCTCAAATCGAAAGTCCCGGGATCATGCGATCAGTTCCTACGAATTACATTGGTCCCGTGCGAGGTGTTGGTGGCACTATCGGGGCCGTTCGGGGGCTGTTTTGGATGTTCGTCCACTAACGACAAGTTTTTAAGCCTAAGTCTAGAAATATGCAAATTATTGTCGTATTCTCAAATCGAGGGTCCCGTGATCGCGCGGTCAGTTTCTACGAGTTACAATTGTCCCGTGTGAGGTGTTGGTGCCACTCACGAGGCCATTCGGGGGCTGTTTCGGGTTTTCGCCCACATACGCCATGTTTTTATGCCTAAGTCTAGAAATATGCAAATTATCATCGCATTCTCAAATCGAGAATTCTGTGTTCACGCGGAGAGTTCGTGCGAGTTACATTGGTACGGTGCGAGGTGTTGGTGCCACTCACCGGGCCGTTCTTGGCCTATTTTTGGTTTTTTCCCACTAACAACAAGTTTTTAAGCTAAAGTCTAGAAATATGCAAATTATCATCCTATTCTCAAAACGGGGCTCCCGTGATCGTGCGGTCAGTTTTTACGAGTTACATTAGTCCCGTGCGAGGTGTTGGTGCCACTCATGGGGCCGGCTAGGGGCTATTTCAGGTTTCCACCCACTAACGGCAAGTTTTTAAGAGTAAGTCTTGAAATATGGAAATTATCATCGTATTCTCATATCGAGAGTCCCGTGATCACGCGATCAGTTCCTACGAGTTACATTGGTCCCGTGTGAGGTGTTGGTGCCACTCACGGGATCGTTCGGGGGCTGTTTTGGGTTTTCGCCCACTAACGCAAGTTTTTAAGCCTAACTCTAAAAATATGCAAATTATCCTCGTATTCTCAAACCGAGAGTCCCATGATCTCGCAGTGAGTTCGTACGAGTTACATTGGTCCCGGGTGAGGTGTTGGTGCCACTCAAGGGGCGTTTAGAGGGCTGTTTCGAGTTTTTGCCCACTAGTGGCATGTTTTTAAGCCTAAGTCTAAAAATATGCAAATTATCCTTGTATTCTCATACTGGGGGTCCCGTGATCATGCGATCAGTTTGTACGAGTTACATTGGTCCCGTGCGAGGTGTTGGTGCCACTCACAGGGCCGTTCAGGGACTGTTTTTGGTTTTCACCAACTAAGGGCAAGTTTATAAGCATAAGTCTAGAAATATGCAAATTATGGTCTGATTCTCAAACCGGGAGTCACGTGATCATGCAGTCAGTTTTTACGAGTTACATTGATCCCTTCTGAGGTATTGACACCACTCACAGGGACGTTCGGGTGTTGTTTCGATTTTTCGCCCACTGACGGCAAGTTTTTAAGCCTAAGTCTAGAAATATGCAAGCTATCATCATATTCTCAAATCGAGAGTCTCGCGATCGCGCGATCAGTTCCTACCAGATACATTGGTCCCGTGCGAACTGTTGGTGCCACTCACGGGGGCGTTCGAGGGCTGTTTTGGGTTTTCGCACACTAACGGAAAATTTTTAAGCATAAGTCTCTAAATATGAAAATTATCTTTATATTCTCAAACCGAGAGTCCCGTGATCACGCGATCAGTTTCTACGAATTATGTTGGTCTCGTGCGAGGTTTTGGTGCCACTCACGAGGCTGTTTGGAGTTTTCCCCCACTAACGTCTTGTTTTTCCTAAGTTTTGATTTTTTTTAATTATCATCGTATTCTCAAACTGGGAGTCTCATGATCGTTCGGTCCGTTTCTACTTGTTACATTAGTCCCGTGTGAGGTGTTGGTGCCACTCACGGGGCCGTTCGGGGGCTATTTCGGGTTTTCACCCACTAAAGCCCTGTTTTTATGCCTAAGTTTAAAAATCTGCAAATTATCATCGTATTCTCAAACCGGGAGTCCCTTGTCCAAGCGGTCTGTTCATACTAGTTACATCGGTTCCGTACGAGATGTTAGTGCCACTGACGGGGTCGTTCGACGGCTATTTCGGGTTTTCGTCCACTAACGACATGTTTTTAAGCCAAAGTCTAGAAATATGCAAATTATCATTGCATTCTCAAACCGGGAGTCCCGTGATCGCGCAGTCAGTTCCTACGAGTTACATTGGTCCCGTGTGAGGTGTTGGTGCCACTCACGGGGCCATTCGGGGGATGTTTCGAGTTTTTGCCAGATACACCCTATTTTTATGCCTAAGTCTAGAAATATGAAAATTATCATCGTATTCTCAAACTTGGGGTCCCGTGATTGCGCGATTAGTTCCTATGAGTTACATTGGTCCCGTGTGTGGTGTTGGTGCCACTCACGAGGCCGTTCGGGGGCTGTATCAAGTTTTCACCCACTAGCGACAAGTTTTTAAGCCTAAGTCTATAAATATGCAAATTATCATCGTATTCTCAAATCGGGGGTCCTGTGATCGCGCGGTCAGTTCCTATGAGTTCACTGGTCCCGTGCGAGGTGTTGGTGTCACTCACGAGGCCGTTCAGGGGCTATTTCGAGATTTCGCTGACATACACCCTGTTTTTATGCTTAAGTCTAGAAATATGCAATTTATCATCATATTCTCAAATCGGGAGTCCCGTGTTCGCGTGGTCAGTTCGTGTGAGTTACATTGGTCCCGTGCGAGGTGTTGGTGCCACTCATAGGGACGTTATGTGGTTGTTTCGGGTTTTCGTCCACTAACGATAAGTTTTTAAGCCTAACTCTAGAAATATGCAAATTATCGTTGTATTCTCAAACCGGGAGTCCCGTGATCGCGCAGTCAGTTCGTACGAGTTACATTGGTCCGGTCTGAGGTGTTGGTGCCACTCAGGGGGCTGTTCGGGGGCTATTTCATGTTTTCCCCCACTAACGTCATGTTTTGCCTAAGTCTTGATATTTTTGAATTATCATCGTATTCTCAAACCATGGGTCCCGTTATCGCGCGATCAGTTCCTACGAGTTATATTGGTCCCATGCGAGGTGTTGGTGCTACTCATGGGACCCTTAGTGGGCTGTTTTAGGTTTTCGCCCACTAGTGGGAAGTTTTTAAGCTTAAGTCCAGAAATATGCAAATTGTCGTCATATTCTAGAACCGGGAGTCCCGTGATTGCGCGGTCAGTTCATACGAGTTACATTGGTCTTGTCCGAGGTGTTGGCGCCACTCACGGGGACGTTCATGGGTTATTTCAGGTTTTCGCCCACTGACGGCAAGTTTTTAAGCCTGAGTCTAAAAATATTCAAGCTATCATCGTATTCTCAAACCGGGAGTCCCGTGATCGTGCGGTTAGTTTCTACGAGTTACATTAGTCCCGTGCGAAGTGTTGGTGCCACTTACGGAGCCATTCGGGGGCCGTTTTGAGTTTTTTCCCACAAACGGCAAGTTTTTAGGCATACGTCTATAAATATGAAAATTATCATCATATTCTCAAATAGGGAGTCCCGTGATCACGCGGTCAGTTCCTACGAGTTACATTGGTCCCATGCGAGGTGTTAGTGCCACTCACAGGGCTGTTTCGAGTTTTCCCCCACTAACGCCATGTTTTTCGTAAGCTCTGATATTTTTAAATTATCGTCGTATTCTCAAACTGGGGGTCCCATGATTGTGCGGTCAGTTCCTACTTGTTACATTGGCTCGGTGTGAGGTGTTGGTGCCACTCACGGGGCCATTCAGGGGATATTTTTTTATTTTGCCCACTAACGCCATGCTTTTATGCCTAAGTCTAGAAATATATAAATTATTGTCGTATTCTCAAACCGAGAGTCCCGTGATGAATCAGTATGTTCATACGAGTTACATTAGTCCCGTGCGAGGTGTTGGTGCCACTTCCGGAGCCGTTCGAGGGTTATTTCGAGTTTTCGCCCACTAATGGAAAGTTTTTAAGACTAAGTCTAGAAATATGAAAATTATCATCGTATTCTCAAATTGGGAGTCCCGTGATCACGCAATCAGTTCCTACAAGTTACATTGGTCCCGTGCAAGGTTTTGGTCCCACTCACGGGGCCATCCGGGGTCAGTTTCAGGTTTTCGCCCGCTAACGTCAAGTTTTTAAACATAAGTCTAGAAATATGCAAATTATCGTTGTATTCTCAAACCGAGAGTTTCATGATCGCGCGATCATTTCCTATGAGTTACATTGGTCCCGATCGAGGTGTTGGTACCATTCATGGGGCTGTTCGGGGGCTGTTTCTGGTTTTCCCCCACTAACTCCATATTTTTATGCCTAAGTGTAGAAATACGCAAATTATCATTGTATTATCAAATCGGGATTCACGTGATGACGTGGTCAGTTCGTACGAGTTACATTGGTCCCGTGCGAGGTGTTGGTGCCACTCACGGGGCTGTTCGGGGCTGTTTCAGGTTTTCGACCACTAACGACAAGTTTTTAAGCCTATGTCTAGAAATATGAAAATTATCGTCGTAATCTCAAACCGAGGGTCCCCTGATCACGCGGTCAGTTTCTACGAGTTACATTGATCCCATGTGAGGTGTTGGTGCCACTCAAGGGGTCGTTCAAGGGCTGTTTTGGGTTTTTTCCCACATACTCCCAGTTTTTATACCTAAGTCTAGAAATATGAAAATTACCGTCGTATTCTCAAATTGGGAATCCTGTGTTCGCGCGATCAGTTCGTACGAGTTACATTGGTCCCATGTGAGGTGTTGGTTCCACTCACCGGGTCATTCGGGGGATGTTTTGGGTTTTTTCCCACTAACGACAAGTTTTTAAGATAAAGTCTAAAAATATGCAAATTATTATCATATTCTCAAATCGGGGGTCCCGTGATCGTGCAGTCAGTTTGTATGAGTTCTATTAGTCCCGTGTGAGGTGTTAGTGCCACTCACGGGGCCGTTCAGGGACTGTTTTAGGTTTTCGCTCACTGACGGCAAGTTTTTAAGACTAAGTCTAGAAATATGCAAGCTATCATCGTATTCTCAAACCGGGAGTCCTGTGATCGCGCGGTCAGTTCCTACCAGTTCCGTTGGTCCCGTGTGAGGTGTTGGTGCCACTCAGGGGACCGTTCGGGGGCTATTTCGAGTTTTTGCCCACATACACCCTGTTTTTATGCCTAAGTTTAGAAATATGCAATTTATCATCATATTCTCAAATCGGGAGTCCCGTGTTTGCGCAGTCAGTTCGTATGAGTTACATTGGTCCCGTGCGAGGTGTTGGTGCCACTCACAGGGCCGTTCTGGGGTTGTTTCGGGTTTTCACCGACTAACGACAAGTTTTTAAGCGTATGTCTAGAAATATGCAAATTATCTTCGTATTCTCAAACTGGGAGTCCCGTGATCGCGCAGTCAGTTTGTACGAGTTATATTGGTCCCGTCCGAGGTGTTGATGCCACTCAGGGGGCTGTTCGGGGGCTGTTTCAGGTTTTCCCCTACTAACGTCATGTTTTGCCTAAGTCCTGATATTTTTAAATTATCATCATATTCTCAAACCGTGGGTCCCGTGATAGCACGATCATTTCCTACGAGTTATTTTGGTCCCGTGCAAGGTGTTGGTGCTACTCACGGGACCGTTCGTGGGCTGTTTCGGGTTTTCTCCCACTAACGACAAGTTTTTAAGCCTAAGTCCAGAAATATGCAAATTGTCATCATATTCTCAAATCGGGTGTCCCGTGATCGCGTGATCAGTTCGTACGAGTTACATTAGTCCTGCCCGAGGTGTTGGCGCCACTCACGGGGACGTTCGTGGGTTGTTTCAGGTTTTCGCCCACTGACGGCAAGTTTTTAAGCCTAAGTCTAGAAATATGCAAGCTATCATCGTATTCTTAAACCGGGAGTCCCGTGATCGCGCGGTCAGTTTCTATGAGTTACATTAGTCCTGTGCGAAGTGTTAGTGCCACTTACGGGGCCATTCGGGGGGCGTTTCGGTTTTTGCCCACAAACGGCAAGTTTTTAAGCATACGTCTATAAATATGAAAATTATTGTCATATTCTCAAACAGGGAGTCCCGTGATCACGTGGTTAGTTCCTACGATTTACATTGGTCCCGTGCGAGGTGTAAGTGCCACTCACGGGGCTATTTCGAGTTTTCCCCCACTAACGCCACGTTTTTTCCTAAGCTCTGATATTTTTAAATTATCATCGTATTCTCAAACTGGGGGTACCATGATTGTGCGGTCAGTTCCTACTTGTTACATTAGCTCGGTGTTGGTGCCACTCACGGGGCCATTCGGGGGCTATTTTTGGATTTTGCCCACTAACGCCCTGTTTTTATGCCTAAGTCTAGAAATATGCAAATTATTGTCGTATTCTCTCACCGGGAGTCCCGTGATGAACCGATCTGTTCATACGAGTCACATTGGTCCCGTGCGAGGTGTTGGTGCCACTTCCGGAGCCGTTCGAGGGTTGTTTTGGGTTTTCGCCCACTAACGGTAAGTTTTTTAGCTTAAGTCTAAAAATATGTAAATTATCATCGTATTCTCAAATTCGGAAACCCATGATCACGTAATCAGTTCCTATGAGTTACATTGGTCCCGTGCGAGGTGTTGGTCCCACTCACGGGGCCGTTCGGGGGCAGTTTCAGGTTTTCGCCCACTAACGTCAAGTTTTTAAGCATAAGTCTAGAAATATGCAAATTATCGTCATATCCTCAAACCGGGAATCCCGTTCCTATGTGTTACATTGGTCCCGTGAGAGGTGTTGGTGCCTCTCATGGGACCGTACGGGGGCTGTTTCGAGTTTTCGCCCACTAATGCCTTATTTTAAAGCTTAAGTCCTCATATTTTCAAATTATCTCCGTATTCTCAAACTTGGAGTCTCATGATCATGTGGTCAGTTCCTACGTGTTACATTGGTCCCGTGAGAGGTGTTGGTGCCTCTCACGGGGCCGTACAGGGGTTGTTTCGGGTTTCCCCCTATAACGCCTTGTTTTTACGCTTAAATCCTCATATTTTCAAATTATCATCATATTCTCAAACCTGGAGTCCCGTGATCGCACGGTCAGTTCGTACGTGTTATGTTGGTCCCGTGAGAGGTGTTGGTACCTCTCAGAGGACCGTATGGGGACTGTTTCGTGTTTTCACCGTCTAATACCTTGTTTTTAAGCTTAAGTCCTCATATTTTCAAATTGTTGTCGTATTATCAAACCATGAGTCCCGTGATCGCGCGGTCAGTTCCTACATGTTACATTGGTTTCGTGAGAGGTGAGAGGTGTTGGTGCCTCTCATGGGGCTGTACAGGGGTTGTTTTGGGTTTTCACCCTCTGACGTTGTGTTTTCAAGCCCAAGCCTAGATATTTGCAAATTATCCTCGTATTCGCAAATCGGGAGTCCCGTGATTGCTAGGCCAGTTCCTACGAGTTATGTTGGTTCTGTTCGAGGTGTTGGTGCCTCTTAATGGACCGAAATGGGCTGTGTCGAGTTTTCACCCTCTAACGCCATATTTTTAAGCCTAAGTCCTTATATTTTCAAATTATCCTCGTATTCTCAAATCGAGAGTCTCGTGATTGCGCGGTCAGTTCCTACGAGTTACATTGGTCTCGTGCGAGGTGTTGGTGCCTCTAACTATGTCGTACGGGGGCTATTTCAGGTTTATAGAATCTAAGGCCATGTTTTCAAGCCTAATTCTACATATTTACAAATTTTTATAATCTACGTGCGAGGTGTCGATGCCTTTCACGGGGCCATTTGGGGGTTATTTCGAGATTTCCACCTCAAACGTCATGTTTTTAAGGGCTTATTACAGGGGTAATAACTCTCGAATGGGTCTAATGGCTATTGATTGCAAGGCTAGTATCTATGTGCACTATATGTAATTAAAAGTAGTTGTAAATTTTTGTGGTAAGTATGTTTCATTTATTCGGTAGTAATGTTTATAGTGATGATTTATACACAATTATATTTCATTTCGCATTATTTAGTGGTTATTAAACAAATGAACTCAAATTAAATAACTTTAAGACAACAAAAATCCTACTACAAAATAAGGAGAAAAAAAAAAGTTGAGAAACAGAAACAATAAAGCGTATAACATCAATAGCAGAACTCACCTCCATGTGCAAATGCATATTCAATGCTATAAAAAAATCCGGAATTAGTGCCGTTTATGCACCCACTGACACACACCCATCTTTTCCTTGTCGAGATTTGTCCCCATCTGCTCTTCGTCAAATACTTTTATCTAAAAACAAATTGGAGTCAAAATATTATACCGATGCATGTATAATAAATCATACTAACAAATATAATCATATAAGAGAGCACTTAGGTTATTGTGAATAGGGACGTATTGAACACGGCATTATTTTTCACCAATGCATACTGAACACTGAACAAGGCATAATTAAAGTAGAGATGCTGAACAGGGCATTATTTTTCACCAATGAACTTAGGCCCATTGTACAAAGAATCTACAAAAAGGAAGTTTTTCTGAATTTTTATAATTTTAAAAGTGCACCTTTGGATCTCTATAACAAAAACTCCAAATGCATCACAAACTTCAAAACCTAAAGTACACATGTTTACCCTGCTACTCATGGTCGACTGCGATCAAGTAACTCTGTGAAGTCCCCGAAACCAATACACGAAACATCTTTAATAATCCATATGACATAAATACAACTTCGGGTTCGTAAACGAAATCGATGTAAGTAAGCAATTTAATAATTGTAAAAGGGTACTTTAGATTATAGATGGAGGCGTAACCCCTATTTGAGTATGGTAATGATAAGCTAATTGGCCAAAGATTTGGATTAATGATAGGGCATGCAAACACAAACTTAATGAAGATAAGATCAGTTTAAACTCGTAAATCTCTCGTGTATAACTCAGAAAGTGGTAGTGGAACTTAGAAGTAACACAGCTGGAGGGAGAGAGAAGTAAGCACCCTAGATATACCTCGGTATGCAGGTATAAACACACCAAAAACCCTCAACAATCTATGTCAAGTATTAAAAGCTTCGTAATAAATAACAATGGTGAGTGAGTAAACTCGTCTGGTTTGCAATAACTTTCTCTGATATGTATTCTCTCTAGCAATAACTCCTCCACACTCAAAAAGATCATCCTCTCATCAAAGGTGATTGGGGTCCTTAAATTACCCTCCACACCACCCCCGAGGCAACTCAGTCATTTAAGACTATGAAAGGCATCCCTCATACTTTATGTCACAATATTAAATGTCTGATGCACTAGTTGTCTCCACTTCATAAACATTAAATGCCAAGACATGCCTTTTGCCTAACCACTGTGTGTCAGGGGGCTGTTGTTGCAGAAGTAGCTCACCAACTGCCTGACAGCCCAAAATACCATGGTGGTTTACTCAAGTGCAGGTCTGACATTGTTTAGTTGGCTAGTGACATCACCTACAGTAGATGTGACATTGAGTAGAGGGTTGCCTGGTTCACAACTCAACGCATGATGGAACTCAAATCCGCCCGAGGTTCCACGGTCAGGGTCCCTCGGTGTTTTACCAGGTGTATCTAAGATGGTCAGGACAAGCCCCCAATGGCGCCTCACTTCTCAATCCTCCAAACAAGGCCCCTCTAGAGTTCCCACGGCGAGGTCATTCGATAGAGCATGAAAGCTCTTCCAGGCCCTGCCAAGCCTGGTCTCTCGCACGTACCGTTTAACCTAACACTATTTTGTTATTAATCTCGTTACAACATTACAATTGTTAAAGCTTACAATCAACATAAACAGAAATACAATATGACTAATACAACAAGCCAAAGTATGAGTTGTCGCGCTTGAGTTGCCACGCTTAAGCTGCTTCGGTTGCTTAATCTCAAACACTTTTGTCAATTAAGGGATTATCCCTAATCTCAGGATTACCTTGAAGCCTCCTCTACAAGAATATTTATACGTGTGATGTTTAAATCACAATTGGAAGTGGGCATTGGTGCTCACATCTACTGATTTTTAGATTAACAATTAGCTCATTTTTCTTATTGTCATGTGATTGTCGATATTTATTATAAAAGATAGTGCATATATTATAAGGCATTCCAGAGTGAATTATTATCGATTTTCTGATAAATGACAATCCATATTTCTCGCTTTCGCTCTTTCTCCCAATCAATCCCAACAGTTCCATGCATGAGAAACAAAAAAATCTATCAAAAACATAGTTCTTTTATCACGAAAATAAACCTTCTATTAGCATCAACTATTGTTAAGACGCGAAAGTAATTTGACCTTCAAGGACTGCGAATTCTCACACATAGAGGAAGACCTTTTTGAAACCAAAGTGGATACGCTCAACGAAATGCCACACCTCGACCCACATGGGCTCATTCTCGGCCTTGTAGCGTTTTGTTAACTTACTTTGGATTCTTAGTCCTGATCATTTTAGAATCCTTTGAAGTATATTTATAATGTTTAAATGTTCAAATATAGCTATTTATGGGTGTATATAGCTAAACAAAGCCTCTGGTAATCTTTACAGGTGCAAATAGCTACTGCATTGTTTTTTCTTTTAACATTAGTTTAATTTGTAGAATATACCTAGTGGCCTAAATTTTAGTTTTGATTAATAAAAATAAATAAATGTACAATCTGATTAAGAAGAATAAAAAAAGAGCAGTAGGGTGAGAGTCAACCCTAGTCACAAATTCCCAATCAGAAATAATAAGTAGAGATCGAAAAAGAATAAACCGGTCATAAATTGAATAATGTGAAAGGAAAATAAGAAAGCAAGCATAGATGAGGAGGAATAGTATAGTATGGTTACCAAAAAAATGAAAAGCAGCAATCTGCATAAGCAAATAGCGAGGAGAGGATTAGTAAAATGGAAAAAGAAATGGAAGGAATATGGTGTATGTGTTGTCTGATTCACCCAATGAGCCAAAATATAACTTCCTCCATGAAGAGGTTAGTTAGTAACCCGATTTATTCGTTTCCATTCATGATATGTTTTGTTCTTTAAATCAATAAACTGCATGAATCTCATATTATAAACACTTTTTACAAGAAATATTTAAAATTAAAAAATACAAAGAGACATAAAACCAGAATTTTAAATTCAAATTTTATATTTTTGTTAAAAAAATCAAGGCAGGACTTGCTAACTAAAACTCAAAATTGTGAATACATACTTATATGGTTCCATCCATGTTGCAGAAAATGCTCCCATTGATTTTGATATGATCTCCTTAATGAATCGATGCAGATTACAAGATAGGTAATTCCCTTGGGAAGTAAAGTAGATAACAAACTTCATATCTAGACAGATCTGCATATGGTTTAAAAAGTAAAAACAAAAAAAGGGTTAACTTTTTAGTCTGGGAAATAAATGAGTAGTACAAAGTGTTGTTGGATCAAATTTTGTGTGTGGCAATAATGTAGGTCAATTTGTTTTGTATATTTATGTGTGTGGGACAATAAATCCAAGACTGTCATAGATCAGATTGTTGACTTCACATAACAATGAAGTAAATTTGATGTCCATACGAATAGGACCGTAATAGGACATCCCAAATAATAACTGATCGATAGATCAGACTGATAACTAAATCCAATAATTATAAAAAAAAACATCTAAATCGTTGGATGTTAGTGATTAATTTCTGTAGGTAGAGAAAGTTATAGGGAGTGTCACCCTGAATGGTGTGAGTGAGATCGGTATTGATTTTTACTCCTACCAACAAATCTCAGGACTCCCAACAAACCCCCAAATTGTTTTACAAAAAACTAACCCACAAAATCAATTAGAAATATATGAGAATATCAAAATAAGGATTAAAAAGATATGACTAAAATCGCACCTTACACCGTATGAGATTGAGGAAAATGCAAAAAAAAAACTAACATCGCACCTCACACCTTACTCCGTCTGAGATCTGGAAATGCCACAGCCCACCTTACACCGCACCACCTAAACCACCGCTCCTTACTCCATACCCAACCTCGCACCTGTTACCTCGAAACCTCTATCGCACCTTTTCTACAACTCCTTACTCCATACCAGTCTTTGGGAAAGAAAGAGAATAAGATATGAGCGTGGAAATGAAAATATGAGGCGCCAGGTATTTTTTTAGGCTTCACATTGGTCACGGCCTAGAGTTGTGACCCACCAACCGCAACCCATTAATGAAGTTAAATAGCGTGTATATCACCTGTTGGTCACGGCCCATAGCCGTGACCCACGCCCAAAAATGGTCACGACCCCCAGTCGTGACCCAATATATGTTCATGTTGTGCTTCGTCATGCCTTTGGTCACGGGCCATGATGATGCTACAAATAGCACCACCAGGTATAGAGGTAGTAGAGCTCAAACAGTCATAACAATGGTAGCAAATAACGACATATATGTAGAAGGTGATGAGGAGAAGAGGTGAAACACACCAATATAAGTGGTTCGGCAATTGCCTACGTCCATTTTGCAAGTGAGTGTAAGTATCACTATCAAAAGAGGGCTCTAATGGCCTTACCAATACAATCACTTCACTTTCTCTCTCTATTGTGAATGCACCAGAGTTTGGTTAGGGTTTGTAATTCTTGATCCTTTAAAATGTTAAGGATGACATCAATATATAGTACTTGGGGGGTGTAATGTACCCTCTAGCATACAATGTGTATGTGCATGGAGTTCCAGCCAGTGCAAGGATGACACTTGGCTAATCTTAACTAAATAATAATGACCTCAATATTCCCTCACGTGGAGGGGATGATTCAGTTGTAACAAATTTGTCCACATGTTCCAAACCAAACATGTATATAGGCTCGGTTGTCTTTAATTGGTACCAAACTCGACCTGGATGATTACGAGGCTGGTGAAGTACAACCCTCTCCATGTCTAAGATGATTATATGTTGACCTTGACTGGGATGCCAGATGAGATTAGATATCTAGAACGTCGACCAGGGTTGATGCTGTCTTGACACTTGATGCTGAGCCTGTGAGGCTTTACTGATCTTGGATGAAACTTGTAACGTCATCTAGGGCCGATGTTGATGCTGACACTGATGGATCACCCATGCCCATACTTACCTCGACTGATGTCCAGCCGAGGTTGATGTAGAGGTTGAAGCAATATCGGCTGAGTCCGGCCTTTTGAAATGATGACCCTAATCATGGATGACAGGATTTTGTCACCTCAGCTAAAGTCTGGTCCAGGTTAGTAGCTCTGAGTAAGAGGGTAAACTTTGGGCATGTCAATCACCCCTAGCCCTTAGTTACCTATGTGAGTAGGTGAGTGAGGGATACTACAAGGCCGAGTCCAAGTTCACTTCTGCGCCAGCATTCTTGTGACACATGTCTCTTGCTGAAGTAGGTGGCGTGCCTGACAAGGTGTGCTGATGTTGTCTTTTGGGCTCCCAAGGCAATGATGGGCCTTGGGAAGCGTGCGAGCTGATTTGTGGGTTTAAACCTTTCTCCTTCTTTATTTATCTCATTTTCTCGCATCTGCTCTCTGCATTCTCTCTCTCTCTCTCTCTCTCTCTCTCTCTCTCTCTCTAAGAGCTCAATCGTCGTTGGGTTTGTGGATTTCCTTATTCTCAATCTTCCTATTCTTCATTGTGTACTCCCTCAGGTATCATTTTTACCTTGCCTTTCCATTTTCAGCCCTATATTTCCATTTCTTGCATTTTTCGATGGTAGTTTAGGGTTTCTGGTGGTAGTTTAAGGGTTTTTCGGTGACACTTTGAATTTTCTGGTGAACTTGTTCTTGGTTTTTCTTGGTTTGAAATCTTTTAGAATCCAAGTTTGATCTTTAGTTCAAGTTATGACCAGTTATTTATTTGCGGTTTAGAGTTCCAAGTGTAGGGTCGTCTGCCTTATGCTCAGACCTATATACAAGCTTATAGAATATTTCCCTTCTCTTAGAGAGAAGACCTTTTCAAAAATTAGGCAGATAGAGCTAGCCCAAGAGGAATCTCATTGGGCTGAGGCCTTTCCTCGTTATACATATCTTCCCTCCACCTGTGAAGGTGATTTACCCTGAGCCAGCTGAGCCTGCTAAGCCAGCAGAGGATCCAATTGACCCTTCTCCCATGTTTGAGTCTGAGTCATCTACCTCAGACCCAATGTTTGTAGACTCATTCCAAGAGTCTATGGACTTCTCTATTAGGCAAGATCAGCTCCCTTATCAGGATGAGGTACAAAGTCGTGCCTCTTCCCACAATGGAGCTAGCACCTCACGAACTTCTTCTGATGTTGAAGTTGTAGGCCCAAGTGTGGACTTTCCACCTATCATTGATGCCATTCCCTTATCAACTTCCGTAGGGGCTGAATTTTCTCAGAGGTTCCCTGGTGGTGTTCCTACACCTGCCCAGGTCGACATTTCCAAGGATGAAGATGACAGTCATGAGAGTGACGTTGACACCTCAGAGCTAGCCGAGATAGAGAGTTCTTTGACTGAGTTCGACCTCTTAGACTTTAGTCACCTCTATTCCATAGGTCCTTCCATTAAGCTTACACTACACCAAAAATAGGAATCTGACACGGTTTTGAACTATGCCAGAATCAGGTGTTCCAAAATGGCATTTTTTTCTGGCACAGCTAAAAAATGTGCCATATTTGGCCAAACAGGAACACTTATGGCACACTTTTAAACCGTGCCAGAATTTGATATTTCTAGCACACTTTGGGCACGATTTTTAACTGTGTCAGATTCAGCCAAACAGGAACACTTCTGGCACACTTTTAAACCGTGCTAGAATTTGATATTTCTGGCACACTTTTGGCACGGTTTTGAACTGTGCCAAATTTTTTATTAAAAAAAAATTAATAACTTGAAATCACAAAATTCACAAATTAATAATATTGCACGTTGTTAATAAACTAATGTACATACAAACTTCAAAATATTACAAGTCCTTAACAGTTCACAGGCCCAAAAAAAATTGAGTAGAATTTCCTCTATTTTTTGGACATTTCAAAACCTGTTAATATAAAATATGCCTAACAAAAAGCCCGTACGGACATAAAATATAACAATTAACTTACAAAAGCCCGCACGGCCATAAAAGTCAACAATAAAACAACAAAAGACCGCACGACCATGACACGAAAAAATGGAATCATGAATAAATCCCTTGTTGTAAACCATTGAGTTCTTTGTGTCTTCCACGTAAATAAATGCCAACGATAAACTGTTATCCTGCAAAAAAACAAAATATGATACAAAAAAGATACGATATTAGTAACCCAATAATTTACAAAAAAAAATTTACTCAAACTAAAAAATTACATATATGAGTGGAAATTACAGTCATATTCTCAAACAGGGAGACCCGGGACTACGCGGTCAGTTCTTACAAGTTACATTGGTCTCGTGCGAGGTGTCCGTGCCTCCTACGGGGTTGTTTGGGGCAGGTTTGGGTTTTCACCCTTTAACGGCTTGTTTTCAAGTCTAAGTGTGATTTTTGCAAATTATCGTCATACCCTCAAATCGGGAGACCCAGGACTACGCGGTCAGTTCCTACAAGTTACATTGGTCCCGTGCGAGGTGTTCGTGCCTCCTACGGGGTCGTTTGGGGGCAGGTTTTGGTTTTCACCCGTTAACGACTTGTTTTTAAGTCTAAGTGTGATTTTTGCAAATTATTGTCATACTCTCAAACCGGGAGACCCGGGACTACACGATCAGTTCCAACAAGTTGCATTGATCCCGTGCGAGGTTTTCGTGCCTCCTACGGGGTCATTTGGGGGCTGGTTTGGGTTTTCACCCATTAACGGCTTATTTTTAAGTCTAAGTGTGATTTTTGCAAATTATCATCATACTCTCAAATCGGGAGACCCGGGACTACGCGGTCAATTCCTACAAGTTACAGTGGTCCCGTGCGAGGTGTTCGTGCCCCCTACGGGGTCGTTTGGGGGCAGGTTTGGGTTTTCACACTTTAACGGCTTGTTTTTAAGTCTAAGTGTGATTTTTGCAAATTATCGTCATACTCTCAAATCGGGAGATCCGGGACTACGCGGTCAGTTCCTACAACTTTAATTGATCCCGTGCGAGGTGTTCGTGCCCTCTATGGGGTCGTTTGGGGGTTGGTTTGGATTTTCACCCGTTAACGGCTTGTTTTTAAGTTTAAGTGTGATTTTTACAAATTATCGTCATACTCTCAAACCGAGAGACCCGGGACTACGCGGTCAGTTCCTACAAGTTGCATTGGTCCTGTGCGAGGTGTTCGTGCCTCGCATGGGGTCGTTTGGGGTCTTGTTTGGGTTTTCACCCTTTAATGACTTATTTTTAAGTCCAAGTGTATTTTTGCAAATTATCATCATACTCTCAAACAGGGAGACCCGGGACTACGCGGTGAGTTCCTAAAAGTTGCATTGGTCCCGTGCGATGTGTTCGTGCCTCCTACGGGGTCGTTTGGGGGTTGGTTTGGGTTTTCACCCGTTAACGGCTTGTTTTTAAGTCTAAGTGTGATTTTTGCAAATTATCGTCATACTCTCAAACTGGAAGACTCGGGACTACGCAGTCAGTTCCTACAAGTTACATTGGTCCCGTGCGAGGTGTTCGTGCCCCCTACGGGGTCGTTTGGGGCAGGTTTGGGCTTTCACCCTTTAACGGCTTGTTTTTAAGTCTAAGTGTGATTTTTGCAAATTAGCGTCATACTCTCAAATCGGGAGACTCGGGACTACGCGGTCAGTTCCTACAAGTTTCATTGATCTCGTGCGAGGTGTTCGTGCCTCCTATGGGGTCGTTTAGGGGCTGGTTTGGGTTTTCAACCTTTAACGGCATGTTTTTAAGTCCAAGTGTGATTTTTGCAAGTTATCGTCATACTCTCAAATCGGGAGACTCGGGACTACACGGTCAGTTCCTACAAGTTGCATTGGTCCCGTACGAGGTGTTCGTGCCTCCTACGGGGCCGTTTGGGGGCTGGTTTGGGTTTTCACCCTTTAATGGCTTGTTTTTAAGTTTAAGTGTGATTTTTGTAAATTATCCTCATATTCTCAAACTGGGAGACCCGAGACTACGCGGTCAGTTCCTACGAGTTACATTGGTCCCGTGCGAGGTGTTCGTGCCTCTTACGAGGTCGTTTGGGGGCTGGTTTGGATTTTCATCCGTTAACGGCTGTTTTTAAGTCTAAGTGTGATTTTTACTAATTATCGTCATACTCTCAAACTGGATGACCCGGGACTACGCAGTCAGTTCCTACAAGTTGCATTGGTCCAGTGCGAGGTGTTCGTGCCTCGTAAGAGGTCGTTTGGGGGCTGGTTTGGGTTTTCACCCTTTAACGGCTTGTTTTTAAGTCCAAGTGCGATTTTTGCAAATTATCGTCATACTCTTAAATCGGGAGACTCGGGACTACTCGATCAGTTCCTACAAGTTGCATTGGTCCCGTGCGAGGTGTTCATGCCTCCTACGGGGCCGTTTGGGGGATTGGTTTGGGTTTTCACCCTTTAACGGCTTGTTTTCAAGTTTAAGTGTGATTTTTGCAAATTATCATCATATTCTCAAACCGGGAGACCCGAGACTACGTGGTCAGTTCCTACGAGTTACATTGGTCCCGTGGGAGGTGTTAGTGCCTCTTACGGGGCCGTTTGGGGGTTGGTTTGGGTTTTCACTCTTTAACAGCTTGTTTTTAAGTTTAAGTGTTGATTTTTGCAAATTATCGTCATATTCTCAAACCGGGAGACCCGGGACTACGCGGTCAGTTCCTACGAGTTACATTGGTCCCGTGCGAGGTGTCCGTGCCTCTTACGGGGCCGTTTGGGGGTTGAATTGGGCTTTCACCCTTTGACGGCTTGTTTTTGAGCCTAATACAGATATTTTCAAATTATCTTCATATTCATAAATCGGGAGATCCGTGAATACACGGTCAGTTCTTACGAGTTACATTGGTCCCGTGCAAGGTGTTAGTGCCTCTTACGGGGCCGTTTGGGGGTTATTTTGGGTTTTCACCCTTTAACGACTTGTTTTTAAGTTTAATCCAGATATTTTCAAATTATCGTCATATTCATAAACCGGGAGACCTGTGAATACACGGTCAGTTCCTACGAGTTACATTGGTCCCGTGCCAGGTGTTAGTGCCTCTTACGGGGCCGTTTGGGGGTTAGTTTGGGTTTTCACCCTTTAACGGCTTCTTTTTAAGTTTAATCTAGATAATTTCAAATTATCATCATATGCTCAAACCGGGAGACCCGTGACTACGCGATCAGTTCCTACGAGTTACATTGGTCCCGTGCGAGGTGTTTGTGCCTCTTACGGGGCCGTTTGGGGGTTGGTTTGGATTTTCACCCTCAAACGGGTTGTTTTCAAGCCTAATCTACGTATTTTGAAATTATCGTCATATTCTCAAACCGAGAGACCCAGGTTTTCACTTGTCTAAAAGGAAATGATTTTTTTTATTAAACATGTATGTTTATAATCTTTCTAATATTTTTTTATAAGCACTCATATATACTCCATTGTAATCACATTGATATTGATAATTTAGCGAAGATTAATTGAGAACTCCCTTATTATTTAACAATTCCCTTATTAAACATGTTCGTACCATTATTATTTAACAATTCATATTAAAGATTTCCTTGTTAGGCTCTCTCGAGTGGAACATTTCTTTGAAAACATGGACATTCTGTCTGTATATAATTTTGATTGGAAGGCATAAAAATGGAGGCTCGATGTTTTCACCACACATTGGCAAGATCGCAACGTATAGCATTTTTTACAGCAAGGCATGGCCGGAGATCAGCTACGAAAATTCTGGGAACACGGCTGCGTTCAGAAGATACATATTTCCTAGTAAATAACTCTTGGTATGCGGGATAATATGGCTGGAAGGTTTGAAAATAGAGCTCGAAAGTTTTGGGGGGTCGTCGGCCTGTTTCAACAGCACATGGAAGCAGCTGCGCAGCCCCCTGGGCACCGTTCAGCAGCAGCCCACGAGGGCACGCGGTGGTTGCCACGGATAAGAGTTTTCAGGTGTAAGGAATAGAGTACTAAGCTACTCAAAAGTCCAAAAATAACATCTTTGAGATGCATTATATAAAGTATAAACTAAACTATATAGGGTAATCTTAAATCAGCAGTTTAGACTAAAACAGTAAACCATCAGTAATCTGGCCAGCTTATTTTGAAATTATCTAAAGATAAATCTACCACACCTATTGATAAATCTAAAGATATATCTTGTCGAGTACCATTACAAAATTATCTAAAGATAAATCTACCACACCTATTGACATGAATTTTTTATTACAGCATGATATCAAGTCTCTTATACCTAACTGTAAGAGACTTGATTTCATATTTTCGTGTTTATGTGCATTAGATATCACTTTATTCTTTAGGAGTATCATCCAAACGTTGTTAAATGTATTAGTAAAAATATATCAAATATACATTAGATTATGGAATATGGTATTCAAAAGATACTATAACAACTATCGTCGGCTATAGTGACGTCGATTTGGTTGGTTGTACTGATGATACTAAGAGCTCTTAGGGTGGCTGTTACAACTTATGACACAACATAGTCAGATGGTCATGTAGAAGGAAGATTTTCATAGCTTTATCAACAATCGAGGCCAAATACATAGCATCGAGTAGTTTTTGTGCATATCTGCACCAACTTCTTTTGAAATTTCTTGCTGCTTTGTTTGCAATATTTCGAAATTTGGTCCATCCTTGATAAAGCATTCTGAAATCTAGTTCGGCATGGTGCAACGATAAATTTCTTATTTGACAAGATTATGCAGGCTCATAGGCACTTCAGAAAATAAATAATCAGCATGGCAGATAAAGAAATTACCCTTTGCGATAATACACCTCCAGTTGCACACCCTGCAATAACTGTATTTGTGGTGTCGTATTTTGTCCGGGCCTTCAAATAAAAATATAAAAATTAGTGCTGTAGCTTTTTCTAACAACCAGATGCAACTACCAAAATATCCTAAAACATGGAGAAATTTTGAGAAGTTAAGACAAGCATTTCGGCCAACCTTCCTTTAGACTCTAATTCCCCATTCTTTTAACCATAAATATCAGCAATTAAATGGGAAACAAAAACCATAAAGAAATCGATATAATACAGTCCTAGCAAGAATATGAGAAATAAGTAGAATTAGTTTGATTATAAAGCTGGGAAATGATTCAAAACGGTTTATTTTAATTAGAAGTAGGAATTAGAGATATGTGGCTTAATGAGATAGTCCTTTGGGGCTTGGGTAAGAAGAAATGTTCTCATAGAAAATGATAGAAATATAGAGCACTTATCACATGTGAGACTATTGTTCTATAAAAAATATTTGCAATCAAACACCACCGGTTCACCGAAAACTCCCATTTGTTAAAGACCAAATAATGTAATGCCAATAAGTCACACTTATGAATTTAATCGACCCATTTGTTGTTCCCAAATGCCAATAGAGCATTACTTACATGGGCTACAATTGCGCTACCAATCCAAATGAAGTCTCCAACAATTTCATCCCTATAACATGCGACACATTATGCTTTGAAGGTTAAAGACTACTTCAAGACACTAACCCTTAGCAGTTGAAAGTGTACTTTAATGACATCAAGGGCACCTGATCCTATGGATACCTCTTCCATGCCCTAATCCAAGTTCACATGAGGTACAATGGGCATAGGATGGCTGAATTCTAAAAGTAAAAGGAGCAGAGATAGAAGATCCTCTTGAGGGAAAGGTGCAATGGAAGCTTTGATCGTCCTAGTTCGTGCCACGGGATAACAGGAGTTAACAAATTTTCAGATCATATCTAATAGTACATTCATTTACTTAAATAGAGGAAAAAATACCCAAGTTTTAAGATATAGATGCTTACATAAAAGAATGATAATTCAAACCAAAAGTAATCCGCATAAAAAATAAGGAACGTATGTATACATAAATGAATGGGTATAGTGATCCCAATGATTATGAACTAGATATATACACATACCTCAATATACACATATATGGCATATGTCTCTATTAAGAAGCCCCAAGGCCAGTGATCTTTGTTATTCTGTTCTTATCAAGAAGCTCATTCTTTGTCTTTATATCTTTGCTGAGAATGCAGGAAACTCAACCTATACAAAAAATAGAGAAAAATAGGGTCTTAATGCTAAGATTTTAGAGTACCTACCGGTAAATTTTACGTGATAATCAATACTTAGAATTCAAATATCACCCTTTTCAGTAATGAGGTTTAGTTTTGAAGTCCCTCATGTTGCTCCAATTAATTGAAAAATAAAAAACAGGGCTTAAGTTTATCATGCAAACACTGTGAGTTTATCTTGAGACAATTATCAATTGATGAAGGGCTATAAGCTAAGTTATTTTTTGTAAGAAGATTAAAAACTAGGCTTGACAACTCCTCAATATGATACGAATACGACATTATAATTTTTTACTGGTTAGAGTTTATTTTGATCATATTTATATGATTAATTAATTGAGATGTTTAATACACTTAAAAGAGTGACTCAAACACAATATAAATGATTTCATCAAAGGTAACTCGGTACTTGGCCCATGAAGCTTCATCTGGTGGCCCACTAGCAGCAATCCAGTATGCTGGCACCTTGTCTAAATAATCAACACTATGCCTATTAGTGGAAGGGACGTGGGGGGCAACGCAGATGATAATCCATCATTTGTCTTTAAGGCACTCAGTTGGATGTGATGATAACTCTTCAAGTCCAACATTTCCATCTCGCCATGCTCGGCGTGTGGAATTTAAGAAAAGATTTTATCCAAAACTTACATGTATGTGGACTACATATTATGGTTACCACAACTTTCAACCCCATTCAAGCTTGTATGATGAAAAGGAAGGGAAAATGAGTGAATTAATTATATAAAGGTAAATCAATCCTAAAACAAGTACCATGACCCTACAATGGAAAATATCGTCAACAAAGACGAGACACTACATCTCTAATAAGATGACCACATCATCTCATGAACAGAAAAGAACCATGACCCTGTAATGGAAAATATTTTTAAAAGACATTACCTAGCAGCATCGACCAAAGTTACCCTAATGACCTTTAGTGGAATAATGATTCCTTCCTTGACCATGTCTACGTATTCACCTAAACAAACCAATAGAGTAATATAATCAATATAATCATCAAAGTTAGGACACACATAGAGAAATAGAGAGAGAGAGGAAGAGGGGAGGAGGAGGGGGTAATAAACCTTTAGCTGCATCATATCCATGGTTGGGATTGTCCTGTTCTAATAGTTTGCCAATTACAATAGCTCCCTCAACTCCAACATTGGAAGAAATTGTATGCACCGGTGCCTGCATGAAGATTATAAAGTATAAAGTAAGAGGAATGTTACTTTTAAAACATGGGATTGCAACTTATTTTTAGTCTGCAGCTAGAAAAGACCAAGGCATCAGCCTTAATATTAAAAATGGAAGGATGCGCAAGAGAACTTACAAGCTATGTGTATAAGTACAATTTGAAGAACAAAGCTTGATGCAAAAAAATTCCAATGGCTCTAGAACTAATAACTATTAATACCCTATTTATGAACTACTTATAATTCAAACATCATCCACTACTATATATTATTTAAATTGCCCAAATAACTCCTAATACATTAATACTGATTTGATCGTTTGGGGGAAACATTATCAAAGAACATTCTTAAGAATATATTTGACACACATATAATCCAGACGTTGTCAACACCACCAAGAATGGAAGCTGCCAATTTAGAATGAAAGGGGTTCCATACTCTATACACCTTTGTTCCATCTTCATTCGATGATTTTTTTTTAAAATATGCTTTCATTCTGTGAAAAAAATGAAAATATGCACCAATCAATGGTAGGTATTGATGTTATTAAAAATATACAAACTATAACTATGAAGCCATCAACAGGATTTAATATACATGGCATGTATGCATAATGCACTAATACTAGAAGACACGGCTTGAAATGGTTTTTACAACTTACAATGTTACTTAAATTTTAGTCTCAAGAAAGGTAGAAACTATCATATCTGTAATGCATTTTCGGGCCTTCGATAAGCAGAGGAGAATTAAAAATTGTCATCTAAAAATAGTAGACCAGTACTTTTCGGGTATGATCATAGCATTAACAAGGATTGGGATAGATCTTACTTGATTATATCCTGAAAACCTCATCCAGGCACTAGAAATTATAGCTCATAATAACCCAAACACCTGAACTTTAAGACCCAACATGAAGTTCAAATCCACTAAATATGTGCAAGAAAAATAGTTAAACATCTAACTTATAACACTTTTGTCTACAAAAATTTGATTGATAAGCAAACCTAATGCCTAATTTTTTTTAAATGATAGTTACACAATCAATACACAACAATCATTATATCTACATAATTTTAACAATCAATATAAAACAACAACCAGTGTAGATCTAATACCATAAAGTAACATCGTAGTGTTCTTATAAAAAAAACCCCAAAATGACCCTACATCTTAATACCATCAAGAGAGTTACCATTGAAGCGATATACAAACATAAGATAATTCATTTAAGAGCAAAATACAAGTGTAAATGGAAACCAATTGAAATAAATGTGATTGAAACATAACTTAAAATAAATGAGACGATTGAGCTCCGAGAAAGGACAAAGACTGCGGTGTGGCAGGGATAATTGCAGGTCACAGTTGAGAAAGAGGGTGGGTGGCGGTGGGGGTGGCAGCGCGTCGGGCGGAGGTGGGCAGCGGGTCTCGTAGAGAGAGAGAGAGAGAGAGAGAGAGAGAGAGAGAGCAAGGTTAGAATGATTTGGTCCTATTGAAATATTGTTCCCCCCTTAAAATTTTGGGGTTTTATTTTTTTAATGGAGTGTACCCATATTTGGCACTATTTAAAACCGTGCCAGATTTTGGCACTGCTTTAAACTGTGCCAGATAAAGACAAAACCGTGCCAGATTCTGGCACGTTTTTAAATTGTGCCAGAATCTCCTTCCCTCAGCGTGCAAAATTAGCATTTTTGGTGTAGTGTTAGGAGACCTCTGAGAGGTGAGAGGGCCTTTGGTGACCGAGATGGGAAGATCTTTGTGTACGAGCAGATGTTTAAGTTATGATTACGTCTCCTCATCCATCCAGCAATTAGAGCCATACTGTCCCATATCAACCTGGCCCCTTCACAATTATCCCCCAACGCTGGGCGGGTGATGATTGAGTCTATTTTCCTTTAGAAAGCAGTCCCCCACTCAGACCTTCCTGTTAGAGTTTTCACGGGATGCTACATCCCATCCTTTGCTAAAAATCACCCCATCTATTACCACTTCCTTTCCAGGAAGTCGAATAAGAAGATGTTGTTGGTTACCTAGACTTCAAATCACAACTGGAAACCACGGTATTTCTTTGCCTCAGGGGCATGGGAATTGGGTTCTTATGCCACCTTTTCATCATTGGAGCCGAGGACACCTCTGAGGTGGGGGAAGGTGTCACTTGCTACCAAGGTCGACCCTGGGCTTAGCCATGATAACTTACAAAAGGTTAAGGATATTTAAGATCAGGGAGATTGTGGCTGGCTAGTCAAGTACGAACATCTGATGACCCCCTATTACCTCTCTCTGAGACTACTTGTGGGGAAGTCCCCTGACCGAGCTTCATAACTATTATTTTTTATAAAGTTGTACCTCTGACTTTTAATACCTCTGATTTACTAACTCAGATTCTTCTTTTTGTAGAACGCCCAGAAGGCATCTTTGACGATGTGTGGGAGATGTCTTCCCCCACTCTCGTTAAGCTGATGAAGAAGGAAGGGCATAATGCATCCCCCTCCCCCCAAACAGAACATCGATACGTCTAAGGCCGATGCTACTAAGAAAAGGAAATCCCTCACTGACTCGGAGGATCAGAGGCCAAGTAAGAACCAAAAGGGAGATCGTGCCATACCTATCTCAACAGATGATGCTCTGGTTGCTCGTCTAGAGCAGCTAAAGATCAACGACAGCCTCATAGGCCATGGTCTAAAGGCAATGGATACCATTGGCTCTGTAATGACCAATGCTGACAAACGTTTCCTATGCTCTCTGGATACCCCCTTACTGGTCGAGTTTAATCTTCATAGGTCAATTCAGGTACCAACTTCTTCTTTTTTGTTCTTTTAAGTGTAACCTCGACCTAGATTTAGGTTAAAACTGAACTCATACGTCTGACTTTGCATTGCGGGGTATTTTGTCCATGCACCGACTCGTCGACTGGACCTAGAAGGTGAAAGCCTCTTTAAATGAAGAGGTTTGACGTCTGAAGGCATCATTGTAAGAGTCTGACAATCAAGTTTAGCAGAGGGAGAGGGATATAGCCAAACTCAAGAAGGACCATATAGCCGCCCTGAAGGCCAAAGAAGAAATCCTTCAGACGAAAGTGGATGATCCAGTAAAAGTTTCCCTGGAGGATGCCTCTGAGAAGATCTTGGAAGACTATAAGGTCTCTGACCAGTTCATCAGCTTTGGCTTTGAATATCTTGAAAGAGGTATTAAAGCCACTAGTAAATGTGCAGCCTCCAAGGAGAAAGAGTCAGGGAGCCTAACAGCCTCAGACTTTATTGGTCAGGGATTTGGTGATCCTCGCTTTACTCAGGCCTTACAATAGATTGAGGAAGAAGGCACTGCTCCTGCAGAGACTTCACCGTTGGAGGTTACTGAAATTGAAGGGGCCAATCCTTAGGATGATACGGTGGAGGTGACTAATGTCGGCCAAGAGTAGACTAATGTTGCTATAGATGCTTAGATCTTGACTTATGTGGACTTTATAATTTTGTCTCTTTTCATTCATAATTTCTGTAAACTCTGATGATATATTTTGGTACATTGTATTTGCAACTCTGAATATTTCATGTTATCACCTCTTTTTAAGAGGATTTTGCTTCTTTCAATGAATGCTCTCTTAAATGTTATCTTAAAAGTCATACAATGATGTTTACATTAAGGTCAAAAGTTACCATATATGATGTCTACCCTCATAAATTTCATAACATTAATGATGTTTAAGGTCTAAGGTCACCATATAACGGTCTACTCTCATTAATTTGACCAAATTAATGATGTTTAAGGTCTGAGGTCATCAAAATATGATGTTCCACCTCATAAATTTCACCAAACAAATGATGTTTAAGGTCTGAGGTCATCAAAATATGATGCTTCACCTCATAATTTTCACTAAATTAATGACGTTTAAGGTCTGAGGTCACCATTGTATGATGTTACACCTCATAATTTTCACCAAATTAATGATGTTTAAGGTCCGAGGTCACCATTGTATGATGTTCACCCTCATATTTGTCACCAAATGTATGATGTTTAAGGTCTTAGGTCACCATTGTATGATGTTTCACCTCATAATTTTCACCAAATTAATGATGTTTAAGGTCTGAGGTCACCATTGTATGATGTTTCACCTCATAATTTTCAGATGTTTAAGGTCTGAGGTCATCAAAATATGATGTTCCACCTCATAAATTTCACCAACTTAATGGTGTTTAAGGTCTGAGGTCATCAAATTATGATGTTTACCTCATACCTTTCACCAAACAAATGATGTTTAAGGTCCGAGGTCTTCAAAATATGATATTTCACCTCATATTTTTTACCAAATTAATGATGTTTAAGGTCTGAGGTCACCATTGTATAATGTTTCACCTCTAAATTTTCACTAAATTAATAATGTTTAAGGTCTGAGGTCACCATTGTATGATGTTCACCCTCATATTTATCACCAAATTAATGATGTTTTTAAGGTCTGAGGTCACCATTGTATGATGTTTCACCTCATAATTTTCACCACATTAATGATGCTTAAGGTCTGAGGTCACCATTGTATGATCTTCACCCTCATATTTATCACCAAATTAATTATGTTTAAGGTCTGAGGTCATCAAAATATGATGTTTCACCTCATAATTTCCACCAAATTAATGATGTTTAAGGTCTGAGGTCACTATTGTATGATGTTTCACCTCATAATTATTTGCCAAATTAACGATGGTCACCATTGTATGATGTTTCACCAAATTAATTATGTTTAAGGTCTGAGGTCACCATTGTATGATGTTCACCCTCATATTTGTCAGCAAATGTATGATGTTTAAGGTCTGAGGTCACCATTGTATGATGTTTCACCTCATAATTTTTGCCAAATTAATGATGGTCACCATTGTATGATGTTTCACCAAATTAATTATGTTTAAGGTCTGAGGTCACCATTGTATGATGTTCACCCTCATATTTGTCACCAAATGTATGATGTTTAAGGTCTGAGGTCACCATTGTATGATGTTTCACCTCATAATTTTCACCAAATTAATGATATATAAGGTCTGAGGTCATCATTGTATGATGTTCACCCTCATATTTGTCACCATATTAATGATGTTTAAGGTCTGAGGTCATCAAAATATGATGTTTGACCTCATAATTTTCACCAAATTAATGAGGTTTAAGGTTTGAGGTTACCATTGTATGATGTTTTGCCTCATAATTTTCACCAAATTAATGATGTTTAAGGTCTGAGGTCACCATTGTATGATGTTCGGTCTGAGGTCACCATGATATGATGTTTCACCTCATAATTTTCAACAAATTAATGATGTTTAAACATAATAAAATAATATTGACACAGGAACTGCTCTTTTCATTCATATCCTCTTCATAAAATGATACATGTATTAACAAGAAATAACTGCAACATCATATGTAATATTTCTTCAAGTGGTCAGCATTCCAAGGGTTTAAAAACGGTTCCCCTTCGAGATTTTCTAGTCGGTAAGTACCAGGCAAAACCTCATCAACCACTCTGTAAGGACCATGCCAGTTTGGGTGGAGCTTGTTTGCCTTCTGCAATGTCTTCTTCAGCACTAGATCTCCTATAAATATAGGTCGTGATTTCACCCTTTGATTGTAGAACTTTGTTGTTCTCTGCTGGTAGGCTGCTTATATGATCTCAACATCTTCCCTCCTCTATTCAATTAGGTCTAAGTCAAGCCTTATTTTTTCCCAATTCCTCTGAGGTTCATAGGTCTGAACTCTGTGGGTTGGGAGTCCTATTCTAAGTGAGGAACATGTTCAATTTTTACATCATACTTAGGTGTAACAACATGAGCTTTGAACTTCGAAGGAGTAGGAAAATCCACAATAGATTAAACAAAATTAGAGCCTTTCACAAAGCTTCATTGTAAAGGGTTCTTCGCCTTCATCATCTCTCCCAACCTATCTTCCAATCATTGAATAGTGCCCTTCAATGCATTATTGCCTGAATCAAATTTATGCATTGTAGTTCGGCTATTCCAACCAATTGTTTATGCTAAGCTCTCCTCATGTGAGGTCTACTCAGTATAGACAGATTGTCAGGAGTATGATCTGGATTGGGCTGAGCCCTCACGTTGATCGGTTGGTCATCGATTATTCCTCGAAAATTCCCTGAGAACATTTATATTCCCTTTAGGTCCCATACGATCAAAGGGAGATGTTATTCTCAATCTTTATAAATCATTGAATCTTTCGGGAGTAAAGGATTGCTCATCATAAGGTTTTGAAGTCCTTAGAGAATAACTTGCTCCTGGGTGGTAGCATGTGTCTCTGATAGTCCGGGATTGGCTATGCCTGCTGGTTCTTGGAGGCAGTGGTGGCATATCCCTATTTATGTGAATAGACAAGGTGGGAGATCCATCTTGTAGTGTTTGGGTCATTTTCCTGATAGTATCCATCATAGACTTCTGTCTTCTGGCAAGACTAGCCAAGATTCCAGTCAGAACATTATTTATTAGAGGAACAGAATAGGCAAATTTCCATCATTTTTGGCACTAGATCCAAGAATGTCAGTCATTTTTGGAATGATGATAAATGAATGGATGAAAACGTTTAGAAATCTGTTCCCACAGATGGCGTCAATCTGTTGATGTAAAAAACTAGATTAGGTCTAATTATTTAATCAACGATAAATATATGTAAAAGAGGAAAAAAGGTTTTTAAAGTGGTTCGGATATAAAGGAAAGCCTACATCCACTATGATTCTTATATTCTATGTTGCATCTCGTGTTTGAATGGCTTGCCCTTGCCCTTGATGAAGGGATTACAATGTATTTATAATATCATAAATAGATAGAGAGGTGGAATGTAAAAGGATGGAATGTCTTTATAAATTAGGAATTTATATCAGTACATGGAGTTCATAATGTACATGATTGTTGGCGCTTTGCAGATCTTGCTGGTCGTTCTTCTTATTGTTGGTCAGCATTTTGCATAATGGTCGATATTCTGTATGTTGGTCGGCCTACCATGTGTTGGTCGGAGATTCTATATCTTCCTGACAAGGATTTTGCCATGTTGGATTACACGTGTCCGTTTTTTATGGTCCACGTAAGTGGACAATTTTTGGTATCAACAGTTATGAAAACTCGGAAATTGTAAACTCTAAGGATGTGTTTAGACTTAAAAACCTTGGAAAACAATGTGCATAAACATTCTGGTTCATAATTTTTTTTTCTAGAATGCAAACTAACGAAATCTGATTGGAAAACGTCATTAAATATTTTTCCTAAGGCGGTGGCTCGCTCAACCGACATAGACATATCGCTCGAACATGATGCAAATCTTGCTCGAATGACCTGTCTGGTCATTTGAATGACATGCGCGTTAGAGTCCCACTTAATCTCAACTTTAATCTGTCGTTATCATATTAAAACGAAGTATTAACCAATTCAAATACTTTAAAAATATTTTCTTATTAAAATAACATCCTTAAACATTTTTAAATAAATTTCGAGTCCCATTAATATTACGCATTCATATCCGAGTGATCTCGAAATGGAATTGAACTTTGAAGATGAATAAACTTGCACTAATTAAACCTTCGGCATAAATAATTCCTTGAAGCTTTGTCATAACATTTTCAATAAACTTCAACCCGCCATAGTCTGTGAGGGATTGTGATAATCAAAACCACTGTTCTAAAAAACCCGCCTAGGCTTGAGGCTTGGGAGAAACGCCCCGCTTTAAGATTTTGACGCCTTATGCTTGGTAAAACCCTTAAGGCGTACTTTTTCTCTAAAAACAATAATGCTTTAGTGAAACGATATCCCCTTCTAAAGATTTTTTTACAAACCGAACCATTATCTCATCCAAAATAATCAAATAGTATTTTTATTTGCAAATATTCAGACATATTTTTATAATATGTATAATTTTAGTATTTTAATAGACTTGTTATGGTTAAAAAATATTAAAATATATTAAAAAGACCTAAACGCCTTTTTACACCAAGGCCCGCCTAGCCTTTTAAGGCTTAAGGCTTGGCCTCCACGCCTCGATCACGCCCCGCGTTTTTTAGAACCTTGATAAAAACCTCCCTATGACTCAAATGTGTTTTGTTTCGGGAATAATTCAAAACTATACAACGGTCTCAATTGAAAATTTTGTCCTTACAATTCTCCCCATTTGACCATTCCGAGACAAAACCAACAGTGAAAAGCCTAAGCCGAGTCGTCAAGCCGTATGATGCCTAAATCCTATCCCATAAACCCAAAATCAAAAATATAGGGCAAGACTAGTAAATGATGGTCTGGCAAGCATGAATTATCCCTGAATGTCTGAATGTGATGTAGTCTTAAAATCTCGAATCTCTTTAAGCATACCTACACACATGAAATAGATAAATACTACATGAAGTATGGAAGAACAAATGATATAAACCAATATGAAAATTTACAAAGCCAAATCATTTGTTATATGAGGAAAACATGATATCAATATCTAAATAAATTAAATCCGGATACCAAGCTCATCACACAAAATCTCCCCCTACATCACATACATCTCTCCCCCTTTTTGTCTCAAATAGACAACCCAATGAAAAGATATATAAATCTAGAATCAGATAAATAATGAAGAATATCTAGATAATCATGCAAACAACCAACTAACAATGATCAACAGCATCAAATTCGTAGCTAGCAAATGATAATCACACAATATGAATAACCAATCTATGCATGTGTGAGTAAACAAATCAATGCGGTAAAATTTCAAATCTATCAAATTAAACTGCATAAATAGAAACCAGAAGCAACCCAAGAGTACCAAAATATCTAACAATACGTAGGAGGGTACTGAAACAGTTGGAAAACCAAAATTCTAGGGCGCTCGAACGAGACTGCATTGTCGTTCAAACGACATAGGCATCTCGTGAGATAAACTTCGTGTGACAGCAGTAAGTCGCTTGAACGAGGTACCTAAATTCTCACATCCAGATCAAAAAGTTAAACCGTTTTTCCCAACAAAAAATTTTTGAGAAAAAACTAACTGGAAAGGGCTTAAAACTACGAAACGTACCAAAACAGTAGCAAAACAAAGAAAAACATTATGAGTTACATGCTAACATAGTACAGATGTGCTCAAACATGAACATGGAATGTATGGACGTGAACTAGAACAAATGAATCAAAATTTCAACATATCAAAATGATCAAGAAGCTCTAACTGGTAGCTATAGATCATGAAACTTTATTTTAGCCATATGTGACAATTAAAGTGTGAGCTAAATGAACTAAACAATCAAACATGCACCCAAATTCGGAATTTTTGATGATTCTACAAACAATAGCGTCATGACACGATTTTTCAACGTTAGGATTCGTGGTGTAAATCTGATTAAATTATACATCCAAACTCCCTCAATTATATCATATTTCTCTTTTGGAATGAACATAAACTAAATGGCCCATATTTTGGAATATGATTCTTTTTATTGCCTTTAATTTTTTGGGGCTCTTTTAAAATGTGGCTTTCACGACGAGTCAATTTTACACTCTCGTAACCTTTTTTCGTGAAACTCATCATTTTTTTGATTTCAATCCTCACAGTAAACGGTTCTTACATGAACACCTCCTCCTTATGTCTACTTATGCATAGATGACAAAATTGAGATAAGAATGTCTCACCGAACTCAAAAATGCAAGAGATGTCAAACATCCATATAAACTCGTGCATGTGTGCAAGGATGGAATGTATACAAAGTCGAATCAAAATGCATATCAACTTTGAAACAACCCCATAATACAATGGTTAAGATCATTCTAAGCATTAATAATTATGAGCAAATGTCCTAGTCACATGGATAATGAAAGGAATGGAGTCCAAGCACACCAATATGCCACATCAAACATGTAAACTTAAAAACAAATTGAAAATCTTTTTGTTTTTCAACATATTTTGACTCAAATAAATGCAAATCTTTTTCTATTTTCTCAAAAATATAATAAACCAAAATCTTTTTGAATTTTTCGAAAATTTTTATCAAAAACAAAATCTTTTTGTATTTTTCAAATACGACTAAAAAAAGAAAAATATAATACAAAATGATACACATGTCATAACACTAGCTAGACATAAATCATGATGCAAGGACTAGAGTATGACAAACATGGTAACCCAATCATCCATTAAATCTAGCATGGGAAGAATCAAGTGAAACCAAATGATAACCATGAAGTTTTAGTCCTAAAGCCTCTAAATCCGATTTCCTAACCCATGTAGGTGTAACATGACGGGTGGGGGTTTTGGGAACCGAAATGACTTTATTCCTAAACTTCATAGGAGCATTAATAAGGTCATAGAAAAAATGTATAAGGTGCAATTTCCTACCGCAATGGGAACAAGTTTAAACACGACGAGAATGATAACCAACATATCAACCTCTCATTATGTCCCTAGTGGGCTCTCTCACACGGTTGCTATTGGCTTTGGGAATGGGAACAACTTTATTAGCGTAGCCTATACCACACCTTTCACTTTTGACTTGGGCGGTGCCTAACATCCTCTCCAACCTAGATTCCAAGTCAAACTTAACCTTACTCGAGTCTTTCAACTTCTCCTCTAACTCACAAATCCTAGACTCAAGCACATTCCAAGACTCCTCAAACTCTAGAATCTCCTTTTTCAATGCCTTCATCAAACCACGAAGGCTATCTCTCTCTTTCTCCACATATTCTAGTTTCTCCCTAAACATCTTCTCCCGTGTCCTAAGATCCTCAATTAAATCATCATTATTTTCTATGGCACGCTCATTCAACCTACCTTGTAATTTAGAGTTTGTCTTTTTCACCTTCACGACCTTGGCATACAACTCATTAAATGAAACTTGCATCTCTTTCACATAAACCTCCTCTTGCTCACTCACTTAACCCTCACTCACTTGGGATTAAATGGCCTCAGAAGTGTCATGCGCATGAGAATCTTCGTGGGAAGATTTATCGGTGTCGCTCACATGACATGCCAAGAAAGTAATAAACTTTATCTCATTGGGGGAACTCTCTCCCTCTTTCGGATCACTATCACTTAAGGACGTACTATATGCCATCGATTTCTTGCCCCCTTTCTTAAGTCTAGTGGAACACTCGGTAAGTTCGTTACCATACCCCTCATAAGCAAAACACCTATCCGACTCAACCCTATTAAATTTCTCACTTTTATCTTTAGGTGTGGAATCTACCTTGTTGTACTTGAATTTCTTAAACTTTTTGGCATCTTTCGATTGCTTTTAAAATTTAAGAAACTTTTTGAACTTCTTTGCCAACAAGGCGACATCCTTAAAATCTGATTCGGAATCGTCATCCGAAACTTTAGTCTCCTTCTTCCTGGCTTTTAAAGCAATACCGTTTTCTTTCTTTGGCACTTTCTTGGAGGTAAACATATCGAGTTCATAAGTTTGTAAGTCACCTACAATCTCTTTAATGTTTTTTGAATCAAGCATATCTAAGGAATTAAAAACAATCACTTTGGTATCAAAGCTACTCGACAAAGATCTCAAAACTTTCTTTATCACACAATTGTCGGGAATCCTCTCTCCCAAGTTAAACGACGAGTTGACAATATTAGAGAACCTAGTATAAAACTCATCAAATGACTCACTATCTAACATCTTATTCGTCTCAAACTGTGTAGTGAGGTTTTGTAACTTAGACGCCCTAACCGTGCAAGTGCCCTCATGAGTTAGTGCAAGTGTATCCCATGCCACTTTTGAAGTTTCACGTATCATGATTCTATTATACTTTTCAAGTGGGACATGTGAGGATATTACGTGAAGGCCTTTAGAGTTGTGAAGTGCAAGCCTATATTCAGCCTCAGTCCTTAACTCAATGGGTTTCAAACTAGTGACCTCACCCTCTCATGTGAGACCAACCATTTTCAACCGCTAACCAAACACGCTCATCAATAGATTTTAAAGCACTTCTCATTCGCATTTTCCAATTAAGCATAATTTGTACCATAAAAATAGGAGCATGAAAACTTTCAAAACCTATAAAATTCATTCCGAAAACACAAGGGATCAAACATAATAAAAATATGTTTCTAGACCTGATACCAATTTGTGGGTCCCTTTTTATTTCTTATGCGGAAAGTGTTTTAAGGATGACAAAAATAATTTCTCTTTTTATGAAAATCCTTTTTCCAATTTTTAATATGCACCAAGTTGTGAACCAATTTTAACTTAACCAATATTTATCTTGATTAATCCTAAACATCCATCTAGTGATTAAAACAAGTAAAATAAAGTAAAGAATACTCACAACGTCGGATGTAAGAGGAAATCACAACAGAAAAAAACCTTGAACGGCCCAAGCCAGACAATCACTATAAATGTGGAATTAGAATGAACAGACACAAGTCTTACTCAACGACTCGATCCCCCACGAAACTTGATGCTCTTCAGATCTTTAACCACTCTTTCCCAGCGCCCATGTAGAAATTCCTTCTATTATGATACGTGTCCACAACATACGCATCCACATATGTCATGGTGTCCATCGATATGGCTTGTAACGTCTACAGAATCAAAACATGAACTCCTTCACTTCTTCTCCGTAAAACCAACAATATTTAATGTAGAACAAAACCTTCTTAATGCAAACAAGATCACTATTGCATATAGTAATGAAAACTCATATCTTGTAAAGTCTAAGGATGTGTTTAGACTTAAAAACCTTATAAAACAATGTGTTGTAACGTTCTGGTTCGTAAACTATTTTTTCCAGAATGCCCACTTACGACATCTTATTGGAAAACATCATTAAATATTTTTCCTCAGGCGATGGCTCGCTCAAGCGACATATACATGTTGCTCGAATGAGATGAAGATCTCGCTCGAACGACCTGCCTGGTCATTTGAACGACATACGCGTTAGATTCCCACTTAAATTCAACTATAATCCGTCGTTATCAGATTAAAACGAAGTGTAAACCAATTCAAGCACTATAAAAACAATTTAAAAACTTTTTATTAATAAAATAACATCCTTAACCATTTTAAAATAAATTCTAAGTCCCATTAAAATTATGCATTCATACCTGAGTGATCTCGAAATGCAATTGAACTTTGAAGAAGAATAAACTTGCACTAATTAAACCTTCGGCATAAATAATTCGTTTAAGCATTGCCGCAATGTCTTCAATAAACTTCAACAGGTCATGGTCTGTGTGGGATTGTGACAATAAAAATCTTCTTATGACTTAAACGTGTTTTGTTACGAAAATAAGTCAAAACTATATAACAGACTCAATTGGAAATTGTATCCTTACAATAATGAGGTCTTATTTGCAAAGTTGATAGCAGTAAATAATTTGATTCCCCGCATTAAGCTTTCGATACACTCTTGGTAAAATTACATTATCACTAATTAACTTTAACCAACATCTAATCAATTCTTTGATTCTCAGAGTTGACTTATTTTTCTACACCACCGAATTATGAAATAATTCACTTATCGAATTTAACTGGTGGAAAAAAATCTTGCAAGTTTATGAAAGGGATATCGCAATCCATGGTATATACTAAGGCGGATTTCTCTGAATTATGATCTTAGATGTACTAACACAATAATTGCCCAACTAGTAGGGATTATTTGATTCAATCTAAAATTGAATCGCAACCATTTGTCAAAGGAACAAGCGTGTAAGCATTATAATTCTCATAATTCTAGAGATTAAGAATCCATATACCCTTTGCAAATGGTATGATATTACCCCATAATATCCTTATACATAGTTCTCATGGTTGTTCCTATTCAATAAATTCCTATAGGTACTGATCACAATCATATTTTGAACTATCATACAAGTTCACGAACCATCAAACATGTTTTCATAGTTTGATATAAACCACTAGGATTGTATCGCAATCTTTCCGATAGGATGTCAACTCCCTATCTAGGTTGTGAACTATTTAATAATACTAGAACCAGAATCTGTACACAACTCATCGAAATTCCTATTAAGTAACATTGATCGACATATATATGAAAAACTAAATTTAAAGGCATAAATATAAAGCATTATCATTAATATGATTCTCATTTCAAAAAGAATAAAACATCCTTTATTGAAAAATGAAATGTCTTTACATGTTTTTAAGAATAAAACCCTCAAGGTAATTATTGTGCACAACTCCCAAGATATTAATAAGACAATGCAAGAAACACCATGCCCTAACAACTGTGCATAACCCAACTTTTTAAAGCCCCTCATATTTGAAGAGACGTTTATATAGTTCCATGCATCATTACATTCATTGGATCATATCATCATACGAAATGATCTTAAATAAATTAATCAATAATTCTCATACTAAGAAGACAAATCAATTGTAAGACAAAAAACTAAAGAGGCTTTTAAACATTTTGATAAACCTCTCAAGATTATCATTTACTATGATATAGGAATCTTTAATTATAGACTCTCACCTTCTGCACAATTATTTGACTTAGAAGGATGAAGCCAAGGGGGTAAATGATATATCTAGATCTAGTCACATGTATATTATCATAGGCATTTGATAGTGAGAGCATCGTATCCTCATCTTGATCACTGTTTGGTTGTCATAAAAAAAGTGAATATGTTTTTATCAAGTCAACCTCACATTACCAAACATACTACGTAAACATCTATCGACTTGTGGATTGCTTGAGCCTTCTTATGACATGGCCCAAGTATCCTTTTTACCGAGGAAATATACCTCACGGTACACCAAAATCCTAATTTTGTCACTAAGATTCATCACTAAACATAGCAGTGACAAAGGAGTTCTGAAGTGATAATATATTTTTTTAACATATTAATCAGTGATTATTTATTTCCACTTTGCCTTTGTGATAATGTAAGTGTAAAAATAGAGGGGGTAAAAATGCCTAGGTATTGTAACAACCCGCGTAATTTTTGGGGTATTTTCGAAATTAAGAGGAAAAATAAATTTTGAGATAAAATTATTTTTATTGCCCAAATATGTTGGTTATTATTTTTAAAGGCGAGAATTTCAAACGATTTCGAAATCGGAATTAAAATGGAGTTTTAATTGCATTTTTATTATTTAGAAGACTCCTCAAAATATAAAACTCTCTAAGAGTCCTCAAAACATAAAACTTTCTTGTAAAAATAATATTTTTAGAAATCCGACCGTCCGATCAAGCTGAATTTTTGTCAGCAGTCCTGTCTCGCCGTTCTCTACAACATACTAAAATTTCAAACGATTCTAACGGTTCGATCGTCCGTAATGATTTTTTCAAGTATTTGTATTTGATTAGGACTCTAATTCTTTTTGGTATATAAACATAAAGTGACGAGTTTAGATCTTTTAAAACACATTTTAGCCTTCTCAAAAATCAGAATCCTCTCATCTTCTTCAACCTCAAAACCCTAGCCCCATTCTACATAACTTTCAACTCAAGTTTTGTCAAGATTAACCGGATTTTCTCAAGACGCGTCAAGAACGAATCTTTGTCAAAATTTTTAGAGGAATACACATTCAAGATCAGATTTCTAAACCAACTTTTATTCAGGCATGTTGACCCTATTCTTTTCCTTTAGTGTTATGTGTCTTGATTGTAGCCTCCATTAAACGCATGTTTTTCTAAAATAAGTTACGAATATAAATATTGAAGAGATAAATTTCGGGACTGTTTTGCATGAAAAATTAATGTTACCGAATACTTATAACTTTGTTATTCTTTGGGTTGTGTCGGTGTAGTCGATTTTTGTTTTGGGCACGTGCATGTAGAGGAGCCCTTTTAAAAGTAAATTTTGATATTTCATGTGAAAACCCTAGTTTAATTTAATTCCTTGTGTTGGAAAATAAGAATCATGATAGGACTTGCATGTAGCGATTATTATGAAAATCATTATATTTAGGTGTCTTTGATTTACACTTTTTAAATTGAATTATTTAAATGGGAATTTATTATTATTATGAATGTTGTTATAATTTGAAATTGTGTTACTTTATGGAAATATGTTAATATTTCGAAAAGGTTGGGTATGGTAGATAATTGGTTTCCACCCTTGTTATAGTACACTTGTTAGGTATGGGACTAGTAAGTGGGCCTTAATTACGATTTATGCTAATTAGGTATGGAACTAGTTAGTGTAAGTCTATGTGGGTTATTTAATTGGGGTGGGGGCTGATTTTCTATTTTATACCTTTATTGTGATGGCCTAGGATTGATATCTAGGTGGAGTGAAATTTTATAATCATTCTTTGCTTAGGATTGGACAATACTGTGTTTTGGGAACCCTTAGTTGGGACTAAAGGTTATTTTGAGGATTTTCACATCGCTTTTAAGGGTGGGGGAATTTAATGTGATTAACGAAAACAAGGAATGTGGAATTTAATATCGCAAGACTAAAACAGATATTAAAAATTTATTGGCGACATAATGTGTCTAGGACCGACAGTTTGAATGGGTCAGAGGACGAGTTATGTCGTGTCGTGTGTGGAACCTTGTCATATCGCGAGGGTCGCAGGATAAAAACGGGCCAGACGGCGGACTTGACAAGGGGACGGGTGCGTGTGTAGAACCTTGTCATATCGCGAGGGTCGCAGGATAAAAACGGACCAGACGGCGGACTTGACAAGGGGACGGGTTTTGGTAATATTCTTCACGGTTAAATTAATTAAATTTAACATTATTGGAAGGTGGGTTAAGTAAAATCATATTGGTGTGGCTTTTATGAAAACCTTGCGGGTAATTGTGAATTTATTTATGGTGATTATTAATCTCGTAATTAAAAGATTCTATTGTTATAGTCGATATATATAGCACTATTTTCTGGGTTCAAGGACCCTATTTGAGGAGAGTAGAGGGTTTACATGCTCGGGGCTTTGGCTCTGACACATGCGTTGACTAATCTTTTTCAAGATTTTTGGGAGTTGCTGCATAGGATTCATTGGAGATCTTTTGGAGGTGCAGCTGGATTTATGTTACTGCTTAGTAGTTGGATTTTTTTTTTCTTTCCATTCAGTCGTTTTATTTATGAGACTATTTTGGAGTTATTGGGCCTTTTTGGTTCCAAAGTTGTTTTAAGTTCAGTTGGATTGATTTATATTATTATTGGAGTATGGATTTCCTTTGGAGTTAGCATGTGATGGATCATTTATTTCATATTTGGGTTTGATTAAAATTAATTATATTGTGGATTAAAATTTGATGTCTCATAAATGTCACATGCTAAGGATGGTATTTTATTTACTCACGCCCAGCTTAGTTTTGGTGGCGGCCGACGCCAGAAATAGGCGGGGTGTGACAGGTATGTGCTTTAAGGGTCCAAAAATAATTGATTAACCAAATTAACTAATTAACAAGTTAAAACAAATTTAAAATCCTTTTTAATGAGAACCAAATTTGAATTATTGCATAATTTAAATTTAGTCCAAATTATATGTAATAGGTGATAATTAGCGGAAGCAACTACAAAAAGCAATCACTCAAAGTACACCAATATTTCGAGTGGATAACCTCATGAGAAAAATCACTATTTCACCCTAACGTAACGACGTCCAAATGTAATATATATTTTGACTTCATGACTTATTAAAGACTCGGACATGACTTATATATATGACAACGATGATTGACACGATGATGCTCCCTTGTGTTCTGCTTATCTTCCTCTACCTGTACTATCGATGGCCTATCCAATTTAGAATTATTTTGCACAACATTCAAGGCATCGGTATCCTCCGATCTCGATTGGTGAATGATGTTCACAGGTAATCCAATTTACTAACGTTATTAAATGCAAAAGATTACCAGGGATTTGTAAACCTAGAGTCAACATTAGTTGCATAAAGTTGACATGAGCTTTGAAATGGAAAGACTCTTTGTAAAACCAAATTAGGGTTTTGAAAAAACTGGGCTTCGTACATTGAAATACTCGTCTGAATGCGTTTAAATAATTTTGCAGTGAAAGAGATCCATGCAAACATGTTTTTCAAGACATGTAACCTCGTTTGAACCGTGGAGTCCTTGTTCGAATGAGGTATTTCGATAGAAGGACTATCGATTGGTAAAAACTTCGATCGAGGATAAGTTTTTATGGTTAGTGAGCCCTCATTCGAATCAGTCTTCGATCGAGGGTTCCTTATGCGAAGACTGACATCAATCGGGATCTTCTCCTTAAACAACAATCTCAAAATCAGTACCATTTCAATTAAGGGAGACCTCATTCGAACGAGGTCCCTCCTTAAATATACTTGACAAAATTTTTATAAAAAAGTGTGTTAAAACCTTTTTCCAAAAGTGGGTTTCATAAAAATCTCATCCAGTTACTTATAGGAAATGAATATAAAATACGAAGAATGACAAAACTTAAAAAATTATTACCCTTTCCAAATCTCCATCTTGCTATATAATTGTTTGATTTGGTTCGGTAATCTCAATCACGGTGCATTTATCTTTTGTATTCATGTGATGAAGCTTTACAATTCGATAGACTCTATACAAAGATAATATGTCTCAATGTTTTTTTTGGAATTAAGCCAACATAAAACTAAAACCTAAAGGGAGTGTAAAACATATCCTTATAAGGGTGAATAGTATTTTATCATAATTTAAATTAATGTAGATCAATGCAACAACTAGAAATCTAGATATCAACATTCAACAAAGTCAAAAGATAGATTAAGGTCAAATAATTGTCTATCAAGGTAAATCAGTAAGACCAAACCAAACAAGCATCCACAAGCCAGATTTATGAGGAAAAAAAATTGCACCTAGGGGTAAAAAACCCTCTATGCACCCTAATTTCTCATTCAACTTGAAAAAATTTATACGATACATACCTCTCTCTTGTTCCCTAAAAAAAATTACTTGTGAACATTTAACACTATCTAGGTAAGGTCCAATACAACAACCAAAAATCTAGATATCAACATTTAATTGAGTCAAAAGATAGATTAAGGTCAAATAATTGTCTATCAAGGTAAATCAGCAAGATCAGACCAAACAAGCATCCACAAGTCCTATTTATGAGAAAACAAACCTCACCTAGGGGGAAAAACCTCGATGCACCCTAATTTCTCATTTAACTTGAAAAGATTTATACAATGCATGAAGATACCTCTCTCTTTCTCCCTAAAAACAATTTACCTATTGAAAATTTAACTTTACTCATTGAAGACGAGAAATACACCCGAACCTCCATCGAACGAATGAGGAAGTCATATTCTCCACCTTAGGATCACACCATGATTGGAATACTCAATAGCTCAAACACTTTAAGTTGATCACCTCTTGATATGAACAATTTTGATTTTAATCATGTGTGAATATTTGGATATGTGGATTTGGAAATCCATTAACACTAAAATGCTCCTCATAAAAGTACATCTAAGGATATATCTAGGTGAACAGTTTTTATTTGAATCATGTCTGAATATTTGTTCCTGACAAAACTAGATCAAAGGATATATCTAGATTCCACTCATTTTCAAATGCATCTAGTAAAAATTTTAAAAGTGAAGCAATGGGTGTGATCTCAAGTTCAAAAATATCATGTGAGTGTGTAAAAGTAAGTTTGGGTAAGTATCTTAAATTATTAGAGGGAAAATGTCCGTATTTATAAAAAAAAAATAAGGAAATTGGACTCGTCGTGCATAAGGACAAAATTACCTCCATGTGCACGATTTTTTATATAAACTAATCACAACAAAAATGTGTAGCCATGTGCAAGGTGTACGATTTTAGGAAGAAAGGAGTCACATATAATAAGTGACATCCATGAGCACATGGAAAAATTTCAACCATTTGCATGATTTAAACTAGATAATTCAAGGCCTAAAACCATGCATCCATGCACACGAGCTTGAAATCCCTCCGCAAAAAAGGATTAAGGCACAAATATTTTTCAAAAAAATAGCCTTTATATACAATCCATCCCCTTTAGCAAAAGACACCACATTTCTAAATTATATAAGATTTCCTTGTTCCATTTTATTTAAAGTAAAAATACGTTTGTGTATGCATAAAAAAAAATAAAAAAAAATTAATAAGTCAACCATAAAAGGATACACTTCTGCTGAGTTGCAATGAAGACTTGATGTAGAGAAGTTGTAATAGTTTCAAGGTTCAATGTTCAATAGTGTTTAATGAATAAGACTCTCTACACCCATCATACCAATATGAAATCAATCATTATGTTTTGACATGAAAATAAGCTAACTAAACTATAATATTTAATGTTTATATTTTCAATCTCCTCCTTTGTTTATTTTTTTGAAAAACCTTTAAAATCCAAAAATACATAATTACGACAACAATTCTCACTTCATATTAGCCATATAATGATAAAATACTGTTTCAAGACACATTTAATCCAATAGAATAACAAAACCAAAGTCAAAATCATGGTCCTATACTGATTTGCATAATCATGACAATAAATTGAAAACATGAAAAAATAAATAATCGCACAAGTATGGCATGCACAAAAAGAAATTCCCCTTTCCTGGGATTCTTGCGAAACAATGAATATACATGAAATATCATGAGAGTGAGATATAGAAATGTACAATACTCCTTTAAAAAATAATATAAATCCATAGAATTCACAATCAACAAATTCTCCCCCTTAAACAATACTCCAAAAGGATATCAATAGATCCTCATATCTAAGAAATATCTCCCCTTTTTTTTCATGGAAAAAAAAAATTAAGCAAGATGAGAGAATACATGGAAGAACATAAGTATAAATCATGGAAGCGTATATGGCACATAGTAGGCTTCAGCAGGTACAATCAAGGGAAACATATATAATCAACGCAAATAATACCTAAAAACTAATAAAATACTTGAACACTGTAACCGTCCAAATGACATGGAATCATATCAATGCGAATGAATTTTACTAGTGTCCACAACCATAATTATTCTTTATCCATGCGAAAGATAAGAAAACGAAACCGTGCACACAAAAAATAAAAAACTTTCTACACGTCTTATAAAAGTGTAAGACGCCAACTCATCAACACAACAAAATCAAATGTGGTTCCCTAATGTACCCACATCTTAGATATTTCATACCAACCAACAAAAACTCCATCCGTTCAAAACAACATGATCAAAACTAATGATCAAATAAGTATCATTAGAGTAACCAAAAATAATATGCTATGAGAAAAATACAAGAGAAAATCGCTAAGACTAGATAATTATGAAAATTAACATTATTACATGATATAAATATGTGGAGTCATCAAAGATTGTAAAATAAAGATTATCAACATATGCAAGGCAATATAAGCATATTAAATTCACATTCCAATCACAACGTAATAATGAACGGATCGTTTAACCTTATATGTGCAATAATAGTGGAATAACACAAGTCTTAAAAGAAATTCGCATTTCATGACAGATTTGAATGGTTAAAGACTACAAATGCAATGAAATCATGAGTTTATCATTAAAAACATATACATATACTCCAAAAAACCTCAATAACTGTTGTTAAGAATTTTATATGACAAAGTAAAATAGCTTATTCATTTGAATTTAAAGTTATAGCATTATCTTATTTTGAATGTTGCTTATGAAAATATAAACATTACTGGCTTAATTATCTGTCAAAGAATTTGATTCATGCACAAAATCAAGCCAAAAAGATTGATTCATACTGACACGATAAGTTAGAGAGAGTCTTGTGTAATACCCCGTATTTTTAGAATAAACATAAAATTTTTAGGAAATAAATTAAACTGGTCAAATTATTTAATTAAGTCGTGAATAAATTAATTAATTATTATTTCCTGTCACGTGAGATTCACTTTGCATATAAAAAGATTTCGGTAGAAAATAATTGCATGTGTATTGAATAATTGATCTATAATGTGTGACACAATTGAAAATATACTGTTGAATAAAAATAATTGAGACGCATTCTCGAAGGTTTTATGAACTCATTTAGGTGTTTTAGACCTTTAGAAATGGTCCTGGGTGTAGGTTTATAAGTTGAGAGGTTATTAGACTATTTTGATTATGGGTTTGGTCCCATTTGGGAGTCTAAAATGGGAAATTAGGCTTAACTCGGGAATTGGGATTAATTTAAGTATAAGAAGAAGATTAAGAACTCCCCACACTTATCAAAAACCTAAACCTAGTAGTCTATAAGAATCGAGAATTTTTCAACCCTAAATACCTACGGCTACTGTATAAACCCTTATAATGTATTCAAAATCAAAAGTATTCTAAAGAAGAAAGAAACTACACTTAGAAACCCGCACTTTTGTTGATTAACTTAGAGCCCTTGAAGTTTTAATAAATTATAAAATAGCCCCAAAATTTCAAAGTAAGATAACTTGATGTATATTTGAGCCCTAAGCCCCAACCTTACATCAAATCAAACCTTTAGAACCTAATTAACCTAAAATCATCATTTCAGCCCTTGGAACTTTTTGAAATTGCAAAAATACTCCTATACTTTATAAAAAGTATAATTTTAAGGCTAAAAAGTAATTGAAAGTTTCTATAATTTCAGTTGAATGCCTGTCCACCTAGTTCACCACATCAGCACTAGACGTAAAATGGGACATGTACACACCATATAAACATGTAAACTAAAATTACCAACATTGAAAACTCTACATAAACCATCTCAAATCCACCACCCCAGTGCACCAATCAAATCCCCACATGCTGTAGTATAACTACCCCACGAATTCAGAAGTAAAGACACACCTTACAGCATAGTTCAAAAACTCGAAAATCCCCCCAAACCAGGTACATTATGATTTTATGAATAATTTAAATTTCTTTCAATTCCAATTTCTTTCTGTGTAGTTAATATATCTAGAATAATCACAATATGCAAGCTTTTACGTGTTAAATAGCTTAGGATAGAAGAAGTATGAAGAACACCATTAAAGCTTGAGCTTTAATGGTGAATCCTGATATAATGATCTAAACTTTGCTTTGAAAAAATATATAACTTCATTATAACCTAATGATCGCAAGTGTAATGGTTAAAAGCCATGAATGTGTATATAAAGCTCAAATCGATCGAAGGTGTATTTTGAACTCAAAACCTGAAAATTCAAAATTCTCCATGCATAATCCATCTTAAACTTTGAAACCAAAACAAAACTACTCCTATATATATCATAAACCAACCCAAGTTCATAATAATCCTTGCCATAATCTAGAAATTCACGAATATCAAGTCCAAAGTTTAGCAAAACAGATAGTTTTGAATCTTGGCTACACTTAATCTCAATCCACAAAACCTACATATTTGGATTCCTCATGAAAAATTAGGCTAAGTTGGTTAATAAATCATCACAAATGGTATAAAAGTGAAGGAGAAAATCGAGGTCAAAAATCTGAAACCCTAGAAGTCAAAGTCGAGAGGTTGAAGATGAAGACTTTCAACAGAAACTTTGACCACGAGCATGAGGGAGCGTGGCCAATCAGGAATTTCTGGAATTTTTTCCAAAATTTTGATTAAATTTTCTCCTCAAAATGGTATAATTTAAGTCCGTGTTTGGATACCCCTAGCTTAAGTTATTAAAAACTAAGAATATTTTTCAAAATTTACAAATTGACCCCTTCCAACTTTTCTAACTTATGAATTTGATCCCCAAATTTTGTCTATGAAGACTTTAAAATATTTTAAGAAAAAAAGTCTCTTACACCAAAGTTCAACAATGAACTTAAGTCCAGTATTTTAAAGTCCCAAGATATTTATAAATAAACCCCTAGAATTTTAAAAGATAGTTTTAGTACAAAACTGGCTGACCAAATCCCAAATACTTACGTACCTAAAGACTGTATGTAAGGACATAATTTCCATAGTCTCGAGTTTACATTAAGTATGTCATATACCGTTATAACCATTGAAGGAAGTTCACGTTCATATGTTCAAGAATGCGGATCTGAATATCAAGTATCTTCAACAACGGTCCTCTACGAGATTGATTTCGATAAGGAATGCATTTAAGTTTTGAAAATGTTTTATGACGGTATTGGGATATTTTCTAAACTATTTTTTTTATCAAAATGAGGCATTTTTCTAAGTCAAAATATTTTTTGGAAGACACTTGTAAGTGAACTTTAAAAAATAATATTTTTTTCTCTTCTATCGTTTAAATGATAAGCCAATGTCATTCAAATGACCTCATCTAATGACATTGCATGTCGTTTCTTAGGTTGTTACATAGGTTGTTCCTTGTTTGCTTCAAAAGACCACATACTGTTTTGAATTTTTAATAGGTCATTGCTAGGGTCGTTCAAACGACATTGCTCTGTTGTTGCCTTAGTCGTTCGAACAACGTCCGCTGCCTCAAGTATTTTATTTTGCTATAAATATCTGTTTTGGGAGACTTTTTCATCAAGATTTTTATTGCATGAGATTACATATCTGTAGACTTTTAGTCTTCACTTTTTGGGCAAAATTATGTTTTAGATTCACCCAAAACATCCCATATACATTTTTGAATCGTTTTGGAACCCAAAATAAATCTTTGTCGAAGATTCTCTTATAGAAAAGGATTCTCTATTGATGGATTGGTAGTTCTTTCGGGAGCTATTGATGATAACTCCAGTCATTGAGGATACTCGAGGGTATTCATTGCTGAAGGAGGACCTGCTATTCTTGAGATTCTCAAGGGAATCTTTACTAGTTCTAGGATGCGTTCTATGTGAATTTTCTGTGGAAAATTCATTGCAGATTTCTCTATGTAATTGTAAGTTTCAATTTACATTTAATAGTGAAATAAAAGGTTTGGCCCTTTGAGGATTTTTCCTGAATTTGATTGTCCCTTCATTTGCGATTGAATGTTTGATTTATTCACATAGATACATGGTTAGGGTTTAATAAAATTGAATTGAATATTGACTCTAATTAAATATGTTTTAATAAATTAGAAATTTGTGAATTCTATAAATAGTTGATATGATGCATTCTCAAACTGGTATCAGAGCCGGTTGATCTAAATTATCGAGTGATTCTTTTTCCACATATTTTTTATGATATCAATTTTTTTTTAAATTGATTTTGAAATTTTTTTTATTTTTTCCCATGGATAACTTATATAATCAAATGCCTATCTTTGATGGAACGATTTATGCCTATTAGAAGGCCCGCATGAGATCTTGTCTAAAGTCTATTGATGAATGTGTCAGATTAATATGTGAAAGAGGGTGGACTTCCCCCACTGCCACCATTGTAAATGTTACCAATCCCAAACCTGTGTCTGATTGGATTGAGGATGATTATAAATGGAGTACCTATAACTCCCATAGCCTGAGTACTATTTTTGGAGGCATCATCCCTAATGAGGTTCGTCATATTATGATGTGCACCACGTCTAAAGAGCCATGGGATATCCTCCAATTGACACATGAGGGTACCAACACGGTTAACATGCCGAAATTGGATTTTATTTGACCACCCGATTTGAGACTATCAATATGTTAGAGTCCAAAAGTTTTGACGAGTTTTATGCTAGGTTGTCGAACATAGTTAACACGAGTTTTAAATGGGGTGAGAAAATTGATGAGACGAGAGTTGTTAAAAAGATTTTGAGTTCACTCCCATCCCGTTTTATTCTTAAGGTCATTGTTTTAAACTCACTGGGACATTAGATACACTTAGGTTAGAAGAAATCGTAGGAGACTTTCAAGCTTATGAGATCGATATGTTTCCTAAAACCGTTAAGCCTATGGATAGAGGGATTGCACTTAGGGACTAGTCTATAAAAAGTGAGTAAATGTCTAAGAAGAGAGAGAAGAAGAAAAAAGAGAGAGTTTGTGAGTCTGAGTCAAAGGGAGAGGGAGAGATTGATTTTGATGATGCGGACTTGTTTTCTAAAAATTATAAAAAGTTTTCAAATTTTCCAAAGAAATTTTTTCCAATAAAAGATTTTTTAATAAAAATAAAAAGAAAGAGGAGGCCAAAGAGAGAGGTGAGAAAGAGGAAGAGGCGAGATGTTTTGAGTGCAAGGGCAAAGGGAACAAATCACTTGAATGTCCCACTATGATTAAGAGAAAGGGCAAGAAGATTGCTAATACCGCCAGTCTTAACGATAGTGACATTGAGTTGACTAATTCAGGGGATGAATCCTCACATGGTATGTGTGTTGCCTTTATGGCTAGTCACGTGAGCACCTCTAGAGCCTTGATGATGATTTATGTGTTTCGAGTGAGTGTGAAGATGAGATTGGAAGTGAGGGTGAAAGTTCTCTCCAAAAATAATTTAGAGATTTATACGCTGAGACTTTGAAGGTGAAGAAGTTGAATAAAGAGTTAGGTCTTAAGGTGTTAGATTTGGAGAGAGAGATAAAAGTTTTGGGGGAGTATGAGGCGTCAACGAGTCAACTCGAGAAGGTGAGGGCTTCTTTATGCGAGCAGTTGATCGTCTTAGGCCAGGAAAAGAGTGAACTTGAAATTTGTGTGTCCCACCTCGAGAGAGATATCGAACATGCCCAAGAGGTCAAGGTCACTATTAAGAACATGTTTAAGAAGGTTGAAAAGATGTTCCTCAGTCCCTCTTTGTGTAATATTTAGAGACTAGGAATAGGTTATGACGGTGTGTCTACTTCTTATGTTGCACCCGAGCCAGTTCTCGAGTTTGTGATAGATCTATAAGGCTCTCGACGTAACCATCTAGGCATATATTTACCCATAGGAGAGCACGTCCTAGACATTTTGAGAAAGGTGTTCCTAGACCAATTTATATTTGTTCCCATTACAAGAAGAGAGGACACCTCACGGAATTTTGCTTTAAGTTGGGTAGTGTGTCTCATAGGTTTTTACCTTATTATGCTACTACATGTGTTCCTACATGCACACACACGCATGATACTTTGTATGCTCCTGCATATCACATGAGAGATTTTGAGCACTTTAGAGAGCGAGTTGAGTATTTAGTCAAGACTTCAGATGATTTTATGGATATTTTTCATAGGATGTCACCACCTTTGGAAAACTCCTCCGGACCTAATGGTTGAGGTTTAGACTTGTTTCCTAGCATAAGATGATTTTCATGATGATACTTTATGCTTATTACTAGTGTGTACCACCTTTGTATTTATTAGTACATTTTGATATATTTTTTGAAAAATTCAAAAAGATTTTATTTTTGAAAATATTTGGAAAAATACAAAAAGACTTTCTATTTTTTGAGGAAAAATTGAAACAGCCAAAAAGATTTTATTTTGATAAAATTTTTGAAAAACACAAAAAGATTTTTGTATTTATTTTTATACCGTTTATGGATGGACATTTAGAATGACCAAGTCACAACATCATTCCATATCCATGTGACTATTTGATAGAGTTTTGAGACGATACATCATTCCATCCATGGGAATTATAACGCTTAGAGTCATTAAAATGTGATTAGCGATTACTTCCTACATGTTTGACTCTTATTCTCCATTAATGCACACTTGCAAGGATTTATTTGATTATTGTACTTGTCTATCATATGTTGGTCAAAGTGTTTTCATCACAATCCTGCCTTTAAATCGAACCAAATGCGTTAAAATTTAACAATGAAAGTAATGCATGTAAGAACCATTGTCCGTGAGGAATTTGTTTAATATGAAAAAATGATGAGAGAACACGGGAAAGGGATGCGAGAGGCATGTGAACTCATTGTGAAAGTCACCATTTGAAAAGAGACCAAGAAAAAAATTAAGGCAGTAAAAAAATCATTTGCCAAAATGGGGCTAATAGAGAATTTCTTTACAAGAGAATTTAGAACCTCAATAGAAAAATAAGAAGAATTATTATTTATCAGGGAATTAGGCTATAAATTAATGGGTTTGCACGTCCTGACAAAGTGTTAAAATATCATAACATAGTTTTAGACATTATTGGTGTGGAAATCATTTTAGACTTTTAATTGTTGAATAGATTGAGTCGGTGTCATTTAAATTCAACATTTTTACACCTAAGGATGATTTCGAAGTTCATTCTTTAGGAGTATCCATATTCATCGTGCACATATATTATGTATGTTTGAGTTGATTTTCCTATCGAATTTATTCACATCCATTCATTTTGTTTCCACGATTTGGTTATCTTAGTGTAAATTCATGGTGTGTGTTGTTTTTGAAAAAAAAATTTGCTTGAAAAATCAAAAAGAGATTGTGGAGACTTTTGAGTATATCATTGAATAAGCGTAACAAATATATATTTGATATTATTGTCATGACACTCCGAATTTTTTTTGTTTATTCTTTTCCTTGTCTATTTCATACAAATAAAAAGGAGGAGAATGAATTATGAATTATGGGGGAGTGAGAGTTTGAATTATGGGGGAGATTTGGGATTTAACTTGATTTGATTTGATATTTGATTTATTTTTATCTCATTTGAAACTCGATACGTTATGAAGGTATTTGCTTTGTTTATTGTGTGTAGGAATTTAATTATTATTTTGAAAACACACAAAAGAAGAGCAAGGAAAGCAATGAGATTTGAAGAGATTTAAAAATTAAAGATTTTTTTTAAGACTTGCATTTTTAGTATCTTTACACTTTGGGGTATTAGATTTGTATATGACATTTTATTGATAATTCGGATTGTTTTTATTTTGTACCGGCATGACACAGAGGGAGATTTTTAAGGACATAATTTCCATAGTCTCGAGGTTACATTGAGTGTGCCATATACCATTATAACTATCAAAGGAAGTTCACGTTCATATGTTCAAGAAGGCGGATCCAAATATCAAGTATCTTCAACAACGATCCTCTACGAGATTGATTTTGGTAAGCAATGCGTTTAAGTTTCGAAAATGTTTCACGCTAGTATTAGGATATTTTTCTAAAATTCTTTTTATAGAAATGAGTTGCTTTTCTAAGCCAAACTATTTTTTAGAAGACCTTTAGGCGAACATTAAAAAATAATATTTTTCCCTTCTCTCGTTCAAACGACAAGCCAGTGTCGTTCAAACGACATTAACAAGTCATTCAAACGACCTCATCTAACGACATCGCATGTCGTTTCTTAGGTCATTACTTAGGTCGTTCCTTGTTTTCTTCAAAGGGCCACATACTGTTTTGCATTTTAATATGTCATTTCTAGGGTCGTTCAAACAACATTGCTCTGCCGTTCAAATGACATGCCTTAGTCGTTCGAATGATGTTCGCCGCCTCAAGTATTTTATATTGCTATAAATACCTTTTTTGTGAGACCTTTTCATTAAGACTTTTACTACACGAAAACTGCATATTTGCAGACTCTTAGTCTTCACTTTTAGGGAAACTTTATGTTTTAGATTCACACGAAATATCCCATATACGTTTGCAAATCGTTTTGGAACCCAAAACAAATCTTTGTCGAAGTTTCTCTCATAGAGAAGGATTCTCTATTGATGGATTGGTAATTCTTACGGGAGCTATAGCTAACGACTGCAGTCAATGGGGATACTCGAGGGTATTAACTACTGAAGGAGGAGTTATGGTTCTTGAGGTTCTTGAGGTTCTCGAGGTAATCTTTGTTGGTTCTAGGCTGCGGTCTATGTAGATTTTCTATGGGAAATTCATTATAGATTTCTCTATGTAATTATTAGTTGCGATTTACATTTAATAGTGATATAAAAGGTTTTTCCCCTCGGGATTTTTTCCTGAATTTGATTGTCCCTTGATTTGCGATTGCATGTTTGCTTTATTCACATAGATGCATGGTTAGGGTTTAATAAAATTGAATTGAAAATTGACTCTAATTAAATAAATTTTAATAAAATGAAAATTTGCAAATTCTTTAAATAATTGATATCACGCATTCTCATTGTATACAGAAAATCAAGTACTAGCTCTTCCCAATATCCTTTTGTTATAAAAAGTCGGTCGAATACCGAGCAAGTAGGTTATTCCTACCTTTTAAATAATATACTTTACATATTTGGCATACTGATGTTGATATCACTATGTGATAGCTCATATTTACTCTTAGTGTGTGCATGTTATTATACTACCATACTACATATTTTGTTACACATCATCATTATTTGAATTTATTGTCAGTATTTAAAATTAAAAAAGGATCAATTTTGACCCATCTCGCCTAATAACTGGTATCATGTTTCATATTGATTCAATTACCCTTGCACTTTTGTGCCATTTTACTATAAGCATGAGTATTAACTAGTAAGTAAAATGACATGTTATCCCAGGAAACTTTCTACTTGTCCTACTAGTCTCAAATGATTTAGAGCCTTGATTATTCCTACATACGTATGAGTGCCGCTTTAAATTTGTGCATAGTAGGTGACTTTTCTCCAAATGTTTTGGGTTGATTATTTATTGTTATGGTTTTATTGATGGATTAATTACTTCTATATCTTTAGTGAAGTGGTAAGTATGGGATTATTAGTTCAAGAATCCTTGACTTTCTTTATATGATCCTTAATAAACTGGCAATGAACCTCATTTTTTTAAACGGACTAGTAAGTATGGGATTATTAGTTCCAGAACTTTTAATGTTCTCCTAAAACCTATAAGTATGGGATTAGCAGCTTATTTATTTTTTAGCATTGCCAAACATTGATTCTATAAACACTACAACTCTGACATATACGTATATAATTTTTATAGAAGTGGTACCACCTACTTAGCATATTTGTGCTAAATTTTTTTTCTCCAGATGCGTCTGAAGAAAAAGGATAATATATCTTCCCTATTAGAGATAGAAACCAGTCACATGTTTGCATATGTAACGGTGTGGACAGAGAATAAGCTAGATGGGAGCAAGGACTGGCGCTTTTTTATTTTCTATATTATAGTTTGTACTAAAAAAATGTAACTCAACCCTGCGGTGATACAACCCTATGTAAACCTACTTAATAATGAATAAAGTTATGTTATTCCACCTTAGCTTTGATTCATTTCTTTATGTGTACTTCTTACTCATTCATACCAAAAAGCAAGGTGTTGCAAGTTATTATCAGAGCATGTTTTAAATCTAAACATATCATCGGCTTAGCATTCTATGTAGGAAACAGATAGATATTAGTTATTTTATCTTTTCCTAACTTCTATTATTACTATTATTATATGGTAATTCCATTTTGCAGCATGGATACATGGGACGCGTTCCTATTTAATAAAGACATCGAACCAAATAATCATTGGAAAACCCAAGTCAGAGAAGCGTCATTAACAAAATTAAAAGAAATAATTCGTGTTATCAATGAGGATTGGGTAGTCTCGAGTAGTGTCATCAAGAGACTGGTACTAACAAACAGAGTTTTGGATTAAATGCAAGTCATGAGAAAAGTGGATGATTATGTAAATGATCCGATAATATTCCAAGAGGTTATAAATCTTTCACTTGCAGAAGAGATGCCAACTCCACCAATGTATCCTGATGCCACATCCAATCGTGAATTACACGGTTATTATTCTCCCGGTACAACAAATGACTCAAATGATGGTTCAGATCAGGGAGATTACTTAGTCAGTCCAGATTCCACTTCGAGTGAGGAAGCTATCGTCCCTACTTAAATAATCCAAAGTTAAAAGTTGTCTTAGTATGGATCATATATAGTAAAATATTGTAGAAAGTATGCTATACTGTAACATTAGTTTCACTAACATAGGTTGTGATGTATAATACTACTATATCATATAACTCCTTATGTGAAATATAGTAGACTTGTGACTTATTATATTCCTTTTGTGTATGATTATTATCATTTAAATTGTTATACTTTTAGGATGGTTAGTACTCGAATTCCCTCTTCTGAAACTCAATCCGAAAAAACTCAAACTGAAGGAATCATGCGATGTCTTCAGTAACTTATTACTTTAGCCTGATAACAAAAAACAACTCGTTTTACTCCGGATGATGTTTTCATTGAAATTCGTAAAATTTATGCTCTTAAATAATTTCTAAGGCAACGAACCCCATCTTTTCTTGGAAAGTCATATGCCAATGAAGCTGAGAAATGGATGCACCAGTTTGTGAAAAATCCTAATGGAGTAGGTATAGATACTTGTCTCCGATTAACTTTAATGGCTTATATGTTTGAAGGTGAAGCTGAATTCTGGTAACAAATAGTGTCACGCAATTAGAACGTTGTTCGTTTTACTTGGGAGCAATTTGAGGAAACTTTCTTCAAAAAGTATTTTTTCGAGACTAAGCGAGATCAACGAACTGTTAATTTCTTAAAATTACAATAAGCTAATCTATCAGTAGCCCAATACGAGGATAGATTTACCAAATTATTTCATTATGCTCTGGAATATGTGGACGCTGAGGTAAAGAAATGCAAGTAGTTTAAAAGAGGATTATATCTGAGAGTTAAGAATCAATCCCCCTGTTACAAATCTGTGAGTATTCTCAATTGATTAACATTGGGGACATTATGGAATGTAATTATTCTACCATAATCTGATCTTGACCCCTAACTATTAAGAACAACCATGCCATTAGAACTCCATCTTATTCCAAACCTCACTTTTATGTAAACTCGAGTGGACAAGATTATTTTCAGATTCATCATAACACAACAGGTTCAGCAATCCGTTATCATGAGTGTCACGAAGTAGGACATATTCGGCCCCAGTGTCCTAAGATAAAATCAGTTTTAATCCGTTGTTAGACAAACAAACCCTCACAAAATCCAAAATTCTGTTTTGCCCAGAATCAATCCAAGCAAAACTCTACTAAGGGAGTTAATCCAAATAAAAATCATGGGAAGAATTACACTATAGTGCGTATACGAAATATACATGACCTAATAGAAGGTATGATAATTTTCAAACATTTTCCTACGCATATTTTGTTTAATAAGGGATCTACCCATTCTTTTATTAGTCTTAGACTAGCTCAATTATTAAAATTATTACCTAAATATTTAACTGCTCCATTGGATATTGAGTTACCGATAGGTGAAATCAATACACTAACACAAGGTTATAGAAATTATAAGATTCATCTTGGTCTAAGAATGGTTCTAGTTAACTTGATAATTTTAGATATTTATGGTCTCAATATTATTATCAGGATGGATGTTTTATCAAGACATCATACTTATATCGATTGTAAAGCTAAGAAAATATATTTTTGAAACGAAAATAATTGTTCTTTTATGTTTTAAAGATCAGGTCCATCAGAACCCTCAAATTTCCAAATCCATATTTCTTCTTTAATTCCAAATTTGTTTGAACAATTCGAAGATGTTTTTTCTCGAGGATTTACTAGGGTTACCCCCTTCTAGAGAAATTGAGTTTAGTATAAATATTTATCCCAATACACTTCCTATTTCGATACCTCCATATCGAATGGATCCTTTATAACTTTAAGAACTCCGTACCCAATTAAATGACCTTTTGAAGAAAGGTTTATTCGACTAAGTTCATCAACTTGGGGAGCTTCAGTATTATTTATTAAGAAACATGATGGAAGATTTAGATTATGCCTAGATTATCGTAAACTGAACTCAGTAACTATTAAGAATAAGTATCCTTTACCCCGAATAGGAGATCTATTTGATCAACTTCGTCTTTTCTAAAATGGATTTATGATCTGGTTATCGTCAATTATGCGATAGAGAGGAAGACATTTAGAAAATTGCTTTTCGAACTCATTATGGACATTTTGAATTTATCATAATGTCATTTGGTTTAACCAATGCACGAGCAACTCTTACGGATCTAATGCATAGAATTTTTAGACTTTTCTTGACCACTTCGTTATCGTTTTTATTGACGATATTCTCGTATATTCTCAAAATCCAATAGAAAATGCCCAACATTTGAAAGCGGTCTTAAGAACTCTCAGAAACCATCGGTTATATGCTAATAAGAGAAAATGTGATTTTCAATGAAGGAAATTAAATTTTTAGGACATATGATTTCTGAAAATGGAATCGAGGTCGATCTAGCCAAAATTCAGCCATTTTAGAATGGAAAAGTCCTACCAATATTACTGAAATAAAACATTTTCTAGGATTAGCTGGATATTATCGTTGTTTTGTAAAAGGATTTTTGCACATTGCTCTTACCCTTTTAAAACTAACTAGGAAGGAAGTTCAATTTGTATGGACTCAAGAATGTAACTAATCATTCTAAGTGTAGAAGAAAAATTAACTAGTATTCCTATCCTCACTATTCCTTCTAGTTATGTAAGTTACGATGTGTATATCGATGCTTCGTTATAAGGACTAGGATGTGAGGTAATGCAAAATGAGAAGTGATTGAATATGGGTCACGACAACTCAAAACTCATGAACGTAACTATCCTGTCGATGAATCTCGAACTAGCAGTTCTATTTTTTGCATTAAAAATTTGGCATTGTTACCTTTATGGTGTAAATTTTCAAGTTTTTTCACATCATAAAAGTTTAAAATATATCTTTACCCAAAAGGACATAAATTTAAAACAACGATGCTGGATAGAATTTTTGGAAGATTACCAATTTAAACTAAATTACCATCCAGGTAAAGGCAATGTAGTAGCCGACGCTTTAAGTCAAAATCCAGTAGGGAGACTTCACACCCTAAATTCTTATGATATTTTTGCTACTATAGAGCAATATGATTTACGATTTCTTACTCCTTTGCGAAACAATTTAATATTATCACTTATCTTGAGTTGAGAGAGAAAATCATAGTTCAACAAACATAATATTCTTTTGTACAAAACTTTTCGAACAAGAATCCTGATTTTTCATATGATAAAGAAACAGGATTACGATTTATATATAGATTTTAGGTATCGAATGATGCATATCTTCAAGAGGAATTATTGCAAGAAGCTCATCGTTTGAAATTTATGATACATACTGAAAGTTCAAAAATGTACCATGAATTAAAGAATCAATATTGGTGGCCAAATATGCGAAATGATATTAAGAATTTTGTAAGTAAATGTCTTACTTATCAACAAGTAACGACATAACACCAACACCCTGTGGACTTCTTCAAACCTTACCTATTATCGAGTGGAAATAGTATCATATTACAATGAATTATGTCAGTGGACTACCTCGTACGTCCCAAGGATATAATGAATTTGGGTAATAGTAAATCAACTTACCAAATCTGCTCATTTTTTACCTTTAAAGACCATCGATTCATTCCAAAAGCTTATCAATCTCTACATTCGAGAAATTATTCGATTACATGGTATTATTTGATTTATTGTATCAGATAGAGATTCTCATTTTGTAGGAAAATTTTGGCAAGCATTGCAAACTGCAATGGGTACTAAACTTCATATAAGTACCGCATTCCACCCATAAATAAATGGACAATAAGAACTTACAATTCAAACCGTAGAAGATATGTTATGTGATTGTACGTTAGACATGTCTGACAACTGGAATGTATATTTATCTTTTGTCGAATTTTCATATAACAATAGATATCAAGCCAGTATTAAAGTTTTTCCGTTTGAAGATTTATATGGAAAATACTATAGATCACCTGTATGTTTGATAGAATATGAAGATAGTAAACAATTTGGTCCCAAAATAATCCAAGAAACCACTAAAAGAATACAACAGATTCGAGAGAAAGTGAAGACAACCCAAGACCGACAGAAAAGTTATGCAGACTAACGTCAAATCCCTTAGAGTTTCAAGTGAATGATTAAGTATTTTTGAAAGTTTCTCCCCGAAAAGGAATTTTACTCTTTGGGAAGAAAGGAAAACTAGCCCCCAGATATATTGGGGACCTTTCATAATTTCTAAAAGAATCGGCTCCGTAGCCTATCAATTAGAATTACCTATGGAATTATACAATATCCATAATGTATTTCATGAGTCATAGTTACGCCAGTATATTTTAGATTCATCCCATACCGTTACATGGAAAAACATTATCGTCGAACTCAACCATGAATTTAAAGTAATCCAATTCAAATTATAGATCGTCAAGTGAAGTATCTAAGAAATAAGGAAATTCCCTTAATTAAAGTACTTTGGGAGAATCATCATCAGCAAGAAGCTATATGGGAACCAAAATATGAAATGAAGGATTAATACCCCGACTTATTTCAAGGTAATTCAAGGATGAATTTTTTTTAGGTAGGTAGAGTGTAAGAACCGAGAATATTTCAACCCTAAATACCTACGGCTATTGTTTAAACCCTTACAATGTGTTCAAAATCAAAAGTATTCCCAGAAGAAAGAAACTACACTTAGAATCCTACACTTTTATTGAATTAATCTAGACCCCTAGAAGTTTTAATAAATTACAAAATACCCCCTGAAAATTTCAAAGTAAGATAACTTGATGTATTTTCTACCCCTAAACCCCAAGCTTACATAAAATTAATCCTTTAGACCCTAACTAACATAAAATCATCATTTCAACCCTTGGAACATTCTAAAATTATAAAAATACTCCTATACTTTATAAAAAATATACTTTTAAGGCTAAAAAGTAATTATAAAACCAACCAAGGACCAAACCAGAAAGTTTTTTTATTTCAGTTGAATCCCTGTCCACCTAGTGCATCACATCAACACTAGAGGTTAAAAGGAAAATGTGAACCACAATTACCAACATTGAAAGATCTACACAAACCAGCTCAAACCCACCACCCGAGTGGACTAATCGAATCCCCTGAGGATGTATTATAAATACCCCACGAATTTAAAAGTATAGACACAACTTACAACCCTGTTCAAAAACTCAAAAATCCCGTCAAATCGGGTACATTATGATTTTATGTGCAATTTACAGTTCTTTCAATTCCAATTACTTTCTGTGTAGTTAATATAGTCAAAACTATCATAATATGCAGGCTTTTAAGTGTAGAGTAGCTTAGGATAGAAGAAGTATGAAGAAGCGCCATTAAAGCTTGAGCTTTAATGCTGAATCTTAATATAATGCTCTAAAATTTGGTTTGAATCTACATATAACTTCATTATAACCTAAGGATCTTGAGTGTAATGGTTAAAATCCATGAATATGTATATAAACCTCAAATCGATCGAAAGTGTATTTTGAACTCAAAGCCTAAAAATCCAAAATTTTCCATGTATAATCCATCTTAATATTCGAAAACCAAACCAAACTACTCCTATATATAGCACAAACCAACCCAAGTTCATAGGAATCCTTGCCATAATCTAGAAATACAAGAATATTAGGTAAACAGTTTGGCAAAACACACTGATTTGAATCTTGAGCTATACTGAATCTCAATCCACAAAACCGATATATTTGGATTCCTCGTGAAAAATTACGCTAAGTTGGTTAATGTAACAACCCGGATTTTTAAAAGGATACTTTTAAATTAATTTTGGAAAATTCGAGGAAAATAAATTTTTGGATTTAATTATTTTTAATAATTAAATATGTTGAGTTTTATATTTGAAAATTGTATTTTCAATAGGATTGTAATCGAAATTAAAATTGGAGTCATAATGGGATTTTAAAATAAAAATAAAAATGAAAAGGAATTTGTCACGGATGTGGACCGTGACTAATGGGAAATATTTTTTTTAGTAAAATAGAATTAAACTAGGGGAACTAGAAGTGGTCGCATACCTGATCGATCGGTCGATCGACCCAGGGAGTATCGACCAACCTAGATTTGAGGCAGTTCGGCTAGATTTTTTAAGAGTTTTGGTTTAATCAAATTCCTTATCTTTTTCCTTATAAAAATAAGTTGTGGGTGGACCTTTTTATCACCTCAAAAATGCAATAGACTCTTTATATTTACTCTCCCTCTTTATACAACCCTAGCCCCAATTTTATTCAATGTTCAACCTTAGATTTGGAGGCCTATTTGGGGTTATCTCGTCTTGGGGCTAGAACATGATTTGGTTATTTTCGAGAGAGAAACATGATGAAGCAATTTAATTTTTGATGCAGAATATATGTGACGATTCATGTGATGATTTTAAGGTACGGGACTTACACAATATGCTCCTAAATTCTCTCGAGAGTATTTCGTTTGATTTTTGTGTCGATTGCACTCATATTGAATTGTGATATTCATTTAAAATATGAAAATTGTTGGAATCTATAATATTGTGATATATTATATTGTGATTTAAGCATCGTGTCATGAGATTTTAATATGGCAGAGAGAATGGACACCCGCCAATAGTCCCACAAATCGGTATATGCTTTGAGGAGGTGAGGTGAGGCCTGGTGACCCATTGATTTGTTGTTGAGAAATTAATATTGATATAATGCTTGAGTATTGCATTTGATTTGTATATGCGATTCGTATTGTTGCAATTTATTCATCGTGCTAATTTTTTTTAGCATCTATTCATGTCATATTGTGTACTTCCCCGTATTTTCTTTTAGTGGTAGGCTAGTGTGGATTGGGATGCTACGGACTATTTTGGAGAATAAATTTTAGAGCATGGATTGAAAGATTTATTTTGTTGTATAAATTAGTGGTGTAATTTTACTTGGAGAATTTTGTATTTGAGAGAAACTTTATTGTAATCATTATTGTGGAAATAGGAGAATTGTGGATTTGTTGTATTTAAATTGTGAAAATTTAGATGCTCTATACTCGTTATTGATGGTTTTATCATAGTAGCACGCCACGTGTCTCTTTTCGGGGGCGAGGGGTGTTACGGTTAAGAAATCATCTCAAATGGTATAATAATGAAGGAGAAAATCGAGGTGAAAAATCTAAAACCCTAAAAGTCAAAGTCGAGAGGTTGAAGATGAATACCTTCCACAAGACCTTTAACTATGCACGGGAGGGCGCGTAGACAATCAGGAATTTTTGGAATTTTTTCCAAAATTTTTTTAAAATTTTTCTGGTCAAAATGGTATAAGGTAAGGCCATGTTTGGATACCCCTAGCTTAAGTTATGAAATACTAAGGTTTTAACTTAAGAATATTTTTCCAAATTTACAAATTTACCCCTTCAAAGTTTTTCAACTTATGAATTTGAACCCTAAATTTTGTCTATGAATACTTCAAAATATTTTAGGACAAAAAGTTTCTTACACGAAAATTCAACAATGATCTTAAATCCAGTATTTTAAAGTCCCAATCTATTTACAAATAAACCCCCTAAACTTTAAAAGATATATTTTTAGTACAAAACCGACTGACCAAATTCGAAATACTTACATACCCAAACATTATGTACACAAAATCAAGTACCATCTCTTACCAATATCCTCTTGTGATATAAATTCGACCGAATACCGAGAAAGTAGGTTTTTCCTACCTTTTCAATAGTATATTTTGTGTATTTTGCATACTGCTATTGATATCACTATGTGATAGCTCCTATTTACTCTTAGTGTGTGCATATTATTATACTGACATACTATATATTTTGTTACACATCATCAGTATGTGAATTTATCACCAGTATTGAAATTTAAATAAGGATCAGTTTTAACCTTTCTAACCTAATAACTAATATTGATTCAGTTACCCTTGCACTTTTGTGCCATTTTATTATAAGCATTAGTAATAACTAAGAATTAGACTGACGTGTTATCCCACGGAACTTTCTACTTGGTCTACTGGTCTCAGATGATTGAGAGCCTTGATTATTACTACATACATATGGGTGCTACTTTAATTGTGTGCATAGCATGTTACTTTTCCCCAAACGTTTTGGGTTGATTATTTACTATTATGGTTTTAAAGATGGCTTAATTACTTATATACCTTTAGTGAAGTGGTAAGTATGGGATTATTAGTTCAAGAATCCTTGATTTTCTTTACATGATCCTTAATAAACTAGTAAGGAACCTCTTTTTCTTAAACAAACTACTAAGTATGGGATTATTAGTTCAAGAACTTTCAATGTTCTCCTAAAACTGGTAAGTATGGAATTATCAGCTTATTTACTTTTTAGCATTGCTAAATACTGATTCCATACACATTCCAACTCTCACCTATACATATATACTTGTTATAGAACTGGTAGAACCTGCTTAGCATATTTGAACTAATTCCTTTTTTTCTCCAGATGCGCCCGTAGAAAAATGATGATATATCTTCCCTATTAGAGAGAGAAATCGATCACCTATTTGCGTATGTGACTGCGTGGGTAGAGAATAATCCAGATGGGAGCAAGGATTGGTACTTTTCAATTTTCTACATTATCGTTTGTACTAAAAAAATGTAACTCACCCCTGTGATGATACAACCCTATGTAAACCTACTTAATAATTAATAAAGTTATGTTATTATACCTTAGCTTTAATTAATTGTTTTTTGTGTACTTCTTGTTCATTCATACCAAATAGCAGGGTGTGACACAGTCACACCTTTAGAGAGGAAAGACCAAAGGCCAGAGAGGGGAGGAGAGGAGAGGAGAGGAGGCAAAGGATTCAAGAGGAAATCATCCAATCACTCCATTTAAGAAAGAATTTTCTTGCTTAATTTAAATGTCCAATGTTTTTCTTAATTCATTGTAGTAAACCCTATATAATTTCTGGGTTCTAGTATGAAATTGGTGATTGAATGGTAGGATTTAATCTCATGCATGTAGAGAAGACTAATATGAAGTTAGGTGGATTAAACCCAAAAATTTAGGATGATATTTATCTAGAATTTGATGATATAATTCATGCCTTAGGACTCTTGAATAAATTGGAAACCTTGATGTATATGTATAACCATAGAACTTATGTTTTAAGATATAAAAATATAGAGAATTATGATCCATAAGTTATGTTAAAATATGATTAGAATCTAGATGTAGTTGGGGTGGTAATTTTGGGTCAAATGTTAGGATCATTGATGTAAATTCTGGGTTATTGGGAATGAATTTGATGTTAGTTTATGTAACTCACTATACTAATATGAAAGACTAAGTCATGGGAACATGTTCTTATATTGTTACAATTATATAAACCATTAGAATGAAGTTTGGGGTTGAATTAAGGATTTACATATTAAGAAAACATATCAGATCTAGCCCAGGTTCAAATCGGTTAGGCCCCCTGAGGAAAATTGATTCTACCAGGCAAAATAATTCGGCCCCTAGGCAAGGATGAGCTAGGACCGGGGATGGATCCGGGGGATTTTTAGGAATTGATACGAGTTAGTAGAATGATGTTTGGATGAATCGTGATTTTATTAAAAATGATTTTATGGCATTAATATTAAATAAGGAACTTATCATTAATTAAGATGGTTACATCCTATTATTAAAGGGATAAAATTTACGATTAGGTAGTTGGTTAATTATTAACATGGAATTAATTATGGATGGTTATATGGGACACCTTAGGTAATATAGAGTAATTCTCTATACAAATTATGTGATGATAATATGTAATTATTTATGTGTATAAACATACGTATGTTCATGGACGGTCCTATTGATTGGGGTTACATACGCTTTGGAACCGCAGCACATATCGGCACAGGTGGGCTAGGAATTGTGTAGGTCATTATTTTTGGTACTACGTAGCAGCGCCACTTGTGAGAGATAGGTGCAGATGCTGGGATCCATTATCACCACTGGGTATGAGCCGTGCAATAGTGTACTACATAGGGACCACCTCACTTGTGTGTGTTTTTGATGTCCGGTTTTGATAAGGGACTCCCTCAGACTTACCGATAGAGCACAAATGAGACGTTATTGGTAGATGCCTTTAGTTTCGCATACATAAGTACATATATAATAATGAAAATCAAAAGCGATTAATTTATTAGTCTAATGATGTAGAGAATAAAAGACATACCCATTACTATGTAATATGCATAAGAGATGTTTACTCCATTTTTATGAGCAGTGTTACTAGGGTACTTGGGAAATGGTAAAATATGTGTAGATGCTTACAATTCAGTATGTGGATTATTTTTTATGTAATTTTATTTAATTCGGACATTTATCAGTTATTACTATTGGTACTTGGTCTCTTATAAGTGTAGTATTGCACTTAAATGAGGGGTGTGATACATAATGTATGTGAGTGGCGATGGAGGATGCTTACTTTGAATTAATTGTATTATTTCACTTTAAATTCAGTAAGCTAACTCTTGCGATTCTAGGGCACTGACCCAAATTATTAATGTTTTCTCCCCCCAAGTGCTCCTAGACCGAGATAAAATGTCTATCAAGAGACCAGTCTTTTGTGTCAAATTTCAATTCATTGATTCTAGACTAGGTTGCTCCTTTATTTTAGTCTGATTAATTTTGGGATTATTATACGGGCATAAGCACGAAGTTTATTTTATTTCAGTTGGCTTGAAACACTTATGATTATGTTGGGTTTTATTCATATTATGTAGATGTTGGATTTTATTATTGTCCTAGATATTAATTTAATTCAGTTTTTTATTCAACTATGGTTTATAAATAAATATTATTATGGTTGATGTTGAGAATGATATATATTCTTTAGCAAGCCACATCTTCTGTGTATTGTGTTTGACCAACCTTTACGTGAGAAAATGGGGGTTATTTCAGTGGTATCAGAGCATCTAAGTTCTAGTGTCCTTAGGATATGTGTTGTGTTCATTATGTTCTGCATTACATTCTTTGATATGTTGAGCCTATGACTAGGAATAGTTCTATTTTTGCAATCTATACTAATACAACCCATATTTGCATTCAAATGGAATACGATAGGAGAGGCAGACCTCATCGCATTACCTCACTAACTATTAATGAGGAGGCTCAGCAGGAGCCGTAGCAGCACCTGCAACCACCGCTAGCCCCACCCATGGTAGGCCTACCAGAGATTGCAACTATCATGACCCAGGCAGTCTCCACCATGATGGAAGTTATGCTTTAGAATTTCTAGCCACCACAGTCATAGAAACCAACCCCACCCCACCTCCACAGCAGGTGAATCTATCGGCTTAGGCACCTGAGACACTATGGGACAGAGCATGGTAGGCCTTCACTAAGGTCCACCCACCAGAGTTTGCAGGCATTTCTAATATTCTGGTAGCTAGTCAATGGAAGAAGGATATTTAATGTCACATGTGTATGGTAGAATGTATGTCGGTTTAGAAGCAAATGTTAGCCTCATTCAAGCTAGTTGGGGACGCTTTATAGTGGTGGGAGTTTGTCACTACCTTAGAATATAAGGATAGTCTGACTATTGATGAGTTCTGGGGAAGGTTTGAGGGTAAATACTTCCCACCAGTGATGAGGTCAGAAATGAGATGGAAATTTATGGACCTTAGGCAAGAAGGTCGTACCATAGATGAGTACGAGGAAGAGTTTACCGCGTTATCCTATTTTAATGGGGTGAAGTAAACACAAATGAGAAGAAGATGGAGAAATTCATATCGGGGACGACCTGGCACATTTGAAAATCATCACTGGGGAATTCGGCTTTCACTACTTATAATCAGGTGGTGAATGTTGCTCTGCTACATTGCTATCACCAGTGGGCATTCTAGAAGACCAGGGGGAAAAGGGAAGGGGCACATGGACATTGAACTCGCAGGGTAAGACAAATAGGAGCAGCAGTCATGGGTCCCATTAGTATAGGGATCCACAGTCAACTAATCAACATAAGAGATTTTACGGTTTTGATGACCGACGCAAGTATGGACAGATGATCTAGCGCCAACAGTAGAGGAGCCAATGGGTCCACGAACAGCAGGGTCGACCACTAGAGATATGCTCGTTTCATGGTAATTCATACACTTATCGTGATAGGGGTCATACGTCGGGAAAAAATGGGCTATGCGATGAAAAACGTAGTTTGACTTATTTCCAAACTCACGGATATAGCCCCGTTTTTAAAACAGGGGAAATAATGCAAAATTTGGGTGGTAAGATAACCTAAAAGTTTGACAAGGTTTCACGTTGGAATCGAGAATCCGAGTATGAGTGTCCAAGGGAAAAGATCTATATGAGATTTATGCATGGGAGGTTAGTGTAATGGTTCCCCCTTGGCATGACTTCCACGATATACCTTTTACTAATAAGGGAAAGCATTCATCGGTACGTGTGAAAAGTCCATTTGATATACCCGAGTGTAAATGAATTGCCTCATCATATGCCTCATGATGATGGTATGTATGAGAGATAATTCGATATGCTTAATGTACATGAACACATTTCCTACTATATACCTCTCATCGTGAGTTCAGTCAAGCAGTACGATGCAGGGAAACCGTTCAGTGGACATTAAAAGTACTTAGACAATGGAAGGTGGGATTCATATCACTTAAGTTAGTCACACCCCGTAGAATTGGAAACCCATCAAGAAGTGAATCCCCATTATGGGACAAATATAGGTTCAATATGTAGTGAATGCATGATACGTTGAGCATTAATCTTTATTAGTATTTTTATGCAAAATTTTATGCATTCTAAGAGGAATATGTACAACTGCTAAACATGGGATGAAGAATGAGGATATACATGAGTGGCATGTGAAAAAGATCTAAGTATACAATAATAGTAAAACAAGTAGGTATGTATAAGTAATGTGATATCTTGAGTATGTACAAGTGGACAGAGCATAATGATAAGTACAATGTGCGAAATGTGTGAACATACAAACGTGATATCTATATATATATATATACACACACACACACACACACAAAGTGAGAGTAACATGGTGATACGCGCATATGAAGAAAACATGGAAATATGTGCAAGTGAATAGAAGATTCAAATATGCACAAGTGATATGTGAAGTATGTGAATAAACAGGGCTATATACAAGTGACATGAGCCATATGATAAAAATAAGATGGTATATACATGCGATGATAAGACAAGTATGGTGGAGAAAAGAATATACATGGATAGTGAAAAGAAGAATATACAAGTGAAAACATATATACACGTGTAGAAAAATGGAGAAGAGGAGAAAAATATCTAAGTACAATAAAAGAAAAAAATCCCATGTAAATAGATTTTAGTTCTCTAAAAATAGTCCCCAACGGAGTCTTCACTTTGGCCATCCTCGAGTTTCATAAGCCTTAGAGGAGAAATGAAGATGGAAAACTCCTCCCGCCGCTCATACGACAATTAAGTGGGCTTACAAAGGATATGAAGCGATTGTCATCTAGGGTGTGTGAGTGTATAAAGATTGGAGTCACAAACCTATTTTACACAAAATAGGAAAAAGAGGTAGCCTTCTATGAAGAGGCAGCATATAAGACTACAGCATTATACGAAACCAAACACATCACCAGCTCGAGGACTAAGTTACGGAATGGGAAGTTTCTAAGCACCCATTTTTCCCTTTTGGTCTCTCATGGGCTATAAAAATGTTCTCCTTCGCCTGAAGTGTGAAATCATGTGTATAATGTGTGTGGGTGAAAAATGTATATTTACGTGAACAGTGAGTGAGGAGTGAAATCATCGCATATTCATCATGAAAAAGACGGGAACAAATCATTCTAAGGAGCATAATTAAAAGAAAGAGAAAAGTGTAAAGGTAGCTAGAATATGAGTGATACATTGGATCGTAACTCACTATGAAAGAGTGAATACGGGTATCTAACGGGATCTGTAATAAGGAAAATGAAGTGAATGAAAATTAATACACTATGAGAGATGCACCGGATCGTGACTCTCTATAAACAAGTGAGTACCCATATTAACGAGGTTGCTAAAGAGGGTAAAAGAGATAGATAATAACATATAACAATATATAGAGCATGAGTGATACACCGAATCGTGACTCACTATAAACAAGTGAGTACGCACATCAATGGGAGAGTTAAAGATTAAAAATAGAAAAGCTAATATATATACAAAACTAGTGAAAATAGAATGAGAAGAGTACAATGAGGAAAAAGAGGACTCGAATCCTAAATAAACTTAGGATGCCTGCGTAGTCGGAATCGGCATCAAAATCCACGTAGTTTGAAAAGAGAATAAAGGTGGGGTCTAACCCATAAATCTAAAACTATAGTTTTCTCTTTTAATTTGTGAACAAGTGTTGTAAATATAAAAAAGGTGAAAGAAAACTCTAATTTGGGGTTTATGAATTAAATCCTCTTTTTGGATTTTTGAGTTTATCAAAATAAGTTTTTGGGTGTATAAATAATAAAAAGGTGATTAGTGGTGAGAAAATAATAATTACTTAAGAAATATGATAAAAGGAATAAGATGAAAGAAATGACACTAAATTGATTAAATTGGATTAATATAATGTGGACCTTCTAAATGATTTGAATTATGGATTTTTTAAGTTGGGTAATATGTGGTGACATAATGGTGGAAAGTGTTGGTAAAGGGTGAGTTATGGATGAGGTAAGGAAATATAGAGAGAATGTTTTGAAATGGATGTAATGAAAATTTGTCATACTAATTTCAAGGTTGGTGTACCCGACGGTTTGGTGGAAGTCGCTGCATTTGTCATGCTAAGTATTTGGGAAATGGGTCAGCAAGTGGACGAGGGTCCAAGGGATTGATGAGGATGAGGGACAGATACATTGGTATACTTTGGTGACAGGAGCATGGAGTTTGTTATACTCTTTCCGGTTTGCAGCACGAAGGTCTTCTAGGGACCTTGAGCTAGAAGGCTGAGAACATATATTATTGACATTAATAGCATCCTTGTCATACTTTCGAGGAGTGAAATTTCCCATTGGATTCTTTGAATAGGATTCTACTTTCTGACTGACATCATTCTTTTTAATTTCAACCCCAATCTACCAAAGTACTCCGAAGTGAGGGTAATATTGACTTCACATATAAGTTCGGATGTGTGGTAGAAAATTCTTCTCCATTATGTTAACCTAATCCTTTTCAGGCGGGCGATTGGTCATGGTGAAAGCCTTTTTCTCCATATTGTTATGAATCTCTTAATATATTCCCCTGGGTTTTGTTTGAGAAACTCTAGATCTTGGTGATTCACCTTTAACTCTTCATTGTATTTATATTAAGACTTGAACACTCTTACAACATCTTCCCAGTTACAGATTTGGGATTCTACCAGTGAAGGAACCAGAAAAGGGCACTCTTCTTAAGGTTTTTGTATAATATTTGGGTCGTGATCTATTTTATAGCCGTAAGTAAACTCATAGAGAGATGTTAATTGCATAGATTCACTATAGGAGGCTCGCTTCCTCCAAATTTTTTAATGTGAGGCATTTTGAACTTATCAAGCAGTTTTGCTTTTGGGTGAAGGAGACATGTGAGTGTAATCCACGTAGTTTCGGGAGAGTTCCACTTGATCGAATTTCTTAGAGATAATTTTGAAAACATCCTTTACTTAGTTTAGTTATACCTCTTTAGAATCGGTAGTAATATGCATGAAAATTTTAACCCCTTGTTGAGCAAGATTCGGTATCATTATATTCACAGGAAGTGGCCCATTAATGAGAGAAAATCATGGAGGATGCGAATCTTGCTGATACTCTTTCAAAGCCCATATCAGTTGAAGAATTTATGGTCCCACAGCATGGGGAAAAGCGGGGTCTGGATCTGGTATTTATGGGATCTGACCCCTATTTCTCTATTTATTATGAACATAAGTTTATAGACTATTAATCTTTGTAATACGGTGAGCGAGTACAAACATCAGATCTGGCTAGGCATTATCATTTTGATCAGGGTTCTCCATGAGGAATTTTTAAAAGGACTGTTTGAATTTTATTGAAGTAGTTGATGATGGTGTAGAGCTTCTAGATGGTTTGATAGACGATCTTAGCTAATACGGGGCCAGACCAAGCTAGGAGAATACGGTCATACCTAACAGGGAAAGAGTGTATTTCTATTTTTCTAGAAAATAAACTTTTTGGTACTTTCGAATAAGGGAGAAATCCCTCAATATGGTTGTTATTAGTAGGTTTCATTTACATTTATGTTCTGCCTAGGATGTAAGTGAAATGTCGAATAGGAAACGAGTCTAAGAAATAATGGGGTATAGGATGCATGACATAGTTTTGTTAGTTTCCAAACTCACGAAAAGGTTGTTGTTTTGAAAACGGTGAAATGGTGTGAAATTTAGGTGGTAAGTGATATGCCCAAAGTGCACCCTCTTACTCAGAGCAACTAACCTCGTGCAGTCTCACAACCGAGGTTACCATAAGCCCATGATAATCATCAGTAATATCATCTCTCATAAGGTCGGACTTAGCCGATGTTGTAGCAACCACATATACCAACCCCAGTTGGTTAACAGCCAGGGTCAGCAAGGTCATGGGCTCAATCATCTACCAACATCATCATCATCCCCAGCCGACGTTGCGGTCACCAGCCGAAATCAACATCTCATGGGCTTAATCATCTACCAACATCATCGGCCCCAGCCGACGTTACAGCTCTCTCATACCCAACCTCGGACAGCCCTCCTGGCAGAGGTCATCGAATAAAGCCAACATATCTAACCCCATCAACCTCATATTTGTCCAAGCCGAGGTTGCACCTGTCAAGGACACAAGGCCGAGCATTTATAAGAGCATGCACGGTTGGGAACGCGTGGATAAAATCTGTTGTAACCAAATCAATCTCCTCACGTGAGGGAATATTTCATCATCATTATCTACATGTGAAAGTGATAGATGGCTTCACTAGATTGGTTAGATCATCACACACATGCTCATTGCATGCAGAGGGTACATTACGCCCCCAAATACTATATATACTTATCTTCTCCTACCTTGTGGGGGATCCTCAATTACAAACCCTAGCCGAACTCTGGAGCATTTTATAGTAGAGAGAGAAAGTGGAGTGATTTTATTGCTAAGTCCATTAGAGCCCCCTTTTTATAGTGATTCTTACACTCACTTGCATAGTGGGCGTAGGCCAGATTGGCTGAACCACTTACATTCTAGTGTTCATCCTCTTCTCCTCACCTCTTTCTATATATATATATATATATATATATATATACTCTCTTGTGCTGCCATTGTTATCACTTGCTTGAGTTTGTCAACATCTTACTTGGTGGTGCTATTCACAGCATCATCATTTTGGTGTCGTCTGTGGGAACGAGAAGATTCATCTCTTCCTTTTTGTAGCTTAACTTCACCGGAGACTCTGGTAGTGAACCAGGCCCCACCCTTCGTGTGAAGCTGTTTCACCATTGAAAAAGATCCTTTAAGGAATCAAGCTCTCTAATATTTTCATTGCAAGGTCTTTAGTCCTAACATATGGCACTGGAGTTACCACCACCTCCTTCACCATATGGTGTTGGAGGACCCAGTTCCAGCCAAGCACCACCCCAGTTCGAGATGGCTGAGGTGGCAGCATCCTTGAGGTCCTTGGCGATAATGCAGCAAGCAATGAAGGAGCAATTTGCCCAGCTAAGCTAGAACAAAATAATACCACCTAGGGTCTCACCAAAAATTATTACTCCGACGGCTGTTCAACCACATCCTGAGGCCAGGGACCACTCCAGGCACCGCGAAAGGATCAACCTACACCTCAGCAGAGGAGGGATGTTGCTGACCCTAGGCATTTACGTCTAGGGAGGCATGGAAACCTTTGCCCTGAGGATAGCTACGATGACATTGAAGCATAATATGCCCCAGCAGACTGCTAGGATCCATATGAGGTTTCAAACAACACATCCGAGGTTGTGGAGCAAGAAGGGTCGAGGTTGGTGATGCCCAATAATGAGGATCAACTTTTGATCACTTGAGTAGAGGGTCGTCCTTTGAAAGGCTCGGCCCAGTTAATGATCTGAGGTAGAGGTTATCCAGGTCAAGAAGTGCAGCTGGCTCACATAGGGAAGATGGAGAACATCGGCCTCGCCTAGCTGACCTCTACATGGCCGAGACTATGTCCAAGAGGTCAACAGTCGACGTTGTGCAGTAGCTGGGGAACCCTCAATTCACCCCTTGGATGTGGCTAGGGACAACCTCGGCCAGGCCGACATTGCTAAACCATGGAATGACTCTATTCAACGGCTGTAAGAGAAGATAGGGAACCTCATAAAAAGTCGAGACCCACTACAAAGGGGATTCTCATAGGGTTCCCCATTTGTGGAAAGGATTGTAAACTTTCCAACCCCTGTCAAATTCAAACCACCAATGGTGTCTCCCAATTATGATGTAAGTACCAACCCTGTACATCATATTGAGATGTATCAGTCTGTAGAAGACATTTATTCAATCCCTGATGAGATGAGGTGCCGAGATTTCTCAAGCACTTTGACGGGAGATGCGCATATTTGGTTCACTTCCCCTTCTAAAAATTTTGTGGAAAACTTTAAGAGGTTGGCCGAGCAGTTTATACACAACTTATATTTTGGAGTAAGCCCTCACAATAAGACAACACATTTTCTCTACGTAAAGCAAGGCAAGAATGAAAGCCTCACGGATTATATTGCAAGATTCAACAAGGAAAAATTGGAGGTTGAAGATTATAAAGAGAATATAGTTATGACAGCCCTTATCGGAGGACTTCAGAAAGGGAAGTTACTTTGGAAGCTTGCTGAAGACTCTCCTAAGTCTATGGCCGAGCTGTTAGTAACAGATGGTAGGGTTATGAATGCTGAAGAAGCAATGGCTACAAAGTATGAGGATGATAATGGAAGCAGCGGTGGGAAATTCCAAAGGAAGAAGGATGGAAAGAAGAGGGTGACAGACGACAAGTTTGCACACTACACTCCTCTAACTGTGAGCTGCGAACACATCCTCAACGAAATACAGAATGACAGGTCCCTGAGATGGACGAAAAAGCTAAAGGCCCCTCCACATAAGATGAACAAGAACCTATGGTGCGAGTTCCACCAAGATCATGGTCATCTGATCGACAAGTGTTTCGCCTTAAAGGATGAGATTGAGAAGATGTTAAAATTTGGAAAACTCAGAAAGTACGTAGACATAAGAGCTTTTAAGAGAGGAAGAGATGACCCTAAAAAGAAGAGAAATGATAGGTATCGAGAAGATGCCCCTACCAGAAGAGCTGAGGACTCAGATGATGATGATGACCCTGACCTCCGACCAAAAGACGATAATGTCCCAATGAAGAGGGTAGGGATGATCTCTTTTGGAGTGAACACCATCAGTGGAGGACTAGTAGGGGTGGCTTAGAGTTAGACGACCGTAAAGCTCACATAGCAGAGGCCAAGTTAGTGACCAAAATAAAGGTTGTGAATTTAGCATCTTCAGAGGTAAAACACGAGAAGAGAAAGAAGGTACATATGGATACTCTCATAGTTAGCTTTTCACGATTGGATTTTAAAGGCATCTTAGCTCCACACGATTACCTTTTGGTAATCACCACAAGGGTGCATGGATGTGAGGTGCAGAGAATCCTCATTGATGGGGAAAGTTCAGCAGAAATAATATTCTGGCCCTATTTTAAGAGCCTGAGCCTCAGCAGAGCTAGGCTTGTCCCTTACCATCGCCCCTTGATCGGCATTAGTGGAGAAAAGGTTCATCCATTGGGAATGTATGAGATGGATGTAAGAATGGGAGACGAGTGGCCTAAGAGGTTGACCAGAAAAATCAATTTCTTTATGGTGGATGAGAACGTCTTCTCAGCTTACAACCTCATCATAGGAAGAGTAGACCTCAAGGAATTTGAGGTCGTGTCGTCAATGGTCCACCAAATGCTAAAATTCCCAACTCCATATGGAGTAGGGTAAGTACAAGGTGACCAAACATCAGCACGTGAATGCTACTTCAACTCTGTGGAAGAGAGAGAGGCCCCCATAAGAAGGCAACAACCACATACAACATCGACACACTTGATCCTAGAGATGAGATAAAGCTCAAGAAGGGAGAGGCCACGAAAGAGGTAGAATCCATCATCCTTAACGAGGACGAGCTGAAAAACACCATCCAAATCGATAAATCCCTAAGACCTGAGATCAAGGAAGAGTTGGTGAAGTTTTTAAGGAAGAGACAAACTGTTTTTGCCTGGAGCCACGCAGACATGCCAGGTATTGATCCCGAGGTCATGTACTACAAACTTAATGTTATAGAAGACGCTAAGACAATCAAGAAAAGAAGAAGAGTGTAAACAAGAGAAAAGTATGACGTCATTAGAGAAGAGGTTAGAAAACTTGAAGAGGCTAAGTTCATCAGAGAGGTCATATACCCCGAGTGGTTGTCCAATGCAGTCATAGTGCCAAAGGCAAATGGGAAATAGATAATATGCATAGACTTCATCGATTTGAAAAAGTCTTGTCCAAAAGACTTCCCCATTCCTCTTATTGATTAGATAGTGGATGCCACAGCTAGATATGAGTTCATGAGCTTCATGGATGCCTATTCCGGGTATAATCACATCTTTATGAACCCAAAAGATTTAGAGAAGACAGCGTTCATCACAGATAAGGGGACCTATTACTACAAGGTCATGCCCTTCGGGTTGAAGAATTAAAGAGCTACTTACCGACATCTTGTAAATAAGATGTGAGGATTAAATAGGCAAGTCCATGGAAGTGTATGTGGATGACATGCCGATAAAGAGCCTAAAGGCCAACACTCATGTGGCCAACCTTAAAAAAAATTTGATACCATGGACAGATACAGGATGAAGCTCAACCCAACCAAGTGTGTCTTCGAGGTAGGAGGAGAAAAGTTTCAGGGATTCATCCTTAATCAGAGGGGAATAAAGGCCAACCCTGAAAAGATCAAGGCCTTGCTAGAAATGAAGACACCCAGGTCTATCAAATACGTTTAGAGGTTAATCGAAAGAGTTACTCCCCTTAACAGGTTCGTCTCAAGAGCTACAGATAAGTGTCTTCTCTTTTTCAAAGTTCTTAGAAAGGCCTTAGAATGGGATGAGGAATGAAACAAGTCTTTTAAGGAGCTCAAGTCCCACCTCGGCTCTCCCTTACTCCTATCTCGGCCCATTCTAGAGGAGAATGTTGTATGTATGTATATCTAGCTATGTCAGAATCAGTCATTAGTGAAGCCATTGCAAGAGAAGATTATGGAGGGCAGAGGCCAGTATACTTCAATAGTAAAGCTCTTCAAGGGTCTGAACAGAAGTACCCTCGAATGGAAAAATTAGCTTATTCTCTAATACATGATTTTAGGAAGATGAAGCCATATTTCCAAGCCCACTCTATGGTTGTCCTCACTGATTACCCACTCAGACAGGTCCTTCACAAGCCTGAGAAGTCAAGTAGGTCAATGAACTGGGTCATCGAGTTGTGGGAGTATGACATTGTTTATCAACCCAGGGTTGCCATCAAGAGGCAGGCACTTGCAGACTTTGTAAAAGAGTTTACCTGGGAAGAGGTTGAGATTGAAATTATTCAAGAGGCTGCAGATGAACCAAACAGAAATGTCTTCCCAGATCCGGATAAGGTTGGGTCAAGCGGGCCCGAAAAAAGAGTAGTTGAGAATGAGTAAGACATGTACCTCTTCAAGCAAGGGTCCTTGTCAGAGGGGAACTTCTCTTTAAATGAAGATGTTTGGAACCTCTTCATTAATGGGTCATCTTGTGAAAGCGGAAGAGGAGCGGGGCTGATAGTGTCAGCACCAGATGGTACCGACATTGAATATGCATTGAGGTTCAACTTCAAAGCTTCGAACAATGAGTCAGAGTATGAGGCATTAATAGAAGTTCTAAACTTGGCAAAATCCCTTAGCGTTGGTCGACTCCTAGTCCATAGTGACTTAAGGTTAGTTGTCAACCAAATCGTGGGGGTGTATGAGGCCAAAGATGAAAGGATGGACAAATACCTGAAGAGGGTGAGAATGATGCTATAAAGATTCAAGGAAGTGAAGATGAAGAGGATACCTCATCAAGACAACAGTCGAGTTGATGCACTCGCGAGATTGGCCTCAGCAATAAGGACAAACATAAGAAGAACAGTACCAGTTGAGATTCTTCTTAAGACAACCATTGAAGAAGAAGAGGTTGCCAGAACTTGCCTCAATTTGAATATGGGAGCCTCGTGGATGGGCCCTCTTATCAGATACATCAGACAGGGAGAGCTTACAGAATTAAAGTTAGAAATGAGAAAGCTCAGATTTAGAGCTGCCAAGTTCTCAATCATAGGAGATGTCTTGTATAAGAAGGGGTTCCTACTCCCTCTCCTCAGATGTGTCCACCCTTCAGAGGTTCCTTATGTCTTGAAAGATGTACATGAGGGCTCTTGTTTAAGCCACATAGGAGGAAGACCTTTAGCTAAGAGGATAATCACTCAGGGGTACTGGTGGTTGACCTTAGCCAAAGATGCAGCGGCATATGTGAAGAAATATGACAAGTCCCAGAGATTATCCACCATCCCCCATTAGCCTCATCAACCTATGACGTCAATCATCTCACCTTGTCCATTTGCAGTATTGGTATTGACTTGGTAGGACCCTTGCCTAGAGTTGCGAATAACTATCGTATCTTAGTAGTGGCAATTGATTACTTCTCCAAATGGGTAGGGGCTGAGCCAATTATCAGAATTACAAAACAGAAGACCTTCCAGTTCATCTAGAAGAACATCATATGCAGATCTAGTCTTCCAAACACCCTCATCTCAGACAATGGAACCCAGTTCAAGAATGCTTCTTTAGAAAAATACTGTGAAAGAGTGGGGATCAAGCAGTTCTTCTCTTCTCCTGGCCGACCCCCGACAAATGGTCAGACCGAGGTCACGAACCAAACAATCCTTGATGGGATAAAGAAGAGGTTAGAAGAATCCAAAGGGAGATTGACAGAGAAAGTATATGCCGTATTATTAGCTTACAGGACGACAACAAGGACAATAATGGGAGAGACCCCATTTATGTTGGCCCATGGCTCAGATTTTGTCATCCCTACGGAGGTAGGACTTCCCACTCATATAGTTCAGACCTATGACCCTCATAGGAATGGAGAAGAGAGAAGACTTTATCTGGATTTGATTGAAGAAAGAAGAGAAGATGCGGAGATTAGACAGGCAGCCTACCAGCAGAGAACTGTGAGGTACTACAACCAAAGGGTGAAATCAAGGCCTATAGTTGTGGGAGACCTAGTCCTAAAGAAGACGTTACAGAAGGCAAATAAGCTCCACCCAAACTAGCATGGTACTTACAGAGTAATTGATGAGGTTGGGCTTGGTACCTACCGACTAGAAAATCTCGAAGGGGAACCTTTCTCCAATCCTTGGAATGCGAACGACTTGAAGAAATATTACATATGATGTTACAGTTGTTTTCTTCGTAATACATGTATCATTTCATGAAGAGGATTTAATGAAAAGAGTAATATTGTGCTGATACTTTTGTTATATGCTTAAATATCATTAATTTGGTGAAAATTATGGAGGTAAACATCATAATTTGGTGACCTCGGATCTTAAACATCATTAGTTTGGTGAAAAATATGAGGTAAACATCATAATTTGGTGACCTAAGACCTTAAACATCATCAGTTTGGTGAAAAATATGAGGTAAACATCATAATTTGGTGACCTCGGACCTTAAACATCATTAGTTTGGTGAAAATTATGAGGCAAAACATCATATTTAGTGACCTCGAACCTTAACCATTATTAGTTTGGTGAAAATTATGAGGTGAAACATCATAATTATGTTGACCTCAGACCTTAAACATCATTAGTTTGGTGAAAAATATGAGGTAAACATCATAATTTGGTGACCTCAGACCTTAAACATCATTAGTTTGGTGAAAATTATGAGGTGAAACATCATATTATGGTGACCTCAGACCTTAAACATCATTAGTTTGGTAAAAAATATGAGGTAAACATCATAATTTGGTGACCTCAGACCTTAAACATTAATAGTTTGGTGAAAATTATGAGGTAAAACATCATATTTGGTGACCTCAGACCTTAAACATCATTAGTTTGGCGGAAAATTATGAGGTGAAACATCATAATTATGGTGACCTCAAACCTTAAACATCATTAGTTTGGTGAATAATATGAGGTAAACATTATAATTTGGTGTCCTCATACCTTAAACATCATTAGTTTGGTGAAAATTATGATGTGAAACTTCATAATTATGGTGACCTCAGACCTTAAACATCATTAGTTTTGTGAAAAATATGAGATAAACATCATAATTTAGTGACCTCAGACCTTAAACATCATTAATTTGGTAAAAATTATTAGGGTAAACATCATAATATAGTAACCTCAGACCTTAAACAACATTTAAGAGGTAAGACATTCGAGCATAGCATTGTAATCTGAAGAAGATGGGATTAATGATCATCATTGAACAATATTCAAAAGAGTTACGAATAAGTTGAATAACATTTAAGAGAGTTACAAATACGTTACAAATCAGATGTACTAAGATGCCATCATAGTTCACCAAAGCTAAGAGGTACAAACAAGAAAGGAAACAAAAATTACAACTTAAAAGCTTCACAAGGCCTAAGTATCTACAATTACAGTCGTATCTTCATGGCTGACGTTGGTCACCTCGACCCCATTATCCTGAGGATTAGCATCTTCAGTCTCAGTGACTTTCAGGGGATCAGTCATAGCAGGTGCAGCATTGGCCTCCTCAACCTCTTGCAAGGCCTGAGCAAACTGGAGGTCACCGAAGCCTAGACCTTCAAAGTCTAAGGCAGTCAGACTCCTTGACTCTTTCTCCTTAGAGGTTGCCCATTTGCTAGTTGATTTGATACCTCTTTCAAGGTATTCAAAGCCAAAACTCACAAATTTATTAAAGACCTTATAGTCTTTGATGATCTTATTTGCAGTATCTTCTAAAGCATCCTTCATTGAAGCACCCACCTTAGCTTGAAGGGCATCATCTTTAGCCTTTAGGGCTGCCTCATGATCCTTCTGACGCTTGGATATGTCGTTCTTTCTCTGCTTGATAACTTCCTTTAGCTTGTCAACCTCCTTTAGCTCTTCCTTCAGACGTTCAACCTCTTCATTTAAACAGGCTTGAGCCTTTTGAGCTTCTTGACCCTTTTATATGAGGGGTAGCTTCTTCAGGGTCCAATCAATAAAATAATACAAGGCTAAGATACCCCGCACTAGAAGGTCAGACGTATGAGCACATGAGATATAATTTATAAAATAGTCGACGTTACACTTGTTGAAAGCAAATGAACAAAAACTAATACCTTAATTGATCTATGGAGAGTAAACTCAGTCAGCAACGAGACGTCCAAGGAACGTAAGAAACGATTATCCTCTTCAATCATCACTGCACCGATAGCATCAGTTGCCTTTAGGTTGTGGCTAATGAGACTATCATTGATCTTCAGTTGAGCAAGACGAGATGCTAGGGCATCATCTATAGAGATGGGAATGGCACAATCCCCTCTTTGAGCTTTACCCTGCCTCAGATGCTCCGGGTCAGTTGTGGTCTTCCTATTTTTAGTAACATCGACCTGGGATGTGTCGACATTCTTTTTAGTGGTAGTAGGGGGTGTATTTTTTCGACCCTCTTCTACATCAGCTTTGCCATACTTAGGAGCAGACATTTCCCAAAGGTCGTCTGATATACCTTCAGGGCGCTCTGTAAGAGATAAGTATCTGAGTTAGTAAGTCAGAGATATAAAAAGTACGAGCTATAACTTGTGAAATATGAGACTTATGAAGCTCTATTAAAGAACCACTCCCAGGACTGTCTGAGAGAGGTAGTAGGGGTCATCAGATGTTCATATTTTACTAGACGACCCTGCTCCCCCAGGTCGTGAAGATCCTTAAATTTTTGGCAGTTATCCTGGCTAAGTCTAGGGTCGACTTTAGCATCAAGTAAGACCTTCCCCCATCTCATAGGGGTCCTTGGAACTGACATTCCAGCAGCCTCATTTGGACAAAATTCCCATACCCCAGAGGCAAAGAAATATCAAGGTTTCCAGTTATGGTTTAAAGTCTAGGTAACCAATAACATTTTCTTCTCTGATTTCCTTGCTAAGAAGTGGTAATAGCTAGGGTGGTTTTTGGTAGTGGAAGGCACATAGCAACCTGTGAAAACCCTAACTGGAAGGTCTGAGTGGTGCATATCCCTCCAAAGAACGATGGCCTCAATCATAACCCTCCCGGCGTTAGGGGATAATTATGATGGGGCTAGATTTATGTGGGATAATATGGCTCTGATAGAAGGGTGGATAGAAAGACGGAAGCCCAACTTAAACATTTTATCATAAATGCAGATCTCTCCATCTCGGCCGTCAAATGCCCTCTCATCCCTCAAAGGTTTCCTAAGGGTGATGTAAGAGCCTATCGAATATAGGTGCCTAAAATCTAGAAGGTCATACTCACTAACGAAGCTCTCAATCTCGCTCGCCTCAGATGTATCTATATCACTCTCCTGAACATCGTCATTATCCCCAGTAACATCAACCTAAGCAGGTGCAGGGACACCACCAGTAAACCTCTGAGAAAATTTAGTAGAGGTGGCGGTCGACAGAGGAATTGAATCAATGGGTGGTGGAATGGACACACTTGGCCCAATGATTTCAACATCTAAAGATTAGCAAGAGGTACTAGAGACGTGGTGAGACGAGGCACGGCTCGATACCTTGGCTTCCTCAAGTACCTTATCCTGCATAGGAGATTAATCCATAGCCTCCTGGAAAGAGTCTACTGACATAGGGTCTAAAGAGGATGGCTCGAACTCAGACATTGGTGTTGGGCCCACTGGAACCTCTACAGGCTCAGCAAGCTCGACTGGCTCAGGGTAGATAACCTTCAGAGATGGAGGAAAGATGGGTCTGAGAGGAAAGGCCTTAGCCCTACGAGCTTCCTCTTAGGATATCTCTATTTGCCTAATTTTCTCAAAGGTCTTCTCACGAAGGGATGGGAACTCTTCTATGAGTTGGTACAGAGGTCTGAGCATAAGGTAGACGACACAGCACTCGGAGTTAAAACTATAAACAGGTAAACTACTGGAGTTATTTAAAATAAATGATCAAAAAGTAGTTGAAAGGTTTCAAACCAAGAAAACCAACAACACTTAAGAATAAGGTCACCAGAAAATGCAAAACCCTCGCCGGAAAATGCAAAACCCTTGCCGAAAAATACAAAAACCCATCGAAAATTCAGGAAATGATGACTGTAACTAAAAATGGAAGAAAGATGATGAAGATGGTTACCTGGATAATCGCAAAATAAAGAGGAAGAGGTTTAGAAGCAGTGGAAACCTTCAAAGACACCCAACACAAGGTTTGCAGTTACAGTTGCAGATAGAGAAAGCTCCAGTGGAAAAATGAAAAATAATGGAGAGAGAATGGGATTTTAAACTTAAAAAGAATGATGAGGCATGAGTCCTATAGCCCCATCATTGCCCTAGGAAGCCTAAAGGGCAGGCCAGAATCACATCATCTTGGGGAACATGCCCCACTTTAGAAAATGGCATGTGGCAAGGACGTATTAGCACACATAGAAATTCGGCCTCGGACTAAGCTACATACCCCTAAATCATCTAATTACATATAAGACTAATGGGTAGGGGTGATTGATATGCCCCAAGTGCACCCTATTACTCAGAGTAACTAACATGGGTCAGTCTCACAGTCGAGGTTACTAGAAGACCATGATAACCATCATTAATACCATCTCTCATAAGGTCGTCCTTAGCCGACGTTGCAGTAACCTCATATACTAACCTCGGCTGGTTAACAGTCGGGGTTAGCAAGGTTATGGGATCAATCATCTACCAACATCATCATCGTCCCCAGCCGATGTTGCGGTCACCAACCAAAATCAACATCTCACGGGCTCAATCATCTACCAACATCATCATCGGCCCCAGCCGATGTTATAGCTCTCTCATTCCCAACCTCGGACAGCCCTCCTGGCAGAGGTCATCGAACAAAGAAACCACATCTAACCCCATCAACCTCGTATTTATCCAGGCCAAGGTTGCACCAGTCAAGGACACAAGGCCGAGCATTTATAAGTGCATGCACGGTTGGGAACATGTGGACAAAATCAGTTGTAACTGAATCAATCCCCTCACGTGAGGAAATATTTAATCATCATTCTCTACATGAGACAGTGACAGATGGCTTCACTACATTGTCTAGATCATCACACACATTCTCATTGCATGCAGGGGGGTACATTACACCCCCCAAACACTATATATACTTGTCTTCTCCTAACTTGTAGGGGATCCTTAATTACAAACTGTAGCCAAACTCTGGTGCATTTTACAGTAGAGAGAGAAAGTCGAGTGATTGTATTGCTAAGGCCATTAGAGCCCCATTTTATAGTGATTCTTACACTCACTTGCACAGTGGACGTAGGACAAATTGGCTGAACCACTTACATTCTAGTGTTTATCCTCTTCTCCTCACCTCCTTCTATATATACATATACTCTCTTGTGCTGCCATTGTTATCACGTGCTTGAGCTTGTCAACATCTTACTTGGTGGTTCTATTCACAGCATCATCAGTAAGACGACCCAAAATTTCTATTGACTTTCGTCTTGGAATCGGAAATCTAAGTATGAGTGTCCTAGGGTAGACAATTGTATGAGGTTTATTCATGTGAGGTTAGTGTAAGGGTTCCCTCACTTTGGCATGCCTTCCATGATATATGTCTTGCCTATAAGAGAAATCATTCATTGGTACATTTGGAAAATCCATTTGATATACCCGAATGTATGTGATTGGCCTTACGATATACATCATAGTGATGGTACATATGAGAGAAAATTTGATATATTCGATGTACATGAACGATTTCCTGCTATATACCTCTCGTCATGAGTTAGATCAAGTGGTATATGCGGGGGAATCATTCGATATACGTTGAAGAAACTTGGCTAGTAGAAGGTGAGAGTCATATCACTTAGGTTAACCTCACCCCGTAGAACTGGTAGCCCATCACAACGTGAATCCCTAGTATAGGACAAATATAGGGTCAGTATGTTATGCTCACGTGGTGTTGTCTGCAAAATGCTTGAGTCTTAATTAATATTATTTTGCAAAGTTTTATGGATGCTAAAAGAGAGATATACAACTATGAAGCATGAAGTAGAGCATGGAAATGCACATGAGTGGCATGCAAAAAATATCTAAGTACCCAAGGGGATTGAAGAAAGTAAATATGTACAAGACATACGAAGCATGTACAAATGAGCAAAGCATGGTAATATGTACAAGGTGTGAAACATGTGGATGTACACAAATGATATGGATATATGTACAAAATAGGAGTAACATATGGATATGTATAAGTGGAGGAAAAATGGAAATATGTGAAAGTGATGAACAATATATGCATGAAGCATGTGAAACATACAAGTGATTCAGAGCATGTGATAGGTGAAGCATGTTAATATATATAAATAGGAATAAGCATATATATCTACAAGTGACATGGATTGTGTGAAAGAAAAGATAGTATATACACGTAATGAGAAAACAATTATGGTGGAGAAAAAGAATATACATGGATAGTGTAAAATGAACATACCATATATATCATGTGAGCATGAGAGAATAAAGAAGAATATACAACTGAAAACATATATACACATGTAAAAAATAGAGAAAGGAGAAAGGGTAATACAAAGCCCATGAAAATAGAGTCTAGTCCTCTAAAAATATCCCAAACGAAGTCGCCACTGTGGCCATCCTGAGACCCCAAGAAATTGAAGGGGGTATCCCCTTTCTCCACCCGCGCGGCGATCGCGGGCTATAAAGGACATGAAGTGGCCAACATCAAGGTAGTGAAAGTGTAGATATTGGATTCGCCAAGAAGACCAACTGATACATGTGAAACCAAGAAAATCATGGGATCGGAGACTATGTTACAGAATAGAAAAGTGTAGGCACCCATTCCACCCTTTAGCTCGCTCATGGAAAATAGAAATGTTCTCCTTCTCCTAAAATTTACAGTTATGTGCATAATGTGTGTGAGGTGATATATATATATATATATATATATATATGTGTGTGTGTGTGTGTGTGTGTGTGTGTGTGTGTGTGAGAGAGAGAGAGAGAGAGAGAACAGTATGTGAGGAGCGAAATCATCATTTTCACATCATGGAAAAGATAGGGACGAATCATTGTAAGGAGTCAACCTAAAAGAAAAGGAAATATATAAAGTTAGCCAGAATATGAGCGATGCGAAGGATTGTAACTCACCATGAAAGGGTGAGTATGCGTGTCAACGGGACCACTAAAAGTTAATAAAAGAAAAAAAGTGGCTAAACTACGAGCGATACGTCGGATCGTGACTCACTATAAACAAATGAATACGCATGTCAATGGGACCACTAAAAAATTAAGAAAAGTATATATATATATATATATATATATATATATATATATATATATATGCACACACACACACACATATATATATAGGGAGAGGTTCAAAAGTGAACCTAAACGATGAACATTTTGATGAACCTTAACAAAAAACACCTAACACCCATTCAATTTTAATTCATATGTGGTAATTGGTCCGCCATCGACAATGGACACATGTGTGGCACGCGTCTTTTTTAATGTGAACTCATTAGAAATCTCGTTGGAAATGTCGTTCGAATAGCCATCTCGTTCGAACGACATTTTGAACGAAGTTCTAGTGGCCAATATGGGAACTCGTTGGCAAACTCGTTCGAACGACATCTGGTTCGAACGAAAAACTCGTTCGAACGACATATCGAACGAACTTTTAGAAAGTTGAAATATTCTATTTTTAGCCCAGAAACTTTATAAACTTATTTTTAAAGTTTTATTAAAATCTTTCTGAAATTAAACAACAGTTTTAAATAAACCTACACCCAATATAAAAACATTCCAAGCTCCAATATATATATATGTAATGCATTTATACCATAGGAGCATGGAACCACAGTTCATGACGTAGAAACGAGGCACTTAAACACGGCATTTTAATGAAACTTTATTCACTTGGACGCTACGTCTTCAAACAAACTCGTCATAGGCTTGAAGGATGATCAATTAACTCTATCCTATAACTCAAACGTTTTTGTCCGGAATTGAGCCAAAACTACAAAGGACTCAATTGGAAATTTGTGTCCTTACAAATCTCCCACTTTGTCTATTCCAGAACAAAAACCAACAAAATTTCTAAAGGGCCGTCAAGCTCTACTAGACTGATAAAAATGTCCCACCCAAAATAAAAATACAATGATTGACTCAAAGAACCCAAAGGATCATAATCTTTGTCGGTGAAAGTTGCCACTTATAGTATAATTCCTGCACACTTAAGTAAACATATTACACGCATTGGGAATAGAAAAATATTTAGTGCAAGTAAAGTAAGTACTCTAAGTACTCCCCCTAAATTAATTCTCTCCCTTTATCAACAATGATCAACTTAGAAAGACGTCTCCCCCTAAGATAAATCTCCCTCAACTAAGATACGATAAATAATAGGATTAGATACCATTTCTCCCCCTATCATTCTCCCCCTTTTTGTTCAGGAATAGACAAAGGCTAAAGAACTAAAATTAACTTATCTCCCCCAATTAAAGCATATTACCCTTAAACTAAACAAGGGATACATAAAATGGGAGAATAAGCTAAACATGCAAATGTGAAAAAGTGATAAGAACATTAAAGCGAATGGGAAACAAAAGTCATAACTAATCCAACAAATAATAGCGGATACCAACTAGGATGCAAGAAAATGATACCAATAAGATACATAAAGTATTAAGCATGTGATATCAACAAAGAATGCAACAAGATAGATACCAATTATGAATTAAAGCATATGTGGACTAGAAGACAAGGAAAAGACTAAACAAACATATCATATATATATATACATACTCTAGATATACCAAAGATGCACATGCACATATATATATATATAGATATAAATATACAAATGACACAAAATAAGATAAGCTTTTCTCACTAGTATGGAAAAAATGTGTCATATGGAAACAGAAGTGTTGGGGTGTGAACTAGCAGCAATTAAATTTAGACCCAATCACTTAAAACATATTCATGGAGTTCTCAATTGATTGCAAACTTCATCACATTTGAATATAACCTCAAGTGACAATATAAATTGAACTCGATGAACAAACATACACAATGCATACAAGCCTAGCATGTTGATGATTCTACAAACCAATAGAGTCATGACATTGAAAACGCAACTAGGATAAACGGACATTGTGCAAACTGTTTATATACCATCCAATCTCCCTCAATAAGCATTTATATTAATTTTGAATGAATATATCAATCAAACATAGGCCTGGAAAATATTTTCTTTTTAATGCCATATTTTCTTTTAGGCCTTGGACCACGTATTTCTTTTAGGTCCAAACAAACGGTGTCTTACTATTCACAAAGGGCAATAAATCCTTTCGGAGCCTTTACCCGTGCACATTTATATTTATCATTTTTTTTATTTTTCACATAAATCTCACGTGCAACGGATTTTGACATGCACTAGTCCTCCTAGGTCACAAATATGTAGATGACTAGATTGGTAGGAGAACACCTCACAAAGCTCAAATATACATATGAAGTTAAATTTCAAAAGAGCTCGTGCATGTGTGAAAAGAGGCATATAAAAATAGAATCCATTATATCAACACAAAATCCAACTACTCCATGTAAGCATGGTAAATAATATAATAAGGATTGACAATCTAAACCAAAAATTCTAGCCACATGAGAGCATAAAATATGGGATTCTAACACAAGTGTATACCACATAAAGTGTGTCAAACTAAAATTACACACAAAATAAATCTTTTTTAGTTTTTCAAATTTTTGACCAAAAATAAAAATATATACTCAAAAGACAAACAAAAATCATTTGAATTTTTCATTAAGCTTAAATTACCAAGAGATGAAAACCCAAATGATAAAGAAACATCTTTTTGTATTTTTCATTTAATGCAAACTAAAATGAAAGAATAAAATACAAAAGATAAACAAGTCATGAGTTCTAGCATGAGATATGAAATAAAGTAATGACTAGAAAATGACTAAACAATCATACATTTAGCATGTGAATATAACATGAAGTACAAACGCTAAAGTATGCAAATAAAACTAACACATTCAACCTTTAGATTTTGCAAGGGAGGAAGCATGTGAAAGTAAATGAGAATCAAATACCCTATCTTGTAAAGCTACCAAGTCGGATCTCCTAACCCAAACTAATGATGAGAGACTATCTCAGGGTGTAGGAATCTTGGCTACCTTGGTTGCCTTACATTGGGATTTTCCAGAAAATCTTTTAAGATCAAAACAATATTTCTTAAGATGACCTTTTCGACCACAATGTGCACAAGTAAAAACATATCAAAAAGATTTACCTAAGGGATGATCTCTAAAGGATTTCCTAGGCGATTCTCCTAAAAAGTTGATTTTGGCTTTTTGAGTAGATTCATTACAAGTATCGAAGCCTAAACCACAAGTGTCATTTTTAATTTGGACCATTCCTAATATTTTATCTAATTTTTTCGAAGGACACTCTAAATAAAATTTGACATTACTAGAGTCTTTTAATTTGTTTTCTAATTCTATAATGTTAGACTCTAATAACACGTTTCTCTCTTCAAACTCGAGAAGCTCCTTTTTCAAGGATTCCATTAAACCTCTAAGGCTATCTCTCTCTCCTTCTACATATTCTAGCTTCTCTCGAAGAGATCTCTCCCGTGTCCTAAGGTCTTCAACCAACACACTATTATCAATGACCTTGACACGTTCTTTCAAACTAGCTTCTAACTTCAAATTAGCTCTTTTTAATTTAATTGATTCTTCATATAATTCTTGAAAAGCATTTTGAAGTTCACTCACATTAACCTCTTTTTCACTTTCACTCTCTCTTTCTTCTTCACTCTCACTACCATCAAAAGTAAGGGAATCATAAACTATGACCTTGGAAGTGTCATGTGTTAACGTTTCATCAATCGACGAGTTCTCACTATCACTCACATAACTAGCTATAAAAGCCACAAAGTTGGGCTTAGTGGGGGAATCGGGTCCCTATTCCTTATCACTATCACTAAGGGTTGCATTATATGAAATGAGTCGCTTACCCTCTCTCCTTAGTTTAGTGGGGCACTCAGAAGCCCTATGGCCATAACCCTCACAACCAAAATACCTATTTGACTCGTCCCTATTTAAATTTTCATTAATAGTTTTAGGGATCCTCTCAGCTTTGTCATGCTTAGAAGTTTCAAATTTCCTAAAGTCATTTTTAAATTTATCTTTGTTAATTTTAAGAAACTTTCTAAATTTCCTAGCAAACAAGACCATATCTTCCGATTCACTATCACTCTCGCTCTCTACTACTTGTTTATCCTCTTTTCGGGATTTTAAAGCAATGCCCTTTTCTATTTTCTTTTCAGTTTTAGAGGGAAACATGTACAGTTCATAGGTTTGTAAATCACCTACAAGCTCTTCTAATTTCGTAGAGGCTAAAGTTGGTAAAGAATTTAACACGGTCACTTTTGGAATAAATCTATCGGGTAGGGACCTTAAAATTTTCTTTAATACTCGGTTGTCGGGTATTTTCTCTCCCAAATTAAAAGATGAATTAACAATATTGGAAAGTCTAGCATAAAATTCATCAAAAGTTTCTTTTTCATTCATTTTGATAGTTTCAAATTGAGTGGTGAGGTTTTGGAGTTTCGAAGCTTTAACGACACTTGTACCTTCATGAGTGAGTTGTAGAATACCCCAAGCTTCTTTAGAGGTCTCACACATCATGATGCGTCGGAATTCATCCGGTGTGATAGCGCTAAACAAGGAATTTAAACCACGGGAATTAAAATTTGAAAGTTTAAACTCATTCTCACTCCATCTATCGGTCGGTTTGGGAACACGTTCATTTTCTACTAAATGAGTTGGTGGAGACCACACGTTAACTACCGATAGCCAAACCCTCTCATCAATAGATTTAAGTGCCAATTTCATTCACGCTTTCCAGTACGTGTAATTAGAACCATCAAAAATTGGAAATTTTAAAAATGGGAAAAATTCCATTTTAGCCAAAAATAGTTAAAGGAACTTTAACGAAATAATTTATCGTTTTGGCTCTGATACCAATTTGAAAGCCCCCAAATTTTAAATTCTTATACTTTAAAATCAATTTCCTTTTATAGATAAATATACGGAAGCGTTAGATGATGGTTCAATTAAACAACTTAACAACATTTAATTTCTCTCAAATTAAAATTATACCAAGTGAAATTAGATTCAAACACAAACACACTTATTTCAATTTCACTTATACCATATTAATTAACCCAAGTCCTATAAAATTTGCCTAAGTCATATTTTCAATATTAGCAAAATAGGCCAAACCAATTTTATCAATCACATTAAATGACTTGAATTAAATTAACATAAACATTACCCAATATTAATTTTCACCAAATTAAACTAGTAGTGATTAAATTAAACCAATTTTATCTTTTTACCTAAGCATCCGTTCTAGGTGATTTTGCAAAAGATAAAATAAATAATTAATCCACTACGCCGCAATGTACGAGGAAAAATCCACAACGGGAAAAAACGTCGGACGGCCCTAGCCTCAAATCCACTAAGTATGGAATTTACAAATACAAGCAGGATGACTTACAACACTCGAATCGATACCTCTCAAGCCCCGACGCGTCTTCTTGTTTCAACCTCTTCTTAGCGAATAACCACGGAGCTCCATCGCAGTCTCGGAATCCACCGATCGGACTTTATATGGTCGTCGTCACCCGAACTAGGAGCCTTTCTACAAGTGGGTAAATCAACGAAAACCTCTTCTTCTTTGTGGGATTTAGAAGCAAACCCAAATGTCTCTTCAAACAGTAGAGATGAAAAACCAGTGCCAAAACTCCAAGCAATGTATATATATATGGAAGCTTGGATAAACAATATGGGTGTAAAACAAGTGTTTAAAACATTTTTCTTCGAAATCAACAATACTTAAACAAAGAACTTTTTCTCTTTTGATTTCTCTCTCAAAACACTCTCTTAAAGGTTGTAGGATATGAAAAAGTCAAGTTAAAAACTTTGGTTCCCGCACTTAGATATTCTGTCAAAAGATAGTGGGGTAAAGTAGTGCAAAAAATGGGAAAAACTGCTCAAAACAGCCAAATACCTATTCCCGTCAAATCTCGTTCGAACAACATTTTCATTCGATTGAAATCCCGTTCGAATGAGGCTTCTAACGAAGTTCCAGTGTGAACTCGTTGGAAATATCGTTCGAACAGCCATCTCGTTCGAACGACATTTCGAACGAAGTTCCAGTGGCCAATATGGGAACTCGTTGGCCAATTCGTTCGAACGACATCTGGTTCGAACAAAAAACCCGTTCGAATGACATATCGAATGAACTTTTAGAAAGTTGAAATATTCTATTTTTAGCCTAGAAACTTTATAAACTTATTTTTAAAGTTTTATTAAAATCTTTCTGAAATTAAACAACAGTTTTAAATAAACCTGCACCCAATATAAAAACGTTCCAAGCTCATATATATATTGTAAGAGGGTACTTTAGATTATATATGTGGAGGCGTAACCCCTATTGAGTATGGTAACCACGGGTTAAATTAGCCAACACCCTAGACTAATTATAGGAAACACACACACAAAACTCAATGAAGATGGACTCAGTTTAAACTCGCAAAGCCTCTCGTGTATGACTCAGGGAATAATAATGAACTTTGGAAGTGACTTAGCTAGAGGGAGAGGGAAAATAAGCACCCTAGGTACATCCTGGTAGGCAGGTAGCAACACACCAAACTCCCTCAAGAATCTCTGTCAAATATTAAAAGCTTCGCAATAAATGACAATGGTGAGTTAGTGAACTCTCTAGTTTGCAATGACTCTTTTTCTTAATTCTCCAAAAAGATCATCCTCTCCTCAAAGGTGGTTGGGGTCCTTAAATAGCCCCCCACACCACCCCCGAGGCAATTCAGTCATTAAAGAGTATGAAAGACATCCCTCATACTTTATGTCACAACATTAAATGCCTGATGCACTAGTTGTCTCCACGTCATAAACATTAAATGCCAAGACATGCCTTTTGCCTATCCACTGTGTGTCAGGGGTTTGTTGTCGCAGAGGTGGTTCACCAACTACCTGACAGCCCCGAATACCACAGTGGTTTACTCAAGTGTATGTCTGACAACGTTTAGATGGCTAGTGACATCACCCATAGTAGATGTGCCATTAAGTATAGGGTTGTTTGGTCCATAACTTAATGCCCGATAGAACTCCAAGCTGCTCCGCTTGAGGTTCCACGGTCGGGGTCCTTCGGTGCTTTACCAGGTGTATCTAAGATGGTCAGGACAAGCCCCAACGGTGCCTTACTTCTCAATCCTCCAAACCAGGTCCCTCTAAAGTTCCCACAGTGAGGTCATTCGATAGAGCATGAAAGCTCTCCCAGGCCCTGCCAAGCCTGGTCTCTCGCGAGTACCGTTTGACCTCATACAAACCCTTCCATTATTATCGTTACGTCATTACAATCGTTAAAGCTTACAGAAATCAATAATGAAAGTACGATGTGATTAAAACCACAAGCTAAAATATGAGTTGCCACGCTGAGCTGCCTCACCAAGGTGTCACGCTTGAGTTGCCATGCTGAGCTGCAAGCCCCCTCTACATTTGCCCCCTCGTGGAGAGATTTATTGGGACAAGAAATGTCTGCACGAAATGGCTCATCTTGATGGATTTTTCTTTGTGTAACCGTTGGAACATCTTCTTCGTTGTGGCTCCGTTGGGTAAGTCTGACAAGGAGATTGGCGCCAAAACTCAAACTTGCTGAGCAAGGCAACGCTTCCTGTTCTCTATGCATCATTTCATTAGTGACGTGCGCTGTCTTTTCAACTGTTACAGCACTTCCCGAAGTGCCACGTGTTCTTGTGAAATGATTACAGGCGGCCGTGCACGTGCGAGGGTGGGAAAATCTAAACGCCAAACTCGAAAGTCTCAACAGCCATTTTTTCAAAATACTTTGAACCTTAACCACGTGGGCCTAAAGGGTCTGCTTCTACTTCTTCTTTCCTACTTCATTGTTACCTTCTTTCCTCAGACTATCGCTTCTGTTCTTATAAAGAGAGAGAGAGAGGTAGATACGCCATTGTTGCAGAGAGTTATAATCACTACTTGTGATCGTTCGTCTCCAGTGTTGCCTTCAATCCCTTTTTTCTCAAAACCTTCTTTGTTACGGCTTCAAGCACCATTTCTGCCATGGCGTCTTCAAGCGACCCCACCATTTCTGCCACCAGTGTTCCGTCTGCCACCACCACTGCTGCCTCCGCCCGGGGTGCTGCTCGCCAAGAGCAGCTGAGATTTTACCGTCGCTCTCCCGTTTTTGGGGAGGGTGATGGCTTTGCTGTTGCCTGTAAGGCTGTTTGCTTTTCCTCCAAGTTTGACGCCCTGTTGCTGGGTGATGAAGACGAAGAGGTGTCTAAGTGGGGATTTTTGCCCCCAGAAGGAACTCTGAGATTTCGCTTAGAGCGAGGGGACTTTCCATGGTCCCACATTGATTTCGAAGCACCCGGGGGATCCCCCGCCCACTTTGCTGCCTGGAACTCGCACATGCAGAGTTCCTATGCTGATATTCTTACCAAGATTGGACTGCAACGGGCTAAATGGTTTGGTGAGTTCACCATTTCAAAGAACAATGCTGCCCTTCCTGTCTTGATCTCTCGATGGAACGTGGATACTCATACGTTCATTGCTGCCTGGGGTGAGTTTACCATAACTCTGGAGGATGTGTGTGAGCTCTTGGGCCTCGATGCAACAGGCCATGAGCCCTACACCGATGAAGCTCTTGATGCTCAAGAGACTGCGGATCGTTCTGAGTTGGATCGCATATGCCGAAGCTGCATCGGCTCTTCCAACAAAGCTACTTTTTCTCCCCTGATCAACTATTTCTTCCAGAGTTCCAGCGAAGGCAGCTCTTCATCAACTGCCCCTGGTCAAGGTACTTCGTTGGAGCTTGCCGCTTACATTCTTGTGATTTTGTCCCGTTTCTTTTTGACGGGCAAGCCTAATGATCAGCCCCGAAGAGACCTCATCAACCTGTCCCTTCGCCTAGCTCGAGGCATAAAGCTTCCCCTGGCTGCAATTGCCCTGGGATCCTTGTACACCTGGTTAGACAGGACTTTATTCGACATGGAACGCTCTATTGGTCGTTATAACCTAGCCAATTTCGCCAATAGCGTGCTTCTGACTAGCTTTCTTTACTTCCGCTTTCCTGCCGTAGCGGCCAAGTCCAACCGACCTCCTTCGGCTGAATCAATTCTGCCTCCTCGGTCCTTTATTTACCATAAGAGGCAAAGCCGAAAGGAGTTGATTTCAGTGATTGACCGTTTTGAGAGCTTCGTTATGAGGCCTTATCAAGAAGAGGCCTTTTTTCACACTTGTAAGTTTTTTCATCCTGATGCCCGAATGATACGGGATCCCTCTCCTGACATCGAGGACCCCTCGCTGGCCGTAGTTCTTCTTCTTTCTCCTGGATATCTGCCCTCATACACCGAGTGGGGATACTCGAGCGAGCATTACAACCCCAACCGATGCAGCCGTCAGTTTGGGTTTGACCAGGGGGTGCCACGTCCAGTTTTCCAATCGTCAAACCCCAAAGTCTCCTTTGCCGAGGCATGTTCGTTGTTTTCTTCAACTGCTGCGTGGGGGATATCCTCAGCAATGGCTGGGCGTGTCACCATTCCTAGTATTACTAGGCGTGGGGATGTGACCCCTCTTTTTGCCACCAAATATTGGCCAAGACAACTAGCTGAAATTGCTAAGTTCATCGAGCAAGAGCCAGTGTACCCTCCTGTTTGCTCATTTTCTGCCCTAGAGTTGGGGCTAAAGGGCAACTCTGTGCTTGGGATAGAGTTCCCTCTAAGTTCAACCCACAAAGCACCTCCCAAGGAGCTTCCCCCACTTTGTGCCATGGTCCCAGTTGCCACGCCTAAGTCAAAAACTGCTGCTGCAAAGAAGGCTGCCCCCTCTGCTGCAGCTACTACCGATGAGGGGGCTTCTCAACCTCTTGCTAAGAAAGCAAGAACGGCCAAGAGTGGGACATCAAAATCAAAGTCGAAGTCCCAGAAGCCCCAAACTCCCGTGGCAGCTCTTCCTATAGCATCCGTTCCTCCTCCCATGCCTGCTGAGATGGCTGAGCGTGTGAGGAAGGAGGCCCAGGCAGAACTGGACCGAATACATGCTGAGTATCAACGGCATGCGGTCGTTGCCCCTTCCCCCGCTGCTTTCCCCACGGTGGTGGTGGATCCTTCAGAGCCAACGGCCAAAAAGAGGAAGAGTTCCCGGGTTCCTCAAGGCGTCAGCATTAGTGCAGCTAGCTCGAGAAAGAAGACTCTGGGCACCAAGTCCCAGAAGAAACGGACTCCTGAAGTACGCCTGACCCCTGAGGTGCAATCAACCTCTGCCCCCTCAATTGCTGCCACTCCTCCCACTTCGCCCGTGGTTGTGCCCTCTCGTTCTCCTTCTGAATCGGAGGTATGCATTGCTGACTTAATTATTATCCCCTTTTTGCTTGAGGATGACTGTCTTTGCTTGTGTGTATGCTTATCCCTCGCCCCCTTTCTTTGACAACTGTTTTGCAGGGGGTTGACATAGAAAAACCAGACTCGTCCAGTCCTCCCGTGAGCCCTTTTGTGGGGGGACGCTTCGGTGTATCTCATACCGATGTGACTCCTCCCCGTTCCCCCATGACAGGGCTTACGTATTCTCGTCGTTTAGTCAGCCAACATGCGAGGGATGTCATTGCGGGAGGTGATGCCGTTGACCCTGCGAGTGCTTCCTCGCCTGAAGCGATGACCCTGCCCGAAGTGGCATCTCCCGAGATAACACCTTTGGTCCCTTCAGATTTACAGGCCTCATCCGAGGTTCCTCTGCCCCTTGTACTTACTGAGGAGAGTGAACCCGAGGTATGATGTGATTTGTAATTTGTTTGTTGTAGTTCTTTCAGTCATATTCTTTCCTTATTTGGCTTACTGAATTGTGATGTGTTTTGGGTACCCCAGGTTGAAGTGTCTTCGTTGTTGGAAAGTATTCTTCTTCGAACGATGTTGATGAGACCCCCGACTGTCATTCCTTTGTTTAGCACCATAACTGAGGTAAGCAACACGTCGAGCTATTTCTTCATATTTTCTGTGCCCATTCTTCTTTTCTAACACTTGGCTTTGTGCACAGTTTTCTCCCGATCTTGCATCAACTCCTGTAGTGAGGGCCCAGGTTGGTGTGTTTACACCCCTTCCTGATGTGGCTTTGTTTGAGGGCTCCGTGTCCTCTCGTGATGAACCCCATATGCTTGCCCTTGTGCCCTACACGGGTGATCAAGTTTGGACAAGCGTGGAGGCTTCTGCGTCCAGGGATCCCGTTATGGCATCTGGGTTAATAATTGCTCCCCCAACGGTTCCTGTCCCTGAGGCTGCCTCGAATGCTCCCATTGTGACTGAGGTATATCTTTCCTCCTATCTTTTGTTAAGATTTTCATAATCTCCATCCTATAATGTTGACTTAACAACGAAAGCGCTTGTTAAGATTTTTCACAAAACTCCACCTTATAACGGTGACTTAACAACGAAAACACTTGTTAAGATTTTTTTCCATAAAACTCCACCTTATAACGGTGACTTAACAATGAAAACACTTGTTAAGATTTTTTTCGCAAACTCCACCTTATAACGGTGACTTAACAACGAAAACACTTGTTAAGATTTTTCATAAACTCCACCTTATAACGGTGACTTAACAACGAAAACGCTTGTTAAGATTTTTCATAAACTCCACCTTATAACGGTGACTTAACAACGAAAACGCTTGTTAAGATTTTTCATAAACATCACCTTATAACGGTGACTTAACAACGAAAACGCTTGTTAAGATTTTTTTTCGCAAACTCCACCTTATAACGGTGACTTAACAACGAAAATACTTGTTAAGATTTTTCATAAACTCCACCTTATAACGGTGACTTAACAACGAAAACGCTTGTTAAGATTTTTCATAAACTCCACCTTATAACGGTGACTTAACAACGAAAACGCTTGTTAAGTTTTTTTCAATAAACTCCACCTTATTTGGGCTTTTCTTTTCAGGTTGCTCGGGGAGATTCGCCCCCAGTCCTCTCACCTGTAGGCTCGCCCTTCCGAGAACCTGATGCTTCGGAAAATTCTATTCATGATGATCAAGGTTCTACGACTGGTGCTGCAGTTGAGAGCGAATCTGGGTGTGAGGTCCCTCCTCCCGACCTAGCTCCTCACTCGTTCTGTCTCATGGTGCTTCGGCAATCTCCTCAAATGCCCGTCAACCATCGGCTGGTGATTGAACAATTGGTGGATCACCATCCTGAGACCTTCACACCGGATTGCCTGCGCTCAAATATTCATGTGATGAGTCACAGGCTGCAAGGCATGGCGATCGTTGTTGCTGAAATTGCTAGTACCCCCACTGCCAGTGTTACCAGATCCCTTCTCAACCAATTTCTAGGTTTTCTGAAGGAGTTGGGGCGTGATGGTTTCCGTTTTGACTGGCTTATCACGCATCTGAAGACTTTGAAGAACCAGCAACTGATCGGCCAGAGGGAAGTGTTGATAAGGTACCAGGAGGACCAACGGGCTGAGGAGGTTAAGTTAGCCGAGCTGGCACCTCTTTTGGAATCGGCCGATGAAGAAGTAACGAAAGCCGAAGAAGCTCTGCGTTTGGCTAAGCTAAAACGGGAAAAGCTCCTTATTGAACGCGCCCAGGTGCAAACCAGGCTAGAGGTTGCTGTCAACGCTCAAAATTCGTTTGCATCAGCTTCTTCGAGCCTCCCCGGGGATTTTTTCTCTTCCCCGGATCTGTGGTTTCTCCTAGCATAGTAAAACTCCTGTACATATTTTCTTTCTTTCATTCATGTAATTCCTGGGCAGTAGTTCCCTATTTTGCTTGTAATGCTCTCTTCTTTAATGAATGGAAGAATGTACTTTGTTTAATTTATCTCTGAGTTATGCTTGCTTTCATATCAATGTCTATATTTCATATCATCAGTAAAACTTGTATATTCATAATAAGAAGACCCAATACATCGATGGTACAAACAAACTGTCTACACATGATATACTTTCAGCCATTTATTGTTAATTTTGAATGGCCTATCTTCCTCCAACTTAGAAATTAGGCAATAACCTGAATCATGAGCTTCGTTCACGATGAAAGGCCCCTCCCAATTGGCTGCGAACTTTGGCAGAGGAAGTCCCCTAATGTGTTTCACTGCTGCCTTCAAAACGAGATCTCCCTCCACGAACCTCCTTGGTCTTACCATGTTGTCATATGCCTTAGAGAGCTGCTTTGTATACATTTGAAAATGTTGCATCGCGTTGTCTCTGTGTTCATCCAATGCCTCCAACTGCACATGCCTGTTCTGAGGGAGCATGCTGCTTCGCAAGGCGTATCGAGCCGAGGGAACTTCCAACTCTACTGGAAGAATTGCCTCAGCCCCATAGACAAGGGAGAACGGAGTGTACCCTGTGGGCTTCCTCTTCGTCGTTCGATAGGCCCACAACACTGTTGGTATCTTGTCATCCCACGATCCTGGAAAGTCCTCCATCGTTTTAGCCAAGATATTAACCAGAGTTTTGTTAGTTGCTTCAGCCTGACCATTCCCCTTCGGGTATGCTACCGTTGAAGTGTGATGAACAATGGAGTACTTGTCTGTGAGCATCGTTACTTCTGAGTTGACGAAGGGAGTCCCATTATCTGAGAGAATAACCTTTGGGATCCCAAAACGGCAAATGATATACTCTCTGATGAAGTTACTCACTACTCCAGCCGTGGCCCTTCTAAGTGGTATTGCTTCAGCCCATTTTGTAAAGCACTCCGTTGCTACCAGTATCCATATCTTACCCCTCGACGAAGGATGTATCGCCCCCACGAGGTCGAACGCCCAAGTGTGGAAAGGATAAGGCGTTGCCAGAGAGTGTAAGTCCACCGATGGGGCATGGATCATATTTCCATGAAGCTGGCAAGCCTTGCATTTTCGGACAAATTCGGCGGAGTCTTTCTCCATCGTTGGCCAATAATACCCCAACGTCATCAGCTGATCATATAACTTGGCCCCTCCCATGTGAGCTGGGTCATGGGCTTGTTTGAGGACCTCAGTCGCCTCTTCTTTTGTAATGCAACGCAACGGCCTGTTGAAGTACCCCCTTCGATAAAGCTGCCCCTCTTGGATATAGAACCTCGGGGCCCTTCGCCTTAGCCCCATCGCATCCAATTTCTCCGTTGGGACAATTCCATCCTGAATAAAGTCGATATAGGGCCGCCTCCAGTCTGTTTGGGCTTCAATGAAATGGCACTCAGCTGCTTCGAAAAATAGCTGACACTTATCACAATTCCGTTGTAGTTCTGCCGCATCCTGTTTCATTTTAGGCCAAAAATATCCCTCTCTTTGAATTCTCCTATAAAGAGGTATCTCAGTTGTTTCGCAGTGCTCCTCATGTGTTTTCTTCAACCTCCGCTCTGCTTCCTCTGGCCCAATGCATCTCGATAACCATCCCCCTGCATTTCTGAAGTAAAGATTTCCCTGGTTTGTAAAGTATTGGGCCAACTCTCTGAGTCCCATAGCTCCTTCGCCAGACTCCAGTTGCTTCCTGACCTCTCGTCTCCAACCCGCGTCTCCCTCCGTCGGTAGTATTGACTGTATCACCGAAGGAGCTGTTCTTCGTTGGATCGTAACAATAGTCGTATCGCTCCTCATGACCATCTTTTGAGCAATAGTGGCATAAGCGTCTGGATGTCGGTTCATTGTTCTGGGATGTCTTCTGATTTTGGCCCGATGGAACTGGCTGAGGAGCCTTTGAATGATCGTTCTGTATGGTGCCAAATTCATGTGTTTCAACGCATATTCTCCATTAACTTGCTGAATTACTAAGTTCGAATCACCCTTGATGCAGAGTGAACGAATTCCTCTTCGAAGAGCCTCCAGCAACCCTAGCACCAACGCTTCGTATTCTGCTTCGTTATTGGAGCAAGGGAAATCTAGTTTGTAGGAAAGGCAAATTTCCTCCGTTCCTTTTGAAAGGATGACCCCTGCCCCTCCTTTTTTTTCAGCCGAAGACCCGTCGAACTGCATCGTCCATTCCTCATCGGTTGTGTCCAGATAGTTGGCTTGTAAGTCGTCTCCCGGAATGTCTTCTTTAGGTGGTTCAAACGTTCCTGATGGAAAGATTGCCAACAGATCAGCATACGCCTGGCTCTTGATAGCACGAGGAACCACACACTTTAAATCATATTCGGAGAGAATAAGGAACCACCTAGCTGCCCTGCCAATCAAGATAGTTCTAGCCAACAAGTACTTAATAGGATCACATCTAGTTACAATATGAATTGTAAAAGACAGCATATAATGTCTAAGTTTTTGTGCTACAAAGACTAAGGCCAAACAATGCCTTTCTAGGCTGCTATATCTAATCTCCGGCCCCTGTATGATTCTACTGAGGTAATACACTGGCCGTTCTTGCCCGTCGATCTCCTGTGCCAGCAAAGCTCCAACGGACCTTGTAGTGGAGGTGAGGTATAGCTGCAACGGTGCTCCTGCCTGTGGAGGAACCATGATTTGTGGTGACACGAGCAGTTTCTTCAACTCATCGAGGGACTCCTGGTGATCCTTTTCCCACCTGAACTTTGTGTTCTTTCGCAGCAGTTGCATCAACGGGTGTGTTACCTCGGCCAATCCTGGTACAAATCTTCTAAGGTAGGAGACTTTACCGAGGAAACTTTTCAGCTCCTTCGCCGTTCTTGGGTACGGCATTTCTAAGATCGCGCGTTGTTTATCCTGGTCCATCTGCACCCCTTGTCGATCAACCACAAAGCCTAGAAACTTCCCACATGTTACTCCGAAGACGCACTTCAATGGGTTCATCCTTAGTTTATACTTCCTACATCGAGTAAACACCTTCTTTAAGTCATTTAGGTGGGACTCCTCCTTCTTCGATTTGATGACCAAATCATCCACATAGAATTCTACAAATTTGTGGAGGAAATCGTGAAAAATGGCCATCATTGTTCTTTGATAAGTGGCTCCCACGTTCTTAAGTCCAAACGGCATTACTTTGTACATGAAATTGCCCAACGGGGTTCTGAATGCCGTTTTCTCTGCGTCCACGGGGTCCATCTTGATCTGATTGTACCCAACGTACCCATCCATGAAGCTATACATCTCATGTCCAGCCGTGGCATCTATCAAGCTATCGATGGAAGGTAGAGGGAACTCATCTTTGGGGCAAGCCCTGTTCAAATCTCTAAAATCCACACAGATCCTTATTTGATTCTTGTCCTTCTTCCCTACTGGCACAATGCTAGATAGCCACAGGGGATGTTGTATTGGTTTGATGAATCCTGCTGCCAATAAACGCTGAACCTCTTCCTTGATCTTCAAATCCAACTCAGGTTTATAAGTTCTTGTTGCCTGTTTTACCGGGATGGCTGAAGGTGTCACGTTTAACTTGTGGCAGCTCACTTCCTCATCTAGCCCTTCCATTTCGGTATACTTCCACGCAAAGACATCTATGAACTCCCGGATTAGCCCAACCAGGGCTTCTTGCTTCGCCTTACCGAGATCCTTCGCGATGAAGATGGGCCTTGGGTCTTCCCCTTCTTCTGCCAGGTTCAACCGCTCCAACACTTGTGCCTGGGGCTTCGGTTGATTTGCCATGTAGTCTGGTTCTTCGGCGACCTCCTCCACGAACTCCTGTATGTTGGAGTTGTCTATCACCATACACTGTCCCTGTTGATCTATCAAGAAACACTCATATAACGGGTCAGCCCCATCCTCGGTCTCTTCGGCCGCCCGCTCACATCGTTATAAACGGTATACCACCTTCCCCTCCTCAGTGATCACCTTCTTGCATTGCCTGTTGGTAGCTGTTGCCAAGGCCTTCCTCTTCCTTTCTCTCGAAGCCTCATCGATTATTCCTCCTGAGAAGCGACTCAGCACGCTTTGCCGTTGGACCTCATGCTCCACAGGATCCATTCTAAGCTTTACTTTGTTTTTGAGCTGCTTCGTAGTACCTTGGGGTCGAGGGATCACCTGATGGGTTTCTTCGGCCCCCACCCCTTCATTATTCGCGGCTTCTTTGCCTTGCTCGTTCAGAGGCCCCATTCTATCTCTGATCGAGGGAACCCATGCCCCCTCCATTCTTCTTGTTAGGACTCGAGCATCTTCCTCCAACTCCGTATAAAAGGCCGCATCCACAAAGTGAGCTTCCTCGATGGCGAAGGGCCTTTTTGTAGCCCTAATGGTCACTTCTGTTCCTTTAACATTCGCCTTGGCGCATTGATGATATGTTGAAGGAACTAAACCTTGATTGTGCATCCATACTCTTCCTATTAGTAAATGATAGGAAGTTGCACTTTCTATTACATGGAACTTGATGTGGGAACTCAGATTTCCCATTACAATTCCCACATTCACATACCCAATGGATTTGGAAGATTGGTTGTCATACCCTGAGATTACCAGAGGCATGGGGACCAACCTTTCTTCTGGGATATCAGCTGCGTGGAAGGAGTTGATCGGCATAATGTTGATGGAAGCACCCCCATCCATAAGCGTTCTTGCAAAACTAACCCCGTTGATACTGGCCGTCACATACAAGGGCCTGTTATGAGGGAACCTTACAGCTCTATCTGCATCGCTGAAGGTCACCTCTGATAGGAACTTTTTTACCAGCCTCGCCATGGGTCCTCTCCATTTCAGCGAGGGAACCGCGTCCTTCTTCGCGATGTCAAGGATCGCCCGAGTTATCTCCAGTCTGCTCTCCTTTGGTATCCCCACTTGATCGAAGAACCAAGCGAACTTTGGGGATTTTGAAACTGCGCTGTATTCTATGATTGGACCTGTTTCCTCGCCCTCAACGCTATAGGCGTCTTCTGCGTCCCTAGCACTTGCTTCATCATACGCCAGAACTACGTTGGCCATTCCTCTAGTGCAATACTCAAGTGCTTTATCGAACTCCCTCGTTGCCCCTCTCCCCTCTCGCTCTACCTCTTCATCATAGGCCGTCACAACATTGGCCCCGTGCGCCGGGAGCGGGTTATTGTTAACGTTTTGTGGGGGAATTTGCAGCGTTCCCGCCTTCACGTACTTGTCTATGATTCTTCGCAGCGTGAAGCAGCTTTCTGTTGGATGTTGGACCTTTCGATGCACCTGACAATATTTGGGATTGGCCCTAGTTGCCACGTCGGGCTCCTCTATCGGGACACCTTTTGGCTCGTAAACCGTTCCGCCTTGGACCATTGCGTTATAGCAACTCATAGCCTCCTCCACCGTACAAGGCAACGGTGGCGGGTCTTCCCTATCCCTTCCGAACTTTCTTTTGTTGTCCTTCCTCTGAGCCTTGCCCCCATCTTCTCTCTCGACATATCCTACCCGTGGGGCCTGTGTCCTTCCCCCGAGGGGTTGTAATGTCTGTCTGAACATCATGGGGGCTACTACCGGGCTAGGTCGCACCACCAACGATATATTTCTTGCAGATTTTAAGAAAGCTGAAAAAGTTCCCTCGCGTGTCTCATTGATCAAGTGACAGATATACTCAGGAAGTAATCCCTCAGCACAAATTTGTAGTAACCTGGCCTCCTTAGCTTCTTCCCTCACGTCAAGGGACCTTTCTCTAAATCTTCGGATATAGGCCACTACCTCCTCTCCTGGCCTTTGCCTCTCCCTGCCAAGTTGGGTTAGGGTGAACTCATCTTCTGCCAAGAAGAACTTTCGGACAAACGACACGTGCATCTCCTCCCACGTGGAGACACTATTGGGAGGCAGGTGAGAGTACCAAGTGTAGGCCTTATCAGTCAAGGATTTGGAAAACTCCCTCAGCCTAAGCTTTTTGTCATTGCAATGCGCCCCCAGGTGCTCGACGAAACGCTTGATGTGCTCCTTCGGGTTCCCCCCCTTCCCTGAATATTTTTCAAAGGTAGGGGGAATATAGTCCTTCGGGTAGGGTTCGTCATTGTACTCCTGGGGGTAAGGTGTCCGGAAGTCGTCGTAGACTGCTGCCACCTCGCCCACAGCCTGCGAGGAAGACTGCATGAACTTCAGCATCTCCTTCTGCATCTCTTTTCTCATCTCTTCCAAGGGCGAGGCCACTGGGGCCACCTGCAACGGAGCAGATGGTTGAGCGCTTGTTGCAACTGGAGCGAACGTTATCGGTTGCACCATTGAAACGCCTGAGCCGCCCATAGTGGGATTCACAACAGAGGGTACACTTGCTGGTACCGCTCCCGTAACGCCTGCCCCTGGTGGGGCCCCTGGGGCCACTCCTGGTGTCACGAAGGCACTAGTCTCCAATCCTCCCAGCATAGTGGAAGCTACTGGGGTTTGCAAAAACTCGTAAAATTTGCTCATGAGGAGCGCCATCTGGGTAGGTCCCAGCCCTACGCTCGTGGAGGGTTGTGCAGCCCCTGGGACGCCTATCGTTATTGGAGCCAGCGGTATCTCTCCCCGAGGAGCCCCATCTCTTAAGGCCTCCTGTTCCCTTGCAGCTTGTTCTTCATTATGCTGTATGTCATCAAAATTGAGTCTTCTAGTAGCGTTATCCTGCGCCATACTCCTTCTCTAGGAGGATGCCTCCCCAGCAGAGTCGCCAAATGTAAGAGGGTACTTTAGATTATATATGTGGAGGCGTAACCCCTATTGAGTATGGTAACCACGGGTTAAATTAGCCAACACCCTAGACTAATTATAGGAAACACACACACAAAACTCAATGAAGATGGACTCAGTTTAAACTCGCAAAGCCTCTCGTGTATGACTCAGGGAATAATAATGAACTTTGGAAGTGACTTAGCTAGAGGGAGAGGGAAAATAAGCACCCTAGGTACATCCTGGTAGGCAGGTAGCAACACACCAAACTCCCTCAAGAATCTCTGTCAAATATTAAAAGCTTCGCAATAAATGACAATGGTGAGTTAGTGAACTCTCTAGTTTGCAATGACTCTTTTTCTTAATTCTCCAAAAAGATCATCCTCTCCTCAAAGGTGGTTGGGGTCCTTAAATAGCCCCCCACACCACCCCCGAGGCAATTCAGTCATTAAAGAGTATGAAAGACATCCCTCATACTTTATGTCACAACATTAAATGCCTGATGCACTAGTTGTCTCCACGTCATAAACATTAAATGCCAAGACATGCCTTTTGCCTATCCACTGTGTGTCAGGGGTTTGTTGTCGCAGAGGTGGTTCACCAACTACCTGACAGCCCCGAATACCACAGTGGTTTACTCAAGTGTATGTCTGACAACGTTTAGATGGCTAGTGACATCACCCATAGTAGATGTGCCATTAAGTATAGGGTTGTTTGGTCCATAACTTAATGCCCGATAGAACTCCAAGCTGCTCCGCTTGAGGTTCCACGGTCGGGGTCCTTCGGTGCTTTACCAGGTGTATCTAAGATGGTCAGGACAAGCCCCAACGGTGCCTTACTTCTCAATCCTCCAAACCAGGTCCCTCTAAAGTTCCCACAGTGAGGTCATTCGATAGAGCATGAAAGCTCTCCCAGGCCCTGCCAAGCCTGGTCTCTCGCGAGTACCGTTTGACCTCATACAAACCCTTCCATTATTATCGTTACGTCATTACAATCGTTAAAGCTTACAGAAATCAATAATGAAAGTACGATGTGATTAAAACCACAAGCTAAAATATGAGTTGCCACGCTGAGCTGCCTCACCAAGGTGTCACGCTTGAGTTGCCATGCTGAGCTGCAAGCCCCCTCTACATATATATATATATATATATATATATGTGTGTGTGTGTGTGTGTGTGTGTGTGTGTGTGTGTGTGTGTGTGTGTGTGTGTAATTCATTCATACCTTAGGAGCATGGAACCATTGTTGATGATGTAGAAACGAGGCACTTAAACATGGCATATTGATGAAGCTTTATACACTTGGTTGCTACGTCTTCAAACAAACTCGTCATAGGCTTGAAGGATGATCAATTAACTCTATCCTATGACTCAAACGTTTTTGTCTGGAATTGAGCCAAAACTATAAAGGACTCAATTGGAAATTTGTGTCCTTACAATAGGAATTAAAATTGATTGGTTGTTAGGTGTTTTTTGTTAAGGTTTATTAAAATGTTCATCTTTTATGTTCACTTCTGAACCTCTCCCTATACATATACATATACATATACATATACATATACATATACATATACATATACATATACATATACATATACATATACATATACATATACATATACATATACATATACACTATGAGGGATGTACCGAATCGTGACTCACTACTAACAAGTGAGTACGCATGTCAAGGACACCGCTAAAAAGTAAGAAGATAAGTAAAAATAGATTATGAGCGATGCATCGGATCATGACTCATTATGAACAACTAAGTTTGCATGTCAACGGGATCACTAAAATGTGATAGAGTAAGTAAAAATATATAAACTAATATATAAATAGAATACTAATAAGAATAAAGTGAAAGAAGTAAAATGAGGACTTAAATTCCAAAATAGCTTCGGGACACCTACGTAGACGAAATCAGCATCAAATTCCACATAATTCTAATGGAGAATAAAGTGGGGTCTAACCCATAATCCGAAACTAGAGTTTATCTTTTTAGTTTACGAAAAAGTGTGCATAACTGGTGAAAATGTGAGAAAAGCGGGAAGAAACTCTAATTTGAAATTTATGGGATAACCCCTCTTTTCGGGTTTTTAAATTTATGATAAATACTAAAAAGTGTGGTTAGTGGTGAGAAAACAAGAATTCACTTGAAAATGTGGTAAAAGTAATGAAATATGTGAAATGATACCAAATTGATATAGTAGAATAAAGAGGATTTAGACTTTCTACATGATTTGGATTTTGATTTTAGATGATGGCGGAGTGGTGGAAATTGTTGAGGTGAGGGAGTGATGTAGGGGAGTGTAAGATAATGTTTTGGGGAGTGATGTAGTAGCTCCAGTGCACGAATTATGAGATTCAAGGTCCTCAATGGTGAGGTTAGGGTTTCCTTAAATAGGGAACCCTAAAAGATCAAAATGACCAGGCTTCTCCTGGGGGTGCCAGAAGGCATGGTTGGTGGACTGCTAGTCGGTAGGGCCGCCAGACTTGGTGGACAAGTAAGGAGTTATAGATAGGATCAAATGGATTTTTCAATAATATTGCCATAAAATGTAAACCATAAGTTCGATTCACTGACAAACGGTACTATTGGAAAGAGGAGAGTGCATTGAGAGACTCTCAGGTCTGAGAGTTGATCAAATTCAAATGACCTCGAGAAGCATCTGGTGACCTTTAGGCTAAAAATGTTGCTAAATGCAAACCATAAGTATGATTCGCGCATGGTCGGAACCATTGGAAAGGAGATTTAGAGCCCTATAAAATTTTATTAAGATACTCTTGGGTCCTAGAGTTTAACAAAGTCAAACATAGATTAAAAAGTGTTGCATAGTTCTTCGATTAGGGTTTGAAAGAGGACCATGGGTTAGGGGTTTGAAGGTACTTTGTTTGGACACTATGGAGGTATATGGGGTATTATAATGGGGTGTCTACAGATATTTAGAGTGGAAGCCCTCATAGTAAATACCATTATTGTTCTCTATCACAATCAAGTCCATTAGTACTAATAATGTTTACATATCTTATAGAGAATAAACACGAGTTGCATATAAGATAATGATTCATGCCATGAAATTTCTCCCTTGCATTACGATTTAATGCATCTTTATGTACAAGCAATTAGTTTCTCTCACCCGCAAAAACTTGCACAATTCGCAGGCCTCAATATCCATTGATCTCAATTGGGTACATGGTTTTCTTAACGATATCTTATGTTATTTATCCCACACAATCACAGGAGCTAGTATCTTTTGATTAATACTATCTTGGTTAGAAACTTGACTCCGACTTCCTAGTGCTACTTGGCCGTAGAATCCACCAAATGCACTAACCACAACCAAATCAAATGTATATGATTTTGATTTCTTATTGTGTGTTCATATGATAATTTATTTGGTAAGATCTCTCACTAATGCTTAAAGACAAAATTAAAATCACTCTCTTTAGGGTTTTGAGAAGTTATAGTAGCTGACGAGGTTGTTATGGGTCAAAACTAGTGTCATATTTATAGTTTCTAAGTGAAACTAGATCAAAAACACATTTCTTGAAAAACTTTCCTTCTTCAAACCAAAACCACTCTCGTACGAAGCACAGTACTTTGTACGATCTCTTGTTATATAAACAAGTTCATACGAAATAATACTTCGTATGATCTCTCAATAAATAATAAATTAATACCATTTTTTATAATGTGCACTATTTTGAGCATAACTTTTGACTTAGATATCGAAAGACGCATGGTTTTTACGTATGAGAGGTATGAAATTCCATTATTTGATTTGTTTAAAGTACCCTCAGAGTTTTTAAAAATATCTTCTATGACTTAAAAACTTTTCAAAACATCAAAAATATTTTTCCTCATTTTTAACACTTAATTCCAACAACATAAATCAATATTTTTTTATCAAACTTACCAATATGTCGATATGTATTCATACATTCAATGATGTTGTCCGATACAATGATGTAAGTAGGCACTTCGCATCCCCAAGACATGAATACATACCTAGACCTATGTTTTTTTATTTTGATCGCGGCTTTGCGCAGTGTTATTTTCATGGTCAGGAAGCCTTTTTATTGAAATTATTTATTATAAAAAATATTTTTCTCAGTGGTTTTAACGAAAAGGACTCTCTGTCTCTTTCTGCCTGCTTATCAAAAATATCCTTTTTAAAAGGAGAGTTTCGTGAGGCTTTTGAGACCGCTCATATTTTTATTTTCTTCATAACCCTTTTAGACGTTTTAACCCCAAAAAGCTACCAAGCACATTGCTTGGTTTTTGGGTATCTTTTTAATGTTGTAGAAAACTCTTTTGAACATAAAATATATATTTTAATGGTGTTTTCTGAAGCAAAAATTCACACAATTTCATTATAAAATTATGTGGAGGTTTGGCTTTGGTCGTGATCAAGGGTTGAGGAGATTTCATAGATCGATGAGCCGATTGGATTGGGTTGCGATCCAAGGATCATTTGCGAGAATGGTGAGCCAGGAATTGAAGTTGCGATGGAGAATTTAGCAAATTCAACCGTTTCATAAATTGGTGGATATCGAGGCCCGAGAGTTGTGGATGTCAAGTCAAAGTTATAGTAGATATTGAAAGTGATATTACTACGGAGGTTGAAGATTAAGAACATAAGAATTATGTGGCCGTGGTCAAATTCGGATTTTAAGTGGTGTCTGTCTCTTTTGTAATCCTTAAAAATTTTATACTAGTGAACTTCAGTTTGGGATGGGTGCTTGTGATTTTTACTAAAAGGTTTCAACATTTATTTTCTTTCATTGTTAATTTCTATCACTTCATATAAAATTTGGACCTAATTAATAAATTGGTAAATTGTAAAATTGACTTAATTAATTTGATTTGGAATAAATTTAATCGAATATTTAATTTGCACGTATTTATTTTGTTTATAATAATTCGAATTTGAATTAACAAATTGACCTTAGATAAATAATTAATTAGAATTAGAATTGTAAATAACTAACTTGAGATTAATTTGATTTATCGATCCATAGGCACACCGTTTTTTATCAAACTAGTATCATAGTGGGTGTCTATTTTTTAGTTAGGCATGAATCTGAGGGATTTTTCTGTGAAGGATCAATCCGTTTCTACACCACATTTATATTTTGGGTTTAATTATGCGTATTGGAAATCACGTATTAAATTTTCCTTGGCAAGCGGGTTTGGTTAGCCATAGAAAATGAGTGGACAGATCTGATAACTGACATCCCAACACTAGGGTAGGAGACATACTTGTCTCTAAGACCATAGAGAATTGGATTAAAGACGACCATAGGTTATGTAACTATGATTACCGAGGACTTCATGCTCTATCTGGTGCGGTTACACTAGAGGAGTTATGCATAATTATGATGTGTGAAACATCTTAGAGGCGTGGAAGATACTCTAAGTTACCCATAAAGGTACCCATATTGTACGTGTCTCAAAACTGCAAAATCTCACCACTCGATTCAAGATGTTGTCAATGTAATAAAATGAGACTTTTGATGATTCTATGCTAAATTATCTGATATTGTGAATTCATGTTTTAATTTAAGAGAGAAAAGTATGTATAATAAGGTAGTGCATAAAATTTTGATGAAGGTTAAGGAACTCATAGGTTCACTCCAAACTTTTGATTTAAAACATTGTAGTCCACCCAAAAAGGAAAAGGTCATAGCTTTTAAAGGCCATAAGTAAGATGCAACTGATTTCGATGATGAATCTGATAAGGAGAAAGAATATTTTACCCTTTTAGTTAGAAAAATTAAAAAATCTCTCAAAAATAAACCTAATTTTTCTAATGTAGAAAAATCTTTAGGATGACGGGATAAAAAGGATAAGGATTAAGGTAGATGTTATGAGTGTGAGGCCAAGTGTCCGATGTGACTAAACGTGAGGGTAAGAAAAAGGCATTTAATGCCACCCTTAGCGTAGTGAGTCTCCTATCATGATGAATCGCCTCGTGACACTAACTTTACCGCCATTTTGTACTTACATGAACCTAGTCCTAAATCTTCTTTCGTTGAAGATAAGGTTAAGGAAGTTGGCAAGGAATCGAAATTTGAGTGATCTCGTGATGAGAAAACCTTAAAAACTAATGGAGAGGATGGATTTCAAATTGAAATGGCTTACTCCAAGCTTTATGAGATGGTTCTCCAATTGGATAATGTGAACCTTAAGCTAGGCTCCTTTCTCTGACAAAAATAATTCCCTAACTAGGCCTAAGCTACCCATGAAATAATGGCCGGGGTAACCCTCACCATGTCCTATAAAACATCCGCCAAATGCATTTCTCTCAGTGTACTCAACCTCTCGATCCAAAAATCTGGCAAGTCCACTCCTTGTTTCGCCCACTATCATAAAAAAATATATTCCATCCATGGCCTATCATATCCTATGATCTCTAACATCATGTTCATTTGTACTCCTAATCAAACTAATATAACCGTTGAAACATCAACTTGACATTCAAGGATTCCTTCAACCATGACCTTGTGAAAAATCATCGCATATACTAATGGTGATAAGGTGAGGTCAAACGACACCGACATCTTCCTTCCTAAGCCTTCTATTATAAACTCGCCATCAATTACCTACTCTCTATTTGAAATTGCCTTCGCCGATTCCCCCACTTGAAAGTTCATTTACGACACCTAATCTTTCACCTAAATCTCCAACTATACTTCTGCTCGCTCCTAATTTGTTTTTTTTTCTCCGATAATATGAACACGTTCTACTATGGATACCCTAACCTCAAATGCATTATTGTGCGTTCACACCATAAGAACTTACTAACTCATAACTCTAAGTAACTGGGTCAATTAACTCCAATGACCCCCAAAGCTTAAGATGCATGAGGGGGATATTTTGTTCTTAAGGGGAAAGAGGAACTTTTGAGGCTCATGCGGCTATTCTTATTTAAAATCTTGAATAAGGGGATAAAGAGAGATATCTCTTAAACGAGAAGGTCACTAGACAAAAATCAGCAATACTTGAGTCGTCATGGACTCAAATGTTGATTGAAGAAGAAAATGTTAGGATAAATAAAGACCTAGAGGTTCCTTTACAACTAAAGGTTAACCTTGAGGATAGTTCAGAAAAACTTGAGAATATACTTTTAGCATCGGAACAATCCTCAAAGAATAAGACCATCCTTAGCTATGATATGACTCTAGAGTTTATCCAAAAATTCAAGGATAACATTGTCGAAGTTCCCAATTTAACACCTACTCATCTCCCACCTAGAGATGTCCCTAAGACGATGAAGGTGATCACTCATCAACCTTATTTTTGCACTTATTGTAATATTAATGGTCACCTTAAGGAGAATTATTTCCAGCTAAAAGATGACATAGGTACATCTCATAATCCACATTTTGGAATGATTGGAAATTTACATAAATTCATATATTATCTAGTTAATACTTCCCAAAAACTCATGGGAGAGTTAAAGAATCCTTCTCCTCCCAAAGAGTGTAAAATTAAGAGAATAAATAGGCATAGGAGAAGGAGGAACGAGGATGAGGTAGTTCATCCCGATCCTGACGCCACTTGAGCCATTCATCTTTCTAGGTTAGAGTTTTTGTGCTTTACATCAATTGAATTGAATTTATATCCTACCTAGATTTTTACTATATATACTTTATGTGGGGGGGTATTTTATTTTGTTTGGTTTGTTTTGATTTGATAAATGAAAAATATAAAAAAAATATTTTTTTTTCTTTTGTGTCATTTAAAGAAAAATCAAAATGATTTTTTTTCAATTTATGAAAATACAAAAAGATTTTCATCTTTTTTTATAAATAATGTTTTTTAGATGATTGAAAACATTTATGAACACATCATGCTATTTCATACCCTATTCTTGATTAAAAGCTTAGGAGGGTACAGAGACTTTTGTTTTTCTTAACGTTTGAGGAGTTCATTAAGAAAAACTCATGTTGCATATGTAGTAGTAATTTTCATATCTCACACTCTTACATGAATTGAACTAGGGTGTATCCTCGATTTTGATCTGAAAAATTTTACATCGCCTGTGTTTGCAATCAATCGGGTCACATATTTTTTTTGTTAGAATTTTGAAATTGTGCACATAAGAACCATTCCATGTAAAGAGTAATGTGAAAATGATGATGGATGCAATGGAAAATATTGCTCAGAGTGTAGTGAAAGCTCCATTCAAAAAAATACTTATATGTCTATGATCATGGGAGAAAAGAAAAAATAAATATATATGATAAACCATACTCTCATAAAAAATTAAAGAGAACTTTAAGGTAGATACCAGTTGAAGACCGATGGGTGTACACTTATTTCATCTAGCATATATTTTTATGACTTTATTTACTTGCTTAACCTTCGCATCTTTACTTTAGGTATTAATTGGCGTGAACATTTTATGAACTTAACATTTTTACAATAAAGTTGAATATTCAGTGTGTTTATCTCTGGATTGAATCTTGGGTTTTTGTAAAATATGGGTGGGATTATCTATTTTTTCGGGTTTGATATCATTTTATTTATCGATTGATAGCTTGTTTGGGGTTACAGATTTTGGATATATATCTCACATTAGTGAACCACTCATGCTTTCATCATTTTATTTTATTTTAGTTAATTCATGTTTCTAAACTAAAATCTTTTATGCTGGAATATATATACAGTTATATTCGACATTATATTATAACTATCACATATATCTTTTTTAAGATTCATATTTCCAAGTATATATTTCTCATATTCCTATTTTATCACTTTTAAGTGCGCGTGATCATATCATCTGTGTTTATAGGTTTAGTTGAGTATGGAGAACATATTTAGTGTAACCCTTAGTATATATCCTTAGTTTTTGTGCTTCAGTGAGATACTTTGTGATATTTGATTCTATTTTTCCTATTTCTTTTCACTTTGTCGACTAGTGACTAAAATGGGAAGAGTTCTTAGATCCAGGGGAGAGATATTTTTTTAGGAGAGAGGTTTTTAATTGAGGGGGTAAACTTTTAATGTGCATGCATTTTTGCATTTTTAATTGCTCGTATCAATTATTTCATTTCATGTCTCTCGTGTATTATTTATACTTCAAGCGTTATGTGTAGCATGTGTGCAGGTGACAGGTTCCGTGAGTATATTTTGAAGAAGAATCAAGCCTATCTTGCATATTGAGTCTCGAAGGGTTCGGTACTGGGCATCAATTGTTATATTAGGATAATGTTTATATTTTGCTATATCGTGTCATTTTTTGTTTTGACCCGAAATTGACAAAGGGGGAGATTTCTAATAACATAGTTCTCCCATGTCTAAATTCTGGATTTACAAAACTAGTTTATGTTTGTGTCATGCTGATTGGAGATCGTCAACAAAACCAAATTCTACGATGACAAAACGACATCAAACACGACATTAATATCCATCACACTAAAGTACAATCCACACAAATAGGTAGTACATGTGGGAAAATATTGAACTATATAAATTAATTTGTACTTTGGTGAGTTTTTAAATGATTTTTGAAATATTCTTTTTGAATTTTTGTTTTTGGGATTTTTCTATGTTTTAAATGTCTAGTATTTTTAACGACATGACTCGTGATCTAAGTCGCCATATCAACATGAAGAGGCGTCATAGGGGCCTCCCTCTACCGCTATAGCAAGGGTATTAGAACAATTATAACGGCTTTCCCACCTCCATAGCGGAGAGGATCTCGGATATGCATGGTGTTATTTTCATGTTTAGCAAGTCTTTTCACTAAACCTTGTTTTTCATTAAGTGGTTTTAACAAAAAGGATTCTCTCTCTCTCTCGGCTTAACAAAATATCATTTTTAAAATGAGAATTTCTTGAGGCTTTTGTGACCGCTCTTCTTTTTCTTTTCTGCACATAACTCTTTTAGATTTTTAACCCAAAAAAACTCTAATGCACACTACTTGGTTTTTTTATTCTCTTTCTAATGTTTTAAAAATACCCTTTTTACACAAAAAAATCATATATTTTAATGGTGTTTTTCTTAAACAAAATTTCTCATAATTTCATTACAAATTTGAAAGTGTGTATAAACGATATGATACCACTTGTTGGAATATATGCCCCTAATTTTAAATTTCTTTCTTTTTAAATTTCCAAGTGCGGAAGGATGGTTCAACAACAAATTTAAAAACAATTATCGTTTCAAAATTCACAAATAAAATATAAAATTTTGATTTCTTCAAAACTAAAATTAAACTTGAACAAATATGTGAATTTTTCTTAACTACAAATTTAATTCAATCCAACTCCTAAAATTTTCCTAATAACGATTTATTCAAATTTTCCATATAGGCCGAACATGGTTAACACAAATTTTATCAAATTAAAATTAGTCGACTTGAATTAAATGTAACACCCCATAATTTTGAGGATTTAATATTTAATTATTTTTGGGAGTTATAAAAATATTTAAATTGGAGAAATTTAAATTCATGAGTTCGAGAATTTATTTGAGTAAGCCAAATTATTTATAATTGGTGACTTTTAAGTTTAATGGTTCAAAATCTCGTGTGTCGCATTTTGAGTTCAAAATTTGGAAATGTCGAAAAGTATTTCGGATGGCAATTCCGAGTGTGCGGTTGAGTCCGGATGGGTCGAGATAGTCAGAAAAAAGTACCCGGGGTAGTAATTGGGTCTCGGGGTATTTTTGGGCATAGTCGGGCCCACACGGGGTGAGTTGGGCCTTTTTAATTAGGCCCACATGGCCAAAAATGGGATTTTATATTTTTAACCTAATTGAGAGATTAGGGAACGGCAGTAAACTCAACTCTAAGCCTAGGGCTTGAGAGGGAAATTGGGGGAAAGAAAATCAAGAGTCAATTTGGGGATTTTAGAGCCAAATTGAGGGACTACACCAACGAATCAGACACTACGAACACTTACAGGGAAGGGGTTAACGGTTGTGATTTCTAAATTGATGATAATCAATTCATATCATAGTGATGTGTAAACCAAAATTCTCTTTGGGGATAAATGGGTACAAAATGGGATTTTTGTTCATGGAACGATTTAAAGCGATTCAAGGTAAAAATTGTTGTGGTTTATATCTCTGAGTATAGATATCTGATTTTGCATAAAAATCCGGAATATAAACTGGTGGAATTTGGATTTGGAATTTGGTTGTTAGAACAAGTTGATGAATTTTAATGGAAAACCCATTTCGGGAAATTATGAAAGTAAGTGGAGAAATTATGTATCTTAAGATCCATATGATGTGTAGGATGTAGATTAAACATGTTTATATGGTGGGGTGTTTTGATTAGAGGTTGGATTTAAGGATAAAAACCTTGGAATTTCGTCAATGGTGGAAAAGAGTTGCCTGGAGGAGACGAAGTCTGGATTGATCGATCGATCGACCCAGGGGGTTCGGTCGATCGATGGTTCAGGAATCTTGATAGTTCGGCCAATTTTGATTATAAAGAGAAATTTATTAAAGATTTAATTCCTTACTTTATTTAGTGATAAATTCATGTGAGGCACATATTCCTTAACAATTATAGGGTGATATAATTGGGTGTAGGAGGGTGGAAATTGTATGTCATGAGATGAACGGATTTCGGGAAATAATTCATAAGTATTGATATTGAGCCGAGAAGTAATATTCGGGTATTGTAGTTGGGTGACGCTACATTATTAAAGGAATTGAGGTAAAATATTTAATTATGGACCAAGTGGGCGAGTCCGGGTATGTTGATAATTATAGGTAAATATAATTGGGAAATTTATGGAGAGGAATGCGTGACGCATTGTGGGTGAAAATGTTTGAATGAAATTATGAGATGTAAAAAGGGACCAAGTGAGTGAATCCGGGTATGTTGGTTAGGTGACATCAAAGTATTAAATTAATTATTGAGAAAGAGTAATTAATTTGGAGTCGGAATATAGACTCGGGAAAATATTAAGTTACGGGCCAAGTAAGTGAGTCCGGGGATAATGGTTGGGTGACACCAAGTTATTAAATTAATGGATGTGATAATTAATGAAGGTAGAGTCGGAGGGTAGACTCAAAAAAGTATTAAATTAATTGATGTTGTAATTAATTAGTTTAGGGTCGGGTTGTAGACCCGGGATTTGGTATAAATTAATTAATGTGTAAATTAATTAACTGAGAGTCAGACCACAGACTCAGTTTGGTATAAATTAATTAATGTGTAGATTAATTATATTAGAGTCGGGCCACAGACTCGGATTTGTGTTGATTAATTAATGTGTAGTTCAATTATACTAGAGTCGGACCACAAACTCGGATTGGTATAAATTAATTAATGTGTAAATTAATTAAATGAGAGTCGTACCACAGACTCGGTGTAGTATAAATTAATTAATGTGTAAATTAATTACCTGGGAGTCGGACCACAGACGCGAATCGGTATTAAATGAATAGGTGTATTAATTAATTTAATTAGAGTCAGACGATAGACTCGGGAAGGTATTAAATTAATAGGTGTATTAATTAATTTAATTAGAGTTGGATGATAGACTCGGGAAGGTATTAAATTAATATGTGTGTTAATTAATTTAATTAGAGTCGGACCATAGACTCGGGGAAAATAGTATATGAATTGAGGTGTGAATTAATTATATTAGAGTCGGACCACAGACTCGAATTTGTGTTAATTAATGTGTAGATTAATTAAATGAGCGTCGGACTACAGACTCGAAGTTGTGTTAATTAATTAATGTGTAAATTAATTAAATAAGAGTCGAATCATAGACTCGGGCAAATTTCGTATAAATTATTGTGTAGAGTATTATTATTTAGAGTCGAACCACAAACTCGGGAAGATGATAAATTATTAAGTGAGAAAATTAATTATGTTGAGTCGGGCCACAGACTCAGGAAATTACAGGCAGTGTAAGGGATTTTGATTACACGGTAAAGCCGGGGTTTATATTATATATATACGGTATAGTGATAATATATATATATATATATATATATATATGTGTGTGTGTGTGTGTGTGTGTGTGTGTGTGTGTGTGTGTGTGTGTGTGTGTGTGTGTGTATACATTGCGTGTGATATTAAATATCCGTGACTAGATATTTATTCAGTTTATATACTCTAGTGCTATCAATGGAGGTTGCGCGATGTGGGTGAATCCCCTAGCTTGAGGAGTAGGGCGAGTATATTCCCAGGTCATAGCGTCCGGTATATATGGGTGAAGGATTTATCTCACTTTCAGGGAAGGAATATGACTGCCTCCACTACGTTTATATTTTGGGCCAAGTTGGTGAGAGATTCCAACTTGGGGAAACTAGGTTTTGTGAGCACACCTAGTGAGATAGCAGTTTAGAGGGAACCATCCGGCGAGGGTATACTCGAAGGGATGGATATAAGTATGTTATATGTGTAGATGTTGTGATAAAGGTACGTATATAATGGTAGTAAATATTATATACGGGTAATAATACAGTGTGTTATGTATTTACTTTATATAACTTGTGACATGGTTATATGCTACTATTTAAGAGGAATTAATTAAGTTAATTGTGATATAACTTATAATTCAAGAATCATTATACTCAGGTTAGAGTAGTATGGCAAGGGGAAGTTATACCGGGACTAGTTGGACGGGATAGTGCAACTAGGTGGGGTTGAGGTAACCGTTAGGTGTGCACATTAGTGGAGGGGTGAGAATGTCCACAAGGGAGTGCGACACTAACTTAAATATGAAGCGCATTCATGCATTTTAAATTACTGCAGTTAATTCACTTGCTAAATATTTTCAAAATGTTTTGGGTTCTAACCCTTGCTATAAAAATATTTTCAAAACCTTTTAGGTGTCCATCCACAGGGACGCCAGGATTGATATTCTATTCCAGGGACACGGAGCTACGGCATATGTGGATGCTAGCAGGAGTTTGGATTAGACGCATCATTCATTCATTCCTAGAGTAGGAATCTTATATTAGTTTCAGTTTTATTTAGGGCATGTCGCCCAGACTTCAGTTCAGTTTCAAATTTGTTTGATTCCTGTGTTGGATATTTGTTTTGGATTATTTCACTTTAGTGGCCGATGGTTTATTCGGCAAATTGTTAAATTATGATTCAGTTTATTTTCATTCAATTGTGTGAATGGTTTTTATTTAATTTCGCATGTACGGTTTTGTTTAATTAAAAAGTTAAAAATTGGCACCAGCTTTTGGAATACTAGGTACTGGGATTCATGTTTTAATTTGGTATAGGACTGATCACCCGGTATTTTATTAGGCGGGGTGTCACATTAAATTAATCTAAAATTCACCCAAACTAATTTAGCACCAAATTAAACAAATGTGTGATTTAAACTAATTTTTATCTTGATTATCCTATCATGAATCTATGGTGATTTTTGCAAGATAAAAAAATAAACCAATCACACTACGCTGCGATGTACGAGGAAAATCCAAATGTGAAAAACCCCGGACGGCCATGCCTACAAGTCCTCTAAGTATAGTAATTACAAAGACAAGACAGCCGACTTACTTCCTCGACTCGACTCCCTTTAAGCATTGACGCATCTTCTTGTACCAACCTCCGCCTAGTCAAAAACTCTAGAGTCCACCGGAATCTTGGAATCCACCGATGGGGTTAAGTCACCATCAACTGACACACGGTGCCTTTCATCCTATGCGAACGCCGCACCAAATAAACTTTTTCTCTTTTATGGGTAGAGAATGAACCCAAACTCTCTTATTGTTAGGTAGAAAAGTAACCCGGCGCCAAACACTCTCCAACAAAGATATATAATATTAAGAACTTGGATTAAATAAGCATGGGTGTAAAAATCTTGGTTTTGTTCTGAAGATTAAAACATTTTAAATACAAAAATCAAGGAGACTTTTTCTTGGAAGAATTTATCTCTCAAATCCTTATGAATAATGGAAAAAGTTCTAAAGAAAAACTTGTTCCCGCACTTATTAAAATATGGCAAAACAAAGTAGGGAAGTGGGTGGTTGAAAAACAAAAGGCGAAAAACTGACGAAACTAAAATTTCGTTTGAATGAGTTCGTTCGAACGAATAACGAGAAAATTTTATAAAATCTCATTAGAAGTTCGTTCGAACGACCTTTCTAACGATATTTCAGGCCATGATTCTAGATAATTTCAATACGAATGTGTGGTCGCTAGTTTCGTATTTTTTTGATTTTTTTTTTAATTTGATGTGATTTTTCTACGGAAAGGTGACCGAGAACAAAATCTTTAGGTACTATGAATTCAAAAAAAATTAACAGAAAATACTAACACCTAAAAATATTTTCCAAGCTCCTATATAGATATTAGTGCATTCATACCTTTGGAGACTTTGGAAAATCAAATGTTGATAACATATACACTTGGCACGAAAATCGGTAAGGATGCAATCTTTAAATTCTTGCCAGTTACGTCTTCAATTCTTCAAACATCATGGGCTTTGATAGGTACAAACTTCTATCCTATGACACAAATAGTTTTGTCCAGAATTGAGCCAACACTACAAATTGACTCGATTGGAAATTTGTCCTTACAAATCTCACCCTTTGGCTATTCCAGGATAAAACCAAACCAAAAAACCCTAAGGGTCGTCATGCTCATCTAGACACAACATCCCACCCAAAAATTAAAATAAAAGTACACATGCTTTGACTCGACCCAAAGAAGCTTTGTCGCTTTATTAAATTTGGCACTAAAACGAATTCCTGCACACTTAAGCAAACCATCAAATGCATAGGGAATGCAACAATATAAAGTGCTAAACATAAATACTCCCCCTTAATTAATTATCCCCCTTTATCTAACATGATCTACCTAAAGAAGGTCGCGACTCCCCCTAGGTTAAATCTCTCCAAATTTAAAAAGATTAGATACCATTTCTCCCCCTTCTTGTTCAGGAATAGACAAAGGTTAGAGAATTAACAAATAATTTATTTCTCCCACAATTTAACGCAAATACCATTTCTCCCCCTTAAATCTACACAAGGGATATAAATTAAGAAAAAACAAGTTAAACATGCAATGGTGCATAAAGTGACATGATCATTAAAGCATATGGGCAACAATGAAATACAACTAATCCACAACAATAGCAAAAGATACCAACTATGATGCGATGACAAAAATGATACCAACTAAGATGATTTGAACATAAGCATGGGATATCAACCAAAATTCTCAACAAGTTAGATACCAATTTGAATTAAAAGCATATATGGACTAGAAAGAAAGGCAAAGACTCAAAACAAACAAAATATCATATATGTATACATAACATATACCAATTATGTACAAGCGCACGCGCGCGCGCACACACACACACACACACACACACACACACACATATATATATATATATATATATATATATATATATATAAAAACACAAATGACACAAAATAACTTAAGTTTTCCACACTCTTATGACATAAATGTGTCATATGGAAACGTAAGTGAAGGGGCGTGAACTAGAAACCAAAGAATTAAGACCCAGTCACTTAAACGTGTTCACGGAGTTCTTATCTGATTGAAAAACTTTATCAACTAAGATTTAGCCTTATGTGACAAGACAAAGTGAACACTATGAACAGACAAGAATAATGCATACAAGCCTAGCATATTGATGATTCTACAAACCAATAGAGTCATGACAAGATAGCGCAACGAGGATACAAAGTCTTTGTAAAAAATCGTCGATAATCCATCCAAACTCCCTCAAATATAAAATTATTCTTGTCTTTTGAATGAATATATCATTCTAAACAAAATAGGCCTTGGCTATATTTTTCTTTTATAATGCCACATTTTTTTGCCTCTAGACCACGTATTTCTTTTAGGTCCATTGCAAATGGTGGCTTACTTGCAAAGGATAATTTTTCCTTTTGAAGCTCTTCCCCGTGCATTATCATATAAAAATTTTATCACGTAAAAATCTCATGTGCAACGGATCTAACATGCACAAAACCTCACAAGTCACAAAATATATAGATGACTAAATTGGTAGGAGAACACCGAAGAAAGCTCAAATATGCATGTGAAGTTAAAAGTTCAAAAGAGCTCATGCATGTATGTGAGAAGGCATATAAAAAGTGAATCCATTAAGCAAGTCAAATTCAAACTACTCCTTCTAACCATGACAAAGAACACTTTAAGGATTGAAATTACTAACCAAAAGTTCTAGTCACATGGAAGCGGAACGATAGGATTCAAACACAAACATGTTCCACAAAAGGTGTGTAAAACCAAAATACACACATAAACATAAAATCTTTTTGAGCTTTTCAAAAATTTTAACCAACACAAAAATAATTACTCAAAAGATAAACAAAAATCATTTGTATTTTTCATTAAACTCAAATAATTCATAAAAGTAAAATATCAATGATAAACAAAATCTTTTTGTATTTTTTATTTGATGCAAACAAAAATGAAAAGAATAAAATACAAAAGATAAACATATCATAAATCTAGCAAAGCATATATAATGAAGCAAAGACTAGAAACTGACAAATAAATATATAACTAGCATGAATATATAGCATGTAGCACAAAATCTAGTGCATGTAAAACATGCAAAAAATTACGCATAAGATATAGCAAGTGAAGAGTCGTGTGCAAGCATGCGAAAAACCATCAAAAACTGAAAATTTCGAAAAAGGCATATTTTCATTTTAAAAACTCAAAAAGATCTTAAACGCAATAATTTAGCGATCCTCGCTCTAATACCAATTTGAAAGTGTGTATAAACGATATGATACCACTTGTTGAAATATGTGCCCCCAATTTTAAATTTCTTCCTTTTTAAATTTTAAATTTACGAATGTAGAATGATGGTTCAACTACAAATTTAAAATAATTATCTTTTCAAAATTCATAAATAAAATATTAAATTTTAATTTCTTAAAAACTAAAATTAAACTTGAACAAATATGTGAATTTTTCTCAACTACAAATTTAATTCAATCAAAGTCCTAAAATTTTCCTAACAATGATTTATTCAAATCTACAATATAAGCCAAACAAGGTTAACACAAATTTTATCAAATTAAAATTTGTCGACTTGAATTAAATTAATCTAAAATTCACCCAAACTAATTTAGCACCAAATTAAACAAATGTGTGGTTTAAACCAATTTTTATCTTGATTATCCTAGCATGCATTTATGGTGACTTTTGCAAGATAAAAAAATAAACCAATCACACTACGCCGCGATGTACAAGGTAAACCCAAATGGAAAAAACCTCAAATGGCCCTGCCTACAAGTCCACTAAGTATGGTAATTACAAATACAAGACAGATGACTTACTTCCTCGACTCGATTTCCTTAAGCCTTGACACATCTTCTTGTACCCACCTCTGCCTAGTTGACAACTCCGGAGTCCACCGAAATCTTGCAATCCACCAATGGGGCTAAGCCACCATCAACCGACACACGATGCCTTTCACCGTATGCGAACACCGCAGCAAACAAACTTTTTCTCCTTTATGGGTAGAGAATGAACCCAAACTCTCTTCTTGTTAGGTAGAAAAGGAACCCGACGCCAAACACTCTCCAAGCAAGATATATATATTTCAGAACTTGGATTAAACAAGAATGGGTGTAAAAATCTTAGTTTTTTTCTAAAGATTAAAACATTTTAAATACAAAAACCAAAAAGACTTTTTCTTGGAAGAATTTAGTTCTCAAATCCTTAGGAATAATGAAAAAGTTCTAAAGAAAAACTTGTTCCCGCACTTCTTAAAATATGGAAAAACAAAGTGGGGAAGTGGGTGGTTGAAAAATAAAACTGGTGAAAAACTAACGAAACTGAAATTTCGTTCGAAGTTTGTTTGAAAGAGTTCGTTCAAACGAATCTTCTAACGAGAAAATTTTCTAAAATCTTATAAGAATTTCTTTCTAACGACCTTTCTAACGAGATTTCAGGCCATGAATCTAGATAATTTCTATACGAACTCGTGGCCGCGAGTTGCATATTTTTCTGATTTTTTTTAATTTGATATGATTTTTCTACGGAAAGGTGTCCGAGAAAAAAATCAGTAGGTGCTATGAATTAAAAAAAATACTAGCACCCAAAAATATTTCCAAGCTCCTATATATATATACATATATTAGTGCATTCATACCTTTGGAGACTTTCGAAAATTAAATGTTGATGACTTGTACACTTGGCACGAAAACCGCCAAGGATGCAATCTTTAAATGCTTGGCAGATACGTCTTCAATTCTTCGAACGCCATGGGCTTCGATAGGTACAAACTTATATCCTATGAAACAAATAGTTTTGTCCCGAATTGAGCCAACACTACAAATTGACTCGATTGGAAAGTTGTCCTTGTAAAATTTTGTGGAGATTCAAGCAGACACATATATTTTATAGATTGGTAGATACCGAGGTTCGGGGCTTGTGGCTATCAAATCAATGTTGCGATAAAAATTGATAGTGCTCGTATTGTCGGTTGAATATTAGAATGAAATATTGTGTGGTCGTGGTCAAATCCAGGTTGTAAGTCATGTTTGCCTTTTTTGTAATCCCTAAAAAAATTTGAATTAGTTGACTTATATTTGGGTTGAGTACATGTGGTTTTTATAGAAAAGTTTTTACATTAAATGACCATGTCTCTATTTGTGTGATTCCATTTATTTTCCACTAATGTTAATTGCTTTCATGTCATACCAAATTTGGACATAATTAATTAATTGGTAAATTAACTTAATTAATTTGATTATGAACACATTAAACCGGTCATTTAATTTGCACCATTTTTATTTCGATTATAACAATTCAAATTTGAATTAATAAATTAAACTTAGATAAATAATTAGTCGGGATTAAAATTAAAAATAATTAATTTGAGATTAATTTAATTTATCGATCCACGGGAAGACCCGTGTTTATCAACTAATTTTGAAAATGGAGCGGAGGGGTAACAATCGAAAAAAATGACTTGGGCCACAAGGCAACTAGAATTTGTATTTGGGAGGGTTTGGTACAAGACCTCCGTTAGTATGTGTTTGGTCGAAAATTTGATTTGTGTAATACACTATATTTTTGGGTAACCGAATTATTTAATTTAAATGGGTTATTAATTAAAGGATAAATTACACCAAACTCTCTCGACTATATTGGGTTTATGGCTCACCCCCTCGATTAAAATACTCGATAAACTCACCCCCCTAAACTATCAATCCATTACAAATAAGTTCAAAAATTGGGTTACCTCCCTTGTCATGTAAATAGACAAAAATACCCCTCAACCCAATTTATATCCCAAAATAAAAAAATAAAATAAAAATAAAAATAAAACCTAACCCCTTCTCTCTCTCTCTCCACACACCTATTTCAAAACCCTAACACACCTCCCACCACCACCTACCCAATACTACAAACCAACTCGAACCCCAACCCAAGGCCAAACCAATTCCTAATCAGCTAACCCTGCTAAACCAATCATACCTCACCCCAACCATCACAAATGACCGACAACATAAATTGCAAACCCCCTCCACCATTAATCATTGCATTTCATATCCTCATTGTTGTTATTCACCAAACCTACAAACTGTTTCCATCTTCATCGTCATTATTGTTTTATCCCAACCAAAACACAATGAAATCTCATCATCACCTTCGAAAAACTCTACCATCAGTTCATTTAGAAGAATATATATATATATATATATATATATATATATATATATATATATATATATATATATATATATATATAGAGAGAGAGAGAGAGAGAGAGAGAGAGAGAGAGGGAGAGAGAGAGAGGGAGAGAGAGAAAGGGAGAAAAAGATAGTGGGTCGATCATTTTCGGTACTCATCACCACTAGAGTCACCATTTCCTGCATCAAAGAATTCAGTGGTCGTCGTTACTTTGAGAAAATCCTTAACAAGAGTTTCAACCCACCTCGCGAGAGTCACTACCCATCTAATGAAAGCATTAATGAGGGTTGAGGGTTGTTGGGTTGCTTTCGAATGTGGTTGATTCCAGTTGTCGGAGGGTTTAAATCGTGTGGCGGTGGTTTTATTTTATGATGGTGGTGTGGGAAATGGATGGATGATTTTGGTGGTGACAAAGGGTCAAGGTCTGATGGGTGATTTGGCCTTGGGTTGGCCAGGTGTGTGGAGAGAGAGGGGGGAGATTTTTTAACTTTTCTTTTATTATTTTAGTTTTAAATATTTAAATTGGTCTATGTGTAAATTTATCATTTGGACAAAAATAAGTAGGAAATCTGAAGAGTACGTGATTCTTCGATGGATTAAACTTATTTAATTAGATTTTAAACCTCAAAAAACTTCCAATTTTAATTAAAACCTAAACATGTATCTAGGTGATTGGAATCAAGCATGCACAGAAACAAATAATTTCAGAAAAATTTCCCACAGGGAAAAAACTTTATTTCACTATTAAATGTAAATCGCAACTTATAAATACATAGATAAATACTACAATTAATTACCGCAAGAACCCACAAAGACCGCAACCTTCAGTCAACAATGATTCCCACGAGAATTACAAGAACCACAGTCCTCCTCTTCAGCAGTGAATACCCTCACGGATCACAAGGTCTACAGTGAAAAATCGTATCCACAAGAATAACTTCGATGTATAAGTATTAGGATTCCAAAGATGATTCTCAAAAGTAATTGGGAATGTTTGTGTGAATCAAAAACAAGTTTTAGCCCTAAAAAATGAAGACCATTTTGCAATTGTTTTGCAGTTTACATAAATGAAAAGTCTTTTAACAAAAATCTTCACGAAACAGGTTTTTATAGGCGAACAAAATATTTGAAGCGGCGGAATGTCGTTAGAGCGATATCTTTAAGTCATTCGAACGAGATTGACATCTCGTTAGAAGCGACTTCAAACGATGTATCAAACGACCCTTTAAAAAATAAAACAGTACGCCTTCGTTTGAGCCATATGAGAAGTTGGGATTCAAATGAGGTATCGAACAATATTGGCATGTCAAGTTGTCAGAACGACTTAAACGATTTTTTAAAACTCCACCTACAGTAATCTCATAAAATATTTTTAAGTTTGAAAACGCCTCGTTTTGTAAAAAAAAACTGTTAGGAAAATATCCCAGTACTTAGTAAAAAATCCAAGTAATAAAAAACTAAATCCATACCAAAATTATGTCTCGTCGTAGACCTTGTTGAAGATGCTTGATGTTCAGATCCGTCTTCTTGAATGTGTGAATGTGAATTGCCTTGACAGTTGGAATGGATACGCCATACTCAATGTAAACTAGGTATTAGGTACATGATGGAAAATATGTCCTTATATATCTCCCCCTATGTCTATTCCGGTACAAAATAAAAATATCCGAATTATCAACAAAAATCCTATACAAATCTAATACACTCCCAAGAATTCAAAAATGGAAAGATACAAAATATGTAAGTCTTCAAAAATCTTCAACTTTTAAATCTTCAAATCTCCTTGCTTTCTCTTGCTCTTCTTTTTGTGTGCTTTTAAATAATCATCAAAGTGTACCTACACATAATAGACAAAGAAAATACCTTCGTGACGTATCGAGTTTTAAATGAGATAAAAACTCACAAATCAAATCAAATCAATTCTCCCCTGTAATTCAAACTCTCACACCCCCATAATTCATAATTCGTTCTCCCCCTTTTTACTTGTCCGAAATAGACAAGGAAAAGAATAAAAAATAATAATAAATCGGAGTGGGTCATAACAAGCATAGCAATTATCACAAACATATATCAAACAAGCTCATTCATGGATAATCTCAAAAGGTTCCACAAACTATTTTTTATTTTTCAAATATTTTTTAAGGAAAAAAAATTACAAAAACAACACACCATGAATCAACACTAAGATAACCAAATCATGGAAACTGATGAATGGGTGTGAAAAAATTTGATAGAAAAATCAACTCAAACACTCATAACATATGTGCCTAATAAATTTAGATACTCCAAATGAATGAACTCAAAATTGTCCTTCAGTGTAAAAATGTTGAATTCATATGTCGACTCAATATAATCAACAAATTAAAGTCTAAAACGCTTTTAACACTAATAACGTCTAAAACTGTGTAATGTTTTTACAAGATTTGTTCAGGACGTGCAAACTCGTTGATTTCCATCCAAACTCCTTCAAAAGATAAACATGATCCTATTTTATATTCTTTTCTTTTGAAAGATCAATTCTAAACTATTTGTCCCCTTTTTGGAAAATTTTCTATTTTAATTACCTTAATGTTTTCCTTAGGTTCTTTTCAAATGGTGGCTTTTACGACGAGTTCACTTACCTCTCGTAACCCTTTCCCGTATACACTCATATTTTTTTAATATTAAACAAACTCTCGTTGGCAACGGCTCTTACATGCACTACATTTATTTCCTCATTTTATTACATTTGGGTCGTTTTAAAAACAGGATTGAGATGAAAACACTTTGTCCAACATAGGATAGACAAGTACAAAAATCAAATAAATTCGTGCATGTGTGTATTAAAGAAAATCATTCGTCAAACATGTAAAAAGTAATCACTAATCACATCTCAATGAATCCAAACATTATAAAGCACATAAATAAAATGATGTTGCGTCTCAAGGCACAATCAAAAAGTCACGTGGATAATGGAATGCTATTGTGACTTGGTCATCCTAAATGTCCATCCATATAAGGTGTAAAAAGAAATGCAAAAATATTTTTGTGTTATTCAAGAAAAACAAAACTCTTTTTGGGATTTTTCAAAAAATATATCAAAATGGAAAAAAATAAATACAATGGTAGTATACACTAGAAATAGACATAAAGATATAAACATGAAAATCATTCTATACTAGCAAACAATTCTAAACCTCAATCATTAGGTCTGGAGGTGTTTTCCAAAGGTGGTGACATCCTATAAAAAACATCCATCAAATCATGTGATGTTTTGACCATATACTCAACTTTCTCTCGAAAATGCTCAAAATCTCTCATGTGACGTGCGGAAGCATATGGAGTAACATTTGTGGGAGTGCATGCAGGAACACGTGTAGTTTCATAATGAGGTAAATACCTATGAGACACACTACCCAACTTAAAGAAAAATTTCCTAAGGTGTCATGTTTTCTTGCAATGGGAACAAACATACACGGGTCTAGGAACACCTCTCTCAAAGTGTCTATGACGCGCTCTCCTATGGGAAAACTGATGCCTAGGTGGGTTAGGTTGAGATCCATATAGATCTATCACAAACTTGAGAACCGGATCGAGTGAAACATGGGAAGTGGACACACCGTCATAACCTATTCATAGTCTCTCAACATTACCCAAAGCAAGACCTCGGATCATTTTTTTAACCTTCTTAGATGTTTCCTCTAAAGTAACTTTAACCTCCCATGCACATTTGAGATCTCTCTTGAGTTGGGATACACGGGCTTCAAGTTTCTCACGAGTCTCTAATAAAGATTGGAGATCTCCCGTAAGACTAGCCATGGTATTAGTCAATTCACTCTTTTTTCGGCCTAAGATGGTCAAATGCTCACACAAAGAAACTCTCACCTTCTAGAGTTGACTCTCCGACGCCTCACACACCCTCAAAACTTCTATCTCTCTCTCTCTCCAAATCTATCACCCTAAGAGGCAACTCTTTATTCATCTTTTTTGTCTTCAAAGTCTCGGTGTACAAATCACTAAAAGATTTTTGGAGATGACCTTCACCCTCACTTCAAATCCCATCCTCACACTCACTCGAATGACTCAAAACATCAATGAGGGTCTCACGTTTACAAGTATTATCATCGTCGTGGGGCAAACTAGATGTGCTCATGTGACTAGCCATGAAAGCAACGCACTTTTCATGTGGTGATTCATTCCTTAAATCATCTAACTCGATGTCACTATCGCTAAGAGTGGATGGCATTGCAATTTTCTTTCCCTTTATCTTTAGTATAGTGGGACACTCAAATACCTTGTTCCCTTTACCCTCTCACTCATAACATCTTATATCTTCATCTTTCTCACTGCTATCCTTAACCTCATCTTTCTTTTCCTTTTGTCTCAAAAAACTTTTTAGTGGATGAATTATCTTTAAAAAATTTGATAAACTTTTTAGAAAAATTCGTAAACAAGGCCAAGTCATCTAAATCAATCTCACCCTTAGAATCAGACTCACAAACTCATTCTTTTTCTTTTTCTTAACTTTAGTCTTTAAAGCTATTCCTCTATCCTTAGGCTTAATGGTTTGGGGAAACATATCGATCTCGTAAGTCTGAAGGTCTCCTATGAGTTCTTACAACCTAAGAGAATCTAACATTATTAAAGAATTAAGCACAGTAACCTTAGGAATAAATAGGTATGGAACTGACCTCAAAATCTTTTTCACAACTCTCGAATCATTAATCTTCTCACCCAAATTAAAACTCGTGTTAACAATGACCGATAACCTAGCATAAAACTCATCAAAACTCTTGAACTCTAACATAGTGATAGTCTCAAACTAGGTGGTCAAATTTTGAAGTTTAGATGACTTGACATCATTGGTACCCTCATATGTCAACTGGAGGATATCCCATGCCTCTTTTGACGTGGTGCACGTCATAATACGTCCGAACTTGTTGAGTGTGATGGCTCTGAAAATAGTACTAAGGCCTAGGGAGTCGTAGGTACTCCATTTAAACTCATCATTAGTCAAATCATAAATGGGTTTCAGATTAACAACACCAATGGTGATAGTGAGAAGATTCCACCCTCTTTCACATACAAACCATAATCTTTCACTGATTGCTTTTAAACAAGATCTCATGCGGGTTTTTAATATGCATAATTTATGACATCAAAGACGGGCATCCTATTATATAAGTTATCCATCAGAAAATTTGCAATTTTTCAAAATCAATTTCCAAAATAATTAATATCTCAGAAAAATTTTGCGGAAAAAAGATCACATAGTAAATTTGTGCAATAGGCTCTGATACCATTTTGTAGAGTGTACGATTATTTTATAGATTAAACTTATTTAATTGGATATTAAACATCAAACAAATGTCCATTTAAATTCAACCTAAACATGCAACTAGGTGATTGGAATCAAGCATTCAAAGATATAAACAATTTCAGAAAAAATCCCCGTAGGGCAAAATCTTTATTTTACTAATTAAATGTAAATCGCAACTTACAAATACATAGAGAAATACTACAATGAATTCCCTCAAGAACCCACAAAGACCGAAACCTTCAGTCAGTAATGATTCCCTCGAGAATCACAAGAACCACAGTCCTCTTCTTTAGCAGTGAATACCATCGCATATCACAAGATCATCAGTGAAGAATGATATCCACAATAATAACTTCAATGTAAAAGCGTGTGGGTTCCAAAGATGATTCACAAAATCAATTGGGATTGTTTGTGTGAATCAAAAACAAGTTTTACCCTAAGAAGTGAAGAGAATTTTGTAGTTGTTCTGCAGTTTGCGTAAATGCAAAGTCTTTTAACAAAAATCTTCATGAAACAGGTTTTCATAGGCAAACAAAATATTTGAGGAGGTAGAATGTTGTTAGAACGATATCCACTACACTAAAAATAGGAATCTGGCATGGTTTAAAACTATGCTAGATCAAATCTGGCACGGTTTTGAACTGTGCCAGAATCAGGTGTTTCAAAATGGCAATTTTTTTCTAGCACGGCTCAAAAGTGTGCCAGATTTGGCCAAACAGGAACACATCTGGCACACTTTTAAACCGTGACAGAATTTGATATTTCTGGCACACTTCTGGCACAGTTTTTAACTGTGCCAGATTCAGCACAGTTTAAAAAAAATTGGCACAGTTCAAAACCGTGCCAAAATATGATACACTTTTGCCATGACTTTGAACTGTGCCAAAAAATTTTATAAAAAGAAAAAAAAATTATTTGAAAGCACAAAAATTCACAAATTAATAATATTGCACGTTGTTAATAAACTAATGTACATACAAACTTCAAAATATTACAAGTCTTTAATAACTCACAGGCAAAAAAAAATTGGACAGAGTTTTCTCTATTTTTTGGACATTCCAAAACCTGTTAATACAAAACCTGCCAAACATAAAGCCCGCACGGCCACAAAATATAATAATTAAATTTAAAAAACCCGCACAGCCATAAAAGTTAACAATAAAACTACAAAAGACCGCACGGCCATAACCCAAAAAAATGGAATCATGAATAAACCCCTTGTTGTAAACCATTGAGTTCTCTGTGTGTTCCACGTGAATAAATGCCAACGATAAACTGTTATCCTGCAAAAAAAAATAGGATAAAAAAAGATACGATATTAGTAACCCAATAATTTAAAAAAAAATTACTCAAACTAAAAAATTACATATAGGAGTGGAATTTTGTAAATTATCGTCATATTCTCAAATCGGGAGACCCGAGACTATGCGGTCAGTTCCTATAAGTTACATTGGTCCCGTGCGAGGTGTTCGTGCCTCTTACGGGGTCGTTTGGGGGGCTGGTTTGGGTTTTCACCCTTTAATGGCCTGTTTTTAAGTCAAAGTGTGATTTTTGAAAATTATCATCATATTCTCAAATCGAGAGACCCGGGACTACGCGGTCAGTTCCTACAAGTTACATTGGTCCCGTGCGAGGTGTTCGTGTCTCCTACGGGGTCGTTTGGGGGTTGGTCTAGGTTTTCACCCTTTAACGGCTTGTTTTTAAGTCTAAGTGTGATTTTTTCAAATTATCGTCGTATTCTCAAATTGGGAGACCAGGGACTACGCGGTCAGTTCCTACAAGTTACATTGGTCCCGTGCGAGGTGTTCGTGCCTCTTCCGGGGTCGTTTGGGGGCTGGTTTGGATTTTTACGCTTTAATAGCCTGTTTTTAAGTCTAAGTGTGATTTTTGTAAATTATTGTCATATTCTTAAACCGAGAGACCCGGGACTACGCGGTCAGTTCCTATAAGTTACATTGGTCCCGTGCGAGGTGTCCGTGCCTCCTACGTGGTCGTTTGGGGGCTGGTTTGGATTTTCACCCTTTAACGGCCTGTTTTTAAGTCTAAGTGTGATTTTTGCAAATTATCATCATATTCTCAAATCGAGAGACCCGAGACTACGCGATCAGTTCCTACAAGTTACATTGGTCCCGTACGAGGTGTTCGTGCCTCCTACGGGGTCGTTTGGAGGCTGGTTTGGGTTTTCACCCTTTAACGACTTGTTTTTATGTCTAAGTGTGATTTTTGCAAATTATCGTCATATTTTACAACCAGGAGACCCGTGACTACGCGGTCAGTTCGTACAAGTTACATTGGTCCCATGCGAGGTGTTCGTACCTCTTACGGGTCCGTTTGGCGGCTGGTTTGGGTTTTCACCCTTTAACGGCTTGTTTTTATGTCTAAGTGTGATTTTTGCAAATTATCATCGTATTTTACAACCAGGAGACCCATGACTACGCGGTTAGTTCGTACAAGTTACATTGGTCCCATGCGAGGTGTTCGTGCCTCTTACGGGTCCGTTTGGCGGCTGGTTTGGGTTTTCACCCTTTAACGGCTTATTTTTAAGTCTAAGTGTTGATTTTTGCAAATTATCGTTGTATTGTCAAACCGGGAGACCCGGGACTACGCGGTCAGTTCCTACAAGTTACATTAGTCCTGTGCGAGGTGTTCATGCCTCTTACGGGGTCGTTTGGGGGTTGGTTTGGGTTTTCACCCTTTAACGGCTTGTTTTTAAGTCTAAGTGTGATTTTTGCAAATTATCATCATATTCTCAAACTCGGAGATCCAGGACTATACGGTCAGTTCCTACGAGTTATATTGGTCCCGTGCGAGGCGTTCGTGCCTCCTACGGGGTCGTTTGGGGGCTGGTTTGGATTTTCAACCTTTAACGACCTGTTTTTAAGTCTAAGTGTTGATTTTTGAAAATTATCATCGTATTCTCAAATCGGGAGACTCGGGACTACGCGGTCTGTTCGTACAAGTTACATTGGTCCCGTGTGAGGTGTTCGTGCCTCCTACGGGGTCGTTTGGGTACTAATTTTGGTTTTCACCCTTTAACGGCCTGTTTTTAAGTCAAAGCGTGATTTTTGCAAATTATCGTCATATTCTCAAACCGGGAGACCCATGACTACGCGATAAGTATGTACGAGTTACGTTGGTCTCGTGCGAGGTGTTCGTGCCTCCTACAGGGTCGTTTGGGGGCTGGTTTTGGTTTTCACCCTTTAATGGCTTATTTTTAAGTCTAAGTGTATTTTTACAACTTATCATCGTATCCTCAAACCGGGAGACTCGTGACTACGCGGTCAGTTCGTACGTGTTATATTGGTCCCGTGCGAGGTGTTCGTGCCTCTTACGGGTCCGTTTGGGGGGCTGGTTTGGATTTTCACCCTTTAACGGCCTATTTTTAAGTCTAAGTGTTGATTTTTGTAAATTATCATCGTACTCTCAAATCGGGAGACCCAGGACTACGCGGTCAGTTCTTACAAGCTACATTGGAGTCGTGTGAGGTGTTCGTGCCTCTTACGGGGTCGCTTAGGGGTTGGTTTGGATTTTCACCCTTTAAAGGCCTGTTTTTAAGTCTAAGTATGATTTTTGCAAATTATCGTCATATTCTCAAACCGAGAGACCCGGGACTACGCGGTCAGTTCCTACAAGTTACATTGGTCCCGTGCGAGTTGTTCGTGCCTCCTACGGGGTCGTTTGGGGGCTGGTTTGGATTTTCACCCTTTAATGGCTTATTTTTAAGTCTAAGTGTGATTTTTGCAAATTATCATCGTATTCTCAAACCGAGAGACCCGTGACTACGCGGTCAGTCCGTATAAGTGACATTAGTCCCGTCTGAGGTGTTCGTCCCTCTTACAGGTCCGTTTGGGGGCTAGTTTGGATTTTCACCCTTTAACGGCCTATTTTTAAGTCTAAGTGTTGATTTTTGCAAATTATCGTCCTATTCTCAAACCAGGACTACGCGATTAGTTCCTACAAGTTACATTGGTCCGGTTCGAGGTGTTCGTGCCTCTTACGGGGTCGCTTGGGGGGTGGTTTGGGTTTTCACCCTTTAACGGCTTGTTTTTAAATCTAAGTGTTATTTTTGCAAATTCTCGTCGTATTTTCCAACCGGGAGACACGTGACTAAGCGGTCAGTTCGTACAAGTTACATTGGTCCCGTGCGAGGTGTTCGTGCCTCCTACGGGGTCGTTTGGGTTTTCACCCTTTAACGGCCTGTTTTTAAGTCTAAGTGTTAACTTTTGCAAATTATCATCGTATTCTCAAATCGGGAGATCCGGGACTACGCGGTCATTTCCTACAAGTTACATTGATCCCGTGCGAGGTGTTCGTGCCTCCTATGGGGTCGTTTCGGGACTGGACTTGGTTTTCACCCTTTAACGACCTGTTTTTAAGTCTAAGTGTGATTTTTGCAAATTATCATCATATTCTCAAACCGAGAGACTCGGGACTACGCGATCATTTCCAACAAGTTACATTAGTCCCGTGCGAGGTGTTCGTGCCTCTTACGGGGTCGTTTGAGGGCTGGTTTGGGTTTTCACCCTTTAACGGCTTGTTTTTATGTCTAAGTGTTGATTTTGGCAAATTACCGTCATATTCTTAAATCGGGAGACCCGGGACTACGCGATCAGTTCCTACAGGTTACATTGGTCCCGTGCGAGGTGTTCGTGCCTATTACGGGTCCGTTTGGGAGCTGGTTTGGGTTTTCATCCTTTAAGGGCCTATTTTTAAGTTTAAGTGTTGATTTTTGCAAATTATCGTCGTATTTTTAAATCGGGAGACCCGGGACTACGCGATCAGTTCCTACAAGTTACATTGGTCCCGTGCAAGGTGTTCGTGCCTCTTACGGATCCGTTTGGGGGCTGGTTTGGGTTTTCACCCTTTAACGGCTTGTTTTTTAGTTGATTTTTGCAAATTATCGTCATATTCTCAAACCGGGAGACCCGTGACTACGCGATCAGTTCTTACAAGTTACATTGGTCCCGTGCAAGGTGTTCGTGCCTCTTACGGGTCTGTTTGGGGGCTGGTTGGGGTTTTCACCCTTCAACGGTTGTTTTTAATCTTAATCTAGATATTGTCAAAGGTATTGAATATCTTGCGTATCTCCGATACAATCTACATAAGGAAAACATATATCAACATTATTGAATGAACATTTATATTAGCAGATGATATTGTGGTGGATATACAGTAGTCATTTGTCCAATACCTTATATATTCAATACCAATTGAGACTTCATTATAAACATTCAATAGAATTTCCATATATAGTTAACAGTTACAATACATAGAAAATTCGATATGAATTCACATAGTTACAATATATAGAAGATTCATTAGGGTATAAGGTATTGAATATATAATCTATATGGTATTGAATATTGTTAACTATTCATATTGAATGTCTAGGGTATTGAATATTCAATATATGGTATGAACATTCATATTGAATATTGTTAACTATTCATATCAATGTGTGAGACACAACATTTTTTAAACCAAAGAATTCTTCCAACTGAAGTCCATAAAGTAAGCAATTGGTTCAAGTTTTCGTAATTTCTTGGAATCCCAAAGTAGTAAATTAACGAACAAAATCTCATACAGACCTCTGTGAGCCCTCATGAGGTGATCCTTCAGCATCAACCTCAGCTCTGTCTTTGCCTACTGGCACAGCATGCCCGTCCAACCTTTTCAACTTCTTTGTCGAGCCTGGATCAATGTCTTTTAATGATCTAGAAATCATACTTTTACAGGAGTTGCAACCTGCATCAAGTCACTAAAGTAAGATCCAAATTCTCTTCATGATTTTCCAAAAATGCTGATCCCTATAGGAGTTTCTCAGAATTTCGATAAAGCATTTGGCATAAGCAGTTGTTATAACATATAACAGTTATATCTGTTATATATGTTATATATGTTTTGGATATTCATGTTTTTCATATAGTCCAAAATACGTGTTGATATTCATCCATGTTTTGGATGTTTTGGATATTAATGTTTTTCATATAGTCCTAAATAGGTGTTGATATTCATCCATGCTTGATATTCATCCATGTTTTGGATGTTTAGATATAACTATTATAACAATTATATATAACAAATATGGACCAGGCAGGGATAAAGCTATCGGAGAAGGCTCGGGAGATGAAAGACAAGGCTGAGCAGTTTGGGCAGCAGCACACTTGAGCTCTTTGTTTGAAGTATGAGAAAGTGATGTAGAGGTTGATTTGTACTAGTGCATGACTTTGTTTCATAATTGGTTACTTGATGTGCAACATACCTCTTTTGAGCACACCATATACCAATTTATATGTGACCAACTCCATCAAATTCAGGTATCTAAAAACATAAACACCTGGTCAGCCCAAACTGCTGAGGAACAAATTTCAGGAAATTGCAAAAGAGTCTTAATATACCATACAAATATTGAGTGTAAGCCGCGAATACACTTAAAATTTAGTATTCATCAGCGAGGCCTTGAAATAACTAATCAGAATTGCTATTAAATTGTTCTTGATGGGTTGGGTCAGGTCAATAACATAAATTGTCACCACTAATTTGACTTTTAGATGCAATCCTCCACTCTCATATGACTATCAAATGCGTTAATAATTAACTAAAAACGATACTAATATGACAAAATAACTATCTATACATATGATATAATGATCAATTAACGGATTCGGATCCTCTAAAGTTACATGGTAAAGTGATATCATTTTAATTTAATTTCTCTAATAATCTTACTTTTTCGACAAGAATACCAAATACTATATTTTAATAGAGTATACAAAAAGTAAATTAAGTGTACACAATTAAAAAACTTGTTCACTAAATTATGAACATGGCAAATGAATATCAACACGTATTTAGGACTATATGCAAAACATTAATATCCAATACACAGATATAACAGATATAACGGTTATAAAAGTTATATATGTTTTATAACATATATCTTCTGGATAAACTAAAATGGATTAATTGGAGACACACACACGGGTGTAGATAAATACAACGTAACTGTTCTAGAAGCAATGTAGGTATTACTCAATCAAATATTGGGTCGATCAAATAATGGACATTCAAATCAAAGCTCTAGTGCAAATGTTATGGAAATGACCATATTTGTTCAGCTTGTCAAAGAGAAGATGACGAGGGAAAAAATACTTCCAACCAACTTCAAACTCTATAAGTTCAAACAATTGCTTAGTGTAACCTGATTTAATAGTATGGACTACACAATATCCACTGAAACAATCTCTCCCTCTGATTAAGGTTGAGACAACACATAAGATCTCATCGTAACTAACCAGTCCATCCCAAGATATGATCATCATACCTAACTAACCAGTCCATCCCAAGATCACATCGTAAGAGTGGGTACCTATAACAAAAAAAATTTCCTCGAAACACATCCCACCAATCTATATCTCCACATTATCACAAATATCAAAGATATGCCTAACGGGTCAGGTATTAATAATTCCCTATCACAAGGTCTAGATAGTAAACCAAAAATATTCATAAAACTACTTGATACGAATAAGTGTGTGGCACTGATGTCAAACAAAACTACAGCTAACGTGACACCACGTATATTTTAATACTACACACACTAGTTATCACAAAATTACACACACACACACACTAGTTATCACAAAATTTGAGGGAACAAAACTATACACACACACACACTAGTTATCACAAAATTCGAGGGAATGATATGCCTCAAAGAAACACGGAAACAACCAGCTCCTCAAATTAGGCATAATCAAACAAACACCAATTAATTAAATAAAACACATTCCCAAGGCCTCTCATCGCCTAACACTTCCCTTAAGTTAGTTTTCGGGGCATTGGATTCTCACCAATGTTTTCGTTACTCAAGCCAACATTCTCGCTTCCGCTTCATCCACCACCACTCGCGTGGATGCTTCCCTCTAAGGCGGAATGCTCCTGAAATTCTTGATTATTCCATTTCCTGATGTTAGCAATGTACAACGGTTAAATATGATCATTTTCTTCTCGGGACCTTTTACTTTTTTTCATCATGTGGGTCAATTTAAGGGCCAATAAAGTATTTTTATCTTCGAAACCCATTGGAAGGGGTGGTGCGCAAGAAATCAAATCATACAGAAATGATCGAAACTGTGGATGCCCTGAAAACGCTATGAGGTGTTCAGAAATGGTCGAAGTAGTTGAATGGGAGGATTAATATGACTATAGCCCTAGGTAGAACAAAATGTAATTGCCCCATAGATATTATATCTATCTATATGAAAAAGAAATCATGTAGCGAAGGGAATTCTTATTTGTACAAATGGTACTTTGAACTTGGAACAAGGGTGATCCTTTTGTTGATGGATGCTCCTATTATACTCGTAGTCTCTGAAGGATGAGAACCAACTATGCATCATCTACACCGATAATTCAAGTATTGTATATGTCATTAGTCTGATCCTTTGTAGGAACTATCTATAATAACGAACTTCTTTTAATAGTAAACTCACACAAGCAAGTATAGACAATCCATAATTCTAACTTGAATGTCATGAACTACTTGCAAAGTACATGAATTAATTAACACAAACAAACATATAAATAATCTAACTAAAATTCACACAAACTAGTAAACAAATATTATCTTATAATAATTAATCTAAAAATATACAACAACAACCAATTGGCAATCCAGGTTTTCAATTGGCTCACCCTCAACCTCCTATCACCACTACAAATCAATTCAGGTTTTCAATTGGCCCCCCCTCAACTTCATAGCACCACTATAAACTATATGTACAAAAACTTATGATATAGATCAATAATTAAGAATTACAATTACCTCTTATTCGTATCAATTTAATGTTGTAACTTGAACGTCCGGGTTGTTTCAAAATGAATGAAAAACGATCACGCAAGCAGTAACCCCCTTTCAAATACCCCTAAATGAAAAACATGTGTATTAGGGATGGAGCCAAATATGAAAAACAAATGGATTTTTGCACAAACTACCATAATCCACATGCTCGAACTATGACTCACGCAATAAAGCCAAATATCTTGTTCAATTTGAAATTTCTAATATTAATTTGTGTACTATCCTTCTTTTATATAATATTTACACACTAAGAATATGATGAATGGTCATATAACAAATGATTCACCAATATTACAATGATTTCATTAATTTTCACTTTTTCAATTACAAAATACAAATACAATCAATAGCATCTACGGAGGTGAATTCAAAAACAAAATATAAACAACCCATTATCATGGGTGATATATGTTCAATTATGTAAAATCTATCTATAAGAGAAAATGAATTAGGTATTGGACTTCTTTATAAAAATAGGATAAAAATGCAGTTAAATTGAAGTTTGCCACCCAATTTAGATTATAAGTAATTAGGTATTTCACTAGAGTTTAAAAGGTCCAACTTTATCCTTTGTTCATTTTGAGAGAGGGGGGGGGGGGGGGGGGGGAGAGAGAGAGGGGGAGGCAATTTTGAGAGAGGAGAGAGAGTGGGAGAACAAAAATCATTGAGGGGATTAATTTTTTTTAGGATATTTATATTTTAGTGAAGTGTTCTCAATCACCAAAAAAATAAACATAACATATTCAAAACTCAATCAAAGTACAAAATTGTTATCAAAGTACAATAAACATGAAAATTTCTCATCCACCCAAACATTAAAGCATGAAAATTGTTACATGGCCTATGAAAAAAACTGATTTGGGCATTTTGACAAACATTTCATGGTGAATCTATTGTGTACCCATCTCAGGTGTATCTCTTATCAATCAAAGAACAGTTAAATCAATTTTGAGAAAGTTCAAGCTCAAATCCTTAATTTCTTTTTCTTCATTCTACCCATCTTTTTTTTTCATCAACTTTGAAATCACTATTTGTTCATCAGAGTAAAATATAAACATAAAATCCACAAATTTATGTATAGATTAAGTTTTCTGTAATTAACCTTGCGCATGGAATGGAGACTGGCGGGGCTACAGTAGTGGAGAGTGTGAGGGTCGTCCTTGTGGGACCAAATGGCAGCCACAGAGGCATGGCATCCTTGTGTCACCACGCTACCCAGCGGCCACGTCTCGATCAGGCCTCTACGGAGCACCACGCTACCCATCTCATGTTGGTTTTTATCGGCATCAAAAACCAACAAATTTCTAACATTTTGGTGACATCAAACGAAGGAAACAAAATGGAAAAAATAAGAAGAACAAACCTTGAGTGCGAACTGAAGAGAGAGGGCGTCGGACTGATATAGGAGGAGCGACGTCGGACCGACGAGAGGGCGCTGATGAGGATTTTTGGGGGAAGAGGGAGAGATGAACGAGGAGCGGGAAGATTGAGCGGGACACAACAAAAGAGGAGTATAGTGAATTTTTTAGGGCTTTTATATCTTAGTAAGTGTACTCAATTTTGGCACACTTTAAAACAGTGCCAAATTTTGGCACTGTTTTAAAGTGTGCCAGATTTCTATTAAACCCGACGAGCCCCCTGCCTTACCGCCCCTTCGCCGGCGGCGCTCCACCCTCAGCCTTGACCCAACCGACCCCTCTCCCTCTTCGCCTGCATCACCCCCCCTTCTACCCCGGCGCCGACGGACCCACCCCTCATTCCGGCCTGACCCGCCGCGGCCGACCTGTCCTACCCTAACGCCAGCCACATCCGGCGATTCCTACCACCACTCTACCCTCTAACCTCCATCCAACCCATTCCCCAAACCAAACGCATTTCCATTTACCTTCTCCCAAGAAAAAAAAAACGTGACCTGCCAAAAACTAAACCAACCAAATACCCAAAAGACCAAAATTAAAACCCATGTGTCACTTATTCCCTTTTTACCCATTTACCCAAAATGCCCCCTAACCATATCTTTTAACCATTGCCCAAAATAACCCTTATACCAAATCAGATTTTATACCCTCATTCTCCCCACTATGATGACCTCACACCCAAACCACATGCACCATCTATTAATTCCTGAACTAACCCTTACCCACACCTTATACAACCTCTTGCACCTTAATTCTTCCCAAAATACCACTTAGCCCCATGTGTGCCATGCATCTACTATAAAAGAAGACTCAAGACCTCATTTGAAAGAAGCTTGGAGATAGGAATTTGTAGAGAGAGAAATAATATTTTAGTGTAGGTTTTTAGATTTGAATTTTTATTTTATTATTTTTAGATAGTGAGGAGAAAATAAATTGTTGTGAGGATTAAATTGAGTGAGATTTTTGATGTAATTTTGTTTGAATCATTCAAATTAAGGGATGTGAATTTCAACTCATGGAATGAAGATCAATTACGCATAAAGAGATTGAGGTTTGATTGTTCTTTTTTCATCTCATTTATTTTATACCTATTGAATATTTGTTTATTATGTTTGATACCATGTTAGGCTAAAACCCCTTTCAAGGGGTGGGGTAAAACCCTTATTTGATGTTATTTTATTTTAATTAGTTTAATTACTAGAAAAATCCCTTTGAATGTTAATTTTGATCCCTCACACTTAGATTTATGCCTTGAGAGAGAGTAAATGATTTTCGAGAGAAAATCGAAATTTCAATTATAATACCCATTTTAGATTCGAACTAGAGATAGGGATTTCTTAAGTGGGATATTATAACTTGAATTTCAACTCTAAAATTATTTTCTAAGATTTATGTAAATTTTAATCGATCGATCCTAACGGGTGATTAATTAAAAGGAGTGTAGATTTATTTTTCTAGAGTTGTGGGGTGTTAAACTTAATTTTCTAAAATATTACTATTATAATTACACTTGGAACGAGAGTTGGTTTGTAATTTTGATATTAATTTGGGAGAATTCAAATAATTAAATTAATTAATTAGAATAACTAAAATTTGTGGTGTAATCCCACTCCTTGATTGTTCTCACAGTTATTTACCTCACTTTATCTTTTATTTTTAGTTTAGACTTTATTTTCCATTTTAGTAACTTTCTAGTTAGTTATCATATCACATTAGTTTAGTTTATTTTAAATCATTTCACCTCACCCTATTGTTTTAATATTGAAAAAGCTAAAAAAATAAGAAAAGTGAAAAAGCACAAAAAAAATAAAAAGTGAATTACAATTGAATTTGTCTCTAGCTTACTCCCTAGGAAGTGGATTGATACCCTTACTTACCTCTACACTTGAGTTTGTTATTATTTGTAGGTATTTGAGGTTTTTATTAGAAGGACTTTTCAAGCAACGAGAAAAGAAAAAGATACACGTAAAAGTTCTTTCTATCAAATGGCGCCGTTGCCATTCTTGGGAGCGTGAAGCACTCGGAGCGGATTCAATTTTGTGATTCACTTGTATTGCATTTTTTTTTAGTACCATTTTTTTTTACTTTAGAAGGATTGTATTAGGACTTTATTATTTTGCTTGAATTGCGGTGCATAGGACACCATTTATTTTTCATTTAAAATTGTAATAATTGAAGCCAAGCGTGATAGGGAAACCGGACAAGGTAAAGAGAGGGCGTCCAAAGGCGAGGATTTAGAAGCCTCTCTACCTTGGATCGGTAGGACTCCCGGGAACGACTGAGATAGACGTAATCTCCCCCGGTCTACTCAAATTTTTCGGCACCCCATGGCCTAAAAACCGTGGGAGGTACATTTCTTACACCCTCGCGCCTCTCCTGTTAGCGAGTCAATTCTTTTGTGTGTTCTTGTGTGATTTTATTCTCGCATTTATTTTTTGAATGGTGTGATGAATTAAATTACTAAGACCTACACCCAGTCACTCAAGAGAAGGGATTTCATCACCCGACTCACTCGCTTACCATTGTGTGCTACCCTAGCCATCACTAAATATAAAATATATTAACTAGGTAGACCACTAGGAGAATATTTTTGCAAAGGCGATCACTAAAATATTTTCGTGATTTTTTATCGCCCACGGACTTAATTAAAATTTGACTACCCTTTCACTAAATCTAAAGATAAAAATTGGCTATGTGCTAGTTAGGAAATTTTCTTGACTTGTGTGTGTGTCCAATTCATTTTTCGGTAGTCGGATTCTAGTTAGTTCGTCAATTCAAATAGTCCATATTTTTCCCCACCTTTTCTTCCCAAAAAAAAAATCCAAAAATATTTTCTTTCATTTTTATTAAAAAATCCAAAAATATTTTCTTTCTTTCATTTTAGAAAAATCCAAAAATATTTTCTTCTTTCCTTTTTAAAAAAACCCAAAAATATTTTCTTTCCTTTTGAAAAAAAAAAATTTAAATCAAAAAAAATATTTCTCTCCACATGGCCGAAGAACGTCCTTTACGGGACTACTTTGGTCATTTTTCATTGACACGTGACACGTGTGAGAATGATCCTGAGCCGTCTCTTTATGATATTCTTAGTCGTTTCACCTCTCTCACGAGTACCGTTGGTACTCTTGACCCATCCATGCATGCACCTCCTATTCCATCACCCTCGGTGTCAAGTGTCGTCGTGTCGCCTCCTTTGTTGTGCACCCACTGTTATTATGCCGATCACATGTCCCATGAGTTTCCTTACATGTCATATCCATACAAATCCACTGTGGAACATGTGTATCCATATGACACTGTTCCGGAACCCACCTCGGTCTGTTATCCCGATATATCCAATCTCGAGTTGTGTAAGTACCCGAGCTATTCGTGGAGGCTTGATCACCCTTCCACGCAATACAACTCCCAACCCGATGTTGTGGATCCTCACATGTTCCAACAGTTGTCATGGCAACCTTGTGCACCCATTCCCGATCAGTCCCCTCACTACGCACCTCATGAGTATCAACCATTTATACATCACGAAAGTGATCCTTTCGTGTATGATGTACTTGGTTCCATCCCCACACACTTCATATGAGTATTCTCCATACACTCATGATAATAGTGTGTTGTGTCCACCTCCACCACCGCCACCACCCTCCACTCCACCACCACTATCATCCACCTCCACTCTCGAAACCCTCTTGCAAAAGTTCATACTTGAGCAAGAGCAAGCAATTCCAACTCAAGCTCTCCAAAGGCTTGAACAAAAGTTAAATGAATTGGAGTGTGCACGAGAGTCGGATATTTCCATGTCTCTACCCATCGTTGCACCCCGAGTGTGACGATGTTGTGTCCTCTTATGACACGAATTCTGAGTGTGACCAACCCTACCACCCCGAGAATCTCGAAGTTTAGACCATTCCATGGTCTGGGTCCCAAGTCAACAATTTTGTTGACGTACCTTTCATTAGTGAGCCTGATCCAATCCCACCATATCCATATGAACCCCACTTTGAGATTCCCACTCACTTTCCGGTCGCACCCAAAATAATGCCCGAGTCTACACCTATCGAGCTTCACCCTTGTGTTCCCGAGGAACCCATTTATCCTAGGTTAGCTCTGGCCATGAGTGTTCACCATTTTCGCGAGATAGAATCCGTGATAGTTCCTAACTATCCAGATATGGATGATGTACCACCATGCATAGCTCTCTTTGACCCTCATATTTCTAGTGATTCCTTTATCTCTGAGATTGGTGCCTTGTCTTACCCACCCACCCCAATCACCAATGATACCTTTTTAGAGAAGTTGAAAACTCCATCTTTAGAAACCACACTCCCTTGTGAGTATTCCTTTACTCCTCCCAATGAGTGTGTGTCTCCCACGCTCGAGTTGGATCATCTTCCTCCACCATTTATCCCACCCGACCCACCCATTGTCCTTTCCAACCCACCACCTGGTTTGGATCTTGATTTTACCCATTTCATGTTTTCATCCACATTTTTAGATCCTCACCTGAACCCATCCTCCAACCTCAAACCATCCTCCACCATTCACAAGAGTATTTGTGGTGATGCTCTCCACTTCCGTGACACCGAGCTTGTTATTCCATGCACACCACTTCCTTGTGGTGTTGATTTTTCTTCTCAACAGCTTCCTGGGGTGTCACGGTGCGACCATTACCATCGTCCATTCATAAAATGGTCGTGTGAATTTTATGAGCCTCACCCCATTTCACTTTCTACACCATTTCGCCTTCCTCACCAACTTGAGCATCATGCTTATAGGGCCCTTGTTGCCCTCACTTTTAAGCTCAACAAGGCTCGTGGCCGATACCTCATAACCCTTACCCTAATACCCACCCACCCATGGTCCACCGATGCTTTTCATCGTGTGATGTACTTTGCAATACATGTGCATTGACCCGTTTTTAGCCTCTATCCAGCAAGACTGACGCTTCAGTCTTGTTTGGGGGTGATTCTCATCACCCAATTTTTCTGCCACCCCGCGCCATCATAGTTCTTATGTTTAGGGTGAGAATAATTTGGTCTGGCTGAAGACATTAAAACTTAGCGCTACCGGGAGGCAGCCCGCGTTTCTTGTACTAGTCTCATCCTGTTTGGGGGTGGTGTTTCACATCACCCTATGCTTTATCATGCTTATAGACTTGTACACATTTTTTCTCTTATCATTTATTCAGGTTTATTTTTGGCTTCACATGTCCACTTCATTAGCGGTTCATTCTAGTAATCTCTTTCCTACCTTATGCTCTCAATTTTAAAAATCATTTTACTTAACATCGAGGACGATGTTCCTTTTTATTTGGGGGTGGGGAATTTTATCAAAATCGTACCTCTTTTGAAAAATTTTGAGTCTTAAACCTGATTTTTAAAATTTCGTGCAGTTTCTTTCATCTCACTCATTGATGTGAATTTTGAATCATCCATCTTTCAAAAGTCTAGGAATCAAGCTAGAGAATATTTTTTTCTATATAGTTTATGTAATACGTAGCAAGGCATTTTGCACCATGAATTTTTAGACTCAATAAAATTTGTGCACTTATCATGTCACTACGGTTTAGAGTTGAAGAGTACTACAATTCTAAAGAGAACCTTAAGGATCACTAATAGAGACTTTAGCTTGTGAGATTTGTGCCTTTCACCTTTTCAGAGTGTTTTACGCAATCTCCGAGTCACAAGTTGATTCAACTTCGTTTGGGTCCGCATTTAATCGTTGTATGATCTCATTATTCTTCAAATTTTAGCTTGATCACTGAGAACGACATAATTTTCGAGTTGTAAGAAACGCATGTCTTGAAGTTTGTCCCGATCACTAGGATTTTCATCCATACACCTACCACTTTCCTCCATATCATATTCCCATTCACTTCACCAATTACATTACCATATTCTACCCTATTCACACATATTCTCCACATCCTCACCTATCATCTCCATATCATCTTTCATTTTCAAATAAAAGAGTGTGATTTCAAATGTAAATGTCTTCATTGTTGGTTTGAAAAGTGAGAAAAAAAACAAAAAAAAAGAAAAAAAAAAAAGAGAAACATAAAAATAGAAAAAATAGAAAAAAGAAAAAGAAGAAGAAAAAAAATAGAGAAAAAGAAAAGAAAAATCGATAAAAAAAAAGAGAGAAAAGAAAAGAAAGAGAGTTTGTAGTTAGTAATAAAGACATTTGTGCCTAAAGTATAGAACACTCTTCTATCATATACATTCATCCATCATCCTTTATCATTCATATCACCATTATATCCTACATACCACATCCATACATCACACATCCATCTTACCACACCTTATACCATCCTTCCCATTTCATTTTCCCCTCGCCCACTATCATCCATATGTTTCCCAAGGTGTTCGGGAAAATGATAGTCAACGTGGTGAATAACTCGACGTTCTCACTATAGTGATTAGCATTTCTTTCATGAGATCATTTTCTTTCTAATTGTTCGTTCTTTCTTATATGTGTGTGAGACGTTTGAACTTGATTACATTTACTCACCTCCTCACACACAAGAGCGATACACTAACCCTAATCTCGAGAGTTCGTTTGAGAGAGTTATATCCTGTGAGATTTGAAGTTGAAGCGTTGATTCCGATAAGGCAATCTAGGAATTACTCTGATGATGCTCGACCCGTTTTGACTGATTCACACTACACACGTTGAGTTCTAGGAAGGATGTGCCTTGAGTATTTACTTAGCTAAGCTTTTTACACATTCTAGCTTGTATTTCTGAAATCATTTATCTCGTGATGGATTGTGCGATTATTCTACGTCTAATAAGAGATTGACTGCCTTTCAATAAATCGTTTGCAAATAAGAATTTTGTGGGTATATTCCCTGCAAACCCTTAAGAGACACAATTTGTCCTGTAGGGCAACCTATATGTTTAAAGGCTTGTTGCACATGCTAAGTGAAATCGCAAGTGCCCGCGAAATTGGTACACTTTTGGTTACTTATCTTTCTCTTTCTCTCTATCTTATTGCTTGAGGACTAGCAACGCTCTGTTTGGGGGTGGTGTGATAAGCACCCAAAACTGTACAATTTATACCCCAAATAGATGTACTTTAGTTGCTAATTCTCGACAATTTGGGTCTTATGCGCTTAATTGTTCAATATGCAGGCTTAATTGCAGTTGCGGTGTCAAAAGCTATATTTACAGGCAATTTGCAGTTAAAATGGAGCTAAATTACCAATCCCGCAACCCTAACCTACCCTAACCTAGCCCAAAGCATGTGTGTGTTTAGTTTGTATTTTTTTATATTTTTTATATTTTTAGTTTGAGTCATTTTTATTTTTAGGATTTATTTAGTATTTTCTAGATTTAATTTTCTATTTTTCTATTTTATTTTTATTAATATAATTTTATTTTATTTTGATTTTATTAAGTTTTTAGTTTTAATTTTTATTTTATCTTATTTTATTAGGATTTGAATTTTTAGGATTTCATGTATTTTAATTTATTTTGATTTCACATTTTCTTTTTAGGATTTTAGTTTTAGTTTAATAGATTTCTAGTTTTATTTTTTATTTTTCATTTCTTTTTAATTTTATTTGAGTCTTTGTTTTATTTTAGAATAGGATTTTATTTTTTTAAACTTTTATTTCATTTTTATTACTTTTATTAGTTAATTTTATTTTAAGAGTTCAAATTAAACTCACACACGCCCTACAACCCACACACTACTAAACACAACCTAAAACTACCTACACCCTCACCCTCACACTAAACCAACTACACCTCACACACCCAATACCCCCCCCCCCCCCCCCCTCTCTCTCCATCTTCAACCTACAACCCATCTTACTCTCTCTCCTCCATAACCAACAACACCCAACACAAATCCACATCTTCCAACACCAAACACAAACACCCATCTCTCATCTCTCACCCTACATCTAAGCCCCCTGTCCAACTCCGGCGAGGAACCCAAACACTCCGGCGCTCCCACGTCAAACCCCGACGCCAGCCCCCGCCACTGGACCACCTGCAAAATCCAACCCAGGCGGCCAGCGCCGGCACCCACAATCAAAACCCGACTAGCCCCCTGCCTTACCGCCCCTCCGCCGGCGGCGCTCCACCCTCAGCCTTGACCCAACCGCCCCCCCTCTCTCTCTTCGCCTGCGTCACCCCCCTTCTACCCCGGCGCCGACGGACCCACCCCTCATTCCGGCCTGTCCTACCCTAAGTCCAGCCACATCCGGCGATTCCTACCACCACTCTACCCTCTCACCTCCATCCAACCCATTCCCCAAACCAAACCCATTTCCATTTACCTTCTCCCAAGAAAAAAAAACGTGACCTGCCAAAAACTAAACCAACCAAATACCCAAAAGACCAAAATTAAAAACCCATGTGTCACTTATTCCCTTTTTACCCATTTACCCAAAATGCCCCCCAACCATATCTTTTAACCATTGCCCAAAATAACCCTTATACCAAATCAGATTTTATACCCTCATTCTCCCCACTATCATGACCTCACACCCAAACCACATGCACCATCTATTAATTCATGAACTAACCCTTATCCACACCTTATACAACCTCTTGCACCTTAATTCTTCCCAAAATATCCCTTAGCCCCATGTGTGTCATGCATCTACTATAAAAGAAGACTCCAGACCTCATTTGAAAGAAGCTTCGAGATAGGAATTTGTACAAAGAGAAATAATATTTTAGTGTAGGTTTTTAGATTAGAATTTTTATTTTATTATTTTTAGATAGTGAGGAGAAAATAAATTGTTGTGAGGATTAAATTGAGTGAGATTCTTGATGTAATTTTGTTTGAATCATTCAAATTAAGGGATGTGAATTTCAACTCATGGATTGAAGATCAATTACGCATGAAGAGATTGAGGTTTGATTGTTCTTTTCTCATCTCATTTATTTTATACCTATTGAATATTTGTTTATTATGTTTGATACCATGTTAGGCTAAAACCCCTTTCAAGGGGTGGGGTAAAACCCTTATTTGATGTTATTTTATTTTAATTAGTTTAATTACTTGAAAAATCCCTTTAAATGTTAATTTTGATCCCTCACGCTTAGATTTACGTCTTGAGAGAGGGTAAATGATTTTCGAGAGAAAATCGAAATTCCAATTATAATACTCATTTTAGATTCGAACTAGAGATAGAGGTTTCTTAAGTGGGATATTATAACTTGAATTTCAACTCTAAAATTATTTTCTAAGATTTATATAAATTTTAATCGATCGATCCTAGCGAGTGATTAATTAAAAGGAGTGTAGATCTATTTTTCTAGAATTGTGGGGTGTTAAACTTAATTTTCTAAAATATTACTATTATAATTACACTTGCAACGAGAGTTGATTTATAATTTTGATATTAATTTGAGAGAATTCAAATAATTAAATTAATTAATTAGAATAACTAAAATTTGTGGTGTAATCTCACTCCTTGATTGTTCTCACAATTATTTACCTCACTTTATCTCTTATTTTTAGTTTAGACTAGCAGTGACAAAATTATGGGTTGGGCCTAATGTGGACGGGTCAAATATGGGTTGCGCTAAATGTGGGTTGGGCCAAATATGGGTTGGGTTAAATGTGGGCTGGGCCAAATATCGGCGGATCAAATATGGGTTGGGTCAACCCATTATTTTTTTACTAAATTAAGTATTACAATTCGAGGTATATATAAAAAAACCTCATATTTTACTTATAACTTTTTAAAATGAGTATTATATTTGATTTGTATCTTTTAAAATTGGGCTCCATATTTGATTTCTTGCTTTGAAATATGGGCCCCATATTTAACTCATAACTTTGAAATATGGGTCCCATATTTAACTCACAACTTATAAATATGGATCCCATATTTAGATGCTTGGACTAATATGGACTATTTTATTATTTGGGCCACATTTTGCCACTACTAGTTTAGACTTTATTTTCCATTTTAATAACTTTCTAATTAGTTATCATATCACATTAGTTTAGTTTAATTTAAATCATTTCAACTCACCCTATTGTTTTAATATTGAAAAAGCTAAAAAAAATTAGAGAACTGAAAAAGCACAAAAAGAAAATAAAAAGTGAATTACAATTTAATTTGTCTCTAACTTACTCCCTAAGAAGTGGATTGATACCCTTACTTACCTCTACACTTGAGTTTGTTATTATTTATAGGTATTTGAAGTTTTGATTAAAAGAACTTTTTAAACAATGACAAAAGAAAAAGATACACACAAAAGTTCTTCCTATCAAAATTAACTCTTGATTTCACTCTTGATATTCTTTAATTATGAAATTATTATTTAAAATAATTCTAACATTAACATCAGTTATTTGTGATGATTTTTTTTTCCAAGTTATTTGTGATGATTTATTCCATACCGTGTAATTATCATGTTAATTGTTACATTAAACGTGGGATGCTGTCGATTTAGCCAGCAGACCATACACTGAGAGTAGGCTTACACTTTCACATGAGACCCATATGCTTTCCGCCGTAACAATTCCACTCTTTCTCCAAACTAAAGTTTCATTTTTACTCAAGTGGGAGATTACACTAGTTTGTTAACATGCTAATAATGTCATTCAAAGAAGGGAAAGAAAACACCAAAACTACATCCTTTAAAACTCTGTTTACTATGAAACCGAATGCCTCCCTTTTCCTGAAGGAGTAGATTTTGCTTCTTCCGGGTTGGCCGAGCCGAGACTGTCAGACGAATCCGATCCCGTATTCTCCCCTACCCCACCTTTGCTGGACCATAGCTTTGAAAAGACTCTCTTAGACATAAGCAGCCCTTTCATTTTACTAATGGCAGCTCTGTCCCCGTTACTTTTGCTAATGAGAGCCCTCTCACTCCCTCCTAATCCATTCCCAAGTCTTAGGGAAGCAAGTTCCCCCTTTAAGGCTCTAAGCTCTTCCACTGTGGCCACGGCGTCCCAATCTTCCTCAGTGTTGGTGGTGGTTGATCTTGAGCTCCCACGTGAGACGCTGGTGAGGTCTTTGATGGATTTGGGAAGGTCGGGAGTGCTGCTGCCCGACGAGGCGGCGGCCCTCACTTGCTCGAAGAAGAGGACTTGAACGACGACACGCAATGGGAGCCTCTCATTTTGGACTGCATGCATGCAAGCGTCTACCGACAGCTTCTTGCAGTCCATCAGCCTGCATATCCTTTTCCTCTCGCTCTTGCTGATCCCCTGGTGCGCCTGTTATCAAAACGGAGATTTAGTTCAACAGAAGATGTCTTCAGCACCTACTATGCAATTCCACTTGTTCTTTTTCATAGCCGATAGTGCAAAACAAATAAGAAAAATTCAAACTGTTTAAAAGCCAAAAATAATAGAGAGAAAGAACTATGCATTTTCCTGAAAATGGACTTTCTATAGATAATTTTAGCAAAACATGAGATGGTCCTGGCAACAAAATGCATAGTTCAAGATACTTTTTGCTTTAAAAATAGTTCAGGGGGGTTGTTACAGAAACTGCTGGCAGTTTCAGGGAATTTTTTATTTTATCCCAATAAAAAAATTATTACTTTAGGTTTATGTCTTGTCTCAAAGCTGAATTACAAGCATGTCACCCATCCTTCAATTATAAGAAAGAAATGTCTTTGACTACATTATACTGACACAGATTTCAGATGAAGAAAATAAAGGGAAAAGATGCTCAAGCTTCTACATAACTTCTACTCACTTCCCATCATAAAAAGAAAAAGGTCGTACCCAGTGCACAAGCCTCTCGCTTCACTGCAGAGTTTGGGAGAGGTGGATGTCGGCTGGTCTTACCCCCATACTGTTTTATAATATGAAGAGACCGCTCCCAAGTCTCGAACCCGAGACCAACCGTAGCTTGAGCGAGAACCAACTAAAAGCTCAGTGAATAACCAGTTTGACACACAACAGAGTTCAATTTTGACAAGTTTCTAGTTCAAAATGTAACTAAAAACAACATTCCCTCGTGTTCTATTTGGATTTTATCATGATATTATGATCCGAACACCAACTGATAGTATCTTTACGAGCTTTTTGTTTAGAGTTTTTTGCTTTCCTAGAATTCAATATTGGTAACTTCACATCACATGTAACACTCAAGTTGTGTGAAAGAAGTCTGTCTTGTATTTTAAGCTATTGCGTGAATAATGCGACTTTCAAATGTGAATTTACTATTTTAAAATTCCAGGAAATCCCAAAAAGTCGAACAAAACAAGCACTGCACGCAAACACAGAGTATACCGGGTAGAACACATACCTTAAGATACGTATCAATGGCCCGATAAAGACCATCGTGACCAGGCCGAGAGAAACCAGATACCAACTCCGCAAGATCAACAAACATCGATAAAGGTAGATTAGGATCCTTTGCAATTTCAGTAAGGTAACCATCAACCAGCTTTACCACCATCAGCTTCGAAGCTTCTGATAAAATACCCGGCCTTCTCACCTCTTGGATCTCAAGATCCCCCTCTTCTCCTTCAATTTCACCATTACGATCTCGCATTAAGAACTCCTCTAGTATCTTATGGACTATATCAACATTATACATGGCCATTTCCCCATCGTGGGCCCGTATCAAAAGATCATGAACAGATGCCTCCTCCAGTTGCTGCCCTATTCTTCTTACCAGTTCTCCCCTCACCATTTCACCTGAATCTGCGAAAACAGCTGCTTTTAACAACTTGAGCAAGAAACTACACGGGACGCTGTTTTTTTCAGCGGGCAACAGCCACACGACTGTATCCACCATTGAACGAGTCTTCACGATATCACCGCACTGGATAATACCTTTGCTAAAGCCCGTCAACCTTCTCAGCGCGTAAGCTTTCAGTGCTTCTCCAATCACTTCACAAGGTATTTTACCCTTGTCTTTTAATTTCACGATAACCCGTTTGTATAAATCCATTTCCAGCTCACACAAGTCTTCAACCCACCAATCATTCGGCACCATCCGGTTTCTGACACCATTCCAGTTAGTATCATTCCCGTTTTCCTCCGGGAGTTTCTTTCGATTATAGGTATAGGACCAGTCCACCTTATATATATCAACAGATGCCTTGGAAGCTATAGAATCAATGCATTGGCTGACCAACTTCAGTTCTTCGGAGAAGGGTAAAAGAGACTTTGCTGTCTGAAGAACTATGATAGAATCCTTCCAGCTACGGAAGATGCTAGAGTTGAGGAAAACATCAATCTTATAGATGAGGTTTCCTTTCTCAATCATCTCGTTCATTCCTAGGTACTCAGCCCCACAACGGGCCGCGACGACGTTATAGGCATTAAGGGTGACGGTCATGCCGTAACAGAACTTGGCACATATTTCAAAGGCGGTCGACCCGCCAGGAATGTCGTGTATATCGACTTCATCACCGTTTCCTTCATTTGCTGTTGTAACCAACTTTTGCAAATGGGTGCTTTTGGACAAAAGAGGAAACTGCAGAACAAGTTATCCAGGCCATATAAAAATAGTTACGAGACAAATGTGAAGAATTGTTACGCATGTATCTAATTGAGCTCCGTGACAATGATAAAGATCATGAATTGAATTTCATCATAGTGCTCCATAGCAATATTATTTAATTTTTTTATCAGAAACAAAGCAGCATAGTGATTAATTAAGTATGTGTATTGATTTAAGACTTCTAATATGGGTCATCTTGAAGTTCCCCCAAACTTATGTTTCATTTTGTGGGTCACACCCCTTACTTTTATGAAAAAATGAGAAACACCGCTTAAAAGGTCGTCAAAACTCACAAAGTATCCCTTTTAGAGGGTGTTTTATGAAATTTGTGAGCTTTAGCAAAGCTTTTGGGGGGTGTATCTCAACTTTATAAAAAAGTGAGGGTCAATGGCGATTAAAGTCAAAATCACTGATTAATAACTGATCTATTCAAGTATTAGGAAGATAACCATACCTTGTGTAGATAAAATTTCACATCCCCTACACTGACAACGATGTCAGTTGCCAACTCACTAGCCACATACCTGCACATGGGACTTGACTTTAGTAATGTTGTCAATAGAAGTTCATAAGTTATAAGTTACAGCATTAAGCAATGATAAGATTAAATAGAGACACATAATTCATGCATCCTTTGGGATCTAAAACACGTAATGTTTTGTCTACAGTCACTCTAGGGATGAAAAAAAGTTTGGTGATATACTGAGAAGGCTCAATGATTTTGCTAACATGACAAAAAAATTTACTTTGAAGTCATACATTCAATCATGTGGCAAAATATGGGATCACAATAGGAAACAGATGTTAAAACTATTAAGTATTGTGTTTACATCAAGTAGTTAATAATTATTATCAACTTTGTGTTTCAAAAAAAATTATTATCAACTTTGGATATTTACTTCTTTTTTAGGTACAATTAATGTTTAGACCCTAAGAGCCAAATATATTTTGCATTTAATCCACCTTATTTTTTTATTTTGCAAAAGGTCCCTTGTCAATTTTTATGATAATTTTTAAGTTTAAGATAAGAGAAAAAAGTGTTTTATGTGGCAAATGGCTTTTTGGAGAAAAATAATAGAGCTTTCCTTTTTTTAATATCTTCTATTTTTTCAACTTCAATCAGAGGGTATAAGGGTGAACTTGCATCATCTAACAAGAACCCTCTAAAATCCATTGTAGATAATATACAGCAGGTATGTGAAAAAAATTATTTCCCATTTTGTTCGGGTAAAATATTCAGTATAATTTTATTTTTTTTCACCCAAGTGAAAAATATATCACAAGGAACAAAATGGAGCCTTGGAGAGAAACAAATTGAGATGAAGAAGCATGTTCATATCAAACATACCAAAATGAACTAAAAAATATTTGGGGGGAAGACCATGGGTCAGATTGAACAAATTATGCTAGCAAGGGGAGAAAAAAAGTTATTAACAGCCCTACATAAACAAACTAAAATGCATCAAGGTAACATCAAATGAGAAAATACCTTGATGGAATTTTTAAGAGAAAAAGAAAAGTAAAAATCAGGTTCTTACAGATCTTACCTGACATTGTTCCCATCAGTCTGAAACGAATCAGCCTTAGATCCAAGCTTCATAAACTTCATCTTGCCAAATAATAAATTTCTCTGCTTCCTTTTCCTCTTAGTAGAACCCCCAAAAATATTCTTCCCCAATACTCAGCTTACGGCAGCAAAATAAACAGCCTCGCGGTTACAACCGGACATCCCCAATTATCCAATCATAACCCAAATCGAGGAACAAAAACCCCAAAAGTTGAATATATAAAAACAACCCAGATGTGGGGACCAACTTTTCTGAACACAACCAATCTCTTAACTTCCACTAAATAAAATGAGATCTCGAAGATGAGAGCAAAATGATTTATGCTTCAACTATGACAGAATCTTGTCAGCGATCGAGGCAAAATCAAAACATACATATATATATATGTATATATATAAGATAGAGTTGATTTTTTTTTTAAGGGGATCACTTGAATGTGAAGAGTGTAAGAGAAGATGTTTCCTTGGTCGGCGGCAAAGCCCATGGACCCCGGGGGCACCGGGTCAGCCCAGGAGACATAACCAACTGACTCTAAACACTAATTTAATCTCAAAACCACCACAAATCTGAATTCACCCCACCATCTCCTTCTATTTCTTTATCTTTTTTTTCTCTGTTTCTAACGGTATCTTTATAAAAATAAATCTTTTACAGATTCATACCACCAATACCCTTGATGCTCTTTAATGTTCCAAGTTCCAAACCCTGTACACACAACAGATATGAATGTGAATATTGTATTTTTTGACCGTTGAAGTTTGAAACAAAATTGCAAAAGGAAGCAGCACCTCGGTAGTATCGGTTGAATAAACCACCAAAACGGTAGACAAAGGATCTCTCAATATATTTCTGCCAAGGTAAAGGAATAAATGAGAAAATCAGCAAAATAAGGTCATGGGTACTATGTATATATTAATGGAAAAAGAAAATTATACATCTTCTTCCAACAAAATCTGAGGAAACCCAAGAGAATCATGTCAGAGATACCACGGAAATATAGTTTAAAAAATGAAAGCCATGATCATCAACCGTTGTGTATAAAAAAACACTTGAAAATATGCTCGTCTCGTGATCAACTTGTTATCAATAGACAAAAAAACAAAAGCCATTCTCCATGTAAAACCCACGACCTTTTTTTTTTTCGAGTTAGTTGAGCTAATGTGGAGAACTAATACGAAAGATGACCTGAAAAACAAAAAACTCTGAAAACAAAAAAATCAAACACAGAGGAGATGAGTACCCAATATGGTATCGAAGAAATCAAACACCATATGTAGTGTTTCTAAGGCTATTGGACCACACCTATTAGCACACATTTAGCGCAGAAACCAACAAGCATGCATAAAGACAATGGCCACCCAGAAACACCCATTAGGAAGACAAGAAGTTTTTTTTTGCCTTATAACCAAAACACGACAAAAAATAACACAAAAAGACAGGTTTTTTGCTACCCCAAGTGCTCACCAGTTTTGCAAGAATCAGCACTAGCACTCTCTCATATCAGAATCTTCTTCTTTATTCTTTATCTCACCTAACAGAGCAAATAAAAAAACCTCTTGAAATACCTCCTTCAAATGGATGTTTCTTCTTTTATTTTCTTTTGTTGGTCTTTGATTTTCCTGAGAAAGTGGAAACACTCTATCTCTATCCCTATCCCTTACTGCTTTTGTTCAGTATTTTTTGATATTGGAAGTTGTATTCATTAAGATTAAGACAACCAAGTTGCTATGGTATGCACGCCAAGCTGACACTCAGCTTTTTTGCTCCCTCTTTGACGATTGACGAGTATTGCTTTTGGTCCTCTCGCTGAAATGACCCGTTACTCGTGTCTCATTTAATCCTCCTTTCAACTCATGTACCATCAAATGACTTGTCCATCAACTCAATCCCCCTCCTTTAACCTTAAAATTTTTATAATCCTCATGGTGGTTCTCGTATATTGTAATCTTTAAATAAAAATCGTTTCTTTACATTTTAAAAATAAATTTGATAAATTGGATGTTAACTAGTTGTTTAAGTTGGAGTCATGGTGTAGTCGAATGGATTAGTCTCGAAATGCGCATAAATTAATTCGGGAATTATCTTTCGTTATAAAAAAAAGAACTTTTATGGTCTCTTTGACTTAAACAGTGAGCAAACGTAGATATGGTCAAATTTGCTATGAATAAAATTTGATAAATTTTATCTAATTTTTTTACATGAAACTATCAAATAACTATTAGGTGAAATTAGTCAATTTTATTAATTTATTTAAATATTTTTTAAACATTTTTTAAAAATAATTTTTATAAAATAGTTTTTATAAAACATTACTAAAACAGTTTTTAAAACAACTTTTACAATCGTTTTTAAACTATCTAAAATTTTTTTGAAATTGTTTTTATAATATATTCAAAACAATTTTTAAAAATGTTAAAAACCGTTTTTACAATATTTTTATAAAACGTTTTTTTAGAAAAAAAATTGTAAAACATTTTTTAACAACTTTTTATAATATTAAAAACAGCTTTTAAATATACATAACAGTACTTTAACTATTTAAAATAGTTTTTTAAATTATTTTTTAAAACTTTAAAACAGTTTTTATAATATATTCAAAAGAGTTTTTTAAAATGTTAAAAATAATTTTTACAATATTTTTATAAAACGGTTTTAAAAAAAATTGTTAAACATTTTCTTAACAATTTTAAATAATACTAAAAATAGTTTTTATAACATTAAAACATAATTTTTAAATATTCATAACAATTTTTTTAACTATTTAAAATAGATTTTAAAATTATTTTCTAAAACTTTAAAACGGTTTTTATAATATATTCAAAACAGTTTTTAAAATGCTAGAAACAGTTTTTATAATATTTTTATAAGAAGGTTTTTAAAAATATTTGTAAAACATTTTCTTAACAATTTTTTATAGGGGCATATACCGAATAATCCCTCGAACATTTTTTTTATACACGTTTAGTCCAAAACTTTTTATTTTGAGCCAAAAATTCCTTCATCATGTCGCTGGCGCGGACCTTTAAAAATAAGAAAATATTAGTTAAATGGATGTTTGAGGGACTTTTTGGTACAAAATAAAAGGCTTGGACTAAATGTATAATAAAAAATATTTGAGGGACTTTTTGGTATTTGATTCTTTTTTATAATATTAAAAATAATTTTTAAAACATTAAAAAACAGTTTTTAAATATTCATAACAGTTTTTTTAACTATTTAAAACAGTTTTTATAATATATTCAAAATAGTTTTTAAAACTGTTAAAAACAGTTTTTACAATATTTTTATAAGACAGTTTTTAAAAAATTTATAAAACATTTTCTTGAATTTTTTTCATAATATTAAAAATAGTTTTTAAAACATTACAAAACCGTTTTTAAATATTTGTAACACACTTTTTAATTATTTAAAAGAGTTTTTAAATTATGTTTTAAAACGTTAAAACCGTTTAATAAATTAGCAAATTTGTTGGCAAATAGTTCTCACTCAAATAGGTAAGCAAAGTTTGTCAACACCTTATGCATAAAGGGTGGTGTACACTGGAAAATAATGCTACGACAAATTATGCAACCAAACAGTCAAAAAGTAGACAAATTTTCATATTTACTAACTTTTTGGCATTTGCCATGGCAAATATTGACAACCAAGTGGACCCTAAGAGTTTATGCACGATAGAGTCCCTTGATGCAAATATGTTATTAGGCCATCTCCAGTGGGAGATGTTAAAGTCTAAGTTTGCATTGTTTTGGTTCACAATGGGTATAACAAAATGCATTTTCCGGTGAGAGAAAATGTAGCGGGGTGTAAATCTACATTATCTATAGACGATGTATAAATGGGGCCCACGTCTGGATGTGAGAGTGTCGTCCGTCCAGAGTTGTCAGACGAACACCTCTTATCCGTCCAAGCTTCTATTAAGAAAAATTACGTCCTAACGGCTATTATATAACGGCTGTAAAAATCCTTAACGGATATATTTTTTCTTATATATAAATATGTATCCCAAAAGCTTTTAAATAGCAAATCAAAGATTTATCCTTTCAAATATATTATATGGATTCTCCCTTTCAAAGTACTCTGACTAATTTGTATCGGTTACCAAATTTCACTTCACATCATGAGGTGTTGTTGTGTTATGCGTACATAAAATATTCCGTAGATGGGGGTGTTGAGACAAACCAACTCGCTTTAAACATGTGGGAAAAAATTACTAAGGAATATAACTCTAGTGAGGGAGTTGTTTACAAACGCGACGAGAATGCGTTGTAGGGAAAATTTCGAACAATAAACAGAGAATGTTTATTGTATTCGGCGAAGTTGTCTCGAGCATACGGAGACGGCAAAGATAGCGGCACGACAGAAGTTACTTGGGCAATTACACTTGGTTGTGATTAGTTTCTTATTTAAAATTAATATTCTTAATTTATATAACTCATGCTATAAATAATTGTTGTAGCTGCAACGTGCTAGTGATAACTTTCGTGCTACTGTGGGTCATAAATTCCGATACGACCATTTCTACAAGGTGCTCAAGGATTTTCCCAAGTATGTCATGTCAACCACAAGTTCACAATATACGGATGAAGATATAAATGAGATTCTCATTCATTCGAACGATACCGACACAGGTGGCTTCAATAATGCCTTAAAACGATCGATGGGATGAATGGAATTTAATACGGAATTTCCTATCGCGCTTGATCCCGCGCTTCGTAGATGCGTGATCTCTTCATCTTTCTCTCGTAACATCCTCTGAAATATAAGCTCCCGTTCTAACGTTTTGGATTTCATTTTTTGGATGTAGTCCTCTCTTAAAAATAACATATCATGCCATTGTGAGCGTGAGTAAAATTCACCGGGCGGTAAATGATTTGGCGTACTAGGCGGATCTAATTGAATGATTGTTGTGTCATTCCCACCTAATTCGACAACTTCAAATTCCCGTGTTAAGGGTAGAAAATCTGAAGAGGAAGATTATTCATGTGTGTTGTACGTATGTGGAGCCTCCCATATATCTGATAGTGCAGTGGGTACCCATACATCATGTAGTACAATCGAGGCAAACCTAAGCCCATCGTGGTTTTGCCACCAAAATACAGGGGGTAGAATTGCACCCTTACCCGCAATCTTTCAGTATGTAAGCCATTCCTCCTGCGATGACATTATCACACGAGCAATTGCAAGTTTCTAATTTCTATTATGTTGCATATATATGTTTCTTGGAATGAATGACATTGGATATGTTAGGTTATCGGGAATAGCATTTTGGCTTGTTAATTGATGGTAGCAGCGGTCTCCGAGGTACTAAGTTCCACCTATCTCAGGATCAAAAAGCATGTACCATCTCTGAGCTAAATCATGCGCAACTCCAGGGCCTTTTAACTAGTTTTTAGGCAATCCCATAAATGGTTTCCATATAATTGACTCGGGAGAACGCATTTTTAGTTGCTCCTGCATGATGGCATAGCTAAACCACAGTTGTCCGATTAGAGCGCCACGTTCATTTATCACCCATCGTAACATACGTAACCACCTTTCCACTGCGTGGTCGAGCAAGATTAGAGCCATCGTACGGAGATACTCGTACTTAAGGTACTGCAAATTTAAATAACAACGCATTAATAATTGGTATACTCATAAAACAAGTGCTTTTATATTTTATCGAGAAAATTGAATGTTCAATTAGAGAAGACTTTTCCGCTACAATTTGTCAGAAATAATTAAATGTTTTCTGCTCGTTTGTAGTGCATGCGTCGAGGGCATAGTAAACTCGTGCAAGAATGGCAGAACCCCAATCACAAGTAGCCATGTCGTTTAGGTCGTGCAAAAATAGGTCCCAATCCAAAAACACTGAATTAACGCTAGTCGAAAAAAATAGGGAGCTCATCACGAAAATAATAAAAGAACGAGCGATTTGTTCTGCGCTCGATGATTTATGCTCCGAAGCTTGCGCATGCCACTAAAACATGTACGTTGTTAGCGTTTTGCACGATATATTCCGTCATTTGCGCTCTGGATGGCCTATTTCGGGAAAATATAATTCGAATATTTCATCCACGGTATAAGGACTACTCGTAGGAAAGGGGGCGAAATTAGATGGATTTCAATTTGAATTCCTAAAAATGGAGAAATTTAAGATGTATTAAGTACCGAAAAATTCATAAATAATATACCTAAATAAAATAAATTTCGTAGCATTTTATTCAAATATTACCTGATAAATGCACAAAATCGAAAGGGGTAATCCTCAACTCCACACAAGGAAGGTGAAATGTATGCGTTATCTCCGACCACTTACTAATTAGCGCTCCCGTCATTTGATTGTCCGAGTTAGAAAAAGTTTCCCCAAACAAATGACTAAACTCGAAATTATCAATGATAGCTAGAACTTTCAGAACATCGGCTAAACTGGATTATACTTGAATTGGACCTTGGACACTACCGCGCATGTGAAATTGACTCTCGTTTGCATGCGCATTAGGATCAACTATTGCATCTCTCGCATGTGGTATACTATCGTTATACACTCGAAATAAATTTCTATACACGATTGGCAAAATTGGTGGGGCAACTGTAATACCCTGTATTTTTATGGCTTTTAATTATGAGGTTTATTAAATGAAATTTGCTTTTAATTATGGGATTAATTAAATTAAATGGGAATTAATTAGAAATTAATCCGAATTTAAATACTAGCGAGACGTGAGTTGGTATTTGATTATGATAATAAATGATGAATATTAATGGATATATGTGGTAACATATGATTGATAAATTTATTAAAATTGTCGCGAGCCATAAATACGATAATTCGGGAAATTAAGTTGGGATGCGCGTGCCAGTCGTGTCAGAAATTAATTTAATGAGATTTAAAAGTAAATTATAATTCTATCACCCGAATGGTTATTTTGAGTGCGCTAACGTGTCTGGAGAGGTCGAAATAGTCAGAAAACACTAGTCGGGAGTTTAGTTTGGGTCCCGGGGCATTTTTAGGCCAAACCGGCAACCCGAGAGGGTATTTTAGTCATTTTAAATTTTAAGGAATTTAGACCCACGAATTTTAGGGTTTATTTAGCAGTTATTATGAGGGCCATTAGGGCCATTATCAGTCAAAAAGTAAGAGTGGGCAACGTGAGTTAGAGGAGAGGTTATAAAAGGGCTTCCAAAACCATAACCACCATCCACTACCAAAATCCACCGAATTTGTCACGGGAGAGAGAGGGAGAACCAGCCATTTTTTCCACCAGCAGATCAGAACACCATTTATAAGGCAAGTGATTTTATTTCAATTAATTTCAGTGAATATATCATCCATGCTAGTGTAGGATTAAATGATAACCTTGAAAAATGATGAATACTCATGGGAATTTGGAGAATAAACCTAAATCTTGGATAGGACTTGCATGTAGATTAGTTCTGTAAATTATTCAGTTGTAAAACCGTAATCGTAGATAAATTAAAAATGAATTTGGAAGAGAAACATGATGATTCTTTATGAAATAGAAGAAAATAGGGTTTTAGGATAATATGAAGATTTAATCCAAGAAAGGTTAACTTTTGATGTTTTAAAGGTTTTAGAATGTTAGAAATCATGTAATTAGGTGGTATAATGATCCCTTATACTTACATTAAAATTTCTGATCATGTAATGGCATTTTGGGACAAATCTAGGACTGAAAAACAAAGAAAACTGTAACATGTAACTGCTTGATCGATCAATCGACATTCATAGTTGATCGATCGACAGCATCGATCGATCGACATTCATGATCGATCGATCGACCTCCCCAAAAATTATGATATTTTCTCCCTTTTTGAATTTATCCAATTTCGAGCCTTGTAAATTATTGATAAGGACCTTGTGAACACATTTAAGTTTAAGGAGGACAAGTAGGGGTGAATATAGGACCCAGATTATATCATAATTGAATTGGGACTTTATGTTAGACTTAATAGGGTCAAACGAGTGAAATACTATTGAAGATGTATGGAAAAGGAATTAAATCAATTATATTTATATAGTTGATAATTTAAGGTTAGAGATAGAAATATGGGCCTTAAGATTAATGAATTAAAATGTGGGAATAATAGGAGACTTAGTAACCTTCTTGGTTAGGTTTTAAGTACTTAAACTATACGACGCGAGACATATCGGTAGGATATATGATATACCATCTGAAAATATGAAAGCGTACGAATTGAATAACGGTATAGGGTTGAGAACTTACCTTTAATAATATTATAAGTTATCTAAGTTGTGTGAATGCTTAATGTATTAATTATTATGTGTATAACATACCTACCATACTTGCTATCACGGGAGGTCGGCTTTCAGAACAGAGCCATCTAACCTTTGTGTCCCTACGGGGGGATTAAGATTGGTACCTTAAGGACATAGGACTGTGAATGGCTTATTTGTGAGTTAATAAGTTAGCTGACCATGGGAGCATAGGTATGTGTGTGACCCATGGGTATGTGAACTATGTTCGCCTCCATTATGTGTGATTTTACTTATTGAAACGGTTCCTGAGAGATTCGGAATATGTAGTCCTTATGTACGTGATGTACCGGGATTCGATAACAGAGTATGTGTGTACCGCAGCTTAGCCTAGGGGTGCCCTATTTTGTATATTTGTGCTGAGAATAATATACTTGTGATTTTAATGAACTCATATGTTAAAGTGTGAATATAAATTATTGGGACATTTTTTAATGGAATTTAATACGGAATTTCCTATCGTAACTGTTACACATTCAATTGATTAATGAAAGAGTGAGATATACGTAGGTTATATTAGAATGTTATAAATAAAATCCCTTATTAGTGTGAGGATAAAATGATAGACAGACTAGTTATTTAGTGGCATAACTAGGACGGGTTAAGGATACACGTTAGGTGTGCATAATAGTTGAGGGGTGAGGAACTCATGTGAGGGCGCGCAACTAACATGTATTTAATATTTACTGTTTAATGCAATTAAACACTTGCTTTTTTTAAACTGTTTTCACCTCGGGCTCTGACCCGTTTTCTTTCAAAACTATTTTCTTGTAAAAACCTTTTAGGTGCCCAGCCACAGAGACGCCAAGCATAGGAGTTCCATTTCATTGACGTGTTGTAGCTGCTATGGAAGCTACATGATCTCGATAGTAGACGCCTCCATATTTTACTTTGATTCTATTTTGGAGTCGTTCATCTGTTAGGGCATGTCGTCCCTTATCATTTAGAGACAACTTTTCATACTCTCAGTTTTATTTCAATTTTGGAGTTATTTAATTATACAAACTTTGTATTTGGGATTTTTATTAGTATTTGGATTATTCAGAGGAGTGTTACTCCATACTCATTTATTATCGCATTTATATTCTGTTGTGACTGTGATGTGATTTTGTTATCATTAGCAAATAATTAATTGGTTGCATGTTAATTTAAATTATAAAATTTGACATCTCACTTTTTAAATATTAGGTGGCTTGTAATTGTTTAACAATGTTTTCGGCAGTGATGTTATGAACTGAACCAACTTGACATTTTGTCTTAATTTGAATAAAGGAGTAGCTACCTGATATTTAATTAGTCGGGGTGTCACAGGTGGTATCAGAGCATCAGGTTCTAGTGTCCTTTAGGATCTGTGCGGCTTATTGTGCTTCCAGCATAGCTTTCTTTGATATAGAGCCCTATGTTTAGGATTGTTGATTTCTTAGGTGAGGTTTCATTCTCCTGCTATAATATATATATGATAGTGAATATTATTTGCATTTGGGTGTGTTCGTGTGTCAAACAATGCAGTATGTCATGCGAGTTGGGGGGATAACAGGAGGCAAAACGCAGTTGAGGTTATAAAGTATATTCAATAATGATGACCGTAGTTGAGGTCACCCCTACTATGGCACGGAAGGCCAGAACGGTTAAGACGGTTAAGGCACAAAATATGACTTCTAGGAACCACTATAGTAAAAACTGGGGTCAAAGTAGACTCACCCAACAAGGTTGGAATGGGAGAGAGTCAGACGAAACATTGAAGAGAACCAGCAGTGGAGATACTAAAAATGCGGAAATGGCGTGAATTAGTCAACGATGGTAAAACATGCAAATGCTTGGGCATATGTCGGAGTATGGCAAATCGGGAGTGAAAATTTAGGGTAAAATTTGTCTTGGCTCGTAAGAGCGGAGTTACAAAGGTAAGAGGCAATCACCACACTTAGAAGTAGAATGTTTTGTCGAGAGAAGGCGCATATGTATGGTTTGTCCATAAGTTCCTTCATCAGATGTTCAGGATAAGATGTGAACGTTGTTCTGAACTCACACAAGAGGGTCGAATAGAGGTCACTTTGTGAAAAGAAATTTAATTAATTAGCAAACCATACACCGGATGAAGTAGGTGCAATGGAGAAGAGGACATTAAAGGGGGAAATTAACTTACAAGAAGAATTTGTTAGTACTTCTGGGGAATTCTGCTTGGACGATCAATGGAGTTGGTAATAATGTTGCATTTTTTTAATATGGAGGTGAACGCTTCCTTGTGTGGGGAGCTACAGGAATAATTTTTTTTAGATAGAGTAAGACTGGGGGAAATGGTGTTGGTGAAGCATCACAAGGGGGAGACCCATCAGGAGACCTATTTAAATGATTTGGATAGCTAAATTGTTACTAAGCGATGGTGATTTCAGTAAAAGTGACTGAATCCAGTAGCATGTTCCTTAGGGCCGTAAAAGCTAAGGGAACAAAGGAGGTAGTCATCAGAGTCGAGACTACCAATGTTCGAGAGAAGGACAATCTTAACATGGTCAGTGTGACCGGAGATAAGTGGAGTATGTGTAGAGGTATTTTGTGGGGAGTAAAACCCATGCGTTAAAATGTTTCCCAGAGCAAGTAGAGGGATAAGGGTAAGGTGCCTAGCAAGGGAAATAGTTATTGAAATTTTTAATTTGGTACGGGCAGGTGTGTAAAGTCCTGAAACCATTTGAGCAGGGCGATTGGCAAGGTAGAAGTATGAGTTATACCCTCGGATGATGATGCGTGTTGTGTGTGTCAAGAACGAGTTACTGCATATTATTTTATTATTGCTATATTTGCACGAGAGACGACTTTAGTGAGTATCCCGACAATGTTATTATTTTTGCGAATATTTTCCCTGGTATAATGAGGTTACCTTTAGTGTGATCCGCGAAGGATGAATGGGTGCATCGATAGTGGTATATACTTTATTGAAATTTCTCATTTTAGTGCTGGGTTATACGAGTATGATATTATCCTAATTATTGTTTTATGATAATGATTAAACCAATTGTGTGCGGTATTTGCTATTCCATTGGGGTTACTACCTTCGTGTAGAATTTTTTTTTGTTATATCGAGGCCCCATCTGCGAGAGGGACGGAATCGCATTTATATATATTTGTATATAGGTATATATATTGTGAGACTTCGAAAAGTATAATGGTCTCGGATATTGGTTCCTGGTATGTGTAGGGACTTAATTGATATGATTCGGAGTGTATTTGGTTTATTGTTCAGCGGAAGATTTAGGTGGTTATTATAAATAAACGCTCAGGATGTGGTAATAAGAAGAGTGCATCGTTATATCACCCTTTAGAGACGAGGGAGTTAATACTCATAGTTGTATGTCTGGGGATGGGGTTCTGAGAGCCCGATTATATTTGCATGATGTTTATGGAATGTGATTACCATCAATGTTAAAAAGACAGTGTGTTTCGGAAGAAGTTCCTTGTTTAAGAATTTTGGGAAAGGAGATGTAACTTGGTTGTCAAGAGACGGGAATATAAGGGTACAGATTATGGACTGAGGGCCTAATGGATTCCGAATACCGACAATGCTAGGAAGTAGTGTATCAGGGGGGGTTCCTTGTTTAGATTTTGCTTTACGAGACATCTCACGCATGAAACTTAGCGTAAGGTTGGTAGTAAGGAGATGTTTGACCATTCGTCCATGATTTGGGTACCTCGATCGTCAGGGAAGTATATAGTTATAACTAAAAGTTAAAGAAGAAATTGCGATATAAGGCCAGTAGAGCTAGTTGTGTGGTGAGGAAGTACTGATAATTTGTTTTCTTTTGGCGGGTTGAAGGATGAAATGATGTTTAAGAAGACTTAGAATTTCAAATTCAGGGGTGATTGAGAATACCCAAATTGGTGTAGCCACGTTGAAAATGCAGGGACAATAAAGAGTTTGGAGTACTTATGAAGCGTATGTGAAGTTTAAACTCGTTTGCACGATGTATAGGGTGTATGGACACCTTGGTTTGCTCGTGTCAGGATCACCGAAAGAAGAGACATAGATGGGTGAAATTCTTACTTGTGGAAATAAAAAAATGGAAGTGGTAGAGTGGATTAAGCATTGTGATAAGGACGACAATATATAGATTCATGTGCAATCAGAGTAGCACGTCCAAAATTGGTTGAAGGGCAGTGGGAAGCCATTTAAAAAGGGGGTATCCCTTTAGAAGCCAAATTTTTAACTATTATGGGTGATTTGAAGAGGAGTTCCACCCAATCGAAGTTTGAGGGTGGCTTACGCGTAAATAGAGTGAGGATGTCAATAAGGTATAAGGAGTCCAAATGTGCATAATGTGGTAAATGATGCACGGGCCGAAACTTTTGGTATACGCCGAAGGAAGAAAGGGTTATTAAGTACTACATAATGGGAGGAGTTATAAGTGGAAGTCGGTGCTGAGCGGGACATAATTAGTAGTCCCACGTGCACCACTTATAAATAGAAATCGGTTGAAGTAAGGGTACCAACCAGGAACTTAATGTCAAGCCGACACTTCCAATAGCGAAAGAGTCAAGATGGTAAATTTCTTTGATGGGTTGCATTCATAGAGATAAGTAACAAGTTCCTTCGAATGTGTGGAGCAGGTTGTCCAGAAGGAAAGAAATTGTTATATCCTTGGGTGATTTACAATATTAGATAGCGACCGCATCGGTTTGTGGTCCTACCAGTATTATTCTGAGCTAGGATGAGATCCCCGAAACCCACCTTCAATATGGGGTATAAGGAAGTAGTGGGAAAAGTTTCGTTTGAAAAAGTCGTATCACCGATAACCCGAGGAATAGGCGCAAGGTGATTGAAAACTAGTGGAACCGTATGAAAGTAATTTTGGACTCATTGAGACCATTTCTTTGCCACTACGGATATCACTAGTAAGTGAAGTATAATATGGTAATAGGGAGAAAATGTTACCTAATAGTAGAGTTGTGCGAAGGCACCCATACCTATTTATAGTGAACAAGGTACTTCCAGATGTTTGGTGTAAATGAACCATACTATCCTCCATCTGGATGCTTAGAGGTGAGCCGATTATCAGAGTTTTCGATTAGTCGGAAGTCAAAGTCCGATGACTAAAATGGGTTAAACTAATCGTCTAAAGTGGCTTTTCCTTGTGTAAATGTCACAATGCCGGGAATAGAGATTCAAAGAACGGACAAGAGTAATCTGATGTTTTATGGTTGCTCCCAGGAGGAGAGTTTTGTGTTTAAATAAACTCGGGAGTTGACACGAAGTGAGGTACGATCTCCCAATAATATTGAGATAATACGGCCAATAATGTGTAGACTATTCGTATTCGAATGTTGTTTTAGTAAGAGCACAACGTGAGGTGCATTTATTGTGGTGTAACCCTCTAATTGAGATAGTGTCAAGAGTGTTCAACAAGCTTGTTGTGAAGCGAGGGCTGTAGTGATTGAGCCTTTCTTTATATTTTGTTTTGAGTACTGGAGGATACCAAATTTTTCCTGGTATGCCTACTTTACCGAATTTCGGGACAAAATTCCGTTATTAGGGGGGAAGTATGTAATACCCCGTATTTTTATGGCTTTTAATTATGAGGTTTATTAAATGAAATTTGCTTTTAATTATGGGATTAATTAAATTAAATCGGAATTAATTAGAAATTAATCCGGATTTAAATACTAGCGAGACGTAAGTTGGTATTTGATTATGATAATAAATGATGAATATTACTGGATATATGTGGTAACATATGATTAATAAATTTATTAAAATTATCGCGAGTCATAAATACGACAATTCGGGAAATTAAGTTGGGACGCGTGTGTTAGTCACGTCAAAAATAAATTTAATGAGATGTAAAAGTAAATTATAATTCTATCACATGTATGGTTATTTTGAGTGCGCTAACGTGTCCGGAGAGGTCAAAATAGCCAGAAAACACTAGTCGGGAGTTTAGTTTGGGTCCTAGGGCATTTCTAGGCCAAACCGGCAACCCGAGAGGGTATTTTAGTCATTTTAAATTTTAAGGAATTTGGACCCACGAAGTTTAGGGTTTATTTAACAGTTATTATGAGAGCCATTAGGGCCATTATCAGCCAAAAAGCAAGAGTGGGCAACGTGAGTTAGAGGAGATGTTACAAAAGGGCTTCCAAAGCCATAACCACCATCCACCACCAAAATCCACCGGATTTGTCACCGGAAAGAGAGGGAGAACCAACCATTTTTGCCACCAGCAGATCAAAACACCATTTATAAGGCAAGTGATTTGATTTCAATTAATTTCACTGAATATATCATCCATGCTAGTGTAGGATTATATGATAACCTTGAAAAATGATGAATACTCATGGAAATTTGGAGAATAAACCTAAATCTTGGATAGGACATGCATATAGATTAGTTCTGTAAATTATTCAGTTGTAAAACCGTAACCGTAGATAAATTAAAAATGAATTTGGAAGAGAAACATGATGATTCTTTATGAAATAGAAGAAAATAGGGTTTTTAGGATAATATGAAGATTTAATCCAAGAAAGGTTAACTTTAGATGTTTTAAAGGTTTTAGAATGTTAGAAATCATGTAATTAGGTGGTATGATGATCCCTTATACTTACATTAAAATTTCTGATCATGTAATGGCATTTTGGGACAAATCTAGGACTGAAAAACAAAGAAACCTGTAACCTGTAATTGCTTGATCGATCGATCGACATTCATAGTTGATCGATCGACAGCATCGATCGATCGACATTCATGATCGATCGATCGACCTCCCCAAAAATTATGATATTTTCTCCCTTTTTGAATTTATCCAATTTCGAGCCTTGTAAATTATTGATAAGGACCTTGTGAACACATTTAAGTTTAAGGAGGACAAGTAGGGGTGAATATAGGACCCGGATTATATCATAATTGAATTGGGACTTTATGTTAGACTTAATAGGGTCAAACGAGTGAAATACTATTGAAGATGTATGGAAAATGAATTAAATCTATTATATCTATATAGTTGATAATTTAAGGTTAGAGATAGAAATATGGGCCTTAAGATTAATGAATTAAAATGTGGGAATAATAGGAGACTTAGTAACCTTCTTGGTTAGGTTTTAAGTACTTAAACTATACGACGCGAGACGTATCGGTAGGATATATGATATACCATCTGAAAATATGAAAGCGTACGAATTGAATAACGGTATAGGGTTGAGAACTTACCTTTAATAATATTATAAGTTATCTAAGTTGTGTGAATGCTTAATGTATTAATTATTATGTGTATAACATACCTACCATACTTGCTATCACGGGAGGTCGGCTTTCAGAACAGAGCCATCTAACCTTTGTGTCCCTACGGGGGGATTAAGATTGGTACCTTAAGGACATAGGACTGTGAATGGCTTATTTGTGAGTTAATAAGTTAGCTGACCATGGGAGCGTAGGTATGTGCGTGACCCATGGGTATGTGAACTATGTTCGCCTCCATTATGTGTGATTTTACTTATTAAAACGGTTCCTAAGAGATTCGGAATATGTAGTCCTTATGTACATGATGTATCGGGATTCGATAGCAGAGTATGTGTGCACCGCAGCTTAGCCTAGGGGTGCCCTATTTTGTATATTTGTGCTGAGAATAATATACTTGTGATTTTAATGAACTCATATGTTGAAGTGTGAATATAAATTATTGGGACATTTTTGAATGGAATTTAATACGGAATTTCCTATCGCGCTTGATCCTGCTCTTCGTAGATGCGTGATCTCTTCATCTTTCTCTCGTAACATCCTCTGAAATATAAGCTCCCGTTCTAACGTTTTGGATTTCATTTTTTGGATGTAGTCCTCTCTTAAAAATAACATATCATGCCATTGTGAGCGTGAGTAAAATTCACCGGGCGGTAAATGATTTGGCGTACTAGGCGGATCTAATTGAATGATTATTGTGTCATTCCCACCTAATTCGACAACTTCAAATTCCCGTGTTAAGGGTAGAAAATCTGAAGAGGAAGATTATTCTTGTGTGTTGTACGTATGTGGAGCCTCCCATATATCTAATAGTGCAGTGGGTACCCATACATCATGTAGTACAATCGAGGCAAACCTAAGCCCATCGTGGTTTTGCCACCAAAATACAGGGGGTAGAATTGCACCCTTACCCGCAATCTTTCAGTATGTAAGCCATTCCTCCTGCGATGACATTATCACACGAGCAATTGCAGGTTTCTAATTTCTATTATGTTGCATATATATATTTCTTGGAATGAATGACATTGGATATGGTAGGTTATCGGGAATAGCAATTTGGCTTGTTAATTGATGGTAGCAGCGGTCTCCGAGGTACTAAGTTCCACCTATCTCAGGATCAAAAAGCATGTACCATCCCTGAGCTAAATCATGCGCAACTCCAGGGCCTTTTAACTAGTTTCTAGGCAATCCCATAAATGGTTTCCATATAATTGACTCGGGAGAACGCATTTTTAGTTGCTCCTGCATGATGGCATAGCTAAACCGCAGTTGTCCGATTAGAGCGCCACGTTCATTTATCACCCATCGTAACATATGTAACCACCTTTCCACTGCGTGGTCGAGCAAGATTAGAGCCATCGTACGGAGATACTCGTACTTAAGGTACTGCAAATTCAAATAACAACGCATTAATAATTGGTATACTCATAAAACAAGTGCTTTTATATTTTATCGAGAAAATTGAATGTTCAATTAGAGAAGACTTTTCCTCTATAATTTGTCAGAAATAATTAAATGTTTTCTGCTCGTTTGTAGTGCATGCGTCGAGGGCATAGTAAACTCGTGCAAGAATGGAAGAACCCCAATCCCAAGTAGACATGTCGTTTAGGTCGTGCAAAAATAGGTCCCAATCCAAAAACACTGAATTAACGCTAGTCGAAAAAAATAGGGAGCTCATCATGAATATAATAAAAGAACGAGCGATTTGTTCTGCGCTCGATAGTTTATGCTCCGAAGCTTGCGCATGCCACTAAAACATGTACGTTGTTAGCGTTTTGCACGATATATTCCATCATTTGCGCTCTGGATGGCCTATTTCGGGAAAATATAATTCGAATATTTCATCCACGGTATAAGGACTACTCGTAGGAAAGGGGGCGAAATTAGATGGATTTCAATTTGAATTCCTAAAAATTGAGAAATTTAAGATGTATTAAGTACCGAAAAATTATGAGTTTTATTAAATGAAATATTAGATGTATTGGTGGGGCAACTGTAATACCCCGTATTTTTATGGCTTTTAATTATGAGGTTTATTAAATGAAATTTGCTTTTAATTATGGGATTAATTAAATTAAATGGGAATTAATTAAAAATTAATCCGAATTTAAATACTAGTGAGACGTGAGTTGGTATTTGATTATGATAATAAATGATGAATATTAATGGATATATGTGGTAACATATGATTGATAAATTTATTAAAATTGTCGCGAGCCATAAATACGATAATTCAAGAAATTAAGTTGGGATGCGCGTGCCAGTCGTGTCAGAAATTAATTTAATGAGATTTATAAGTAAATTATAATTCTATCACCCTTATGGTTATTTTGAGTGCGCCAACGTGTCTGGAGAGGTCGAAATAGTCAGAAAACACTAGTCGGGAGTTTAGTTTGGGTCCCGGGGCATTTTTAGGCCAAACCGGCAACCCGGGAGGGTATTTTAGTCATTTTAAATTTTAAGGAATTTAGACCCACGAATTTTAGGGTTTATTTAACAGTTATTATGAGGGCCATTAGGTCCATTATCAGTCAAAAAGCAAGAGTGGGCAACGTGAGTTAGAGGAGAGGTTATAAAAGGGCTTCCAAAGCCATAACCACCATCCACTACCAAAATCCACCGAATTTGTCACGGGAGAGAGAGGGAGAACCAACCATTTTTGCCATCAGCAGATCAGAACACCATTTATAAGGCAAGTGATTTGATTTCAATTAATTTCAGTGAATATATCATCCATGCTAGTGTAGGATTAAATGATAACCTTGAAAAATGATGAATACTCATGGAAATTTGGAGAATAAACCTAAATCTTGGATAGGACTTGCATGTAGATTACTTCTGAAAATTATTCAGTAGCAAAATCGTAACCATAGATAAATTAAAAATGAATTTGGAAGAGAAACATGATGATTCTTGATGAAATAGAAGAAAATAGGATTTTTAGGATAATATGAAGATTTAATCCAAGAAAGGTTAATTGTTGTTGTTTTAAAGGTTTTAGAACGTTTGAAATCATGTAATTCGGTGGTATAATGATCCCTTACACTTACATTAAAATTTATGATCATGTAATGGCATTTTGGGACAAATCTGGGACTGAAAAATAAAGAAACCCGTAACCTGTAACTGCTTGATCGATCGATCGACCACCCCATAAATTGTGATATTTCCCCCCTTTTTGAATTTATCCAATTCCGACCCTTGTAAATTATTGATAAGGACCTTGTGAACACATTTAAGTTTAAGGAGGACCAGTAGGGGTGAATATAGGACCCGTATTATATCATAATTGAATTGGGGCTTTATGTTAGACTTAATAGGGTCAAACGAGTGAAATACTATTGGAAATGTCGATAAAAGGAATTAAATCTATATAGTTGATAATTTAAGGTTAGAGACAGAAATATGGGCCTTAAGATTAATGAATTAAAATGTGGGAATAATAGGAGGCTTATTAACCTTCTTGGTTAGGTTTTAAGTAATTAAACTATATGATGCGAGACGTATCGACAGGATATATGATATACACTCTGAAAATATGAAAGCGTACGAATTTGAATAATGTTATAGGGTTGAGAACATACCTTTAATAATATTATAAGTTATCTAAGTTGTGTGAATGCTTAGTGTATTAATTATTATGTGTATAACATACCTACCATACTTGCTATCACGGGAGGTCGGCTTTCGAAACAGGGCTATCTAATCTTTGTGTGCTTACGAGGGGATTTAGATTGGTACCTTAAGGACATAGGACTGTGAATGGCTTATTTGTGAGTTAATAAGTCGGCTGACCATGGGAGCGTAGGTATGTGCGTGACCCATGGGTATGTGAACTGTGTTCGCCTCCATTATGTGTGATTTTGCTTATTGAAACGGTTCCTGAGAGATTCAGAATACGTAGTCCTTATGTACGTGATGTATCGGGATTCGATAGCAGAGTATATGTGCACCGCAGCTTAGCCTAGGGGTGCCCTATTTTGTATCTTTGTGCTGAGAATAATATACTTGTGATTTTAATGAACTCATATGTTAAAGTGTGAATATAAATTATTGGAACATTTTTTAATGGAATTTAATACGGAGAATTTCCTATCGTAACAATTACACATTCAATTGATTAATGAACGAGTGAGATTTACGTAGGTTATATTAGAATGTTATAAATAAAATCCCTTATTAGTGTGAGGATAAAACGATAGACAAACTAGTTATTTAGTGGCATACCTAGGACGGGTTAAGGATACACGTTAGGCATGCACAATAGTTGAGGGGTGAGGAACTAATGTGAGGGCGTGCAACTAACATGTATTTAATATTTACTATTTAATGCAATTAAACACTTGCTATTTTTTAAACTGTTTTCACCTCGAACTCTGACCCGTTTGCTTTCAAAACAATTTTCTTATAAAAACCTTTTAGGTGCCCAGCCACAGGGACGCCAAGCATAGGAGTTCCATTTCATTGACGTGCTGTAGCTGCTGTGGAAGCTACATGATATCGACAATAGACACCTCCACATTTTAATTTGATTCTATTTCAGAGTCGTTCATCTGTTAGGGTATGTCGCCCCTTATCATTTAGAGACAACTTTTCATACTCTCAGTTTTATTTCAGTTTTGGAGTTATTTGATTATACAAACTTTGTATTTGGGATTTTTATTCAGTATTTGGATTATTCAGAGGAGTGTTACTCCAGACTCATTTATTATTGCATTTATATTCTATTGTGACTGTGATGTGATTGTGTTATCATTAGCAAATAATTTAATTGGTTGCATGTTAATTTAAATTATAAAATTTGACAACTCACTTTTTAAATATTAGGTGGTTAGTAATTGTTTAACAACGTTTTCGACAGTGATGCTATGAACTGAACCAACTTGACATGTTATATTAATTTGAATAAAGGAGTAGCTATTCGGTATTTAATTAGTCGGGGTGTCACAGCAGGTGGATTCTCGTTTGGTTTTGAGGTTTTGGCACACCATTTCCTTTGAATTTCATGCATTTTCGATAATAAAATTGATTAATAATATAAATAAATATGGGTATTGTAGTTGGTATGAAAATATGGAATTTGGTATAAAAGGTATGAAAAGGTTATTGTAATTGGTATGGAAAAAAATGGTATTGTAATTGATATGAAAGGGGCGGTAGGTAATTTGGTATGAAAATATGAATGTGGAGGTTTGGTATTTATATGGGTTAATTTTTAATTATGCAGTTGTTATCACGAATAAAATGTTAACGACTGGATTGTAACGGGAAAAATTGTTAAAAGCTAGTTGTACTGGTGTCAGTCGTCCGTCCAGCCTTGGACGCCTGACATTCGTCCGTCCAAGCCCTCCACGTCACCTTTTACATTCCCAACTAGCCTCTCCCACAGTCCCCACAATGTAAGCCAAAAAATGTAAGTTTACATTTTTTTAGATAGTCCCACTGGAGTTGGGCTTAATGTATATTTGTTTGACATGGCACTATAGCATCATAAGTCGCCTATGCGTCAAAGTAATCTTGCATTCACCAAATGTGTCTCCCTCCTTACAAACTCATGGAGATGTGGGGCCCTAGGACGAAACTTAGATGTGAGCCTTTTAAATTGTAAAAAATGTTATTTCAATATCATATATTTATATAGTTTTTTTTAATTTAACTATTTTTTCGGTAATTTTTTTATTAAGACACTATTAATGTAATCCTGAATTATTTGTAATGTATACTAAATTTTATAATGTAAAAGGTTTGTTTTTTTGATACATTTAGAATAGTTTGTGATTTGTACGTGGTTTTGTAATATTATAGACATGGTTTTGTAATACATATGTATTAGATGTAAGGTATACGTTAAAGGTGAGCGACTTAAGTTTTCAAAAAATATATAAGTGGATTAAATTCATATTGTAAGTGTTATAATATTAGAATCAAAACCTATATTTCAAATTCTTTTTAATTATTGTGAAATAAGTATTGTAGCAAATATCGATTTTAATTAAAAATAATAATAATCACTTGTCTCAAAATGAAAAACAACTTACTAAAATGAAGAAAAGTTGGAAAAAAAACTTTAGAGGTGAAACATAGGTCCTAAGATCATTAATGCAAATGTACAAGAGAGTAATATTTCAAAGTTTTAGCATTAGTGTAAAGTTATAATTGTAGTGTAAATGTACAAAGAGACTGAGAGATTGATAAGAAACAAAATATGTTCAAGGAAAATTGAGAAATAGTTAGGGAGGTTGAATTAAACATTTTTGCAAGGTAAATGTTATTAGTTTAGTATATGCCTTAGGTTGTCTTATACAAACTAAAGATTAGCCAGTGGGGCCCTCCTCAAAGTGAGAACATGGACAGTTACCTAAGCTTCCACAAGGAGGGGAGGCACGACCTCCCTATCTTTGTAAAAAACCTTACACTCGTTGCAAACAACCTTGATAACAAGATTGGTTATGTTCCTTTTCAGGCTCTAAAACACTGAGAATTGTGATAAACATTGAATAAAGCATGGTTTCTTCATAAACATTGAATAGAAGAGTTGAGATTTTTATGAATAGAATCGTTAGACTAAGAAGACCTATTCGTAATGCAAAATTCATAAAGAATGATCATTTTGATATATGAATAAAATTATTTTTGGTATAGTATGGGGATATTATATATTTAAAGAGTCATTGGAATTATCGCGAGTAATTAGCTGCAAAGAACCCAATTGTGTGTAAGGCTTTGGACATGATCTAAGGTTGCATGCATAATGTAGTTAGGACTAATTATGTATTTACGCAACGACCTTTGGAACAAATATAAGAATAAACTTTCATTTTATTGCCAGAAACTTAACATTATTAAAAGAACCTAATGGAAGTATTATGCGGCATGAGGTCTGGATGCTCGGGCACTGATTTGACATGACAACCTAGTGTACTTATTATTTTATAAAATATAAAATAAAATTACATTTATGACATGGCACCTAAAAAAATTTACAAAAATAAAATAAATAAAATAAACAATCCAACACTCAAACAACATCACCACTCAAGCCACCAACCAACAACTACACACTACCCAACACAAACCACCAACCACCATTCATGAAATCAAAAATTAAATCGCACAATACATTGAAACTGAAAACAAACACTAATTTGTAATTGAAACTGAAATAAAGACCAATTTGAAATCAAAACTGAAATTGCACAACAAAAATGGACTTGCGAATTTGGAATTTCTAGTTGAGATCGAAATTAGGTTTGCAAATAGGTTTTCCAATTGAAATCGAAAATGGGGTTGCAAATCTGGATCCCTATCTTTGTATATAATGTTAAATCACTAGGGAGATCATCTTCATCTTCTTCGTATATACCGACCTAGATTCTTTAATAGAAGTCATTTTTAATCACTTGCATCTTTAAATCACAATTCACCTCCATCGTCAAATTATAGTTGAAATCATTTTTATTGGGGTGAAAATATAAGTGTGATATGAACAACTATTATGTAATATAGACGATTAAGCCAAATGAATACTTAGAGATACGTGGTTTGGTTAGGAATGACCTACGTACACGTGGAAAATGGAGGGGGTAATGTATAGTACTTGGAATGTAGTGTTACACTCGTTCAACCTATCTTTTACCTCCTCCCTTGTAGCTTTATATAGAAAACGTATAATGAGAACCCTATAATCTCGAACCTATGAATACCGAAGGTAGATGTGCTAACTTCATACGTGGTCGACCCTTAGGCAGATGGCATTTTCCATGCTCCTTATCTTCCAGGAAAGTGGATTTCCATGTTGATGAATGTATTCTATCAGTCAAAGGCCTTCTTTCTTTGTAGGTCTAATACGATAGATGGGTGAATTATTATCTAAGCGGACTGGTTACATCCATTATATGTTCGTTCAGCAAAGGAAGACTGTTGATGTGCCTTTTCATTAGGGTTACCAAGGATTAGAGTCGGGTTGGATGATCGAATCACTACACTAAAAAGATTAAATTGGCACCCTTTAGCCGGCCAGTCTTGTCTCGGTCAATGACCATGACAAGGCCGTGATAAAGACTTGTCACGGTCATTGGCCATGACAAATACTTATAATATTGTCATGGTCAAGGACCGTGACACGTCCGTGATAATTTTTTCAGTAAAAAAAACCCTACGCTTTCTTTTTTTCCACCGTTTTTGGTTTTCCCTCTCTTTCTCTCTCTAAGGGATTTCCAGTTCTCTCTCTCTCTAAGGTATGTTTTTTCCTCTCTTTCTCTTTCATTTCTATATGTGTGTGTATGTGTGTGGTGGGGGAGGGGGAAGGGGGTGGTGGGTTTGGGGTGGGGTGTACGTGTGCGTGTACATGTGCATGTGTGGTGGGGGGAGGGGAGGGTCAGGGGGGCTGGGTGGGGGTAGGGGGTGGTGGGGTGTGTGTGTGTGTGTATGTGGTGGGGTGAGGGGAGTAGGGGGTGGGGTGCAGGTGTGTGTGTGTGCAGGTGTGTGTGGTTGGGGAGGGTGGAAGGGGGTGGGGTGGGGTGTGTGTGTGGTGGGGCAATCTCAAAAATTGTATAGCTTTAATTAATAAAGTGTATAACTTTAATTGTATAGTTTTATATGAAAGTAAATTAATAATCAGTGCCTATTTCATATGAAAGTAGGATTGCCCCTCATTGTAAATTAGTAAATTAATAATTGTATACTTTAATTGTTATTTTAATTGATGAAATGAATTAATTGAGTAGATGAATTAGAAGGAGTACGGGATACACATTTGTTGTTGACATTGCTGTTGGATTATAGTGGATCGATGTTGGGTTGGTTAGTTTTAAAAGTGACATGACCACTGGATTATTGTCCATATGGGGGTGGAATTTTTTAACTTTTTTTGAAAATTACTTTGTATATCGAACAAATATATATAGTATGATAATTAAATGAAACATACTTGCAATTACATATAGTGCGCATAGATACTAGCCTTCTAGTTCTTATGCGTACGCATTCAATAGCCCTTAGACCCGTTTGAGAGTCATTACCCCTGTAATGAGATCTCTCGAATTGTACCGTTTGGATAGTTTGGGACTGCATAATTTCTGTATAATTTTCTTAGTGGCTTAAAGTTGTTACTTTTGGAGAAAGTTCTGTAGTCGTATCCTAATGTTCTCTGGGTACATATAGATTAGCAAGTGTGACTGTTATTTCAATTGATCAATTGAAATAACACTCACACTTGCCAATCTACATCGTGTACTTGGAGAACTACGGGGATATGATGCCGAATTTTTTTCAAATCGTAACAATATGCATGAGCTGTTAAGTATATTATAGAAAAATGCGGTCTTGAATGGGATAGGACCACTCACCCTTTAGAGGAGATGGAGGAAATAGAAATTTCTATTATAAATTGAATTTGAATATGAATAAGACATAATTAAATGAAACATACTATAAATCTAAGTTTTGTTTATACTAATCCATGAATATACGCTTCGTACCTTTAATATGTGATTAGTTGTGGTAGCTGTGATGGAATATCCGAAATACAAAGAGTGGATGGGTGAGACAAATAGAATGGGGGATGTGTTTCGCAGAGGTGATAACGAATTTGTGAAATATGAAAAAAGATGTCATAATGATGAAGAGTTTCCGTGTCCGTGTGCTAGGTGTAAGAATATTAAGGTGTTTGAGTGGAAAACAGTTGAACTACATTTGTTAAGATCGAGTATGCAAGATAGTTATCGATTTTGGAGTTTTCACGGTGAATTGAATGTTCCTTTTGTCCCCGACCAACCTTCATAACAACCTTCAACAAGTTGGATAGATGTAGAAGGGGATGATGTAGATCATAATATGTTAGAGGATTTAGTTGATGATGCGTACGGAGTTTATAAAGCAGAAGAGAATGAGGTTACTGATGATGTAGAAGGTTCAAGTGCTAGTGAAGATATCACAATAAAACTTGACGATGACTACCAAAGATTAAAATTTAAGGCGACCCAACCGTTATACTCTAGTTATGAGAAAGATCAAATAACTTTACATGCCATGGTTGGTTTGCACAGTTTGAAGACGCAATACGATTTGTTTGGCAATAGCGTGACAGGAATTTTGAAATGGGTGAAGGGCTCATCACCCAAGGAGAATACACTTCCAAATAACTATCCTGTTATGAAGAACAGTTTGAAAGGTTTGGGAATGAAGTATAAATCGATTTATGCTGGTGTGTATGACTGCATACTATACCGAAAGGAGTATGAAAATCTTGATTATTATCCGGTATGCGATGAACCCAGATATGTCCAATCTACTAGTAAGGAAGACAAAAGCTCAAAAGTGCCTCAAAAAGTATTGAAATATTTTCCCGTTGGGCCTAGATTAAAGCGATTTTTCACAGTAGCATGGATAGCGGAGGCAATGACTTGGCATGCTAAGGCAGAAGTAGGGGTAATATTATGCGTCATCCTATTGATTCTACTACCTGGAGGAGGACGAATTATGAGTATCCTGATTTTACTCGAGAACAACGCAACATTCGTTTGGCTATATCAATAGATGGTTTCAATCCATTTGGAAATCTAAGCACCAATCATAGTGTATGGCCAGTTATCCTAGCCCCACTCAACCTCCCTCCTTCACAGTGTATGAGACCTGAATTTTCGATGATGGCTTTGTTGATACCTGGGCCAAAGGCACCAAGTGATGACATCGACGTCTACCTGGATCCTTTGGTAGAAGAATTAAATGAGTTGTGGGAAGAGGGTGTGCAATCATTTGACTCTTTTAGAAAAGAAGAGTTTACACTGAAAGCTATGTTGATGTGGGCAATTCATGATTTTCCAGCTTATGGGACATTATCCAGCTGTGTAGTACATGGTTATTTGGGGTGTCATATTTGTCGAGAGGAGACTGAATCTCTTCATCTATCCTTTAGCTCAAAAAATGTATACCATTGCCACAGGAGTTTTTTTACCTCCGGCTCATAGTTTTAGATTTGAGAAAGGTTCCATTTTTTATTGGTAGGGGTTGAACATAGGCTACTGCCGAGACAACTATCGGGTTTAAAAATTAAAAGTAAATATTCTGAATGTGACCCTAATATGCCAGGTAAGAATCCCAAATTTAAGAATGTCAAGCATAAGAAGACCCCAACTGGGAATGAAACTGAGACAAGAAAGGCATGATCTAGGAGGTTAATTTTATTTGACTTGCCTTATTGAAAGAATAACCCGGTGCACCATGTATTGGATGTCATGCATGCAGAGAAGAACTTCACTGAATATATTGTGGTCACTTGACTTGGGGGGAATCATTCGAAGGATTGAGAAAATGCACGAAAAGACCTTAAATCATTTAAACTTAAGCCACAACTATAGTTGAAAGAAGATAATAGGGGAAGGACAATAATTCTCCCTCGTGCGTTTACTTTGACGAGTGGGGAAAAGAAGGTGCTTTTAGACACAATATATAATTTGAAGGCCCCATCTACTTTTTTGTCCAACTTGCAAAGGATTGTGAATTATGCTACTCATGATTTACATAAGTGTAAGTCCCACGATTGGCATGTGATTATGCAATTGGTTCCTCTATTGTTTAAGCACTGTTTCTCTAAGCACAAGGATTTGCAGAGGGCTATTATGCAAATTAGTATTACCTTCTCACTCTTGTGTGAGAAGGTAGTCAATCGAGAACACATAGTGGCCGCAAAATTGGCGGTGACCGAAGCGATTTGTGTGTTGGAGAAGTACTTTCCCCCAACATTCTTTGACATAAGTGTTCACTTGTTGGTACACCTATGCGACGAGGCACTTCTTTGTGGTCCAGTTAGATATCGATGGATGTATCCGTTTGAAAGATTGATGAAAGTTTTTAAACATTATGTCAAGAATACGCGATACATTGCAGGATCAATTGCAGAGGAATACATAACCGTGGGGTCATCAATATATACTTGGGAATATATGCCTGACTCGACTACGTTGATAACACTGATGAGTTCATCGATGATGGTGGTCATGTGATGGGAAAACGAGTGAAATTAACGAGTTTGCAACATGAACAAGTAGCTCGTTATCTATTTGACACACATGAAGATGTCAAATAATGGAAAAAGTAAGTTTCGATTATTATAATGTTTAACATTATTTTAGATTATTTTATACATGATTAATTTTATAATATGCAGAAAATATGAAGCCTGTGAGAACAATAAAAGAAGAAAAACAATGGTACAATCAGACAACGAATTTAGGCTGTGGTTGACACAAGAGGTAATTATAATGAAAATGGTTGTTATATAACGTTACATTACACTCAAATTTTACAACTAATATAATTAATTTATCTATATTCTCAGCTCTTAAAGACGGGTGATGCGACATCAAGGCTTGCTCGTCTAGCCACTGGACCCTTGTTCATTGCACAAGAGTACAAAAAGTATCGATTGAATGCTTACATTTTTTGCGCTAAAGTGTACGAGGAAAGTACAAATGTACCGAACTCGGGCATTTCATACAAAGCTCTTACTTTCTTTCAAAGGAGCGCAAAAGATAAAAACCTCATTGAAGCTGAAATGACTTACTATGGTGTAATCCAAAATATATTTGTATTGGATTATATAAGCTTTAAAGAGGTTGTATTTTACTGTGACTGGGTAAGAGTTGAGGATAAAAATGCTTGTAAAGTTCATCCTGTCACCAATTTGATCATGGTTGACTTGTCCAAGTTGAAGAGCAATGACCACTTGAGCGATGAACCGTTTGTTTGTGTATTTTAAAAGGTTAACCAAGTGTTTTACTCGGAGTATCAACAACTAGCCGTGGTCAATTGTCCAATATGCACTAAAATGTCTAAATAGTAGTGTGGATGACTTGGCTGCTCCTACCAAATATCAATCCATTTTTTATGATAACCCGAATTTTAAACAATTTTTCAATTTGTAATAAATATTCCAATTTTTACCGAAATATTCCAATGCGTTTGGACTGTTTGGGAGTGCATAATTTCTGTATAATATTCTTAGTGGCTTAAAGTTGTTACTTTTGGAGGAATTTTCTATTATAAATTGAATTTGAATTTGAATTTGAATTTGAAATTTAAGTTTTATTTATACTAATCCATGAATATACGCTTCTTACCTTTAATAGGTGATTAGTACATAGTTATTTGGGTTGTCCTATTTGTGGAGAGGAGACTGAATCTCTTCATCTATCCTTTATATCCGAACACTAAGAAATGCCATAATCCTATGGAGTGATGCCCTACAAATTCCTTCCAACCGTTGTGTAGCTAAACATCACCAGTTGAAGTTGTCAATTACACTTTCCATACCCCACCACTTGGAACCTCTAGCAAAACATGGGAAAATATGGAAAGCGGAATTGACAACTTCAACTGGTGATGTTTGGCTACACAATGGTTGGAAGGAATTTACAGAGCATAACTCCATAGGATTATGGCATTTCTTAGTGTTCAAATATGAAGGGAATTATATTTGACACGATTACCCGAGTTACATTAGTTGGAAGGAGGTTCCATATGATTTCAAGTTAGTTGTTTGGGTGGCACTACAGGTAATGTATTTATACTTATATTTATATGAATATTTAAATTTCAATTTCAATTTCGATTTCATTTTTTATGAATATTTGCTTGTTGGGTGGCACTACACTCTTGTGCAGTGTCTTGCAGTGGCTGATTCTTATAGTGGAACTGGAACTGGAAATTGGTGCTGGATTTTCTCAAAAGTTGTCCTTTTCTAGAGGTTCTTATCTTTGAGGCACGCCAAGGTTTCATAACATCACTTCCAGCTAAATAGTTTATAGATTTGAGATAATTGATGGTGATGTTGTTTCTTCTTATATTAGGGTTTTTCATTTTATTGTGAACAAATCGGGACAACGTGGTTGGAATGGTATGTACCTGATTGTTTGAGATCACACCTAAAGACAATCGAAATTACGGGATTGGGGTCTAACAATGAAGTTGAACATTGAGGTACTTTGTGGAGAATGCCAAAGTTTTGAACAGGCACGAGATTATTTCTATTTTGAATGTATATTTGCACTATCTCTATTTTATCTGGATATATAATGTTTGAACAGGTACAACATTGCTATAACAGGTACATATATACTGCTGGGCAGTGGCAGTGGCCATACTGCCCAACAGATTTTTTTTCAATTCTGCCCAGAATTGTCATGATCATTGACCGTGACAAGTCATTGACAAAGGAAGTTGTCATGGTTAATGACCGTGATAATTTTTTTAAACACTGTCACGGTTTTTTCATGGTCCTTAACCGTGACAAAGCTTGTCACGGTCAAGGCCCGTGACATGACCGTGATAATTCTAACAAACTTATCACAGTCAATGATCGTGACAAGTCCGTGATAAAAAAATTTGTCACCCCCAAAATTATCACGGTCATTGACATTGACAAGTCCAACTTGTCAAGATCAATGACCGTGATAATTCGACAGATTTGGTGTAGTGGATGTTCGTCCAACCTTACTGAAATTCCCCTTAATAGTTGCCCCCCAAATCTCTTTTTGTTCGTCATCTTGAACCAAAGGAATTTGATCAGAGCTGAGGGGAGTTCAATTTACCACCTCATTTATGTCTAGCAGAGGTGCTTGGGTTACGTGTCTAATGATTGCACATCAAATAAAGGGTTTCCTAAGGTGCGTGTGAGCATTGCGAACTGTTCCACGCGCTACTTTCGTGCATATTCAACACCAATCACTTATATCGGGTGGAAAAAATTAATCCTTGTCATATAAGTCAAACGAATTATTCTCGCATTGTGTAAATATTACTAAGTTCCTCTTTAATCATTTTTCTTCATCCCTCCATTTGTAGGGAATATTCTAAGAGATTATCCCCTTGTTTTAATATACATCCCAGTCTTCTTTGTTCACCCAATTTTCTTACCTACTTCGTAAGCATACTCTTAGCTCTCGATTGTCTTATTACTAAAAGTTATCAAACATATCACCAATACGATTATTCTTTCCTTAATTTCTCATAATTTTCCTCAAGTCCGGTGTCTCAGGGCTTATACTTTTTTCATTTCACAAGAATCAATACTCACGCAACTCGATTTCCTAACGACAATCCCTCTCTTTGAACCTCATCCCTATTGACTCCCCGTTAGTTATATGCATGTATTGGCTTCAACCATGTGTGCATAGAATTAGGTCTACACACTTAAAGTTAGAGAAAATAGTGGAAGATAGGCTTCATTGACAAGCATGCCTACCAATGTGGTGGAGGTTGTTGACGCTTTTGAACTTGAATACGATGATCAAAGGGGTTCAACCAATAGGTCTTCCTCATTAGATGCTGGAAGATTGTTTAGGCTAATCAAGGGTGATGCACCATATGATGGTACCGCTGATGGTACCTCAGGTCCCTCAACACATCACCAGAGGACATATGAGAGATATTGTACCTTAGGATTTAGATAGTCCTCACCGGCTCTCATGTTTAGCTATATACATATAAACTTGACTACATAGTGGGATGGACTACATACGTACTTTGTCTATATATCACTAAGCTGAGCAAGTCCACACGTGAGCTTAATCATAATGTTCAGGCTCAGACCACTACATATGAGGAACTCCGCTCTTAGAATGAGCGTGATTTTTCAAGTATTAGGAGGAACATTGTGGATTTCAGTGGTGAAATTCGTGTTCTACGCACGACATACGATATGAGGTTTGACGAGGATTAACGCTTATGGGTGGTGATAATGATGGATTGTCTCAGGTGGAGATATTTTATTTAGGGGACCACATGACCTTTTTTGGACATATATATATATCAGGTTTTGGCTACTAGTTAGGATGTTTTCCATTTCATTGATATATGTTGTAATCTTAAACTTTATTATCATTTTGGTTATATCATTTGTGCATGATAATGTGTGGGTAGTCAAAATTTGACTATGATCTTGGGCATTTATGTTATATCTTGATAGACATATATAATTTATCTTAGTTTTATGCCTAAGTTATCATATTTTCTCATATATCATGTTTAGTTAAGTTGCTCATCTCTGTTCATATTTTTGATGAATTGCACTACATATCTTTGACTTACATGTTTCTTTAAAATCAATATATATATATATATATATATATATATATATTAAACTTGTTTTCTCATCCAAACTTAATATAATTATTGACTTGAATTTCCATTTTTTTTATAATCACTTTCCTTTGTCAATTTCCATAACAAACTTGGGCGAAAATTATGGGGGATATAAGATTAAATTAAGGGGGATATTTAATTTTATGACTTTATGAACTTTTTATATGAAAAGACCTTAGGGAACGTGTATATACCCATAAGAAAGGTAGTACAATGCATTAATGTGATATTCTAGGATGCATACTACTTCTTAGACCATGATATACTTTGTGTGATTAAGATGACTCATACTTTGATTGATATATATATATATATATATTGTTCATCGTAATTACATTCAGTCAGTAGTCTTTTATATACATTGGTATCGTAATTATCTTTGATAGTGTTTGAAAAGTTGACAGGGTATAAGAGCTAAAGTGAGTTCTTTTTTATTAAAGGTCAATAGGGTGATGTATGTCTTTGGATAGACTTGTGTCATTGTTATCATAGGGTAGTAGATTTACTTCTATTTTCATGTAATCCTTTGTTTGTATATTTTTAACGGAATAGACAAAAGGGAATATTATAAGAGTATATGTATACTTGTGTGACGCAAACATAAAATACTCGGCGTATTTTCTGTATAATATATATTTTATATAATTTTTATCCTTGATGTCTTGCATAACAACGCTACATTTGCTCCGAATATACTTCGACTTCTCAACCCGACATTAACATGATGACATATTGATACTACCACTTGTTTCAGGTATATGAAATTTATAAAAGACTTCAACACTTTGTTACGTTTGAATTAACCTTTTCTTAAAATGAAAACTTAATTCGTGTGTATTGGTTTGGTTTTGTTTTGTTTTTAGGTGATATTAATAGGCAAGTATAGTATTCTTAATGAAAATATACGTTTAAAGTTATTTGCATAAATATATCATACAAAGGTTTAAGTAAGGATAAAATATTCGTATCTTTTTATTCCCCCGTGATAAAGGGTGAGACTCTCGTTGATTACTCATTGCAGTGAAGTATGTCTTTATTAAAGCGAGGCCCTGAGTACATTGGTTGCGAGGTCAATTGGAGTTTTTAAATCGGATTTGAAATTTTTTCTGTGACTTCCTTCCCTAGATCCTTGTTGTAGAGATGCAGTTATTCTCTTCAGCGAACTCGTGATTCATTAGTAATACTATTGTCTGCGAAGTAGATTTTTAAAAAATATCTTTTTGGAAACTGCGAAGAGTTTTTTGGTACTCAAATATTATTTAAATTAAAGTGATTTGATATCTCTTGTGATGTTATCCTCCATTTGTCTTAAACTTGACTTCCAGACTTGGAAGATATTGATCTATATATGGAGAGCTTGATTTCAAAATAATCAACCTTTGCTAAAAATCTAAATATAATTGTGGAGAATTTTTCATAGAGTAAAGAAACTTAATCAAAGAGGAAGATTTTGAGAGATTTATTTTTAAGTTTAAATACTCTACAAAGTTAAACCATTTTTTATCTTCTTCACATTTCTCTTTGTGTATTTGAGATGTTTGATTTCAAACTTTGGTCACAAGTTGTATTGAAGCCTAAAATTTTCTATCTCTATTCTTAAACAAGAATACTTGTATTATTGCTCTTGAAAGACTTGTGTGACTATATAAAAAAACATATTGTGAGGTTTGTTCAATCCTCATCATTTTAAACACTTTCAAAACCTTTAGGAAAACTCACATCCCAGAAAGTGGTAAACCTAGCATAGGTGGCTTCTCAATAAATTTGTCTTCTACTTCAAAGATATTTTTAATTTCGTGGCATAGTTTCAAAAGATAATTTATGAGTCTAAAATTTCTCGTAGTTATATAGCGTTCTCTAGACGTTAACTCTATATTCGAAGGTAATCTTGGGGCGGGGTTTATACTATGTCAGTGCATTGTTTACTTTTAAGTCATTGTCTTCTAGTTGTAATACTCGATCATAGTTCATTTGTCATGTCGTTAAACTTGGGGTTTTTTCCATTGTGAGGTTTTCCTCATATGACTTAGTGTTGTGTGATTATTTAATAACAAATTTGGTGTTATCTAGTTGGTAAACTTTTCATAACATAAACCTAGGTTGTCTCTTTTGTACCTAAAAGTAATTAAAAGAAAATATCCTTCTATTAGGGCAATAATATTAATTGAGTACCTCCACTCCATTTAGATATCGAGCACACCACATTCTCATTTTTTAGGTTGAGAGAAATTAAACTTACTACTCTTTTTGTAAAAACACTTGATGTAATTCAAATTGAGAGAAACCTAGATCCATATTTGGATATCTGGTTGTGAGGATTGTTTTTGAGTGTTTTTATTTCAATTCCACACTAACCAAATAAAATCAGAATTGAAGATCAATACTCAGATCTAAGAGAGGTGTTTGAACTATTATACCGTTCAAACATGGTGCGATCCTAAGGAGGATAATGTAACTATTGTGTTAATCCAATGGATCTTTGTATCGATTTATCATCATCAGCGTGGGAGAGTGAAATGTTCATCAGATAACTTCTTATTAGGGAACAGACGAGAGGTATCTTCTTGCATTATATAAAAACGTTTCAAGTTGAATGAAAAATTGGGGTGCATTGAGGTCTTTTACCCATAGGTGGGTTTTTTTTCCTCATAAAATATGTCTTGTGGATGTTTGATTGATTTTATCTTGTTATTATATTTTGTTATTCACATACTTCACTTAGATCGAGTAATCACAATTATATTTAACTCAATTTCATTTAGATGATATTTAGGTCGCTAATTTTTTTTATTAAAATTTGAAGAGAACCTATTCACTCCTATATGTTTACAATTAGGTTATACACTTGCACTTTCAATTTTTCATCACACTTAGTTGCTCACATTAGGGATCAACATGCCAAGTAGATCCTAGTTGTGCTTTTGTGTGCTTAATAGCTCGATTTTTAGGGATATTTTAGATTTCTATGCTATCAGGATAAGTTTAGAGAATCTTCACTTGCTTCTAGCTAGTCTAGATATGAAATTGAATTATAATGAATCTAGTGATAATGAAAAAAAGAGTGAGATAAACCATGCATACAATAATTTTTTCATGAGTCTCTTAAGTTAATAAAATCCAACATCAAATTGAGAAACAATATCAAAGTTCTTAAAGAAGAAAATGTTGTGGTTAAAGAGAAGGAATAAATTCTAGTTCAATTTAAAGTTGAGTTGAAAAGATTGAGAGGTTGCAATTCCTTACTTCAATATGATAAAATCAAATTTGTGAAAGAAAAAATAAATAATATAAAAGTTAATTGTTTGAAAAAAATAAGATTGAATTTGAAAGAAAAGTTGTTTATCTCATAAATGATTTGGAAAACACTATGAGGGTGAAACGTGTTTTAGAAGATTGCTTCAATAAATGAACAAAAATTATTTTGAAAAATCCATAATCCAAAATGGCAACTAAGATTTAGGTTTAAATTCCCTCGATGCTTCTTCATCTACCTTTACTATATTTGTGCACGAGAAGATAAGTAAACCCTCTAAGTTCTCCCCATGTCATTAAAAATTTTGATTCTTCAATCAACAACAAGGTAAAAGGACTTAAGAATACTAACTTGACCAACAAGAACACAAAGAAATATGATATAAAGATGGAAAATAATTTTCAAAATAAGAAAGTTAGTTTCAAATATCTCAAGTGAAAGATAATACTAAGGTATTTTGTAACCAACTAACCTCACCTCAAAAGCGTTATGCAAATCATTTCGACGCGCAAAGAGTTTTTACAAATCACGTGGGACCAAAAAGCTTCCAAAATATTATGAAATTTTCTTAAAATCTTTTTCAAACTTAGAAATTCTCTAATATCTATATTAAATGTCACTTGAGACATTATTGTCACAAATTACAAAGAGATGAGCAAAATTCATACTCAAGAGGTTCAAGGCAAAATGTTTTCAAAGAAAGAATGAAAGACTTGAGAATTGGAATAAAAAACTTAAGGATTTTATGAATTAAATGAAAAAGAATGTGAAAATAAAATAAGTGTTGATTAGGAAAGAGGATTATAAATGTTTGGTTGTACTCACGGCTCTCAAAGTGACAAACTCTAAAAATTGGTATTTCGATAGAGGTTTTTCACGTCACATGACAAGGAGCAAATCATTTTTTACTACAAAATAGGAATATAAAGTAGGATGGTCACTTTTGGTTATGTAAAGAATAATTGTGTGAGCGGTAAAGTTACCTTTAAGATATTCAAAAGTACCATTCTTCACAATGTGGTATATGTCAAAGGGCTTGCGAATAATCTCATTAACATGAGTCAAATGTATGATGATGGTCACCTTATTAGATTTTAAGAAGGATATTTTCTTATGAAAACGGAGGATGATTGTAGTTTGTTAACGGGTGTGAGATCAAATGAAAATTTCTATATACAGTTTAGAGATTCTAGTGTTGTGTGTCAAATATCTAAATTCATTATATCAATTTATGGCATCAAAGATAAGGTCACGTCTATTTGAGGGATCTGGATAGTCCAGATAAGAAAGAAAGGGTGAAAGATCTTCTTAGGCTAGAAAATGGGAAAGTAAAATTTGTGAAACATATCAAAAGAAAAACAAACCAAGACCCCCCACAAAAAGATTAAGGAAATCCCTACTTCTAGGACACTATAGTTTGTGCATGTCGACTTGATGGGTCCTTCCAACACCGAGAGTATTAGATGAAATAGGTATTGTTTTATCATGGTGGATTATTTCTATAGATTTTCCTTTGTGGGATTTATAGGAGAAAAAAGTGATTTATATTACATTATAGTGTCCTCTTGTAAGAAGATATAAAATGAAAGATCACTCCCAATCAGGGCCGGTCCTGAGATTGATAAAAATTGACAAGGCCCCCGTGCAAAAATTATAAAATAGGCCCCTTTTACCTGTATTGATATAAAAAATGGGCCCTCAATATATAAGTAATAAAAATGGATCAACGGGAGGCCCTGTGCGATCGCTCACTTAGCACATGCTCAGGGCCACCCCTGCTCCCAATTATTTGATTATGGAGTAATCATAGTTTGAAACTCATTGGCACAAAAGTTAAGGTTTATTGCACTAAAATTGGCATTAAACATGAGTTTTTGGACTTTGGGATCCCTAAAAAAACGGGGTTATTGACAGGAATAATTGAAATTCAAAAGAAATGACGAGGTGTATGCTCGAGGGTAATAATTTACCTAAAAGAGTTTGGATCGAGGAAATGTAAACCGCTTGTCACACTTGAAATAAGGTTTTCATAGAACCTTCACCAAAATGACTTAATATGAATTGTGGAAGGGAAATTGACCAACAATAATATATATCAAATTATTTTAAAGTAAGTATTATAATATAAGGGATATAAAGTAATTGATGAAATTTTATTCAAGGAGTGAAAAGGAAATCTTCCTTTGTTATTCTCAAAAAATTCGGGTATACCGAGTCTAAAATTTAGAAAGTACCAAAGTGATAGAGACTTAAAATGTGGCGGTAGATGATGATGTCACATTCTCTATAACTCTTAATGATGGTATTGACGGTGAAGAGGGAGATACTAAGTTAGGATAGGTTAAGAGAGATGAAGTTAGTGAGTCTAGTGATAATAGGAGAGACATTGTGGGAACTTCTTCCCAAAACGTGTCTAAAATTGAGAGGGGTGTACCAACTTAGATTCGAAAGGAACATACACCATAAAAAATCAGTAGAAAACTTGAAAGTGGAATAATTACTAGAAATTAACTCTTAAATGAGCTCAACTTTCAATGTTTTACTTCAAAAATTGAACCTAAAAATGATAAAGAATCTTTATAAGATGAACATTGGATAGAGGCTATGAAAGAAGGGCTTAGTCACATTGAAAAGCACAAAATGTGGGAGCTACTGCCTAGGCCAAGTAAACTATATATTATTGATAAGAAATTGGTGTTCAAGAACAAACTAGATGAGAATGGGGTCATAGTGATAAACCATGCGAGATTTGTAGCACAAGGATTTTTGTAAATAAAATGAATAGATTTTAATTAGACATTTTCTTCAGTTGCTAGAATAGAAAACGTATGTACCTTGTTAGCAATTGATGGTTACATGAAATTAAAATTATACCAATTAGATGTCAAAAGCTATTTTCTAAATACGGTTCTAAATTAAGAAGTTTATGTTGAGCAAAAAAGGTGTTTTGAAGACCCTAAGTGTCTAAATCATGTTTTGAGGCAACATAAAGTCTTGTATACTTGAAACAATCTCCTGGAGCTTAGTAAGAAAGGTTGATCGCATACCTCCTAAAGAGTGAGCTTAGGACAAAAGGGGTCGATAGAAAACCTTTTATTAGAAAATCTAGGGATCACATTCTTATAGCCCAAATCTCTATTGATGACATAGTGTTAGGTTCGACTATTGGTAAGTTTTCTAATAGATTTTCGGAGGAGATGAAAATTGATTTTAAAATGAGCATGGTCGATGATTTAAATTTATTCCTTGGATTTTAAGTTAAACAAATGTCGAATGGGATTTACATATCCCAAGTTAGGTATGCAAAGGAATTAGTTAGAAATTTGGGATGGAATCAACGCAACATTCCAAGACACCTTCGGGTTTTAATTCTAAGTTTACTAGATATGAGGAAGGAAAGGATGTGGAAGAAAAACTTTAAGGGAGTATGATTAGTATTTTTATAAATTTGAACCTAAGAAGTAATTCCTACAAGCGACCAAGAGACTTATACAGTGTGTAAGTGGGGCAAAAACAATACGATTATGGTATAATTTTTACATTAATGACTCACTATATGAATACTCTGACTCTGATTGAACGAGGCATGGCATAGATTGACAAATTATGTCAGGAGGACCTTTTTTTAAATCCTCCATTATGTCATGGCTCTCAAACAAGAAAATTTTACTATATTTGTCTCAGCTGGGGTCGAGTATATCGTCTCGAGGAATTGTACTACCCAATTTCTTTGGATGAAGTAAATGATGAATGACTTTGGAAATGAATCTATAGATTTATATTGTGATAATATAAATGAAATCGATAATCTAAAAACTTGGTGAAATTCCTAAGGATAAATTACATTGAATTAATAAATCAATTCATTAGGGACTTAGTTAAGCAAAGCATCATTAATATAAATTATGCCCCTACCACTAATATTTTCACAAAACCTCTAGACTTCTCTAAGTTTAGTTACCTTCGAGGTTGTTTAGGGTTTGTGTGAAATTGAGTGATTGATGTGTTTGTAAGTTAAAGGTAGGTTTATATATATATACATATATATAGGGAGATGTAGCCAATTGCATCAAGTAGGAAGATCTGACTTAGAATCAAGTAGGATCACAGATGCATTGTGAATGACTAATCATGTTAAAGAAACCTAGAATTATAGGAAGCTTTTACTTATAAATAAGGGTGATCTTGTCCTATTTAGGGGTATTGACTTGTATTTTGCTCAGGGAGAATTGGACTCTCAGCTAACAATCTTATCACTCAAATCTTCCTTTGTTCTTCCAAGTAATAAATAACTCTCCCTACCTTCCCCGTGGACGTAGGTAGAATAATATGTCGAACCACGTACATATTTTATCTCTTACTTTATTGCATTCATATTCCTAGGGCCAAACTAAATTTTTTCATGTATTATGGGTTTGATATCTCCTACAATTTAAGGTCGTCCATGGAAAAGTTTTGAATTCTCACCACTGTAACGCATCAGCCCTACAACAATACGAATGCTAACCAGTCTCATCGTTCGTATATCAGAAGCTGTATCCAGTATGAGGTAGGAATGATTAGGAGGAAGAAAACTCCTACGAGGTCCCCTTAACCTCCTAGGTGATTGAGGTCGGGGGGGGGGGGGGGGGAGGTGACCAAAAGGTCTAGTCCCCGTCATCGATGTTATAACCCCTCCACTGAGCGACCTACGAGGAGAGAAACATCACAACTAGTTAGTCTTTACGAAGAAAGGTTAGATCATGATGATGATGAGATTTCCGGTCTGAAGAGGAAATTAACTAGGCAATCAGAATAGTGTAACCCCATTTTTTATAATCTGGAACAACGTAGAAAGGGGAGGATTTGTTCCCTAACGCATAACAGGTACAACCAAACTAATAGGGTTTTTAGGTCAGGAAGCCCTCGCGCAGTGCATTCTAATCCATAACATATCAATTATTCATCAACTCCTAATTCTACTAGTCATAATCGTCCATCATTTTGGCCAATCGAGTCTACACAAAAATCAGACAAGCTCACCCAAGATTGATGTTGAAGTAAGTTGGGAGTGATGAACTTTGGGACTTCATAAAAAAAGAATTAGAGGGAAGGTTGAACCCATATTTGGCAAGAACTCCAAAAGATATTTCTAGAAGAGTATTGGGTCATGGCTTAGCCTCACCATTTACTATGGAGATAGAAACTTATGATCCATCAAAGAAGTTTTTCATCCCAAAGATCACTACATATGATATAAAAAAGATCTTACTCATTATATCAGGCACTACCAGCAAACCATGTCTCTGTGGAGTCACCATGATGCCATTATGTGTCGAGTTTTCCCTTCAACTCGAGGAGAGATTGGCCTTAAGTGGTTTGAGAAATTGTTATCTAAATTAATTTGTTCATTCAGGGACTTAATCGAATAGTTTATAGCTCACTTCATCACCTGTAACAAGGTAGTGAAGGAGGTTAATTCATTGATCACTCTCATATGGCAAAGGGACAGACCCTCGAGTAATACGCGTAGCATTACTGGGATTATTCAACGAGATCGATAACTGTAATAAGTAGCTAACCATTTCATCCTTCAAGTTTGGGCTCTTTAGATCGAACGATCTCTATCATTCCTTGACAAGGAAGCTGATGTCAACTATGGATGCCCTCATGGCACATATTGAAAAGTATTCCAAGGTGGAGGATGACCTCTTCACTACAAAGACTCTGTTCGACCAGAGTTCTAAGCAGTCAAAAAATAATGATTTAAATAATCCCTTTAAGGGAGGAAATATCCCACTCCAATAAAGAAAGGATCACTAAACGAAACTACCAAGGGATGTTCAAGTCGTAAACCAATAAAAGTAATTTCTAGACAATCGATATATTTTTCAAGGAACCTATCTATAAGTTGATTATGTAGATCATGGATAAGTCATACTTTAAAAGATCGACCAGGATAGCCAGTGATTCGAATGATAGGGATACTAATCTCAGGTGTACTTATCACTATGACCACATCTATCTCACAAAGAACTATAAAATGTTTAAGAAATATTTAGAAGACCTTGTCCAAGTCAGGTATCTTAAGGAGTATATCTTCATCTAGAGTTAGTGCATTACAAAAGAGAGACGATGGTATTCCACCTTTAGGAATGGTCATAACCATTCACGATTATATCGATCTTTCACAATATACAGATAAGAAACTCATGGAAAGGGTAAAGATCACAACTTACATCGAAGAAGCTTTCCAAGTAGAGGTGTTCAAGACCATCTAAATAAAAAGGGAACATAAAAGAGTAGATTTTGATCGAGTAATCACGTTGAGAGATGAAGACTTAGTCATGGTAAACATGCCTCACAAGGACGCTCCAGTCTTAACCTTTTGAATAACGAATTTTGACGTGAAGACGATATTGGTTAATCAGGGAAGTTCTTAAAAAACTATGTACCTCATTCTACTTCTTAAGATCATCTTGACTATTCAAGATATGGAAACCAAAGTTGTAACATTGATTGATTTTAACGAGAATATAAAGACCCCATTTGGAAAGATCAAGTTGCCTGTAAAATTGGGTTGGTCAATCGTAAAATAGAATTCCATGCCATCCAATTAGAGTCACCCTATAATGTTATTATAGGCAGAGGGTGGATCCATACAATGAGGGGTGTCATCCATCTCTCCATTAGAAGCTTAAGTTTCTCAGTGACCAGGGAATTGTGAAAATCAGGGGAGACCAAGTAGCAACCCATAGTTTATTCATAGCATCCATCAAGATAAAGTAAAACCAGTACAAGAAGATTTAGATTGATGATGATTCGCAGGACGACCAAGCCAAGTAGTAACTAAAGGGCGTTCGATTAGAGGTTAAAGGAACCAAACTAGCCCTTACTGAGCGTGTAATGAAGGAATTAATCACATTTCCTCTAGATTCATCCCAACAAACCAAGACCTTTTTTATCGGATCAGAGTTACCCAACGAAGAATTGGAGCAACTCATTCACTTCCTTAGGACTAACGACAATGTCTTCGCTAGTCAGCCTTATGATCTTCCTAGTATAGATCGAGATATTTCCTATCATCGATTACATATGGATCTAACTATCCGACCGATTAAATATAGTTTAATAAAGTCATCACGAGAAAAAGTAAAAGTTGGGGAAAATAAAGTCGAAAACCTCCTCCAACGAGCTCTTTGAAGGAAGTTTAATTTCGACACTACATTTCTAATACCACAAAGAAGAGTAAAAAGTGAAGGTTGTGGATTTACTTTATCGACCTTAATAATTATTTCCAAAATACAATTTTCTATTACCCCGGATTGATCAGCTCATGGAATGAACTGCCATCTACCAGTGTATGAGTTTTACAGATACCCCCTCTATATATCATGAGATACCATTGTTCAGCCGGGACCAAGAAAAGACCTTATTTATCATGACTTTAGGGATTTACTTCTACAAAGTTATGCCCTTCAGTGTGAAGAATGTCAAGGTAACTTATCAATGCCTCGCGACCAAGTTTTTAAAAAGAAGATCCATGTTACCATGGAGGTTTGCATAGACAACATAAGAAAATAAGCATCTGATCACATAAAAGACCTGGAAAATACTTTCAAAATCATCTGCGAGTTCAAGATGAAGCTGAATGCCTCCAAATATATCTTTTTATTCAGTTCCCATAAATTATTGGTCTACTTGGTGACACAAAAGGGTATAGAAGCAAACCCAAACCAGATTAAGGTTTTGTAGGGTATCGAAAGGCGAACTACTATTAGGGACGTTCAGGTACTCACATAAATGTTGGTCATACCCAACTGATTAATATCTTGATCGTAAGACAAATGCCAATCTTTATTTTGAGCCCTAAATTAGGTAAGCATAACGGTCTAAACAGAGGAATACGATCATTCATGTTAATGAATTTGACTGTACTTGGGATCCCCTCCTTTTTTATCAACTCTTACCACCAGGGAAGATCTCTACCTATACTTAGATGTCTCACAACATGTAACTAAGTCATTATTGGTATGACTGTAGGACGAAGAATAGCTGTCGTAGTACTATATTAGCCATACTCACTTTGAGGCAGAAACGAGATATGTTCCTATGGAGAAGATTATCATGGAATTACTAACGTCGACTAGGAAGTTGTGACACTAATTCAATTCTCACACAATAGTTGTCCCGTCCATTAAAGGAGATTCAAAAAAGGTAGGTCTCTCCAACAGAATGATAAAGTGGTCTTTGGGGCTGGCCGACCTAGTTCGACATTAAGTATGAGTCGTAAATAACCATCAAGGGAAAGATCTTGGTAGAAATCACTACCAAATTCTCGGTATTACTACTAGAAAAGGAAGAGGATCAATTGAATCCAATTCTATAATTGTTATCTATCATTAAAAATGATAAAAAAATGGAAGTTTTTGTGGGGCATCCAATTAATATGACACCAACGTCGGAATCGTCTTTGTCACACCACATGGGTACTGATTGAGCAAGCAGTTTGACTCAGATTTAAAGGATCCAACAGTGAGGCTGAGTATGAAGATATGATTCATGGACTGCAATGAGCAATTACACTAAGAGACAATCATATATTGTGACTCCCCTCTGATTGCAAATCAGTTAAATGTAAGTATGAAGCCATAGTTCCCATAATGCTCACTTACCGGGAGAAAGGGAGAAAGCTTCTCAAACTCTTAAGGTCATCCTTAATAGAACTGTTGTCGAGGAATAATAATAGTCACGCGAATTCATTAGCTACCTTGGCATCTGCTATTAATACTAACCTAAAAAGAACGATTGAAGTAGAGTAATAGATTGAACTGGTATTAATGAGCCAGATCTAGTTTTAAATGTCATACAAATCTAGTTAGTACCATCATGGATGGATTAGATCATCTTATTTCTAAACAACGACAATCTACCATAAAAAAAGAAAGGGGCTCATAAGTTGGAGATCCAGTTAATAAGGTTCTACCTTAACTATGAAGGCCAACTTTTTCGAGGATCGTTCAGTGCTCCTCTCCTTAAATGTGTCCATCCATACTAAGTGGAAGGAATCCTCATTGAGATATACGAAGGAAGTTATGGAGCTCACATGGGAGGAATATCACTCTCATAGAGGACGATCTCTCAGGTATATTAATGGCCTTTTATACAAAAATATGCTTTTTAGTTCATCCGTAAGTGCGTCAAATGCCAGGAGTTCTACCTAATAATTAAGCAGCCGACTAAAGATCTGAACCCCCTCAGGATCCTTTATCCCTTTGATAAATGAGATATGAATATCATAGGACCTATACCTATGGCTCCCGATAATCATAAGTAACTAATAACTGCTACCAAATACTTCACAAAGTAGGTGGAGGCAAAAACACTCACCCACATTAGATAAGAAGATGCCAATGGAGGAACATTATCTCAAGGTTTTGGATTTCAAGAGCACTAGTCGTCGATAACGGAACGCAATTTGAAAATGAAATATTTAGGGACTTCTGTGCAAATAATGGAATTAGGATCCACTATGCATTAGTTGGGTTTCTATAGTATAATGGCTAGGTCGGGATCAATAATAAGACTTTGTTATTTGGAATCAAGTGCCGAATGGAAAACGTAAAAGGTATATGGGTGGATGAACTCCTATTTATTCTTTGAGCCTACAAAATAATGCTTAGGAGGCCTACCAAGGAAACCCCATACTCTTTAGAATATGGAATAGTAAAAGTTATCCCTTTGGATATCGAGATTCCAACTCTGAGAACAAAAATCTTTGAAAATGGTCAGAATAATGATCAAATAGATCATGAGTTAGATCCAACAGAAGAACGAATAGATTAGGCTCTTACACACCGGCTCCTTACCAAAAATAACAATCTAGGCATCATAATAATAGTGTCAAAATTAGTTCTCAAGAATATCCTCCTGACAGTAAAAAAAAATCAGATGGAAAGATATCACTAAACTGGCAAAGTCTGTACATAATAACTACAAAGAGAGGAGACAATTCTTATCACTTAGAAGAATTATATGTAACATTAGTACCAAGGTCATGGAAAATTATGAACCTTAGAAATTCTATCATTAGTTAGGTTTTCATTTATGCAAAATTATAATTTATTTGTGATCAATAAAAGCTGTTCATTTTACTACTGTGGACTTGGTATAATTCTTCAAGCATAAACCCACTTAAGAATTAAGTGGTACAACTAATAAATAAGTTAAATGCCTTTATTTTGCATAAAACTCACCTTAAAATGGTGGTATATCCCAAGTTAGGTTGGTCGTCCTAGAATAGGCACAAACCCACTTAAGAATTAAGTGGTACAACTTATAAATAAGTTGGGGGCCTTCGTTTGGCATAAAACTACCTAAAAACATTGGTAAATGCCAAAACGGGCCAGTCGGATTGGAATAGGCATAAACCCACTTAAAAATTAAATGGTACAACTTAGAAATAAGTTGAGGCCTTTCTTTTTCAATAAAACTCACCTAAAAATGGTGATACAGTCCAAGTTAGGTTGGTAGACCTAGAATAGGCATAAACCCACTTAAAAATTTAGTGGTACAACTTATAAATAATTTGGGGGCTTAGGTTTGGCATGAAATACACTTGAAAACGATGGTATAACCCAAGTTAGGCAGGTCAGTCTAGAATAGGCATAAACCCACTTACAAATTAAGTGGTATAACTAAAAATAATTTGGCGGTTGGTTGGTCGGCCTAGAATATGCATAACCTTACTTAAGAATTAAGTGGTACAACGTATAAATAAGTTGACAGCCTATATTTAACACAAAATCCACCTAAAAATGGTGGTACAACCTAAGTTGGGCTGGTCGACCTAGGGCATGCATAGAATTACCTAAGAGTTAAGTGGTGTAACATGAAATTAGACGATTAGTAGAACTTGTAATCTTTTGGTTAACATTATATATGAGTTAAAATAATCGGTCACTGAATTCCCTCAAAGTTTACCATGGGTTAAGCAAGACTGCACCTAAACCCAAACCTATTTGTAACTAAGATTGAACAAATCGATCACTTTCTTGTAACATATTTTACATAAGGCATAATCAAGATGATTATTACTGATCATGTCACAAGTAAGGAGATATGCGAATAAAATAATAAAGGGAGACATAATTACTCTCATTTAATAATAGAATGGCTCAAGGCCTACAAAAAGATGACCAGGCAGTTTACAAAAGTTTAAATAGAAAATAATAAAATTAAGGGTTACTGATGATCTCCCCCTAACCCATTGGAGGTAAGTTCTCCACAAAGTTTGTCACTCCCTCAACTATGGCAGTAAGGCTAACAACGAGCTAGTCAATAGGATTACTGACTTGATCGACCTCCTAAATAACTTGATCGATCCTAGTATTGGGTCATCAACTGAAGGGACTTCAAAGGAATCATTCCCCTTTTTCATCAGATCCTCCAAAGGAGTATTATTAGTGTAACTCGGATCACCCTAGGCAATGTTTCCCCTTTGAAGCCCAACTAACCAGTCCAGATTATACATAACAGACTAATTGTAGTCCAATTGTGCAGCAACCTCTTGGACAACCGCCTCAAAACCTTCGTTATATGATTTTTTGAGCTTAGTTTTGGTCCTCCTCTCAAAGATAAACTTTTGACACTGTGAGATAAGTTTTTTTTAGAGTTTTCTAACAGTAGGATTTCTTGAGTTTGCTCAGTTCGCTATCAACCTCTCTGAACTCCAACTGAGTTTGCTCAGCCTCTTCAATTGCTTTATCCTTCAAGGTTATATCTTCCTTCAACTTAATTGTAAGGTTGGTCATTTAATTCTTCTTCTCTGTTGTAGGAGGGTAGTGAGACTGGGGTCTATGAATAACTGGAAAGGGTGAGGCGTGACCCACTCCAATGGACGCTGCCTGCAAGGTCTTCAAGGTCACCTGGTGCAACTTCTGAAGAAAACTTCTCCTTCTGGTAACAATGGAACTCAAGTTTCAACTCACTCCCTGCAAGAAGATGAACTTTTACAGCAAAATAGTAATTTTCTCAAGAGAAACACCTGAGAGTGATGGCTGTCAGTGGGGAGTGAAGGAACAAGGCACTCATCACTAATAGAATGAGCAGGGAGAGAATACTAGGTAGGTCTGGTGATATTTTAGCAGTGTAACAGTGCAATTTCTATTATTTCATCTCTTGACCTTGCCCAGAGGTCTATTTATACTGGGGTGTTAGGGGTGAGTGACAATTTTGGGCGCCAAAATTGAGAGAGTTGGTGGGGAACAATGTCTGAAGTGTACCATTTGTCCCTACCTGTGGCAGCCTGCCTGTCCCCTCTGCAGGCGCCACCTGGGGCCGACCAAAGGTCAAAAAGCACATATATCCCCTAACGGAGACAAAATATCAGATTTGGTAATTATCTTTTGAAACGGTAACTTGTGGTGCAATTTTGCAAATCTTGAGAGAGGAGACCTTAAGGACTCCTTTCCTCTAAAAAATGTTGTTTTTCTTGAGAAGGACCTTGAGGACCCCCTCTTCTGGAAAAGTCATTTTCTTGTAAAGAGTTTTGTTTCTTGTGAGTAGCCAGCTCTTTGGCTGCTCACTTCACTTGTGACCAAGTGTGTAGTGTGTGTAGTTTCGAGTGACTTCTGGGTCTTCCTACCAGTATTCTCTCAATCCTATAGTGCTAAGTGGTTGAGCTTGCTCAACATACCTTGTCCCTCAACCGCCAAGCCAAAACTCCCAGGAGGTCCCAACGCGCTTGTTCGAGCCATGCTTGCTCGACTAGGCAACCTGTACAAGAATGTAAAGTGTTAGTGTTGTTGTTCATTTAGAGACTGATGTTTCATGATGAGGAGTTGTTCGTGATAGCTACTCCCCCAATATGAGTTTCTGTCGAAACCCTTATAGCAGCACCTCTCGAATAACATTTCAGCAGTGACCCTTGAAGTGGCGCCGAGCCTTGTAGTGACGCTGACTCTCTCGACTGTCATTACTGCAGTGACCCTTGCAGCGGCGCTGACCCTTGCACTGGTACTTTTTAATTTTGGATTTCTGTGGTGACCCTCGTGGGCACCTCTCGAAATTTATTGCTGTAGTGACTCAGACATTGTAGTGGCGCTGACCCTTGCAGCGGCGCTGATGCTTGTAGCGGCGCTGGCACTTGGAGCGGCGCGGACACTTGCAGCGGAGCCGACCCTTGCAGCGGCGCTGACACTTGCAGGGGCGCTGGTACTTGAAGCGGCGTCGACCCTTGCAGCAGCGCGGACACTTGCAGCGGCGCTGACACTTACAGCGACGCCGACACCTACAGCGGTGCGGACACTTGCGACGGCGCTGACACTTGCAGCGGCACGGAATATTGTGGCGGCATTGACACTTGCAGCGCCGCTGGCACTTGCAGCGGCGCTGACCCTTGCAGCGGCGTAGACACTTGCAGCGGCGCAGACACTTGAAGCGGCGCTGGCACTTGAAGCGGCGCCGACACTTGCGGTGGCGCTGGCACTTGAAACGGTGCCGACACTTGCAGTGGCGCGGAAGATTGTGGCGGCGCTAACACCTGCAGCGGCGCTAACACCTGCAGCGGCGCTGGCACTTGAAGCGGTGCTGACCCTTGCAGCGGCGCTGACCCTTGCAGCGGCGTAGACACTTGCAGCGGCGCTGACACTTGCAGCGGCGCAGACACTTGAAGCGGCGCTGGCACTTGAAGTGGCACCGACCCTTGCAGCGGCACTGACCCTTGCAATGGTGCAGATACTTGCAGCGGCGCTGGCACTTGAAGCGGCGCCGACCCTTGCGGTGACGCGGACACCTGCAGCGGCGCTAGCACTTGCAGCGGCGCTGGTACTTGAAACGGCGCCGACACTTGCAGCAGAGCGGAAGATTGCGGTGGCGCTGACACTTGCAGCGGCGCTAGCACTTAAAGCAGCGCTGACCCTTGCAGCGACGCTGACACTTGCAGCGGCGCAGGGGGTTTCTGCTGAATATGAGTTTCTGTCGGGACCCTCGGGTGGTTCCTTCTCAATTATGCGTTTCTGCCGGGACCCTAGGTGGGTTCCTTCTTAATACGAGTTTCTGTCGGGACCCTGGGGGGTTCCTGCTCAATATGAGTTTCTGTCGGGACCCCGGGGGGGTTCCTGCTCAATATGAGTTTCTGTTGGGACCTTGGGTTTCTTCTCAGTATTTCTAATAAAATAATATTTTTACTTTTTTATAGGTAGACACCCTTCTACATTAGCCCCTCGTGCAAATTTTTTTAGGTTGGGTAGACCAAAAAAGCTTTGTATGCTATAAAGTCGATTTTTATTTTTTTATTTTGGGGGACCCTAGGGTTCCTTCATCATTCCCCCTTAGGGTCATTAAATGTCCTGTCACTTCATCCCCAGTTTTGTAGATGAGGCCACTTATAGTGGACCTCCTTATCTGGGTATCAACTTGGGCGTAGGGGTTACTCGCGGTGTGCCCCTCATTCTTGGCCTGCTTTTGTGGCCTTCTATTTTGGCCTGCTTCTGTGGCCTTTTTTCTAGGGCGGAGGGGTTGCGCGTCGTGAGCCCCTCACCCTTGGCCTTCTTCTGTAGCCTTCCATCTTGGGCGAAAGGGTTGCTCGCGGTGAGCCCCTCTCCTTTGGCCTTCTTCTGTGGCCTTCTATCTTGGGCGGAGGGGTTGCTCGCGGTGAGCTCCTCGCCCTTGGCCTTCTTCTGTGGCCTTCTATCTTGGGCGGAGGGGTTGCTCACGGTGAGCCCCTCTCCCATGGCCTTTTTCTATGGCCTTCTATCTTGGGCGGAGGGGTTGCTCGTGGTGAACCCCTCACCCTTGGCCTTCTTCTGCGGCCTTCCATCATGGGCGGAGGGGTTTCTCGCCGTGAGCCTCTCGCCCTTGGCCTTCTTCTGTGGCCTTCCATTTTGGGTGGAGTGGTTGTTCGCGGTGAGCCCCTCGCCCTTGGCCTTATTCTGTGGCCTTCTTTCTTGGGCGGAGTGGTTACTCGCGGTGAGCCCCTCGCCCTTGGCCTTCTTCTGGGGCATTTCATCTTGGGCGGAGGGGTTGCTCGCGATGGCCCCCTCACCCTTGGCCTTCTTCTGCGGCCTTCCATCTTGGGAGGAGGGGTTTCTCGCAGTGATCCCCTCGCCCCTGGCCTTCTTCTGTGGCCTTCCATCTTGGGCGGAGGGGTTGTTCGCGGTAAGCCCCTCACCCTTGGCCTTATTCTGTGGCCTTATTTCTTGGGCGAAGTGGTTACTCGCGGTGAGCCCCTCGCCCATGGCCTTCTTCTGGGGCCTTTCATCTTGGGCGGAGGGGTTGCTCGCGGCGGGCCCCTCGCCCTTGGCCTTCTTCTGCAGCCTTCCATCTTGGGAGGAGGGGTTTCTTGCAGTGAGCCCCTCGCCCCTGGCCTTCTTTTGCGGCCTTCCATCTTGGGCTAAGGGGTTGTTCACGGTGAGCCCCTCGCCCTTGGCCTTATTCTGTGGCCTTCTTTCTTAGGCAGAGGGGTAACTCGCGGTGAGCCCCTCGCCCTTGGCCTTCTTCTGGGGCCTTTCATCTTGGGCGGAGGGGTTTCTCGCGGTGAGCCCCTTGGCCTTCTTCTGTGGCCTTCTATCTTGGGCGGAGGGGTTACTCGCGGTGAGCCCCTCGCCCTTGGCCTTCTTATGTGGCCTTCTATCTTGGGCGGAGGGGTTACTCGCACTGGGACCCTCGCCCTTGGCCTTCTTCTGCGGCCTTTTATCTTGGGCGGCGGGGTTACTCGCGGTGAGCCCCTCGCCCTTGGCCTTCTTCTGCGACCTTTCATCTTGGGCGACGGGGTTACCAAGGGTGAACCCCTCGCCCTTGGGCCTTCTTCTGTGGCATTCTATCTTGGGCGGAGGGGTTACTCGCTGTGAGCCCCTCGCCCTTGGCCTTCTTCTGTGGCCTTCTATCTTGGGCGGGGGGGTTAATCGCGGTGAGCCCCTCGCCCTTGGCCTTCTTCTGTGGCCTTCTATCTTGGGCGGAGGGGTTACTCGCGGTAAGCCCCTCGCCCTGAGTTCTTTTCTGTACCATCAAGTTTGGGAAGAGAGGGCACTCAAGGTGGATCCCCTCACCCTAGGCTATTTTCTGTCAAACTTGCAATCTTGGGCAGGTGGAGCCACTATAAGTGGATCCCCACACTCCAAGCTATTTTACTATTTGTTCACCTGCTTGAGGACTTCTCAATATTAGGCCCCTCGTGCAGAAGTGTCTTGTAATGTGAGAGACTTGTGCACGAAACCGTCGTACCTTTTATTTATACTTGGCAGTTGCTCAAGACTGTGAGCGCTCCGGTGCCCTTGAAGCCTTAGGTGCTAAACTATCACACCTTATATTTGTACTTGACACTTGCTCAAGACTACGAGCGTTCCGGTGCCCTTGGAGCCTTAGGTTCTCAACTGGCGCACCTTATATTTATACTTGGCAGTTGCTCAAGACTGTGAGTGCTCCGGTGCCCTTGGAGCCTTAGGTGCTAAACTGTCGCACCTTATATTTATACTTGGAAGTTGCTCAAGACCGTGAGCGCTCCGGTGCCCTTGGAGCCTTAGGTGCTAAACTATCACACCTTATATTTATACTTGGCAGTTGCTCAAGACTGTGAGCGCTCCGGTGCCCTTGGAGCCTTATGTGCTAAACTGTTGCACCTTATATTTATATTTTGCACTTGCTCATGACTGTGAGCGCTCCTATGCCCTTGGATCCTGAAGTACAGTGAGTTGCTCTACTTTTTTTGAGGATTTCGGGATTGAACTGCCCCGTAGTATGTGGGGTACTTGCCTATGATTTGAGCAAGTTATCATTCTAGGGTTTCCCCTCAAACTGTGGGAGTACTTTCATATGAGATGAGAAAGTTATCATTTTAGAGGTGTCCCTTCTAACTGCGAGGTACCGACATGAGGTATGAGCAAGTTATCTTTTCTGAAGCTACCTCTCTAACTGCGGGGTACTTGCATATAGGCGAGCGAGTTAAAATTTTGGAGCTTCCCCCTTAGTGCAGGGTAATTGCATACAACTGAGCAAGTTAAAATTTGGAAGTTGCCTCTCTAGCTGTGGGGTACTTGCCTATAACTGAGCAAATTACAAATTTTGAAGTGGCCCCTCTAACTGCGGGGTACTTTCATATAACTGATCAAGTTCAAATTTGGAAGCTTCCCCTCTAACCGTGGGGTACTTGCATAAAAGACTGAGCAAGTTGAAATTTGGAAGTTTCCCCTCTAACTGCGGGGTACTTGCATAAGACTGAGCAAGTTCAAATTTGGAAGCTGCCCCTCTAACTACGGGGTACTTGCATATAATTGAGCAAGTTAATATTTTGAAACTTCCACTATAATTATGGGGTATTTGCATATAGCTTCTCAAGTTACCTTTTGAAGCTTCCCATCTAACTGTGGGGTGCTTGCATATAACTGAGCAAGTTATATATATTTTTTTAGTGCAGCCCCGTGCGACTGTGGGGCATTTTTTTGGCGCAACCCCATGTGACTGTGGGGTTTTTCGTTGTGCACACTCGTTTCTTTAGGGAGTAACTATGAGATGGGGTTATCCCTTCTCCTACCCACAAACTTTGAATGAAATTTCACATATATTATAAGTAGAGAAATAATTATTTCTTTATACTAAAAATTTCCCTTGGTCTGCAGGGTCCTTGTTCCAAAATTTTCTTAGGAACCTTTTTGTCTTATAAAAACAACAAGTTTAGAGAAGGGGGAAGACCAGTTTCTCTCCATTTTCTGAAAACTGGTCAAGTAAATTGTTCTTGAGAACAGAGGTTAGGACTTGTTCTCCAGGCTATAAATCTGTATTGAATAATAAATAAAAAAATGTAGTGAATTTTTTTTAATTATTATTACTAGGAGGATAACCCCTGCTAGTCTGGTGACAAAAATAACTGTTATGTCTGTAAGGACTTTGCTCAACATACTTTTCCCTTAGGATGAATGGATATTCCCCCAAGTATAATGAGGAAAGACTTTCATGTCATGGACCCTCTTCTAGTCTAGTAGAGGTTCTATTATTCTCTTAAGAAAGAGAAGACATTAATTCGGTATACCTTGACACTTGCTCAAGACTGTGAGCACTCCGGTGCCCTCGGAGCTTTAGGTGCTCAACTGGCACACCCTATATTTATATTTGACACTTGCTCAAGACTGTGAGCGCTCCGGTGCCCTTGGAGCCTTAGGTGCGAAACTGTCACACCTTATATTTATATTTGACACTTGCTCAAGATTGTGAGAGCTCCGGTGCCCTAGGAGCCTTAGGTACTAAATTGTCGTACCTTTGTTACTATTTTATTCATACTGGTCATTTGCTCGACTACTCAACATGTTTCTTTGTTCTCAGGTTGATACTATGAGGGCTCCAGTTCCCTTGGAGCCTTAGGTACTAAATTGTCATACCTTTTTATATACGTTTTATTCATACTTATTGTAAATAATCTTTGTGTTCTCACACATATTGTATTATTCTGTTAGGTGGAGAAATACTAACAAGTAAAAATGCACTAGGAGGCAATATGGCCGATATAGAGTAACTTGACATTTCATAAGCAATAAACTTTGCTAAGAAAGTATAGTTGATACCTCATACTTAGATTTTGTCTTTCCATCTAAGTAAAGATGCTCATGGAGCATGTTAGAGTGAAGCATATTTCCATAAAGTCAGTCTGAAACTTGAACTTTTCAAAGCTCTATACATCTACTTGCCGCTGCTCGAATCCAAGCATGCGAGAGAATCAAGTTTCCAATAGAGCAACTATGGTCTTTTAGCTGCACAACATAACTTCTTGAAATGCATATCAACAGCGAACTTTTCAAACAATTAATATGACTAAAAAAATAGTGCCCTTGGTATATTAATAGATTCTCTCAAAGTAATTTATACCAAATAAATGGGTCAAACATGTTCGAGTGAAGGATTAGGCGATCTTGCCTTTTGTCTCCTAATGGATCACTCTTATTCAAAGGATATGACATTAATACCAATGTGAAATTAATCACGTGAACTATTCTGAGTAAACAATTATGAAGATCAGAAGATTATCAATCGACTTTCTTGGGTATTCTCGAAAGTAACCTCTTTTTTTTTTAAAAAAAAAAACACGTGAACCTGCGAGTTATTATTTCGAGCATTCCTATTTTGTGAACTTAAACATATAAGCTTGGTTGTAAATTCAAGCAAATAATCTAAGTTATTCACATGAACATTTCGAGTAATATGTTAGACATGTGCATAATATGTCTACATGTTTGAGAGCATCCACAATTATGGCAATGCTCTAAAATGTAAGTTTACCAATTTAAAAAAGTAAGTATAACTTTCATGAGTAGAATATTTCACAATGATAATGGCAAAATATGTCTTTTAGCATCACCTTTGCGGACACTCCGAGTGAAACAAGTCTTCTCGGAACATTAAAATACGAGTTCAAGAAGGCTAACTACTTTTTACCCTTGCTAAATGGTTACTCGAGCAACCCAAAAGTAATTTTTGTATGCTTTAAAGAGCAATGTCTCGCGAGTTCTATATTCGCCTTGTACTATGTGCGCTCTAAGTGTCAGACAATAGAGGCATTTACAGAAAATATTTATTAAACAGAAACTATTACTTTTCAATATATACTTGGGTTACTCGTGAGTGTGTAGGTTGTCTTTAAACCTTTGCCTTACACGAAACAAGATAAACCCCTTTCTGTGTATCTTTGGGAACATGCCCTTCTTTTCTTTATTTTTTTTTCACGCTATTCTCCCTTTTGACTTCATTACATGTTTTTAAACTCTCAAGCCCAAGGCGTGTGAGTGAGAGGGAGATCTGTTGCATTTTATCAAGTCTTTTGATTTTGGTTTTGAGAAATCTAACGACCAAACCAGATGTATTTTTCATCATGGTTCATGAAATCGAGCGATCAAAGCCAAAATAACATCCTGATCCGAAGCATTTTTGGGCTCTCGAAAGAAGTCTATGTTTGAGTTTCCATATATAAGCAGAGCTGAGATTCAATGTTCGAACAATTAATCAGGAGTTTTCGTAAATTCACTTGCTTGCCCCCCCTTTTTTTTAAGGATCTTCGTGAGAAAAACCCACTTTGATAAAAGGTAGCATAACAAAGACAACTTATTTCTGTTGGACGGTTTGATTCGAGCAAGGGCGGATGTTTCTAAATGTCATTTTTACTGGTAAAAATATATATTTTTTTCTTTCCTCATAGGATTTTGCGAGAAACGATGATGCCAACGAGGAGGTCTGGTTCTGATTCAAACAGCGAGGAACACAATTTTTTTTTGGGTCTGTTGAGCTTCCTCTTGTTCGAAAATTAACTTTGTCACCAGTCCGCAATCTCAGCGAGGATTTGGAACTGGGTCACCAACTCGTTTTTGCTGACCATTGGTGTTTTTAACCAAGAACGAGCAAGTGGTACTGATTGATGTTTTTAAATGTGTGAGTAGCAATAAAATATCCTTTTCTACTTTCATGATTATCTTGCTGAGTGGCTCGAGGAAGTCTATTGTCTGCAGATGTGATGTGTCTTCTTTGTGAAGAAGATTTTTTTTTTTTAATCTTGACTTGTGTAGCTAACTATATGAGATATGGGTCTCTATAATAATTCAAATTTCGAGCAACCCAACTTAGGCTCAGCTGCTTTTGTATTCTGAGAAATCTTATCCCGACAAATCTTGTCGAGGAACCCAACTTAGGCTCATTTGGTTTTGTCTCTTATCTAAGAGTCGAGCAACAACTTTTTATGATAAAGCATCTTGACAGAGGGATGGCTAAAAAGCTGATGCTAACATTTTTTTTAATCAATTTGTGTAAATTTGACTAGCGGGTCTCTTATTTGACTGTTGAGCAACCCAAATTAGCTAGTTATGTATTTTGGAATATCTTATCCTAGCAAGTCTTGTCGAGGAACCCAATCTAGGCTTCTCCTATTTACTTGTTGAGCAACCCAATCTATTGCGATAAAATCTTCACACTGGATAGCCAATACATGGTACTATTTATGGGTATAATAAATGTGAATACACCATTGCTTGTGTAATCAATGGATCGGTCTTTTCCTTTTTATTTTATATTATTTTATCATAATATAAATAAAATAATAAACAACATGCCTTGACTGTCTTTTTTTTAGTTCATAACATTTAACAATAAGACATGTGGCTTTGAAAATGGCAAATATTTATGTAGATAAAATCCATAAAATTAATTATGGATAATATTTTTTTTTGAGTGAACTATACCAATAAAAAAACTATTATGCATGTTTTTGCATTTCCTCACTTGGCATCTAAAAAATTATAGCATGTGTGATTTTTTTCAAGTAAATCAGCTAGCATATATATGAAATGCTCATAAATCACAAATCAATACTTGTGAAATGAACATATTTAACAAATAATAAAGCCAGACAAGTTTACTTAGCTGATCGACAATAAGATATGTCCTGCAAATGGGTAGAGTCTCCTCTAAGGTGTCCTTGAGGGTGAATCCTCCACCGCCACTTTCTTTGTTAGAGGGTTACTAGGTCACCATTATTTTTTTATCAGCGCTACCTCTGGCGTCGCTGCTCTATCTTGCGAGAGTTGTCATTGATGCAACTATCTTCTCTGGAGCCACATTTCGAGGTGGAGCCACCTTTACTATTGCTGGTGTTGCAGCGACTGCCCCTCTAGAGGGGGATTTCTACTGTCAAGGGGGCTAATGTGGGTTCCTGGTAAGAAATTATGTTACCCCCTTGTTTTCCCACGAGTTCCTCGCCGGTGGTATCCATATCCAATAATTTGGGATTTTTGCGCAAGGGTTCCTCGCAAATCTCTCTAGCGAGCAAGGGTTCTTTAGCGGCTGATTCTTCAACTGCTAGCCAACGTATGGCTTCGCGAGGTACAAATTCATTCAGACCCCTATTAGCCTCGGGTTCCTCGATCGAACTTTTGTTGACAACTAGGGGCATCTCGACCTGTGACAGCATGGTGGTCTCTCGTCAGCGGCTGGGGGTCTCGCGATCTGTCATCGTGTCTATGGGTCCCTCGTCAGAAGCTGGAGGTCTCGACGTCGGCTGGTGATTTCTTGCGTGGCGACGCAGATGTTGTTGATGCTCCTGGAATTTCTTCGCGACATGTGTTATTTGCTGAAATTTTCTGCGAGACCCCATTTGTATTATGGGCTCCTTGCCGGAAGCGTCATTGGCACTTGGCGTTTTGAGTGAGGGTGTCTCGACTAGTGGTATTTCGTTGGAAATAGACGGTGTCTCGCCCGTCTCTCTGCTGTCAGCAAGGAGTGTCTCGCCCGATCCGCGCATGACTTTGGATCTTTCACTTGATATGGCTGTTGACGAGGGCTCAAAACGAGTGGACCCCTCCATCCGAAGGTCTCTCGCCAGTTACCTAGGATTTTTAAAAAAAAACTAGTCGGTTTGGGCGGGAGTATCTCAACCTTGGGTGTCTCGGCATATGTCGGCGCTGACGAGGGTATCTAGACCTTGGGTGTCTCGACGCCCATGATTTTTTCTGAAGAAGGGGGGGTCTCGACCCGTGGTTTGCCGCGAGGCGAACCTACGTCCAAGGATCCCTCGCCAGTTACCTTGGATTCTTCGAAAGCCCTAATTGCTTTGGGCGGTGGTGTCTCGACGCCTTTGAATTTTTCAGGAATAGGGGTCTCGGCCTATGACAGTATGGTGGCCTCTTGTCAGCGACCGGGGGTCTTGCGGATTGGCATCGCGTCTACGGGTCCCTCGTCAGGAATTGGGGGTGTCTCGACATCTTGTCCCGTCGAGGGTTCCTCGACCCAGGGTGTCTCGACCCCTTGTGGTGTTGACGATTTTTTGACTGTTCGTGTTGCGTTTGGGGAGATGGGCGATTTGCCTTTTGTTTCTGGTGGGAGGTCTCGACCTCTTATCACGTCGCGGGTTCCACGACCCAGGGTGTCTCGCCTATTGTTGGCATCATGGAGAGTATGCTGCTGCTGCCATGGACACTTTATTGATGAGGAGAGGTACCCAGGGCTCCTCACCTTAGGTTCTTAGTGATTTGTTGTTTCTACAGGGGTCGCCACTTCCACTCCCTTCTTGGCGGCGGGGGGTGTGTCGCCGACTGTTGTTACTATGGGGGTGTGATGCTGGCCAAGGGTTCCTCGCAACCCCTTTTCCAGTGAGGTCATCGTGACCCCCTCGCCAGTTAGAGGTTTTCCATCTTTTGGGATTTCCACTATGGGACCCACTGCCGAGGGTCCCTCGTCGTTAGCTGCTACTGCCATGGGTTCTTTTCTTAAGGGTTCCTCATTGTTATCAATGAGCGAGAGGAGTTCCTCACCAAACACTTAGGGTTCCGGGGGTTCTGCCAATGAACTTGACGATTGCCACAACTTGCTCCAGCATCGTCCTTTGCGGCTGAGCTACTTCTGCCATAATCGCTGCCGGAACGGCTGCCCCTCCAAAGGGGGTTGCTGCTGGTGTTACACAATCTTAACCCAAACTTGTCAAGTCTCAAAAAACATACTCATAAGCCTCTACCACCGGAGCTACTGCCGGTGAGCTGGTCTGCCCTCCCGGAGGAGCAGGTACTTTTGCTTCGGTCACCACCATATCCACCTGAGTGGCCTTGTCTCTTTGAGATCCATTTCCAGATGGATTGTCTTCAAACACTAGCTGCCTAGAAACATTAAAACCTTCTTTGTCCATGGAAGTGAGGATACCTCCCCAGCAGAGTCGCCAAATGTAGGAGGGTAGTGAGACTGGGGTCTATGAATAACTGGAAAGGGTGAGGCGTGACCCACTCCAATGGACGCTGCCTGCAAGGTCTTCAAGGTCTCCTGGTGCAACTTCTAAAGAAAACTTCTCCTTCTGGTAACAATGGAACTCAAGCTTCAACTCACTCCCTGCAAGAAGATGAATTTTCACAGCAAAAATAGTAATTTTCTCATGGGAAACACCTGAGAGTGATGGCTGTCAGTGGGGAGTGAAGGAACAAGGCACTCAGCACTAAGAGAATGAGCAGGGAGAGAATACTAGGTAGGTCTGGTGATATTTTAGCAGTGTAACAGCGCAATTTCTATTGTTTCATCTCTTGACCTTGCCCAGAGGTCTATTTATACTGGGGTGTTAGGGGTGAGTGGCAATTTTGGGCGCCAAAATTGAGAGAGTTGGTGGGGAACAATGTCTGAAGTGTACCATTTGTCCCTACCTGTGGCAGCCTGCCTGTCCCCTCTGCAGGTGTCACCTGGCGCCGACCTAAGGTCAAAAAGCACATATGTCCCCTAACGGAAACAAAATATCATATTTGGTAATTATCTTTTGAAACGATAACTTGTGGTGCAATTTTGCAAATCTTGAGAGAGGAGACCTTAAGGACTTATTTCCTCTAAAAATTTTGTTTTTCTTGAGAGGGACCTTAAGGACCCCCTCTTCTGGAAAATTCATTTTCTTGTAAAGAGTTTTGTTTCTAGTGAGTAGCCAGCTCTTTGGCTGCTCACTTCACTTGTGACCAAGTGTGCAGTGTGTGTAGTCTCGAGTGACTTCTGGGTCTTCCTACTAGTATTCTCTCAATCTTATAGTGCTAAGTGGTTGAGCTTGCTCAACATACCTTGTCCCTCAATCGCCAAGCCAAAACTCCCAGGAGGTCCCAACGCGCCTGTTCGAGCCCTGCTTGCTCGACTAGGTAACCTGTACAAGAAAGTAAAGTGTTAGTGTTGTTGTTCATTTAGAGACTGATGTTTCATGATGAGGAGTTGTTCGTGATAGCTACTCCCCCAATATGAGTTTCTGTCGAAACCCTTGTAGCAGCACCTCTCGAATAACATTTCTGTAGTGACCCTTGAAGTGGCGCCGAGCCTTGTAGTGACGCTGACTCTCTCGACTGTCATTACTGCAGTGACCCTTACAGCGGCGCTGACCCTTGCACTGGTACTTTTTAATTTTGGATTTCTGTGGTGACCCTCGCGGGCACCTCTCGAACGTTATTGCTGTAGTGACTCAAACATTGTAGTGGCGCTGACCCTTGCAGCGGCGCTGATGCTTGTAGTGGCGCTGGCACTTAGAGCGGCGCGGACACTTGCAGCGGCGCTGACACTTGCAGCAGCGCTGACACTTGCAGGGGCGCTGGTACTTGAAGCGGCGTCGACCCTTGCAGCGGCGCAGACACTTGCAGCGGCGCTGACACTTGCAGCGGCAACGACACCTGCAGCGGTGCGGACACTTGCGGCGGCGCTGACACTTGCAGCGGCGCTGGCACTTGCAGCGACGATGACCCTTGCAGTGGCGCGGAAGATTGCGGCGGCGCTGACCCTTGCAGCGACGCAGACACTTAAAACGACGGTGGCACTTGTAGCGGCGCCGACACTTGCGGTGGCGCTGGCATTTTCAGCGGCGCTGGTACTTCAAACGGCACCGACACTTGAAGTGGCACGGAAGATTGATGCGGCGCTGACCCTTGCAGCAGCGTAGACACTTGCAGCGGTGCAGACACTTGAAGCGGCACTGGCACTTGAAGTGGCACCGACACTTGCAGCGGCGCTGACCCTTACAATGGCGCAGATACTTGCAGCGGCGCTGGCACTTGAAGCGGCGCAGACCCTTGCGGCGGCGCGGACACTTGCAGCGGCGCTGGCACTTGTAGCGGCGCTGGTACTTGAAACGGCGCCGACATTTGCAGCGGAGCGGAAGATTACGGCGACGCTGACACTTGCAGCGGCGCTGGCACTTAAAGCGGCGCTGACCCTTGCAGCGGCGCTGACACTTGCAGCGGCGCTGGGGGTTTTTGCTGAATATGAGTTTCTGTCGGGACCCTGGAGTGGTTCCTTCTCAATTATGCGTTTCTACCGGGACCCTAGGTGGGTTCCTTCTTAATACGACTTTCTGTCGGGACCCTGGGGGGTTCCTGCTCAATATGAGTTTCTGTCGGGACCCCGGGGGGATTCCTGCTCAATATGAGTTTCTGTCGGGACCCCGGGGGGTTCCTGCTCAATATGAGTTTTTTTCGGGACCCTGGGTTTCTTCTCAGTATTTCTAATAAAATAATATTTTTACTTTTTTATAGGTAGACACCCTTCTACATCTGTAAAAGCAGTCTTTAAGACGTTGTTACTGTCAAGAAGAAAGTCATTTTTTTCTTCTGGTAATTAGCCACGTGGGTGACCTCTTGCATGTTCGGCTTGGCCAGTGTACAAAAGGGAAACGATTAGATGAGAAAAAATATTTAAATAAAAACCTTGAAATAAAATAAAATCATTACTAACACACTGCAATGGAGCCCTTCCTTGTGATGGGGCTCCAAATGGAAACCTCTCAGGTCAGCTATGTTAAAAGGAAACATGGATGCTTGGGAAACATCGTATACAACCTTCAAATCATGATGAGATGAATTTTCAAAGGTGATCAACTCCTTTCCTTCGGGAAGTCAATCTCCCAAGGATATGTAATACCCCGCACTTTTAGGGATATTTAAATTACATAAATGGGTGTAATTTGGAGATTGAGAAATTTCTCTGAATAATAGTTTTTGGAGTTTACGAGGGTTAGATGATCTCTGATGTGTGTTACATTTACTTTTGGGATTAAGTAAATGAGTTGGACTATTTTAATTACATGTCGCAAGTTGGGTAAAGCGACAAAGGACAATATTTTAATTGGAAAACTCGCATTAAGATGTGTTGGGTTTAATTAGTTAATTTTAATTAAGTGACTTGGTTGGATATTTCGAGTGCGTGGTTGGTTTCGGAATGGCTGAGATAGTTAGAATAGAGTATCCGGGAGTAGTGTTTAGGTTCCGGGGATTTTTAGACTAGTAGGGACTCGCAATTGAGTAAATGAGTCATTTTTGGGTTTATAAGGGATAAACCCTTATTTCTCTCCTATAAAAGGCACGAGAGAGTGGGAGAAAGAAAAAAAAAAGAGAAAAGAAAAGAAGAAGAGAAGAAAGGAAGAGGAGAAAAGAGGAGAGAGAAGGGGATTTTCGGCCAAACTCCGCGGGATTCGACTCGAGGTCGTCGAATTTTATCCACGAGACAATTATTTACTTGCTTTATTCCTTTAAGCATAAAATGTCATATTTTAGTTGCTGTGTAAAAACTATATAATTTTGGGTTGGGTTTTCGTGAATCCAAACGGGTTTTTCGGAAGATAAACGGATAAACCTTGGATAATATACAATTTGAGAAACTTAGGAATTTATTAAAATTTGTTGTTGGTGATGGGTTCTAGGATGATTACAACCTTTTTTATGTGTTTATATGTTGCTAGGAGAGGATATAAAAGCTTTGGGGAAGGTTTAATGGCCGAAACCGAAGCTCGAAGAAGAAGCTTCCCTGTTCGGTCGATCGATCGACGGCCAAAGGTCGATCGATCGACCCTATAGAATTTTTGGCAATTTCAGCTCAGTTGATTTAAATGGGAAAAATTTCCAATTTAATGGTTTTTAGCTTATTTATTTGAGGAAATAAATACCCAACTAAGGGAATTATATCTATCCATTTTAGGGAATATATGGAGGCTAGGAGGGTGCAATAATTGTGTGGCACTAAAAGGATGTCTTCGAGGAAAATAAATAAATTGAGGAATTAGACATTTGGGGTTCCTAAAAATAAAGTGGGGACCTCTAAATTATTATTTGAGCCAAATGTAAACCTTGAGTTCGTGGAAATGGAATCCATTATTTATTTATTTAGGGGTTTTGGAACGAGTAATACTTGGGGTAGTATTTCGGAGGGAGATCATAAATAATGATGCGCATAGAAAATAAAATTATGTGCCGATCATGGTTGAGTAAATCCTACGAGGTGACTAGGATGGAATTTGGGATATACGCTAAAGATGATTGAGCGGTTATTCGATATGTCTATTGGCGACTATTGTTATAGGTAACGCGATACCTATAGGATTTAAAATAAGTTGAGAGTATACTTATTTAATTAGTATGAATTGGTATATTTGGAGAATATATATAAATCCTTAAATGTTATTAAGGTGCGAGTGATTTTTTAAGTAAAAGAATACTTATAAGTTTAGTATTGTAAGTGTGCGAATACTTATATACTATTACGAATGGGAACAGTCGGGGTTATTGGCTATCGCTATGAGAGTTTGGCAACTATAGCCATGTATACTGAGAAGTGATATATATATATATATATATATATATATATATATATATACATATATACGATGTTGTTACAGTATATATGTATATAACATGATACGAAAATACATATATATCTATGTGTGATTGGTATATTTGTACATTTTAGGCCGATTCCACAGGCTTTACTTTAGCATAGGGTAGGAACAGCCAGATTATATATTTTCTCTTGTGTGATCCAGGGAGGTTGCGCGATGTGGGTGAATCCCCTGCCTTGAGGAGTCGGGAGGGTATATATCCTCAGGTCATATCGTCCCGCGTACGAGTGCGATGTGAGTACTCCACTTGCAGAGGGAACATGACCACCTCCACCATTGTGTATTTTTACCATGACCATGAGTGAGTCTGGCTTGGTACCGTGGTTGAGTGAGTAAACCCAAATTCAGATAGGCACTATGAGACTGTATCCTCGAGTTATAGCTCGGTGGGATGGTTATTATGCTTGTGATTGTAATAGGTATAATTATATTCGTTGACCATAGTATATTGCTTGTATATGAAGATGAGATATCATGTAAAGTAAATATATAAATATATAAGATGAAAAGAATGATAAGGTATTATTCCCCTTCCGGTAGATATATATATATATCCGAATTTATATGAATATGAATCAGAGATTATAGTGAGAAATATATATAATTATATACGAGTTTGTATATATACTTTATGTGCTGAGGGCCTAATGGATCTCGATGATCAACATTGCCAGGTAGTAGTGTATCGGGGGGTTCCTTGTTTGGATTTTGCTTTGTGAAACACCCCACGCACGAACGTAGCGCAATGTTGGGAATGGGGAGAAGTTCAACCCTTAGTACTCGGGTTTATGAGGATTTTTAGAGGTTGGGTGATAGCATTTAGTTAGGCGGGGTAGCTTAACTAGTAGGTCTAAAATGTATGCGATAGGTGCACTGTTAGAAGGGGGGTGAGGTGTATCTCATGGGAGTGAGATACCAGTTTAAATATGAGATAGATCATATTATAAAAATATAGCATTTATGCACTTGCAAAATATTTTCAAAACTCAGGCTCTAACCCGTTTATCTATTTTCTCCTCTTTTGCTATATATAGGTGTCCAAACACAGGGACGCCTTGATGACGATTCTTTCGAGTCAGACATTGCTACAGCAGCTATGGATGCATGCATGTTTATCTCTAGATGCTTCTATTATTGTGATTTAGATAGGAAGAATTATAGTAACATTCGGGCCAAAAGCCCAATTGTATTTATTTACTCTTTTTTCGTCTTTTAGTGCGGCTTTCAATTTGGTTGTAATATGCTAAACCGAGTGTTCAGTTATTTTATTTCATTTCAGTTTCGTATATATAAACTGTATGTATATTTTTATTTGAATGGTTTGTTTAAAAAGATTAGTTAAATAAAATTTTGACGCCAGCCTAATAGGTTATTAGTAATTAAATTGATTTTCGACAGTGATGATAAGAATGAACCATATGAGACTCCTATTTTAATTTGGTATAGGATTGATCACCTGATATTTTATTAGGCGGGGTGTCATAGATGGTATCAGAGCATCAGGTTCTAGTGTCCTTAGGAATCTGTGTGGACATACTACGCTTTCAATATTGCTTTCGATTTGATGTAGAGACTTATGATTAGGATTATTGATTCCTCTTGTGAGATTTTGTTCTCCTATTATTTTATAAGATTATACAAAATCTTTTGCGCGCTTGTTCGAGATTCGTGTGCTAATCGATGAAAAGCGACCACAGAAGGCCGTGATGAAGGCAGCAGGAGGCGGGGCTTAGTTAAAGCTGTAAATTAAAGTTAGGGATGGGGACCACAGTAGAGGTCACTCCCCTTGGGGAATTATTAGGGATTGCTACGACTACTAATAAAGTATAGTAGTTATAGTTATCTAAGTACCGCTATAGTAGAGAGTGGTGCTAATCTTGAATTACCCAATGGAGTCAAATTGGAAAAGGTTCGAAAGGTCTTTGATAAGGACCATACGTTGAAGTTTAAGTTATATGAATTCAGCGTAATGTGATTTAGTGAAAGTAGAAGGCTAAGAAGCTTTGTCATAGAGCGGGGTGTGGAAATGCCCAGGTGTGAAAATTTGAGGAAAACTTTTCACTCGTTGGAGTAATATTGAAATAGTGAAAAAAATGGTCATCATGTTTAAGGGAGTAGGATGTATTGCTCATAGAGGGATCTTATGGACGGATATAACCATTAGTTCCTTTGGTTTATTAGGAATGAAGAGAATTTAGTTTCTGGATTATTCACATAAGGATCGGTCAGAGTCCGACAGTGAATAAAGAGTGATAGGGATAAGTGAACTTTGTACCGAATTAAGGTAGGTATAATGAAGAGAGAGTCCTTCAGTGGAATGATGGTCTCACTAGTAAGTGTTGCTAAAACTTATGGAAGATTTATATTCGTGGAACCCCATTGGTGGACATCCACCTGGGGGAATTTATGGAAAAAGGGCTGGTGAGATCGGTAGTGGAGTTTCTTTTTGACGAAGAAGTTAAGGGAGTTATGAAGGCGATTGTCAGGATCGAGGCTATAGAGTCCGAGATACTGATAACATTAACATGGTCAGGGTGGACAGAAATGGGTAATGTTACAATGTGGATCATAGAACCACACAGTTAGTCCTTGCCTGGTAGGAGCTAAAGGACAAGAATGGAGTGTCAAGATAGGACATTGATTAAAGTAGTTTTGGGGTTCAGTTAGGGCAAGTGTACCATCACTACACCAAAAACTGCAATTTGACACGGTTTTAAACTGTGCCAGATCAAATCTGGCACGATTTTGAACTGTGCCAGAATCAGGTGTTCCAAAATAGCCATTTTTTTCTAGCATGGTTTAAAAGTGTGCCAGATTTGGCCAAATAGGAACACTTCTGGCACACTTTAAAACCGTGCCAGAATTTGATATTTCTAGCACACTTTTGGCACACCTTATAACTGTGCCAGGTTGACTACATTTTGGTACACTTTTGACACAGTTTCAAACCGTGCCAAAATTTAATACACTTTTGGCACGGTTTTGAACTGTGCCAAATTTTTGGATCAATTAAAAAAAAATTAATTATAAATAATATTACCCAAAAAAAATCAGCAACATTTCTACTATTTTTCATACCGGTTTTAGAATAACAAAAATCCAAAACAATAATACAAATAGTTCGCAACAACACTAATATATATCCAGACAATAAATCCACTAAAAATTAATGGTTCAAATTCCATTAATAGAAAATTCATGTCAATACATATGAAATTCATCTCAATACATGAGGAATTTGAATTTTATCTCAATTCATGTCAATACATATGAACTTCATCTCAACAACTGTGGTCTTCTCTTCAAGCAGCACTAACATGTTTAACTCCTAATTTATCAAGCAGTGGTTCACGTCTACATGCACAACCATTGAACTTCCAATGAGTTCCAACCTATAAAATAAACAAACAAAAAAGAGTAATTAATTATAATCATTTGACAAGATTGAAGGCCAACAATTTAATAGAGAATAACATATATTCTTTCAATCACACAAGATTTGAAATCTAGTGCACAATTGAGTTAATTAGTAATAAGCCCGTTGATATACTAACTAATTAATAATTACAATTGACATTAATTAATTATACTAACGAATCAAACCAAAACAATTAAAATTACATCCAGAGTACCGAATATTCACACCGCGTGAGTATGGAAGGTTGCAAGGGTTTCCTAATTTTTATCGATTTTAGCATTCTAGCAACTAATTTTGGGGACAAATTATTTTTTAGCAACAACAATAATTTCAGCATACTAACAATTAAACTAATTAACTAATCTATTGAAACCAATTAAAAACTAAAAATTTCAGCATACTGATCAGATCTATTGAAAAAAAATAACATACTCGAAGGAATGTGTTGCCACTGCACTGCTTCGTGGATAAAAAGAGGGTTGCATGCTGTCGCTAGTCTACTTCAGCAGGGGGCTGCGTTTGGGAGTGATGGAGAGAAGAGAGGACAGGGGCGGGAGAGAAGAGAGGACAGGGGCTATCGCTGTTTTGCTTCGGCGGGGGCTGCCGCTGCACTGCGTTTGCAAACAATGCTTCTAGTTGTATAAAGCCCAGTGGTGGCACCCTCCAGAGCCTTAGTAGATACCACATTTCGAGTCTCACCCCCAGTTAGGACAAAGTAGGCTTCTATTGTTAAAAAAATGGAAACTTAAAACATATATGTATGCAAAGTTCATTTTTTCATGGCAATCAACCTCTATAGGAAATTTGTAAACTATAATTTACTGAATAAAGTTTTTTTTCTAATTTTTGAATGAAATAGATATAATCATATAGATAAAACTCGTGCCCATTATGGCTTCCATGGCCTACAATGTGGTGAAGACGAAGAACCCCACATGGTAAACTATGTCATCATGAAACTACAACCACAAAAGCCCGAGTAAGAACATGCTAAAAGTACTAAACCAACCAAAAATCAGAAGAAAGCAGGTATATATATGCCATTAAACAGGTGCATATCATTAAATCCTTCTTTTTCTATGTTTGGAGCATCAACAATTTCATGAATGGGGATTTTTGCGTCCTGCATTACCTCGTGGATGGGAAGAGAGCGTTAGTAATAACAATTGAATTTTGTAGGCTTAAACATTTATATGTTTGTTAACAATACTCAATTAGCTTGTATAAATTTCACCTTTAGAAATGTAGAAATAAACTAGTATCATATAGTGAATAAGTGACTTTCGGCATCTTATTGATTAAACATCTTCTTTTAAAGTTTCTTTAGTATCTTTGCTTTTTATTTTATGAAAACAGAAATCTGTATTAAACCAGGTGAATCGAAGATCCTTCGATTCCAACATATTTCATTTAATTTTTCACATTATCTCATTTCCAACAATGAAACCTATTTACAGGCACTGTAAAATAGGGTCCAATATCCTCCAATACCACTTCATCTATATTAGTATTTCCAGTGAGTCCAGAAAAAATGGTCTCTTAGATCATCCTAATCATTTTAGCTATTTTTATACTTAAAGATGATATATAAAATCAAGAAAAATTAACTTCTGTTCATATATATGCTCAATTCAATTTTAGAACTAAGAAATGTCCTTAAGGAATCTATGATGGTCTTTTATTTCTAGTTAATCAAAGCACATTAGTCTATTAAATCATAAAATGATGTTAATTGAACCTTAAGCTATGTTAATCTATTATACGCTTTTGCACATTTCTCATTTCCATTGTGTTTTTATCAAGATCTAAATGTCATGTAAACTATAATGTTGAATTACCTCAAGCAGGGTTTGAAACTCAATATTCAAGAGTGCCAGATTCGATGAGCCTTCCACAAATAAATGGTTCCGGAGGGGCTGCGATTGAAAGGAGTAGAGTGGATATCAATAAACGTGCATAATTCAAAATTCTAAAATAGAAATATAAAAGGGGTAAACTAACCATCATCGTCTTCGAACAGTTGTACTTTGCCTGTGTGGGACTGCACCAATGAGTGACTGCGCTTGGAAGGCTGTTTGGCCACCTGCTTGTTCCTCTGGCATGTTCATGGCTTGAGTGACAACATTCATGACAATAAGCCCAAGAGGGATCAAATACATCCACTGAAATAGAAATTAGAATAATGGCAAAATAATTTAGAAACTTAATTATTTTTGGCATAACATTAAGAAAGAGAATAAAGGGGGAAATATGATATAAATGTACAAGTCTTTCACTACTTACATATTTAGCCCATAAGGACCTTTCTAGCGGCTTTACACCTTCATCCTCACCAATCTTATCACCACCAATATCTTCTGAGAATGCCGGAGTCCTGTTCTAATAATTGCAACTTAGTAACTCTAAGATATGAATACAATGATAACTATTAATATTTCCATGTTTCTTTAGAATTTCACAAATAAGCATGGTTTATTCAAAGTTTTACAATTATTAATACTTTCTGGGGTAGATGTTCTTCTCCTTGCCGTCTTTCAGCACTACCAAACAAGGGACAAGTCAGGTGCAACCCTTGTGTGTATACAAGATCAATTAATGGTTGTGCCTAGGTTCCCAAGTCATTATATGTATACATATTATGACAAATTCATTATTTGTTGGACAGTAATTAAGGATAAACTAAAGTAGCCCTTTAGTTTATTCACAAATCTGGAAAAATGTGAAACAACCCAATCTCCCGCACGTAATGGAAAAAAGTTAGAAAATATTAATGTCATAATATAACATTTATTAAAAGAACCCACTTAAATGAGTTTGCCTGGGTTCCTAAATGACCTTGGGCTGCCTCTGGGAGAAATTATATTCTTATACTTCTTTTTTCCCCACCTAGAAGCCAGCTTCTAGAAGAAGCTGTGGAAAGTTATGAGATCAAAAATAGTTGCGCCATTAGATAGTAAATATTTTATCAAATGAACATATCAAATCAACAGTCAATGTATCAGATCTTGCAAGATTCTGTTGTATCAAACGGACAAGGTAAGCAAAATGGCCACTAAATTAAGCCACAATATATACTTCTCAAACAAACTCAAAAAGCTTCTTAATTAAGTTTTATCTGAATATTGATTTAATTGAACTCTTCATACACATGGTGACAGTTTCGACAGAAATCAAAGCATGACAACTTTACCTTGGTGCCTGCTCACTGTTCTTCAAAACCGTGTGAGTTGATTGACCACCTGGCAGGCTGAAACAGAAACAACATATAGAATATCAATTGTGGCAATTTTTTTTGTTAACAAAAAATTATAGCATATCAATGGTACTATAAATAAAATTTCTTTGCTCCTAACTCAACAAACTACTACTCTTTTTCTTTATAATCCACGATTGCAAGAGAAACAGAGAAAACTGAAAGCAGATCCAACCGAACGTCCTTTGAGTCTCTTCTGCTAGCTTTAGTATCGGGTATGTTAGATTAATTCTAATTGTTTAATAGATTACCAAATATATGTTTCTTAATTCAATTGCTTTTTATATAAGTTGAGTTCTTTACATTTTCAATTCTAATTAATTTGTATAATGCAACAAAGGTGTTTAATACTATGGTTGAAATTGTGTTTTGTTCTAGAAACCCTACACCAAAAAAACAAAGCACATTATACACTACATATACATTACATTTACAGAGTACATGAATAATTGTATTGTTAGTGCTGAAGAAGAACGAAATTATATACCTTTGCAATGACATGGATGCGAATCCAAGAGTCAATGATCTGCAAAATAACTTAAGCCTTTAGATTGAACATACCAAACCCAATCAATACAAATTTCATTAAACAAATCCACTCCAAGTAATAAACGTGAATTTAAACAAATCTAGTCATAGAGCTCTCGGTAACGACAGTGAGACTGATATCTCAATTCTCCTTGGAGACTGATATCTCCAAGTATTCCAGCAATTTCATTGTCCATATACAATCATTAAAAATGCCAAATTCATCGTGACGATGTCAATAAAGCTTCATAATTGAGCATCGATTTAGCGTTGATATAAGGGAGCATGAATAATTAGTATGTACAAAAAGAGTAGGCCTCACTCACTCCATTATGCTTGTAATATTGCACGTCAACCCAACAATCATCAATTTTGATCATGTCTGCTATCCAGTAAGTTCTGCACTAAAGAGAAACACATTACAAACCTTGGTCTCCTCAAGTTATATATGATCATTATTTTATAATTGGTGAAGAAATTGGAAATCCAACATAAGTGTTCTTTCAACTGTCCTGCATATGTATCATTGTATAGCTACTGGACAATAAAGTGAAACATATTGAAGAAAATATTCATTAAGAAATACCTATATCGGTGCAAATGTAAAATTTAAAAATAGAGAGACCGAGATTGAATAGTGTATCATAGAATAATCGTCGCTCAGTTGGTGTGTAAAAACTCTCTCTGTCCTTTGAACTAAATCTTCATTGTTTTCTGTTATTTTTGCTTCCATACCCTATCATCTTCTCGACATTTTATCACATCGTCTTCATATCTCCATGATTAATTCATTCGTTAAGCTCATATTTATTCAGTTATGACCTTTTCATTTCACCAGTGATTCTCGTGACTAATTTTTTATACATGGACATGCATATTATGTGTTTCATGTGTTGTGAGAATTGAAGGAGAGGTATTGAAGTCTGCATAAGTTTTTTTAGCAATACTTTTTTCATTACTGTTAAAATCTTTTGCGACATTGGTACATTTAGTGCTGAAACATTTACATTCACCAATGAAGTACAAAAGTCAATAAAAAACACACGGAGGTACTGAAGTCTAAATATAACCATCACTGAGGTATCTGAGGGGGAATGAGGGCTCAACTTATAGTGATTAGGCGTATATGAGGGATCAAATTCATAAAAGAGTGGATGTCGATAAATAGACCCAAAAAGTCATAAGAAGATCATAGAAGATGAGAAAATCAGAGAAGAGAGATATAACCCTTGTTGCTTGTTTACATTGGGATGCTCATTGCCAATTAAATTTTTGGTTCTGTTTAGGCTTCATATCTAAACATTTTAGAGATCTTCCTTTAGTCTCTTTAGGTTTCATATCTAAACATTTTATAGATTTTTATGTGAGGAGTTAGGAGATTCTTCTCTAGTCCTTCATTATAAACTTACGGTGGACTCCTCCACCCCCACCACCCACCCCCTCTATATTTAATATTTTCTTTACAAGTTTGTAAATAAATGTTGCTTTAAAAAAATACTAAAATGTTGAAGGCCCCTCTTACTTTTAATAATTATACATCATTAGTGAAAGCTTTAAGAGTTCTCCAATCTACTAGACGCTAAAAAATACGATATTCTTTCTGTCATGAAGTAACCTCTAAGTAGTCATGGAGGTTTTAGGAGGCATCCCGAGTTCGCCATGACTAAAATTATGCACAAGTCAGTTGTCAAGCCACAAACTGATATTATTTCTATCATAGTCACTAACAATCCATCTTGAGTTTAATTTAAGAAGAGGTAGAACTGTAAATTGGTGCTTACAAGGATAGCTGATAAAAGATAACTAGCCACGATTACATTTACCCTAACTATAATCTAAATTCGAATAAACGGATTGACCTTAATATCAGCATGAACACGTGTGTCTTCGGCATTGAATTTCAGTCGTGTTCGGATACTTTAGGGCATGTTGGACCATGATATGCTACTATGAATAGTCACACCAACGTGAATCGTAACTTTGTATGTCATTCAGACGGATTTGTGTACCATCTGGTCGTTAGTCGATCGATATGAGGCAGTGTGTTAGTAGACCGAAGCCTTTCATCGTTCTGGCATTGACATTTCTGGGCATATTAAGGGACGTCAGGTCATTTTGCATTAGACTAGGGGTTTTTACGTTACTGGACTCTATTGGGAATCAAGCATAGGTCACGAAATTTTTTCGAAACTTCCCACTGCTTGGACTCTCACCTTATACTATCGATGACTTTGTAAACACGTACTTTAAAGATTTAGAAATAAATACAACCTGTTTTGATGAAGTACCATAATATTGAACCATACTGACAATCGACACTCTTTTTGATCTTCGAGTCGCATCCACTGTACATTGTGTGGCATCTATTTAACGTCAATCTAATATTCGAAGAAACATATATACCTCACAGACAATTTTATTCGAGGAATCACTATTTAATTCAATTGATACCAATACATATTGTTTATATTTTAGAATCACAACATGATTTATTGTCTAATCCAACGAATAGGAATATGTCGAAGAAAATTTGACATTGGACGAAAGACATTCCTTGAAATTCACCGTCTACCATATAGTTCTATAATACACAAATGTAGGGAGATAAGTTATCTTCTCGGTGACATTACACCGAATGGTTGATGGGAATAATGCAGAACTTATAAGAACAAAATATAAAACAAAACAAAACCCGATGGTATGTCTTGCATATATATATATATATATATATATATATATTAATATTATTATGCCTACATAGTTGCACATACATGTATACATGTACAAACAATTGAAGGGAAACTCTATAATTCAGTGCTCAAATTAAGAAATGAATATGACCATCAGGAACTGGAGCATAGAAAGTTAATGACCCGTGGGACGATTAAAAGGAAAGAAGTTATTTTAGAGTTAATTTTATGAAATAGTGGCAGGTCTATAAAAATAAAAAGTTCATCATTTCCTAACGTATCTCTCACAGCCCCCCACGTAATGGATTAGATAGACTTCTTTCAATCACACATTCTATCCACCAACTCGATAGCTATTAAAGAGGTTCAGACACTGTCATAGAAACAAAACAGTCCTAATATATGAACAACTTAACACATGATGCAGTTGATGCAAGCAACTCTTTAATTAGAACCATATAAGAAAATCCTATAAATAGCACTAACCTAATGCTAATAATTATAAGTTCTTAAATCTTATAAACAACAATAACGTAATGTCAATAATTAGAAGCATATTAGAAACTCTATAAACAAACTAGAAAATAATTATCAGTTCCTAAATCCTAACAGCTCTATAATTAGAAGCATATAAGAAAATCCAACAAACAACAACCTACATATATGTGTATATATACGTACAGATATGTATGTATGTGTATATATACGTACATATTATCATGCATGTATATATACAAAGAATTAATTCTGAGAGTGTTCCAAAGAATTGTGAGATTTGAACAAAAGATTCAAACAAACATTTTATCATACACGATACATACACAATCATATATGCTTTTTATAATTGATTATATACGCAATCTTTGTCATTAACATAAAAAAATTACAAAAAATATTTATATCAAACCTAACCAATATCATAACCTGTAAATAAAAATAACCTCAAATTTTAACTTAAGAAATATAAAAAAAGTCAAATAGTTATTCAAGGTATAACTCATGTTTTTATCAAAGCATGGAGAAAATAAAAATGACTACCAAAATAGGGGAAAATGAAATACCCCAAAAAACACAATAAATATTTAAAAATATATATATAAAGCCCTAAAAATGCAAAACACAAATCAAACCACGTTGAACCCTAACTTTCTCAGAATCTAATACCTTTCCAAGAATACTTTCTCAGAATACGTTGAACCCTAACTTTGGGATTTTGAATACCTTTGCAAAGAAAATCGAGAACCCTAACTTTGTCTTTGTAAAGACTTAGGTTAAAAAATATACATATGCTTTTAAAATTACCTGATTGGGATGAGTGAAGTGAGAGAGAGCTGAGCGGAGAAACATAGAGCTGAGAGGAGAGACTGAACTGAATGGAGAGAGCTCTCCACGCTGATCGAAGAGAGAGATATTTGGCTGCCGGAGAGTGAGAGTGAGTGAGAGAGAGAGAGAAATCGAACCAGAGAGCGGGAATGACAGAGTGGGAATGAGATGAGAGGGTGAGCGGGAATCAACAAAGTTAGTATAATGATATTTTAGGGTATTTTATATTTTAGTGAACTTTGTTAAAAAAAAAATATTTTAGTGAAGTGAACTTAATTTTGGCACACTTTAAAACAGTGCCAAAATTTGGCACTGTTTTAAAGTGTGCCAGATTGTCATTAAACCGTGCCAAAATTTGGCACGGTTTTAAACTGTGCCAGATTTTTAATATTAGGGTGTGCCAAATTACTGTTTTTGGTGTAGTGCATATCCGGGAACCATTTTAAGTAGCTAAGGAGATTAGCGAAGTTGTTATTATGAGTTTCACCTCAGATGGAGGAGGCGTATTTGGTGTGGCTAGACAGAGTCGCAGTATTTTTCTAACCCTAGATTCGTGTGTGTAATTTGAGCTTTCTGGCGCTATCGGCAATATTATATAGTGTATATCTATATGTTTTTCCGCGGTAGCGGGGTTCTATTTTGAAAATTGTATCTGGTTTGCACTTCTCATTTTGTATGTGATATACGAGTATGGTACTATTATAAGAGTGAAGTTATTGTATTATCAGAGTGATAGCAGGCTAATGATTGCAAGACTATCGTATCCGCAGTTCTAGGGTGGAACAGGTAGTTGTTGCGATATCTCATCTGGATACAGTTTGAGCTCGCCTTTATTATACGTTTAGATGAAACTTCAGTGAGTAGATGTTTCATTATCATAATTCGAGTGCGTGGCGACCTTATATATATGATTTAAGGTATGAAGGATTTATTGTTAAGCTATGAGTTTAATCTTGTTGTTGTTCGCACAAGGAATTAGTGTTAGTACAAGTGCTTGGTGGTGTGGCTTCTGGAGAAAAGTAGGAGTTCTGACCACATTTTGTTGTTAGGTGGCATGGGATTTTCCCAATGGAATATTTGAAACTAATGGACCTCCACGACCGAAAAAATTAAGTAGTAGTGTATCAGAGGGGTTCCTTATTTGGATTTCACTTGCGAGACGCTCCACTCATGAACCTTAACGACGCCAGGAGTGGAGAGATGTTATGGGATGCAAGGATATTGGTTTTGATGATAAGTCACCTAGTGTGGAGAAAACACTATGGACTGAGAACCATCTAATGATTGCATGCTTATAGAGATGGATGTGTTATGGGAAAAGCACTAAAATGGTTTTCTCACCGCAAGTATATAGGTGAGGCAGGAGTTAGAGAAATTGATTTGAGGCTTATATCCAGGCCTTGAATAGAACGCTAATTCTGAGGAAGTATGTTTTGGGTAGAATGTTCGTAACGCTTTTGCAGAGAGTAGGCGTCCCGATTAGTTAGACTTTCCATTTCGCCAAGATTAGAAGGACATAGTGGTAGAAGAACGTTAGTAGGGTAGCGAGGTAGGATATTAGAACTTCCCGATGGTGTATCTTAGGCCGTTATATCTCGATGATTGACAATGCAAGGAAGTAGTGTAACGAGAGGGTTCCTTATCAGGATTTCGCTTTGCGAGACGTCCCACGTGTCAAATCGAGCGAATGTCGAAAATTGAGATAGATTTTGGGCACTAGGAATATAGTTAGTATAATACTCATTTTACGTGTGTAGCAAACACATCGATCTTAGGATTATTGGGAAGTAAGGCCAGTTAGGATGTGGCGCGCTTGTAGGAAGGGTGTAGTGAGTTAACCATAAGAAGATTGGTGGGTTAACTTTATGAAATATTGGATTTCTAGGAATAGGAAAGATTGGATTTTGAAGTATTAGGGTTAGGAATATCCAGGTGTAAGTAACAGGCCGAAAAGAAAATGAGGCCCATTTTTTAAGAGAGTGTTACGCCGATAAGAACAAATTATAGGGTGTGTTGTTAAGCGTATTATATAAAGCTGAAGATTATGTCGTGCGGTAGTTATAAACAAAATTGGAGTGTGTTGGATGGAATTTCGCAGGAGGCACGCGATAATCCAATTGTATAGGTTCAACAAGAGTTTATACAACTAAGATAAGCGAGAAGCCTAGCAGAAGTAGTCAAGACTTAGTGAAATTTCCTTTTTGAGGGAAATCGGATGCCCTGTTATAAACGAACGGACGCTTAGAGTGTTAGCAAGAGTATCAGCTTTTCGAGGAGTTAGAGCGGCGGTTATATGATCATTTTCTTTAGATGCGATTAGAGAAGCACTAGGTGCGATATGTTGTTGTTATTGTTGATCTTACGACCGAGGTACTGTGTTAGCATGTAGAGATTTAGATAAGCTTATGATCAAGCTATTGCGTTAGAGTATAAGCCCTAAGATGGGTGGGTACCGAGAACGAGTATATGGTAGGGTACCATTAGTTTAGTACTATTTGACTTTTGTGCACTAGGATGTAGTATGTTAGTGACCCCAGGTTGGTAGTACCGCTCGCATTTGAAATTCGGGGATGAAATTCCATTGTAAGGGAGAAAAATGTAATACCCCTCACTTTTATGGATATTTAAATTACATAAATGGGTGTAATTTGGAGATTGAGGAATTTCTATGAATAATAATTTTTGGAGTTTACGAGGGTTAAATGATCTCTGATGTGTGATACATTTACTTTTGGGATTAAGCAAATGAGTTGGACTATTTTATTTACATGTCGCAAGTCGGGTAAAGAGACAAAGGACAATATTTTAATTGGAAACCCCGTATTAAGATGTGTTGAGTTTAATTAGTGAATTGTAGTTAAGTCAATCGGACGGAGATTTTGGGTGCGCGGTTGGTTTCGGAATGGCCGAGATAGTCATAATAGAGTATCCGGGAGTAGTGTTTAGGTTCCGGGGATTTTTGGACTAGTAGGGACTCGCAATTGATTAAACGAGTCATTTTTGAGTTTATAAGGGATAAACCCTTATTTATCTCCTATAAAAGGCATGAGAGAGTGGGAGAAATAAAGAAAAGAGAGAAAAGAAGAAGAGAAGAAAGGAAGAGGATAAAAGAGGAGAGAAAATAAGATTTCCAGCCAAACTCCGCGGGATTCGACTCGAGGTCGTCAGATTTTATCCACGAGGCAAGTGTTTACTTGCTTTATTCCTTTAAGCATAAAATCTCATATTATAGTTGGTGTGTAAAAACTAAATAATTTTGGGTTGGGTTTTCGTGAATCAAAACGGGTTTTTCGAAAGATAAACAGATAAACCTTGGATAATATATAATTTGAGAAACTTAGGAATTTATTAAAATTTGTTGTTGGTGATGGGTTCTAGGATGATTAGAACCCTTTTTATGTGTGTATATGTTGTTCATTGAGGTCGGAGGATGTTAGGAGAGGATATCAAAGCTTGGGGAAGGCTTTAATGGCCGAAACAGAAGCTCGAAAAAGAAGATGCCCTATTCGGTCGATCGATTGACGGCCAAGGGTCGATCGATCGACCCTATATAATTTTGGCAATTTCGGCTTAGTTGATTTAAATGGGATAAATTCCCAATTTAATGGTTTTTAGCTTGTTTATTTGAGGAAATAAATACCCAACTAAGGGAATTATATTTAGCCATTTGAGGGAATATAATGGGGGCTAGGAGGGTGCAATATTGTGTGGTACTAAAAGGATGTTTTCGAGGAAAATAAATAAATTGAGGAATTAGACATTTGGGGTTCCTAAAAATAGAATGGGGACCTCTAAATTATTATTTGAGCTAAATGTAAACCCTGGGTTCGTGTAAAATGGAATCCATGATTTATTTATTTTGGGGTTTTGGAACGAGTAATACTTGGGATAGTATTTCGGCGGGAGATCATAAATAATGATGCGCGTAGAAAATAAAATTATGTGCCGATCATGGTTGAGTAAATCCTACGAGGTGACTAGGATGGAATTTGGGATATAGGCTAAAGATGATTGAGCGGTTATCCGATACGTCTATTGACGACTATTGTTATAGGTAACGCGATACCTATAGGATTTAAAATAAGTTGAGAGTACACTTATTTTATTAGTATGAATTGGTATATTTGGAGAATATATATAAATACTTAAACGTGATTAAGGTGTGAGTGATATTTTAAGTATGATAATACTTATAAGTTTAGTATTGTAAGTGTGCGAATACTTATATACTATAAGTATATATATATACACGACATTGTTACAGTATATATATATATATATATATATATATATAACATTATATATATATATATATGTGTGTGTGTGTGTGTGTGTGTGATTGCTATATTTGTACTTTAGAGGCTGATTCCACGGGCTTTCCTTTGGCATAGGGTTGGAACAACCAGATTATATATTTTCTCTAGTGCGATCCTGGGAGGTTGCGCGATGTGGGTGAATCCCCTGGCTTGAGGAGCAGGGAGAGTATATCCCCAGGTCATATCTTCCCGCGTACGAGTGTGATGTGTGTACTCCACTTGCAGAGGGAACATAACCGCCTCCACCGTTGTGTATTTTTACCATGACCACGAGTGAGTCTGGATTGGTACCGTGGTTGAGTGAGTAAACCCGAATTCAGATAGGCACTTTGAGACTGCATCCTTGAGGTATAGCTCGGTGGGATGGTTATTATGCTTGTGATTGTAATAGGTATAATTATATTCGTTGAGCATAATATATTACTTGTATATGAAGATGAGATATCATGTAAAGTAAACATATAAATATATAAGGTGAAAAGAATAATAAGGTATTATTCCCCTTTCGATAGATATATATATCCGAATTTATATGAATATGAATCAGAGGTTATAGTGAGAAGTATATATAATTATATACGAGTTTGTATATATACGTTATGTGCTGAGAGCCTAATGGATCTCGATGATAAACATTTCCAGGTAGTAGTGTATAGAAGGGTTCCTTGTTTGGATTTCTCTTTACAAGACACCCCATGCACGAACGTAGCGGAATGTTGGGAAAAAGGAGAAGTTCAACCCTTAGTACTCGGGTTCATGAGGATTTTTAGAGGCTGGGTGATAACATTTAGTTAGGAAGGGTAGCTTAACTAGTATGTCTAAAATGTATGTGATAGGTGCACTGTTAGAAGAGGGGTGAGGTGTATCTCATGGGAGTGAGATGCCAGTTTAAATATGAGATAGATCATATTATAAAAATATAGAATTTATGCACTTGCAAAATATTTTCAAAACTCGGGCTCTAACCCATTTATCTATTTTCCCCTCTTTTGCTATATATAGGTGTCCAGACATAGGGACGCCTGGATGACGATTCTTTCGAGTCAGACGTTGCTGCAGCAGCTGTGGATGCATGCAGGTTTATCTCTAGATGCTTCTATTCTTGTGATCTAGATAGGAAGAATTGTAGTAACATTCGGGCCGAAAGCCCAATTGTATTTATTTACTGTTTTTCCGCCTTTTAGTGCGGCTTTCAATTTGGTTGTAATATGCTAAACCGAGTGTTCAGTTATTTTATTTCATTTCCGTTTCGTATATATAAACTGTATGTATATTTTTATTTGAATGCTTTGTTTAAAAAGATTAGTTAAATAAAATTTTGACGCCAGCCTAATAGGTTATTAGTAATTAAATTGATTTTCGACAGTGATGCTAAGAATGAACCATATGAGACTCCTATGTTAATTTGGTATAGGATTGATCACCTGATATTTTATTCACCTGCTTAGGATTTTAAGTTAGTGATATCACTCCTACATCTGCCGTCGTGCATGCCTATAACAACACTCATTGAGAATTAATGGGTTCTATAAAACTCATACTAGGGACTGGCCCTATCAACCCTCTGATAGAATTCTAAGTCATCGATATATTTGCATGCTTCAACCTACTCCTTAGCCGTCCATGGCTCCACAGTATTCGAGGGGTATCATATTCTTTATCAAAAACTAAAGTTCTTTGCCAAAGGGCAGGCAATCATCATTTTAAGGGATGATAACAGTACGAATAATACTAATGCGAGCAATCCAGTATTAGAGATTCAGTATGGGATCAATAACTTGCTTCTCTCCAGTTTCGAAATTGATCTACTCCCTGCCCTAGCGGGGGATAACTTTAAAGATCGATTCTATTTAGAGGATAACCCTGACGACAAAGTCAATGTAATTCGAGTGTTCAAAAACATTCTTTTCATGTCTGGAATGGGGCTAGGATGATGCCATCCTTGTGACCATAGTCCTGAAAGAAGCCTTTCCTCCATATGGTTTAGGATACCAACCTTCATCGACTGAACTCAAAGCGCTCCACTGACCACGATTGGAAAGATGCATAGATAATGAAAAGACTATTTTAGGAGACTCTACGAATGGAAGATTTATCAAGGAGGGTGAAGACTTCCCCTTTTATGGATTCTCTGAACTGCGATACCACCACATTAATAAGAAAATGAAACTGGGGATGGATATCTTCTTTCAAGACAACACCACTTGAGATGAAGACCGGAAACATGGAGTGAAGCATTCAAATAATAAAACCTTAGCAATCGCTGAGAACTCCGAGGAAAGTGATTCTGATGAATTAGTTTACTTGTAAACACTGGAGCTAAATATCTGCATGATCCACGAAGATACTAAGCCATCATACTCGTACGTATAGATCATAATTTTTGATATCCCTTTCCTAAATTAACATGCTTTCCCAGTCCGGCGTGCTTAAGCCCAACCAAACTCTGCTGCCCAAGAAGTCTTTACAATGTATTTGTTTCTCCATTTATTGATGTATATATAACTGAGACCTCTTTTGACGAGGTTCTTAATGTTGTTTTCCTTGAAAATGAAATAAACGAGAATTTTGAGTATCTTGTTGTGCCTTACTAATTGTGTTGATTCTAGTCAAACTCTTGATGATGATGATTTTTTAAATGAAGAATTCTTAACTGGTCTTAATATGGAAAATAAACAACATAACTGCATTCAAATTAATGATGATAACACTGTTGTTATTAATCTCGATTCTAGTTGCCACTAGTGTGAGATTGGGATAGGGGCCACCCTTAACGAGCATGAGCGTGCACAATTTTACGAGCCACTGAAAGAATTCTTAAATGTCTTTGTATGGTATTACGATGATACCTGACATTGACTCATCATAAGATCCTGACATTCTCTGAATGCAAACCAGTCAAATAAAACTTGAGAAAACTTCGAACGAAATGGTCATCCAAAGTTAAAGAAGAGGTAGTCAAACAACTGAATATGGGTCTATGGTCGAATATCCTACATGGCTTGCCAATATCGTCCTCGTATCGAAGTCGGGAGGAAAAGTCCGTATGTGTGTTAACTATCGGGATTTAATTACAACATCCCCAAAATATGATTAGTCATTTCCAAATATTGACATGATTGTAGATAATATGACCAACCATTCCCTCAAGACATTCGTTGATAAATTTGTCGGTTATAACCAAATCAAGATGCACCTTGATCACTAGGAGAAAATTGCCTTCATCACCCCATGAAGAACTTTTTATTACACCGCCATTCCATTCAGACTAAAAAATGTCACGGCTATCTACCAAAGGGATGCCACAACCATGTTGTACGACCTTATTCACAAAAAAGGCAAGGTTTATGTGGATGACATGATCATCAAGTCTAAGACTCGGGAAGGTCACATACCCACCCTTCAAAATTTCTTTGATCGACCACGATAGTACCTAATGCTATTAAATCCTCAGAAGTGTGTTTTTAGCATCACAAGAGGAAACTCTTAGGGTTCATGGTTAGTGAGAAATGAATTGAAGTGGACCCTGCCAAATTGACATCCATACTTAAGATGCCACCACCCTAGAAGGTGAAGGAAGTTTGAGGACTCTTGGATAAATTATAATACATCAGTAGGTTCATCAACCACTGACCTCCATCTACGGAACTATTTTCAAAATTCTCCAGAAGGATTCAACTAAAGTCTAGAACGAGGCCTGTGAAGAAGCCTTTAACCGAATCAAGCAACACCTCACCCGACTTTTGATACTTATGCCTTCGCAGTAGGCCTCCTATCCTCTTATACTTAACCATCACTGATATTGCAACAGGGGCTTTGTCGGCCCAATACATTGAAGAATCCCGCAAAAAAAGAGCCATTTACTATGCTAGTAAAAAATTTGTCGGGTACGAAGTCAATTACACTGCTTTGGAGAAAGCGTGTGTCGCCTTAGTCTAGGTAACACAGACGTTACGACACTACATAATTTCCTTTATCATCATAATAGTATCCCGAATGGATCCCATCAAGTACTTGCTAGAGAAACCCACTATGTCAAGTCGAATGGCCTATTGGTTAATCCTGCTAGCTTAGTTCGATATTGTGTATGTCACGCAGAAAGCTATGAATGGGAGGCCCATCTCCGACTACCTTGTCGATTATTCCACGAAAGGAACCGATGTTTGGGTCTTTGAATTCCCAAATGAAGACATTCTTTGCACCTCTCAGAAGGATCTCAGATGGCATATGTTCTTCGATGGAGATGCCAACAAGAATATATTTGGTATTGGGATACTTTTTTATCTCCACTCTTGACTCTCACACCACCATCTCCATTAAGTTAGACTTCCTAAGTACTAATAACATGACTGAATATGAGGCACGCACCGTAGACCTCAAGATCGCGCTCGAGAAATGTATCAGACATCTAAACATTTATGGGGACTCTGCCCTCATTGTCGGCTAAATCCTCAATAAATGAAAAGTCAAAGATGAGAAGCTTCTACCCTTCCATAACCACATAAATGAGTTGGCCTCATATTTTACAAATATCACCTTTCGTTACCACCCTCGCTCAAAGAACAACCTAGTCGATGCCCTTATAACCCTGGCCTCCATGGTCGACATGCTCGAGGGAATAACATGAAATGGTCAGAATATGGTTCTACGGTATTTGGCACTTCCTTAAATATGACAGGTATCCTAGAGATGGCGATAAGAAAGACTGTGCAACCCTTCACAAATTGGTTTCCCAATACATCATCTGTGATAAAGCACTTTTTTAAGACAAACTTTGATAGAACCCATTTACACTTCATAGCAGGGGCTGATATTGAAGGAATGATGCAGAAGATCCACAACGAGAAATGTGGGACCCATATGAATGGTCACATGCATTCTAATAAAATCATTCGTCAAGGTCACTATTGAACTACTATGGTTAAATATTGTACTACCTATGTTCGAAGATACCTCAAATGCCAATAACTTTCCAATATCCAACTCTTACCCCCCAAGAATTATGCAATATGACTTTTCCCTGACCCTTATCTACCTGAGGCATACACATCATAGGGAAGGTCACTCCCAAAGCTTCAAACAATCATAAGTCCATCCTTATCGCCATTGACTACTTCACTAAATTGGTCAAATTTGAGTTATAGGCAGTGCTAAATGCCTTGAAAGTGGATAAGTTCATCATAAAGAACATCATTTACTGATACGGGGTTCCCCATGAGTTAGTATCAGATAATGGGATCCACTTCGAAGATGAAGTCACATAACTAGCCGACGATTATGGAATTTAGAGACATAGGTCTTTTGCTTACCGATCCCAAACGTTGGTGATGTTGAAGCTTCCAATAAAAGTCTCAAAACCATTATTAACAAGATGGCCAAAAGTTATAAAGATTGGGCTGATCAAATCCCATGCACCATCTGGAGCTATCGCACTTCTATACACCTACTGGGGCTACCCCTTATTGTCTAGTATGCGAGATGGAAGTAAACCTCCCCATTGAGATAGAAATACCTTCCCTACGTTTCATGCTCGAGTGCCAAGTTAGTGAAGAATATTAGCATCAGAGTCTCTATGACGAACTCTTACTCTTGGATGAAAAGATACTTAAGGCTCTATACCACATACAGGGGTACCATTTACGAATAATGCGATCATTCAATGGGATACTCAAGGGCCGCAGTGTCCAATAAGGATAATTAACTCTCAAAGAAATTATAGAACCTGTCTGGGACCCCAAAGGGAAGTTAAAACCTAATTGGAACGACCTGTATATCATGAAGAAAATTATGTCAGGCGGTGGCTCTATGCTCACATCCCTCGACGAAGCAGAGATAACACGTCTAGTCAATCTGAACCATCTCAAGAAATTCTACCCTTAGTCCGAATTCTTAGCGTGCTACGATTCTTTTCATCCCCCATTCTATTAAAAAAATCTTCATTTCTCCCTACCCAGAACTACATAGGACCCGACCCTATTAAATAAATTATTTTCAAAACGAAGTTCACAAATTTTCAAAACCCCCAGAGGTACGTAGGCAACCCATACGATACATATGGGTGCAGTCCTTTCTTTTTCAAAAAATGTTATTCTTTTCTAACCCCGAGAATGGTGGTCCATCTTATCATTTACATGGATATAAGGATTATGTATGCCTTAGTGATTAGTCTAGATAATTCAAATGCAAAACTTATAAAAAACACACAATAAAATATGTCAAAAACATTTTTATTTCAAGTTAAGGAATACATCCATTATACGAGATACCAGTCGATGGAGTCACCCCTGCCAATAATGAAATCAACTTACATCTTCCTAACAACCTACTCAATCCATATAACTAGATTTTTAGGAAAACCTAAAACATGCCGGATACCAACACAAATTATCCAAAACACAAATTTCCCGAGCTTCACAAAAATTACTAGCTTCATAAATGTTGCCCTCAACTACTAGAAGACCCTGCCTCATCATTATTACTAGCTCTCGGAGGTCCCTAAGCCTCCCACTCTCCATTAATTCTCCGTATAAGTTCTCTAACAACCTTGGACGAAACCAAAACACCCTCCTCCGTGGTCTAAAAATCCACAAGCCACCTTTGACCAATCTCCTCTTCCAAGATCCTCCCAACTACCCGCTTGCACAACAACTTCAGATAGTTCCCAGACACATACCATGCCCCTGTCATAACTTTTGATGGATGGGTAGATGGTCGAAGGTGCTGCCACAAGAGTCCCAGTATCATCCATAAAGATTCAGTCAGGTCCTCCAGCAAAAAAAAGTCCATTATGTAAGGAAGAATTATTTATTGCCACCCTATTTGACAAGAGACACCAAGGAAAATAAGAGGAATTCTATCGAAGGCCAACCAACCGCATGTAACGATACTCTCCTAGGTGTAAAATGGACTGTAAGTCCCCCACCATGGCACCGACCAACGAAGATATCGAGCCCCATTCTCGACGAACCAGTTAACTCAGTTTTCTGTTGAAGGGCCAAAACTGAAGAGAAGTCTGAGGAAGAAATTATGAACACCCGACAAGGGATACTCATGAGGAGCCGCCAGGAAAAACCTCTCCACAAGCCACATGAAAATCATCAGCCCCCTCTTGAAAAATTGGAACGGCCTTCTTTCCAAGCATCATGGCCATTCAAGGTCTCAGCCAGCACCACCGCCATATGACTATAGCGGCAAGACATTTATGCCACTATCGTGGCCACCTAAGGTTCAAGTGACAAGTCACCCATCACTAGTAGCAACCTCACAGTTAGGCCCAAAGCAAAAACTCTAGCAAAACCATCATCAGTCTTTTCGACACACCAAAATTAACAAAATCCATCAAAGCCGATAAGGTCTAATTTACATCAAGATTTTCATCTCCTTATCCATATACCAACCAGGCCTCCAATGCCTTCCTTTATAAAAAAATTTCTAAAAATAATTTCTCAAAATAAGTCCCTTATAAGGGAAAATTTTCCCAACTAAGTCTCCAAGGCTTGCTTCTACTAAAAAATTGCAAAAAATAAAATTTTCCTATTTTTTTTCAAAATAAAACCTCAGGAGGAAATTGAAGTGCATGTAGAGTAAGACACTAAATCAAGATAATCAAATAAAAAAGATGAATTTCTTTTTTAGTCTCTTTTCAGGTGCAAAGCCAATACATCAAGCATAGTCAATGCCATGCTCCTCCAGCCACAATGACATATCTATAAGAAAATCCTAAAAGTAAAGAACTAGAAATCTATGTCACATCATCTTCTGCACAACCCTTTCCCCCAGGTACCAGTCGTACCCAAACTCATGCGCTAATAACCTCATTATCTACACCTGCATTCCTGTAGCCTCCACGTCCCTCGAAGTAAGACTCCAGAGATAGAAGGTCACCAACATCCCCAACAAAGAATCAATAATCCACATACAAGCAAAGTTTTGAACCCATAAAAAGATATCGTCTGACAGTTATCCCTTCCTCTTCTCAAGAAGCCCAAGAATCTGTGCCCTATGACGATTGGCACCTCCTCAATCTTGCCTATCAGTGACCGTCCAAAGTTTATTCCAAAAAAGGCAAAAATCTAAAAAATGCTCAAAAGATTTCCAAAAATTCCTAAAATCTTTGATTACCTTTTAGTTTTATTGTCCCTATATTTCGCAGCAGGACCAATGTTGCGCTAGCATCCAAGTTTACTGTAATTCCCCAACAGGAACCACAAACCAACACATTCCCTAATGAAATTTCAATTTAACCTATTCCCCAGCGGAACCAAAGGTGTGCCTGCATAAAAATCCTTCACTTCTTCCTTAGCAAAGCTATCCCCCTCCAAATTGCAACCTTAGGTCCTCCGAATTGACGTTAACTTATAGAATCGGTCGTCACGAACTAGAGGTCCTCAAATTTGACCTTAGCTTGCAAAATTGGTTATCCTAACTTTAGGTCATCAGAATTGACCTCGACCCATAAAATTGATCATCCCAACTCAAGGTCCTCAAAATTTATCTCGACCTGTAGAATTGACAACCATAACTTTAGGGCCTCAGAATTGACCTTGACCCGTAGAATTATTCGACCTAACTTTAGGTCATCAGAATTAACCTTGACCCGCAGAATTGTTCGATATGACTTTAGCTCGACCTGCATAATTAGTCAGCTCAACTTCCTCAAAATAATCTCGGTTTGCGTAATCGATCGTCATAACTCAGGGTCTTGAGAATTGACCCCGACTCGAAAAATTGGTCATCATAACTCAAGGTTCATAGAATTAACCTCGGCCTGATGTATTATTCATCATAAATTTAGGTTCTCAAAATTGACCTCGGCTTGCAGAATTGTTTGTCATAACTTTAGGTCCTTAGAATTAACCCTATCCCGTAAAATTATTCATCACACCTTAGTCGTCATAACTCAAGGTCCTCGGAATTAACCTCGGCCGGTCGAATGGGTCATCACAACTCAAGGTCCTCAAAATTAACCTTAGCCCACAAAATTGGTCATCACAATTCAAGGTCCTCAGAATTGACCTTGGCTCATAGAATTAGTCATCATAACTTTCCTCAAAATTAATCTCGACCCGCAAAATCAGTCGTCATAACCTTATGTCCTTATAATTATCCTCGGCTCACAAAATCGATCATCATATTTCAAGGTCCTCAGAATAGACATCGGCCCACAAAATCAGTAATCACAACTCAAGGTCCTTCGAATTGACCTCCGTCGGAAAAATCTGTCGCCACTAACCTTAGGTCCGTAGAATTAACCTCGCCCTGCGAAATTGGTCCTTACTCTCCTTAGGTCCTCCGAATTGACCTCGACCCTCTGAATCGATCATCTTCGTCCTTTAGATCTGCATAATTAACCTAAAATCCTCATCCCCAATGTCAATGTGGTGTCTATCATTCGACAACCTTCACTCGTTCCAAACTCGACCATCAAGTGTCTCTCAGTAGAAATCCATCCTAGGATATCCCTAAACACCTTCTTAGATCCCTAGCACTCACTCGTTCACCGTAAACCATAAGTCATACTCTGAGTACTGATTTGGAGGCCATCGAGCGCTCCTGGTCTCGGTTGGACTCCGATAAACTCTACTGCTCAAGAGAAATCTCATGAACATTCAAAGGGCTCTGAATCCACTTTCTAACGGTTTTTCTCATGCACGAATCAAACTTGTGATCTAAATGAATGTCCATTTTATTCGGAGTATTGATTTGTTAGGTGCTCTTGGTCCCCGTTTGACTTTGGTCAAATCTACTTCTTGAGTGAAAGATGAATGAATCTTCTAAGGGCTCTGAATATACCTTACAATGGTCCATCCCATGCATAAACTGGACTTACGATCCGCATGAAATATCTATATTACTCTAAGTACTGATCTGGAGGCCACTAAGTGCTCCCCGACCCCGTTTGACTCCTATCAACTCTCCCACTTGAGAATAAGCTCAACGAATCTTCAAATGGCTCTAAATCCCCTCTCCAATAGTCTGATACATACACAAATTAGAATTACAGTCTGGATGAACGGTTTGTTTTACCCCAAAAATTGATCAAACGGCCATCAGGCGCTCACAATCCCCGTTTGACTTCGGTATATTCTCCATCTTGAGTGAAGCTCAATGAATATTTCATGGGTTACGAATCCCCTTTCAAAAGATTCATCCCTGTGTGAATTATCCTTACAGTTCAAACGAACGACCTATTTTTCTTCGAAGGGTCATAAGGCATTTCTAGACCCTATTTGACCGTGGTCAACTCTTTAAACCAAATGAAGTTGAATCAAATCTCTAAGGAACTGAATTCCCTTTCCAACAGTCCACCCGTGGGTGAATCGACCTTACGGTTCGGATGAATGATCCTTTTTCCTCTAAAAACCTCCTGCCTAGAAATCGTCGAGCACTTTCGAGCCCCGTTTGACTTTGTTGAACTCTCAAAATCGGGAGTGACCCAATGGATTCTTAAGGGGATCTAAATTCCCTTTCAACATTCTGCCTCGTGCACGATTGAAACTTACTATTTGCATTTTATGCCCATTTTTTCAGAAAAAACTATTATGGAATGCCTATAGGCACCCCAGGGCCCCTATTATACGATAGTGTACCTTAGGTGCTATGCCGATAGGAAAGTCCAGGAACATGCCGATCAGTATCCCCTTTGACCCTATAAATATAGGACATGATCTCAGCTTGAAAGAAGCACTCAGAACACCCGAAATTCCTGAACACCCCTCTCAGCAAGTTAGAGAATATTATGTCGAATCCAAAGCTGTTCCCTTTCCTCAAAATCCTATTTTCCTACATTCCCTTCCATATCTCTTACCTCACTTGGTAATCCCCCCCCTCTCCATACCACTTTTATACCATTTCAAAATCAATGTATCTGCATCTCAAGGTCAACATCAAGCACTTCGCCTTCTCTAATTCTTCCATTTTCTCATTAATTATTTTATTTGTACATTAGTAATTTTGTGTCATTACATCACATCCATTAATCTTAACTTTTTATTAGTAGTATTTTCACATAATATATTTTCATAAAAAAACAAAAAAGAACAAAAAGGAGTTTATCCATAAATTCCAAAAGAGGGATTTCCATTTCACGTTCCCACACACACTTTCTCTACACACATGCATAAGAGAAATCCCATGTTTGGATTGAAACCCACCCTACGCTATCTTCGAACTACGTGGACTTTGATGCCCCTTGGTTTGCGTAGGTGTCTTGAGCCAATACCGTGATTTGAGTCCTCCTTTATGCATAATTATATGTTTCTTTTATATCTCGTATATACATTCTTTATGAATGTTATATTCTTACATGCTCGTGTTTCATCTGATATATACATTCGCTCTTCCATAGCGACTTTTGATTCGACAAACACTCTCATTATATTTTGAATTATTATTTTTGGGAACATTACTAAGGATGAATTCACTTCGTCCTTTTTCATGTCGCGAGTTGAATGATTCCATTCTTTGCTTATATTATACCCATGCGCACACACATCACGGAGTGTAAAAGGAAAAAGATTAATATTTTCCCATGAGAGACTAAAAGGGCGGGATGGGTGCCTAACAACTTTCCATTTCGTAACTTTGTCCCTAGACCTTTGAACTATTTGGTTTTGCAAGCATCAATATTGGCCTTGATGCCGTTCTTTCGAGGCATCGACATTCTTTTGCCTGTTTTGAGAAAAATAGGCTGGCGACTCTATCTCTTTACATTATCCCCCACAATGACGAAGACCGAGTACTCTGAGAAAGGATGTACCCCCCGCGCACACCAGAGGGAATCGAACCCCCCCAGATGGCCACAGTTCATGAGACCCAAGGCAAGGAAAGCATGCATATCCAAAATAAAATGATCACAACCCATTTTTGAAATTGGGCACATGTTATGTCAAGTAGAGACGATTGAGTAAAATCATAACGAAACGTGTCCAAATAATTCCATGACCGCGCCACCTGATCAAATAGGCCGATCATCTCAATCTTAGGTAAATTGAAGGGAGATGTGGCCGATTGTGCTATGTAGGCTGACACGTGGCTCCTAAGTGTCAAGGAGAATAGTCGACTGAGTATCAAGGGAAAGTTGACTTATAATGATTGGGTATCATAATGCATCACAAACGACCAATTATAATACGAATTTACTACCTATAGATAAGCGCGAATTAAAGAAACCTAGAATTGCAGGAACTTTGTACTTATAAATAAGCATGACCTCACCTTATTTGGCGATATTAATTCTTATATTAGTCAGGGTGATTTTGACTCTCGGATAAAAACCCTAGCACTCAAATCATCCTATGTTCTTCCAGGTAATAAACAACCCCCTCCTTCCCCTTGGAAGTAGGTAGAATGATATTCCAACCACGTACATACCATGTCCCTTATTTGATTGGATTCATATTCCTAGAGCCAAAATATAATTTTTCATTTATTGTGAATTTTATATCCCCTACAATATAAATACGCACATTAGAGTTTTTGGATATATTGTATATATTCTTCTTGAATATAAAAACCATTTTTTTGCTATTTTTGTATTTTTGATCAACTCTTATATAAAGTTGAAGCATAATCAATGTAATTACATGAAAAGTTGTTTAATTATTTGTGAGATTATGGTTAAAACGAATTCCTAAATGTAGTTGTCAAAATAAGTTTTTCACTAATAACCATGATAATTGATAATATGTATTCCTTTTTGGTGAATTGAAAGATTTTACTCACAATACCATACGAATGAACAAATTTTGATGAATCTTATTTTTTCTAAATCAATTTGTGAATTTATAAACTGAAAATCGACCATGCGTGAGTTTTATAAAACGTCCATGGTCTACTTGTGAGAAAGATAGTTATATATTTTTGATGCAGTTGAAAAAGAGTCGTTCTATGCGATGATAATGGATACCATTAGATTGTTAACACTTCAATTTGAATTTAATTATCATTGGGTAGGTGACATCCAAAGAGTATGTGAAAAGTCAATCATTTGCAAAAGATCATATGTTGAAAAGAGCTTCAAGTTAAGTGTTTAATAGATAAAAAAAAATATGGTAGGGCTATATGTCAAATTCATTAGAATTGACTAGTTTAGTTTGTCATAATAAAAATAATAACGACAATTGTTGAGGGGTTTTAAGTAGTTGGATGTGTTTTCTTTGTTAAACTCAAGATCATATTGCACTTTGGTATAAATCGAGCAAAATTTCTAGAAATTCAATAATTTATGGAAACTTGTATTTTTTTTAGTCTTCTCACATTCGAGATTAAATGAATCGCTTCATACAATTATTGTGCAATGTGAATTTAAAATACTTACAATGGATCACATACGTAGACAATTCTAATTCTACAATATTAAGTGATTTTACATACTTATGTCGTGTGAGAATCTTTATTTTTGTACATCTTTGAACTTTGGGATTTGGCCTCGTGTTATATTATAAAATATTATTTTTAGTTATGCTATTGATCCTTCTTGGATATATTGTTTTGATAATTTCACATTGCATGGTTAGCGGTTGTAATGTTAGTGTTGAGATCTCTTATATGAAGAGTAGTGAGAGAATTATTCTTGGTGTTGGAAAGATTATAAGGAATTTATTTTTTTGGGTCCCATAGCAATGTTTTTGCTCGTATGCATTCGCATAATTGTATTTTTAATTCGTTCACATGGCAGTGTAATTGTTTAAAAAAGCTACTAGTCAAATTCGTTCGTACGGAGTGATTTCATATTCGTTCGCACAGATTGTTTTTTTGTTTTGGAGACTAAATCCATATGCAAGGTATGGATTAACGACCGTACACACGGTCAACTAACATGATGGGATTCAGTTTTATTTTTGGTTGTATCTGTGTTGATTCTACATGTATCTATTGTACCCGTTGAATATTTTTATTTACCACGTATGCTTTAATGATATATCCACATGTTTCTTTATATGATTTTTTTCGTCATCATATATTTGTCTTTGTTCTCCACGATTAACATTGACTATTACATATTTTCTATCTTTGTCAGAGTTTGTCTTTACTACTTTATATACACGTGTTACTTGCTACTGTGCTAACATCTTTTGATATTTAACTTTTTCGTATAAAACTGGTGGGGGGGGGGGGGGGTATTTCTAAGATAGGAGGAGTTATTATTGAAAGTATTATTTGTTTGAGTGATGATCTTTGATTTGTGTTGTTCATTTAACATTATTTAGGGGGAGTTTTCCCATTAGTATACATTGCACACATGTATATTTGGTTCATATTGATATTATTCGGAGGATTCCTGATAAAGGGGAATTACTAATTGTGTTATCATTCCTGCACAATCGTTTGGTGTTTGTTCATACTTTTGTAGGTATTTATTTGTGATTGTGGCTCGATCCAACCTCGAACTCAACCTTAGTTATGTTGTTGGTCCATTAAAAAAATGTACAATGCGACATTGTTCTCTTATTATATGGATAATGTGGATTGATTTTTATTTGTCGTAATCAAGTATTTTAGGTTCTTGGGGTTTTGTTATGGAATATCCCATTTTTTTTGGGGGGGGGGGGGGGGGGGGGCAAGGAGATTCAAAATATATGTAATCAATTTATATTAAGTTTAGTTGGCTTATTTCCATGTCAAAGAACTCAAGTCATGCAATATTAAGCCAAAATGCTTTATTATAGACATTGTTTGGTAAATAGAGTATTTTTCATTAGACATTGGTAAACATTTAACGTTGAAGATCATATACGACCATTCTAAAACAAAGACTTCCGTTGTCGCTCCATTTGAGAATATTATTTTATAAGTTGTGGTTTGAACGTCTAAAGGCTATGCACACGCATTCATTTTTGTTTAACTTTAAAATATCATTTATTAAAATTGAACAAGTAAATTTATATTATCAAGAAGTGTTATTCATATGTTAAATGGAAAATGATTGGTTTTGAAAAATTAAAGCATGGGTAAAAATATTTTAGCACACCTTAGTACGTATAGAAGACTTTTAACTCTATGTGCACTATTGATTTTTATACTCACACTCACAATAATCATGTTTTTGGAGTATCGTTGTTGCTTCCAAAATATGTGCTCACGGAAGAATTTTTAATCCTGTTCACGAGACAACTAAATTTTGGATTTTTTTTTATAAATATAGCATTTCTCCTCCAAATCAATTAGATACTTCCCTCTACACTGCTCATTGGGTATTTTTACATTTAGATAATTTAATTTATTACTCTTTTTACCAAGTCACTTGTTTTATTCCAAATTAAGAGAAAACTAAATTCATACTTAGATTTATCTTTGCAAGGAAGTTTTGAGTGTTTTTTCTTTCTATTCCATGTATCCTAAATTAATTCTAACCAAATTAAATATGAATTGAAGATCAATACTCGGATCTAAAATATATATTTGAACTATTGGAGAATTCAAGCATAGTGTGATTCTAAAGAGTATAATGTTACTTCCTTTTTTATCTAATGGAGTATTGAATGGATTTTTCATCATCATTGGGGGAGATTTTAATATTCATAGGACAAATTCTTATTAGGGAACAAGAGGTATGTATCTTCTTATATTTAAAGTTCTCTAGTGCCCTAGGATTATATGGATTATCAAACACACACCAATTTTTGAATTTTTTAATTTTGCCTATGCACTAATTAAACCATAATGTTTTTAAAACAAATTACCAATTTTAATATTGACCTAAGCATGCGTCTAGGTTATATAAGAAAGTGTAAAATAACAAACCACAACACAACGATGTACGAGGAAAATCCATAGCGAAAAAAACCTCGGATGACCGAGCCACACAAAACCATTACGATATAGGTCTTAGTACAAGAACAACTTAAACTTACCCAACGAATCGAAACCTTTAAGACATGACGTGAGTCCTTGTTCCTTGTCACCTTCTTCGTAACCATTAATGACCACCTTCCAATATCCATATAACGCAAGATCTTCACACATCTCGGCATTCTATCGATCTTACTTGTCTCGTGACAGGTCCAGTTATCGCACAACACAAACATGATCTCTACTATTCGAAACACTCTTAACATATAGATAAAATACCTTAGTGAAGCCCACAGGAGATCTCAAATATACATATGTATCGTAAACTTAGATCTGAAAACAATTATCATAAACTAGGGAATGGAAGGCACAAAATATTTTATTGAAAAACTTTTTTACAAATACCTCTCTTACAAATATCTTACTACCAATCCTATTTATAAAAAAAATGAAAAATGAGGCGGCCTAAAAATTGAGGTAACTCGTTCGAATGAAATACAAATGGTCTTTCGAATGAAATATAAATGGTCATTTGATGGAACGAAAACTCATTCGAACGAGGATCAAACGAACTTTAAATGAAAACTCTCCGTGAAACAGAAGCAACTTGTTCAAAGCTTATTCGAACGAAAACCATATCCTCATTTGAAAGAAACGAAAACCTTGTTCGAATGACTTCTACAAACTCGTATGAATGAGATATACTAGTTCATCTGAACGACTTTAAAAAGAAAATACTTTTCTTTTAAAATCCTTTTACGAAAAATGCCTCAAAACATTTTATAAAATAAACATCCAAAGGAATACGGATATTAAACACAAATATGCATCCCTAACTCATTGAGATCCTTTGAATATTGAAGACAAACTCGATATGTACTCAATTTCTCTTTAACTTCTCAGTTACGATCTTCATGTGAATCATAGGCCGCCCGAGGCACAAATAAATCAAATCCTAACCTATGACTCAATTAAGTTTTGTCCACACGGAATAAAACAGTATATATACAAATTGACTCGATTGGAAATTTGCCCTTAGAAATCACCAATTTGGCTATTTTGGGACAAAACTCAAAAATAAAAACCTACTACACCGTCAATCACCTTAAGATTAAATCCGATCCCCCAAAAGAAAAAAGTATACATGCTTGACCAATACAAACTTAACTAGCTTTCCTCTCACTAAACTTTGGAGCATCATTGCTAAACCTGCACACTTAGCATACCTTTTAAATGCAAAGAGAATATAACATTATAAACTGCATATGAAAAATAAAACTTACCCTTTGTTAGATATCTCCCCCTTAGTGTATGCATCCCCAATAGGTTTAATTTCTCCCCCTTTTCATTTGGGAATTGATAAAGGTAAAGTGCATAGATTAATAACTTATCCCTTAAATGAACACATGTGAACATAAAAGAAAGCAAGCAATATCACACGATAATGTGAAGTGAAATGCAATGATAAAAATAACTCAAGAATACAAGAATAAATAATCCACACAATGAAAATAAATGATACCAATGTAAACATGTAAGAAAAGATATCAATATGGTCATTGTGAAACGCTAATTAGGTTGTACACTTGGACTTTAGGAACGACTTAAGCAATACTTGATTTTAGTGGAAAACACCCCTCTGCATATGGATCTTGACCTCATGCTACTAGAAGAATATGAGGGTAACTCATATCTTGGATTACTGCGAATATTCCCAAATCCCATACAAGTTTGTATCCGATTTTTATGGTGTATCTTTCACTTTTTCTTGAAAAGCTATATTTCTTTATCAATGGATGGAATGGGTAACAATGGAAATTTTTACTGTCTTTAAATTCCCATGGAGACTAAAAATTAGAGATAAGACTAATATCCCATTGTCTTATTGTCCAGATAATGAAATATCTTTAATAAAATTAGCATCGTTATTAATTTTGGTGAGATTATTTTAAACATGAATGTCATAGGAATCGTTTGTCCTTAAATTTAATTTTTTCCAATTTTTTTGCTCATAACCTAACCTCTTTTTAAAATATCCCCATTGCCTCCCAAACTATGATCCAAATACAAAAGGCAGTATTCCCCTTCTTATCTTCTAAAAAAAAACACTTAGAAAAATATTTGGCCTTAAGGATTATACTAGCTAAAGAATTTTGGTTCGTAATGAAACTTCACCATTGATTTTTGTCAAAATGCATGGTTGAAAGCTTTCAAGTCTCTAAAACCTAGATCATGTGAAGTTTTTATTAGACATGGATTATATTTAACATCACTTTAAATGCTTTTATCAATAAACTCACTTACATAGCAACATAAATATGAAGAATAAGATAAAATTATTTAAAATGAACTAATGAGTATATGAAATTATGTATCAATCACAATATCTTGATTCTAAAAACATTTGAAATCTCTCACACACGTTCACATTACTTTTTTATTGTACGCTCAGGTAAATGTCTAATAAAAATGCATTTAACTTTTATGCAAAAAAAAAATGAGATTAATTTCTTTTATATATCTATACTAACTTAAAATGTGTCTTAATCTAAATGTATCAGTTTATACCTTTATACCTCTGTAAAATAATATAATTCTCAGTCAACCATTATTAATACATCCATCCAATAAATAATGATAAAAAAACGATATTAACACCAAAAATATTAATAACTAGTCCATCGAGATGACATTTTATGCTATATTATTAACCGCCAGTAATAACAAAAGCCAATGGCCATCAAGCTGAGAAAAAGAGATTATATCCATTCCACACACAAAACATGACAAATAGTTAATTGTTTTATCTTTACCCCCTTTTGTTTGCCCTAATTCAGTTTAACCCCTAAATATTAGCTTTCATAACATATGACTCTTATTTGTAACTTATCTTATTAAGTAAACTATCAAACTTATCTTATTAAGTAAACTATCAAAGTGTTAATATACCCAATAATTTTTGGCTTGGTCTCTCATTTGATGCATAAAATACAAAGGAAGTTGCATTCAATACACACATGCGTGTGCACACACTGAGGGAGGGGGGGGGGGGGGGGGGGGAGAGTCTCTTTAATTCGTTACAATTAATTTTTTATATACTGAAAACCTGAATTTTTAACAAACTTGGTGGATGTGATGTTTATAGTGAGGATATTCTCTACATAAATAATCATCAAAAAATTAAACCCCTAAGAGGGCAAAATACAAGGTTGAAAAATATGTGCATTTAATACCATTGAATATTTTTATGACCATCTCACCCAATTTCGGATTGTATTTTTTGTAGATGATCTCCTCATTGTTGAGATCAACTCCACTATTGGTATTTTAAACTATTGGTCGATTTTATGGTTGCTGTTTGGAGTCCATTAGAGAGACATCCTCTCTCTCTCTCTCTCTCTCTCTATATATATATATATATATATATATATATATATATATATATATATATATATATATTGAAAATGAGAGGTTAAATACAATTAGAAGTCATTTTGATGGATTAAAACTATGATTGCTAAAACTTTACCCAATATTAAAGGAAACATGAGAAAATGAAAGTTTAGAGGAAGTGATAGAAATATTTTCACCTCAGAATATTAAAATTTTGAAACCCAGAAAATATTGTCAAAATTATCAATCAATTATTTTGAATTTTTTTAGCCAAGGGACAAGTAAAAAAATGATAGTTTACTTAATTACAAAAAATCACAATTTTAAAATTTCAACAATTTTTTATATATGCTCCCTAATTTTTCAGTGTCAAACCCAAATTATAGTTTTTTTTATGAATCCCCAAATTTTAGTTTTGGACATAAATAATGCTCATTTTGGACTCATAACACAAAATTACAAAGGTGGTTAACTATACTATCGATTATAAAGTGGAATAAAGTTTAAAAAAGTTAACATTTAATAGTTTAGCTAAATTATTAAAAATAAGCTAGGACCAAATAAGAGCCAATGTGATACTTTACTACGATTTATTGAAATACTAATGAGTCAACATTGAAGTTGTTAATTTTTAATAACTTGTCCATGCTCAACCAATAACATTAGTGGTTAATGTTGCCCCTTACTAAAAATGGTCGACAAATCTTAATTTGATTTTCTGCATTAGGAATCGACCTTTCGTAAACCCACCTCTACATCATCTATTTCATGTATCTATATATAAACAAAATATCCATGTTACTCTCCTCCACTTTTTGACTTTGTCTTCTCTCTTCAGTTCCATCCCTATAAAATATTACGACATGACAATTTTTATTTGCATCAACACAACATGACAATATTGTTGCACTATACTGTATATAAATCTCTCTCTCTCTCTCTCTCTCTCTCTCTCTCTCTCTCTCTCTATATATATATATATATATATATATATATATATATATATATATATATATATATATGTGTGTGTGTGTGTGTGTGTGTGTGTGTGTGTGTGTGTGTGTGGAGATACCCTTGGGTTGTGTTGAGGGGCAAGTGCCCCAACAAGGAATTAAAAAAAATAAAATTAGCGAGTAATTTTGAAAAGCTCAACAACTTTAAGGGATATATAGAAATATGGTATATTTTTTTTAGGATACCAATCTGTCGCCCACCACATATATCTCAAAGCCAAAAAAATCCATTTCAACTTGACTCCCACAAAATCCTTTTCTGCTTTCCCTTTTCCCCCCAAAACAAAAACAAATACCCACTTCTTTGTTGGCTTGCTCTTCCTCGCACAGTTCTCTAACAGTGCCTCTTAGCTTAAGACTTCCTCTTTTAAGGTAAGTTATATATATATATATATATATATATATATATATATATATATATATATAGAGAGAGAGAGAGAGAGAGAGAGAGAGAGAGAGAGAGACCTCATATTGTTTTTTAAAATTATTTTTTTCTTTTCGGGTTTTATTTTATTTTTATTAGGTGTTTATTTATTGTAGATTAATTGTGTGTGTATTTGTTATTGATTATTTAAAAAGTGTTTAATTTGATTTATTCAAATGGTTTATTAACACACTTCTCTGGTAGGTTTTGCAACTTGTGTTGCTAGTTTCATTATTATTACCTTATTTTGGATTTGTGGATTTGATTCTTATTAGGTATATTTTAGTCTCATAATATTGTGGTTCTTCATATGATTGAGATATTAAAATTAACTGTTGTTTAGAGTGTCATAATATGTCTAATTTTTATAATATGCCTAATTTTAAATCTCATTATGTTATGAATGTTGTGTTTATTGTAATTATATATTATTTCAGATTTGGAAAAATATTTTAAAATAACTCGTGAATAAGTTTTCGATGATGTGATTCCTACACCAACAAAAAATATTAATGTTCAAGTGGAATGTACATAAAAAAAGATGAGACGAGAGCTCATTATGCGTGACCTATCAAATCTTCCTTCTGATCCTGCTTTAAGACCTCATATTTCGAACGGGTCTATTTGCAAATGAGTCCATATCAACCCTCTATGCAAATATTTCATCAAAAGATGTTTGGATACATGGCTCATCATTTCAATCAGAAGAGGTTCACCTAATATGGGAGCTGGTTGGAGTACAACGTAAAAAAAATGTTGCATTTTGCTTGTCGTGCTATTTATTTCAACCAGAATCCATGGATAAAAATAACAGTGATGTTTTTATAAGTAGTGGATTTACGAATTGGAAAAATAGTGGAAGATTCCTAGAACATATTGGACCCTATACTAGTTCTCATAATGTTGCTTATGTGAAAAGTCAAGATTTATTGAAGCAAAATAAACATATTCAAACTCTAATCGATAAGAAATCGAAGGAGCGCCTAATTGAGTATCGTGTCCGATTAAATGCAATCGTTGATGTTATTCAATTTTTTCTATTACAAGGGCTATGTTTACATGTCAATAATGAATCAGAAGGGTCGTTGAATAATGGTAAATTTATTAAACTTTTACACTAGTTTGCGGATAAAAATGAAGTTGTTAATTATGCTTTGCTTAAAAATGCTCCCTAAAATCACTCATTGACTTTTTGTAAATTAAAAAAGATGTTGTAAATGTTATTTTTGCCTAGACCACCAAAGAAATATTAAAACATGCCAATGAAGAACCGTTCATGGTTTTAATCGATAAGCTCAAAATGCATCAATTAAAGAGCAAATGGCCATTGTTTTGGTATATGTAGGTGATAGAGGTTTTGTGATGGAAAGATTTATAGGAATGGTATACATTCGTAACACTATGAAAATATCACTTAAAAACATCACTCGATGATTTTTTTTAACAAGCATAAGTTGAGTGCGGGTCAAGGTTATGATGAGGAAAGTAACATGCAAGGCAAGTATAATAGCCTAAATTAGTGATTCTTAAGGAGAAAAATTCATCATTTTATTTACATTATTGTGCATACCAACTTCAATTGGCACTAGTTCACATTGAAAAATATCTTGACCATGTTGCTGAATTCTTATTCTTAGTTAATAATTTGTTGAATATTATTGGGGCATCATGCAAGTATCGAGACACTCTTAGAGAAAATGAAACCGAATGTGTTTTTAAGCAACTAGAATGTGGGGAATTATAAAGCGATCGGGGATTATGGTTTGAAGTGACTTAGTGATACACGATGGCTCTCATATTATGGTACGCTAATAAATTTGATTTTTATATTGGATATGTTCTTAATGTCCATGTAAATTTGGTGGATGATTCTCTAGACAGAAAAGGTGAGGCATTAAATTTGATAAAAATAATGCAACTTTTGATTTTGCCTTCACTTTGAATTTAATTAAGAATGTAATTGGATTCATTAATGATCTTTCAAAATAAATCCAACAAAAAGATCAAAATATTGTGAATGCTATCACTTTGGTTAGACATTTGAAGCTATATTTGTAGAAAATCAATGTGGATAGGATAATCTATTGATGTGCGTTTCTTCTTTTTGTACGAAACATGGTATTTCCATTATTAATATAGAGGATAACCATATTCTTATAGAAAAATTGAGAAGATGACCGTTGATAATAAATATACATCATTATCAAGTTGACATGTTCTACCTTTGTTTAGATAAGCCACTTGTTGAGCTTAAAAATCCTTTTGATGAGGCAAATTCATAATTCATTATGTGTATGGCTTGCTTAAATTTAATATCACCAAATTGGTTCCTCTCTTTGAATTTTATCTCACCGATTTCACTGAACAACATATTATCCTTTAGAACGAACTAGCTATATATGAATTTGATATGAAATCTAATTATGACTTTATTTAGTTGGAATGGATTGGTGATTTAGGTAAGAACATGGCTGAGACAAGAAAGCACGGTGCATATGGATTGGTTTATAAGCTTATAAAATGCTCACTAATTCATCTTGTTTCCACTGTTATACTTGGGAGGGCATTTTCAGCCATTAAAATAGTTAAATCTGACATTCAAAACTGCATGAGGGATGAATGGTTAAGTGAAAGTTGTGTGACATATATCGAAAAGGATTTTTTTGATTCCATTTCCAATAACGCAATCGTGAATCGCCTCCAGAAGACGAAAACTCACCAAGGGATATTGTGAATTTTTTTTACTCTAATATCATGTATTTCAACACTTTCTAATTTTGTACGAAAAGATGTAAATCCTCTTTCCTTTTTGGGTAATTAAGTATGCTTGTTCTATTCGTAACAATCTTGCAATATTATGTTTATTATATATTATTTATATCATGCAAACATGTTGTTATTTTTTTTATTTTAAGACTTAAATGCCCAACCCAAATGAAAATCCTAGCTTCGTCACTATGTGTGTCTGTGTTGATGTTCTTAAGTTTTTATATTTTGAAAGGTATATTTTTTAGGGAATTAGCTCAACCGTTGTGTAATACCCTGTAATTTTAGTATTATTTAAATGATTATTAATCTTGAAAATACGTTAATAATATGAAAATAATTATTGCTTGACACAATTGGTAATAAATTAATGCATATTTAGATTATGATCAAATTTGTATGTATGTGATTTATTTGTGTCGCATGAAAAGTTTAATTAATAGGTATAATTAATTAGTTTTGATGATATGCAGTTACATGTAAAATAATTTGTATGTATTTTATTTTACGATGTGAGGTATTATAGTGAGTTATGAGGTACTACCATTTATATCGGACTCTAAAGTGATATGGAGACCCAGCTATATGTTTTAATGAGGGGTAGTTATTATAACACCCACCCCCGTAATTTTGACCCTATCCGTGCAAATCGGTGACTTCATGTAACCCAATTGGGTTTTTTATCTTATGAGAAGGATAATGGATCAAATTTGGGTATTTGTATTTAGAAAAGGCTTATATTTAATTAGAGAAAATTAGGGTCGTTCAAACGGGATTCTCGGTCGCTTGATCAAGAAGCTTTCGTCTTTCAAACAACTGCTTCAAACGACCTTCTAACGACATATACCTATTTGCAAATTTACTCTCGTTAGAACCTCGTTCGAAGTTCATTTTAACGAGATATAATTCTCATTCTAACGAGAACTATATCTCGTTCGAACGAGACTGCAAAATTGTAACTTTCAGATTCTGAAAAATGCTATCAAAATCTAGGCCATTGATTCATTTGAGTTTTCAATCTCTCAATGGAGCAAATCAAACGGACATAGTGTTTTTTGTCGACCAAAGGTTAGTAGTTTTATTGGCTTTTGGGTATAAATAAAAAAGACGAGAGTGTTGGGGGACATTCTAACACTTATACTTTAGTTTTTCTCTCTCTGTATTTCTTTGAGCTTCTACACCACCCAAACCACCTTCCACCACCTTAGAACCACCACCCCTTCGTATTAAAACACCACACTTTAACCCCTTTCCAACATATTTAAGTCCATAAAACCCATATAAACCACATTTTAAGCAAGATATAATTTTATGGTGAAGTTTTGGGGGATTTTTGGAGAATAAATGAAGAAGAAATTATGGAGTTTTAAAGGGGTTTTCTTAGAGTTTTGAAGGAGCAAACTAGTGGAGCTAGGCAACCTTTTTAAGGACACCATATGAGGTGGGAGGTATTCATCACCTTCTTCTTCATCCAACCATGTTTAAGGCATCTTTGAGGTCGGAAAATCTACTCTTTATGTTTAAGGACTTTATTGCCTCAGTTTTGTTCTTGTATTTTGAGTTTACTATAATAGAATGCATGCGTGTTTTAAGATAGTTATTTTCTCGTGTTATATGTAAAATGGTTTACAAATGAATTTAAATGTTTTGACAAAGCGTCATATTTCAAGACAACTTGGTATTAAGACATTTCATGAAATGAAATGAAATGTTTTGAAATGATGTTTATTTTGTTAAGGTATTTTATGCACAAAATCCTAAAGTTTTCTTGTAAAAGATGGGATTTTCATGAATTTAGACATTTATTCAAGTTTTGAGGAATAAAAATGTCTTTAATCTTGAAAAACATGTTTTTTCTAATATTATGATTTTTTTTGTATGAATCATGTGTTAAACTCATTTTATCAGATTTTTTGACTTAAAACTCTTTTCCCCTTGTATATAAACTTGTAATATTTTGATGATGAGCGTATAAATAAGTTTAATAGAAGTTTTAATGAGTTTTAATGTGAAATGAAGATAAATGAATTTTAGCCTTTAATGTGTGTTAATAAATGTTGAAAATATGATAAGTGTGTTTTAAAGACTAGCGTGTTAATAAAAGAAAAATGGTGTTTTTCTTGTAAGTAGTCTTCAAAATACCAAGTGATTTCTTTGATAAATAAAGTAATGAAATAAAGAGATTTCCAGCTGAGAATTGTGTTACTCTAAAGTGTTAATGAGTTAAAATCATTTAAGAAGTTAGTGTGCGTAACTTAACACTATTTTTGAAAAAATAACACTTGTGAAAATGGAGAAAAATACAAATTTGAAAAAAAAAATGGTAAAATGGTAATGTTATGCAAAGTGGAACATGTTTATGAAATAAAAATATTGAAAAAGGTGTTAAACTAAATGGTTGTAAATGTGAGTGATTTTCGGAATGAAATCAACGTACATGTATAAAGGACAAGAAATGTTGATTTTCAAGCATAACACAAATATGGGGCATAGTTCCTAGGATTTTGTCTTCGACCTATAAAAGTGAAATAATGTGGACATATGCAAATTGTTAAAACACATTTAACAGGGACTTGGACGTGACTGGGAATAATTAAAAAGGGCCTGAAGCGCTGGGGTGAAAGACACCAAATCACTGGCCAGAGGATATGGTGGCGTCACTGGCGGTGTGGAGCCCATTAAAGTATGCGATATTAGTGCATTCCGAGCAAAAGATAATGAGAAAAGTGGAAATGATAAAAAAATTGAATGTATTAAGAAATTTAGGAAAGACAACCTTTTATGAAATAAAATTGATAAACGTTCCTATTTTGAAAAGGTGATTTGGACAAGAATTATAAAAATGACTAAGTCTAAGTAAAGCGCGAGTTAATCTCACAAATGAAGTGGTTATTGGGTAATCAAGAAAACTAAGATGGTTTTAACCCATAACTAATACAAGTGTATGTTGTGAATGATTTTTAAGAGGAAAACAAGTATTTTCTAACATGTAGTGTGCTTGTGTTGAAAGGTGGTTTTCAAGGAAAATACTAAGGTGGATTTGGCATGAGTAAAAGGAAAATTTCGATAAATGAAGTGTTTTTCCTAAACAAATGGAATTTTGTTGAAGTATTTAACTGGGTGTGTTAAATTGAAAAATTTATGATAAGTTAAGTAATGAGGGGAAAGAAGGGCCCTTTTGTAATATGAATGAGACTTAATCAAGTCAAGTAATATTTTGGAATAAAAACAGAGTAATGCATTACTATATACGGTATTTACATGTGCATGTAAGTTGTATGTTATGGAGTCTCTTTTCTACCTTTCGATTCTATGTTACGTTATTGTATTTCTCACTGGGCATTAGGATCATTTCCTTTCCTTTGCTATGGAAGGTTGTATGCGATTCTGTATTTTAAGAGAGTTATCCAAGTAAGTATTCTTTTATTTTATGTTAGTAGCTTTGAATGCTTGAATTTCGGGGACCTTCCCACGTGTTCCACACGTAGTTTGATATAAGTTGGAATCACATGCTAAATAAGTGAAATGCTAATTAAATAAAATTGAGCTAGCAATATTTTTTAGATTGTCTCATTGGACTTCTCACCTAATGTTTGGGTCAAACCGAGTTGACCCATGGGTAACCAATACATCCGGGTCGGGGCGTTATAATTGGTATCAGAGAACTAGGTTCAAATTTCTTTTCTAAAGTGATGTTGTGAGGTTGGTAGTGGATCTTTGATGTCAATGTTTGCTTTGGGCTGGTCATGGTAGCTAGGTGACGAATTCGATTTGTATTCTTGATGATGGAGTTAAGTAGTTTACCAAGACAGGCAAGTCATTTCCAAGTATAAAGTTTCCAAGTTATTTGCCATTAAAAGATTTTAACCCTTTTGATTTAGACATGTTAGTAACTTGCGAGTGTATGCATATGCCATTAGTGGCGACAATGCTTTCTCCCGTGTGAGGTGCACTTGTGCCAACCCTTGATGATGTGAGAGGTCTGTTAAGCTGTTAATAAAGGTAAATAGAGTCCATTGAATTAGAGATATGAGTTGTTTAACACCAACTATGGAGTCACGTGATTAGAGTGGCATGTCTAAGCTTTATTGATTTTGTGATAAGCATGCATTAGGTTAATTGTTTTGGTACTTACAGGTGTTTAATAATGATGATGTGGTTAGGCGAACTTGATCCTTGGGACTTAGTTGATAGGATACTATCAATGTAGATGAGTGCCTTAGTAATTACCAATTGATGGATGCATATCGCATGCTAAGATGTGAGCTATGAGCCATTGTCGGTAAGTGAGTAAACCCTAGGTAGCCTCCTATGATGAGGTTTTGGAGAATATGATGCAACATTTGGGGAATATGATCCCTTGTGATATCTTTAGTGTGGACTTAGAGGCTTATAAATTATGCACGATGTCCCATATTCTTCCAGAATCCTTAGCAGTGTTATTTTGTGGTTTTGTTTTCAAACGAAAGGGAAATAATATTTTCATCTAAATATCGTAACCCATTTTAAATACCTAAATGATGAATGAACGTGAAGCGGGTTCGATACGAGTAGCAGACTTTAATAAAACCTCTGTTTGTCAATATACTGTGAGAAATAAGCATTTTCGATCCTTGTCCAATATCCATTCTGAGTGGGATCCCTTGTAAAGGTTTTTTTTACATATTTCATAAGAAAATTATCTACTCCATCCGACCCTTGAGATCAACTGAATGTGGCATCTTTGGGAATAAAAATTGACTTGTTGTGACACCTTAAGGTGTTCAATGATTATAGTTCGCCATGTATGGAGACTTATAGGTTAGTATCCTTATGAGTATCTAACAGTCATGGGATGGATATTGGGAAATCGATAGAGCATACCTACTAAGTGGATCACTTGTGAGGAAATCTTGTCAGGTTTTTGGTGACTTTTACATTGAGGTATGATGGGTGTCCTTAGGGAGCTAGTCAAGTTCGGTGTTATGGAGTGCAAGTATTCTAACGATGGTTGTATTAAGGGTCATGTGAGGATCTTAAGTAATTAGTCAAGTTCAAAGGAGTCTAATTATGTAGCCCGTGCTGATATCATCAAATTTGGTACGAATGGGTTATGTAACCCTCTAAGGTTAATTTGATATTATTGTCATGGTTGGACATAATGCTCATTTATAATAGGATGACTAGTGTAGAAGGTGTTGTACTTGACTTTAACGGGTACTAGGAAATGTATTAGTGAGTTTCATTATTGATGTCATGATTAAAGTCTTGCAAATAGTAATCTGGATGAAATATTAAGGTATAATGGGTATCGACACATGCCATCAGAATAAGATAAAATAACCCTAGTAGGGAAAGTACTAGTTCTTGGTACGCCTTGCTAAACTGGTATGAATTAGGAGGTGTAGACCTGTGTAGTACTTGTTCTCCTCATAGTGCTAATGATGATTGGTGTGGCCGTCACATGGATTCGGTTTGGGTAGAATTCGTAGATAGCCGTAGTGATAACGTTGTGTCGTTGGAGGTTATAATAAGGTGAGTGTTTCTTCTAGTTGGGAATTGCCTAAGGAGACGTTTGGGATATGATCATCGTACGATAAGGTGAATAGTGGCTTAATTAAGTAATTGGTCACGACATTGCATTGACTCAAAGTAAGGAGAAGGCAAGCTTTGACAAAGTTTGTTTTCATTCATTAGCAGAAGTGGTTCGTGTTTGTCAAGGATGAAATGAGTAATCCTTATTCCTAAGGAGGGAAGCCTAGCGCTTGACTTCCTAAAGGACAATTATGCATGTTTTACATTCTTTTTGTAATGATGAATAGATAATGGTCCGATTCGTCTTGATTAGTGACTCAAGCCATGGTGTATGGATAGGTTAGGATGTGATGAGGATGTCTAGGAGGAGTCATAGACTTCAAAGTATAAGGCATAGGTCCACACTTTGTGAACTATAGTTCATTGCATGCAGATGGGATTCTCTCGGAATGGTTATTCGTTTATTCGTTTATTCTAATTCGTTGTGTTCTTTCAGTCCCAGTAGTCGAGGATTGTGTTCTTTCAGTTCCACTAGTTGATGAATGTATTCCTTTAGTTCCATTAATTGAGGATTGTGTTCCCTCGGTTGCATTAGCTTGGAATTGTATCGTGTTTAAGACACGATTTAGCTCAGTGAGAGTGAGCTTGGTCAATGCAACTCAGCAACTGGTTGTGCCCTTGTTTGAAGTATTATTTTATTTTGCATAAGTTCTTTGTACGTGTGGTTGCGTGTTCTATCACATGGGTTGCTCGTAGTATCTGTTTTTCTTAAGATTGACAATCTTATGGATTGGCTGATATGGCGATTAGGGGATCTAGTTATGAGCATGACTATGATTTGAGGATATCGTGAAGTGTTAGAACTTGACGAAACATAGCATGCAATTTTGTTTTTACACATTGAGTGGATTGGTGTAATAATGTTCCATAGTTGGATGCCTAGAGTGATCCTAGGTTCATCGAAGGATCTTGTGGAAGGAATTAATTGGACGCACGATTTGTGACTTAGTTGGTATGTCTCTCCTCTGAGTGAGTGACTAGTGATGCGAGGTTAGTATCAATTTTAAGTGAATTTTTGTTGTCAGGATAACCCAAGAATTCGAGGAGACTCTATATATGTAGTCCTAAGAATCTAAATAATTTACTATGATGGATTAGGTGTTAATTGTATGTCATTTTGCACTTGGGTAAGTGTCGTTCACTAAAGAGTGTTGCCCTACTAGATGTTCCAGTATCCCTTAGGTGTTATCAAAGAAACCTTAGTACTTGATTGAGTGTGACCATTGGGTAAGTGGAGACTCGAGGACTGTTATGTGACTTAATGGCTATCCTGATGGTGAGCATTAGAATATGTTGTATATCGATCTCTTTGGTGATAACCCCTTTATAAAGGACGTATGATGACTTCTTAGTGATTGAGGATTTTGATGACCTAAACTTTAAAGATTCCTATGACTTAGAATCATAATTTATAACGTCAAAGAACTGGAGGAATTTATGGATTGAGAATTTCTAGGACCAAATTCCCTAAGGAGGGAAGAATGTTACACATGCCCCCGCGATTTTGATCGTACCCGTGTAAATTGGTGACTTGATGTGACCTAATTAAGTTTTTGACCTTGTGGGATGGATAGTGGGTCAAATTTGTGTAATATCATAGCCTTGGTGCAATTAATTGGATTTATAGTGTCCTTATATTTAATTTGGAGAAATTTAGGGTCGTTCGAACAATATTCTTGTTGTTCGAATGAGAAGTCTCCATTGTTTAACTAGCCACTTCAAATAACCTTCCAATGACATATATCTATTTGTAAATTCACTGTGGTTGGAACCTCGTTCGGAGTTCACTCGAATGAGATATAGTTCTCATTAGAATGATACAAAATCTCGTATGAACGAGATCGTAAAAATTAAAATTTTCAGATTCGAAAAAATTCTATCAAAATCTAACCCCTTGGATCATTTGAGTTGTGAAGCTCCCAATGGAGGAGATGAAATGGAGATGGGGTTTTTGGCGAACCAAAGGTTAATAGTTTTCGGGGCTTTGGGGTATAAATAAGAGAGAGGAGAGTGTTGGGTGCCATTCTAACACTTCTCAAATAGATTTTCTCTCTCTCTAAATCTTTGAGCTTCTCCAGCACCCAAACCACATTCTACCACCTGATCACCACCACCCCTCCACTCTAAACCAACATAAATTAACCCTTTTGCAATATATTTAAGCCCATAAAACCCATATAGACCACATGTTAGTGAAGATACCATTTTATGGAGAAGTTTTGAGGGATTATTGTTGAAGAAATTATGGAGTTTGAAAGGGGTTTTCTTGGAGATGTCAAGGACCAAACTAGTGAATCTAGGCAACCTCTTTAAGTCCACCTTAGGATATGGGAGGTTTCCATAACCTTCTTGTTCTTCAAACCATGTTTAAGGCATCTTTGAGGTGGGAAATTCTACTCTTTAAAAATAAGAACTCTATTACCTTAGTTTTGGTCTTGAGTTTCGAGTTTATAATAGTAGAATGCATGTATGTTTGAATATAGTTATTTTCTCATGTTATATGTTAAATGTTTTGCAAATGGTTTCAAAGGTTTTGATAAAGTATTATATTTTCAAGAAAAGTTGGTATTTAAACATTTTATGAAATAAAATGTTTTGAAAAGATATTTATCTTGTTAAGGTATTTAATACACGAAATCCTATTATTTTCTTGGAAAAGATGGAATTTTCACAAAGTTAGACATTTATTCAAGTTTTGAGGAACAAAAATGTCTTTACTCTTGAAAAACATATTTTTGCTAATATTATGAAATTTCGTGTATAAATAACGTGTAAACCCATTTATTGGATTTTTGAACTTAAAACCCCCTTTCCCTTGTATATAGACTTGTAGAATTTTGATGATGAGTGTATAAACAAGTTTAATAAAGGTTTTAATGAGTGTTAATGTGAAATGAAGAAAATATAATTTCATCCCATAATGTTTCTCAATAAATGTTGAAAATGTGATAAGTGTGTTTTAAAGACTTGTGTGTTAATATAGGTAAAATGGTGTTTTTCTTATAAAGTAGTCTTCAAAATGCCAAGTGATTTCTTTGATGAAAAAAGTAATGAAATAAAGGGGTTATCAACTTGAGAAGTGTGTTGCTCCAAAGTGTTAGAGAAGTGTTAATGAGTTAAGAGCATTTAAGAAGTTAGTGTGTGTAACTTATTAATATTTTTGGAAAGATAACACTTGTGAAAATGGAGGAAAATGCAAGTTTGGAAACAAATGGGTAAAATGACAATGTTACGTGAAGTGAAATATTTTTATGAAATAAAATTTTGAAAAAGGTGTTACAATAAATGGTCCCAAATGGGAGTGATTTTCATAATGAAATCAACGTACATGTGTAAAGAACAAAAAATGGTGATTTTCAAGTGTAACACAATTATGGGGCGTAGTTCTCAGGATTTTGGCTTCGGAAGTTAAAAATGGAATAATGTGAACATTTGAAAAATATTAAAACACACTAAAAAGGGACTCGTATGTGACCAAAAATATTTAAGAAGGGCCCGAAGCCCTGGGGGAAAGACCTAAAATAACTGGCTAGAGCATATGGTGGCATCATCGACGATGTGGAGTCCATTAAAGTATGCAGTATTGGTGCATTCTGAGCATAAGATAATGATAAGAGTGGAATATGATAAAGAAATTGGTTGTGCTAAGAAAATACGGACAAACAACCATTTATGAAATGAAGTTTATAAATGTTCATGTTTCGAAAATGTGATTTGGATAAGAATTATAAAAATTATTAAGTCTAAGTAAAACGTGAGTTAATGTCACAAGTGAAGTGGTTAATGGGTAATAAAGCAAACTACGATGGTTTTGACCCATAATTAACACAAATGTGTGTTGTGAATGGTTTTCAAGAGCACATTGAGTACTTTCTAATGCTTAGGGTGTGCGTGTTGAAATTTGGTTTTCAAGGGAAATAATGAAGTGAATTTGGGGTGAGTAAAAGAAAACTTTCAATAAGCGAAGTCTTTTTCCTAAACAAATGGTATTTTGTTTAAGTATTTAATTGGGTGTGTTAAATTGGGAAAATGATGTTAAGTTAAGTAATAAGGGGCAAGAAGGGTCCTTTTGTAAGATTAATGAGATTTAATCAAGCAAGTAACGTTTTAGAATAAAAACAGATCCATGCATATATATATATATATATATATATATATATATATATACGGTAGTTGCATGTGCACGTAGGTGGTACGTTATAAAGTCTCTTTTCCGCCATTCGATTCTATGTTGAATTGTTATATTTCCCACTGGACATTCGACTCATTTCCCTTTCCTTTCCTATGGCAGGTTGTACGCAATTTCGTATTTGGAGAGAATTATACACGAAAATATTCTTTTATTTTACGTTAGTAGCCCTGAAAGTTTGGATTCTGGAGATGCTTTCCATGGGTCACACACATAACTTTATATACGTTGGAATCTCATGCTAAACAACTGAAATATTAATTGAATAAAACTGAACTAGCAATATTGTTTAGGTTGTCTCATTTCAATTCACACCTAACGTTCGGTTCAGATTGGATTTACCTGTGGGTATCCCATAATTTCGGGTCGGGGCATTATAGTTATACCCTTACGCTAAGTTTTGGGCTATTCTGGGTAGTATTATAGGCTCATTTGGGGGCCCAAAGATAGGCCTATTATAAACTTGTGTGATTAAGGAGTATTTATCGGATATTAAACTCATTTATTAATTACTTTACAGGTAAGAGACAAACCTTAGGAGCCTTAGACTCGTGGGATAACCTAAGGAGACTTTGGGAGAAGAGGAACCAAGAATCAACGCATAAAGATTCACCGTTCATTATTTCAGGCAAGAAATATATTGCTATATTACTTGTTAATATGTAACCTCTTTATAATTCCATGCTATGTGTTTAATTCTGGGATTTAGTATGCATGTTTAGGATTGAATATGATTATCTTAATTATATTAGTTTAATTGGATTAATCAGGATTGATATTAATTAATGATGTATTAAAGACTTGTACTTTTGGAGAGAAATTTTAAATTAAATAGTATTGGTGTATGAATATGTGATTAAAACTCATGTTTTAGGATTTAATGTTATTTTTAAGTTGAATCCTCGTGTTAATTTGAGTATTGGATCTAAAATTATAAAAGTAATTATGCTCCATTCATGTTAATGACAATCTAGGTTTAAATCTGTGAACATCGATTCTTAGAAGTAAGTAGTCTCCATCCCTGTTGCACTTTGATTATTAGTGTTTACTCATTGTCCAAGATATAGATAATTGTTAGTGTAGTTATACTATGGGCTGGGACATTCTCTTAGTATTGCACTTAGTTGATGGGTGAGGTACTTACTGCATGTTTGAGCCAATCGAGTGGCATGTTTATTATAAATGAGTTGCATGGTTTAAATAATTGATATTGAAGATATTTCTTTTGACTTTTGGGATCCCAAATTATATAAAAATATTTTCCAGTAATTCCTAGTCATGATTCGCAAGGTTGGGATATCCTTGACGCCAATGATCATTCACCTAAATCTCTAACTATGCTTCTGCTCCCTCCCAATTTGCCTTTTATCCTCTTTGATAATACAAACATGTTCTACGGTGGATACCTTAACCTCCAAGGTAGCCCCACATGTTCACACCCTAAAAAATTACTAACACATAACTCTAAACAATTGGGTCAATAAACTCCAATGACCCTAAAATGGTCCATTATCCCCCTTGGAACCCCGAAATTTTATCACAATCAAATAGGTATACTCTATCAGCTCAATACTTTTAATTATCTCTAGAATGTATAGTGAATCATCAAACACGTGCCATGGTCAATGATAAATCTGGTAGTTTAGGACCGCACTTGAAAAAATACCCCCCCAAAATGTATCCCTCTCCTTTCATCAGACGGAGAAATAACTTATTCCCAATAATATTTGCGTATCCTCGCCTGGTAACCTTCAATGCTAGAGAATAAACCAACACTACTAACATCTTTAGGTGTAGTGAACACTTCTACTATAATATACCCTCTTCGCCAAGGTATTATTGTTCATCACAATGAACCACCCCTTCGCACGGTCAAAATTCACTAATGATGCGCCCGCTCCATATTATGCTAGAAAGCTACCTTTAGGATATCCTCATCCCTATCTCACCAATAATGATAACTCACTAACATTTTATTCATCAATAGGAAATACTTTACTCCATCATTACCATAGGTCGTTAATACTTAACAACAAACATTCATCCCGTATCTTGACCTTATCATGCTCCTGGTGGTTCAGACATCCCTTAGGGATCCATACCTCTTTTGGAACTTCCTCGAGGTAACCCCAATCCTGAATACTCAACCATCTCAAAAAATGTGGTGTCTACTCCCACAACAATTTTATTATCCCTGACAAAGTAATTCCCATGAATTTCCATAGGGGGGTCTAACGGTACTGCCCTCTCTAAGGCTTAGCTTAATATCTTATGTAGGTGATAACTCAACACCCATTAAACTAAAGACTAGAAGAATCTCGGACTATCGGTGATACCCCTACACCACTTTAATCCATTTTGATGTAATCGTATCCATACACAAATAAGTGTGCCATACCTTCTTTCGAGCCTAAGCATAACTACTCAAAGAAAATTCGACCTAAAATGGCATATAAAATCCTACCCCCGATAGTTGATATAAGTGTACATGGAAGCTCAATACTAATATAATGAAATCTCCCTAGAAGTCAATAAAGAGGATGAAAACTAAGGCGACCTAATAAACTTCCATATTTCTATAATCATGATGTAAGGTAACCTCTACTCCCTGGGGTGTCCACATATACGTAAAGCTAGGAGATAAAAATACATATACCTCATAATCATAGTACACACACACTACTGAAAGATAAATGATAGGTCCTCGGTGTCTAAGCAAGACTTATGCGCGTGGTCCATAAACGTACCCATGATTATCCCTCGAAGGTACCCCAAAGTTGGTTACCACGCAGGCATTTATTAATTAGGTGGACCCACTTTCCATGAGCGTAAAATCTTCCTCTAAAAGAACTATCAAAATGGTGTCCCCACTGCGGGCCCTGTTGATCCTCCTTCTATGGTCAATTCTTCCTAAATTGGACTCGTTTGCCCTGCTCTTATAGGTTGAAGCATTGCTGGCTAATATTTCCCTGGCCCTACTGGTGAAAAAAATTTCACCGTCCACTCTTGGAAACCTCTTGGGATTCGATCCGCTATGTGGTTTCTTCTTCTAGTGAGTTCCCCCTACATGGGTCCATGGTACACCGTCTCTACTTATTGGGCCCAGTATGTCCTCGACCTTCCAAATCTTAGGGGATATACCCCTCTAATAGTTATAATGAAATAAAAGTATGTATCTAGCTACTATTATAGAAAATAAATGAAATGATAGAATTAAAATGTATATCAAGGACAACTACATCTTTGAAAAGAGCTATAATAAGAAGGATGAAGTGATAGCGTCAATATCGATCCAGGCTGCAAAGTGGGCAACCTCGATCCTGAAACATTAAATCCACAACGTTAATTACAAGTTTAAAGAGAATATGAGTGTGAAAAAAGTTGGAATACATCGTAAATTTGCACCCCCCTTTAGAATTTTAACATATTTTAGGTTCACCCCACCCTTGAATCCTAATATCACATACATCTAGGTTTCCCAAACCCAAGTGAACCCGTGTTTACGTTTTATTCTTCACATATGAAAATAACCAATGAACTCTAAATATCAATACGCTAATCTTTGCAAAGTGTATAAAGCATTTAGGACAATCTAAAAGCCTAAGGATCATATAAGTAAGCCAAGCAATGGAGGCATATTCCTATTGCCCTCGGGGATCACTTGTACGTACCAAGTACAGACTTAGGTCGTTTCAAAGCTAAGACCTTATCACGACAAGAAATAAATCACCATGTCTACCCATCAATCATATAACCAACCATACCAAAGACCATATGAAGTAAATATCCATGTAATCCATCTCGGACGTGGGTACCTAGACGCGTGACCTAGGGGTAAATGTTAACTAAGGTATCTCGTTTACTCACTGAGGCACCATAGTCGTTTGCTTCGTACATGCCTCATAATGGAATTCCCCCTTAGTAAGTACACCACAAGTACTCACGCATGGCAATAATCACATAAAGAACACAACAAACAATATCCATCTCAATCATGGAATTCAGGTACCAAAATATATTTATCCACTTTCATTCAATTTAAACAAAATATATAATTCTTCTACTATCTCAAATTAGACTCATACCAATAATAATATAAACCAAGTCATATACCTCATGTTAAGATAGAGGTTATCTCAAAACAAACCCCCAAAGTAAAAAATCCCTCTTTTAAAACAATAAGCAAAATTGTCGAAATATTTGTAGCATCGATCGATGATGATTGATCACATAGTGTTTTTTTAAAAATCCCCATTTTGGTGTTTGTCTTATCCGACTCATCAAAATTCATCTCAAACCTCTATTAAAGACCACAAAACCTTCATATATGATTTATATAACCTATAAACAATGAATCCAAATATAAAACATGATTAGAACACAATTATATAATCAAAGTCCCAATTATAATTCAAAACACAAATAAAACAAATTTTTCTCTCAAGAATCCTAACACCCCAAATCATATTAATTGGATTTCAATTTTCTACGAGTTAGTAATGAGATCTTAGGGTTTTGAATGTATTAAATTAATAAATTAGAACCTATTCAAGATTTATTCAAATCTCATCAATTTTTAGGGAGGATTCAATTAAAATGACGCTAAATTAATCCTAATTAGATTAATTACAAATTAATTCGATTTAAATTATCTAATTTAGATCCTATTCACTTAGTTAGGGTTTTGATTATGATGAGTAGGCGTAATTTACAACAAATTCAATTATATGAATATTCAAATTAAACTTACCTCCAAATTGATGTAGAACTAGGACTCTAATTTTCTAGAATCCTCTATTTTCCCTTTAGCCTTGTTCTCTTCAAGCTCTTAGATACCCAAATCGTGTTTTGTGTTAAATGAACCTCCTAATGGTTCAATAATACTACTTAAAAACGAAATTGGGCTTGGGCCTAAAATAAAACTTTAAGTAACTTGCCCAAATTAACTGTTAACTAGTCTAAAAATCTCCCAATTCATTATATTAACCCAATAGGCCCCAAATAGTTTATTTTAAGTAAAAAATCATCATTTTAAATGCTACCATTCCTCATAATCCATCATCCTCATGAAAATATTAATAAATACCATAGACACTAAAGAATGAGCAATTTAATCAAAGTTTACTATATCATAATTAGTTGGTTTGGTGTAACACGATATTACAGTTGACTACTTCATAAATATTGGGACCCGACACCGAGGGGATAATCTAAACAAGGAATCCCTAGATTTAGAATCACATACCATTTCATATTCTCCCATAATAAATAGTCGCGTTCAAAAAATATTTATTAATATTCTATTTTCTTTTAATTTCCAATCTATTTATATGTCCATGTAAGTATGTTGTGACGTTAAACATCACTCAGGAACATGTAATATTCAATCTATATATATATATATATACGGGGTATTAGATTACTACACCTTTTTCAAGGAATATTTTCTTCAAACTTCGGAATATACCTGGTTGGAAAAACTCTCAATACCTCCACTGCATGTTATCCTCACGCTCTTAGGAGAACTTGTCCTCACTATGCTGTCTGCACTGAACTCTCATTAGTTGAATAACCTTCAAAGTATGCTCTCTCTAATTAAGGTTGCGCTGGGCTCTCCTCATAACTAACATCCTACTGTAACTCAAGCCTATGGAGATCTATGTGATGATACTCTACTCATTCTTCAACATGGATATGTAAAAAACATTAGGTACCCTCTGAAGGTTATCGGGAAATGACAAATGATATGCACCAGTCCCACTTTCTGAATAATCATAAAGGGCCTATGTAATGGGAAACTAACTTACCATTTGTTCTAAATCTAACCACCCTTTTCACCGGGGATACTCTTAACAACACTTGTTCCACCACTTAGAATTACTCTTTATAATTTAACTTGACTAGTTATTCATTTTGATCTTTTTAAGATACTTCCTTGATCATCCTACTGAGCGTCACCTTCCCTGAGGTGTCCCGAATAAGGTCCACGGCAAACAACCTATACTCCTTAGAGCCTAACCAATAACTCAGTGAACAACCTAGCCATACATATTATGCCTCTTATGGTGATATTAAAATAATATTTTGGTGGATATTGTTGTAGGTGAACTCATCAAGCATCAAATGTACACCCCAATTACCCTTTTGGTCTAACACGTAAGCCTTGGGCCAATCCTTCAACACCTAAATTACCCTTACCCGTTTGGACATTTGACTGGGGGTGAAAATCCATGATCAAACTCAATTGGACTCGCATCACATATTGAAATTTCTTTTAAAATTGGGAGACAAAAGTGTTATCCCTTATCTGACACGATATCTAGTGGCACCCCATGTAGTCTCACTATCTAGGCTATAAATAACTTTGTGTACTTCTCTTTGGAATAATCAATGCCAATAGGTAAGAAATGGTCCACCTTTTTTAGTTTATCCATAATAACCCAAATAGAATCATGACCGTACTGTGCCCGAGGTAACCCGATAATAAAATCCATCGATATGTTCTCCCTTTTCTATTAAGGGACTTCCAATGGTTGTAATTCTACAGAGGATAATTGGTGCTCCACGTTTACCAACTCACAAGTAGCACACCTTGACACATAATTAGTAATATACCTTTTATTTTTGTCCCACCATTATTTTAGTCTCATATCCTTGTAAAACTTGTCCCCTTTGGGATGCACCGTGTACCATGATCTGCGAGCCTTAATTAACATTACTTTTCTTACTTTTGGATCCTCGGGTCGTAAACCTCTATCTAATCTGGTTGAGAAAGAAGGAAATATATCCACTTCTATATCCTTTACCCTTACTTAAAAAAAATCCTCAATTGGGCCTTAGATACACGTGAAAAGGTAGTCAAGTAACCGTCACCATGGCTGTGAAAGAATTCGTGAAATCCATCTCCCTCTGTGTACTCCACCTCTCAGCCCAAAAATCTGACAAGTCAAATCCATGTTTCGCACACTATAATAAAAGAATCTATTCCATCCATGACCTATCATATTATATGGTCTCTCTCATTGTAACATTGGGTTCGACTATACTCCTAATCAAACTATTATAACCGTGGAATCACCAACTTAACATTCAAGGATTCCTACAATCGTGTCCTTGGGGGAAAGCATCACACACACTAATAGTGATAATATGAGGACAAATGACACCGTACTTGCCCTACCTAAGCCTTATAAGAGTAATTATCCAACGATTGCCTACTCCCTATTGGAAACTGCCTTCCTCGATTCCTTAACTGGAAAGATCATTAATGATACCGATCTTTCACCCAAATCTCCAGCTATGTTTCTGCTCCCATCCCAATTCTCCTTTTGTCCTATATGATAACATGAAAACTTCCTACTATATACATCTTAATCTCTAAAGTATTCCCATATATTCACAGCCTAAAAACTTACTAACTCATAGCTCTAAACAATTGGGTTAATCAATTCCAATGACACCCAAATTGTCATGTGTCCCCCTTGGAACCCCTAAATCCTTTCACAATTATATGGGTATACTCTCTCACCTTAGTAATTTTAATCATCTCTAAATCGTAGAATGAATCATCAAACACGTGTCTTAGTCAACATTACCTTTCAAATTTTAAACCCCCCTTGAAAACAAATTGCCCCCAAAATATAACCCTATCCTTTCATGAGACGGAGTAAGAACTTATTCCTAATACTATTTGCCTACCCTCTCCCGGTAAGAACTTATTCCTAATACTATTTTCCTACCCTCTCCCGGTAACCTTTAATGCCAGGCAATAAACCACACCTAATCATAAATTTGGATGTAGCGAACACGAATACTACACCATCCCTTCTTCACTAAGATATCTTTGCAAATCCTAGCAAACTTCTCGGTGAAAATCCACAAATGATGTGCCCGCTCCATATTGTGCTCGAAATCCGTCTTCAGAATATCCTCCTCTCTATCTCACCACTAATGATAATTCGTTCACATTTTAATCATCGGGAGAAAACACTTTCCTACACTATTGTGACAGGTCGTTAATACATAACAACAAACACTGATCCGGTATCTTGACAATATCCTGCTCCTGGTGGTTCACACATTGCTTAGTGACCCATTCCTCTTTTAGAGATTCATAAAGGTAATTTCATTCACAAATACTTAACCGATTAAAAAATAAAGGGGTCTACTCCCATAACACCTCTATTATCCCTAACAAAGTCAATTCCATGAATTTCCCTCACGGAGGGTTCAACACTAATGCCCAATCTAAGAAAACAATTAATCTCTTATGTAGGTGATAACTTAACAACCGTACCACCAAATACTAGAAGAATATTGTACCAACGGTAATAGCTCTACGCAAATATAATCCCTTTTGATGTCATTGAATCCATACATAAACAAGTGTGCCTGACCTTTTTCCAAACCTAAGCACAGTTACTAAAAGTAAATCCCACCCTAAAAATGGCATATAAAAGCCTACCCCTGGTAGTCGATATAAGTGTACAACTAGATATACACCCAAAATCAAAACTAATACAATGATATCTCCACAAAAGTCAATAAAGCAGTTGAAAACTAATCCGTCTTAAAAAACTACCACAACTCTATAATCACAACGTAAAATAACCCCTACCCACTAGGGTGTTCACATTTATATAAACCTCGGAGATAAAAATACATATTCCTCATAATCATAATACACACACTATTAAAAGATAAATGTTGAATCCTTGTTGTCTAATCAAGACTCAAGTGCGAGGTCCATAAACCTAACCATAACCATTCCCCGAAGGTACTCTAAAATTTATTTGCCACTAAGGCATCTAATAATTTGTGGACCCATTTGCCACAATCATAACATCTTCCTATAAAGGAACTATTAAATTGTGGTCCCACTAGCGGCCCTATTAACCTTACTTTTTTTGTCGGTTCTGCTAAAATTTGCCTCGTTTGCCCTGGTCTCATAGGTTGTGGGTCCACTAGCTAATATTTCCTAGGCCTTACTGACAAAAATAGATCACATCGTCCACTCTTGGAAACCTATTGGGGTATTGTCCCTCATGTGGTTCCTTTTGCTAGTAAGGTCCCCCTACTCGGGTCCATGCTACACCGTCTCTACTCATTGGGCCCACTTTGGCCTTGATCTTCCAAATCATAAGGAATCTATCCCTTTAAATCCTGCTAATGTAGTGATGATAATTAAACCACCCGGGCACAAGTGGTGAAAAAATGGTTACCTGGTAACACCTCTTAAACCTTTCATAAAAGGTTTTCTGTCAACATTGAAAATCTTTCTCGTATTGAATCAATAATGCGAATCTCCATATTTTCTTCTGTATCAATATCTCACGGTGCAGAAAGAGAAAGATAATCTAACTCCTCATCATACTGGCTCTCTCATGGTCACACATACGATATCTTCAAAACTTAATTCTAACACTATCATGGATGGTGAAGGAAAGCATTTCCCCTAGAACCATACACTAAGCACTTGCTAATGGTATCACGACTAAAAGTACCTAACTTGTGACTGAAGTCGACCTCATGCGTAAGACGTCTCGCAAGTGAAATTCAAACAACGAATACTCTCGATACATTTGGTCTATTCGAGTCGCTCATAAAAAAATAATGGCACGACTCCCATAAGCGGTCGTAATTATCAAGAGTACAAAACTTAAATGAGAAGGATCTAGAGTAATCAAAGAATGCCACACAAAAAAGTGGCAACCACAGTCAAGATCCCTAGGACACTAGAACCTGGAATGCTCTGATACCAACTCTGACACCCTGTAATATTTAAAATAGATTGATCAGTTCTGAGTAACATTACAATATTCAAAATAATTAGGTACCTTTCTGAGCATGCATGAAAAGAAATAAACTAAAATCAGTATTAAGTAACTACAATGAAAGTTGTTCCATAACTCTAATTCCTCCATCATAAGCTAAAAGAACCAATACATGAAATTTATTATATAAACCAATACCAATCCATATAAAGTGTACAAATACAAGTATGTATGTCTCCCTAGTACAACAAAAAATAAATGAAATGGTAGAATTGGCAAGAAGTCCAGGGACACCTATATCTTAGAACGAAATTACGACAAGAAGGATAAAATGATAGCGTCAATATCGATCAAGGCGGGGAAACGGGAGGCCTCGGTCTTGAAACATTAAATTCACGAAGTTAACAACAAGTTTAAAGAGCATAGGAGAATAATTGATGTTGGAATAAATAAAAACAATGCATCTGCCACTAGCATTCTAATATATTTTAAATTTACCCCACCCATCAATCCTAATATCACATGCGTCTAAGGTTCCCAAAACTAAGTGAACCCATGTTTAAGTTTTATTCTTCATATACAAAAATAGACAATGAATTCTTAATATCAATACGCTAATTAATGCCAAATGTATAAAGCATTTAAGACAATTTAAAAGTCTTAGGATCACATAAGTAAGCCAAGAAACTGAGGCCTATTCCTATTTCCCTCGGGGATCACTTGTGCATACTAAGTATAGTCTTAGGTCGTCCCAAATCAAAGACCTCATCACGACAAGGAATAAATCCCCATGTTTACCCATCAATCATATAGCCAACCATACCTAAGAACATATGAAGGAAATATCCCCATAGACCCATATCAAACGCGGGTACCTAGATGTGTGACCCAGGGGTAAAAATTGACTAAGCCATCCCGTCTAATAACCGAGGCATCATAGCGGTTTGCATCACATGTGACCCATAATGGAATACCCCCTTAGTATGTTCACCACGAGTACTCACGCCTAGTATAAATTACATAATGAACACAATAAATATTATCCATCTCAATCACAGAATTCAAGTACCAAATTAGATTTATCAACTTTAATTCAATTTAAATGTAAATAAATGATTCTTACATTATCTCAAATTAGAGTCATTCTAATCATAATATAAAATAAGTCATATACCTCAAGTTGGGGTCGATGTTATCTCAAAACAAACCCAAAATAAAAAATATATCACTTAAAACAATAAGAAAAATTATCGATATATCTGTAGTATCGATCAATCGATGAATTTCATCGATTGATCGAACACTCAGTGTTTTTGAAAAATACCTATTACAGAGTTTGTTGAATCCACATATAAAATATGATTGGAACACAATTCTATCATAAAGTCCCAATTATAATTCAAGAACTAAAATAAAACCAAGTGTCTCTCTCAAGAACCCTAACACCCCATTTCATATCAATTTGATTTCAATTCTGTACATATTAGGCATGAGATCTTAGGATTTCAAATGGATTACATTAATAAATCAAAACCTATTCACGATCTATATAAACCTCATCAATTTTGGGGAGGATTCAATCAAAATGGTGCTAAATCAATCCTAATTATTTTCTAATTAGATTATTTTTGAATTAACTTGATTTAAATCATCTAAATCAGATTATAATCACTATGTTAAGGTTTTAATTCAAATTCATAGGTATATAATCTAGGAGAAATTCACTTATAGAAGTATTCAAATAAACATTCTTCCAAATTGATATACTTGGGCTCTAATTTCTAGAATCCTCTCTTTTCCCTCTAGCTGTCTTCTCTCCAAGCTCTTAAATACCCAAATTATGTTTTGTGTTAATTGAAATTCCTAATGACTCAATACCACTTCTTAAAACTAAATTGGTATTGACCCTAAAATAAGGCCTGGAGTAACTTTATCAAATTAACCCTTAACTAGTCTAAAAATCTCCCAATCCATTATATTAAACCGATAGGACCAAAATAACTCATTTAAAGTTTTAAACCATTATCAATAAATCCTTCCAACCCTCATATCTCATCATCCTCATGAAGAATATTAATAAATACCACACATACTAAATATTAGCCAAAATTTAATCAAAATTTACTTTATTCATATTTAATCGGTTGGGTGTAACACAAAACTATAGTTAACTACTTCATAATCATTGGGACCCAAATTGATACCGAATCCTGGACCATTCCATAGTCTCCGATAACACACATCCACATTTAAAAAAATTATTAATATTTTACCATCTCTTAATTTCCAATCTATTTATCTACGCCATATTAGTATGTTGTGACATTACACGTCACTCAAGCACATGTAATATTATATTTATATATATACACAAATATGGGGTATTACATTGCAGTAATGGGAGTCAATCACTATAGTAGGGGATAGGGACACGATGACCATCATAGAGTTTGAATCAAGTTTGACATTAAGTAATTGCCATCGACAGTTAGGGGTGAGAAAAAGAGGCAATTTCTGAGCCTCAAGCGGGAGGGCTGCTGTAATGATCCCACTTTTATATGCTCATATATATACAATTCATTTTTACACTCAAGTGTTACTTATTATCTTATAAATGTTGTATTATCAAATCTGCGGTATTATTGGCTATCAATATAACAAACCCCATTTTTAAATACGAAGAATCAACTGTAAATTGGATCAAATCGAAGTCTTATGACATATCTTAAGGTAAATAATAAGTTTTGGAGTAGAAAATATAATTTTATGAAACTTTAGGGACTAAAATAAAAATATAAAAGGGCCATTTTGTAAATAAAATATTTTCAAGGACCTCTAAGAAATATTAAAAATATATAGTATGAAATTACCAAACTACCCTTCATGTATAAAATGACCCTTATACCCTTATCACCTTTCCACCACATGCTGGTCACCTCCACCTTACACGTGTCGTCTCCAGAGAGAAAGTAAAAAAACTTGTCATCAATTGGTGATATTACCAATGCAAGACCACTCCGGAACGCGATACCTCGGCGTTGAATCACCATTGCAAAAGGCTAGTCATTAGACACGTGTCAACACCTTAATACTTTTGGAAACCTATAAATAGGTCCTTAGGGTTCATTTGAAACTCACAGCAATTCCTTAAGAATTATAGTAATAAAGAGTGATAGAAAGCTTGGGAAATATCTATAATTTCGAAGAAAGAAATCAATTCGTAGGTATGATTTTATTTAAATGTTATAATGCATTTTTGTAGTTTTAATTTTGTATTTTATAACTTTACTTAGTAGTTATTCTGGTAAAATACACTAAAGACTTCACTAATCAAAACTAAAACTTTGGAAACAATCTAAATTGATTTTATTTTCAAAATATGTCATCTTGTTTGAAAAATATATACGCTTTTTAAAATGATTTTTATAAGAAATTGCTCGTTATTATGGAATCTCATTTAACTAATTCCAAAGTCAGACTAGGTGAAATTCTGTCTAGTTGAGATGGTATTTAAGTGGTGCTCCTGTGACCTTCCATCTCTACTGAGAATAAATCTAGAAATGTTCTGTCTAGATGAGATGGTATTTAAGTGGTGCCCCTGTGACCCTCCATCTATACTGGGAACCGACTGATTAGAAAAAACTATGAATTGAATTCTTTAAATACGATGAATGAATATTAAAAATTGAGAAAATGGTTTTAGTAACCTTTTTCAGCAAGTTATTTTAGGATTAAAACACAATATTTTGAATTGGGCTTTATTTAGAATATGTAATTAAACCTTTATTGTATTTATTATATTAACGTGTGATCCAAGACTCAATATCTGTATTTTCGAGCCTCTATTTTTGGTGAGTACTCTATGTCATTTCTTTCACATTTCAATTATATGATATTATGGAAACTATGCATTTTGTGAACTGATTTTATTCTCAAAATGAATCTAATACCGATGATTGATTCATTGTGATATGTTTATATATATCTGTATAGACATACCGAATAAAATGAGTATTAAAAATGATATTGAATATTGGAAATAAGATTCGGCCTAAGAGACCGCTTTACTAACTGACCTTCCCAGCTGGGTTATCGCTGGTGTGCCCTAAATAAGGCGTTGTGACGAACTAGTTTGATTGAACCTCAACTACCTGGGTATAATACGGTAGAAGAACACGGTATTAGAGTGGACTTGTCCATTAAAATGATATGATGGAAAGAAAAAGATATCACATTTGATTTGTTGCATTATTCTTATTCTGAGTTATCCAATTATGATATATATATGTACTATCATTTCAAAATATATATCTATTTACTGCGAGTTCCTATTCATATATGTATATGCCTTCTCTTTTGACTTGAATAAGTATCTATTTTCTGAAAACCTTGGAATGTCGGGAGATTAAATCTTATTCACCTTTTAGCTGACGTTGTATAAATAATAATTTTTCAGGAAATAATTAGACTGGAGGATGGAATGTATAAGGAATATGTTGAAGATCTAGCTTAAGGAGCTCTTTTGTTATACTTTTAAATATAACGTCTGTTTTTAGGAGATAGAGCATGTTTGGCTCTTAAGTAATAAGTTTTTAATTTTGGCATAAGTTGTAATCCGTTCATACTTTAATATATACAAAGTTACCTTTTAGAAAGCTCTAATGACGTAATTCCATTTTTTTCAATAGTTTACTATCCATGACCATGTGAATGTATTTCCGTTGAATTTATTTTAAGAAATATTTTAAGGCCATAACTTTGAATGCCTTGGTGGCATGTCAAGACACTCATTCCCTACTACTATTAGGTTGGGGTCATGACAAAGGTGGTATCAGAGCATAGGTTATGAACCCATAGAATACTGAACATAGGTTTCGAACGTTATAGATTTCATGTTTCCATCATTTGGAGACAGTAGTAAATATCCGATTTATGTGATAACCCTCCATATGTGTTATATTATTTACAACTGGTCTTTTAGTTTTCAATCTTGATATAGGATAGTAAATCATATGTTTTTCCATGACTGTAGAAAATAACCAAGAGAAGATCATCTATGGGAACTAGTTATTCTAGTATTGAAGGATTGGAAGGTGCATACAAGGTGATCGAAAGTCTAGCAATGATTATGGAGCATCAGGTGAATAATGGAGTACTAAGGAATCCTGAACTAAGTAAATGTACTATTGAACAGTTCAAGAAGTTGATTCCTCCATCTTTTAAAGGAACTCCTAACCCCACTGAAGCAGAAAGTTGGGTGATGCAAATAGAAAAGATACTCGATGTTCTTAAGTGTACTTATGAACAAAGAGTTTCATTTGGAACATTTATGTCAGAACGTGAAGACAAACATTGGGGGAGAATGACTAAGACAATATACGAGGAAAGGAATAATCCTATAGCTTGGAATGACTTCTTAGTGATATTCTACGAGAAATACTTTCTTGAAACTGTACAAGACCTAAAAACAGCCGACTTCATGAGTTTAGCTCAAGGAAATACGATGGTTAGTCAATACAAGGTGAAGTTTATCGAATTATCCCGTTTTACATGTCATGTTGTGATAAATGATGTTTTAAAGGCTAATAAGTTTGAACGTGGGTTAAGGCTGAATATTCGTAGTCGAATTTTCATACTGAAGTTGACATCATATACTGACGTGGTGACTAGAGGAACGATAGCTGAGAAGGACAGTGAAAAATATAATCAGATTAGAGAAGGGAAGAGCAAGTTTGGGGAACAAAGAGTAAGGAACCCCAGTAATAAACCCTTTAGGACTATACCCAATACAGGGAAACCTGTTGTGAACAAACCCTTTAATGTTGATAGATGCCAACGATGTGGTAATATTCATAGAGGGCAACCATGTTACCTGAAAATAGGAAATTGCTTTGGGTTTGGAAAAAAAGGACATAAAATGAGAGATTGCCCTAACAAAGGGAAGCCGCCAACAAAGACTTTTAATGAGAATAAGGATCATGGCAGAAAAGGTAGAATTTTTAATCTTTCTGATGCAAAGGCTTCTAATGCAGTAGTGTTAGGTACACTTTCTATATGTGCACAACCTCTTCAAGTTTTGATAGATCCTGGTTCTACCCATTCATTTGTGTCTTTAAATTTTGTTAATCGCTTTCCTAATATTCCTAAACCCTTGAATCATAACATACACGTTTCTACTCCTTTTGGTGATTTATTGACGGGTACATTAGTATATAAATCTTGTCCTATAGATGTCAATAGTCATAAACTATTTGTCGATTTGATAGTTTTAGACATAAGAGATTTTGAAGTCATTTTGGGGATGGATTGGTTAGCATCATATCATGTTAATGTAGATTGTTTTGATAAGAGAGTAACTTTCTAAATTCTTAACAAACTAAAATTCAGTTTTGAAGGAACTGGCATCCTATCTCCTATGTGTATTATCTCTGTAATGCAAGCCTATAGTTTTCTTAGGAAGGGATGTCAAGGATTTATTGCAAGTGTTATTTATTTGCAAATGAAAGAGCCTAGTTTAGAAGAGATCCCTATAGCTAAACATTTTCCAGATGTTTTTCCAGGTGATTTACCCAGTCTACCTCCTAGTAGAGAAATAGAGTTTACGATTGACCTTATTCCAGGAGCTAAACCAATCTCAAAATCACCTTATCGCATGGCACCTTTAGAATTAAGGGAATTAAAAGTTCAATTACAAGATCTGTTAGACAAGGGTTTTATTAGACCAAGTATATCCCCTTGGGGTGCTCTAGTGTTATTTGTTAAAAAGAAGGATGGGACGATGAGGTTATGTATAGATTATCGTGAACTGAACAAGGTAACCATTAAGAATAAATACCCCCTACCTCATATAGATGAGTTTTTTGACCAACTACAAGGTGTGCAAGTATTTTCTAAGATTGACCTTAGGCAGGATATCACCAATTGAAGATTAAGGAAGATGATATTTCGAAATCAACTTTTCGTACTAGATATGGTCACTATGAATTTCTTGTGATGCCATTTGGACTTACTAATGCACCAGCCATTTTTATGGATATGATGAATAGAGTGTTTAGGAAATATTTGGATCAATGTGTGGTTATTTTCATTGATGATATCCTTATTTATTCTAAGAGTATTGAAGAACACGACAGGCATTTAGAGATAGTATTATAAATCCTTAGGAAGGAGAAATTATATGTGAAATTAAAGAAGTGTGAGTTTTGGTTGCCTAGTGTTTCTTTTCTAGGAAATGTCATTTCCAAGGAGGGAGTGTCAGTTGACCCTCAAAAGATCGAGGCTATACTAGATTGGACTAGACCAACTAATGTAACAGAGATTCATAGTTTCCTTGGATTAGCAAGTTATTATCGAAGATTTGTTGAAGGATTTTCTAGCGTTGCCAAACCTCTATCTAGGTTAACAGAACAGAAGGTAAAATATGAATGGTCTGAGGAAGTTGGGAATAGTTTTCAAGAACTTAAGAATCGATTAGTAACTGCCCCAATTTTGAATATTCCTTCTGGGACAGGAGGATTGGTGATTTATAGTGATGATTCAAAAATTGGTTTGGGATGTGTGCTAATGCAAAATGTAAAAGTAGTAGCTTATGCCTCGAGACAATCAAAACCACATGAACAGAATTATCCAACCCATGACTTAGAATTAGCTGCTGTAATTTTTGCTCTTAAGATTTGGAGACACTATTATATAGTGAGACTTATGAGATTTATACCGATCATAAGAGTTTGAAATATATATTTACTCATAAATAATTGAACATGAGATAAAGGAGGTGGTTAGAATTGATGAAGGATTACGATTTATATATTCACTATCACCCGGGGAAAGCTAATATAGTAGCTGACGCTTTAAGTAAAAAGTCTACACCAAATTTAGCATGTCTTATTACCAGCCAGGAAGATCTATTGAAAGATTTAAGAAGTATGGAAATAAATGTATGTATTTATAGCAAATGAGGAATAATCGCAACCTTACAAGTACAACCCACGTTGATGGAAAGGATCAAAATTGCACAAGTAAATGACCCACAACTGAACAAGATCAGAGAAGAGACTATTGAAGGGAAGAAAATTGAATTTGTGATACGGGATGATATATTGAGGTTTGGAAATATAGTGTGTGTTCCACGTGATGCCCAACTAAAGAGGCAAATTTTGGAGGAAACTCATTGCTCGAGATTTACGTTTCATCCTGGAAATACCAAGATGTATAGAGATCTTCAAGAAGTGTTTTGGTGGAACAATATGAAAAGGGAGATAGCAGAATTTGTATCTCACTGTTTGGTTTGTCAACAAGTAAAAGCTGAACGTCAAAAACCATCAGGATTATTACAACCTCTACCTATACCTGAATGGAAATGGGAACATATTACCATGGATTTTGTGATAGGTTTACCAAGGAGTTCAAACAGTAATGATTCTATTTGGGTAATTATTGATAGGTTAACTAAATCTACTCATTTTCTTGCCATTAAGATTACCCATTCATTAGAAAAGTTAGTCAAGTTGTATCTGCGGGAAATTATTAGGCTTCATGGAACCCCAATTTCAATTATTTCTGATCGTAACCCTAGATTCGTTTCTTTCTTTTGGAAAAGCCTACAAGCAGCCATGGGAACAAAATTGAATTTCAGAAATGCTTTTTATCCTCAAATAGATGGACAATCTAAGAGAACCATTCAAACCTTAGAGGATATTGTTAGGGCCTGTGTACTTGATTTGAAGGGGAATTGGGATGATCATTTACCATTAGTGGAGTTTGCCTATAATAATAGTCATCAAGTAAGTATTCAAATGGCTCCATATGATGCACTATATGGTAGAAGGTGTCGTTCTCCCGCATGTTGGGTAGAAGTTGGAGACAAAAAATTATTGGGGTCAAAATTGATTCTAATCACAACAGAGAAAGTGAAATTGATACAAGACCAACTTCGAATCGCTCAAAGCCGTCAAAAGAGTTATTTTGACACTCGACACCAATAGTTATAATTCCAAAGAGGAGATTATGTGTTCTTGCGAGTATTTCCTTCAAAGGGAGTAATACGATTCGGGAAGAAAGGAAGATTGAGCCCAAGATACATAGGACCTTTTGAAATCCTTGAAAAGATAGGAGTTGTTGCATATAAAATAGCCTTGCCACCTGAACTCTCTAGTGTACATAATGTGTTTCATGTATCATTGCTAAAGAAATATGTTCCAGATCCAAAGCATATCTTAAGTCACTAGCCTCTTCAAGTTAGAGAAGAGTTGTCATACATTGAGCACTCGGTCGAAATTTCGGACCATAAAGATCAAATATTACAAACCAAGGTAATTCCACTAGTCAAAGTATTATGGCATAATCATTCAGTTGAAGGAGCAACACGGGAGCGGGAATATGAGATAAAGAATAAATATCCATACTTGTTTGTAAACTAATATGAGTCAAGTTTGGGGACCAAACTTTTTATAAGGAGGGTAGGATGTAATGACCCCACTTTTATATGCTCATATATATATATATATAGTTAGTTTTTACACTCATATGTTACTTATTATCTTATAAATGTTGTATGATCAAATATGTGGTATTATTGGCTATTAATATAACAAACCCCATTTTTAAATACGAATAATCAACTGTAAATTGGATCAAATCGAAGTCTTATGACATATCTTAAGGTATATAATAAGTTTTGGGGTACAAAATATAATTTTATGAAACTTTAGGGACTAAAATAAAAATATAAAAATGGCCATTTTGTAAATAAAATATTTTTAAGGACCTCTAAGAAATATTGAAAATATATAGTGTGAAATTACCAAAATACCCTTCATGTGTAAAATGACCCTTATACCCTTATCACCTTTCCACCACATGTGGTCACCTCCACCTTACACGTTTCGTCTCTAGAGAGAAAGTCAAAACACTTGTCATCAATTGGTAATATTAACACTGCAAGACCACTCTGGAACGCGACACCTCGACGTTGAATCACCATTGCGAAAAGGCTAGTCATTAGACACGTGTCAACATTGTAATACTTTTGGAAACCTATAAATAGGGACTTAGGGTTCATTTGAAACTCACAGTAATTCCTTGAGAATTATAGTAATAAAGAGTGATAGAAAGCTTGGGAAATATCTACAATTTCGAAGAAAGAATTCATTTCGTAGGTACAATTTTATTTAAATGTTATAATGCATTTTTGTGGTTTTAATTTTGTATTTTATAGCTTTACTTAGTAGTTATGCTGGTAAAATACACTAAAGACTTCATTAATCAAAACTTAAACTTTGGAAATAATCTAAATTGATTTTATTTTCAAAATATGTCAACTTGTTTGAAAAATATATATACGCTTTTTAAAATGATTTTGTAAGCAAGTGCTCATTATTATGGAATTTCGTTTAAGTAAATCCAAAGTCAGTCCCGGTGAAAGTCTATCTAGTTGAGATGGTATTTAAGTGGTTCCCCTGTGACCCTCCATCTCTACTGAGAATAAATCCCGAAATGTTCTGTCTAGATGAGATGGTATTTAAGTGGTGCCCCTGTGACCCTCCATCTCTACTGGGAACCGACTGATTAGGAAGAACTATGAATTGAATTCTTTAAATAAGATGAATGAATATTAAAAATTGATAAAATGGTTTTAGTAACCTTTTTCAGCAAGTTATTTTAGGATTAAAACACAATATTTTGAATTGGGATTTATTTAGAATATGTAATTAAACCTTTATTGTATTTATTTGATTAACGTGTGATCCAAGACTCAATATCTGTATTTTCGAGCCTATATTTTTGGTGAGTACTCTATGTCATTTCTTGCACATTTCAATTATATGATATTATGGAAACTATGCATTTTGTGAACTGATTTTATTCTCAAAATGCATCTGATACCGATGATTAATTCATTGTGATATGTTTATATTTGTCTGTATAGACATACTGAATAAAATGAGTATTAAAAATGATATTGAATATTGGAAATAAGATTCGGCCTAAGAGACCGCTTTACTAACTGACCTTCCCAGCTGGGTTATCACTGGTGTGCCCTAAATAAGGCATTGTGACGAACTAGTTTGATTGAACCTCAACTACCTGGGTATAATACGGTAGAAGAACACGGTATTAGAGTGGACTTGGCCATTAAAATAATATGATGGAAAGAAAAATATATCACATTTGATTTGTTGCATTCTTCTTATTCTGAGCTATCCAATTATGATATATATGTACTATCATTTTAAAATAAATATCTATTTACTGCAAGTTCCTATTCACATATATATATATATGCCTTCTCTTTTGACTTGAATAAGTATCTATTTTCTGAAAACCTTGGAATGTCGGGAGATTAAATCTTATTCATCTTTTAGCTGACGTTGTATAAATAATGATTTTTCAGGAAATAATTAGACTGGAGGATGGAGTGTAGAAGGACTATGTTGAAGATCTAGCTTAAGGAGCTTTTTTATTATACTTTTAAATATAACGTTTGTTTTTAGGAGATAGAGCATGTTTGGCTCTTTAGTAATAAGTTTTTAATTTTGGCATAAGTTGTAATCCGTTCATACTTTAATATATACGAAGTTACCCTTTAGAAAGCTCTGATGACATAATTCCATTTTTTTCAATAGTTTACGATTCATGACCATGTGAATGTATTTCCGTTGCATTTATTTTAAGAAATATTTTAAGTCCATAACATTGAATGCCTTGGTGGCATGTCAAGACACTCATTCCCTACTACTATTGGGTTGGGGTCGTGACATCTGCACTATGGAAAAGTATGATCAAGAGTTTACCACTTTATCCGTGTTGATACCAAATGATATAGACACCGAGGAGAAGCAGATGAAGAAGTTCATATTTTGTTTAGCATGTCGTATCGGGTAGGCTATTTTGGGGAACCCATTTTTTACCATTTACACACAGGTGGTGAATTCGGATATACTTCATTACCAGGACCACAAAGAGTTCTAGAAGATTTATGGTGATAAGGGGCCCAATTCATATTTGTCTAGGTTGCAATGAAATACAAGCGGGGGTGGCACTCAGGGGGCCAACAGACAATGGGGTCTCGATCAGGGAAGTGACACTATAAGAAAAACAAGGGGTTTGATGAACGTAAGGTCCAATAGGTCCAGGGATAGTAGGATAGAATTGAAGAGGTCCAATATGGACAATAATAGGAGATGAGAAACGTGGACAACAATAAAAGATGCGTTATTTTAATGGAACATGTTTTACGTGTGGCGAGGATGGACACATACCTAGGATGTAGCATAAGGATAATGAGGGGGAACATGAGCAGGGATATCAGCGTGGTTATCAGGTAACCCAGGGGTAATGTTAGCAGTTGAGCCCTCAGTTACTATAGTTTAAGCGATACCAGCACCACGATATAACACCTCGTATTTTTATTAATTAATTTAATTAATTAATTAGAATATTTGAGAAAAATAAAACTTTGGATTTAATGAATTTTATTAGTAAAATATGTTGGTTATGATTTTAGAAGAATAAAACTTCAAGCGGAATGGAAATCGGATTTAAAATGGATTTTTAGTGAAATTTTTCATATTTTTGCCTTGTAGGCATTTTGTGGGAGAACTGCCGCGAGAATTGCTCGATCAATTGATCGACCCTGGGAGTCAATCGATCGACCTGTTAGTTTTCGGCGCAGATCAGCTTCTTAATTTTGAGAGTTTGAGTTGGTTTAGGATTCTTAATTGGTATTTAACCATTATAATCCGTTGGGGGACTTCTCATAATCACTTTTTCCCAAGTTTTTCACCAGAGAACTCTTCCAAAACTTTTTCCTCTCCACCATAATCATCAACCTTCAACATAATTAAGTATTTGTCACAAGTTTTGGAAGGCTTAATTGAGGTTTAATCAAGTTTGTTCAAGAGCACTTCTTTGTTAATTTTTCAAGAGGAATTCAACCGTGCTACCAGTTTTTCTTCAACTGAATCTTAGGCATGAATACTCTATTCATTTCCTTTAGTATTATGCGTTTTAAGTGTCGCCTAAACATTTAATTTCATGTTTTCTTAAAATCAATTAGTAACTTAATTATAGAAAGTGGACACCAATCATGGGGCTATTTTTATTAAATCTTTTAATCTGAATAATATTCATAACCCTTGGGTACGTAGGATTGATGAGTTGATTTTGGGTTTTCTTGGTGTAGGTTGCATGTATAAAAACCTTGGTTTTGAATTAAATGATTTTGGGAGCATATATCTCATGTAATTTGTGTAGAGATAATGAAATTGGAAATATGATGTATTAATGGTGAAAGCTCATTGTATTTTGTAGAGGGGGCTTGAATGTAATCCTGAGATTAGAGATAATCCTCCATTAACAACAGTGTTTGAATTAAGGCAGCTCAGCGTGACAACCGAGAGGGACCTTCTAGCGAAGAAACTGACTGAGAGAGATCGTCCTTTAGTCCTGTTGATTAATTTAGTCTTGTTGTATCTTTTATTTGTATTAACTATGAGCTATAATGATTATAAATATGTAACGAGAATAATGATTTGTATGAGGTCGAATGGTACTCGCGAGAGACCAGGCTTGGCAGGGCCTGGGAGAGCTTTCATGCTCTATCGAACGACCTCGCCATGGGAACTTTAGAGGGACTTGGTTTGGAGGATTGAGAAGTGAGGCACCGTTGGGGCTTGCCCTAACAATATTATATACACCTGGTAAAATGCCAAATGACCCTAACCGTGGAACCTCGGGCGGTGCATCTTTGATTTCCATCGGGAGTTGAGTTGTGAACCAAACAGCCTTCTACTTAATGTCACATCTACTGTAGGTGATGTCACTAGCCAGCCAGACAATGTCAAATATTCACTTGAGTAAACCACCGTGGTATTTGGGGCTGTCAGACAGTTGGTGAGCCACCTCTAGGACGACAGCCCCCTGACATACAGTGGTTAGGCAAAAGGCATGTCTTGGAATCTAATGTTTATGGCGTGGAGATAACTAGTGCATCAAGTATTTAATGTTTGTGACATAAGTATGAGGGATGTATTTTATAGGCATTAATGACTTAGTTGCCTCAGGGGCGGTGTGGGGGGCTATTTAAGTACCCCAACCACCTCTAGGGAGAGGATGTTCTTTTGGAGAGTTCAGAAGTTATTACTAGAGAGAATAGACATCAGAGATAGATTTATTACAAACCAAAAAAGTTACTCATCCACCATTGTCATTTATTATGAAGCTTTTAATAACTTGACAGGTATCTCTCAGGGTGGTTGGTGTGTTTGGCTGCCTGCCAAGGTGTATCTAGGGTGCTTACTTCTCTCTCCCTCTAAATGAGTTACTTCTGAGTTCGTTATTACCTTTGGAGTTATACACGAGAGATTTGTGAGTTGAAATTGAGTTTGTCTTCACTAAGTTGTGTTTGCGTGTCCCGTCGTTAAATCAATAGTTTTTCTATTTAACTTGTCATTATTGTACTCAAAAGGGGTTACGCCTCCATCTAATCTAAACTACCCTCTTACATTTGGCGACTTTGCTGGGGTGGAATTCTTCTAAGCAAGGAGTTTGGCGCAGGATAACGTTAATCGAAGGCTTAACTTTGATGACATTCAACACAATGAAGAACATGCGGTGAGAGAGCTGAAGGCTTCAAGGGATGGGGCTCGTCGGGTAGAGGTACTGTAACCCCCCGCCCGCCCGGGGAGAGCGAACGGAGCGCTAATGCGATAAAATAAATCAAAATCCAAAAATAACAAGGTATAGAGCATCTAAATAAATCTCACAATAATATAAATTCACTAATCTCAATCTCTTGAATTATAAAAAGTCTCTCGAATTAAAATTACAACTATCTAACTCGAAAATAAAATACAAATCTCCAAACCTCTATACATCAAAATAATACAAATCTTTCAAAAATATTCTTCCCAAAATAATCCACGCTAAAATAATCCCAATTGGTCCATAGCGCCCCAAAATCCGCACTAACTTGCCACTAAAAGAAAATATGGGGAAGTACACAATACGACAGGAAATATGCTCAACAAATATGGATTAAAATTGAATAAAGCGTAACAACACGAGTACGAATATTCAAATCAAATGAAAATCTCAAAGCATTTATCAATATATTTTTTCAACAACACATCAATGGGTAACCAGGCCTCACCCCATTCGCATATGCTTTATCAAGCCATAGCTCGGGAATAGGTATTTTGGCGGGTACTCAACATCCGTGCCATATTAAAATCTTATGACAATGTGCTCATCAACAATATAATGATACCACATGAATCAAAATAATTTCAACAATTATTTTCCAGATTTCAATGAATTTATCAATTCAAATATGAGTTCAATTAAACAAGAATTCAAAGAGAATGACACTCGCGAGATTTAAGGAGCATATTATGTAAAACCCCATACCTCAAACCATGATGAGAAACCAATGATCACATCCTCAAGATCAATACAAAAGATATACAAAAGATACTCCAAGAACCTCCAACAAAATAGCCCCAAGAACACCTCTAATCTAAGGTTGGAACTCACAAATCTCAAGGGCCAAAGTATAATTAAAAAGACGAGGAATATAAAATATATTTGCTACCAAAATTTGTGCCAAAAGTATGTTAAAAGGGTTGCCCACGACTTCCTTTTATAATGCAAAGAAATGAAGAGTTGAAATCCAAAAGACTCCTTTAAATAAGGCAAAGAAATGAAGAGTTGGAAATCAAAACAACTCCAAGAGTTAAAAACATTTAAAATCATTTTAAAATCCGTTTTAACTCTGATTTTGAAACCGTTTGAAATTCTCGCATTTAAAAATAATATTCAACATATTTGAGCAATAAAAATAATTTTATCTAAAACTTTATTTTCCTCCATTTTCCAGAAATTAATTAAAATAGCCCAAAATTACACGGGTTATTACACTTCCCCACTAACAATGGAATTTCTCCCTCGAAATTCGCCGAATGCCTAACTCTAAAAAAATCAGGCTAACAATCTCCAAAAAAAATTTCGTCTCCAAAAATATTTTCCTCACATCTAATTTAGATGCCTAACATGAAACGATTCTCTAAAAATTTTTATCTCTAAAAATTGCAAACCACGCAATGAACCCAAAACCCAAGCCCCGAGGGTTGCCGTATACCTAAGCTCTAATACCATTTGTAACACCCCACCCGCCCGGGGAGAGCGAACGGAGCGCTAATGCGATAAAATAAATCCAAATCCAAAAATAACAAGGTATAGAGCATCTAAATAAATCCCACAATAATATAAATCCACTAATCTCAATCTCTTCAATTACAACAAGTCTCTCGAATTAAAATTACAACTATCTAACTCGAAAATAAAATACAAATCTCCAAACCTCTATACATCAAAATAATACAAATCTTTCAAAAATATTCTTCCCAAAAGAATCCACGCTAAAATAATCCCAATTGGTCCATAGCGCCCCAAAATCCGCGCTGACCTGCCACTAAAAGAAAATATGGGGAAGTACATAATACGACAGGAAAGATGCTCAACAAATAAGGATTAGCAATGAATAAAGCGTAATAACACGAGTACGAATATTCAAATCAAATGCAAATCTCAAAGCATTTATCAATATAATTTCTCAGCAACACATCAATGGCTAACCAGGCCTCACCCCATTCGCATATGCTTTATCGAGCCATAGCCCAGGAATAGGTATTTTGGCGGGTACTCAACATCCGTGCTATATTAAAATCTCATAACAACGTGCTCATCAACAATATAATGATACCACATGAATCAAAATAATTTCAACAATTATTTTCCAGATTTCAATGAATTTATCAATTCAAATATGAGTTCAATTAAACAAGAATTCAAAGAGAATGACACTCGCGAGATTTAAGGAGCATATTATGTAAAACCCCATACCTCAAACCATGACGAGAAACCAATGATCACATCCTAAAGATCAACACAAAAGATCTACAAAAGCTCCTCCAAGAACCTCCAACAAAATATCCCCAAGAACACCTCTAATCTAAGGTTGGAACTCACAAATCTCAAGGGCCAAAGTATAATTAAAAAGAAGAGGAATATAAAATATAATTGCTGCCAAAATTTGTGCCAAAAGTATGTTAAAAGGGTTAGCCACGACTTCCTTTTATAATGCAAAGAAATGAAGAGTTGGAATCCAAAAGACTCCTTTAAATAAGGCAAAGAAATGAAGAGTAGGAAGTCAAAACAACTCCAAGAGTTAAAAACATTTAAAAATCATTTTAAAATCCGTTTTAACTCTGATTTCGAAACCGTTTGAAATTATCACCTTTAAAAATAATATTCAACATATTTGAGCAATAAAAATTATTTTATCTAAAACTTTATTTTTCTCAATTTTTCAGAAATTAATTAAAATTACCCAAAATTACGCGGCAACATGCATTCCAAGGGTAACACAAGCTTCCACGAGCGCTGAGTTGGGACCATACTAAGTGGAACTCCTCATGAATAAATTTTATGAGTTTTTACAAACTCTCGTAGCTTCAACGATGTTGGGAGGATTTGAAGCTAACACATTCGTGACACCAGGAGCAGCCCCAATGGTCCCACCAAGTGCAGGCGTAACGGGAACGATCCTAACAAGTATACCCTCTATTGTAAATCCAACGTGGGAACCCCAGGAGTATCAATGGCTCCAACAGTGATGCCTTCTCCGGTTGCGACAGGCGTTTCGCCTCTAGTTACCCCTTCAACGGTATCAGCTATGGAGGAGATGAGGAAAAAAATGCAGAAAGAGATGTTGAAATTCATGCAAGCCTCCTCGCAATCTGCGGGTGAGGTAGCTTCGATCTATGACGACTTTCAGACACCTTACCCCCAGGAATACAACGATAAGACCTACCCAAAAGATTATATTCCTCCTATTTTTTAAAAATACACAGGAAAGGGTGGAAACCTGAAGGAACATATTAAACACTTTGTTGAACACTTAGGGGTGCATTGCCATAATAAGAAACTCAGGTTGAGGGAGTTTTCTAAATTTTTAACCGATAAATCATATACTTGGTATTCTCACTTAGATCCCAAAAGTATTTCCACACGGGAGGAGATGCACTTCCTGTTCGTTCAAAAGTTCTTTCTGGCAGAAGATGAGTTTACTTTGACCCAACTGGAGAGGGAGAAGCGACGGCCAGGGGAAGATGTGGCGGCTTACATTCGAAGGTTCAGGGAAAGGTCCCTCGACATGAGGGAGGAGGCCAAAAAGTCCAAGCTACTACAGATCTGTGCAGAAGGACTGCTCCCTGAGTACATCTGCCATCTTATTAATGAGACGTGCGAGGGGACTTTTTTGGCGTTCTTGAAAGCTGTAAGGAATATCTCGTTAGTTGTGCTACAAAATCTAGTGGTGGTGCCTATGATGTTCAGGCAGCCGATACAACCCGTGGGAGGGAGGTCACAGCCTCCATGGGTGGGATACAATGAAGGAGTTGATGGGGGTAAAGCAGCGAAGAGGGAAAATAAGAGGAAGTTCGGGAGAGACAGGGAATAACCATCACCATTGCCTTGTACAGTAGAGGAGACTGTCCGCTGTTACAATGCAATGGTCCAAGGAGGAATGGTGTACGGACCAAAAGGCATTCCCGTTAGGGAATCCAACGCTGCAACTAGAGCGGATCCCAAATATTGCTAGATTTATCAAATAATCCAACATCCAACGGAGAGCTGTTTCACGCTAAGAAGAATCTTCGATAAGTATGTGAAGACAGGAATTTGGCAAATCCCTCCACATAACCTTAACAATAACCCACTCCCAGTGCATGGGGCCAATTTGGTAGTGGCTTACGATGAGGAAGCAGAGGGAAAAGAAAGAGAAATAATGACGAAGCAGGAGGAGTTTGAAGAATCTTTAGAAGATTGCACTAGGGGAATGGCTAACGTAGTGTTAGATTATGATGAAGTAAGTGCCAAAGATGTGGAGGATGTATATAGCGTTGAAGGTGAGGAAGTGGACCAAGTTATAGAATACTGTGCAGTCTCAAGATCCCCAAAGTTTACCTGGTTCTTTGACCAAGTAGGGATACCGAACGAGAGTAGATTAGAAATAACCCAGGAAATCCTTGACATTACAAGGAAGAATGCAGTCCCTTCACTGAGATAGAAGGGACCCATGGCTAGGCTGGTAAAGAGGTTTTTATCAGAGATAACTTTCAGCGACGCAAATAGGGCCATAAGGTTCCCTCATAATAGTCCATTGTATGTGACTGCCAGCATTAACGAGGTTAGCTTTGCAAGGGCTCTTATGGATGGGGGAGATTATTTAAATATCATGCTAATCAACTCTTTCCATGCAGCCAATATTCCATAAGAAAGGTTGGTTCCCATGCCTTAGGTGATTTCAGGTTATGAAAATCAGTCTTCTAAGTCCATTAGTTACATGAACGTTGGGATTGTGATGGGAAATCTGAGTTCCCACATCAAATTCCATGTAATAAAGAGTGCAACTTCCTAAAATCTGTTGATAGGAAGGGTGTGGATGCACAACCAAGGGCTAGTTCCTTCAACATACCATCAATGCACGAAGGTGAATATCAAGGGAACGGAGGTGACCATTAGAGCTACGAAAAGGCCCTTCACTATCGAAGAATTTCACTTGGTAGATGCAGCCTTTTACACGGAACTAGAGGAGGACGTTAGGGTACTAACGAAAAGAATGGAGGGAGCATGGGTTCCCTTGATCAAAGAAAAGGATGGAGCCTTTGAATGAGCAGAATAAAGAGGTTGCAAGAAGCAATGGAGTGGTGGCATAAGAAGTCCACCAGGTGGTCCCTCGTCCCTAAAACATCTCGAAGCAGCTCAAAGACAGGATGAGGCCTAGAGTGGATCCGATGGAACATGAGGTCCAACGAGAAAGCGTGCTGAGCTGATTTTTAGGAAAAAGAGTTGCTGAGGCTTCTAGAGAGAAGAAGAGGAAGGTAGTTGTAACTCCCAGCAGGCAGTGCAAGAAGGTTATTACCGAAGAGGGAAATATGGTGTATCATTTGTAATGGTGTGAACTGGACCCTGAAGAAGCTGATGATGAGGCTGACCCAATTTATGAGTGTTTTTTGGTGGATTAACGGGGGAAACGTATGGTGATAAACAACTCTAACATACAAGAGTTTGTGGAAGATGTCGTTGAAGAACTAATTTACATGGCAGATTAATTGAATCCACAAGCACAAGACTTAGAGCAGTTGAACCTAGTGAAAGAAGAGGAGGATCCAAGGCTTCTTTTTATCTCGAAAGATCTCAGTTAGGAGAAATGAGAGGCTTTGGTGGAGTTGATTCGGGAGTTCATAGATGTTTTTACATGGAAGTACATAAAGATGGAAGGGATGGATAAGGAAGTCAGCTACCATAAGTTGAACGTGATGCCTTCAGCCATTCCGATGAAACAAGCAATGAGAACGTACAAGCCTGAGCTAGACTTAAAGATCAAGGAAGAGGACCAACGCTTATTTGCAGCAGGGTTCATCAAACCAATACAACACCCGCTGTGGATATCTAGCATTATCCCGATGGGAAAGAAAGATAAAAACCAAATAAGGATCTTTGTGGATTTTAGGGATTTGAATAGGGCTTGCCCTAAGGATGAGTTCCCTCTACCCTCCATCGACAGTTTGATAGATGCAATGACTGGTCATGAGATGTATAGCTTCATGGATGGGTATATAGGGTACAACCAGATCAAAATGGTCCCCACGAATGCAGAGAAAATGATGTTTAGAACCCCGTTGGGTAACTTCATATACAAAGTAATGTCGTTTGGACTAAAGAACGCTGGGGCTACGTATTAAAGAACGATGATGGCCATTTTCCATGACTTCTTTCACAAATTTGTGGAATTCTATGTGGATGATTTGGTCATAAAATCGAGGAAGGAGGAGTCTCATCTGAGCGATTTTAGGAAAGTGTTTGCCTAATATAGGAAATATAAGTTAAAGATAAGTGCATCTTCGGGGTAACAAGTGGATAGTTTTTAGGATTTGTGGTTGATCGACAGGGGGTGCAGATGGACTAGGATAAACAACGAGTGATCTTGGAGATGCCAAGTCCAAGAATGTCGAAGGAGCTGAAGAGTTTCCTCGGTAAAGTCTCCTATCTTAGGAGATTCGTGCTTGGATTAGTCGAGATAACACACCCGTTGATGCATATTTTATGAAAGAAATGAAATTTAAGTGGGAAGAGGTTCACCAGGAGTCTCTCGATGGGTTGAAGAAGCTGCTCGTTTCACCACAGACTATGGTTCCCCCACAGATAGGAATCTCTTTGCAGCTATACCTCACGTCCACCATGAGGTCCATTGGATCTCTTCTCGTACAAGAGATTAACGGACAAGAATGACCAGTCTACTACCTCAGTAGAATCATACATAGGCCAGAGGTCAGGTACAATATCTTGGAAAGGTATTGTTTAGCCTTAGTCTTTGTGGCATAAAAACTTAGACATTATATGCTATCATTTATAATACATATTGTAACGAGATGTGATCCTATTAAGTACTTGTTGGCAAGAACTATATTGATTGGTAGGGAAGCTAGGTGGCTCCTTATCCTCTCAGAATATGACTTAAAGTGCATGGTTCCTCTCGCAATCAAGATCCATGCGTACGCTGACCTATTGGCAATATTCCCTTCTAGAATGTTTGAGCAACCTAAAGAAACTATTCTAGGAGATGACTTACAGGACAATTACTTAAATGCAAGTGATGAAGAATGGATAATGAAGTTTGATGGATCTTCGGCAGAAAAAAAGGAGGAGCGGGGGTTATTCTTTCGAAAGGAATTGAGGAGATTTATCTTTCCTATAAGTTAGATTTCCCTTGTTCCAACAACGAAGCAGAGTATGAAACGTTTGTATTGGGGCTTCTGGAGGCCTTTCGAAGGGGGATTCGGTCACTTTGCATCAAGGGAGATTCGAACTTGGTGATCCAGCAAGTGAATGCAGAATATGTGTTGAAATACTGAGTTTGGCACCATATAGAACAATCATTAAGAGGCTTCTTAGCCAGTTCTATCGAACCAAGATCAAGAGATATCCCCGAATAATGAACCGCCACCCAGATGCTTATGCCACCATTGCTCAGAAGATGGTCATGAGGAGCGATACATCTATAGTCGTGATTCAATAAAGAACAGCTCCCTCGGTAGTTCAGGCAATCCTGTCGACGAAGGAGGATGTTGACTGGATGGGAGAAATTATAAAGAAATTGGAATCTATGGAAGGAGTGATGGAGCTACGGGAATTATCCCAATACTTCACAAACCTGGGGAACCTTTACTTCAAGAACGCAGGAGGATGGTCGTCAAGGCGCATCGGCCCAGAATAAGTAAAGCGGAGATTAAAAAAACACAGGAAGAGCACTGCGAGACAACTGAGATACCTCTCTATCGAAGAATTCATAGGGAGGGATATTTTTGGCGTAGAATGAAATAGGACGTAACAGAGCTATAATGGAAGTGCGATAAATGCCATTTATTCTTCGAAGAAGCTGAATATCATTTCGTGGAAGCTCAACCTGACTCGAGGCAGCCCTTTATTGACTTCATTAAAGATGGAGTTGTCCCAATAGAAAAAATTAATGCGATGGGAATTAAGCGAAGGTCCCCGGGGTTCTACGTTCAGGAGGGGTAGCTTTATTGAAGGGTCTACTTCAACAGGCCATTGCGTTGCATCATAAAAGAAGAAGCAGTCGAGGTCCTCAAACAGGTGCATGAGCCAGCTCATATAGAAGGAGCCAAGTTGTATGACCAGTTGAGGACGTTGGGGTATTATTGGCCAACGATGGAGAAGGATTTTACTGAGTTCGTTGGAAAATTTAAGGCTTGCCAACTTTATGGAAATATGATCCATTCACCATCGATGGACCTACACTCCCTGACAATGCCTTATCCTTTTCACACTTGGACGTTCGACGTGGTAGGGGAAATACATCCTTCTTCAAGGGGGAGATATGGATACTAGTAGTAATGGAGTTCCTTACAAAGTGGGCTGAAGTGATACCACTAAGAAGGGAAACAACAGGAGTGGTGAGCAACTTCATCAGAGAATACATCATTTGTCATTCTGGGATTCCAAAGGTTAATCTCTCAGATAACGGAACCCCTTTCGTCAATTCAGAGGTAACAATGCTCACAGACAAGTACTCCATCGTTCATCATACTTCAACGGTGGCATACCCAAAGGGAAAGGGGCAAGCAGAAGCAACCAACAAAAGCTTGGTTAATATTTGGCTAAAAATGATGGAGGATTTCTCAGGATCATGGGATGACAAGATACCAGCTGTATTGTGGGCTTATCGAACAACCAAGAGGAAGCCTACAGGATATACTCCGTTCTTCCTTGTCCATGGGGCTGAAGCGATCCTTTCGGTAGAGTTAGAATTTCCCTATGCTCGATATGCCTTGCGAAGTAGCATGCTCCCTCAGAGTAGACACGTACAGTTGGAAGCGTTGGACGAACATAGAGATAATGCGATGCAGCATTTTCAAATGTATACGAAACAACTCTCCAGGGCATATGATAACTTAGTGAGACCAAGGAAGTTCGTGGAGGGAGGCCTCATTTTAAAGGCAACAGTGAGGCACATCAGGGGGCTTCCCCTACCTAACTTTACAGCGAATTGGGAGGGACCTTTCATTGTAAAAGAAGCCCATGATTAAGGTTATTTCTTAATTTCTATGATGGAGGAATACAAGCCATTCAAGATTAACAATAAATGGTTGAATGTCTATCATGTGTCAGCAATTAAGTTTAGGCCACTGATGTATCTAGCTGTTGTTGTGAATATACAAGTTTTTTTACTCAATTTGAGATAAAATAATTGTAGAACTTTATAATATATGCAAACAGTTATAATAGAAAGAAAGGGTATGGAGAAAACACACATCTCTTTCATTTATTCATAAACTTCGGGGCATCACAAAATTGGGAGCTACTGCCCAAGAATTACATAAAAAAGAAAAGAAAAGAAAAGGAAAATGTATACAAAATTTTATTGACCTAAGATGAACCACAAATCTGGAGCAGAGAAAAAATTTCCAAGAAGGCCCGAAGAAGCTGCTAGGCAAGAGTGTTGGGCACTAATAGAAACCACCAATCTTATTTACGCTTATGTACGCTCGATGAAAAGTTTCTCTCCTTTCATCTTCACCAGACGCAAAGCTTCTTTGACATCCTCTACCTCCTTATTGACAGCTAAAAGAAGAGGTGCTAGCTCATCTAACTTAGCTTCCTCAATCCATTGGCCCTCCTAATATTTCTACAACATCTCCCTCTGACTATCCAGTCTCTAGCTCTTCAATGTTTTTAAGTGCGTGATAAGCCAGTTAAAATGAAAGCCATCACGACCCAGCTCCCTCAGATAGCCCAGGAATTGATTAAGGAGGGCTCTGGTAACGTTTAGAGTAGGAGTGATGACGATATCAGCAACAATGGTCATCATTCCCTGAAGCCTATTGCTCATAAAGGGGATGTTGGAATGAAGACAATCCACAGTAAATGTCTCAGGATGGGGGCTTGCAAGCTGCTCAACTACGAAGCAATGGCTGGCAGGCATTTGAGGTGAACGCTGAAGCACCACAAGGCGAAAGTCGTGAGGGGACAAGTCAGGCAGAGGAAGCTCACAACCAGATTCACTATCGGTAGCAGTGCCAGTCATGGAACCTTGATCATTGTGACTGGAATATTCTGAGATAACGGGTTCCCGATGGGGTTCCCGATGGGGGAAAGAACTAGTGGAGAGTTCTCCCGGGAAACCTGAAGACATGTAGAAGAAATAATGAGTTAAAGAAAAAATCTTAACAAGTGTTTTCGTTGTTAAGTCACCGATATAGGTGGAGTTTATGAAAAATCTAAACAAGCATTTTCGTTGTTAAGTCACCGATATAGGTGGAATTTATGAAAAATCTTAACAAGCATTTTCGTTGTTAAGTCACTGATATAGGTGGAGTTTATGAAAATCTTAACAAGCATTTCATTGTTAAGTCACCGATATAGGTGGAGTTTATGAAAAATCTTAACAAGTGTTTTCATTGTTAAGTTGCCGTTATAGGTGGAGTTTATAAAAAATCTTAACAAGTGTTTTCATTATTAAGTCACCGATATGGGTGGAGTTTATATCTTAAGAAGTGTTTTCGTTGTTAAGTCACCGATATAGGCGGAGCTTGTGTAAAAGCTTAACAAGTGTTTTTATTGTTAAGTCACCATTATAGGTGAAGTTTGAAAGATTGAGAAATGAGACTCTTCCAGTTTTTACATTGTCAAAAATAAAAGACAAACAACAAGAAACGAAGAGAAACGAAGAGAAACTAGCGAAGTACCTTAGCAGTAGTGGGAGTAAGAAAGGGAGTCACCACAGAGGCCATAACGGCGGGAACTGTTGAGGGCAGGCTTATTTCCCCGAAAGACTCAACAGCACTCCCAACTGAAAAAGCCTCAACGACCGGTAAATCTCCCTCGCCAATAAAATGTACGAAGTCTAAAAGGATTTTCAAGAGATGTCCCAACATGTGTGGGTATAGAAGAACCACCATGCTGAGTAGAAGCATCAACCTTGGACTTAGAAATATGCAAACTACCAAGAGAAAAAGGGTGGGGCAAGACTTGGAGAAAGCTGTAAACATGAAGCTAAGTGTTAGACACAAGGAGCAAATATATAAAAAGGGAGAAATAAATCTAAGCGTTACCTACCTCAGTTATGGCACCAAAATGGGGAACTGCAGCTAGAGGTCTCGTTAGCACAGTGGGAAGAAGAATGTCAGCTAACAAAGACATCAGTTCATCCTAAGGCATCCCAACATATTAAAGTTTAGCATGATTAAACATAAAAAGGGAAGAGACGTGAAACCTGACAAGAAATTGATAATATGTTACCTCAGGGGCACTTTTCACAGCTGGAACGAGGGGCAGAAGGACCTCGTTCTGAGGTGATAATTCACAAGGGGCTAGGGGAGTTGTATCTGATTGAGGAGAAATGCCCACAGACTCTGCGAAATCACTTCCCACAGCAGCGTCCTTCGCATGACGAGAGTTCGAACGGCGGGATTAAGTAAGCCCGATCATAGGGGAACGGGGAGGAGTCACATCGACTTGGGAGGAACCGTAAAGTCCCCCCACTAAAGGTCTCACGGGGGGATAGGTATTTTTTTTTGATACCAGCACCAAAGTTGTTAAGAGTTAAATAGATGCAGCTTGCCTTAAAAAGAAAAAAACATGAGTAAGAACAACAACACATAAACGTACCTCGGATGCAGAGGGAGAGTGGGAGGATATAACCACTATCGAAGGAGGAGAGGAGGAAGCAACAGAGGGATCTGGAGAGAGGTGTACATCGGGAGTTAATTTCTTTTGGGACTTGGTACCCAGAGTTTTCTTCCTCGCACCCACAACACCAGTACCTCGAGGAACCTTTGAACTTTTCCTCCTCTTTACCCTCGGTTCAGTTAGATCAACCAAGATAGTGGGGAATGCAGTCGAAGGAGGAATGGCGGGAGCGCATCGTTGAAACTCAGCATGTATCCGTTCCACTTTAGCCTGGACTCTCCTTCTCAACTCCCCATTCATTTCTGCAGACATGGGAGGAGGAACGGAGGCAATGGGGAATGCCTCTAAAGGAGACTGGGACTTAGATTTCGAGGAAGTCCCACTCTTGGACTTCTTAGATTTTTTAGCTGGTGGTTGGGAAGTCCCTTCGCGAGAAGATACTTCGGTAGTAGGAGCAGGCTGTTTGGAGGTTGCAGCGGTTTTAGGTTTAGGCATCAGAGTAGGAATTATGGAGCAACGGGGAGGAAGCTCGGTGGGAGGTTCCTTGGGGGTTTTTATTAGGGGGAACTCAATCCCAAGAACGGAATTACCTTTTAATCCCAGCTCTAGGGCATAAAATTAAAGAATTAGGGGGTACACAGGATCCCCCTCGATGAACTTAGAAATTTGGGCCAGCTGTCTCGGCCAGCATTCCGTTGAAAATAGAGGGGTCATGTCCCTTTTCCTAGTGATGCTTGGAATAGTGACTCACCCAGCCATCGTAGAACTTACTCCCCACGTAGTAGTTGATGAGAACCGGGAATATGCCTCACTAAAAGAGACTTTGGGGAGAGATAACTAAAAAACTAGGCAAGTAGCCCCCTGATTAAGATAAAATTGATGGTTGCATCGATTGGGAATGTAGTGCTCACTAGTGTATCCCCAGTCGGTGTAGGAAGACAAGTACCCCGATAAAAATAGAAGGACCATAGCTAACTAAGGATCTTCAAGGATGAGGTCCAAAGTGGTTGCCTGGACCACTCTTGCTTCATGTTGAAAAAAACCTCAAGTGTGGAGGAATATATCCTCTTCGTAAGGCCTCATCACAAAATTCCCAGGTTGATCAATAATAGAGGTCAACTCTTTTCGGCTCTATCTCTTGTGATAAACAAAGGAGCGTGGAGGCAGAATTGCTTCCCCAGAAGGAGGACAGCTGGCTTTAGCTGCTACAGCGGGGAAACGAACATAAATGAAGCTCATCAGAAGAACACAATTGGCAAAGTTGGTCAGGTTATAAGGACCAAGAGATCGTTCCATATCAAAAAGGGTTCTACAAGCCATGTGTAGAGGTATCCCAGAGTAGTTATAGCCAGAGGGAGCTTGATACCTCGGGCTAAACAGAGAGATATGTTAATGAGGTCCCTTCGAAGTTGGTCATTGGGTTTCCTCGTCAAAAGGAAATGAGAGAGAATGATAAGGATGTAGGTATGAAGTTCCAACAATGTACCTTGACCAGGGGAAGCCTCAGAGGAACTACCGTCAGAAGGGTACTTGAAGAAATAATTGATAAGAGGAGTGAAAATAGCTTTGTTTGAAGAACCGATGCACCTTCGGCATATACGGTCCAACTCCAAACGATCAGCAGCCTCTTGGGCATCCAGGGCTTCATCAGAATAGGGCTCATGGCCTGTTGACTCAAGATCAAGAGGAGTTCACACATGTCTTCCAAAGTAATTGTAAGCTCACTCCACGTAGTGATGAAGGTGTGAGTAGTAACGTTCCAACGTGACGCCATGACAGGAAGGGCAACATTATTCTTGGACAGAGTAAACTCACCAAACCATTTAGCTTGATGAAGCCCAATTTTAGTGAGTGTATCAGTGTGGGAACTCTACATGTGGGAGTTCCAGGTGGAAAAATGAGCAGGATAGCCCCCAGGCCCTTCGAAGTCAATATGGGACCACGGGAAGTCCCCTCACTTAAGACAAAATCGAAGAGCCCCCTTTGGGGGGAGAAAGCCCCAGTCAGCAGCACTTTTGTCTTCATCATCAAACGTCATGGCGTCATACTTAGCGTTAAAAATGTAAGTTTTGTAAAACCCAGAAAAATCATCACCCTTGCCGAAGATAGGGGACCGGCAGTAGAAGTGCAGCTGGTCCTGGTGGGCGAAATTCAAAGAGCCGGCAATAGAGGTGGTGGCAACAGGGGTAGCAGGTGGAGCACGGGTGGCAGGCATGGAAGGATTTCTTAAGGAGGCCAATGAAGATGACAATAAAGTATATGAAAAACTTAGAAAAGGCACCAGAGATGTATCAATGGAGTGGCTAGAAAGTGTGGATGATTGCAGACGAAAGGAATGGGGAGAAAAAGCTTAGTAATAATGGAGTTTTGGGAAAAGTTTCTATTTTTAAACTAGATGGGAGTTTTGAAGAAGATGAAGAAAGGAGAAGTGTTTTGAAAAAGAGACGTTTGAAACCTTTTAAACCCGTCTATTGAGTTTCCCACCACCACACGTGCAAGGCCACCTATAATCATTTCAATTGGACACATGGCACTTAGGGAAGTGCCTTGATAGTTGAAAAGACAACACCACATCATTAATGAAGTGGCGCATGGGGAATAGAAAGGATTACCTTCTTAAGTAAGTTTGAGTTTTGGCTCTAGAATTTTTTGTCAGACATATCTAATAACTCCCAACAAAGACACTGCCCTAACGGTTCAATAAAGCTACGATGTCCCCTCGCCACAAGTCTAAACGTTGTTTAAATTGTGACTCAACTACATTGGCGAGAATTTTGCTTTTTTGAACACGGGGAAACATTAAAAGGGAGAATTTCACAAGTCACAACAATAGGGTCAGTCCTAATGAAAAACTCACTGCCCACACATATACTCCACAACAGCACAAACGGGAGAATTTCACTTCCCCAGAGCCAGAACGAGTATTCGAGAAAGTCAGCAGGTGTTTTGGGAGAATTCCAAATTAGCTAATGAAGAAAATCTAGAACGGTTGATGCTTAGTGAAAGGAAAAAGTTACGATGTCCCCTCACCAAAGCGCTAATAAGCCATAACGCTTCGACTCAGGTACATCGAGGAGAATTCTACTTTTTCTTACAGGCGGTAATGCAGTTGTTGTAATGAAGGGAAAGAGGCCAGAATTTTTTCACACAGAGAAGGTTCATCGGATTGAGAAGTTTTCGTGCAAACATTTCTTATTTCCACAACAAATCTCTTCACGAAGGGGCAAGTGTAGAGGGGGCTTGAAAGTAATCCCGAGATTAGAGATAATCCCCCATTAACAACAGTGTTCGGTATTAAGAAAACTCAGCGTGGCAACTCAGCGTTGTAGCTCAGCGTGACATCCCAGAGGGACCTTCTAGCGAAGAAACTGATCGAAAGAGCTCGTCCTTTAGTCCTGTTGATTAATTTAGTCTTGTTATATCTTTTGTTTGTATTAACTATGAGCTATAATGATTATAAATATGTAACGAGAATAATGATTTTGTGTGAGGTCGAACGGTACTCGCGAGAGACCAGACTTGGCAGGGCCTGGGAGATCTTTCATGCTCTATCGAACGACCTCACCGTGGGAACTTTAGAGGGACTTGGTTTGGAGGATTAAGAAGTGAGGCACCATTGGGGCTTGTCCTGACCATCTTAGATACACCTTTTAAAACGCCAAAGGACCCTAACCATGGAATCTCGGGCGGAGTAGCTTTGAGTTCCATCGGGCATTGTGTTGTGAACCAAACAACCCTTTATTTAATGTCACATCTACTGTAGGTGATGCCACTAGCCAGCCAGACAATGTCAAATATGCACTTGAGTAAACCACCGTAGTATTTGGGGCTGTCACACAGTTAGTGAGCCACCTGTATGACGACAGCCCCCTGACACACAGTGGTTAGGCAAAAGGCATGTCTTGGAATTTAATATTTATGACGTGGAGATAACTAGTGCATCAAGTATTTAATGTTTGTGACATAAAGTATGAGGGATGCCTTTCATAGGAATTAATGATTGAGGTTCCTCAGGGGCGATGTGGGGGGCTATTTAAGGACCCCAACCACCTCTAGGGAGAGGATGTTCTTTTGGAGAGTTCAGAAGTTATTACTAGAGAGAATAGACATCAGAGAGAGACTTATTACAAATCAAAAAAGTTACTCATCCACCATTGTCATTTATTATGAAGCTTTTAATAACTTGACAGGTATCTCTGAGGGTGGTTGGTGTGTTTGGCTGCCTACCAAGGTGTATCTAGGGTGCTTACTTCTCTCTCTATATATAAATGAGTTAATTCTGAGATCGCTATTATCTTTTGAGTTATACAAGAGAGATTTGTGAGTTTAAACTGAGTTTGTCTTCACTAAGTTGTGTTTGCGTGTCCCGTAGTTAAATCAATAGTTTTGCTATTTAACTCGTCATTACTGTAATCAAAAGGGATTATGCCTCCATCTAATCTAAACTACCCTCTTACATATTTAATACAAAATAATTAAATGGGATTAATTAGGTGTTTATGACGATGTGATAATTTAATTAATATTTAATTAAATTGGACTCTAATGCGTAATTTTGTATGTTGATTTAAGTATGCTTGTTTATGTGACTTGTTGGTATTATTAAATTTCCATACAGGTTGTTAGGTATTTTTGATCTCCCTATTTCTTAGGATGCCTTCTAGGTATGGGACTAGTGGGTAGGCCTTTTGATGATTTACGCCTTCTAGGTATATGACTAGTGAGGGTAGATTATTATGACTTTATTATGTCGGGTGTGGGCTGATTTTTGATACTTTATCGTCATTACGCTAACCTCGGCATGAGACTAGGTCGAGGTTTATGTCAGAAATTCATCCTATATATAGCGTAGGACGTATTGATAACTTGGGGACCCTTCGGTATGGGACTAAGGGGTATTTTGAGGATCTCACATCGATTAAAAGGTTGGGGTAATTTATAAATTCTGAAATTGAGAAAATTGAGAATTAATGCCTAAGATAAAAACGGAAATTAAAATTTGTGGCGACATAATGTGTTGGGACCCACATTTTAAACGGGTCCGAGGAAAATTTATGTTGTGTAGTGTGTGGAATCATGTCATGGGGCGAGGTCGACACTTTAAACGGATCAGAGGTCATTTGACAAGGGGAAGTGTGACACTTTGGTGGATTATCACCCGGACGGGAGGACCGTCATAATAAAAAGTGAGAACAATAATAAAAGTTGGTTAATTTAAATTAAATTAACATCGTGGGACTTGGGAATTTAAAATTATATTGGTGTGCCTTTTTAAATGGGGATATCTACGGGTAGTTAGTGATTTATATTTATCGCATTTAATTATCCCGTTTAGTTTAAAATGTTCTATTGTGATATTTATTGCGTATAATGCTACTGTCTGGGTGCACGAACCCTATTTTAGGGAAGTAGTGTGTATTCATGCTTGGGGCTCTAACCTCATGCGTTGACTAACTTTTTCAGGTTAAGAGAAGTTACATAGGATTATCAGAGTTTATCATTTAGAGGTGCAACTGGAGTTTAGTTTATCGCTTTATTTATTTAGACTTTCTTTTAAGTCGTATTTCATTATGAGACTTCATTTGGGTTTTTATTGGGCCATTCGGTTCCAAAGTTGTTAGATATTTTCATTTGGATTATTTAGATCTTTTTATTCAGGTTTTATTTAATCATTATTGGAGATTGGATTTATTCGGAGTTTTAGCATGTGATGGATTTCATCGTTCAATTGTTATTATCAGTTGGGATTGATTCCATTAATTATCTTGTGGATTGATTTATTTATGTCTCATATCTGTCTCATGCTAAGAATGATATTTAATTAGTTCACTCCTAACGAAGTTCGGCGGTGGTGGCTGGCCACCCCGTCTGTCGGAATGTGAGGGGTGTGATAGATGGTATCAGAGCATGGTCTTAAGCTTCGTAGGTTGTGAGTCCATTTAGCTTCCGCGTTACCGATCTTTTATTACCTTTATTGATCCGTACTCCTTAAGGTAGAGGGTCTAGCATACGTGTTAGATGTGTTTCATGGAGATATGAAGTTTGGTATTAAGGACGTTGTAGGCATTGAGTTTAGAATTAGTAAGCTTGATGTGAGGATCCTTAGAATGGATTATGGAGATGATAATTATTTTGGAGATTTTAGTACAGATGTTGGGTATCGTATGTATCGATTTTTGGTGTTGAGATTTAATTTGAGGACGTGTTAGCATTTTGGTGACTTTCGGAGATATGATCGAGTGCGGATTTGTGAAAGTGTACGACATTATTTTCATAGTTATGCGTATGTATATAGGCAATATATATATATATATATATATATTATTTTATTATTCGTGAGATAGGTGCGCATAGGATTGGGTGTATGGGCGCCCAATTATGGCATTCTATGGGTAGGCATATGTGAGCCTTAATTTCTACTGCAAGATTTACACGTTGATGTGTATGATTCGTCTAATTTCGAGGACGAAATTCTTTGCTAGTGGAGAAGTATGTAACACCTCGTGTTTTTATTAATTAATTTAATTAATTAATTGGAATATTTGAGAAAAATAAACCTTTGGATTTAATGATTTTTATTAGTAAAATATGTTGGTTATGATTTTATAAGAATAAAACTACAAGCGGAATTGAAATCGGATTTAAAATGGATTTTTAATATTTTTTCCCTATAGGCATTTTGTGGGAGAACTGCCGCCAGAACTGCTCGATCGATCGACCTGTCAGTTTTTGGCGCGGATTAGCTTCTTAATTTTGAGAATTTGAGTTGGTTTAGGATTCTTAATTGGCATTTAACCATTGTAATCCGTAGGGGGACTTCTCATAATCACTTTTTCCCAAGTTTTTCACCATAGAACTCTTCCAAAAAATTTTCCTCTCCACCATAATCATCAACCTTCAGCATAATCAAGTTTTTGGCACAAGTTTTGGAAGACTTAATTGTGGTTTAATCAAGTTTGTTCAAGAACACTTCTTTGTTAATTTTTTGAGAGGAATCCAACCGTGCTACCAGTTTTTCTTCAACTGAATTTCAGGCATGAATACTCTATTCCTTTCCTTTAGTATTATGCGTTTTAAATGTCGCCTAAACACTTAATTTCATGTTTTCTTAAAATCAATTAGTAAATTAATTAGAGAAAGTGGACACAAATTATGGGGTTGTTTTTTATTAAATCTTTTAATTTAAATAATATTTATAACCCTTGGGTATGTAGGATTGATGAGTGAATTTTGGGTTTTCTTGGTGTAGGTTGCATGTAGAAAAACCTTGGTTTCGAATTAAATGAATTTGGGAGTGTATAACTAACAAAATTTGTGTAGAGATAATGAAATTTGAAATATGATGTATTAATGGTGAAAGCTCGGTGTATTTAATATAAAATAATTAAATGGGATTAATTAGGTGTTTATGACAATGTGATAATTTAATTAATATTTAATTAAATTGGACTATTATGCATAGTTTTGTATGTTGATTTAAGTATGCTTGTTTATGTGGCTTGTTGGTATTATTAAATTGCCATTTTGACGATGGGTTGTTGGGTATTTTTGCTCTCTCTATATCTTAGGATGCCTTCTAGGTATGGGACTAGTGGGTAGGTCATTTGATGATTTACGCCTTCTAGGTATGGGGCTAGTGAGGGTAGATTATTACAACTTTATTATGTCGGGGTTGGTCTGATTTTTGATACTTTATCGTCGTTATGCTAACCTCGGCATGAGAATAGGTCGAGGTTTATATCAGAAATTCATCCTATATATAGGGTAGGACGTATTGATAACTTGGGGACCCTTTGGTATGGGACTAAGGGGTATTTTGAGAATCTCACATTGATTAAATCATTATTGGAGATTGGATTTATTCGGAGTTTTAGCATGTGATGGATTTTATCGTTAAAATGTTATTATCAATTGGGATTGATTGCATTAATTATCTTGTGGATTGATTTATTTATGTCTCATATATGTCTCATGCTAAGAATGGTATTTAATTAGTTCACGCCCGGTGTAGTTCGACGGCGATGGTTGGCCACCCCGTATGTCGAATTGCGTGGGGTGTGACACACCAGTCCCGCCTCAAGGGTAATAGCAACTCCAGTATGGCGGTGTGTTCCCTTTCATGCCTAGGGAGGCACTGACACCACCCTAGGTAGTTGAAAGTATGTTTCCTATCTTTGGGCATGTAGTACGCATTTTGTTTAATACTGGTGCATCACATTCTTTTGTGAGTACCAATTTGCTCGGTCATCAAGAATGGTAGAATTAGCATCTGATATAGTATTATATGTTGATTCTCCCATGGGTAGAGGGGAACCTATTCGTTTTGTGTGTAGAAGGATAAGGTTGGACATTGGTAGACATCGTTTTGTAGCTAACCTTTTAGTTTTAGATATATCTGAGTATGACATCATCCTAGGGATGGATTGGTTAACTACATACTATGAAGGTGTTTAATGTTTTGGGAGTTCCATTAACTTTGCCATTCTAGAGAAGGAGAATTATTTGATTACGATAACGCGCCTAAATTTAGGGTCAAGAACATATTTGTATTACATTGAGGATGATACTTATGGGGGAGTCATAGTGTCACTAGATTCTATTCCGATTGTTAGGGAGTTTTTAGATGTGTTTTAGGATATTCTGGAGTTACTGTCGAGTAGAGAGATTGAGTTCATGATTGATTTCAATTTGTGCCTGAGACTTATTGCCCGAGAACCTTATCGTATGGATCCATCGGAGAATAAATATATTAGATCCGGATTCAACATCTTATGGTATAAGGTTTCATTTGGAGGTGTTCTCCTTGGGGAGCTCCAGTCGTATTTGTGAAGAAGAATGGTGAATAATTGAGGTTGTGTATTAGTTATCGAGAGTTAAAAAAAGGTCGACATACAGAACAAGTATCCATAACCATGTATTCATGACTTGTTCAACTAGTTGAGTGGTTCTTTGTAATTCTCAAAGATTGATTTGAGGTCGGGGTGCCACCAAGTAAGGATTCGTGAGTAGGATGTTCCAAATATGATATTTTTTATGAGATATAGGTCTTATGAATTTATGTTAATGACATTCGGGCTAACTAATGCACCAACCGCATTTATTGATTAGATAAACAAATTATTCAATTAGTTCTTAGATGATTTTCTTCATTGTGTTCATTAATGACACCATGATTTATTCTTAGATTTCAAAGGAGCATGCTTAGCATTTGTGAATAGTGTTATCAACGTTACGAGACCATCAGCTCTAGATAAAATTCGAGAAGCATGGATTTTTGTTAAGGGAGATGCATTTATTGGGTCACATTGTGTTTGAGGCAAGGATATCAGTGAACCCGAGTAATATTTTAGAAGTGATAGAATGGGGATAAACCACAACAACTATAGAGGTGTGAAGTTGTTAGGATTGGCAGGATATTGTCATTAGTTCAGTTAGGGATTCTTGAAGATAGCTAGGCCTTTGAAGAACTTGATGAAGAAGGGTGTTCCATTTGTTTGGGATGAGTTTTTCTAAAGGCTTTCGGCAAGTTGAAGGTCTAGTTAACTTCAACTCCAATGCTCTTTTTACCTCGTGGTGGGGTGGAGTACATGGTGTACGCCGATGCGTACCTAAAGGGACTTGCGGATGTGTTGATACAAGAGGAGAGGATGATAACTTATGTTTCTCATACGCCTCACGATTGAAACTTTCCCCCTTAAGATCTTGAGTTGGCATTAGTGGTTTTTCCTCTTCGGATTTGGAGACACTATCTTTGGGGGGAGATATTTCATATTTTGAGTTGTGTAGGGCCAGATAACAACGTCCTCCTAAAATCTTAGAGTTTATCTCCCATGCGACACTATTTTTTGCATGGAAACCTTAGAAAACCCTCATTCTTCATCTGAATATTCATTGAATCTGAAACCCCTACACCCATCCTCAACTCCTAATCCTTGGACTAGATCTTTTGCAATAGTAGTTGCAAACACTCCTAAAAAATACCTCTCAAACAACCCACACTGTTTGAAGGAGAACCTGTTATTATATTTTTTTGATGAAGATATCTAAAACCTAACCGTACATTTCAAACTTTCTATCATTGGAAGGTTCTCTCTCACAGTAGACCTACATTTGACATCATAAAAAAACTCTTCTCACCTTCTCCTTCAAATATGCTTTCTCAATAGGCCTCATTGATTCCAAGCATATCTTGATTCGATTGAATAGTAAGGAAAACTTCATCAGGATGGCTACGTGATCAATGGTACATAGTTAAGTATCCTATGAGAACTTTCAAATGTCACCCTTCTTTCAAGATTGATCAAGAAAGACCTATCATTCCAGTCTGGATCAACTTTTTGAATTTTCCTTTCCATTTTTTTACTCAATCCTTATTGTTCTCAACAGATCAACTAATTGGAAAATCCCTTAATATGGATGCCTCAATAGAAGTAATCAATAATCCAAGTCTTGATAGAAACAGTGTTGAACTCATTCTTTTGAATGACAGTCCTAATCGTATTTGGATTGGTTGTGGTGCTTCAGGTTTTTGGCAAGAGGTTTTCTATGAAAATATCCCAAATTTTTGTATCCACTTTATGAAAAAGGACCATACTATTGATGCTTGTATATTGAAGAACCCTGAGAAGATGCCTATGACACGCCATCCAAAGATTAGCAAACCCCTCCCTCAATCTAACAATGAAACCCAAATCTCAACACGACTAGTCAAATAAAAGGAAAAACCTCAGCAATGAGTAGTCATTGTTATTAATGATGTAAAAAACAACATAAGCCAAGAATCCTCTTCTATCAAATCCAATCAATGCAGTCCCAAAGCTTTAACTCCTCTCAAGAATCCTTCATAAACAATAGTAAAGCACATAAAAAAGATTCAGCACTATGAAATTAGTGCAATAAATGATATGGAAGTGGATTACTTAAACTTATTTACTCACGCTACAGATCTCCCAGAATATGAGAAACACATTGATCAACGCGTGAAAGGTGTGTTCGTGTAAGGATACAATCGTTGTTTTCGTTTCACCACGATAATACAAACAAACCTAAATTACAACTACACTTGCGATACAAGTATAACGATAAGTCGGGTATCGAAAATCCACAGAGACGAGTTACTAGAATTTAATTGGTTTAATATTCCTGATTAAAAGTGTAAAAGATAAAAATGAACAAAAACAAAAAGGAAAAGATGCGAAAAAGGGAAATATTAATCTAGGCGAGTGTATTGAAACTAGATTAACAAAGCGAGTAAAAACTATAGGTTGCGTCGAATATCCCTCACCCGAGTTAATTAGTATAAAATGGTCACATGGGTCGACGAGTTATTACAAATGCATCTGGTTTCGATAGTTAATTGAATCAAGGGTTGTCAAGCCCCTAAATCTGCATAAAAGCCTAATACGATTTTGGCATCAACAAATACGCCGAAAATGAAAATGAAACCAAAATTCTATATCTAATATCTAACTATATCTAACTATATCTAATATCTAACTATATCTGAAAATGAAACCAAAATTCCTTTATATAGTAAGTTAAAAAAGAAATAAAGGAAAAAGAAAAGAAAATGAACAAATTGCCAAATATCTGGTATGATCGATCGATCGATCAAAGACCATCGATCGATCGATCGAATAGGTCCCAGCCCACTGTCTCAATTTGTAGGCTTAATTTCAAACTGCGATTGACCGGGGGCCCAAGCCCGGTCGACCGGCACTCTGTTTTTGGCAGCCCTTGGTCCATGAAGAGGGGGAAAAGTCCATTAACGGAAACGACCATATCTTCTTCGTCCGAACTCCAAACGACGAACGGTTTGCGGCCACTCGACGCTAACTCAACGAACTAACCATCTGTGGAATTTCCATGAGATGGAGAAGAAATGTGAATTGACTAAAATTCCCTTGAAGTAGTGTCCAACGACGGAACTTCTCCGAAATGCAACAAATCCTCACTTTTAGCGTTCCAATACCAACAAAAGCACAATTAACAACTACAAAGCATGTATATATCCAAATCCAAGGTTATCAAGATAATGAGCATAAATATAAGCATTTAGTAGGGGTTTGCAAAAAAATTGACCGAACCGAGAACCGAACCGAATCAGCCCAAACCGAACTAAAACCGGTGGTTTTTTTTAGCCCTGTTCGGTCTGCGGTTTAAGGATTTAAAAACCCAACCATGTCGGTTTGGTTTGCGGTTTAAACTTAAAAAAATGATTTAAATCGAACCGAATCGACATTAATATTTATATTAAAAACCCTTAAATAATTTCTATTTTCATATCCAAAAACCATTAACCGGTCTTAAAAACCGCCCAAAATCGAAAATCGGCCTACAAAAAACTCCCAAAACTGAAAATCGGTCAAAACCAAATCAAAACCGAATCGAACTGAAATCGGCGGTTTTTTCCATCATCAGTTCGGTTTCGGTCTGACTTTTTCCAAAACCGAACCGATCGGTTCGATTTGAATTGCGATCCAAAAATGACCCGACCCGACCCGTGCACACCCCTAGCATTTAGGACCGTAAAAGCACTAGAATGCATAAAGATAACGAGAAAAAATATGCAATATTCGATACGAATCACATATAGCTAAGCACAAAAACTACTGGTCAGACTGAGAAGATAAGGTAGAATATCCCTCATGCTTTGAAGAACTCATATTTTTTGCTACCTTTTTTAAGAATATCTGACAAAAACACCAAAACTCCAAAAAGAATAAACCTCCTCTCCACCCTATCCTAACCCCCCAAATACCCAAATCTTTTCCCAAAATTCAAGAGCCTCTTTTGAAAAGATTAACCAGATCTGAATCAAAGAAAACCTCAAAAACTCCCTTCACTGCTTCTAAATGTTGAACTTCATATGCTGGAATACTAGAGGTATAGCTAGTACTCAACAAAAAGAAGAATCAAGAAGATGCCAAAATACTATAAACTTTATGCTATGGTTTTGCTTGAGTCAAAGGTAGAAAAAAGATAAAATTCATTATCATCAATTCAAATTTATTATAAGGAGAGCTTACGCATTACATCGGGTAAAATTTGGTTCTTACGGAAATTTAGCCTAAATGTTTCTCGTGTTTATGATCGTGATCAATTCCTTACTATTAAAATTGAGCACCCTCATTTCAATGATCCAGTCATTACCTCCATTATTTATGCTAAATGCGCAAGAGTGGAAATGGATCATGTTTAGGCAGATCTAGAACAACTGTGTAATCAATATGAGCATCTCCCTCATCTTATTGCAGGGGACTTTAATGTTGTTTTAAACCAAAATGAAAAGATTGGGGACAATGATATAGATTTTCATGCAGTGCAAGATTTTAAAGACTTCATTGCAGTGGAAGCTGTATCAGATATTAGTTACACGGGATCCAAATTTACATGGACCAATTTTACAATTAAAGATGCTTCTATTTGGGATAGACTAGATATTGGTCTCTCAAATGCCTTTTGGAAATCCAGCTTCCCTCACACTTCAGTCCAAAACCTATCCAAAAACTACTGATCATTCTCCCCTCTTATTCTCAATTAAATCCCACTTGGGTAACTATCCCGAATCTTTCAAGTTCCTTCAAACAAGGTGTTCCCATAAAGACATTGATCAAGTTATCACTAATTCTTGGTTTATGCCAATGCTACCCCCTTTAATGGAGTTATTTGTCAAAAATCTTATAAGCCTTAAAAATATCCTAAAGGAGTGGAATTACTCCTCCTTCAAAAATATTTTTCAAAATATCAAAGATCTTGAAGACTGCCTTCTAGCTTAGGAATTAGACTTTTAATCCATACCCCCACTACCAATAAGATTGATATTAAATGTGATAAAGTTGATTAAATAAAGCCCTAAAGATTGAAGAAGACTACTGGAGAATCAAGTCCAACCTCAAATGGTTCAAGGATGGTGACTGTAACACCAAATTCTTCCATTATATTGTCAAAGCTAAACATAATAGGCTACCCATTCAAAGAATCAAAGATGCCAACGACAAGCGAATTGAAGATCCAAAAGATATCCATGAGGAGTTCATCACTCATTTTAAAAACTTACTAGTCCCTGAAACCTTTACTAATCATTCTCCTCTCCTAAACCAAATCCTAAACCTCATCTAAATATCATATAATTGCCTTCTTTCCAACTCTCCTAATAAAGAAGATGTTCGATAAGCTGTAAAAGATTTGAACTCAGACAGTGCTCTAGGTCCCGATGGCTTCAGTGGTTTCTTTACATCCATTTTTGTAATATTATAAGCTCAGACCTCATCTTTTACATCAAAAGCTTCTTTGTAGGTACATCTGTCCCAGTCAGTTGGTCTAGCATAAACATCATCCTTATTCCCAAACCTTCCCATCTATCCCCATGCTCTCATTATAGACTTATAAGCCTTTGCAATTTGTTCATACAAATCATTGCTAAGATTATTGATTCTATACTGAGCCATATCATTCCCTCTATCATCTCCGCTAACCAAAGTGGCTTCACCAAAGATTGGATCATTTTGGACAACTTATTATCAGCTCAATAATTATCTAATCATCTAGGAAAACAAGTCTATGGATCTAATGTGGTTATGAAGCTTGACATAGAGAAAGCTTATGATAGGTTATCTTAGTGGTTATTGATTCAAGTTTTAAGGAAATTTGGGTGTAGTGAAGGTTTTGCAAATCAAATTTGGAGACTCATCTCAAAAAATTGATTCTCAATTCATATAAATGGTCAACGTGGTGGCTTTTTCAAATCCTTAAGAGGTTTGAGACAAGGAGATTCCCTATCTCCTGCCTTATTCATCATTGATGTTGAAGTTCTTATCAGGGGTCTTGATCATCTCATAAGCTCTAATTCCATTATTCCTTATAGCCATACTTTAAATAGTAAACTTATTTCTCATCTTAGCTTTACTAATGATGTTATTTCTTTTATGAATGGCAATGAAAAAAGCATTGCTATATTTAATCAATTTCTCTCTGAATATGAAAGATTTTCAGGCCAATTAATCAAAAAGTCTTAGAGCAACTTCCTAGTGTCAAGTCCGCTATCTCCAAAAGACACTGATTTATTGCTATGCTAAGACTTCCTTTTAAACAGCTTCCCATCAAATACCTTGGCTACCCATTGTTTGAAGGAAAAATAAAGTCAACCTATTTTGCTAATTTAAATGAGAAAATTAAATATAAGATCTTTGGATTGAAATCAAGAATACTATCTCAAGGTGGAAGGCTTATCCTTATTAGATAACTCCTCTCTTCAGTCCCCTTTTACACTCTATTTACTTTAAACCCTCCTAAGTTTATTATTAACAAAATCAACAAAATGATTGCTAAATTATTTTGGAGTGGAAGCAACCCTTATGATAATAAATTTCAATGGGTCAAGTGGGAGGAAAAGTGCTCTCCTATTGCAGAAGGATGCCTAAGCATCATGAACTTTAATGAAATAAACAATGCAAGTGGTGCTAAACAATACTGGAATCTCAAAAAGAAGTCAAGCCTATGGTCCAACTTTATACACTCCAAGCATAAATTTTAACTGTTTTCAGGTTTAAACTATTTTCAGGTCACAATGGTTCTTCTTCCATTAAAAGAATTAGATCTATCAAAGAAAAAGTAGAGAAGTTTAATGTGGAAGATAAAGACAGGTTAATTTGTACTCTATCCACTTCTGGTGATTTAACTTTTTTATCAGCCTATAAGGCTTTAAGAAATGCCAATCCTTCATCTATGAGTTAGAAGTTTACTTAGGATCCCCTATGCCCCATGAAAGTTTCAGTCTTTACCTGGAAACTTCTCAATCATGCAATTCTAGTTGATCTTCAACTTCATAAAGTAGGTATTAAACTTGATTCTCAATGCATAATGAATAAAGTTGATGAAGAATCTCTAAATCATTGCTTCCTCTCATGTAAAACCTTATATAACATCTGGTGCTACATTGGTCATATGCTTTCTTGTAAGCTCAACTTCAACTCTTGCAAATATATACTCATTTTTTGGTGTCTATTGAGACCTAAAAGTGACTACATGAAGTTCCTCCTTATTAACTTGCCTAAATTCATTATATGGGAGTTATGGAGATCCAAAAATAAGCTTGTATTTGAGGGTAATCTAATTAATGAGTCTGATATTATTTCTAACATTATCGAGCTAATTTTTTTATGTAAACTTTATCTACTTCTTAGATGTCCCTCCTAATGCAAAGCTCTTCTTAACAGATGTCTTCAAGATGAAATTTGCCCATAAACTTCTAAAGTTTGCCGCAATTATATGGTTTAAACCTGAAATTTGTTATCTTAAGCTACAATGTGGATGGATCTTTCAATGATAATCAAAATTCTAGTGGCATAATAGGAATGATTAGAGATTCTATGGGATATTTACTAAAAGCCTTTTCTATATCCATGCCTTCTTCAAATAATCTTCAAGCTAAATCTCAAGCTATGCTTCATGGTATTGAGCTATGTATCTCTAGAAAATTCAAGAAAGTTTACATAGATTCAGATTCCATATCTCAAATTTCCATGATTCAAGGCAAGTGCCTACCTCCTTAGATTATCTTCAACATAATCTTAAACATTAGACCTATTTTTGCTCAGAATCAGTTCAAAATCACTCACATTTGGAGGCAAGGAAACTCAATTGCATATTGTTTAGCTAAATTATCTTCTTCCTCTAACTTCTATTCCTCATTACAAGTTTATTCCTCTCTCTCCAACTCAATCAAAGACTATTTAAAGTAGGATAAATTAGGTTTAGCTTCAATTAGAGTTTGTAAGTAAATCTTTGTAATGGGAGTAAAGTATAAATTTTCCAAGTTTTCTTTTAATTTTTCACTTGTTTTTGTATTTGGTACATATCGAATTTTGAGGACAAAATTCCTTTATTAGGGGAAACCTATAATACCCCGTATCTTTAGTATTATTTAAATGATTGTTAATTGTGAGAAAAAGTTAATAATCTGAAATTAATTATTACTTGAGAACATTGGTAATAAGTTTATGCATATTTAGATCATGTATGTGATTTATATTTGTCATATGTTATGTTAAATTAATCAACTTGGATTGTATGCTGTTATATGTAAAATAATATGTAAGTGATTTGCTTTACATTATGATGTATTACCGTGAGTTATGAGGTATTTCCATTTAGATCATACTCTAAAGTGACACAGACACTTAAATATGTATTTTAATATTCTTAAGTTGGGCCCGAGGGATAGCTATACCCTTAGGCTAAGTTTTGGGTTTTTCGGGGTAGTATTTTGAGATAATTTAGGGGCTAAATATAGGCCTATTATAGACTTAAAAAATTAATAAGTATTTAAGGGATATTAACCTCATTTATTAATTACTTTACACGTAATAGACAAACCCTAACAACCTTAGAATTATGGGAGAACCTAAGGAGACTTTAGGATAAAAGGAATACAACATCACGCGTAGAGATTCATTGTTCATCGTTTCGAGCCATAAATTTCTTGCTATATCACTTGTTCATCTGTAGTCTCCATATATATCCATTTTATATGTTTAATTCTAGTATTTAGAACACATATTTAGGATTGAATTTGATTATGTTAATCGTGTTGGTCTACTTGGTTGGTATTAATTAACTTTATATTGAAGACTTGTACTTTTGGAGAGAAATATAAAATTAAATAGTTTTTGTGTATGAATTTCAGATTAGAACTCATGTTTTAGGATTTAATTTTGTTAATAAGTTGAATCCATATATTAATTTGAGTACTGGTTATGGAATTATAAAAGTAATTAGGCTCCATTCATGTTAATGATAAACTAGGTTTAAATCTATGAATTTTGAGGAATTAAACCTTAATTGATGTTTTAGATCTTAAATAATTGTTAGGAATCATTTGTGATAATAAACTCGTATCTAGTTATAATTTTAATAATGTTTGGGTCTCTAGATTGAAGCTTGAAACTCATTAACGGACGTTGGCGTTCTAAATCACATTTTTAGGACGAAGGAGACACTTCGCGTCATCCTCATTCGAACAACATTGTTATCTCGTTAAAATGACATGGGTGGTTTCATTTTAATGAGGTGGTTGTCTAGTTCAAACAACATCGGGGTTTTCATTATAAATATATTAGAAGTCGTTTAAGTGACTTTGCTCTTCAACAACTATTTGGCATATAAGTTGTATTTGAAGCACCCTATATATGTGACTCACTTGAGTTTATACTATGTAGGTGCTCATCTAGTTTGGAAATAGTGAAAAAATGAGTCATATCCTAGTCTACCAAAGAGCCTCAGACTCTACATATGAATCCCATTAAAAATTCCCCAAAGGTAGAACACCAACACCTCACTTAGGATTGCATTTATGTGTTGTATTCTTCATAATAGGGTATGTGTGAGTTAAATCCCATCAAAATGATTTTGGGGATATTTTAAATAATTTTTAGGCATTTAAAAATTGGATTTTATAATGTTTTGATGATATTTTATAATTTACCTAAGTTCCTAAAACTTTTCTTGGGTAGAATCCAAAAGCGCTAGATAATATTGTGGGGGGAAATTGAATTCTTTCAATATTCAGAAACACGCATTTTTCAGTTCATCGTAGCCTTACACGTGGTGATCTTATAACGGATAGATTTGTGTTTTCTCTACCTCACATATCTGAGACTTTAGTTACATCTTTGGATCAATTCACCTCGGAGAGAGAAAAAAGAGAGGAGAGGGAGAGAGAGAGAGAGAGAGAGAGAGAGAGAGAATCCTAAACTAACTTCGGCCAAATTCTCACCTGAAAATCCTTCTGTGATTTGAGTTAGTTCGAGTTTTGAGAATATCCATCCTCCCTTTTTCTTAATCTCTTGTCCAACTAAGTCACGTTGTCCTTATCTCATTTTCTTTTATAAAAATTAAGATTTGAGACTCAGTGATACATATCACGTAGATATTATTGAGTTTGATTTCTTCTTTCGAGTAATCTCTATTTTGTTGGTTTTTTTTAAACTTTTATGTTAATTTCAAAATCTAAACCAACGAAATCATTTCTGATTTCAATTTATGAGAATATCCAACTTAGATCTAGTTAAGATCTTGATTGCGGATTTAAACTTTCACATATTTCACATTTTGTGAAATAAATGTATATTTTCGAATAAAGAAAGTGTCTAGGATCTTGGCTCTTTTATATATCAAGACTCCCTCTTGATCTGTGGATAAATTTAAAGATAAAAAGTCTGAGAGTTTCGATCAAACTGATTTTGGAAATTTATTTTGCATATTAGAACTTTGTTTGTAATTTGATACTCAATCTGTCTGTAATAAGTGTGTGTGAGTTGCATGCATGTGTTAGGAACACCACATCATATAACTATCACACTACAACACTAAAACGTGTCGGTAAAGAGATTTTGGACTTTAAGAGTCGACGTAAAGCTAAAAGGAGTGGATTTACAAAGCTGAGAGAACATCTACAAATCAGAGCCTTGGGAGAAGTCAGAATAATCCAGAGGAGCTGGTATAATTTTTGAACTTAGATTAGGTCTGATTACATGTTTAGATTGTTAAATAGTTTGTAATCTGGTACTCTATTTTAGTGAATTTTTATTTTGAGGTGTAGAGACATCCGTGGATGTTTTTCCCAATTGGGTGGAGTTTTATCACGTTAAATTTTTGTCCACTTGAGTACTTAATCTTCCTCTCATCCCTTTCTATTGGCGTGCTAATTTAAAACTGTTTTAGTTTTGGTTTTCAAAACTTGGATACATAATACCTTAAATATCTCGTTCATAAATATTTTTTACACATCTTGTGTTAGTTGTTTGTTTTGAGAAAAAAGTTTCTTCAAAAAACTATTCGGAGCCATTTAGACTGTTTAATCTTGAATTAAACAACTTAAGTGGTACTTTTTCAATTGGTATGAGAGCTTTGATTTTATAAATTCTTTTGGATCTTGAGTTTTTGAAATTGTTTTCTCAAAACAAACAATGGACGAGAAATTTAAGAGATTAAGTAACCTGTCCAAGCCCCCCCTCTTTTATGGAACCAACCTTCCTTAGTGGAAAGTGAGGATGGTTGCTTTCATCCAAGGGACATTAGGAGATAATGTTTGGGACGCTATTGAAAATGGCTATAATTTTCCTACTAAACCAGCCGCTGAAGGAAGTGATGTGAGGATTAGGAAGTTTCTAAGTGAATTCACTAAAGAAGAGAAACATAGTTCCCTTAATAATAACAAAGGAATTTGTTTTTTATTCATGTCTATCAATGAAAACTAATTCAAGAGGATATCTTTTTGTACTACCTCTAAGGAAGCATGGGACACCCTAGTGACTGCACATGAAGGAGACACATGTGTTAAAGATGCTAAAGCCCAAATGTTAATTTAGCAGTACAACACTTTAGTCATGACTAAGACAGAGTCATTTGATGACTTCTACATTAGGTTGACATACATAGTGACTAAGTTGCATGCTAATGGGATTATCTATGATATGAAAGAAATTGTCTCTAAAATTCTAAGGTCACTTGCATAAAAATTTGACAATACGCGCTATGCAATTGAGTAGATGAATGATCAAAACCTTACCCCTGAAATCCTCAGTAGCAAGCTAAGAACTATGGAAATGGAATTAGAGTTTAAGAAGTAATTCATACATACCCATAAGAAATAGTCTGCCTCTAATCTTGTTTTTACCTGTAAGTTAACTAAACCTGAATGTCATTTACCTGAAATTGACTTAGACTCTGATGAGGACTATAATTTAAAGAGCTTGGATAACAAAATTGCCTTAATGTCGAAACATGTCAAGTGAATTGTGAAATTCAAAAATAAAATTGCAAATTGACAAGGCAAACCTACCTATCTAAACAACTCTAATAATTGGCCTCATGAGAAAAGACTTGACAACAAACCTAACAGAGACCTTAAGAACACTGAATGCTACAGATGTGGAAAGTTAGGACACTTAGCTAGTGACTGGAGAGTTAATCTGAATAAGAAAAAGAACACTAGGGCTAACTGCCTGAGTCATCTAATACTTATGACCCTTATATGTCCTTCTTTGCTAAAATCATATACACTGATGATAAGGAATTTGATCATGCTATGTCAAATGATGCTATCCCTACTGATTTGTCTGCTTTTTTTACTAAAGAATTCTTATAATGCTTCAAACGCTGTGTGTTTGAGTCAAAGGTAACAATCTATTATTGATGCCAATGGGTGTGTGAGTCCTAAAAATGAATTGTTAGGGGACATTTCACACTGCACGCTTAGTGACTCTGACAATTTGGATGTTCCTAACATTCACACACTGTACACAAAAACTCTCCAGAGTAGCACTAGACTTAAAAAGATTGTCAAAGACCTTACACAGAAGATAGAAACCCTAAGTCATATGATCAAACAAAATACTGAAGAGTACACTTCTCAATGTCTAACTCATGATAATGAAACTAAAATTTTTGAACAATAACTAAAAGAGTTGTCTGACTCAAATGAAATTCAGGAAAATAAGTACAAAGGAACGTTGTTATAATTTAAACAAACAAAATAAAAGACATCAACAGTCTTCAAAAAGTATGCTAAATTTGAAAATAACTCTAACTGTTTTAAAGATCGTGTTGTTGAAAGTAATACCAATTATGATGACAAAACTGGAATAGGTTTTTGCCCCAATAATTCAAAGCAAACAAAAACTTTTGAACTTATCAAGTTTGTCTCTGGTAGCAAAAGACTTATTGAAACTTGTCCAGATTTTCAAACCTTGAAAAACTATTTTGACTCAAAACAACAAAAGTTAGACATTGGTGAATCAAGTAACTCTAAGCATAATGTTGAACATAAGGCTAAATATGTCTCCCCCCCCTATTAGACAAGTTGATTCATCATTTCATCCTGTGCCACCTAGGAACAAGACTAGAGCTCAAACACGCCTTTGGTTAATAATTTTCCTAAGGTTAAGAGTTCTACGAACCATCTTTACTTCTCCTATTGTGATGTCTATGGAAATTACCTCAAAGGTTTCTATTCCAAACGTCTAAATAAACCATTCTATTACTCTCCTATTTACCATAACTTCAATTATTCTAGGAGAAGCCGAAACAATAATGTCTTACCTAGACAGCCGGACAAGAATTCTAACTATCGAAATAGAAAGAGAAGAACAAATGTTAATAGATCATCAACAAGAAGGAATCCTAGATTATTTTCTAAATCAAATGCTCAAACTGTCTATAATACTCATAAACCTGCGCAAAAACCTTTTAAAGAAAAGATAGAAGCTTGCAAGTTTTATCAAATACGAGCTAATAAGCGCAAATTGAAAATAAGAGCAATTTGGGTTAGAAAAGATGATCTATTACACCAGATGAAATGCAACATCGTGATCAGTGATTTTAAAGCTACACATACATCATCTGGATGGTATTTAGACTCTAGATGTTCCAAACGCATGATCGGGGATGATACCAAACTTTCAAACAAAACTAACTTCCCCGGAGGAAAAGTCTTGTTTGGAGATGGAATATCAGCCCAGATCATTGGTAAAGGAACACTCCATGAAGAAGGATTACCTATTCTTGAGGATGTTCTCTTGGTAAAAGGTCTTAAAGATAATTTACTAAGTATATTGCAGTTTTGTGACTCCAACCATATTGTCACTTGAAAGTGCCCAATATGTGTGTTTCGAATCAATCCAAATTTTATTACCAAAACTTTTTCAACTTTTAAGTATGCATCAAACCAAGTTGTAAAAACCCAATTCTTACTTTATACCAATTTTATCTTGATTAATCCTAAAGATGCATCTAGTGATTAAAGCAAGTAAAATAAAGTAAAGAATACTCACAACGTCGGATGTACGAGGAAAAAACCCAAAACGGGAAAACAACCTCGGACGGCCCAAGCCAGACAATCACTATGAATAATGGTTTTACAAAGACAGATTATCCTTACTTAATGACTCGATCCCCATGGGTCTCGATGCTCCTTCTAATCTTCAACCGTTCTTCAATAGTGCCCACGCAGAAATTCCGTCTTCCACGATACCTGTCCACAACACTCGACTCCACGAATGTCTCAGTGTCCACCTATTGGCTTTGATTCATCTACGATGTCGAACAAGAACTCCTTCTCTTTTCTTCACCGCAAAACCCTTGATGTTCAAAGATAGTGTAAACTTCTTGGTGCAGCAAGATCACGTAAACATATAAGAATGATATCTCGAATCTTTGCAAACTCTAAGAATGTGTTTAATCGTTTAAACCTTAGAAAACATGTGCAAACAATTTACTAGAATGTTTTCCAGATACACACTTATGAAACTATAATAGAAACACGTTTTAAATAACAATTAAGAGCAACCTCAAAATGAGTGTCGTTCGAACGATAATGCCACATCGTTCGTGCGACATAGGCATCTCGTTCGAATGAGATACTTATGTCGTTTGAGCGAGCTGACGTCAATTTGACTTTCTTTGACTTTTTGTTTAAAACGTCTCTTTTAAAAGAGATCCAAATTAGTCAAACTCTATTTCGAGTATATCAAAATAAAACGTAGTGTAAACAATTAAAACACTTTTAAAACATTTTAAAACATTTTTCTTTATAAAATTACATCCTTATCTTTTATAAAAAGAATTCTGAGCACCATTAATTATACGCATTCATACCTGAGTGAGCTTGGAATGCAATTAACTTTGAAGACGATTAAACTTGCACCAATTAAACTTCGGCATGATTTAATTCTATGAAGCTTTGTCGTAACGTCTTCAATTTTTTTCAATACGTCATAGACCAAGTGGGATCGTGACAAAATAAAAATCTCCCTATGACATATTACAAACACATTTTTTTTCACGGAATTAAGTTAAAACAATACAGGGACTCAATTGGAAATTTATGTCCTTACAAATCTACCCCTTTTACTATTTTGGGGCAAAACTAAACCAGTGAAATGCCTAAGTCGAGCCATCAAGCCGTATGACGCCTAAATCCCATCCCATTAACCCAAAATCAAAATTACAGAACACGGACTAGAATATGTAGCTCCGACAAGCATAAACTGTCTGAATGTGATGTAGACTTGAAATCTTGAATCACTGAAGCATACCTACACACATGAAACAGATAATCACATACCCAGTGAAATATGGAGGAACAAATGAAACCAATACATATATCCAAATGATACCAAACAATAATAGATACCAATATGAATAATCTCTGAAAAATCATTTGTTAAACAATTTGAGCAGCAAACTGATACCAATGTGTAATACCAATTTGAGATACCAATTTGTAAACATATGTAAACCAAAACATGCTCAAATATCCCCCTACATCACATACATATCTCCCAATTTTTGTCTCGAATAGACAATCCGGTGAAAAGATAAGCCAATCAAAATATCTAGCAAGAGAATATAAACCAATATGAAATCGCTAGATAATCATGAAACAACTAGCTAAAAATGATAAAGAAATGAAAAATCAGTAGCTAGTAAACCAATGAATCACACAAAAAATGTAGCAATCTAATCAGGTGTGATAAACGGACTATATGCAAAAAAATAAATAAATTTAGAACCAATAAATCCTACATATAAACCAGTCACTCCAGAATGCTTCCAGCAGTACCAAAAAAAATATATCAATTTAACCAGAGAACTGCAAATCAATCAGAAGCCATAAATCAGGTTGTCGTTCGAACGAGCCAGGGGCGTCGCTCGAACGAAGTACAACAATCATTCGCGCGAGATGGATATGTCGCTTGAACGACTTCTCACGACCTACCAAAATTTCCTAGATTCAGAGAAATATTATATAATATTGCCCAGTGAAAAAATTTCCACAAAAAAATTTCAGGAAGGGAATGACAGAAGCAAAACAGTGTTAAAACAGTATGCTTTTAACATAAAATGCAAAAACTCATAAAAACTAAAAATGCGAGTTTCATACAAACATAGTATCGATGTGCTCAAACATGGAAATGGAATGAATGGGCGTGAAACTACAACAAATGAGTCACAATTCCAACACATCGAAACGATCAGGAAGCTCTAATTGATAAAGATAAATCATCAAACTTTATTATAGCCTTATGACAATTAAAATGTGAGCTTAATGAACTAAACAAACTACATGCACACAAATCCAGATTTTTGATGATTCTACAAACAATAGCGTCAAATTGCAATGTTTCAACATTAGGATTAGTTGTGCAAACCCGTTTAAATTTTTAATCCATCCAAACTCCCTCAATAATATCATATTTTCTTTGGAATGAATTAAAATAATTTGGCCCTTTTCTTAGCATATGGCATTTTCCTTTGGGCTCTTTTAAACGGTGGCTTCTGCGACGAGTTAATTTTGAACTCTCGCAGCCCTTTCCCGTGAATCACTCATCATTTTTACCAATTCAAATCCTCACGGTAAACATTTTTTACATGCACACTTATCCTTAAGTCTACTTACGCATAGATGACAAGATTGAGATAAGAACGCCTCACCAAATTCAAATATGCAAGAGAAGTCAAACATCAATATAAACTCACGCATGTGTGCAATGTTGTCATATATACAAAGTTGAATCAAAATGCATATCAACTTCGAAAAAACCCCATATAAATAATGGTTAAGATTATTCTAAGCATCGATAATAATGACCAAATGTCCTAGCCACATGGATAATGAAACGATGGGGGGGGGGTCCATGCACACCAATATGCCACATCAAACATGTAAGCTTAAAAATAAAAACCGAAAATCTTTTTGGCTTTTCATATTTTGGCTCAAATAAAAGAAAAATATTTTTGGGTTTTCAAAAGTTTTCTAAAAAACAAAATCTTTTTGTATTTTTCAATAAGACTCAAACAAATGAAAACTATTATACAAAATGATACACATGTCACTATACTAGCAATGAATATATCATGAAGCAAACTAGCATATGATAAACAAGGCAACACTATCATCCTTTAGATTTAGCATGGGAAGAATCAAGTGCACCCAAACGAGAATCATGAAGTTTAATTCCTAAAGCCACTAAATCTGATTTCCTAACCTAAGTAGGTGTAAAATGACGCATGGGGTTTTTGGAAACCGGGGCAACTTTATTCCTAAACTTCTTAGGAGCTTGTCTAAGGTCATAACAATAACGCCTAATGTGACCTTTCCTACCATAAAACGAGCAAGTGTAGCGATGGTGGGAATGGTTACCTATATGAGGACCTTTTCTAACCTTCCTAGTGTTTCTCATACGTGCGGGGGGAATGTGAACTACTCTCTCATCAAAACCTATACCTCCCCTCTCTCCCTTAATTTGGACTGTGCCTAGGATCTTATTTAACTTCTCCAACCTAGCCTTAAAATCAAACTTGACTCTAGAAGAGTCTCTCAATCTCTCCTCCAAATCATGCATCCTAGACTCGAGCAAACACCTAGACTCCTCAAACTCTAAAATTTCCTTTTTCAAGGACTCCATCAAACCACAGATATTATCTCTCTCTTTCTCCACAAACTTTAGTTTCTCCCTAACCTTCTTCTCTCATGAACTAATATCCTCAATCAAACTATCATTATTTTCTATGGAATGTTCATTCAACTTAGTTTGCAATTTAGAGTTAACCTTTTTCACCTTCACTATTTCGGCATACAACTCATTAAACGCATTTTGCAACTCTTTCACATCTACCTCCTCCTCGTCACTCTTTTCGCTCTCACTAACATGGGATACACTCTAAACCTCCTCAGAAGTGTCATGCACATGAGAATCCTCATCGCTCACACGACATGCCATAAACGCAACAAAGTTATGATCAATGGGGGAACTCTCTCCCTCTTCCGGATCACTATCACTTAAGGTGGAATTTTAGACAATGGGTTGATTGCCCTCTTTCTTAATTCTAATGGGACACTCCTTGACTTTGTGAACGTACCCATCACACCCAAAACACTTATCCGACTCATCTCTCATAGGCTTCTTAAACTTATCCTTAGAGGTGGGATCTACTTTGTTGTTCTTGAATTTTTCAAATTTCTTGGCATCTTTAGATTGCTTTTGAAACTTAATAATTTTTTTAAATTTCTTTCCCAACAAAGCAACATCCTCAAAATCAGAATCGAAATCAGAATTCGAAACTTTAATTTCCTCCTTCTGGGTTTTCAAAGCAATACCATTTTCTTTCTTAGGCACTTGCTTAGAGGTAATCATGTTGATTTCATAGGTTTGTAAGTCACCTATAATCTCTTCTAGTTTCGTTGACTTTAACCTACCCAAGGAGTTTAAAATGGTCACTTTCGCATCAAACCTACTAGGCAACGACCTAAGGATTTTTTTAACGACACGATTGTCGAGAATTTTCTCACCTAGGTTAAACGACGAGTTGAAACTATTGAACAACCTAGCATAAAACTCATCAAAATTCTCACTCTCTAACATCCTAATGGTCTCAAATTGTGTAGTGAGATTTTGAAGTTTTAAAGCCCTAATCGTGCTAGTGCCCTCATAAGTGAGTGCCAAAATATCCCAAGCCTCTTTTGATGTTTCACAAGTCATAATTCTATTATACTCATCCTGTGTGACATGTGAATCAATAATGTGCAAGCCTTTAGAATTATATTGTGCAAGTCTTTGTTCAATTTCAGTCGATGACTCAACAGGCTTTAAACTAGTGACCTTACCTATAATAGTGACAGAGGGTGTCCAACCTTTCTCAACTGCTAGCCATACACGCACATCAATAGATTTTAAGGCACATCTCATTCTCATCTTCCAATAAGTGTAATTAGTGCCATAAAAAATAAGAGTTCGAGAAAATTCATTAAATCTAAAATTCATTTTTGAAAACACACGAGATCATAAAACAAATAAAATATGTTTTGTAGCTCTGATACCAATTTTAAAGTGCCCAATATGTGTGTTCTAAATCAAACCAAATTTTATTACCAAAAATTGTTCAACTTTTAAGTATGCACCAAACCAAGTTGTGAAAACCCAATTCTTACTTTATACCAATTTTATCTTGATTAATCCTAAACATGCATCTAGTGATTAAAGCAAGTAAAATAAAGTAAAGAATACTCACGACGCTAGATGTATGAGGAAAAAATCCAAAACTGGAAAATAACCTCGGACAACCCAAGCCAGACAATCAATGTGAATAATGGTTTTACAAAGAGAGATTAGCCTTACTCAATGACTCGATCCCCACGGGTCTTGACGCTCCTTCTGATCTTTAATCGTTCTTCAATGGTGCCCATGCAGAAATTCCGTCTTCCACGATACCTGTCCACAACACTCGACTCCACGAATGTCTCAGTGTCCACCTATTGGCTTTGATTCGTCTACGATGTCGAACAAGAAGTCCTTCTCTTTTCTTCACCGCAAAACCCTTGATGTCCAATGATAGTAAAAACTTCTTGGTGCAGTAAGATCACGTAAACATATAAGAATGATATCTCTAATCTTTGCAAACTCTAAGGATATGTTTAATCTTTTAAACCTTAGAAAACATGTGCAAACAACGTACTGGAATATTTTCCAGATGCACACTTACAAAACTATGATAGAAACATGCTTTAAATAACAATTAAGCACCACCTCGAAATGAGTGTCATTCGAATGACAATGTCACGTCATTCGCGTGACGTAGGCATCTCGTTCGAACGAGATACTTATGTCGTTTGAGCGAGCTAACGTCAGTTTGACTTTCTTTAACTTTTTGTTTAAAACATCTCATTTAAAAGAGATTCAAATTAATCAAACTCTATTTCGAGTATATCAGAATAAAACGTAGTGTAAACAATTAAAGCACTTCTAAAAACATTTTAAAATATTTTTCTTTATAAAATTACATCCTTATATTTTATAAAAACAATTCCGAGCGCCATTAATTATACGCATTCATACCCGAGTGATCTCGGAATGCAATTAACTTTGAAGACGATTAAACTTTCACCAATTAAACTTTGGCATTATTTAATTCTTTGAAGCTTTACCGCAACATCTTCAATTTTCTTCAATACGTCATAGAACAAGTGGGATCGTGACAAAATAAAAATCTCCCTATGACATATTACAAACACAGTTTTGTTCATGGAATTAAGTCAAAACAATACAGGGACTCAATTGGAAATTTATGTCCCTACATCACCTTTTCAAAGAACAATTGCAAAATTTTAAATGAAAAGGGAGATTGCCTTATTACAGGACTCCGTACTCCAGATAATTGTTATATAGTTAATTCAAGTACATAGGTTTGTAAAATTGTTAGAATGGATGACAATGAGATATGGCATAATTGGTTGGGTCACATTTAATTATGACAACCTTAGTAAATTGTGCTCCCAAGAGATAGTTAGAGGTCTTCCTAAGATCAAACCAATTTCAAACATCACATGTGGTCCTTGTCAAGAAGGAAAAATTATTAAGGCTCCCCACAAGAAAGTTAAAGAAGTTCTATCCACTAAACCTTTAGAACTCATCCATATATACCTAATGGGTCCTTCTCATACTTTTAGTCTTTGTGGCAACAGTTATATCTCAGTTATGGTTGATGACTTCACTCGATTTACCTGGGCTGCCTTTTTAAAACACAAATCAGAAACTTTTCATAAGTTTTTTAAAATTTTAGTTCGTATAGAAAATGAAAGGACTCCTAAGTAGATATAATTCGTAGTGATAGAGGAGGTGAATTCATAGATTCAGGTTTCATCGAATACTGTGACTATAATGGTTACAAGCATGAATTTAGTTCCCCTAAGACACCTCAACAAAATGGAATTGCTAAGCGTAAAAATCGCACTCTTTAAGAAATGGACCGTGTGATGATTCATGCGAAGAACCTACCTAAATATTCCTAGGTAAGAATCCATTCGTACAACTTGTCACGTAATCAATCGAGTTTATCTAAGGAAAAATACCAAACAAATATCCTCTGAACTTTGGTATGGGAAGAAACCTAACCTAAATTACTTTAGAACCTTTAGTAGCACTTGTTATGTCTGCAAGGGTAGAGAACATCTGTCTCAATTCGGTACTAAAGGAGATAAAGCTATTTTCTTAGGATATTCCCCAAATAGTAGAGCCTACCGTGTTTACAATCTTCGTACCAAAAACTTAATGGAATCCTTTAATGTGGTTGTAAGTGACACTAATGTAGAGAGTAAGATTAAAGGACCAACTATTTTGGATGAATCTGGAAACATTTTAAATTATGATTCTCTAGAGAAAGATGAGTCCTTACCAACTGAGACCCGTGAAGTGCCTAACTGGGTTTCCAAATTTCATCCTTTAGATAGTATTATTGGTAATCCTACTGATCGAGTTTGTATAAGATCCCAACTACGTACTCTTTCTCATTATGCATGCTTTGTTTCTCTTATAGAACCAACAAATTTTAATGAAGCACTGAATGACCCATTGTGGATAAGTGCTATACACGAGGAAATTCTTCAATTTGTCATACATGATGTATGGTATCTTGTACCTCAACCTGAAAAAAAGGGTTATCGACACACGTTGGATTTTTAAAAATAAAACAGATGAATATGGGATGATTATTCGGAATAAAGCTAAACTAGTTGCTTAGGGCTACTCTCAGATTGAAGGAATAGATTTCGAGGAAACTTTTTCTCCGGTCACTCGCCTTGAGTCTATTCGCTTACTCTTTGCAATAGCTTATTATTTGCAGTTCACACTTTATCAAATGGATGTTAAATCTTCTTTCCTTAATGGAATCTTTAATGAAGACACCTATATAGAACAACCTAAAGGTTTCAGTGAGCCTCATCATCCAAATCACGTCTACCGGCTTAAGAAAGTTCTTTATGGGTTAAAACAAGATCCTAGAGCTTGGTGTGAACGTTAATCTACCTTCCTTCTAAACAACGGTTTTAAACGAGGACGGAATGATCAAACTCTTTTTGTCAAACATTTTTACAGAAACCTTACCATAGCCCAAGTATATATAGACGACATCATTTTTGGATCTACCTCCCCTACAGATGTCAAAACATTTTTTGACATTATACATTGAGATTTCCATATGTCACGTATGGGGGAGTTACAATTCTTCTTAGGACTCCAAGTTAAGCAAAATTCAGATGGGTTTGTATCGCAATCTAAATACGCTTTAGAGATTGTCAAGAAGTTTGGCTGAGAAACAGCTAAAGAAGCTAGGACTCCTATGAGTACTTCTGTCAAAATTTTAAAAGATGATAATGGTAAATCTATCGATTCTACTTTATACTTTATCATGATAGGAAGCTTACTTCACCTTACTGCCTCACGCCCTAATATTATGTACTCTGTTTGCGTGTGTGGCCAATATCAAAACAATGCTAAAGAGAGTCATTTATTATGCGTTAAAAGAATTATCAAATACATTGAAGGCACTCTAAATTTAGGACTTTGGTACACTAAAGACACTTCTAGTACTATAGTAGGATACACTGATATCGATTGGGATGGGTGTTCCGATGATAGTAATAGTACTTCAAGTGCATGTTACTACATTGGTAATAATTTGGTAGAATGGAATAGTAAGAAACAGAACCTCACTTCCTTATCTACTGCCGAATCCGAATATATTGCAGCAGGTAGTTGATGTGCTCAATAACTTTGGCTAAAACAAATGCAGAAAGATTATGGTATAACTGAAGATAAGTTACATCTCTATTCTGACAACCAAAGTGGGATTAATATTTCTAAAAATCTAGTTCAGCACTCTTATACCAAATATATTAAAATCAAATATCATTTCATACGCAAATTAGTTGAATCTAAGGAGTTAGAAATTAATTACTTGCCTACTAAATTGCAAATTAGTTGTAATCTGGTACTCTATTTTAGTGGATTTTTATTTTGAGGTGTAGAGACCTCCGTGGATGTTTCCTCAATTGGGTGGGGTTTTACCACGTTAAATTCTTGTCCACTTGCGTACTTAATCTTCCTCTCAGCCCTTTCTATTGGTGTGTTGATTTAAAACTGTTTTAGTTTTAGTTTTTAAAACTTGGATACATAATACCTGAAATATCTCGTTCATAAATATTTTTTACACGTATTGTGTTAGCTGTTTGTTTTAAGAAAGATTTTGAAAATAAGATTAAGTGGCCAGATAATCTGATGGAAAATTGTCCTAAGCCAACTGTTGAACCTAAGGCTAAGTATGTTTGCCCCCTTATTAGGCAAGGAGATTCCTCATTCAAAACTATTACAGTTATAAACAAGACTAATGTCCAACAAATGGATAAACTTATTTTCAAAGGTTTTTCAAAATGTCAACAAAATTGTCTAGCCACCAATATTGTTCCTATTGTGATGTTTATGGACACTGTCTTACTGAATGTTTTAAAAAGCGAGTGTATAAGCCTATTTATCATTCACCAATGTATAAAAACTTTAACTATTCTACGCAGAGTAGGAGTAATTATGTACTTCCTAAACAGCCCAATAAAAAATCTAACTATAGGAGTAGGAGGAAAAGATCTCATGTTAAGAAGAAATCTAATATAAAGAGTCCTAGATTTATTTCTAAACCAAAAGCTCATAAACATTTTAAAACCAAAGTTATTTGGGTTAGAAAGGAATTGAAGTGTAATATTGTTACTAGTGCTTTAAAAGCACAGAACACTGCTTCTAGTTGGTACTTAGACTCTGGATGCTCCAAGCATATGATTGGATACGATACTAAATCAATCGATAAGACTAACTTCTTAGGAGGGAATTTTTTGTTTGGAGACGGAATATCAACTCAGATCATAGGCAAAGGAACACTCCAAGAAAAGGGACTCTCCATTCTCACAGATATCGTATTAGTAAAAGGTCTTAAAGTTAATTTGTTGAGCATGTCTTAATTTTATGAATCCAATCACACTGTCACATTCTCAAAATCTGATTGCAAAATTTTAAATGAGAAAAGTGATTGTATCCTTAAAAGTCACAGGACCCCAGATAACTGTTACATAGTAAATCCGAGAAATGAGACCTGTAGGTTCGACAGACTTGATGATAATGAAATCTGGCATAATCATTTGGGTCACATTAATTATAATAATCTTTACAAATTGATCTCTCAGTATATAGTTAGAGGTTGACCAAAAATAAAACCAATTTCAAATGTTATTTGTGGGCCATGTCAGGAAAGAAAAATGATTAAATTTTCTCACAAGAAAGTTAAAGGCATTTTAACCTCTAGAGCTAATCCACATGGATCCTATGGAGACTTCCCGAAGTGTGAGCCTTTGTGGTAACAGTTACATTTTAGTCATTATGGATGACTTTACTCGGTTCACTTGGGTAACATTTTAAAAAAAAATCTGACACATCCCGAGAATTTTTGAAAATCCTTTAGAGAATAAATAATGAAAAAGATACCCAAGTTAATCAAATATGTAGTGATAGAGGAGGTGAATTCAAGGACTCAGGTGTAATAGAATACTGTAGTTGTAATGGTTATCAACATGAGTTCAGTGCTCCGAAAACACCCCAACAAATTGGTGTTGCCGAGCGTATAAATCGCCTAATTTAGGAAATGGCCAGGGTAATGATACATGCTAAGAACTTGCTAAAATACTTTTGGGTTGAGGTAGTTCAAATAGCGTGTCATATCATCAACCGGGTCTATCTTTAGAAAATTACCAAACAAACCTCCTATGAACTTTGGTATGAAAAAAGCCCAATCTGAAAATTTTAGAACTTTCTGGAGTACTTGTTATATTTGCAAAGACAAAGAACACCTGTCCATGTTTGAAACCGGTGGTGACAAAGCCATATTTTTGGGTTACTCCCCTAACAGTAGCGCTTATCGCATTTATAATTTTCGTACCAAAGTAGTCATGGAATCGATAAATGTGATAATGAGTGACACTAATGTCGAGAGTAAAGAAAAAGGACCAATTATCGTGGAAGAGTCTAAAAATTATTTCACTTATGACTCTCTAGAGATAGTTGAGCCTTTACCGAAAGAGACCCTTGAAGTAACTAATTAGTTTCTAAAGATCATCCCACTGATAATATTGTTGGTAACCCCGATGAAACAGTGCGTACAAGATCCCAATTATGTAATGTTTCCCATTTTGCATGCTTTGTTTCTCTAGTAGAACCAAAGAATGTGAATGAGGAACTAAAATACTCATTTTGGATAGGTGCTATGCAGGAAGAGCTCGTCCAATTTAAAAGTCATGCATGTGAAATCTTGTACATAGGCCAAAAAATAAAAGGGTTTTGGCACTCGTTGGATTTTTAAAAATAAAACAAATGAATCTGAGATGATAATTAGAAATAAAACTAGATTAGTTGCCCGGGGCTACTCCCAAGTTGAAGGAATAGATTTTTAGTAAACCTTTGCCTCGGTCACTTGCCTCGAGTCTATTTGCTTAATCTTGTTCATATCCTATCACTTATAATTCATCCTTTATTAATGGATATAAAATCCTCTTTTTTAAATGGTATTTTAACGGAGGAGATTTATGTTGAATAGTCAAAAGGATTTATCGATCCTCATTGCCCAAACTGTGTGTATAGATTGAAAAATGAATTATACGTTTTAAAGCAAGCCCCTCGGGCCTGGTACGAATGCATGTCGACTTTTTTAATCAATAAAGGTTTTTGACGTGGCGAAAATGACCAGACATTATTTGTTACACATTTTAACAAACAGATCTTAGTTGCGTAGGTATATGAGGACGACATTATATTTGGATATACTTCTTCATCTGGAGTTAAAGAGTTTTAAAAAATTATGCACGAGAAATTCCAAATGTCGCTTATGGGGGAGCTTCAATAATTTTTAGGCCTTCAAGTTAAGTAAAAAGATGATGGGTTATTCATATTGTAGTTTAAATACACAATAGAATTTGTGAATAAAATGGTTTAGATAATGCTAAAGTTTCTAGGACTACCAGGAGCACCTCTACGAAGCTATCCAAAGATGAATATGGGAAACCTGTAGATCCTATGCTATATAGAATTGTGATAGGAAGTTTATTGTACCTAATAGCCTCTCGACCTAATATCATGTATTTTTTGTGTGTTTGCGCTCATTACCAAAGTGCACCTAAGGAAAGTCACCTTATCTGTGTTAAACAAATAATCAAAATATGTTAAGGGAACGACAAGTTAGGTATATAGTACACGTAAGACACCACAAGCATAATAATAGGATACACTGATGCTGATTGGGTCGGCTACTTAGATGATAGCAAAAGCACTTCTGGTGCTTGTTATTACAGAGGCAACACCTTACTGGGGCAGAGAAGTAAAAAACAGAACTGCATATCACTTTCCACATCCGAATCAGAATATATTACAACATGAAGTTTTTGCACTCAATTATTATGGATAAAGAAAATGTATAGAGACTACGACATTAATGAAGAAAATTTGAATCTATATTGAGATAATAAAAGTGCGATAAATATCTCTAAAAGCCCTTTTCAACATTCCCCTACTAAACATATTAAAATAAGACATCATCTTAAACGTGAACTTGTTGAGTCTAAAGAGTTAGAGATAAACTATTTATTCACTAAATTTCAACTAGCTGAATTGTTCACAAAACCTTTGGATAATTTACATTTTGAATCATTAAGGAAATCCATCGATATAATTATGCTTGAATAGATATCTATCACCTATCATATCCCCTGGTTACTTTCATGCTTATAATTGGTCTTTAAGGATATAGGACACGATCGTTTGACAAATGACAAAAGATGCCTCCTATCTCTATTTTTTGTAGGAGACCCTTGAGGTGACCCATTGATTGATTTAGGTTGATATAATACTCGTTATGTTCATTTTATGTTTTTCACCCTTTGTTTAATTGAGACAAAATGGGGGAGAGATATTTGATTACATTAGGAAAATTATTGTAAAAACTTGACTAATTCTTGATCTTTACTATTAGTTGTTGTTTTATTTTTCAGGAATCAGTACCATCATATCTATTTAGGGTATTGGTATATTCATAGTTGAGGTATGTATTTTTTTATTTCTAGGAAATGGGGTAGTTAGAATGTTTGTATAAGAATAAGTTTTTTAACTTTTTTATCCCTATGAGTCCCAGATGACTCAATGGAGATTTTGTCTCTCATTTCCAAAGGGGTATATTGAAGACGCTATATTGTTGACTCACTTGAGTCTGAACTGTATAGGAGCCTCAACTAGTTTGGAAAGATAGACAAAATTTAGTCCCTCCGTCAAAGTGCATCATCTACATCATCATCAACAGCAAAGATCAAAGTCAAGCAAGTAGAAAACCAACACACTCAACATATAAGATTGCATATTTCATCTCATATTTAATTGGTGTGTGTTGAATTGACTTAAAATGAATTTTCAACAATTTTTAGGAATTTTCAAATAATTAGCTTATATTTTTGAAATAATTAAAATAGGGTTTAGATTTTTGGGGGTTAAAATTCATGTTTTATAAGTTCTTAAAAGATGGCTTGGGTAGAATCCAACCCCGGCACAAAATATTGTGGTTAAAAGTTGGATTTCTAAAACTCTAAAATCACATTTTTTTGGAACTGTTAATAGCTCTACACATGTTTGTACTTGATTGGTTCAGTGTACGTTTGTTTACACTCGCATTCCAATGCATCTAATCTTGACCGTTGAATATCTTTTATCAATGGCCTGCATGTATTCAATTTATAATCCATGTGCATCACATTTCAACCAATCAAATATTAGTTTTGTGCAGTTACTTATCAGCATACGATTTGAATTCTAATCATTGTTTTAATCTAAGCCATCCATTTTGCATCGATCTTCCAGACCCGTCTACGCCTAGTATAAATACATGTGTTTGGGTCCCCATATGAAGACTTTTGGCAACTTCGTCATTTTAGAGAAAAAAAAGAGAGGAGAGAGAAGAGAGAAAAATATTTTCATACAAAAACTCTACCAAAATATTTCAGAAAATCATTTTGATAGTTATGATTTTCTAAAATTCCTCATAGTTTTAATCTATCTCTTAATAGCCTCACATGATCTCTGATCTCCTTTCATTTTAGAAAGTTCTAGATCTAAAATCAAAGTGATATAGCTCACAATAGTTCTTAGGTTGTTTTGATTTCTTATTTTGAGAAATCATCTCTTATTGGACATTGTTTGTAAAAAGGTTTTAAAATCATTTTTATCCAACATCTCTAATTTTGCAAAACTGAAATAATGACTTGTATGTTTCAAATCTGAGAAAAAATTTCACCTCGAAAAATTGTGTTTATAAATAAGTTCTAAGGATTTGAGTTTTAAAGATCCTAAAAGCATTCATATTTTGAAATTTATGTTCAAAAAGAACAAGTCTAATTTTAGAAGTGTAAAAAGAATCTCATACCTAGATTTGTTGTAATTCATAGGATCTGTCTGTAATTAAGTATTTGTGATTACATGCATGGCATTTTAGTCACTTCACTCACTACACTATCACCCACAAACACTAAAATGTGTTGTTGGTTGAGAGATTTTGACTATTGAGTTGACATCATGCAAGAGGAGAAAGGGAGCAAAGCAAGGAACAAAGAAAGGACAATCTAGTTTCTTAAAGAAGTCAGAAAGGATACTGTGAAGGAGTGGAATCTCGATTATGTATATTTATGGAGATAAAAGAAAAACTGTTTATATGATTTATTGTATGCTTATAACCTAAATTATTTATAGTGGATTTTTTATTTTGTGGTGTAGAGGCCACCATGGATGTTTTGCCAATTGGGTGGAATTTTACAACGTATAAAATTAATGTCTCTTGTGTGTGCTTTTTAATCCTCCATTGCTACATTCTGCTGATAAGATTTAGGTTTATTCTAAAACTTATCTCCAAGAGACATAAATAATTTGTTCAACAAATGGTTTTAACACATCTTGTGTTCTTTAAAAGATTTTAGTAATAGTTTCTTCAAAAGGTATCTGCAGAACTCGTTAAACTTTTTACCTTTTGTTAAAATAACATGGTGAGGTTCTTCAATATTGATGGTTATATTACTCCATGACTCGTAAGAGCAATAAATTTTATTGGTAATTAAACAAAAATTGACCCGATGGCCCGATTAAAAACTCGTCTTACAAGACTCATAGTTTTGACATGAATATGATACGATCTCTTGTCTTGAAGGCCTGGAATGAACATGACTTGTCATATCGGTTTGAGTTAATTTCTCGATGTATCTAAAATTACACTATAATACTGACATATCATTTATCGACATGTATCAATATTGATTATGTCTTATTATTGGTATACATATTTCATATAACTATAACTATAACTATAACTATAACTATATATATATATATATATAACTATATATATATATATATATATATATATATATATATATATACTGTGTTCTCTGAGGTATTCATGTTTTGATGAGAATATTTTTTCACGAGATTAACCTAATTGTTTATAAAAGATTAAGGAATTCAATTATTTACTTGGAAAGGTTTTGAAACATGTGACAACAGATGCAAGGTTGTTTTGGATGTGAATTTCATGCATGTCTTTTTATCTTATAAAATTATGAATACATGCCAATGTGTCCACATGTACAAATACCCGAATATGGGAAATTTTTCTTGCTTGTTTTTGTTATGCCTTCTTATTATTTAATAATTTGATATAATATTATTAGTGACTATGCACTCTAAATAGGATTAGATGAGCATACTAAAGTATAATTTCGGGTACAAATGGTAATACCCCGTATTTTCTAATATTTATTAATTGCAAAAATAAATTAATAAATTAGAATTAATTCTTATTTGAGTGATTTCGTAATAATAAAAATGCATATTTAAATGATGATTAAAATTTCATGTTATGTGATTTATTTTTACCTCATATTATATTTAATTAATCGGTGTAATTAATTAAGTAATATTGGACTATATGTACTTACGTGTAAATAAGTAAGTGTATTTTTTATTTTACGTTGTGAGGTATTACCATGAGTTGTGAGGAACTACAATTTGGATCATACTCTAGAGTGACACATGCTCGAATATATATATATTTTTTTCATTTTAAGTTGGGCTAAGGGGATAGGTGTACCCTTGAGTTAAGTTTTGGATAGTTTGGGTAATATTTTTGGCTCATTTGGAGACCCAAAATTAGGCACAATATGGACCTGCACTTTTAAAGATTAATTATGAGAGTTAAACCTCATTAATAAAATATTTTTTATAAGATACACAAACCCTGACAACGTCGATTAACATGTCCTATCTTAGGCATATTGGAATGGCCTACCAATATGTGAGAAAATAGGCGGTTGTTAAATAAATGTATTAACTAATTCAAGAAATACATATAGGTGAGAAAATATATATAAGGGGATATTTTAATGGCCATGTAGGAGAATATAATATTGTAAATGAGATGGTGCACGGATGATATGATTTTGGAGATAGGAACGATGGTTGACAGCTTGTCTTAGATCTTATGACGGCTTATAATATTACACTGGCAAATACATGATTTTAAAAAGAGGCTTAGACACTTGATGGCATATAAAAATGGAATAAATAAGAGATAAGTAGACTTTTTAATCACTAGGAAAGGAGATCCATTATGTGCAGACTTGAAGATTTTCCCAGGAGAGACTAACCTCGAAACATAGGATAGTGGTGTTGAATATAAATATTAAAAACCAATCTTGAGCGTAGAAAGAGATTAGTAACCCACAAACTGGGTGGTGGAACTTAAAAGGAGAGAAGTTAGAACTATATAAAGATAAAATATTAAACGAGGCGTCATGACATACAAAAAATAGTAGTAACATAATGTGTGATAAGATGGCTAAATTCATTCGAAAAATATCAAAACAGATTCTTGGAGAATCAAAAGGTATGGGGGAATAATTTGAAAAACTTGTTGATGGAAAGAGAGACTACAAAATATGGTAAAACCTAAAAGAATGTGCTTTAAAACATGAGAAATAAATAAAAATGAAAAAAAATTGAGAAATGTAAATGGGATAAGAAAGAAGTTAATAAAATGGTAAGAGCAACTATTTTTTCGCATACGATGATCTTTATATAAAAGGGTTATTTAGGGTTTGGAACTCATAAATTCTTTGTAAATGATTTAAACCTCTTTAATTTATAATTTTCTAGGTTTGGAATGAAAAAAATGTCAAAATTTATTACCAAATATTATTTGCAACCTTTTTTCTCACTAAAAGTTATTTTAGGGGTTAAACCCTAATAAGTGAAAATAATGGGTGGCAAAATCAATGTCACAAAATAACTAGGGAGAAAACTCCAAATTACCCACATGAACAATTAGGAACACAAGAAAGGAAAAAAATATTATAAGCTTAATAGACTTGGCGACAAAAAAATAAAATATTTTCATACCGTTAAATTATTAAAAGTGATGAATGAAAAGTATTAGTCAAAGATTAAAATATTAAGAAAAATAAAAAAAGTAGTTTCTACAAGTTATTGAATTATTATAATGGGGGGAATCAAGACGACTTGAGAATATCTATATAATATGATACGAAAGTTTTTGAAAATGCACACATTTTTAACGGCGCGGATTAGTGCCACCTCCTTACATATATTTCATGGTTGAGATCACATTTTTTTACAATTTTTTTACAAATCTACCCCTAAAAAATTTGAGTCCCCCCCCCCTTTTTTACTCATCAAACTTACCCTTTAATTAAAAAAATGGGACATTTTGGTAAGACTCTCCTAATTTACACACGACACGTAGCCCCGTCTCTCTCTCTCTCTCTCTCTCTCTCTCTCTCTCTCTCTCTCATTTCTTAAAAACCCACACACTCATCCCTCTCCCACCGATCTCACAGACCACCAGGTAACCTCTCACACACCCTTTCTTTACCCTTTTCCATCTCTTATTCACATTTATTTTACAGATATGTTTCGTAGTTATGATCTCCCATCATATTTGTTACTTTTTCGGATTCGTATGGTTATTTTTCAAATTTTTTGGTAGTTTTGAATATCTCCTTTTAGATTTGTATCATAATCTTTAAATACATCAAGGTACCAATAGCATTGTTCAACATATCTATGCTTTGTCTTATTTATACTCTCTCCTCTATTCATCTAATTTTGTTTTAGTTTCATGGTTTGTTTGGGTGGTTTTGGCAAAAGAAAATTTTCGAAGGATTTGAGGTAATTTTAAGTGTTTCAAATCATTAGATTTTGTTGTTGCACTTTAGGTGTTTGGCAAAATGTGCAAGTGATTTGATTTTAATTTTTAGTGAATGTTGATTAAAAGATCATGATGTTGAATGATAAATGTTGAGTTTTGTGATTATAATTTCCTTTCATATTATATTAGTAGAAAATATAATTTGGGAAATGTCATTATTTAATTTTGAATCTCATTATTCATGTCATGAGTTTGAAATCATATATGTACGTTTAAGATTCAAAGTTTATAGGCATACTAATGAGTAATGGTTTACAAGATGTAACTTATGTTTTTGCACACTTAGAAGATGTAACGTATGTTTTAGAAGTTCCAAGAATCATTTGAGAATAATGACCTTCCTTGTTATGATCAAGAACTGTTTTGAGTTAATGAAATGAGGAACAAGTTCAACTAACTTTACCACTATCAGATTCTGAAATCCATCCTACTGAGTATCAATATCATCCAGCATTCGGTTTCTTTATCTCTACGCTTTGTTTATATAAAGGGGGACTACCGAAGATATGGTGATTCAATATTGTGTTCAATATGTTGTGAGTTGCCGTTAATAAACAAACTATATTATTGGACCTCAAATATAAAACAGAGGTGTGTGATTAGACATATATTTTCAAGAGTGTTCGATATATATTTTTAAGAGGTGTGATTTGATATATATTTTCAAATGTGTATGAGGGTGCTGGGTTCTTCTTTTAATTACAGGTGCATCTGGATGATAAAACTACCAAGTTTTGGGGCAGTGTGTTTTTAACCTAACACAAATATATACCTTATTAATTTCATGCTCTTGGATTTCCACTTAATTTGTTTTGTTACTTATTATGTTGTATAAGAATACCAGATTTTTGGAAATTGTTGAATTGGAGGTGATCAACATGTATGTGATTTGTTTCTTAAGTCAATTTCAGTTTCTAATCACGACACTGTGAATTCAGTTGATAGTGTTGCAATTGTTTACCCTATTGTGCATTTTATTAAAGTTACCTAATAACTATTAATGTTTTTTGTATTTCCATGTATAAGAAAACCTTGCTTTGTTGATTTTGTCTATTTTCGTTCATGATATGGTATAGCTCATCTGTAGTGGATCATATAGTGTATTTAAGTGAGTGTTTGTAGGCTTCATTGTCACGGTGGCCATATAAATATAACCATATTGGATCAGAAGATCCAATATTTTTTAACGTTTAATGATTATTTCATTATTTTATGATCATTATCAGTTATGGATCTAATATTAATATTAATGTTTATACTGGTTTAGTGATTTGTTCTTTTTATTGACAGTGAACGGTGTTGACTTTAAATGTTGATTCCTTAATGGTAGTGTTAGTGCCTCAAACCATATGGTTGCTTAAGGACCATATTAGCAAGAACTGATCTTTGAAATTTGCCATTTTGATATGTGTGAAATTAACAGTTGTTCTAGACTTCCCTAAGTAACTACTGCTATAACTAAGTTTATAAAAGTGTTCCAATTTTGATTCAATTTAATTGCATATTCTAATGAATTAAGTAAAAATCTCTTTGTGAATGCACTGTTATTTATTAAAATGACTATCTTTCTCTCATATACTGATGATTTGTAACATTTGTATTCTTTTCAATACTTTTTTGATACCTTTTGCAGGTGAAAGAATTAAAATGGAAAAAATGATATGGCCGTTGGTGCCTCAAAACACCTAACCTTTTGCATAAATTAAAACGGGTATATGGGTGGTTCATTACTTTATTTTTTATCTCACCATTGGACTCATCATATCAAGACAGAACTCTGACACCATCTGTCACACCCCGCCTAATTCTGGTGTCGTCCGCCACCAAAACTAAGTCGGGCGTGAGTAAATAAAATACCATTCTTAGCATGAGACAGATATGAGACAGAAATAAATCAGTCCATAAGATAAATAATTGAATCAACCTCAAATGATCATAAACAACTAAGCGATAAAAGATCGATCACATGCTAACTTTGAAAATCCAATCTCCAATGAGGATTAATGAAAAATCTGAATAAAGATCCAACTCCAAATAACTGAAATAAATCCCATAAACAACTTTGGAAGCGAATGACCCAATAACTCTCTAAACTGAGTCTCATAATGAAATATGACTGAAAGGAAAGTCTAAGCTAAAACAAAACAACAAAGTAAATCCCCTCGAGCTGCTCCTCCAAATGATAATCTCCAAAAATCCTATGCAGCTTCTCCAATTCTAATCCTGAAAAAGATTAGTCAACTCATGGGTCAGAGCCAAAGACCCGATAAGGAATACACACTACTCCCCTCAAATAGGATCCTTGAATCCAGACAATAGCATTATACGCAATAAATATCACAATAGAATATTTTAAATTAAACGAACTAATTTAAAGGCGATAAATATAAACCACTAACTACCCGTAAAAATTCCATTTATAAAGGCACAACAATATGATTTTAAATTCCCAAGTCCCACGATGTTAATTTAATTAAATTAACCATCTTTTATTATAATCTCATTTTATTATGGTGGTCCTCCCATCTCGGGTGATTTCTCCACCAAAATACACATCCCCTTGTTAAAACGACGGCTGACCCGTTTAAACTGTTGGCCCTCGCTGATTGACAAGGTTCCACACACGACACGACATAAAATGCCGGCTGACCCGTTTAAACTATCGTCCCTCGCTGATTATGTCTCCAATATATTTTAATACCCGTCTTATTATCTTAGGTATTAGTTCTCAATTTCCCAATTTATAATTTATAAACACCCCACCCTTTAATTGATGTGAGATCCTCAAAATACCCCTTAGTCCCATACCTAAGGGTCCCCAAGTTATCAGTACGTCCTACCCTATGTATAGGAGGATTTTCTAACATAAATCATAACCTAGTCCCATACCTAGACTAGCGTAACGATGACAAAGTAATAAAAATCATCCCACCCCCAACACAATAAAACGGTAATAATTTCCCCTCACTAGTCATATTCCTCGAAGGCATTCTAAAATATCGAGAGAGCAATAATACCCAACAACCCATCATTACAATGATATTTAATAATACCAACAAGTCATACCAACAAGAATAATTAGTCAACATATAAAACTGCGCATGATAGTCCAATTCAATTAAATCTTTAATTTAATTATCACAACGTCAACAATACCCAAATAATCTCATTTAATTATTTTAAATTAAATATACCAAGTTTTCATCATATATACATCAAAAACCAAATTTTATTATCTTTGCATGTATTACATGAGTTATACGCACCCAAAAGTCAATTATTTTAAAGCTAGGGTTTTTCTACATGCAACCTACACCAATAAAATCCAAATCACTCATGAATCCTACGTAACCAAAAGGTTATGAATATTATTCAGATTAAAAGATTTTATAAAAACAGCCCCATAATTAGTATCCACTTTTTATAATTAAGTTACTATTATTTTTAAGAAAATGTGTAATTAAGTGTTTAGGCGACACTTAAAACGCATAATACTAAAGGAAAAGAATAGAGTATTCATGCCTGTAAAGATCGTGTTGAAAATCTGATTAGAAATCTGGATTCCTTGCGAAATACTAGCAAAAGAGTGTTCTTGAACCAACTTGATTAAACCCCAATTAAGCCTCCCAAAACTTGTGACAAAAAGATTGATAATGAAGAAGGTTGATGATTATGGGTGAGAAGAAAAATATTTGGAAGTGTTCTCTGGTGAAAAACTGGAGAAAAAGTGATTATGAGAAGTCCCCTACGGATTAACAAGGTTATATAGTGATTAGGAGTCCTAATCCTACACAAATATTAAAAACAGCTTACAGCTCACATTTTTTGGGAGGGTCGATCGATCTACCCCCGGGCATCGATCGATCGATCATGCCTAAAATCTGGCAGTTTGCCTAAAAAATTATAAGGGAAATTTTTTTTAAATCAATATAAAATCCATTTTAACTCCGATTTTAATTTCCCTTGAAGTTTTATTCTTCTAAAATCATAACCAACATATTTTGCCAATAAAAATTATTAATTTCAAAAATTTATTTTTCTCAAAAATTCCAATTAATTAATAAAAAATAGTTAAGAAAAACACGGGGTGTTACATACTTCCCCACTAGCAAAGAATTTCATCCTCGAAATTAGACGAAGCATACACATCATCACGAAATCTCGCAAAAGAAAAATATGGCTCACATATGCCTATCCGTAGAATGCCATAATTGGGCGCCCATACACCCAATCCTATGCGCTCCTACCCCACGAATAACAAAATAACATATATTGCCTATATGCATACGCATAACTATGAAAATAACGGCGTACCACATTCTCTCACAAATCCCCCACTCGATCCTGTCTCCGAAAGTCATCAAAATGCTAACGTCCTCAAATTAAATCTTAACACCAAAAATCAATACATACGATACCTAACATCTGTACTAAAATCTCCAAAATAATTATCATATCCAAAATCCATTTTAAGGATCCTCACATTAAGCCTACTAATTCTAAACTCAATGACTACGACATCCTTAACACAAAGCTTCACATCTCCAAGAAACACATCTAACACATATGCTAGACCCTCTACCTTAAGGAGTACTAAAAGAGTGCGCGTGCGTCCAAATAGAGATATTATTTAAACAAACTTAGTTTTATCAGTTAATTCCTAAAGATGCATCAATATGTGGTTGAACAACATGATGAAACATGCAAGAACATTCAAACACTCATATGTGAGAAAAAATCCCCCAAAGGGGCAAAAATATTTATTTTCATTATAATATTGTAACATACAATTTCTCGGATTACAATGAAAATACAGTGATACAGAATTACCCGCAGGCGTCGAATCTGTAGTCGGCGGCTGGAAGTTTCCCTTTCCAGGAGGGCAGCAATGAAGAAGAAGGACGGTCTTCTCCACAAGGGTATGAACAGACACACGATTGTGTTCTTGGGCTGTAAACAGATTCACAAGGGTTTGGAAAGTTATGTGAATCGAAACATGAGTCTTGGGACTAAAAAAGATGAAGACTTAGAGTATTTAGGACTCTAAAAATCATCTATGTAAGTCTTGCTACACAAAACCCTGAAGTTGGTTTATAAAATAAAACCTGGGCCGAAAATATCTGAACACGATCTACATGATTTTATCTCAGGAGGATCGGTCCGCTTCTGATTCGGACCGATCCGAGGACGTATCGGTTCTTTTTTTAAATGGTCTTCTTCGATTTGAAATCGGTACGGGGTTTACTGGTTTGAAGCATAAGCGGATCGCTCCGACTTGAGGCGGATCGATCCGTTGGCGAATCGATTCTTTTTCCAAACTAGCGGATCAGACCGGTTCCTTTTTAAAATAGGCGGACCGGTTCGTCTGACCAGAACACTAATTCCTTGAATTCTTTGATATTCGGATCCGTTGATGATGATGTGATCTTGAATTTCTTCAACGATGTAACGGCTTATGACATACACATAAATAATGGACAAAATGTCCTTACAAATCTCCCCCTATTATATGCCGGTACAAACATAAAAAATATTCGAATTATCAAATATCAAATTGCCTGTACAAATATACCCTTCCATGAACGCAAAACTGGAAAGATACAAATGAATAAGACTTCATCGTTTGGTCTTCAACTCTTCAGGAATCTAAACGCTTTTCTCATCAGGGTGTGAAATTAAGATATCATCAAAGAAGTACCTACACACATGAGACAAAGCAAATACCAAGTGACGTATCAAGTTTGAAATGAGATAAATAAAGATACCAATTTATGATGAAAGCATACTTTATCAAATCTCAACAACTCAGAAATCCCCCATAAAATGATAATTCTTTCTCCCCCTTTTTATGATGTCCCCAAATAGACAAAAGAGAAGAATAAATCAAACAAGCAAAGTCGGGGTGTCACAAGGAATAAACTACTATTTTTGAAAATTTTCAAATTTTTTTTAAACACAACAAATAAAAAATCACACCATGAACAAACACAAAACAACCAAGTCGATGATAGTGTAAATGTAGGGGTGTGATCAAGTTCGATAGGAAAATCAATGCATACAAACATGACTTATGTGCACGATGAATATTAGATACTCCTAACGAATGAACTCAAATACTTCCTTAGGTGTAAAAAAATGGTAAGAGACATTGACTTAATCAAATCAACAAATCAAAGCTCAAAGTGATTTCCTCACCAATAACGTCCAAAACGATTTCATGCTTTTTCAGGACTTTCAAGGAAGTGCAAAACCGTTTAAATTCTCCAACCAAACTTCCTCAGATGTATATATTGAATAGAGGTAATCCAAATTCTCAAACTTTAGAGAATTGATGGTGAAACATAATGGCCCATATTTGGCATGAATTACTTTTTATTGCCTTTAAATTTTTCGGGCTCTTTTAACCTCTTTGGACCTCGGATAATAAAATTCCTCAATTTTTAGGTCCTTTTTAACGCTGGCTTTTGCGCAAAGGATAGATAATTACCTTTTGCAGCCCCCCTGTTCTCAATTAAACACACAGACTCACTAAAACGGTTTTTACATGCATTCCAATCTTGTCAAGTTTTATCGCATATTGTACGTTGTATAGACAAAATTGAGATGGAAACACTTAAGCCAATATGTGATAGACAAGTGCAATAATCAAATAAAATCGTGCATGTGTGCAATAAAGGAGATAGGAGTCAAACATGTAGAAAGATATCACTAATCACATCTCAAAGACTCCAAATAATGTAAAGCACATGAATGAAATGATGTAGCATCTCAAATCTCTATCACATGGAAATATGAAGTGAAGATTGTGACTTGGCTATCTTAAATGCTCATCCATAAAAGGTACAAAGAAAAAAAAATCTTTTTGGATTTTTCAAAATTTTTATTAAAATAAAATCATTTTATGCTTTTCTAAATTTTTATTTAAAAAAAATGTAAAAAGCAAAAAGAAATTAAAAAAACAAACTAAAGATACAAGCTAGCAATAGGAATCAGATGATATGAAAATGAAAATGCATCCTATGCTAGACACGGTCCATCGCCAAAGACTCTCAAATCTAAGGGCATCTAAAGGTTTCGTGAAAATATCGGCTAACTGACGGTCGGTGGGAACAAAACTCAGGGATACGACTTTCTCTTCAACTAACTGACGTATAAAGTGCTTGCGTATCCTGATGTGCTTTATTGCTCGAATGCTGGACAGGATTGCAGGATATGTGTATTGCGCTCGGGTTATCATAGGAAATGGTCATGGTGTCCTATGAAATCCCATAATCCTCCAGCATCTTCTTCACCCACAAGAGTTTCATGCAACAACTCCCGGCGGCGATGTACTCAGACTCCGCAGTGGACAAAGAGATGGAGTTTTGCTTCTTGCTCAACCAGGAGACAAGAGCAGAACCAAAATAGAAACACCCACCAGAAGTGATCCTACAACCATCTACATCCCCGGCCCAATCGGCATTCAAATAGGCAGACAAGCGATCATTGGTATTAAAGGAATACCAAATACCATATGAGTCCCACTCATGTATTTGATAATACGTTTTAGAGCGAGTAAGTGTGACTCTTTTAGGGACGCCTAATATCACGCACAGACTCCAACACTAAAGGGTATGTCCGGACGGCTAGTAGTCAGGTAGAGAAGACTACATATCATACTCCGATACAAGGTTTGCTCTACGTCCTTGCCTTAAGTTTCCTTACTAAGCTTGATATAAGTACTCATAGGTGTACGAGCATGCTTAGCGGAGTCTAAACCAAATTTCTTCACTAGGTCTCTAGCATACTTGGATTGAGAGATGAACATCCCATCTTCTAGCTGACAAACCTGGAGACCAAGGAAGAAAGTAAGCTCACCTACCATGCTCATCTCAAACTCACTTTTCATCTCCTCCTCAAAGTGGTGAGCATGCTGGGAGCATGTGGATCTAAATACTATGTCATCCACATAGACCTGGGCAACCAAAACAGCACCGTCATCTCTCCTGATGAACAATGTCATATCAACTGCCCCTCTCTTGAAGCCACGGGCTAAGAGATAGGAAGTGAGCCTTTCATACCAAGCACGAGGTGCTTGCTTCAAACCATACAAAGCTTTTCTCAGATAATAGACGTGGTCCGGGTGCTTAGGGTCTTCAAACCCTTTTGGTTGTTCCACATAAACCTCCTCCTATAGAATGTCATTCAGGAAGTCACTCTTGACATCCATCTGATATAGCTTAAAACGCAGATGACATGCGATGGTGAGTAGTAAATGGACGGACTCAAGCCTCGCAACAGGAGCAAATGTCTCCCCAAAGTCTACACCCTCTATCTATGTGTAACCTTGAGCGACCAACCTAGCCTTGTTTCTGATTATGGTACCATTTTCATCCATTTTATTCTTAAAAATCCATCTGCTACCTATTACATTAGTCTCACTAGGTCGTGGGACTAGTTCGCGGACATTGTTCTTTTTAAACTGAAGCAACTCATCCTGCATAGCAGATATCCAGTGTTCATCCTTGAGTGCTTGTTTGTGATTATTGGGCTCGACTTTAGACGTGTAGCAAAAGTGGCTAATGACATTCTCTAGTTGAGCACGTGTATTAACCCCAAGAGTGGGATCACCTACAATAGAGGCAGGGCCATGACTGTTGCGAACCCAAGCAGGTGTGTCCCCTGACACATGAGTAGGGTCCACAGAGTGTGGGTGAGGGATAAGTAAATCACTTCCAGAAAAGTCCTCATCCTCACACTGTAGGTTAGGATCAATAACTGTCGGAGGATCGTCATCTTGCACGGTGACGTTTATTGAATCCATAACCTTAGAGCTCTTCAGGTTAGAAACTGGGTACACTCTACTATTCGATGAATAGCCTAACAATATTCCCTCGTCACTTCGGGAGTTAAACTTTCCTAATTGCTCTGTATCCCGTAGGATGTAGCATTTACTTCCAAAAACACGGAAATATGCGAGGTTGGGTTTCTTACCAGTCCACAATTCATAAGGCGTCTTAAGTGTGTGTGGACACAGGTAAACCCTATTCACCGTATGGCACGCAGTAGACACTGCCTCTTCCTAAAATCTCCTAGAAACATTACGACCTAGAAGAATAGATCTAGCCATTTCCTGGATCATCCTATTCTTTCTCTCAATAATCCCATTTTGCTGAGGAGTCTTCACAACATAAAACTTATGTTTGATCCCAATGCTATCACAGTAGAGATCTACTTTTCCTTCCTTAAATTCTGTGCCGTTGTCACTACGGATCCTATTAATAGTAACTCCATGTTGATTTTTTAGGTCACGGCACTTGGTCGTTAAAAACTCTACAGCATCGGATTTCTCCCTTAGAAAGCCTATAATAGAATATCTGGAGAAATCATCTACCATCACGAATATGTACCTCTTACCACCCAAACTCTCAGTACGAGTAAGACCCATAAGATCCATGTGAATCAGCACAAGTACTCGGGAGGTGGTAATAGAATGAAACTTCCTATGAGGGTTTCGAATTTGGTTTCCCAACTGACAGGGTCCACGAACCGTGGAAGTTGTTTTTCCAAGAGATGGTAAGCCATGTACTAGGTCCTATTTGGCTAAACGAGTCAAATCTCTAACGTTCACGTGACCTACACGTTGATGCCAAAAATCCATAGGACTAATCGTGGCGCTATTGCAGACAAGTGAGGAAGTGGGAACAGTCCCATAGCAATTATCCTTGGTCCTCACCCCTTGCACTAAAAGTTTACCGGCTTGATTGTAGACATTACACGCGTCTCGATCAAACTTTACTGCAAAGTCAATGTCGCACAGCTGGCTAATGCTGAGAAGGTTTGCTTTCAAACCTTTGACGTACAAAACATTCTCTAGCTTAGGAAATCCTGGTAACTCTACTGTACCTCATCCTACAATGCTAGACTGGCTCCCATCTCCAAAGGTGACCCTACCATCATTATAATCCTCAAGGTAGGTAAAAAATTAGGCATCACCTATCATATGTCTGGAGCACCCACTATCAAAATACCACTATGAGGTATTATGAGCTTTGAGAGCGACATGGACAACAAGGGCTTTCTTATCTTTCTTAGGCACCCAAAAAGTGGTAACCTTTTGTTTACCCTTATTGTTGTTGTTGTTAGCCGGGATGTGAGAAGCATTTACAGACGACAAAGAAATCCATTGGAATTCCTTCATCAATCTTTGTGATGTGGCAGCTAAAAACTCAACACGCTCTCTCGGACTGGAAAACTCATCAGTATGGCGTGGTGGAGCAGTAGTACATCGTGTCCGACCCAAATTATAGCAAAACTCCCTCGAGTGGCCTTTTCTTTTGCAATATGTACAAAAGAACACAGTCTTAGGAGGACCTTGCTTTTCTTTTCTTGGTCGAACTCTCCTTCGAAGATTTTGGCGATGACCATAAGGAGTTGTAGTAAACTCAGGGACTGGTCCAGGTGCAATTTGGGACGTGGAGGCACCATCATAACCAATTCCCTTCCGATCATCAAAACCTAAAGCGGGGCCGAGGAGTATCTTTCCCATCTTCCCAGATCTGTCCTCGATTTGAACCTTGACTTCTCGAGGTCGCTCAAGATCATGAGTAAGCTGGGCTACAAGGGCTTCAAGTTTCTTCTGAGTCTCCATGGAGGAATGGAGCTCACTTGTAAGACTATCCACTTGTTTAGTCAAGTCCCCTTTCTCTTTCTCAAAACAACTTCCTCTCTCTCTAAAGGTAGTGCAGGTGGAGGACTCTCTCCCTCTTGCTTTTCCTAAATCTTCCTCTAAAGTGGTGATCCTAAGAACTAACGCTTTGTTACGCTTTTTAGTTTTAAAGGACTCAGAATATAGCTCGGTGTAGGCATGTTGAAGACCACTCTCTCTCTCACTTGTGTCATCCTTCCCCTCACTTACATCGATCTCACTATCGAGGTGTTCCTGTGATGCAACATCCTCATCGTCGTGAGGAGTACTAGAAGTGCTCAGATGACTAGCCATGAATGCGGTGAAGTTACACTCATGCGGTGACTCATCTCCAGAATCCACCGACTCGACCTCACTGTCGTCACTAAGGGTAGCATTAAGGACAGCTATGCCCTTTTCTCTATTTAGCCTAGTAGCACACTCAAAAGCTCTATGACCCCTACCGTCTCACTCAAAGCATCTCTCACTTTCTTTCTTGGGAGGATCTTTAAAAACTTTTTCATTTTTCTTTTCAAACTTATTTTTCTCAAAATCTATTTTTATCTTTAAAATTACCATTTTTCTTGAATTTGAGAATTCTCTTGAAATTTTTAGTAAAAAGGGCCAAATCATCTAAGTCAAAATCACACTCAGAATCTGACGCATCTGTCTCTCTTTTTCTAGATGACTCTCCCATCTTTCTTGCCGACCCCTCACTCTTTCTCTCTTGGGCATTAAGTGCAATTCCCTTATCTTTAGCCTTAGTACTTCTAGGAAACATATCAATTTCATATGTTTGCAAGTCTCCTACAAGTTCCTCCAAGTTTAGCGTATTTAAATTACCCATAGAATTTAGCATAGTGACTTTAGGGATAAAACGCTTAGGAAGGGAACGAAGAATCTTTTTAACAACTCTAGCATTAGGAATATGTTCACCAAGATTAAAGCTAGTATTAACAATGTCAGATAGCCTAGCTTAAAAATATCAAAATATTCAGTTTCATGCATGGTGATGGTTTCAAATTGAGTTGTTAAATTTTGCAATTTAGACTATTTCACAGCATTAGTTCCTTCATGGGTAATTTGCAAAACATCCCATGCCTCTTTTGGCGTCGTGCACGTCATTATGCGTTTGAACTCATCAGGAGTAACAGACCCATAAATAGCACTTAGACCCTTAGAATTAAAGATGAGCATTTAAATTCTTCTTCAGTCCAAGACGTGTCAGGTTTTAAATTTGTCACATTTTCAACACTGATGGAGGGAGGTATCCACCCTCTTTCAACAAAAATCCAGACACGTTCATCAATCGCTTTTAATGCAGATCTCATGCGGGCTTTCCAATATGAATAATTTGTCCCGTCAAAAACTGGCATTTTATTATATAATTTCTCCATTATGAACACACTCGTTTTCAAAAATCAATTTTTTGAAAATTAATATCTTAGAAAATTTTTGCGGAAAATTACACGGTAAAGTTGTGTAATTTGCTCGGATACCAATTTAAAAGAGTGCGCGTGCGTCCAAATAGAGATATTATTTAAGCAAACTTAGTTTTATCAGTTAAGTCCTAAACATGCAGCAATATGTGGTTGAACAACATGATGAAACATGCAAGAACATTCAAACACTCATATGTGAGAAAAAATCCCCCAAAGGGGCAAAACCATTTATTTTCGTTATAATATTGTAACATATAATTTCTCGAATTATAATGAAAATACAGTGACACGACGGCTGGAAGTTTCCCTTTCCAGGAGGGCAACAATGAAGAACAAGGACGGTCTTCTCCACAAGGGTATGAACAGACACACGATTGTGTTCTTGGGTTGCAAACAGATTTAGAAGGGTTTGGAAAGTTGTGTGAATCGAAACATGAGTCTTGGGACTCAAAAAGAGGAAGACTTAGAGTATTTAGGACTCTGAAAATCGTCTATGTAAGTCTTACTAAACAAAACCCCGAAGTTGGTTTATAAAAGAAAACCTGGGACGAAAATATCAGAGCACGATCTGCACGATTTTATCTCAGGTGGATCGGTCCGCTTCTGATCCGAGCCGGTCTGAGGTCGGATCGGTTCTTTTTTGAATAGGGCTTCTTCAATTTGCAATCGGTCCGGGGTTTACTAGTTTGAAGCATAAGCAAATCGGTCCAGCTTAAGGCGGATTGGTCCGTTGGCAGATCCGTTATTTTTCTAAACTAACGGATTGAATCAATGCGGACCGGTTCCTTTTTAAAACAAGCGGACCAGTCTGTCTGACCAGAACACTGATTCCTTGAATTCTTTGATATTCGGATCCGTTGATGAAGATGTGATCTTGAATTTCTTCAACGATGTAACTGCTTATGACATACACATAAATAATGGACAAAATGTCCTTATAAGTACGAATCAACAAAGGTAATCAAAGATCTGCAAAGCGGAAGCTAAACGGACTCATAACCTACGAGACCTAAGACCATGCTCTGATATCATCTGTCACACCCCGCCTAATTCTGGCGTCGGTCACCACCAAAACTAAGTCGTGCGTGAGTAAATAAAATACCATTCTTAGCATGAGACAGATATGAGACATAAATAAATCAGTCCATAAGATAAATAATTGAATCAACCTCAAACGATCATAAACAACTAAGTGATAAAAGATCGATCACATGCTAACTTTGAAAATCCAATCTTCAATAACGATTAATTAAAAATCTGAATAAAGATCCAACTCCGAATAACTGAAATAAATCCCATAAGAAACTTTGGAAGCGAATGACCCAATAACTCTCTAAACTGAGTCTCATAATGAAATATGACTGAAAGGAAAGTCTAAGCTAAAACAAAAAAACAAAGTAAATCCGTTCCAGCTACACCTCCAAATGATAATCTCCAAAAATCTTATGCAGCTTCTCCAATTCTAATCCTGAAAAAGATTAGTCAACGCATGGGCCAGAGCCAAAGCCCCGAGCAAGAATACACGCTACTCCCCTCAAATAGGATCCTTGAATCCAGACAATAGCATTATACGCAATAAATATCACAATAGAATATTTTAAATTAAACGGACTAATTTAAAAGCGATACATATAAACCACTAACTACCCGTAAAAATCCCATTTATAAAGGCACACCAATATGATTTTAAATTCCCAAGTCCCACGATGTTAATTTAATTAAATTAACCAGCTTTTATTATAATCTCATTTTATTATGGCGGTCCTCCCTCCTCGGGTGATTTCTCTACCAAAATACACATCCCCTTGTCAAAATGCCGACTGGCCCATTTAAACTGTCGGCCCTGGCTGATCGATAAGGTTCCACACACGAAACGACATAAAACGCCAGCTTCCCATTTAAACTGTCGGCCCTCACTGATTATGTCGCCCATTTATTTTAATACCCGTCTTATTATCTTAGGTATTAGTTCTCAATTTCTCAATTTATAATTTATAAACACCCCACCCTTTAATCGATTTGAGATCCTCAAAATACCCCTTAGTCCCATACCTAAGGGTCCTCAAGTTATCAGTACGTCCTACCCTATGTATAGGAGGATTTTCTAACATAAATCATAACCTAGTCTCATACCTAGACTAGCGTAACGATGATAAAGTAATAAAAATCATCCCACCCCTAACACAATAAAACCGTGATATTTTCCCTCACTAGTCCTATTCCTAGAAGGCAATCTAAAATATAGGGAGAGCAATAATACCCAACAATCCGTCATCACAATGATATTTAATAATACCAACAAGTCATACCAACAAGAATAATTAGTCAACGTATAAAACTGCGCATGATAGTCCAATTCAACTAAATCTTTAATTTAATTATCACAACGTCAACAATACCCAAATAATCGCATTTAATTATTTTAAATTAAATATACCAAGTTTTCATCATATATACATCAAAAACCAAATTTTATTATCTCTATATGTATTAGATGAGTTATACGCACCCAAAAGTCAATTATTTTAAAGCTAGGTTTTTTTTACATGCAGCCTACACCAATAAAATCCAAAATCACTCATGAATCCTATGTACCCAAAAGGTTATGAATATTATTCAGATTCAAAGATTTTATAAAAACAACCCCATAATTAGTATCCACTTTTTCTAATTAAGTTACTAATTATTTTTAAGAAAACATGTAATTAATTATTTATGCGACACTTAAAATGCATAATACTAAAGGAAAAGAATAGAGTATTCATGCATGTAAAGATTGTGTTGAAAATCTGATTAGAAATCTGGATTCCTTGCGAAAAATTAGCAAAAGAGTGTTCATGAACCAACTTCATTAAACCCCAATTAAGCCTCCCAAAACTTATGACAAAAAGCTTGATAATGAAGAAGGTTGATGATTATGGGTGAGAGGAAAAATATTTGGAAGTGTTCGCTGGTGAAAAACTGGAGAAAAAATGATTATGAGAAGTCCCTCTACGGATTAACAAGATTATATAGTGATTAGGAGTCCTAATCCTACACAAATACTAAAAACAGCTTACAACTCACATTTTCTGGGAGGGTCGATCGATCTACCCCTAGTCATAGATCGATCGATCATGCCTAAAATCTGGCAGTTCGCCCAAAAAATTATAAGGGACAAAAATTGTAAAATCAATATAAAATCCATTTCAACTCCGATTTTAATTTCGCTTGAAGTTTTATTCTTCTAAAATCATAACCAACATATTTAGCCAATAAAAATTATTAATTTCAAAAATTTATTTTTCTTGCAAAATTCAAATTAATTAGTAAAAAATAGTTAATAAAAAAAATGGGGCGTTACAATATACTATTTCCTTCTCGACTCCTTCACACTCCCAAATCTACTACCGATTGATATCCCTACCACTCGGCTATGGATTTGTATCTGATAGGATAGACCAAGATGTAAATCTCAATTGTTCATTATGGTTGTAATAAACTCGGGTTATTGACACTGTAATGAAACTATAAATATATGTGCATGTCCTGATTGTGAATCTTTTTTTTCACATTCAATCCAACACCTATTTGGGATTTGGGTGCAGTGCATTGATATATCATTCTCTCTCGATTTCTACTACAATACACCCGATTATGACTCTTCTTTTCACATTCATTCTAACCACTGCTTACTCTTTTATAACAAATTGTTAAAGAGTGTCCCGTCATAAATTTTCCAAATTGTTAAAACAGATGAACCAAAAAATGACCGAGTAAGAAACTCCACTTAAGGTACTTATGTATTTTTTTCTTTTAATAAGTTGCATTCTAGGCGTTTGGTGAAATGACCGAGTGTCTAAACACCTGTTAACGAAATGCATAATTGTAATACCACGTATTTTTACGCATATTTATTTTATTATAAAATTATGGAAATTGAGATTAATTAATTTAAAGGGAGAACATTTAATTTATCGTTAATTCGATTTTAATGGTAATAATTACTAGCGTGACGAGAGTTAGTAGTTATCGAAAATAATTATGTTGAAACCATGTTGAATAATAATTATGTTGGACATTAAATAGTGAATAACGTAATATCGTTTTGAAAATAATAAGATGGCCGGGGACGAGATACACAACAGTTAAGATATAATTATTTGGGACGCGCGTATGAGTCAAGTCACTATTAAATATTTGGGAGTTAAAAAGGTAAATTATTTTTATGTAACTTGTATGTCTATTTTGAGCACTCCATTGTGTCCGAAAGGGTCGAAATAGTCAGAAAACACTACTCGGGTGTTCCATTGGGATTCCGGGACATTTTAGCCCGACACCCCGGAGGGGTATTTTAGTCTTTTGGGATTTTTGAGTAATTAAATAGACAAAAATTAGGTTTTATTAAAAGCTACGTGGGTTAGAGGTCTATCAGTTTCAACCCACGTGAAAGAGAGAGAGAGAGAGAGAGAGAGAGAGAAGGGGGGGGGAGTACCAAGGAGGAAGAAGACTCCATTGGAGAACAAGGGCAAGAACTCGAGGATTCCCACCAAAAGTTGCGCCAAAGTGTATATCGCAATGAGAGGATCAACCACATACCAATTTCAGTCCGAGAATCATAAATCCACTTTAAGGCAAGTGTTTATCTTGCTCCTCTTAGGTTTAATTAGAAGGATTTGTAAAGAAACCTTGTGAAGTGGAGATAGAGTTGCATGTAGAGGAACTTCCCTTCATAGAACTGTTAAATTTGATAACTATATGTTGGAATCACGAAATTATTGAGGGTTTTAAAGGTTTAAAATTCTGGGTTCATATTTATGAGATTTATTAGGAATTGAAAAATTGTTGAATCCCATTTGAGTATATAAATATTTGACCTTTAATTTCTATTAAAAAGTATCTTAGGGTGATTAGAAATAGTTTTGAAACATGTAATTCGAAGTTGGTTGAGTTTTGGGTCGAGATTGGAAGTTAGAAAATTTAGAAAAATGATTTTGGGAAGAACAGGGGCCAGTTCGGAATTTTCGTTCGAAGACCAACCCAGGTTGTTCGAATGACCTCATTTGAATGAGACTTTTAACGATAATTCCAACGACCCTTCTAATGATATTTTTTAGTTCGTTCAAAGTAAGGAACTCGTTCGAACGAGAATCCTGGAACTTCAAACGAGATTCCAGAACTTGATTTTTGGGTTCGATTTAGTTAAAAACCCATCATAGATTTATCCAAGAGAGTTTATTAACCTACGTGAGTAACGGGTGACTTAAATTCCAAAGTTTTAGGTAATGAAGGTGTGATGATTCTCGAGGTATTGAACTTTTATGGAAACCTAAGAGAGAATGTGATTCCTAGAGAGGATATATATAAATGAATAGCGGTGAGAGTAGAAATGATAATATTATCTACGTACTATGGGAATTGGGTTACTTGAATGCCTATTAAGTTATATAAGTTGTGTGCATGCTTATTACTTGGAATATTATGTGTATGACATAGCTAGCTACTGGTTATCGAGCGAAGGTTAGCGCGTTGTGGATAACCATATCTTGTGTACCTTCAGGGGATTTTGAGTCGTGCCATTAGAGCATGGAACCTAGGTACGAACTATCTGTGAGAACGATAGCGATGGCGGTTGTATGGGTGCATAGGTATGTGCGTGGCCCATCGGCTTGGAACTATGTTCACCGCCAATATGCGTATATGTTTTATTGGTTCCTGAGAGATTGAATCGGTTGTCCTTTATGCATGAGCGTTGAAATGGGACTAGATAGCCGAGTATGTCTAGCACCAGGGGTTTCTTACCCATGGGTGCAGTATTGATATATCAATTTTTATGTATACATATTGAGATTCTACATATGTATACGGAGTTCCTATTCTGTGTTCCATATTGGTCGCTTTACTATAGTATATACTTATAGGGTCACCAGTTGAGAACTAAAAATTTTATGAGAATGAGTTAAAGCATCTTTAGTCCTATTCCTAAATAATATCAATGTATTGTCCTCAAGTTATTTAGAGATTTTATCCGGTATAGTGGTTATACTACGTATAGTCAGGCAGAGTATCATGACTAGTATGGGTAGTTAGGTTCGTTAGGCGTGCACATTAGGTGAGAGGTGAGCATGTCAAGTGAGTACGCTAAGTTAACATGAATAATATATGTGCTAATTAAATCAATTTAAGCACTTGCTATATTTAAACTATTTTCTACTCGAGCTCTGACCCTTTTTTCTGCCAAACTCTTTTCTTATTCCTTTATTTTAGGTACCTAGCCATAGGGACACCAAGCTTAGGAGATTCCATTCAGTTGCTGAGCTGTAGCTGCTGTGGAAGCTACCGAACATTGCTAGTAGACACTTTATAATCTATCTTTCTTTATCTATCAGTATTCACTTCAGTTGGACATGTCGTCCCTTCCTAATTTACATTCAGAGATTTATATGTTTTATTCTGTTAGTGGACTTTTATTTCATGGCTTTAGATTATTGTATGGATTTTAGACTGGAAGTGTATACTCCAGAACTCCATTTTAATTCATCTAGTTCTTTCCTTATGTTTTTGGGATGAATGGTATTAGTTAATTATTTCCTTACTTGATGATGGTTAATAACAAGATAAAATTTTGATATCAACCTTTTTAAATACTAGGTGGTTAGTTTTAATTAAATAAAATTGATGATTTTTCGACAATGATGCATTATCTAAACCAACTGGATATTCCGGATTTAATTAATAAAGGACTTATCACCCAGTATTTAATTAGGCGGGGTATCACAGGTCTTTAGGATCTGTGCGGCTTATTATGCTTTCAGCGTTGCTTTGTTTGATATAGAGCCCTTTGTTTGGGATTGTTGATTTCTATGGTGAGATTTCGCTCTCATGCTATAACGTATATATATATATATATATATATATATATATATTAGTAAACCTTATTCGCGTTCGGGTGTGTTCGAACAATGAAGTATGACAAACAAGGGTCGTTGGGCGGACAACAGGAGGTAGGGCTTAGTAAAGGTTGTAGAGTATATTCGAGGATGGTGACCATAGTCGAGGTCACCCCTATTATGGAACGAGAAGTCAGGACTGTAAAGACGGCTAAGGCGCAACATATGATTTTAAATTGCTGCTATAGTCGAAAGTGGTGCCAAATTATACTCACCTAGCATGGTAGGATTGGGAGAGAGTGAGATGAAGCAGTAAGGAGAACCATCAGTGGAAGATCTAAAAATGAGGGAATTGTGTTTGTTAACCAACGAAGTAAAATATCCAAAGGCTTGGGCATATGGCGGAGTGTGGTTAACCGAAAGTGAAAATTTAGGGTAAAATTTTTCTTGACTCGTCGGAGCAAAGTTATAATGATGGAAGTCAACCACCACATTTAGAAGGGGAATGTTGTGTCAATGGAAGGATCTTAGGTATGGTTTACGATTTGACCGCATCTTCCTTCATCAGATGTTCAGGTTAAGATGTGAATGTTATTCTGAACTCATCACAGGAAGGCCGGAGAGAGGTCCATGTGTGAAAATGAATTTTATTATTTAACGAACCTTATGACGGATGAAGTAGATACAAATGGAGAAGAGGATTTCAAGTGGTAAATCGACTCGTAAGAATAGTTGACAACACTTAAAGGGAAACCTGCTGGACAGTCGATCCATATGGTGACAATGTCATGCATCGTCCAAGCACCATAAAGGGAAACCATTAGGGGACCCATTTAAACGATTCAGATAGCTGAATCCTTTCCAAGCGATGGTGAATTAAGTAAGGGCTATTGAAGCCAGTAGCACGTTCCTTACAGTCAACAAAGCTAAGCGAACAATAGGGGGAGCCATCATCATCGAGCCTATTAAATTTCAAGAGGAGGATAACCTTAAAATGGTCAGTATGACCAGTGATAAGTGGGTTATGCATAGAGGTAATTTACGGAGAGTGAAATCACATGAGTTAATGTTTTTCGAAGCGAGTAAAGGGACAAGATTATGGTGCCTAGTAAAGGCCAATGATTAAAGTAGTTTTTGTTTTGGTTTGGACAGGTGTGTTATGTCCGAAAACTATTTGAGCAGCCAGTGCGACTAGCAAGGTAGAAGTATGAGTTTTACCCTCGGAGGATGAGGCATGTTTTATATGTGTAATACCCCGTACTTTTGGCTATATTTATTTTTGGGATTAATTAATTAAATGCGTATTAATTGGAAATTAATCCGGGTTAAAAATACTAACGAGATGCGAGTTGGTATTTGATTATGTGCATACATGTTTTATATGAATATTGTATTATGAAAAATTTGTCGTGAGATTGATATACGACATTTTGGAAATTTTGTTGAGACGCGTGTGACCGCCGCGTCACGGTATAACATTTTGATTATAAAAGTGAATTTAAATTCTATAAACCGTATGGTCATTTTGAGTGCGCCAACGCGTCCGGAAGGGTCGAGATAGTCAGAAAACACTAGCCGGGGGTTTAGTTTGGGTCCCGGGGTATTTTTAGGCCATACCGGCAATTTAAAGGGTATTTTGGTAATTTTGTGTTTTGAGGAATTAATAATGACGAAAATTAGGAGTCTTAATCTGATGTGGATTTAACCCACTAAACCCACTAACCAACCCATATTAACCCATTAAGCTACGGAGGTTATCATTTAGGTTTCCAACTTTCCCAAAGCAAACCCTAGCCACCATAGCCACCATTGGAGAAGAAGCTTGGAGAGAGAAGAAATTCTGCAGAAAAGCTTCATCAAACCTGCACCAAACTCAGAGACAATCAAGGCAAGTAATCTAATTATATTTAAATTCAGAGAATGTTCTTTCCATGTTAGAAAATTGAAGAATTAAAATTGTTCTTGGAAGATGAATGAAAACCCATGTTAATTGGACTTAGGATTTGAATATTGAGGACAAATTGCATGTAGAATCACATAGAGATGATTATTCTGGTATTAATGTATGTTGAATGTATCAAAGACTAATTTAGAATGGGCTATTGATGATTACAAGTTTTAGGGTTCATGTTCTTGAGAAAATTGGGGAAAAAGTGTAGAGATTTGTATATTAATCGATGTTAGGGTAAGTTAATCCTTCAAAACGTGTTAGGATGTGATTATAATATGTTTAGGATTGTTTAGAGACCTTAAAACGATTGTTGGGACTTAGTTTAGAAGAGATTTGAGGAGTTAAAATGGTAAAAAAACGAGAATTAGAAAAATCTGGGACGAAACTGGTATTTCGTTAGAAGCCCCTGCCCAGGTCGTTCGAACGAGCTTCTAACGAATTGACCAGTCACTTCTAACGAAAGGGAACTTCATTCGATAATCTTGTTAGAACGAGATATCGTTAGAAAGTACAGTTCGTTCGAACGAACTGGATCTCGTTCGAACAGTCTCGTTCGAACGAGACTTCTAACGAGTTGACAGAGGAATCTCGTTCGAACAGTCTCGTTCGAACGAGACTTCTAACGAGTTGGCAGTCTGGGACTTTTTAGACTGTTTTGATTTTTGGAGTCCCGTAAACTTGTTCGAGGATATAGATAACCTTCCTTTGATGATGTATGGATAGATTTGGGACTTTTGGGTTATTATGAGGAGTAAATTATATACGAGAGTTAAATTAAATGGACGGTTTGGGTTGAGACGTGAGTGTCTTCTACGACGAGAGAATAAATTATGGCGCGTATGATTATAAACCGGAATAGTATAAATTGTGATAATTATAAGTTAGTACGAGAATGCGATATGTACTACGATTAAACTACGGGATTACTAAGACGTGTGTTTACTTAGTATTGGTATATAAATTGTGTGTATGACATACCTACCATACTTGCTATCACGGGAGGTTTGCGTTTGCTTAGGGACCTCTAATCCTTGTGATGCCCGGATTTAGACTGGTTACCTTGATGAACATAGGTCATAGAAAGACTTATTGGGATATTAATAAGTCCGCTGATCGTAGGAGCATAGGTATGTGCGTGACCTATGTGATGTGATTGTGTTCGCCTCCATTAATTGTGATGTTGTTATCTGTGAACTATTCCTGAGAGATTTGGAATATGTAATCCTTATGTACGTGATGTACTGGGATGGATAGCAGAGTATGTGTGCACCGCAGCTTAGTTCTCGGGGTGCTTGTATTGTATAATTATGATGGGAATAATATACACTTAATTAATGGGAACCTTCATGTTATTGTTGTGAATATAATTACGGTATTGTTTCGAGAAATATAACGAGTTAACTGATAGTGATATATATTGCATATTGAGCATCTGAGTTTACGTTAAACCCCTACTTAATTACGAGCGTTATAATGTTAATAGAACCGAGTAATAAGGGTAGGACCTATGACAGTCTAGCTAGATATGATGGCACTTAACTAGTGGTTTGTGTCGTTGTAGATGGGTACTGACGTTAGGAGTGCACAGTTAGACGAGAGGTGAGAATATCATGTGAGTGAACGTCCTAACATGTACTTTGCATTTAATGTTTTAAATGTTTTTAAAGCACTTGCAGGTTTTTAAAATATAACTCCACATTCGGGCTCTGACCCGTTTGCTTTTCAAATCTATTTTTCTTTGTAAAACCATTTTAGGTGCCCAGCCACAAGGACACCATGCATAGGATACTCATTCAGGTGACGAGCTGTAGCTGTTTGTGGAAGCTACAGGGATTTGCTTGTAGACGCTTCTATCATTTGGATTCCAGATTCATTATCTATCAGTTGTAGGGCATGTTGCCCATTTCTATTAGAGTTACATTTCCATTACAATTTTCAGACTTTGGCATGTATTAATTTAGTATTCAGTTTACTTATCAGTTGTGGGATTTGTAGTGAGGAGTTTTCCTCCAGACTTTATTTACGTTATGTGATGGTTATTCTATTTACTACTTTATGGTGAATGGTGTTATTATTCTTTATTACACTTGTTGCATGTTAATCAGACTTTAATTAAAATTTGGCACTTACTTTTAAATACTAGGTGGTTAGTAATAATAAAAATATTTTCGACAGTGATGCTATTAACTGAGCCAACTTGGCATTTTGAATTAATTTAATAAAGGAGTAGCTACCCGGTATTTAATTAGTCGGGGTGTCACATATGACACGAGCGAGTCACTATATTTTGATTTTTGATAGATTCACATGTGAGATGAGCTTAGTGTGTATATCGATAATGTTATTATTATTTGAATATTTTCCCTGGTATAGCAGGGTTATATTTAGTCATATACGCGGAGGATGAATGGGTGTATAGATAGTGGTATATACCTTATTGAGATTACTTATTTTAGTGATGTGTTATACGAGTATGATAGTGTCCTGATTCTGGTTTTATATAAATGATTAGATTGATAGTGGACGTATATCACAAGTCTATCGGGGTTACTTCTCTAGTGCAGGATGTTTTGTTCTGGCGAAGCCTCACCCATGAGAGGGTCGGACTCGCATGTATATCATATATAATAGAGACTTCGAAGAGTATAGTGGTATCAAAATGTTCAATCCCGGGGTATATAGGGACTTTGTTGTTATGATTCGATGAATTGGGCTTACTGTTGAGCAGAAAGATTTTAACTCATTATCATGTTTAGTGCTCAGGACTGGGTGATAGGAAGAGTGCATTGTTATATCGATTCTTTAGAGATGTGGGAATTAAAATTTATATTTATATGTTTGGGGACAGGATCTCAAGAGTACCGATTATATGTGTACGAGGTTTATGGAATGTGATTACCGCCAATGCTAAGTGATAGTGCAATTAGAAAAAAGTTCATTGTTTAAGTGTAATTTTGGGAGCAGATGTAAATTTTATGTCAAGAGATGGGAATATAGGGGTACATGTTATGGACGAAGGGCCTAACGGATTTTGATAACCGACAATGCTAGGCAGTAGTGTATCGGGGGGTTACTTATTTGGATTTCACTTTGTGAGACATTCCACGCATGCAACTTAGCGTAAGGTTGGAAGTAGGGAGATGTTTGGTCATTAGTCCATGAGTTCACTACCTTGGTCATTATAGGATCAGGTAGTTATAACTGCAAGTTGGAAGTTAAATTATGATTTAAGGCCAGTGGAGTCGGCTGGGTGGTAAGGAAGCATTGAAAATTTTATTTTAGCACTAGGAGTTAAAGGGTGGAATGATGTTAAGGGGGATTTAAAATTTCAATTTCTAGGGTAATTGAAAGTACCCAAGTTTTGTAACCACGTTGTGAGTACAGGGGCAATAAAGAATTGGGTGAAGCGTATGTGATGCTTACGCCAGTAAGCATAGTTTATAGGTTATGTGGGCACCCTAGTTAGCTGATGTCAGAATCGTTCGGGTTGAAGGGACGTGGGAATAGATGTGTGGAATATATGTTTGTGGGACTAATATAACGAAGTGGAAATAGTAAAGTGGATTAAGCATCGAGTGAGAAGGACGATAATCCATAAATACAGTGCAATCAGAATAGCACACCCAAATTTGGTTGAAAGGCTGTGGGAAGCCATTTTAAAAGGGGTATTCCTTGAGAAGGGTAAAATTTAACTACTATAGAAAACACTCGGAGCGGAATTTTACCTAGTCAAATGTTGAAAGAGACTTGCGTGTAGGTAGAATAATGATGTTAGTAAGGTATAAAAAGTCCAAAAGTGCACATCGTGGAGAAAAGTGCACGGGTCGAAACTTTTGATATACGCCAAGGAAATAAAGAGAGTATTAAGGATCACTTAATGGGAGACATTACAAGTGGAAGTCGATGTTGAGAGAGACATAGTGATAACGGTCGTATGGGTGTGTAGGTATGTGTATAGCCCATTGGCTTGGAACTATGTTTGCCTCCAATATGTGTATATGTTTTATTGGTTCCTGAGAGATTGAACATGTTGTCCTTCATGCGTGAGAGTTGCAATGGGACTACATAGACGAGTATGTCTAGCACCAGGGGTTTCTTAACCATGGGTGCAGTATTAATATATAGATTTTTATGTATACATATTGAGATTCTATATAAGTATACGAAGCTCCTATTATGTGTTTCATATTGACCGCTTTACTATAGTATATACTTATTGGGTCACCAGTTGAGAATTAAAAATGTTATGAGAATGAGTTAAAGCATCTTTAAACCTATTCCTAAATAATATCAATGTATTGTCCTCGGGTTATTTAGAGATTTGGTTATACTACTTATAGTCAGGCAGCGTATCATGACTACTATGGGTAGTTAGGCTCGTTATGCGTGCACATTAGATGAGAAGTGGTAATCTCAAGTGACTACGCTAAGTTAACATGAATAATATATGTTCTAATTAAATCAATTTAAGCACTTGATATATTTAAACTGTTTTCTACTCGGGCTCTGGCCCATTTTTCTGCAAAACTCTTTTCTTATTCCTTTATTTTTGGTGCTCAGCCACAGGGATACCAAGCTTAGGAGATTCCATTCAGTTTCTGAGCTGTAGCTGATGTGGAAGCTACAAGACATTGCTAGTAGACGCTTCATAATCTATCTTTCTTTATCTATCAGTATTCACCTCAGTTGGACATGTTGTCCCTTCCTAATTTATATTCAGAGATTTATATGTTTTATTCTGTAAGTAGACTTTTATTTCATGGCTTTGCATTATTGTATGGGTTTTTGACTGGAAGTGTATACTCCAGAACTCTATTTTAATTCAGCTAGTTCTTTCCTTATGTTTTTGGGATGAATGGTATTAGTTAATTATTTCCTTACTTGGTGATGGTTAATAACAAGATAAAATTTTGATATCAACCTTTTTAAATATTAGGCGGTTAGTTTTAATTAAATAAAATTGATGCTTTTTCGACAGTGATGCATTATCTAAACCAACTGGATATTATGGATTTAATTAATAAAGGACTGATCACCCGGTATTTAATTAGGCGGGGTGTCACAATAATCTCTAAAGAAAAATTTAGTTTCATATTGTGAGCACTGTGATGTACACTTTATTTCAGTGATACATGTTGTTTTAAATGCAATTGGAGTACAACAAAAAATAAAAAATTGCTCAAGCTCCATACTTAAATGACTATTGTATGGACATGGTTTGGTTAGTTTTTACTTTTAAGCACCTTGCATACATTTTATTTTGTTATTCGTACCCCAAGTGTTTGTTGGTTTTGTGATTAATTGAGTAAAATATATATTGGGTTTGAAAATTGATTGTACTTATAGTTGGGAAATCAACCTAAATGCGGGTGTTGTAGCTTCATTCTTGGCACGATCGATATTAGTATATAGGAAGGGTTTCCATGCTCCCAGTAACAAAAAGGGGAGTACATGCTCAATTTATGTGATTGTAGCCTCCTAGACTCGTTCTGATTCTTCTTTAAGTTTTATCTTTAATTATCCATGTCATGTTCTTAAATTTAATTATCCATGTCATGAAAGTTTCCTCTAGTTTCATCCTTTTGGATATGGAGAAAGTGCAAGTTTATTTTGTTGTATAATTTTAGATTTCCTTTTATTATAAACACTATTATTTTGTTTTTTCTTTATGGAATTTTTTGAGACAGATAACGAAAGACTTTTGAGATGTGATCTGATATAAGCTTTGCTCCAAGTTTTTGAGAGATCTGATCTGATATGAACTTTTCCCCAAGTTTTCAGCGACATATATGTTAGCGACATATGTGGTTTTTGAGAGTATACATTGTGTCCATACATCACTCTTTGGCAAGTTCATTGTGTCTAGATTGTGTATACTATGGACTGTATATTATTCTATAGATAGTATACATTGTGTATTATATAATATGTTCTACACAGGCATAATTTACATGCACAATTCAAACAGATTTAATCTCTTTTTTGTATTATGTTCTACACATCGAATCCTCAACGTGAGAGGGAGATGGGTTAGAGATCCTTGAGGAGAATCGATGTCTATAATCTGTATGTAATCTAATTCCTGAACTTTTTGCAGTTCGAAGCTTTGAATAAATAGGGGACTTTAAATTCATCACTCTTATTAGGTTCAAATAAGTTGTCGTACATTAATTCATCACCAGTAGCCACATTAGCCTTAGCAATAAGAACAATTTGACTCTCAACATCACCTACACTCATGATCCTTGCATAATAGTTGGGCATACATGAATGATTGATTAGGCATGCAATATTCCCTTTATCTATAGCGGTGGCGTGCCTCTCTGAGATTGGCAACACTACCCATTACTTGTTCACCACGATACTTGAGAACGATATCTCCTTTTATTGGTATGTTAGTATTTATATCAATTGGTATGTTCTGTTCTTGAGTTGATTAATTGTTTTGAAATTTTCCTTCTTGATTTTGAATATGCAACTGGTTTTGTTCTCGTACACTCATATTGGTTCAAAATGATTCAAATGGTTCTTATTTATCATCTTACACTCATCATGTACAGACCAACTGATATAAATCTCTCTTTAATAAATCTCACTAAACTTACTTTCAGGTGTAGGTATATTTGGAGTCCATCTTTAGAGCAAGACCATTTACCTATTCGGAGTCCAGCTTTTAGAGCAGGTGTATATCTACTAAACTTACTAAAATGTACCAATAGTTAAGCCCTGTTAATCCTGATTAAATAGTTTGTTACAAGCCCTCTTAAGTATTCAATCCCAACTTTAATTAAGTTGGGAATTTATTGTATCTTTTGTATTTGTAATGAGTTAGACATATGGAAAGTGGGGGATTGGTTCATCCTCGGTAACTCTTAGAATGAGTGCTCGACTACAGACAGTTTAATCAGTTGCACACTTTTGACGATGAGAAATCGTATTATTTTTCTGAGCACTACGTTATTAGTCAAAATTATACTGTGGTACTATCATAATGTTTAGACTTTTGCTACTTTTTCATTCCGAAATGTCACCTTCAATAGCAAAAACATTTACACCTAGGTTGAGCAATTCGATAATTAGTCGTATGCTTTATTAATTCGATAATTAGTTTTACTATTAGTTTAAGTAGTTTCCCATGTTCCATAATTAGTTTTAAAACTTGTCCATATTCCATGATTAGTTTTACAAGCTCTCCTATATTCCATAATTAGCTTTACAATTAGTTTATGTACTAAATTTTTCAGGATTTGGAAATATTTGTTCAAGCATCCAAAAAGAACACGTTGGACTATTTCTATCACACTTTAGAACAGGTAATTACGATGTTTTCATAATGAAAGTGATATTTTGATAATTGTTGGATTTAGTTTTTAGTCTGATTCACTAGATCGATTATCATTTGGGTTGTCCTACTAATGGTCCAGTTATCATCTACGCATGTCAGCGTGTGTTGACCAGAGTCATATAGACTTATTATCCACTATATAATTGGATTCACTCAAGCGTGACGTGGGTGATACAAGCTGCATAATGTAATTCTGGACGCCCTTCGAAACATGCCATGGTTGTGATTGTTTATCGTCTTAACGTGCAATGTCGGCATAATGTCAAAATTTTGAAATGTCTATCGTGATACATGCTATTTTCCGAGTTAAATATTTGATGACATATGCGAGGTCTAAGATGGACTATTATTATTATTATTGTGGTATTCTGTATTGTCTAAACATGGTGGATAGTCATATAAACAAAGGGAACTCTGCCAAATTTTTATAATGAATTTGTATGATGAATGGAACTTAAGAAAACATTTATGATTTGACTATAATATTTGGGTGTAAATTTTCTTTTTCAAACTTGACACCTACATATGTTGTAAATTTTATTTTATCGTTGGAGTTGGAATGTACCATATTATTTTTGGTGTTCATTAATGTTGGACTATTTATTATTTATTAAACAGGGTAGATAGTCCTATAAATAAGTGATATTACGGCCATTTTTTTTAAAAACAATTACACTTTGTTTTGTCGGGGAATGAAAATTTTATCGTTTTGACATTTTGCGATTATGTACTTTGGAAAAAAAATTATTTGCGCCTTCAGGCAAGAGCAATACGCTAGTGTGTGTATATATCCATATATCATCATCATCGTCATCATCATCATCATCCTTGACTTAATCCCATCATATGGGGTCGGCCATATGGATTATCCTTTTCCATTCTAATCTACTATATGCATTATTATCATTCAAGTTTAATTCCTTAAGGTCTCCTAATAATTTCTTCCAAAGATAACTTAGGGCGACCTCTTTTTCTTTTTCCCTCTAATTACAACAATCTTTCTCTTGTTATAGGGGCATTTACTGGTCTACACAACACATGTTCGTACCACCTAAGTCTAATTTATCTTAATTTATCATTAATGGGAGATAGTCCTAACTTTTCTCTCACACATTGGTTTTTAATTTTTTCCTTTCTAGTAATTCCTATCATCCACCGGAACATCCTCATTTCACTAACATGGAGACTTTGTACATGTTCTTTCTTTAACACCTAACACTTCGCTCCATACAAAGTCGCTGGCCTAACAACTGTTCTATAAAATTTTCATTTTAATTTATTAGTTATCCTCTTATCGCATAATATTCAACTCGTTTGTCGCCATTTCATCCAATCAGTTGATATTCTACTCGTAACATCTTCATCAATATCCCCATTACTTTGTAACATTGAACCTAGAGGATGAAATTTATTAGATCGGTTTATCATTTTTTCTTCAATCTTTAACATTATATTACTCGACACCTCGTTATTAAATTTAAATTCCATAAATTCAGGTTTTATTACTACTGATTTTTAGTCCCTTAGACTCTAAGGCTTTTCTCCAAGTATCTACTCTCATCGCTAAGCTTTCCTTTGGAGTGTCTATTAAAACTATATCATCCGCAAACAACATACACCATGCGACACCTTCTTGTATGACCTTAGTAACCTCATATATATATATATATATATATATATATATATATATATATATATATATGTATGTATGTATGTATATAGGGTATCTCTATTCCCTCTCCCCCAAAATCCTATGGCGCTCCACTTTTTTTTACAGAAGCCAGTTATACCCTTTACCCAATACCTCTCAATAGAATACCACCGTTGTAATTTTTAATGCATGTGAGTTATGATTCACTTTCTATCACATTCTGAGATGAAAGAGTATTGACATTTAATTGGAGAGAAGTGAGAATTGACTTGTTACATAGTTTTGATGTTGATAGGAATTGATCAAATAAATAATTAATATTTAACGAATGTATTTAATAAAACACATGATTCTGTTAAAATAATTTCAATTCTAATAAAATTTCAAAAAAGTGAAACTAATTCTTGCTTGGTTCCTATAAAATATTTCATTAATATTTAGTCCAACATATTTTAAAATATAATTTTTAGCCTCTATAGTGACATTAACTGGACATATAGTTAATGTCAGTATTCGTATATTAATGTCACTGTATAGAATATTCTCTATGCCAACTCAGGATTCCGACACTTTTAGTGTGACTAACTAACATTTATCATAATTACAAAATACAAAAAAATTATATTTTGTCAAAACCGTTTTTTATTGTTAATTTTTGTTTTTCATTAACACACAATCTTTACTTTTTTATTTAACACAACACATATGTTTTGTTACGTGATGTTTTCCTTTTTAATTGGTCTGCGTTTGTGTTTGATAAAAAAACAAGATTATGTATCGTGTTGTTTTATTTGAGTTACTAATGTTATGTAAAAAAAAGATTTTTTTATTGGTTCTCTATAAGGATGTTATTATTTTAGTCATATAAATATGTTTGGACATATATCTTTATCTTTTACTTAACACAGATACAACCCAAATAAAAATGATGCGACACGAAACTCTTCTCAAACAGCAACCTCGTTACGCTTCTCTTGAATTTCTTTAGCTTGTATAGAACTATCTTTACCAAATAACAGTTTTAACTGTGTTAAAACTATTATTTGGTAAATATAGTTTTAGTCGTTAATAAAATAAAAATAAAATGGTTTTAACTGTGTTAAAAAAATAAAAATTTAAGGGTGAAATTCGGTTGATAGGTAATAAATGCGGTTGTACAATTTTTTTATATAAAGGCAATTTTTTACAGTTAAATCAATTTATTTTGGTAAAAACGATTGGTTTATTTTGAAAATTTGATGTCTTAGAGAAGTAAGTGTTTTATTTTTTATTTTTTTGATGTGTTAAAGACGCGATCGATTAGTTCCACTGACGTGGAACCTCATAATTTAATGGATGTGGCTCCGCGCCAACGGCACTAACCAATTGTGTCTCTAAGACATCAAATTTTCAAAAAAACATATGTAAAAAAATCATGTTGTGTTGTTTTAACTTGGCCATTTTGGTAAAAAAAATGATTTCGTATTGTGTGGCAATTTAATTTGGTCGTGTTTCAGTTTTTGTAAAAAAAAGATTTCACAACACAACTGAATTAAAATGCGAAACAATATGATTTTTTTTTACCAATATGGCCAAACAAAAGCTACACAACATGATTGTATTTTGTAAAAAAATAAGAATTTGTGTCATATCGCTTTTACTTTAATCATGTTTGTCTTAAATTAAAAAAAAAAGATTTTCTCCTGTCACATTTTAATTTTTTGTATTTTGTAATTATGATAAATGTTATTTACTCACACTTAAAGGGTCGAAAATCCTGAGTCGGCATAGAGAATATTTTGTACATAATAGTGACATTAATATATGAATACCGACATTAACTATGTGTCCAGTTAATGTCACTATAAAGGCTAAAAATTATATTTTAAAATATGTTGGACTAAATATTAATGAAATATTTTATAGGAACCAAACAAGAATTAATTCCACTTTTTTGAAATTTTATTAGAATTGAAATTATTTTAAAAGAATCATGTGTTTTATTAGATACACTCATTAAATATTAATTGTTTATTTGATCAATTCCTATCAACATTAAAACTAAATAACAAGTCAATTTTCACTTCTCTCCAATTAAATGTTAATACTCTCTCATCTCAGAATGTGATAGATAGTGAATCATAACTCACATGCATTAAAAATTACAACGGTGGTATTCTATTGAGAGGTATTGCGTAAAGGGTATAACCGGATTCTGTAAAAAAGTGGAGCGCCATAGGATTTTGGGGAAGCGTGAATAGCGCCACCAATTATATAATTAGAGGTTATGATTGTTGTAGAAACGATGAACACATTGAAGACTTTAGGACGTGATGATATCCATATTGAGTTGATGAGTGTCTTGGCTAACAAAATCATATCTAAAATTGCATTCTAATATTGACATATCATTTACTGACATGTCTCATTCTCTTGAATTTTTTGTACCCATCTTAATTATGCATTATTATTGGTATATATATTTTATGTAAGTATATCTACATGAATATTATTCTCGTAGACATTTATGATTTTATAAATTTTATAGGTAATTAAACATAAATTAACACAATAGCCCGATTATAAACCCACTTTACACGACTCATAATGTTGACATGAATATGATACGATCTCGTGTCTAGAAGACCTGGAATGAACATGACTTATCGTATCTGTTTGAGTTAATTTCTCGATGTATCTAAAATTGCACTATAATATTGACATATCATATACCAACATGTATCAATCTTGATTATGACTAATTATTGGTATAAATATTTTATATAACTATATCTACATATATATTGTTCTCTTAGGCATTTATGTTATGGCGAGAATATTTTTCACAAGATTGACCCAATTGTCTATAAAAGATTAAGGAATTTAATCATTTACTTGGCAAGGTTCTGAAACACGTAACAACATATGCAAGGTTACTTAGGATGTCAGTTTGCATGCATATCCTATCATCTTATAAAATTATGAATACGTGTCAAGGTGTCCATATGCACAAATATATAAAATATGGAAAATGTTATTTGCTAGCTTTTGTTATGAATTTTTATTATTTAATAATGTGATATAATATTATTAGTTCCTATGCACCCTAAGTAGGATTAAATGAGAATACTAAAGTACAATTTTTTTTTTTTAAATGAATGAACTAATTCAAGAAATATATGTGTAACACCCCACCTAATTAAATACCGGGTGATCAGTCCTTTATTAAATTATAAATTAAGGTGAACGGTTGGTTCATTCTTAGCATCACTGTCGCAAAATAAAATTTCCAAATTAAACACTCTAAATAATTAAGCTAAGTGTCAATACAATTTAAAGTCTTATTCCCATTTTTAAATTTCAACTTGAAAACCTTTTTAAATAATCAACAGTCTAAGAATCACATAAGTTCTACGGATAGAAATCAACACAAAATAATTAATCCATCTAGATTAACCAAACCAAGTCAAATAACCATACGTGAAATCATCCTGACAAAAGTTAACTCTCAAGGAATACTGAATACTGGGAATATAAACAAACGTAAATCTCTGACAAATCCAAACTGAATAGGAAAACGGGCGACACATGCCTTAACTAAGCAGAACTAAAATAAGAATAGAATCAACGAAGAGGTCATCTAAAGCAACGACCTGCAACTCCCACATCAGCTGTAGCGCGTCCAATCCAAAGAACCTATGCATGACGCTCCTGTGGCTGGGCACCTATAATACATACAAATATATATATATATATATATATATATATATATATATATATATATATAAAAGAGAGAGAGAAACACCGTAAACGGGTCAGAGCCCGAGAGTAAAACAGGTTTTAAAAATAGTTTAGCAAGTATTTAAAATGCTTGCCGGCTAATGCAACAACCATGTTAGTATGCGACACTCTCTTGAGAATTCTCACCTCTCATCTAGTGTGCACGCCTACCGTACTAATAAATCTCATAATATTCTCTAACTTATTCTCCATAAGGTTTTATCATGTGAAAAGCAAGGTTATGATATTTACTTTAGGAAATCATTCTCTTCAAGATTTCTAACGTTATTTAGAACAACTCATTACCGTTATAAAGTTCCCGAACACTTATAATAAAGTTGAAGCATTTATTCATTACTTATCTACTTATACGCATAGTAGAAAGTTCCCATATAGATACACGTATATATATTAGTCACACATAAAATATATATACTAACGGCACCCCACATAAAATCTATGGTGCTGGCGTACTCTCCTATTAAGTCCCCATATCACTCGTACTAAGAGAAATACTAGTTCGGAATCACTCTCGAACTGTATTAACACAAACACATACAAATGGACGCAAAGCATAGTTCCAAGTCACTAAGAGGTCAGCACATACCCTCACGTCTCTTAGGACCATCTGACTATCACTCAGATAGCCTGTATAAAGGAATCCTATATTCTAGGGTACAAGTCAATATCCCTTATAAAGGTCTAATCGAGATAATACTGTCCTGGCGCGATAACCTCCGTGATAGCAAGTAGCGCGGGTATGATTTTTACACAGATACATAATATATGCACAATCACACAGCCATATATATATATTCACATTTTCTAATTTAGGTGCGCCCACGACCCATAATTATAATTATCCGTTCTTAGCACATATTACTCAATTATCTCGCATAACGGATTCTTCTCTTTTATTCTCATATATAATTTATTTCATACTTACTTCTTATCTCTCAAAGTATTCTATTTCACTAAGTATAATTTCAGTAGGTATGCTCTCACTTACCTTCGGGTCTAAATCCTTTACAAGTCTCAAACTTTTAGTAAACGTACGCACAATTTCCTATGTGTGAATAACTACCCGTTAACCCATAATTTCATCCCACATTAAATTTCTCTTAACGGAGTCTACCTAGACCCTACTGGTCTTCTTTATAACCCATTATGCTCTAACAATAATAATCAAGGGTTCCTACGCATTTTTACCGAATTAAACGAAAGGAGAAAAATATGCAGTTTTCCAGGAAGGATCGATCGATCGAGGAAAGAGGGTCGATCGATCGATCGATGTTCTTGCCCAGAAACTGCAGTTTCAACCTACGGGTTTCATCTTTTAAATTACTCCAAAATGCCATTATCGATTCCCAAACTCCCAAACAACATTTCTAATAGTTACATACAGCTATATACATGATTTCCTACATGAAAAATGTCCAAAATCATCAAAGGTATTGAATTTATGGGATAATTTAACATAATTATCAAGAACCCTAATTTTACATAAATCATTCATTCTTCTAATTCTTTTCCAGATTTCTTGCCTCTAAATCCATACTAATTCGTGGATAATCCTCTACATATGATGGGTATGTCCAGAATATATTTAGTTTTTCTAAAACATATGATTTTAAGTCTCTAAATTATCAATTTCTTTTATAAAACATGTTCTTAACAATCCTAAACTAACATGGGTGAGACATTAACTAAAAACAAAGCAAGATAGATACTTTCCTGGAATTCAAGGTTCTGATTTGTGTATGAAAAGGGTATGGTTGCGTTCCTCGTCGTGCGATCTATGTTTTGGTGGTGGTGGCGGTGCAAATGGATGAGTTCTTGGCCTTGGATTGCTTGAAAAGCTTTCTACCTTCTTCTCTAATGGTCGTTTTTAAGTTCTGTAATTGTTAACCCAAAAAGCCTAACTCAAATGGTTGATATATCTTAGGGAAATTCGTGTGTTTAATTACCCAAAAATACAAGACGACTATTATACCCTCCTGGGATGCCAATTAGGCCTAAAAATGCCCTGAGACCCAAACTAAACCCCGGGTACACTTTTTTTACTATCTCGACCCTTCCGAACATGTTGGTGCACTCGAAATGACTATAGGGGCAACTTATAATTTATTCACTTATTATAATAATAATTTAGTCCCGACACGATACAGGCACGTCCTGACTTAATTTCCAAAATTTGTCATATTATACCCTCGTGACAATTTCAATAAATTCAATTCTACGTATTACTCTACTCAATAAGTAATATTTAACAAATCAACAAATTTCCAATAATTACTAACTCTCATCACGCTAGTAAATATTTAAAACAAATTTCTGGATTAATATAAATTAATCTTTCTTAATTAAATTTAATAAATCCCTAAATTTATAAGCCATAAAAATACGGGTTATTACATACTTCCCCCCTAATAACGGAATTTCGTCCCGAAATTCGAAAAATAAGGCCTATCAGGTAAAATAATTCGAGATACCTTATTAGTACGCAAACTATCTACATAGTAAGGGGCTCAATCACTATAGCCCCCGACTCACAGTAGGCTTGTTTAACACTCTCATTAAAGACACTTCATATTGTGCTCCTATCCGACAACATTCGTATAAGACATGCCTATACATTATTAATTCCCATTATTTCAATATCATTGGGAGGCTGCACCTCACTACATGACAACTACTCGAATTTATCTAAATACAAAAACTCCCACTCCGAGAGAAACCGTACGAACATCTGACCACTCTTGCTTGCCTAAAACAGTCGTGGAATTCCACCATAGTCATCAGACTCTTACTCAACCAATCCAAAATTCGGATTATCCGCCTATCTCTTAACATTCAGAGTGAGAAAATTTAAGCTTTTTCCACACCAAAACCCCAATAAGCATCTTGTTCACAATAAACAGGTACGAGTGCTCCCACGAAACCCTACCATTAGGTAATATCCTCCCCCAATTACCATCCTATACTCCACTTTCTAGCTATAACCGTTGTGGAAAAGAAACGATCACAATGAATCCAAAATTACTTTCACACTGCTCCACTAATGGTTAATCACCGCTCGCCTACTTCCCGAATTATGGGTGATACAATCTTCTCAAAATGAAACGATATCCCCGCTGCTTCCTAAAATCCCATATTGAAGGTGGGATTCAAAAATCTCAACCTGATTCAGAAAAATATCGTGTAGGACCACGTACCGACGCGATCCTTCCTTTCAAAGGAAGACTGGGGCACACTAGCTAATATTGTAAATCACCCCAAAGGAATGCCAATCACTTCCTTCTTGGGCCTCTTGTTCCACACGTTCGAAGGAACTCTTGATCTTACCTTGAGGTTGTCAACTCATCCAAGAAACTTTACCGACTTTACCGGTCTCTTCCATTATAGGAATTGTCGATAGTGACAAAATTCTCTGGTTGATCCTCTTGTTCCAACCAATTTCTATTTATGAGTAGTGCCCGCAGAGACTACTCACTATGTCCCGCTCGAAATCGAATTCTACTTGTAATATCTCACAATAAGTGACACTTAATACTCCCCTTCTTTCCTTTGCGTATACTAAAAGTTCCGACCCATGCACTTTTCTCCACGATGTGCACTTCTGGACCTTTTATACCATACTAACATCTTCACTCTTTGTACGCGTCAGTCGCTCTCAACATTTGACTAATTACAACTCCGCTTCGAGTGTTCTCTATAATAATTAAATTCTACCCTTCTCAAGGAATACCCCTTTTTAAATGGCTTCCCACCACCTTCTAACCAAATTCGTGTGTGCTACTCTAATCGCACACGTATATATGGATTATCGTTCTCCACGTGATGCTTAATCCCCTCTACCACTTCCACCTCGTTATGTTATTCTCACAAACATATATTCCACATGTCTATTCCCATATCCCAACAACTCGAACGATTCTAACATTAGCTAACCAGAATACCCACACACCCTATAAATCATGCATACTAGCGAAAACATCACATACGCTTCACACATAACACCCAATTCTTTCTTTTCCTTGTGCTCACAACGTGATTACAACACTTGGGTACTCTCAATCACCCTAGAAATTGAAATTTTAAATCCTCCTTATCATCGTTCCACCCCTCAACTCCTGGTGATAAAGACAAAACTTTCAATGCTTTCTTACCACACAATTGGCTCCACTGGCCTTAATTTATAATTCAACTTCCAATTTATAAATATAATTACTTGTTCCTATTACGACCGAGGTACCAAACTCATGGACTAATGACCAAACATCTTCCTACTTCCAACCTTATGCTAAGTGTCATGCATTGGATGTCTCACAAAGCGAAATCCAAATAAGGAACCCTCCTGATACATTACTACCTAGCATTATCGGTTGTTGATGTAAAAAATTAGATCGCTCTAATTATTCAATCACAGATAAATAAAATGAGACAAAGATTTTTAAAGTGGTTCAGCCTTATAAGAATGGCCTACGTCCACTGTTATGTTATTGCTGAGTGTTTTGGGAATTCTCGATTACAAGCTTTCTCAAGAAATTTCCCCCCCATGAATGAGGGTTGTACAATGTATTTATAGCCTTGAGGCTATCTTCTGAAAGGGTGATACATTAAATGATATACATATGAAAGGGTAATACATTTAATTCCCTTTAAGCGTGTGTGCCAAGATGATAAGCATTCAATGAATAGTTGAACTGTTGATTATCTGGCAATCAATGCTGTGGCCGAGATGCAGCTCGGACCGCCTTAGTTGCTCGTTACTCAAGAGTTCCTCGGAGTGCTGGAGTTCTTCAGAGTGCTGGAGTTCCTCGGTGTAATCCTTGTTGCTCGGAGCGAACATGAGTTGGTCGGGGAAATGAACTTCCTCGTTGCTATTGTGCCACGTAGATTGACACGTGTCTTCTTATTATTCGTCCATATCAGCATACTAATTTTGGTATCAACAGAAGCCCCCAATGATTCATGCTTGATGGTTTACTTGAAAGGATGGAGTATTTTTGCAGTGTTGCTCGGTGCTCGTGAAATTCTTGATCTACCTTCTTGATTTGTTCAACATAAAGTGCATTATCTCCTCGACGACATATGATGCCGCTCGTAGCTTATCATAATCTTCAAGTATGTTGATTGGTTTGCTAGCCGACCTACTGCCTCCTGTGAGCTAGTGGTGGACTTCAAAACATTTTCATACAACTTCTTCTTCAATGTTAGTCGAGACAGCAGTAGTAGAGCTCTCAGTGCTGTAGATGCTAATTTTGACTTCTGAACTTCAATAGTATGTGCATAATAACTCCTGAACTTCTGAATATGCCTCCGTGTGAGTTTGTGAAGTTGAATTGTGTGCTCGACTGCATGATGTTATAAGGGTGTGCCACCAAATGAATAAATATATATGTAATAGAAGCCCCCAGATGAACAAATACTTTACCGAGCACCACCTAGATCAACCATCCTTGATGAATATCAGGATGCTCAAAGATCTTAACTTCATAAATTTTTCTTTTACTTTAAATGATCCACCTGCTGGCGAGGAACCTGTTTCTAAAGCAGAGGGAGAGAAACCAATAGAGTAGGAATCTCAATATAATAGTTAGTACACAATTTAATATCAATGTAATAAATTTGCGTAATTCATTTTGAATTCAGTGAAAGAATTTCATTTTTGTTCGCAAATTTGTATTTGCTATTGTCTTGTAAATATCAAACACTTTCTTATTTGTGCTTGCATAACAATATTGTATGGTTCATCGACCAAAAAGTTACAAGTATCAATGTTGCTCGATCACTTAATAATAAAGTAATGAGTATAAAAATGTTGAAAATTTTTCCGACCAACCAAGGTTGTTAAATTGTGCTTGTCGACCAACTACAGTTGGTGGGTTTTTATCCCCGACCAGCCATACTTGGTTCAATTTGAAATATTTTGTATTTTCTGGAATGATTTTACCAGCCGACCAACATAAGTTGGTATATTTTGTTTCCTAACCAACCGAGATTGGCATTTTTAGGAATGTTGATGTCGTTCTCGCTCTTTTACCAACCGGAGTTGGTCACGCTTGAACTATGCCTCCTAACCAAAGGAGTATGGTTTGTTTTGTTCTCGCTCTTTTACCAACCGGAGTTGGTCACGCTCGAACTATCATGTCCACTAGCTCTTTTACCAACCGGAGTTGGTCACGCTAGTGTATGCCTCCTAACCAAAGGAGTATGGTTTGTTCTCGCTCTTTTACCAACCGGAGTTGGTCACGCTCGAACTATCATGTCCACTAGCTCTTTTACCAACCTGAGTTGATCACACTAGTGTACGCATCCTAACCAAAGGAGTATAGTTTGTTCTCGCCCTTTTACCAACCGGAGTTGGTCGTGGGTTTGAACTATCATGTCCACTAGTTCTTTTACCAACCTGAGTTGATCACACTAGTGTACGCCTCCTAACCAAAGGAGTATAGTTTGTTCTCGCCCTTTTACCAACCGGAGTTGGTCGTGGGTTTGAACTATCATGTCCACTAGTTCTTTTACCAACCTGAGTTGATCACACTAGTGTACGCCTCCTAACCAAAGGAGTATAGTTTGTTCTCGCCCTTTTACCAACCGGAGTTGGTCGTGGGTTTGAACTATCAGTGTTGCTTTTATTGCTGAACAGCGTAGTGTTGTACACTAGTATTCCTCGAAAAACTTTCGATAAAAAGAAAGAAGATGGAGAAACATCATCGTTTTATTCATATTGATGGAACTGCTTTACATTTTACATCACTGATAATACTTGCGTAGGTGTTCAGCATTCCATGCATTCTTAAATTCCTCTCCTTCTAGAGTTGCTAGGCGGTAAGTTCCTGGTCGAACAACTTCTATAATTCGGTATGGTCCATGCCAGTTCTCTTCCAATTTATTATTTTTCTTCTGCCTGACGAGGAGATATAGATCTCTCTCTTACTCGGTCTTCATTACTATCAACATACTTTGACAACTTTGCTCGTCTAATGAGCGTTTCGATCTCGTTCTGGAGGGCTATACAATTTTTAGTCATATGACCATGATCCTTATGAAACTCGCAATACTTATCGCTATTCCTCATATCAGGGTCTGACCTCATTTTCTTTGGCCATTTTACATCCTCGTTATTCTTGATTTCTTCCAAGACATGATTAATACCCATTTTCAAAGGAGTATAATTATCGAATTTCTTCAGGACTTCCCATGACGACTTATTATTCTTGGAATGATTGTCACTGCCATTGCCGTTATGCTCTTTATTGTCGACTTCCACCTTGGTTTCTTTATCCATATTCTTCTTCGCAGCCATAGCCTCCTCGGCATTCATGATTTTGCCCGCTTTTGCCATTAACTCTGACATAGTTGTAGGTGGATCTTTGGCTAAAGTGTAATACAACTTGTTAGGCTATAACCCACTCATCAAGGCGGTGATTGCTGTCTTTTCTTCATAATCTATGACTTCCAGCTTCTCGTTATTGAAACGAGTTATGTAATCTCTAGTACTCTCACCAGATTTTTGTCTAACACTTAACAAGTGCGCTACTCGTTTTACTGGCTTTGCTCCAAAACAGAAATTGCTGATGAACAATGTAATACCCCGTATTTCTGAATATTCTATTTAATTAAATCGGAAAATTAAATGAGAAAATACGGCTTAATTTAAATTACGTAAGAGGAGTAATTTAATGATATTTATCAAGAATTGTAATTATGGTATATTAATCGAGAGATAGTTACAGATTTATATTGCCTCATTATATTTACTTAGTGCGAGTAGTAAATAGTTACTTAACGCATGTAGACCGTTTTGGGGCGAGAACGAGTAATATATTTTTAAGTGACTCAAATGACAATTTAGAGGTCACGGTTAACCCCGAAAGGGTCGAAATAGTCAAAATAGTATACCCATGGGTACTAGTTGGGTCCCGGGATGTTTTTGGGCTAAGCCGGGACCGTTCATGGGCGTGTTAGTCTTTTAAATTATAGGAGTGAGAAGACCGACGAATATAATAACTCTAAGTCAGATTATAAGAGTTGGAGGTTAGGGTTAGAGAGAAGAAAAAACACACCATAGCCATTAGAGAGAAGAGAGAAACAATTCTTAAGGCAAAAGGAAGAATTGGTAAGGATTCAAAGGAGATTTTCACTACAAACTTGTGGGGAAGGAAGATTGAAGGAGAAAAAAAATCAATCATCAACAAAAATCACAAAATCAGAACCCCTCTATCAAGGCAAGTGTTTATTGCAAATCAAATTCAAGTTATAATACCCATGTGTAGGGAGTTTTATATTGGTTAATTTTATTGAAAAATCATGAATTAAATGTTTGAATTTATCACATGTTTGGGTAGGATTGCATGTAGAATGAATCCCTAAGTAAAGGTAAAATGAAATTTGAATATATTTTATGATTAACATATAATCTTTATGAGTTCTTGGTTAAAGAACATGAATCTTGAATGACTTAGGGTTTAATTGATGAACACAAGATGTCAATCTGCCAGAATTTTTGACACAATTTTAAACGTATTCCATTTGAGTTGTACTTCGAATTAGAGTGTGAACCATATATGCCTGGAAAGGTATTTCTCTTAGATATCCAATGAACTTTGAATCAGGTCAATCGGAGTTATGTAGAGGGAGTAATAGACATATTACTACAGGGTGTTTAATCTGCCAGCATAGTAATCTGTCAGAAGTTTGACGTGACTTTAAACATGTACGATTTGAGTTGTACTTAGAATTAGAGTGTGAATCATATATTTATGTAAATTTATATCTCTTATCTTTCCAATGAACTTGGAATCAGGTCAATCGGAGTTCTGTAGAGGGAGAAATCGAAGTTTTACTAGGGGGTGTTTAATCTGCCAGAAAATTTTATGATTCGTTAGGTTACGAGAAAATGTAAGATATTTAATTTTAAGCCTCAAATGCCTAAAATTTTATCGGGGAAGTTTTTGGGACCTTGATGAAATATATATTTGGAATAATGTTATGGAAGTAGGTCTATGATTGAGCATTGGACTCTAATTTTGTGAGAGAATTAAAGTGGAGATTCATAGGCTTGATTGTGACGTATTCTAATTCTAGATGATAAGAATATAATTACGAAAAAGCATGAGCGAACTTAAATTTATTGGGTCAGTATTTTAACAAGGGTAACTACTGAATTGATATTAAGTTAGGGTAACTAGGGCCCTTAGAGTGTGTGAATACTCAAATAAATGTGATTAATGAGATAAATCGTAAAATGAATATTGTACGGTAAATATAAGAGAATAAAATATTACGTACGAACATGGTTGATAGGTCGGGCGTGTACCTACTGAATTGTATGAACTTTTAGGTTAAGAGAAGTATACCTAAATTAACTATGTTAGGGTCAATGAGATATTCCGAACTAACATAGGGTTATTATATAATTGGGGTCGATGTATCATTCCGAACCAATTCTTACTTGGGGTCGATGAATCATTCCGAACCAAGAGTCCTTTATGTATGTAAAAAGGACAAATAGTAATGACTGATATTTAATATATATTATGTGTGAAATATATATTTAATGATATTCTACTTTTGTGTATTAGTAGATTGATATATACTTAAATTAACTATGTTAGGGTCGATGAGACATTCCGAACTAACATAGGGTTATTATATGTTTGGGGTCGATGTAAAATGCCGAACCAAACCTTTGAACTGGTGGCGTAATGAAAGAGTCCGAGCCAGAATTTGTATATATAAATAATTGGGGTCGATGTATCATTCCGAACCAATTCTTACTTGGGGTCGATGAATCATTCCGAAATAAGAGTTCTTTATGTGTGTAAAAAGGACAAATCGTAATGACTGATATTTAGTATATATTATATGTGAAATATATACACTTAATGATATTCTACCGTTGTGAATAAGTAGATGAATATGATTGGTTTAATGTTACGTATCAAATTGGTAAGTTAAGTAGTGAAACTTAATTACGGAATGTATCTTTAGATAAAGAATATCTAATTAGTAACTTAAGTAGTGAAACTTAATTACATAAGTGGAAAGATAACAATTGTGAGAATTGTAGAAATTTAGTAGCGAAACTAAATAGCTTTGAAGCATAACATAGGTGAAATGTTATTTGAGTATTAATTAACCTTTGCGAGATGTTATTGAAATGAATGCACGGTGTGGGCGATGCGAGAACTTAAACTTAGATAAGTTCAGATGATTAATTAGACCTAATTAACTTGGGGGACATGGCTAGGTAGTCTAAGTGTAGAAA